>JAPDNY010000009.1:45795851-48195851 GCA_029375565.1 Gekko gecko
GCCCCAAGTGCTTTAAGCTTTCTTCATAGGGAAAGTGTTCCAACCCTTTTCTCATTCTAGTTGCCTGTTTCTGCACTTTTTCCCATGCTATAATATCCTTTTTAAGGTGTGGTGACCAGAACTGTACACAGTATTCCAAATGAGGTTGCACCATTGATTTTGGTTCACCTTTTGACAGATTAGCTCCAACCCTTGACCCCAGTGGTACTTCATTTGAGTGAGACCTGTCCATTGCCAAATTTGGGCCTTCCAAGAGTTGGAAGGGTTTAGTCCCAAATATGCTTTTCCTTAAATGTAGTGGTTAGAGAGGCAGACTATGATCTGGAAGACCCAGGTGTGAATCCACATTCATTTATGGAAGCTTGCTGAATAACTTTGGGCCATAAAATCCTCTGAGCTTAACGTACTTCACAGGGTTGTTGTGTGCATAAAATGGAGAACTGTATAAGCTGCTCCAGACCCTCATTTGGAGGAAAGTCAGAGTACAAATGAGGTAAATGATAAAAAATGATAAAATGATAGAAAGAATTTGGGAGAGAGGAACAGCGTTGCCTGTGGAGGAGGAGGGGAATTTGTTTTGCCTATCTCCCTTCCCATGTTGATGGGCATAATGAAGAATTATTTGTAAACATTTTATTTGCAGAAAAATAACAGCTGGGAGCAGTGCAAGCATTTCAAAAAGGAAAGCTAGCAATTTAGAAAATTAATATAACTACCTAGCAGCAGGAGGAAAAAAATCTACAGGAGGAATTAGGAGAAATACATAGTCACAAAAATTCTGTGAGGGGGGGAAAGTTGACACCAGTGTCAGCCTTCCACATAACAAGCAGCTACCAATCTATAACGTCTGTATAACAATCTTAGCAAGAGATCTAATGATATAAATAACAGAAGGGCAGAACACAGACGAACTCCACACACTCAAAGACTGAAAGATGAGTGCCTACCCCCCCCTCCCCGATGTCCTCTGAAAATTAAGAGCATACAGAAAAAGCACTGAGAAGGGGGGAAACGTCATATGTGGGTTGTGATGGGGGAAAGAAAACCTGAGGAAAATTATATATCTTTCTAAAATTGTATCAACGACCATTCAAAATTACACTGTCAAAGAGAAACATATCAAAAGACAAAAAGTCTGCATTATCAGCTGAGAGCAACTTAGATGCTGAAGATACATATAGTACTGCAGAAAGGACTATCTGTGATATATAACAATGGCACTATAATATACTCTAAAAAAATTACATATATAAAAGTTTTCCCTTGCTTTTTTGTGTATTCACACTCTATTATAAAAATTCATCCAAGAAGAGTAACACTATACCTTAACAAACCATAAAGGCATGACAATACTATAGTCAAATAGGTCAAAGATGCAAGTCATACACAGACATACAATTTCTTCCACAATTCCACGATGCAAGACACAAAGTTGCTTGTAGATATGCAAAACAAAGTTGCTCCCAAAGTAAACAATTTTTTCCACAGTTCCAAGATCAAAGATGCAAGATGCAAAGTTGCTTGTAGACAGGGCCAGCTCGCCCACTAGGCAAGCTAGGTGCTCACCTAGGGCACACTGGCCTGCAGGGGTGCCAAACTGCACCCCCCCCATTAAAAGCCTGCCACCAGCTGCCACCACCACCTTCCCACTGCCGCCGCCAGTGAAGAGCGCCCCAGCGGGGCACAGGAGATGGTGGTGGAGTTTGCCCGCCCTCCCCCTCCCCCCGAGGGGGGAGAGGAGGTGGGGGCGGCTGCTGCCACCAGCAAAGAGCACCCCGGCAGGACGCAGGAGGTGGCAGCGGAGCTTGCCCACCCTCCCCTTCCCCCCTTGGGGGGAAGAGGAGGCATGGGGCAGCCACCACTGCCAGCAAAGAGCGCCACAGCAAGTCGCAGGAAGAGGCGGTGAAGTTTGCCCACCCTCCCCCTCTCCCCTTGGAGGGGAGAGAGGCAGAGGCGGCGGTCGGTGCTGCCAGCGAAGAGCGCCCCGGTGGGGCACAGGAGGCGGAGGTGGGGCAAAAGGGTTTCCAGGCCCCACCGGGAGGTTGGCATCTGTACCTGTCTAGGGCGCAGAACCACCCTGCTTGTAGATATACAAAACAAAGTTGCTCCCAAAGTAGATATGCAAAACAAAGTTGCTCCCAAAATAAGATGTGATTTTCTGGAATTTTTCAAGTCCCGTTTCACAAATTTTCATCAGATAATATTATAACTCAAATCATCATTTTCACTAAGGACAAAAGTCTCAAACAAACTCTCTCATAGGAGACATCTTAACTGTAATCTAAATTGGCAACCAGCTCCAAACATTCAATGTCGATAACCTCTCAGGAACTTGGAACTGTGGAAGAAATTGTATGTCTGTGGTAGAAATTGTATGACTTGCATCTTTGACCTATTTGACTATAGTATTTTCATGCCTTTATGGTTTGTTAAAGTATATTGGTATTGTTCTTGTATGAATTTTGATAATAGAATGTGAATACACAAAAAAGCAAGGAAAAACTTTTGTATATGTAATTTTTATTAAAGTATATTACAGTGTCATATATCAGAGGTAGTCCTTTTTGTAGTACTGATTAATGTAACTATGATTGCCTTTTGTCTTTGTTTTAAGATACATACAGAGCAGGAAAGTGCCAAATACAAAGAATAAGAGAGGACATCTACCAAGGGCATCTTATCTGGAAAGGTAAGAGCAAGATATACAAACAATAGCATTCTGTTTGTGGTCCTCCACATGTAATTACTGAAAGCAGCACAAAATGGTCTGTTGTTGGGAAAGGAAGGGAAAGTTGGTTTGTCAACCGGGTCTTGTTAGAAGCAAAGCATGAATCAGCCTTTTGGAATAAAGTCAAGCCATTTTATGCAGTGGTAAATTGCTGGTGGTATGTAGGACCAGAATGAAGCCAAGTTGCGCCTTTAATTAATCAAAACTCATCTCAAAAGCATCTTGATTTGCAATTTGAAATACAAAATGACAGGAATAAAAATATAATATGAAACAACACAAACAATGAGGCAGGCCTGTACAGCTGGTGCATATTTTATAGGAAATTAAAGTACGTGGATAAAAAATGAGCAGTCTAATCTAAATATTTTATAAACTCCCATGCTTGGTGAGAAAGGCAAATTTATGCTTGAGTTTTGATGTTTTATAGAGGCAATTATATTAGCAGAAGTTACTGTACTGAAAATATTTAGAAGCACAGTTGTTGTTGTTGTTGTTGTTTAAAAATGGCACATTGAATGTACAGAATCAGTTCCTTGTGCCAATGCTGAACAGGATCCCAAGACTGCCTAGCAACTTAACTTGAGTTATTTTGTCAATTACTTGTTTATGGATCTGTGCCATGGCTGCAATCCTAAACAAATTTGTTAAAAAGTTAATGTTTTACTGGGAAGTTAATTGAATTTAGTAAGATTGCCTGCTGAACTTCACAACTAAACTGTATGAAGAGGGCAAATGAAAGGGCTGAATTTGGAAAGGTGGCAAATACGATCCATTTGAAACTAGCCACATAGCTTGTTTCAGATACGAACTGCCTTTTAAAAGCTTTGAACTCTCCTTCTCCCTCATGTTAGACTGTCTAGTGACCATAGTTGCCAAATTTGGAGGATCCCAACCTGGACTTTTTCTTGTGGCCCCAGAATCACTAAGACTGCCACTGAACACACATAGGTTGTTGACAGGGGCTCAGAAGAATATTATGGAACACAAAACAGGGCTATTATGGAACACTAAGTAATCTAGAGAATCTTCTGGGAGGGAATGGCACGTTGAAGACTTATCCAGCAATTTCTACCTCATTCTGGTTTTCATAGGTGTCTTTCAGTACAATCCTAAATAAAGTTACTCCAATAAGACCATTTGAATCAACGGACTTCAACTGGAGTAAATCCCCAGATCATTGCAGTATCTGCAAGCTGCACTTCCATCGCACTAGATGCATTAGTTTCAATTCCTTACCTTACTAACCCAGTCCCCACTGAGCTACTGGCCCATGGGAAGAATTCGATAACATATCATGTTTGCTCATTATAAAGAGATTTCGAAATCCGGAAGTGTCTACCAAGAATAGTCAAATGAAACAGAGAAATAATTGTAAGATAAATGTAGAGTAAGGGCAAATAAATGGTCTGTAAAGAGATGTTGCTCCTTTGCTGCTTCCACCAGAAAGGTTCAATGGTCCTATCCCTACTAGTCATAAAGCAACACAGTTCATACTTCTGTGTTTCATTATGACAGTGGCATGTTCTAACTGCAGCTCTCTCGCTTGTTTAAATCAAGAGCAATGGGTTGCACTGACACAGACATGCTGATTTTTTTGGTTGCTGGCATTTGACAGCTTGTAGGGTGGGTTTAAAAAAAATAGGGAAGAGTAGTCCTCTGTTCTTAAACATAACAGCACAGAGAACAGTTACAAATCTTTCAAGAGTAGTCAGTTCCCTGCCATTAAAAAAATGCAAAACTCAAAACAGCGAAAGAGCTTTCACTGCAGGAATCAATTAGGGACAAGCATTGGGCAAAAATAAATAAATAAAAATCTACTGCTTATGGTAAGAGACCTTCTCAATCAAAGAACTCCAGCATGCGAATATGATTAAGGATGCGGTAAACTTTAACACAACACTATTAGCATCTGAACTTTATTGACTGAACTGTTTGTTTACATTGAATTTAGAGTCCAATGGCACCTTTAAGAACAGCAAAGTTTTATTCAAGGTATGAGCTTTTGTGAGCATGCACACTTTATCAAATACATTAGAATGGCAGGCAAGGTTCATACATAGCCAGAGAATGAACAGCAAATTAACATGCAACATGATGATCAAGGTATGCAAAGTGACACTAAATAACGAGTTAAGGTTATAGGGTTGTAAAGCAATAAATATGTCAAACTAGCAGAAAAATATCTAAAGGTGTCTTTTCCAATTGTGGGAAGTGACCAGGAATCTTCATTCTCTCCTGTCAGGCATGGAGGGCACTTAACACTACCTCCCCCTTCAAAAAATGCTGTTATGTTAGCAGACATCCTAATATCCCTTGCATACATTCAGTGTTCTAATATAGTATTCTGAAAAATAAATACACTAAAATACACCTCAAAATCGTGTCACTAATCATGATTTATTAATTTTATTGTACATAAAGAATGTCATGAACAGCAGACAGGGAGCAAGGGTGGTGGGGGCAGCAGCCAAGGGAAAAGTGCAAATATATCTGAATAGATTGTCAAATGCTCAGCTGTGTTCATTGCACCTTGAAAATGGACCACAAATTGTAGAGCATTTCTGTGGATGCATCTTTTCCTTTGCCATTTCTGCCTTGTGTCAGTATGCTAAAGCCCATAGGCAATTATGAGCCTTCTTTTGTTCTGAAATGTTTCTACTTTCCCGCTTATATTTCCACTTATTTTTCACTGATATATGCATGCACATATATGCATGCACAGAGACACAATCTCTGATTGTGTGTATCACAGCAAACTATGGCAAGTCCTTAAAGAGATGGGAATACCAGACCACCTCACATGTCTCTTGAAAAACTTGTATAAGGGTCAAGAAGTGACAGTTGGAACCGGATATGGAACAACTGATTTGTTTAGCATAGGAAAAGGAGTACAACAAGGATGTATATTGTCACCTTCCTTATTTAATTTATATGCAGAGTACATCATGCGAAATGCCGGCCTGGATGAAACACAAGCCAGAATTAAGATTGCCAGGACAACTTCAGATATGCAGACAATATCATTCTAATGGTAGAAAGTGAAGAGGACCTAAGGAGCCTCTTGTTGACGGTAAAAGAGGAGAGCACAAAAGGTGGCTTGAAACTCAACATCAAAAAAACTAAGATCATGGCATCTGGCCCATCACTCTTTGGCAAATAGCAGGGGAAGTCATGGAAGCAGTGACAGACTTCATGTTCCTGGGATCCAAGATCACTGCAGACAGTGACTACAGCCATGAAATTAAAAGACACCTGCTCCTTGGGAGGAAAGCGATAGCAAACCTAGACAGCATAATAAAAAGTAGAGACATCACCCTGCCAACAAAAGTCTGTATGGTCAAAGCAATGGTATTCCCAGGAGTAATGTATGGCTGCAAGAGTTAGGCTATAAGGAAGGCTGAATGCTGAAGAATAGATGCTTTCAAATTATAGTGCTGGAGAAGAGTCTTGAGAGTCCTTTGGATTGCAAGGAGATCAAATCAGTTGATCCCCCCAAAAATCAGCCCTGATGGTTCCCTGGAAGGCCAGATACTGAATCTGAAGCTCAAATACTTTGGTCACCAAATGAGAATGGAGTACTCACTGGAGAAGACCCTCATGCTGGAAATGATTGAAGAAGGGGGTGGCAAAGGATGAGATAGTTAGACAGTGTTATCAATGTGATGAACATGAAGTCAAGCAAATTCCAGACCACGATGGAAGACAGGAGGTCCTGGAGTGATGTGGCCCATGGGGTCATGAAGAGTTGGACTCAACTGTGTGACTGAACAACAACATTTTTTTTTGTCACAGTAATTATTATTATTACTACTATTATTAAACTCTATCAGTTAGCAACAGGAGTGTTTTATACAATACCACACAACACTAGTACGAGAAAACTGCTCAACAATATAAAACATTTTCAAATGGGGAACAATGGCAAAGAAGAAGAACATGTGCTTTAAAAAGAATCTAATTTAACTCCTAAACATATCTGGCAATTTTTTTTTAAAAAAAAGGCTGAAGTAATTTTTAAAGATTCAGCAGAAGGCCTAAAAGTAAATACCTGGAGAAGGCTACTTCCACATAGAAGGGTTTGCCAAGAATAAAAGCTTACTTACATCCAAAGCAGGTGATGTCAGAGCTGAGAGGTTCTTGGATACTTTTTTTTGACAGTGAAGGCCTAACCCATCAGCAGATAGTTTTACAGGAGGACCCCTTTCAGGAGCATGAGGAATATAGTATTCAGCATCTCACTCAACACTGAACTGCCTCATGGACATACTCACTCAAAGGCCAGTTGGTATTATCAGGCATAAGATTCTGCTTTTGTGCTCCAGTTGTAGTTACATGTTTACAATGACTTTAAATTCAATAGTGCAATCTTAAACTCAATCTACCACTCCATAAGTAAAATAGCTATGACATGGGGATTGCTTGCTGTTTAACAGTTACAATTGAAGAAGACAGGAACACCATCATTGTTCACTATTTATATGCTATAAAAATGGCCTTGAAGCCAGTCACATGTAGTTTGGTGTAGTGGTTAAGTGTGTGGAATCTATTCTGGGAGAACTGGGTTTGATTCCCCACTCCTCCACTTGCAGCTGTTGGATGACCTTGGGCAAGCCATAGTTCTGTCAGAGCTGTCCTTGAAAGGGCAGTTCTTGAAAGAGCTCTCTCAACCACACCTGCCTCATAGGGTGTCTGTTGTGGGGTGGGGAAGGGAAAGGAGTTTGTAAGCTGCTCTGAGACTCCAAGTGAAGGGCAGGCTAAAAAATCCAGTCTCTTCTTCTTCTCTTCTACAGTAAATAAAGGATATCAGATCACAGATTTCTTTGTCTACCCTTCTACATCTTGTCTAACCTGTGCATATCTATATTTTTAGGCTTCCCTGGGAGATGCAGATCTATGTCCTTAAGATGGCTGTTTCTTCTTCTTTTTCTGAAATGAATATTTCTTCTTCTGAAACGAATGGGGAAGCTCTGATTAGGAGGCTTTGTAGGTCCAAATAAAGTCGCTATTAGAGATAGGTGAAGGGGAGGAGCAAAAATGGGTTAGATTTGAAAATGAGATAAACAACAATATAGGAAGATTCGGGATTTTCTCTAAAGCCACAAAAAAAGATCTCAAATTGATTAAAGGCCCCAGACATTCAGCATTAGAATCTTGGAGCAAGTGGCAAGCGAAATGGCTAAGAAGAAACTCAAGATGGACACCACTAGAATCAATATACAGTGAAATAAAAGAGAATAAATGGTGGGAATATCTTAAAACTAAAGGTTATTATAGGTTGGAAGACATGTTTAGAGGATGTAACTTAAAACCGGTACACGAGATAGTGGAAGAGGTAGGTAACCAACATTGGTTAAAAATAACAGGCCTATATAGTATGGTTAATAAGATCAAGGAAAAAAGAGAAAATATGGATAGAGGAACCAATAGAAGAACTATACAAAGGGATGCAAAAATCAAAACAAAGACTAGCAGGGAAAATCTATAGGAAAATGATATCAAATAGAGACACGACAATATCTTACCTACAGAACACTTGGACCAAAGAAGGTCAGATATCAGGAAACTTGGCAAGCAAAATAATGGAAGGAATAGAGGAAATTAAAGTGATCAAATTTAACGAAATGGAGCATAAATTCTTTACAAAATGGTACAAAACACCAGCACAAATAGCAAACATGATCCCAGGAATGAGCCCCAGGTGCTGGCATTGTAAACAGGCTAAAGGATGGTTTTCCCATATGTGGTGGGAATGCCCAGAGGTCAGTGTCTTTTGGACAAAAATATTGCAAATTATAAGGAGAACATGCAAAGTTTCACTGACCATTAACTTTAATTTAATGTTAATGGGCATAATAGGGAACCCAGTAGTAAGTAAAGAAAACCAAGCTATATTCAAAGCAATGATACTAGCAGGAAAAGCAGTGATTGCTCTGGGTTGGAAGGACAAGAGTAAGTGGACAGTAGAAATCTGGCATAATTATTTGTTTGATTTCATACAGTCAGACATAATTGAGAAACTGAACTGGAAGACCAAATGGGCAGACAGGACTACAGCAATCAGCATGAAATGGAAGACCTACCTGGAGTGGCTACCAACAGAAGGAAGAAAGGACATTCAGTGCAAGATTCGGACCTTGTGCCCGTGGCTGGGAATAAAGGACTAAAGCATTGGAAAAGCAGAGGGGGGGGAGGAGGGAGGGAGAAGGGATATAAACTGTTACGAAATGTACGGGATAAAAGATAATATGTAATACTTACCAAAAACTATATAAAAACTACATTAAAAAAAGGAGGCTTTGTAGGTGGACCTGACTTCTTAGAGCGGACACTACAAGAAGGGGACAGTGGAATTTTTAGTCAGCAAATGTAATTGACCAGTGGTTTGGGTTTTTTTCAAAATAAGGCAATGGAATAGCCCTTTTACATCTATTATATAAAAAGCCAATTAGCATTGTGCATCACTGCTTTGCATATTTATTTCTTATTCAGGTTTGCATATCCATGAACAATTAAATTCTCCATTTAAAAAAGTTCTAACTTCAGAGGAATACTCTGGAATCCTAAGGAGGTCTCTAGAGAACTTTAACAGTGTTTTATGACATGTTTTACAAAACTGACTCTATGTTTATTGAGTTCTTGGCTCTCTTTTTTCCTTGGTCTATTTAGAACAAAATTAATTCTGAAAATAAAACTAAGTTGCTCCCCAATGTCCTCCAAATTGTTTCCATCATACTTTATACAAATTAAATCTGGTAATCTTGTCTGCTGTAGATTTTTGTAGTGGTGTTTAAAGTTTAGTAGAGCCAGGAACAATGTGCTTAATTGGCAGTGCAAGGAGGAGCTTTATGGTAATCATGGCAGGGATGTTTTATGTACTTCAAAGAGGGTCTCTCTGGAGCGATGACAAATTGCATGCATAATACAAAATAGGCAAAAAAAAAAAAGCCTCTTTGGTGATTTCACAGTTGAGAGTGAGTGGTAACTTGTTCCTTCCTAGAATTTTAACTATTGGATGCAGAAACATCGGGGTACACCCCAAACTGATCTGTGCACATTAATCTAATCACTGGAATGCACAAAAGGCATTCCAGGCACTATGCAGCCAGCCATAGGAATGCAGCCAAATGCACATGAGATAGGAAACTAAAACTGACATGCCGCCTGGTAGAAAAGCATACAGGATACAGATGGGATGCTTCTGAAGCAGCATTGGTGCCTGCTTCTTTATGCCCCATTACAGCAACATGGAATTATTAGGGAGAGTTTCTTCATCACTCACTATTTCTTTTCCAAGTTCCTGTTTTGATTTTGCACAAATGGCGCCTGTGAGTCTTTAATTTTTGCAGTTTTCTTATATCAGATTTGTGGCTTTTTCAATGTCACCTGTGCTTTAGTAAATTAGCATTAAAACATGCATTGTGCTTATCAATACTATGTAAATTATCTATTAATATGGCACAACATGCATAGACAATGCAAACAACAATGCAAACAATAATGCAACCATCACAACACAAGCTTATCTGCAGAACCAGAGAACCATAAACATTGACAAAAATGCAAACAGTGTTAAGAAATAAAGAAATTAAATGGGGAGCAATGATGGTTTATGTGCCCATGTTATTATTTAACCCTAATGATGGTTCATGTGTCCATGCTATTATTTAACAACATCCCATTGGCTAATCATTTCCAAAGGGCAAGTATAGTTGTTCCTTAAAACCTTGCAAAATATAGTAGAGTAAGAACAGCTGTATTCAAGTTCCAATAGTACCTTGTATGTGTCTAAAGTGTTGTTAATGCACAGCTGACTTTTGTTAACACCATAGGGTTTTTGAGGTAAGGGACAAACAGAGGTGGTTTGTCATTACCATTACTGCAGATCAAATTGATATATAAGTGACAGCTAGAAGAACCAGTTTAAAAATGGGTAGCCCTAGCTCTACATTTTTCAATATTAGATGTTATGAAGAATAGTCATTGTGTTGAATCCAACCAGCTTTTCCCTTGGTGCAAAAGAAAGGACAGGATCTCCTTTGACTATCAAAAAGATGTGTAATGGGACGCTCATGTACAAAAGCCATGCAGGATGGAGGCTGTGGTAAGTAAGGAAGGGAACTAAATGAGAATGAATGAAAAAAAAAACCCTGGCTGGATCCAACTCATTGGTGGTACCTTCTCACAGATGTTTGTAGATTCTGTGGCAAGAAAGGAGGACTCCCATCAACAGCCCTAGTTGCCTGCCACCACTGAAGGAAAACCCCAATGTCAGCTATGCCTCTATATCACCTGTAATTGATACAGGGTAGCTCTAGTTTCTGAGCATTCCTAGAACTACCGTATGTCACTTCTGGGTTTTCCCAGTAGAGACATAGTGGTGTAGCTGATGTCATGCCCCACATCCCACCCCTCCCATCCTAAGAGAAAGGCAGCGGGGGGGGGCACTATTTTGACCTGATAAAGGACAATAGTAGAAACAACTATTCAGCTCCTTTTCTCCTGTTCCTCTGCTCATAGTTTTATCCATCCCAAATTGTTTTTTTTTTTTTAAAAAACCTTGCAGAACGAATAATGTGACTGTGTTCTTTATCTGCTCTGTCCTTGTAGTTCCATCTAAAGTTGTTGCTGGGCAACACTATACTTTAAACTGGGGGAGGGAGTTGTAAAAATACAGATTACTGCACATCTTCTCACATATCACTTAGAATATTTATAGCATTTTCTCTCTCTTTAATAATGTGTTTTATGGACAGTATGCACACCCAGTGTGAAATGCATTCTTTTATGTATTTAGACTAACACAATAAAGTTAGTCCATACTGCTTTTCTATTTATAATAATTTCACCATTGATGATATTGTCAAAGGGAAAATATTATCAATGATCCACACATCAGAGTTCGGGAGGTAAAGGAGCACCAGATATAATGACTTGCTATCCATTAAAGAAATTGTCATCAGTGCTTTCTCTGTAGATTTTCTTTTAAAGGCAGATATTTCATTTTTTACTAAAAAAAATGCATTCACAAAGCAAACTGAGACAAGAAAGACATGCTGCAAGGACGGTGCCAATAAGGAGCCTCAAACTCTGATATAATGACTGGGGTCATTATAGATGACAGTTCTTTCTTTATTTGAATAATGTGTATTGCAGTTGCTGAATGGAATTTGCTACCTGAGCTGAAGCACAGGAGTGGGGAAATGTCGGGCATAGGAAGACAAAGCACATGCTCTCAAGTCTTCAAAGAAATTTTACAGTAGCACAAGGTGCTAAAGGGTGACAGGTATAGGGCAATAAGTTTCAACAGAAAAGAGTGTGGTCTCTCTCCCTTTGCTAACACTACCCTCCCACTTTATACCAATACAGAACCTCTTGGAGGCTTAAGGCAAGTAGAATAGCTCTCCCATATCTGGATCTTGCCTGATCCCTTCTCAATCCTCAGACGCTGATGAACCACTTTTCTGGCTATAGCACCCTAGATCAATTAATGTGGGCTCTACTGTCTTTTCTGCCTTCTTCTGTAAGGGTGGTTGCTCTACCTTTGATTTAATCAAGGGCTTTCTTGTTAGATTGTTAAAAGTCTTATCAAGTGAATTCCAAAATTCCTGAAACTTATTGGAAAATATCATAGAGGGGATTTTAGGTGGGGGGAAAAGGTCAGAATATATGGCTCTCCATAAATAGGGCCCCAATTTTTTTCTATGTATTTCAGATCTATGTAGGGGACAGGCATGCCTGACAAATAAGGGAGATGGCACAAACTGATCACAACCTGAGATCTATTTAATTATAACTATTCTCTCCTTCAGGGACTGATGTAGAAAGGGTGTTACCTAACAAGGGTTTCCTCTTTGCAGGATGTTTTCCATTAATTGCCTTGGAGTAGGGATAGTTCCCCAAATTTTGACCAGAATCATCCTGCTTCTTTATGGAAGAATTCAATAAATAATCAGTTATAAACTCAATTTTTTCATATAATAGCTTTAAAGTATCAGCTATAGTCTGAGTGGTTAATAAATCGTCCATCTGTTTTCCTTTTGGTTTGGGATTCCTTAAGCGTAGGCTTAATAGAGAAGGACCATCTTCTGGATCCTGATTTAAACTAAGTCTCTTATTCACATTGGAATCATTCTCCAAAACCTCAAACCTATTTTTTTAGTGATATGGAGGGTAGTTTTAATATTTACTACTTAAAAGTTTTCCAGTCAACTTTGCTTATTAAAAGGTTCATCATCAATCTGTCATGCCCATTTTTTACTCATTTTAACAAGTGAAAAAGGAAGAGAACCACACCCCCTTCCTTCTAACCTAGGTAATAAACTAACCAAACTTGATGTCTTCAAGGAAGAGGGAGGAATGAGGAAACAGGAAGACAAGACAAGGTCAGCCGCCCTTTAGCTTAAAAAACCCCCCACCAAAACAAGCCCCAAACAAAACATACCTTCAAATGACAAAGAATAATATAATACTAACTATAACTAATAGGAGTCTAATAAAATAAATACAAATTAATAACAGCCTAAAAGGCCTGAACCAACCTAAACTAAGCTCAACTGAAAAACATTAAAATAAAATCTACATGAAGCTACAGCCTCCCCCAATGCAATGGTGGGCTGCGCTGTGGATGTGGCATGACTATCCAGTAAGCTTAGAAGGCATTTAAATACTTTTCTGAGTTCACTTGTAACAGCTGTGGCAGATTTTGTGGGGGGGGGGGATAAAAGGCATAGCTGAATTGGCTTGCATCTATTAGAGGGATGGCTTGCTCACAGCAGCAGCAAAGAGAAGGTTGGGAAGCAGATCCCTGGATGTTGAAGAGGGGGCCCAGGGACATCTTTTGGATACCCAGTCCAGACCCCAGCTCCCTGAGGAGGTGGGGTTTGATGCAGGGAAAGGAAGGAAACAAAGAAAAAAGAATATGGTGGATTTGACAGTAGTTATGGGGGGTTGTGCTGGTGGGATGACCCTTGGAGAATGTAGAAAAAGGCCAGGAGTTGTGAGCGGTGAAAGAACAGGATCTCCAGCAGCTCAAGAGGATGCTGATTCAGGGAGCAGAAGTTGAAAAGAGGGACAGTTTGCTCATGGCAGTAGTGAAGGGGGGTTGGGAAGCGGGCCCCTGGATATTGGAGAGGGTGCTCAGGAGCATCTTTTGGATATTCAGTCATGAGCCTAACAAATGACAAACCAGTTCAGCAAAATGAAAAGTTCATGGAGGTTCACAAATTGTGATTTCTCACGAACGACGAACCACCACGAACCACCATTTCCCCAGTTTGTGTCCATCCCTACATCTAATCACTTTGCTAAGTTTAACCATGTGATTATATGATCAGTGTCAGGTCACCAACAGAAATCCCATCCTGGCCTGCCTTTGTGGCCTTAACAAATGATTTTCTTTTTCAGAACTATGGAGAGAAATGCTGCTTATATAAGTAAATAAATCTTGCTGCTGTTTCTCTGCATCTACTAAATTCAGCTTAGGGCAGTATATTCTTTTGTATTCATCTCTGAGACCTTGGTATGGGACCAAATAAAGAAGCAGACACAATTGAAGGCTTTGTAAGCCTTTGTAAGCAGGAAAGCAGTCCTAGATCAGACTAATCAGAGACCCTTCTGATTTTCACACACAAAAAAATGTGAGGTGGGGCTATGGATTAATTGATTATATTGTTGAGAAAATTGCATTCGATTGTGCGTATAAACTATGAGAAGACCAGCAGATGGTTTGGGAGAATCAGAACAAGCTTCTTAATCCATATTTGCTTTGAAATGAATGTCTTTGAATGTCTCTGCTTTATATACCTCCAGTTTCCAAGCAGTCTTCGAAGGCTGGTTAAGAGTTGCTGCTTGTGATCCCTTAATTGTGATTAGAATCTTCTCAACTGTTGTGCTTTCTGTACCCCAAATCCTACCCAGTCAGGCTGCAATACTAAGGTCCCGGTCAGACGTGGCAGAAACCACATGGGGGGAGGGAGGCTATTTGTGGTGCGGTAATTTGACCCACCGCTGCGTGAACCCATGCAACGGTGGGTGAAGCAGAGTCTTTACCTTGCAGCCTGCTCCCTTGAGGGCTCAGTGACACCAGCCTGCTTCCTCAAGGGCTCAATGATGTAATTGGAGCGTGCTGGGGTGATCACCCCAGGAACTCCATCCTCAGCCGTCACACCATCGCTTGATAGTGCAGTTTACCTGGTGGTTTTTAACTACACTTCTTTGGCTGCCTCCTACGGGTCTCTGACAGGTGTGGGATGCTGGCCAGATGTGCCGGTGTGAACGTGCCCATAAAATCCACCTATCAATCATCGGACTCCCGAGGCAACTACTGAGTGTGATCACAGCCTAAGAATACTTTCCTGGGATTATGCCCCACTGAGTGAAGCAGGGCTTATTTCTGAGTAGACCTACTTAGAGTTGCTTCTTCAGTCACCTTTCTACCTCACACAGATATCCTATGTCTCTGCTCCCTCGCAGTAGGCAATGGTCAAGACATATTTCTGAATTCTCTTGGTGGTAAAATAATTTAGGTAGCTAGTCTTTTCTATTTTTGCCCCCTGCAAACAAATTTGCCATTCTCAGTACTCAAATAATCCCCACAGGGCTATAAGCAACTTTTTGGACATGTTGAAAACTAGTGACTGCTTCAGAAATCCCTTGGAACATAGAAATTGATCATGCCAATGGATATCATTTATTTATTTTATTTGGGAAATTTCTATTCTGCCTCTCCAGGGTATCTTCCTGAGGCAGCCTACAAAATAACTCATAATAAAGCATAAAACATCATAAAAGTTATCAATTGAAACCTAACATGAAAACCCATCCAGAGCTTAAACATCATGGAACAATTTAAAGCAAGACTTAGACATTTCTCAGACTAAAAGCAGACTACAAAACAATGTTAAAAGATTAACCTCTTAATCAAAAATTTGGCTAAAAAGAAATGTTTCAGCCTGGCTCTGTATTCATCAGGCAAGCATCAAGGGGAAATGCATTCCAATAGCAAGGTGCCACAAATGAAAGAAAGAAAAAAAACACCATCTCTCATTGCCTCTGAAGGTGGGAGCACAGAAAGCAGGGATTGTGAGGAAGATCTTAGATGGCCAGCTGGACAGTATGGGAGGAGGTGGTCCTTCAGGCACCCTGATCCCAAATCATTTTGGGATTTACATAAGAACCAGTACTTCAAATTGTGCCTGGAAGGAGTTGGGAAGCCAGTACAGATCCTTCAGCAACAGGGAGATGCAAGTAAAAAGAAGAAAAAACCCTATAGGCTTTGATACAGTCATCCATTTAGCACTTAATGTGCTCATAGAGCTGTCCTGTGGCATGAAGTCAATTTTAGGTCCTGTTAGGGTGGGGAATTGGAACTGAGATATTATGACTTGTCTAAGGAATCAGCTGAGTTGAGATGAAATCTGATATGCCTAGTTCATATTAATCAGACTAAATGTAGGTTAGATTAGTTAAAGATCTACTCAGTTTTAGACAATGCTAAAGCTGGAGCACTGCTCTGATTAAGTCTGATATAGATGCTTTATTGTAACCAAACTTCATATTTCTTTTTAGTACATCTAAAGAGAAGAAAGAAGAATTCTTCAGTAATATTTACACTAACTTTCCTTCATATTTCTCAAACTGAATCAATACTCGGCATACAAAGGCAGTACAGTGAAATATATATTTTTTAAAAAGTTTACAAAAACACTTGTTTAGTGAAGCAAATGTTAAACGGCTACTTTTGAAAGGCAGGCTGATCTAGATTTTTGTATTGGAGATGCTTCTATTCTACGGGTGTTTGGCATGTGTTCTAATATGGAAATTAAATGTGAATCGTAATTGCCAATAATACACAATTCCAGATTAGAGCAGCTGTATTTCCTCTATTATTGTCAAATTTGATACATTTTACAACATTTCCTCTTGTCCCTATGTACGTCTCAAGCCTTTATTCATTTACAGATTACAGTCTTCAGGGAATTCCCATAACTATATTAAGGGCAAGGTTTAATGAAACCATATAATTTACATTTCATAGCATCACAAATGTCTTCCTTGCAGAACTACTGGATGTTTGTTAGTCAAATAATTCTCCTGCTAGTGTTAATGTGATGTGAACTATTTGGCATAGGATACCTTCTATTATTCAAAGGTTCCTATTCCAACTCTCATAATGGCTGTGGGCAGCTCACAGTTTATCTCTTTCTTAAGCCTGGACAATTCATTTGATCTGCTACCACTCTATTTCATTCACGGTTTTTGCAGTGGTGTGAAAAAGTCTGCTTTCTGTATTTCTAGCCTCAGAAGCCATTTATTTGCTTCCTGTTATGACCCCTCCTGGGCTAGATGGAGATTCAGGAACAGGCTCAGAGGATGAACAGGAGGAGTTTGGGACAATCCTGGGAGAAGAATAGGGAATTCAGGTAACATCCAGCATTGCTTGACTGAAGCTAGATCCAGAATCCCTGGCCTCCAAGGCCTCACCTAAGGAGCCTGTTCCTAAAGCTGTAGCTTAAGATGAAGCTGCCAGCTTTCCAGTCCCCGGCAGCCAGCCCTCTTCCCTGTAGCACTAGACCCCCAAGCCCTCAGCCTTCCAGGTTCTCCCCCCACCCACAAGGAGCAGCAAAGACAGTAGGCCCATGAAGAGGCAGCAAGACCAGAAGAAAAAGGAGAAAAAAATTCAGCCCAGGAGAACCAGGTAACCAAGAAGTTTGACAACAGGCCCAATAACAAAACAAATAATAATGGGTTTACATCTATTGAATTAGAAGAGTAAAAAAAGAGGAGATTGGATTTATACCCCGCCCTTCACTGCCCAAAGGCGTCTCAGAGTGGTTTACAAATTCCTTTCCCTTCCCTTCCCCACAACAGACACCCTGTGAGGTAGGTGGGGCTGAGAGAACTTCTGACAGAAACTTTCCTTGAGAGAACAGCTGTGCCAGAGCTTGTGACTGACCCAAGGTCACATTGGCAGGTGCAAGTGGAGGAGTGGGGAATCAAACCCGGTTCTCCCAGGTAAGAGTCCGCGCACTTAACCACTACACTAAACTGGCTCAAATTAGCAAAGCTTTAATACATAACAAATAGTAAAAAAAGAAATCATAAAACTAAATGTGTTTCAGCCACAAGGCCTTCCTCAGTGGTTCAAATAACTTGGTACGTCAGTGGTTCAAATAATTTATGGTGTGTATTGTAATTATTTAATTATTTCTAACTGAAGAAGGCATCACTGACACTTTGACATCACTTCTGGGTGAAGACTGGTGATGTCATTGCTCCAATAATGCTTTCAGAATCCTCAAAAGTCGATGGTAAATACAATACAATACAATTTGGTCAATTTCTTGAGCACCATGGGGGGGATGGTGACATTACTTTCAGGTCTTCACTGAGAAGTGATGCCACAATGTTAGTGGTGCCCACCTATTTTCCTCCTGCTGCTCTCCCTGCCCTCAAGTGGCCTTTGATAAACCTGGCAACCCTAGATTTTCCCTAACTTAAGGGGTTTGTGGAATCAGTGTAGGTTAGATTGGATGAGGGTCTAAGGATGAAGAAAGGCAGCCTAAACCAAACCAGACCACACAGTCTGGAGACAGAACTACCTCAGTGTCAGACATTATCAACTGAGCCCTTTTGCTCACTGGCATATGGGAATGATGCTGATGAATAGTATCTTTTGGTACAGTTTTATGTGCAGTGAAGTGAAGAGTAGCAGTTGCAGTCTATCATCTGGTTGGGAATGTGTCCCTTCTAGTTCTGCTGGAACTTTCAGTGGTCTTTGATAATATCACCCATGGTATCCTACTGAGCTGCATCTTGGCACTGTTACTGGGGAGCTGCCGTGTTACGACAATTTGGTTCCTATCTTGGGGAGGCAGTCTCAAAGCATGGTGCTGAGAGATTGCTGCTCTGCCACAAGGCCATTGACCTGTGCGGTTCTGTAGGGTTTGATCTTATCCCTCAAGATACTTAATATTTATGTGAAGCTGCTGGAAAAGGTTTGGACTGCAGTGTCACTAATTCACTGATGATACCCAGCTCTACCTTTATTTCCCACCTAATTCTAAGGATGGTGTTGATATTCTGAACCAGTGCTTGGAGTCAGTGAATGAGGGTGAACAAGCTGAAACTTAATCCTGACAAGACAGGTTATCTGGGCTGGTAGAAAGACATACTCGGAACTTGAGGTCTCTCCTGTCTTGGATGGGGTTATACTCCCCTTGAAAAGCCAGGTTCACAACTTGGGAGTGCTACTCGACACAGCAGTCACCATAGAAAACCAGGTGGCTGCAGTGGTTCAGAATGTGTTTAGCTATTTGGTCAACTGTGTCTCTTCCTGGATCAGTCAGATCTAGCCACAGTAATCCATGCCTTAGTTATATCCAGACTGGACTATTGCAATATGCTCTGCTTGGGGCTACTCTTGAAGAGCGTTCAGAGAATGCTGCAGCTAGACTGCTAATTGGGACCAGCTATCCAGAACATTACATCAATTGCACTGGCTATAGATCCACTTTCAAGCCCAATTCAAAGTGCTGGTTTGAACCTTTAACCCTAAGTGGCTTTGGACCAGGGTATCTGAAAGACTGTCTTCTCTCATACTTTCTTGCCTGGTAAGCCCTCTTGACTGTCCCAACAACCAAAGAAGATTATTTGGTGAGTACACAAGAGAGGACCTCTTCATTGTCAGCACCACAATTATGGAACAACCTCCAGAGGGAGGCGGTTGAAGACAGTTTTATTTGGGACTGCATTTTTTTACGTTTACTGGCAGTCCTGTGTCATGATTTTAAATTTTGGGTTTTTTTATGTTTTAATGTATTTTATTTTACATGTTTTATCTATGTTTGTAAGCCAGCTTGAGCTCCATAAGGAAGAAAGGCAGCTATAAATGTTGTAAGTAAATAAATAAATAATAAATAAATTGTACCCTTAATTGAAGTCATCAGACTGAGAAGGGTATAACTCTACTTAGGATTGCACTATATGTAACCCTAAACAGCCTAGATAATACAAACTTCTGAGACCTTCCTCATGGTGCTGATCTTAAGCAGAGAGGATTGCCCTAACGTGAAATATTTCAAACCAGTAGCCTCCCAGAGCATCACTATAGTTGTAGATTGACATTGCTACTCTTGCCCTAAAAGATTTATCAACTATCAAGAGTTCATTGAGCAAATAGCACCAGCTCAGCTCCAGAAGACAGTCCCTATCAACTGGCTGTGTTGCCTGAGTCCCGCCTCCAACATTCCAGTTTGCTGTTCCTCTCCCCCCCATAGCCAGTAGTAACACAGAGGTTGTTTGCATATGCAGCCTGACTGGCCTATGCCTCTAACATTCTAAACAGTTTGCTGTTGCTGTTGGGAGTCATTGAGGCTGAGTTCAGACTGGCAGTTTGAAGCAGGAGCAAGTCATGGCAAAAAAGCTCCAGAACAAACTGTTCCAGGTTTTTCCGATCACACTGTGCAGACTGATGCCGGACCATACTGAGGAGGAGGCGCAAGGGAGCATTCACACTGTTGGCCTGAAGGCACAGCTTTCTTTTTTGCTAATCTGGAGATATGCACTTAAGCGTATGAGCACTTACGTGCATAAGCACACAATCAAAATTGTGGATTTTAGCGTTCACACTTTGTTGGTGTGGGATATAGGCAGGATAGACATGCTTACCAGGGTCTGATACCACTTTTACCAGGTATCTTTTAAACTCGGGAGCGAAGTGTTACAAGACGGGCTGAGTACGGCTGGGGAACGCTGGACAGATGTGCCTGTGTGAACGGCCCCTTTAATCCAGTTGTGAAATGTTGCTGAAACGCTCCTATCTCAGGGCAAACTGCCAGTCTGAACTCAGCCTGAATGTGTCCCGAGGTTCCCTTAAACTCAGCCTTAATGTTCCCTTAAACAGTCACTGGAGTTGCCAATCTGCCTGTGGGGGCCTGGAAATGTCCCTGAAATCAATGTGTTTCCCAGCCACAGCACATCATATCATTTCCCCTACAGAAAATTTCCCAGCTATTACAACTAATCTCCAAATGACCAAGATCAGTTCTCCAGGAGAAAATGGCTGCTTTGGGCAGTGATATTATACCCTGCTGAAGTCCCTCCCTACCCCAAACCCTGCCCTCCCCAGGCTCTATGCCTCAAATCTACAGGTATTTCCCAACCCAAAGTTAGTAACCATGTA
The DNA here is from genome assembly GCA_029375565.1 of Gekko gecko. Lineage (NCBI taxonomy): Eukaryota > Metazoa > Chordata > Lepidosauria > Squamata > Gekkonidae > Gekko > Gekko gecko. The sequence continues at coordinate 45,816,764 of JAPDNY010000009.1, forward strand.
ACTGGCTATGGAACCACTTTCCAAACACTTGGAACCCAGAAAACATGGCATAAGAGGAGGTGTTTTTCTACCTTCACTGCTACTGCATAGCCCCAAATCAACATAACTCAGGGGTGGAGGGAACCATACCTGTTACCATGAGCCTGTCCTCCCAACTATCCACTTGGGACAGCAAAATGACTTGAGACAGCCCTGCCTTATAGTTAAGCAGAAGGAAATAAACATGGCTTGCCTCCCTCTATTTTCCCCTTCCCTCTGCTGCCCCACCAGTCACAGCCGGGACACTCACCTGGAGCTTCCTTCTAGAGCTCGTATTTCTTCCCACAATGGGCCTTACTCCTAGTAGTAGTAGCAGTAATAATAATAATAATAATAACTCGACATGACACATGTTATCTTGTTGCAGTCCTTACAATATCCATAAGTTAGACTGAGCCAAACTGGCCACCAGATGAGTTTGTGACAAAAGTGAGATTTGAGCCATCACAGCTTCTTTTCTGCATTGACTCCAAGGGACTTAGAAGGATTTAAATCTGCTGAAGATTGCGCTGTTAGAAACACAATTCCTTGAGACAGCTGTCTCTTCTGCTCTTCTTAGTGCAGAGGTAAAGAACTGTTACGTTTTTCAGTCTAAAATACTTCTCAATATGTAAAAAATTGGCAGCAGGTCCTCATACTTTGTGTTCATACTTGATTCTCTGCATATTCCATTGTTGCCACAGCTTAAACTACATCCAAAAGCATATTAAAAGTCTGGAGATCAAATCATTGTTGTAGTAATGAATCATCCTCTGTCCTAAATTGTCATTGGGTTCACTGAACCTATACTAATAAATGTTAGTTGAAAGAGTATGAGAAACATTGATCAAATAAAAAAACAAAACAAAACCTCCAAACCTTTTCAGCCTTAACTATATACCAGCTTCATGATTTTAATCACTATGCTCCTGGTCTGCAAAATTTGATTTGGGGCCCCCTAAATTGTTAGTGACAGCAATGCATTTTCTTTAGTTATGAATCCAGGTAATAGATATTTAGGGCTTGATATTACGTACATAAAATTTTCATATTTGCACACTTCATGAATATAAAACAGAGGACTTTAATATGAGAATGATGTAGAACAGCGTTGGTGATATTGCTCTTGAAGAGATGAATATTTACAAAGTTTTAAACTGCCATTCCCACCAAGTTGGTATATAGGGAGAATTAAATTTGCTTTTTAATTAAATCTGAATAATTTCAACAATGGTACAGCATCATATGACCCAGTTCACATGACCATTGGGTCAGGGAGCCATCCAGCAGTGAATGATTGATATGTTTTGATATCACAGTGAGTCTGGAAGAGGACATGGCCTTTTCTACTGCACTTGTGTTCAATTGCAGATATCACAGAAGAGTGGGGGTGTCACGAAAGAGATACATTAACTGAGTACTAAGCCTCAGAATGAGAACTCCAAGGTGAATGAGCAACATTTGCTAGAATTAAGCAGAGGGTGGATCCTCAGTGTGTCCAGACTCTATGTTTCCCAGACCACACCTGATATTTTGACAGTGCTAAACTAACAAAACCAGAAAGTGATATGGGGGAAATAGGGAGAGAAGTTCTTTCTTCTTACCCTTAGGTAAACAGCTCAAGTTATAGGAAAAATTCAGGGATTTGATGCCTGTGTGTGCATTAATACAGTCATTACAAGTTACTAAATGTAATATTCCAGGCCTGGGAAGTAGAAATTTAGTGACATCAGTAAAGTGAACTATATTAAACATTACCAACAGGTTTTGGTTTTCAAATAATTCCTTGGTGGTATAAATCAATGGAGCCTTGTAATACACATTTTCTCAGGGCACTAACACTTGCAACTTGCAAATGATACAGTTCAGGTTCATAAGAGTGACACAACAGCTAGGGTTTTCATTGTAAAACTGGTGTCAAAGTCAGCAGAAAAACCAAAGTCTCTGAAACTATAATCTATTGTTTTTAATGCATATCCATAAATCAGTAGAAGTGTGACCACTGGTTTCAATAGATGCTACAACATTTATCCTAATCTAGGAATTATTTAGGGGAGAAACCTCTGAACATAATCAGAGATATGCCATCATAAAGGCTCTGAGAACAGTAACTGGTAGTCCACTGCAAAGGCTCTGGTGATAGTGTAAATCTTAATTGGATTGAATTTGATATTATTTTTTTCATTTGTCATAAACCACTTTGAACAGAAATTGTTCTGGGAAAGTGAAATATAAATCATTTTAATAAGCAATCAAACAAACAAACTGCACCTGGGTCTCTGGGATGGAAATACCCCAGCTCCTTTGAGTAATATCTTTGGACCTTGTGTTTGCTTTTACTAACAAAAAGTCTTGGACAGGGCATGAGATTATACTTCACATCTGCTTACTGTATTTTGCCAAACTCCTCCCTCTCCCCATTTAATATATGGTGCATCACAGCAAAAGTAAGGCTTGGGTTTTGTCCAGTGACAAATAAAAGCAAGAATGGTAACACCAGCCCCAGGAATCCAGGTGACTTTTGTTCTGGCTCAAGAATTCTCTCTTTTATCATTCTGTGGACTGAGCTGAGAGCAAGATTTAGATTTCTTGCATTTTTTTTAAAAAAGCAAGGTTCCACTCCATAATTTTTATAGGAAGGATTAAGCATTTGGCACATTTCTTTACTGGCAGATAAACTAGCCATTGCCCATGGCTGTATGTGAAACTGAATGGTGTCATTACACAGAGTTTAGTGGAACAGATAATCCTGTTTGAGCTGATCCAGCTATAGGTTCTAATGCATTGGGATAAATATTGTGTCCCTTCCCATGTAGCATGCCCCTTTGTTTAGTTCTGTGATTTTTCTAGAGTTAGTTATTTTTCAGGAGATTTTTCCTACAGTGATCTTTCTTTTCTTGCAATACTATATTTTGTATTGTATAGCTTTTAGGGATGGGGACAGTATGCTACCTACGGTTAAGGGGTGCCGTCAAGTGACGGATGGGTGGAACTCAAAACTATAACATGAACAGACACCCTTAATCTTAAAGAAATGTGTGCAGACATGTTAATATAATCTTTTTAATGATTTCATAATGATTATGAGTTATCATGTTTGATTTAGTTGGAGCTCTTTCTTTCTTGCTTGCTTGCTTGCTAGAAGGAGTGTTGGTAATGGAAGGCTGCTGGGTAATCTTGGGGCAGTCACTATCAGCTTAACCTGCTTCACAGGATTGTTGTTGTGAGGATAAGATGGAGGAGGGGGGAACAATGTTGTAAGATGCTTAGATCCCCATTGAGAAGAAAAGGGGGTATAGGCTGTGGTCACACATGCTAAATAATCCACTTTCAATCCACTTTCAGTGCACTTTCCAACTGGATTTTTACTGTTTGAACTGGCAAAATCCATTTGGAAAGTGCACTGAAAGTGGATTATTTAGTGTGTGTGACCACAGCCTTAGATATCTAAATAAATACATAAGATGTGCCTATCTTGCAGAGATCAGCAATGGGATATGGTGGTTCAGAAGTCCCAGTATTCATCGTGTTCATTGACAGATGCAAGTCTGGTGAAAATGTAGGATGCATTCTGGTCGACAATCCCACTATTAACTCAGCGGCATGTAGGATTTCACTAATGGCTACAAACAGCCAGGTACCAATGAGACATCATGATGGAAAGCAGTCAATTGGCTTAGAAGGGTGTAACTTTATTTAGGATTGCATGCCCAGGGTGATCTAGTGGTTAAATTAAGATAGATCTTCAAATATCTATAGAGCAATTGAGCCATAAAACATGACCTTGACCTGTCCCTTGATCTCAGTTCACAGTGGGTTTGGGAGGATAAAGTGGAGCAAGAGAGAACCATGTATGACCATCTGAGCTCCTTGAAGAAAGGGTGAGATTTTTTTAAAAAATGTGATAAACTGGTAGCCTCACTCAAGATGAATGTCATTGTTGACCCAAGCATCTATTTTTCCTTACCTATTAAAATGATAATAAACTACTTCATTGTTTAATCATTGTCTAATATGCAAATATAGCCAAAGAAAATAATTTTGATTTATAAGCCTGCAAATATTTCCATTAACTGAGACTCATAATTTTTCCCCTTATCATGAAAGAAGACACTTTTAGTTCATTATGTGCCTTCTGCCGCTCTAGCTGTGCTTATGTTTATTCTAATAAACCAACATTGCTTCACTTTACACTGGCATCATATTTTATGGGATGTTCTGCTATAAACTGTGCAGAAGTCTTGTGATAAAATGGTAAATAAAACCAAGCAATAAACAGACAAGCCACCAGGTATGTCTAAAGACAAAAAAAGCAAATGATGTGACGTGCTTTCCTTGCAAAATACTCCTCTCCTGAGGACAGTATGCCATCCCTCTTACTGAGTTTCTGTGCCTTCCCTCCCACTCGTCTGCCCATCAGCTTGTGATTTTATTATCTGTTGCTCTCTAATTTAGATTGGAAGCTCCTTAGGGCATGGACCTTGTCATCCTTCATGTCTTTAAAGTGCCATGCTTTACCTCCAGCACTAAATAAATAATAATAGGATCTGCCGAGTCAATTTAGCAGCCATCTCAATTTGCAGTGAAGGTTCCCCCTTTTTTTCAGAGCACACAGCACATCTCATTCTTGCATTTGCTGACAGTGGAGGTGAATGGATATAAATCCCCGTCTCTCCACTTTGTTCTGAAGAAAACTTGCTCATTACGCTCCCTATTGGCAGTCAGTTTAGGCTCATCCAGTCAAATCAACTTCTGCCACTTCCCCCATAGTCAAGTGTAGCTGGGCTGTTTTCTCTAGATTACCCTTCATGGTTCTTTTCATCCTCATTGAGAGTTTTCTCTTGGAATAAGCAGAAGAGCAGTTTCCAGCAGTGACTGCTCTTGCAGAAAGCCCTTTGAAAGACCTGATTATAACATGGAAGTGAAATCAGTCTATGATTTAATCTTTACCTTCTTTGTGTATATATGTGAAAAGGAATCCTGGTGATTTCTTGGTTCTGAGGAAGCAAGTGGTGGTATCCTTGGGGTACCTTGAACTACACAAAATTGTAATAGTGTGTTGTGGGATGCCCTGACATCAGCACAGTGCCAGATCCTATGCAGATGCTGGAGATTTAGGCCAATCTGCTCTGTGGATTACATGCCTCAGTTGTTCAGTAGCAAACATCTGATACACAACAAATTAATAGAAAATGTGGATGTTTATGTGATGGCTGTATACTGGTTTATGTTCAGTTTTAAAGGTCTGGTATACTTAAGCTGTAATTAGAATCTATAGAAGATATCCTTTGAAAGTTTTGGTAAACAAAGCTCTACTGTGCTGACAATAGGCTTTTGCAATTAGGTGCTAGATTTCACCTTTAAGATCCCAGTAAGTCAGAAACTTAAACCATTGCTTAGTTGCATAGGTATGCAATGTTCATGAATTTACCCACTGTCTTTCATTGCATTTTAGATCATCAAAAAAAAAAATCAAATGTTTGTATCTTAACATCTGTGGTATAGTGATGGGTAATCTCAGCATGCAGTTTTTAAAGTTAATACCAATGTTTTGTTCATCAGCATTTCAAAACATCAAGACTTCACTACGGTTGTTCACAATAGAGTGCTGAAGTCACAGGTTCAGAATTCATTCTTAAATCAAATAATACACTATGGCCCCGGTCACACGGGCCAGAAAATGCGCGGGGCAGGTGTGGCAGTTTGCCCTGGAGCTAAATAAGGCGCGGTAGCCCGATCATACGGGCCACCGGGTTGCCACACTCCAGCTCTGCGCCCCGATCACACTGCGCTGCTGCAGCGCAGCAAAAAAGCAGCACAGTGCACATGCGCCATTGGGGGGGCAGGCTGCTGTCGGTGTCTTGTGTGTGCGCATGGGCTGTTCAGCGTTGGCGTTGAACGCAGTGCCCGTGGAAACTGACCTCGTATTTCGAACAGTGCCGGGAACACCCCAGTGTGGGAGCGAATGGGCGTGAGCGGGCAATGTCGTGACGGCCATATGCCTTCCAAAATTAGTGCTGAGATTGTATTTCAAGAAGTTGACAGAGGTCCTTTTCGCATTTGCTTGCCACTCTGGATTTCCTTAGTGTTCTAGTTGAGGCAGTTTAAGTCCATGGCAAGACAGCATCCAAATAACCCAGGGCAACAGCAGGCTGAAAAGGGAGATAATATAATGCAGAATGGGGGAAAAATCCAGAATAAAAAGAAGGTTGAACTCAATTTTAATGCAGAATGGGGAAAAAACTTGGATTAAAAAGAAGATTGAATTTGACTTCAGTGAAGAATTGCTTGGAGGTCACCACGGTGAATATGGTTTAACAGGAGAATGGAGAAAAGGCCAGAGTCTGTATTGGACTGAATGGACCACAAACTAATTCTGGCTGGGATACTGTGCAGCATTAAGGGAAAACAGAGTTTTTCCGCTATAGATGTTGGCCATAAAAAAGTTCTGCCTTGTACAATGAAAAATGTTCCCGAGGAACTTGTTGTGGCAGGTTTTAATGAGCACTGTGGTATCTGTCATCTCTGAAGGATAGAGGAGCAAGAGTCTGCTAGAAGCCCACAAGTCTCTTGAGATTAAGGGTGCTCAATAACTTACTAAGCTTTAGCAATTTATTATTTTGGGAAGTACTCCATGACATGACATGATTAAATAATTCAGTCAATAATGCAGAGTTAGCTTTTGTCACAAATGCATTTGATAATATAAAAACACTCAATGACCCGTTTTTCATCTTGCTCCCCACTTGATACATTGCAGCTGTTGTCACCAACCCATTTCCCCCTTAGCTTTAAGAGCACTAATTAATGTATGACTGTGATGCATTAACAGCAATAAAAGTGCATAAGTTAGCTGGCAATTTTAGAAAGCGATTGAATAGGCATTTACTAATGACATGAGACTGTTTCTCAATCATTGCGGGGTGACATTTAAGAATATGGGAACTGCCATATTGGAAGAGATGAATGGTCCAGCTAATTAAAATCCCTTTTGTGTGTGCTGCCAGCACAGCTGGTCAAGGAAATAATTTAATGTTCATTGCATTATGGGAGAAAATTATTTCATCTCTTAATAAAACATTTTGAAATGGGGGGGGGAGGAAAGCTCAGGTATTTTTCTACTTTTGTTCCAGTTTGTTAAAGGCAATTGCTGATTATATTTTCAATACACCCAGTCCTAGCAGCTCTGTTTGCTAAAGGGAATTACTCCTAGATTACAAAGTGGAGTAGTTATATCTTCATGGTCAGCCTTGTCTACGACAGATAGTTAGAGATCTTTGACATGCATACAGGGCAGGTATTTAAGGCAAACAGATTCTTTACCAAATTGTTTGGATTGAAAGGGTTTACATAATTTCAGTATCATTTTCCCCCAGAATTATTTATTTGAAGTGATGAAGGCTGGATGTTACCTTAAATAGTTCAGTGCAGTGGCTATCAGCACATGGTGTATGTTAATAATCTTTCAGTACATAACTTGAGGACAACAGCTATCTTGATTGATTTAAAATTGCCTATGTAGTTGCTGTAGCAATGAAATAACCAGCTCTGGGCTATAGAATCTTTCCTATCCCTCAAGTATGTAGAAATTCCTTAAGGATCAAAAGCAAACGGAGGATGTGATATTATTTGGCTCATAGTTTATATCATGTTGCAAACTGCTACAGGGTCAGCTGGGCAAATCCCATTGCTAAAGCATGAACCCTGGTGTTTCAGTTAGTGGTGCACAGTTTATTCTGTGGAATGTGACCTCTACAGAACCTGAATTTAGCCATAAAATGCCAACAGGCCTTGAATACTGTAGGACTCCAAACATTCTAATAACATAGTTCTGCCTGAACAAAACTGTACAGTCTCAAGGAGCTCATTCAAAAGATTTTGGATTCCAGTTTGTTAGCTTGGAATGGATCTGTGGATCTTTGATTTATTTCTTAGCACACAATTACTACCCGGTGGCTGATGTTTCCACTGATGCATCAGACGTAAGGCTGAAGTTCAGAAAGCTATTTTAATGTAAGAAAATCCAGCCAGGACTCCTGTCCTACAAAACAGAACAAGAAAAAGCAAAGGATTTAGGAAGTATAAATAATTAAAATGAAAATGCTTGTGGCCTAAGCATTTATGATACCACATAATAAAATTACTTTTAAAAAAAAAAAGTCTACAGATCAAAGAGAGGATTATATCTTTAATATATCAAAACAATTGCTCTTCTCTGTGGGTGTTTTATATGGAACCATGTATCAGTCCATTATCTTGTTTCTTGTTGACACTAAAATGAGTCTATCCCTGTAACTCTCCACAAAATGCAGATCCACAGTTCTGAAATGAAGTGTCTACTGAAAATGTATTATCTGTTATGAAGAGCTGTACAGAGGTGCTTCCCATCCGCTCCTGAGTTGCTTGTGTAATCTGAATCCAAAATTAGGGATTAAACGATCTGTAAAATTGTTTAACGTATGGAGTACACAATCCAACTGAGTCTACAAAACCAATTGCAAAAAGTGGTAAGCCAAAACCAGTTGTAAATGTAAACAGAAATAAAAACAAAATAAGGGATATTTGCTCATTCCTGCCTAACAAAGATTCTTGCTACAAGATCAAAATTTTATAGCTTTTGAAATTTTGTCCTGGATCTATTTCCTGTGAATGTTTAATATTGAAACAGTTGAACTGCTAACATGGCAGAATCAAATTAGTTAGCGACTCAAGAAGAAAAAAAAAAGTAGTGAATGTTTAAGATATGGCATAAAGTAGATCGTAACAATTTAGATGTATTGTTTACACAGCTACACAGTGCTCTCATCTTATAAGCATGCCGGCTAGCAATCAAGTGCTCTGGGTAAGAAGAAACCATGGAACAGACGTGAAGCACTAGGCAGTGTTAAAGAAGGAATACTTATTGATTTCATCATATGCTTTACAAAACCTTCACATACAATTTGCACTTTTAGATTTTTTAAGAACCTTTTTTTGGGGGTGGGCAGAGAAACAACATTTAACATAATAGTTTCATGCTTCAAAACACAGACACTTAAATTATAAGCAGTAGAGAATGGTGAGCACCTTAAAAAGAGCCTTCTGCTCATCTAAAACCAGTCTTGTTCAAATAATTCATGGCTGTTGCTACTACAGGAGTCTGTACCATCATCAAGGCCTGAAGGACTTCAGCTGCTTCAACTTCACCCTCTACCCAGAATTGCATAAATAGGCAGTCCAAGAAATTCTGGTGCTTGAGGCAGGAAGTCCAAATGGTGCCTCATGGTGGTAACAGTCAATAAATAACTAAAAACTTTGTGCTTTCTATATGTGCCCCAGATCTCTTGCCAGATATGGGCCCTCTCACCCTTTCTCACAACAGAATCTTGTATTAAAAATTACCCATTGTTCTCCTAATCTCTTATCGTCTGTGCCTCACAAGAGCTCAACAACTGCTGCATATTTTTCCTGGGGAGAGGATGACAGTTGTTCTTGGGGGTAAACTGGTGTAAAAGTTTCTAAACAACTCTTTTTTATGAATGTGTCTGTCTGGCATATCTAGAATACAGCGGATAGCCTGGAGACTGGCTATAAAAGAGTACTAGGAAGAGTTTATGTTTGCTGAACATGACTCAGCATTTTCCTATGAAGTGGAATACATGTATATTCATCTTGCTTAATTTAGATAAAGTGTTGTGGAACTTGGTAACATATTGGCAGATCTATTAAGATTCGTAAATTTTGAAGGACAGATTGAATGCTTTTTTCCAAATAAATTTCTGCATTAAAAGACATTCCTGACAGTAAAGTTGTGGATTTATTTGCCCCAGCCCCTCTTCAGATAAGGTATGAGGCAGCAATTAATGGGGTAAGCAATGGCTGAGTTCAGACTGGCCACCACCAGTGAATTGGGGATGCAGGTGGGCCTGTACCCTCTTGCCATCATTCAGTGGCATAGCAGGTGTCAGGATGTTGTGGAACCAACTCCTGCCTCTTCTCTCTGAGAGAGGGCAGTTGTCCTGAAGTCCTGGTATTGCATCTGGGGGGAACTGGTCTGGTTAAAACTTGAGGATTTATGTTAAGTATGAGACTCAACAACGAAGTAAGCTCAACAAGTGATTCAGCTTTATTCAACAGCAAACTCCAACTCAGGAACACACAACACAGACAGTGGAGCACAGCTCCTTTTAAACTCTCCCGGCTGTCAAAGCCACACCCAGAAATAGTTAACGGACCAATGGCAGTGCAGAGTTAAGGTCCAATCACAACTGTTCCCGCTTTGCAACATTATCACACAGTGATTGGCTATTACACTGGTTTCGCAGAAACCGACCAATACGAATGCTACAGCTTAGAATCCACATTCCAGAATCAAGCTTAACATAGGAAAAGATAGGCTTGATTCACCTTTCAATACACAACAAATTCCTCCCCCCTAAGATGGAGCATTCCCCTTCCAAACATAATCTTTCAGGTAGGGAGGGGCACCTCGGCTTCGGTTTGACCGGCGCAGCGGTCTCTGCTCCGATGGCGGTGGAGCGGCACACTCTTCGGGGACTCCGATGGTCTCTCTCGCAGGAGAGTCAGGGGACACTAACACAGGGGTCTCAGGCACTGGAGTTGGGGGCTCCCCAGACTCCGAATCTCGATCCGCAGTACTCACCTCCTCGCCGGGAGGCCCTTCCTGGACGGGGACCAGCTCAGGCTCGGGCACTGACTCGGCGCTTGAGTCTGCCCAGCGCTCTCTGAGCTGGTCAATGTGGCGGCGTATCTCCCGTCCGCTGGGAAGCCGGACCACATACAACCTGGACCCTGCCACCTTTGTGACCACGGCTGGTAGCCATCTGTGACCTTCCGCATAATTGCGGGCAAACACCTTGTCCCCAACCAAGAACACTCTCCCCTGCTCTGAGGTCTCTGACCGCTGCTTGGACCTGTCAAGGTCAGGGTGCAGTCGGTCCAGTAGGGTAGCCAGCTTACGGCCCATTAAAAGTTCAGCTGGGCTCCTCCCCGTTGTTGAACAGGGGGTGATGTGTTGCCTCAGGAGGAAAGAGGCAATCTTCTGGCTCCAGTCCCCACACGTCAGGCGCCCAAGTGACTCCTTCGCCGTCCGTACCATCCGTTCGGCCTGACCGTTGGAGGCCGGATGGAACGGCGCAGAAGTCACATGGCGGATGAGGTTGTCTTTAAGGAATTTTTCAAATTCCGCTGACACGAACTGTGGCCCGTTGTCCGAGACCAAACAGTCCGGCAGCCCGTGGGTCGAAAACAACCTCCGGAGGGCATTGATGACTGCCCCGGACCCTGTTGACCTCATGGGTATCACCTCTAACCATTTAGAGTAACTATCTACACAAATAAAAAACATTTGCCCATGGTATGGTCCCGCAAAATCAATATGGAGGCGTGACCAGGGCCTCCTCGTTTTCTCCCAGGGCTGAATGGGAGCCTGTGGTGGTGCTGGACGGGACTGTTGACACTCCATACACTGCCTTACCCAGGCCTCAATGTCCTCGTCCAGCTTCGGCCACCACACGTACCCTCTGGCGAGGGCTTTCATGTGAACCATGCCAGGGTGGCCCACATGTAACGCCTCCAAAACATCCTCCCTCAGCTTGGCGGGAATCACCACCCGACTCCCCCAAAGCAAACAGCCCTTTGTTACCGATAGTTCGTTCTGGCGCGAAACGAACGGTTTGAATTCAGGCGCCATTTTCCCTGCCGGCCACCCCTCCATGCCCAATTAAGGACACGGGCAAGCACAGGGTCCTTAGCCGCCGCAGCGGCAATGTCTGAGGAGGTTACTGGTGCCTCCGGGAGCTCTTCGAGCGCCAGAATGTCCAACTCCGGCTCGAGTTCTTTGTTGTCCAGTGGTGCGGGGCAACGGCTCAGGGCGTCGGCATGCCCGATAGCCTTCCCCGGGCGGTGCTCAAGTTCAAAGTCATATGCCGACATGAATACTGCCCACCTCAACATCCTGGGGGACAGTATGTTCGGCGTCTGCCGGTCCGGGGAGAAGATGCCCAGAAGCGGCTTGTGATCTGTTACAAGGAGGAACCTCCGCCCATAAACAAAGTCATGGAATTTTTTAATTCCGGCGATTAAGGCGAGGCCCTCCTTGTCGATCTGGGCATAGTTCTTCTCCGCCGCTGTAAGTGATCGCGAGTAGAAAGCGATCGGTGCTTCCGACCCATCCGGCATGAGGTGGCTGAGAACGGCGCCCACCCCGTAGGGTGACGCGTCAGCCGCAAGTACCAAGAGTTTGTTCTCGTCAAAGTGGGTCAGCACCGCACTAGACGAGAGGAGTTCTTTGACGCCCGTGAACGCTCGTTCCTGCCGCTCTCCCCACTCCCACTTTGCGTTCTTGTGGAGCAGAGCATGCAGGGGTTCTGCAATCGATGCCTTGTGGGGCAGGAAGGCATGATAAAAATTTAGGATCCCCAGGAACGACTGGAGATCCTTCTTTGACCGTGGTGGGGGCGCGTTCTTGATGGCGGATACCTTGTCTGGTGTAGGGTGGACTCCATCCGCATCAATCAGGAATCCCAAGAACTCTACCCTGTCTGCTCCAACCACACATTTGGAGCGTTTGACCCTCAGTCCGGCTTCTTTGAACCGGCCTAGTACTGCTCTGAGCCGAGCCATGAGTTCGCACTCGTCAGAGCCTGCCACCAGAACGTCGTCAAAATAGGGCACGACTCCAGGTAGCCCACGCAGGAGCCCCTCCATCAAGCCCTGGAAAATGCCCGGGGCTACGTTAACCCCAAATTGTAGTCTTTTGACCCGAAATGCCCCCTTGTGGGTCACGATGGTCTGGGCATCAGCAGTTGCATCGTCTACGGGCAACTGCTGATAGGCTTGGGCTAAGTCAAGTTTAGCGAAAACTTTTCCTCCTCCCAGTGAAGCCAACACATGGCTGATGACCGGCACTGGGTAGGAGTGCTGCTGGAGCGCTTTGTTCACAGTACACTTATAATCAGCGCATATTCGTATCGACCCGTCTGCCTTTACGGGCGTTACTATGGGAGTCTCCCACCGACCATAGGGCACCGGCTCCAGGATACCCTGATCAACTAGCTTGTCCAGCTCTGCCTCGATCTTTGCTTTAAGAGCGAGGGGTACCTTCCTGTACTTCAGTCGTATGGGACGCACTGAAGGGTCTAAATCAAAAGAAACCGGGGGCCCAGTATACAACCCCAGCCCTTCCCCAAAAACTTCAGGGAACTCCTGATACAAGGACTCCCTTTTATTGTCGCAAATGCTGTTAATGCCAGAGATGGCAATACCCAGAGGCCCGAACCAATCAAGGCCCAACAAACTGACCCTCTCACCCTCTGCAACCAGGAGGGACAGCTCAGCCTTCCGGTCCTTGAACTCTACCTGGAAGGTAGCTCGTCCCGCCAACGGAATGCGTCGTCCCTGGAAGTCAGTGAGACGCGTTGTTACTGGAGACAGGCGACGACGGCTCCTCCTCGGAAATAAGCGCTGCCACGTCTCGGTGGAGATGACGGTGACGGATGAACCGGAGTCCACCTCCATCGTACACGGAACGCCGTCCAGCCGAAGTGTGACGTGAATTTTCCGAGTGGCCTTGTCACCGGTCGCCAGGACGGTCGAAGGGCAGGTGTCAGTCTGGTGGCAATCGGACGTCCTGCTGTCATCTGGAGGCCGAACCTTGGGGTCTGTTCTTCGCGAAGACGGTGGCGATTTCCTCGCAGCTCGGCAAACTCGAGCCAGATGACCTCGCTTCCCGCAGGAGTGGCAGATGAGCTCTCTAGCCCAACAGAGGTCTCTGTTGTGGTTACCGCCGCAGCCTGCGCAGGGACGGGTCGTCGAAGTTCTCGGTCTGGTCCGCGGTGGGCGTGTCTCCCGGGTTCGGCACACGCCGTCGGCGTCGCTGTCAGACTCGCCAGCGGACTGCCGGTGAACTGCAGGCTCCTTGCTGACTTGGGTCTGCCGCTGTCGAACCTCTCGCGTCGACTTGTCCGCGGCCTCTGCTGCGATGGCCTCGGCGTAGGCAACCGCATACGTCAGTTGGGTGCGGGCGAAAAGACGCTGTTGAAGGCGCTCGTCTCGAAGGCCGCACACCAAACGGTCGAGGAGGGCGTCTTCCAGATCTGTGAACTCACATGGCCTTGCCGCCTTCCGCAAGGCAGTGACGTACTCAGCGATAGACTCGGAAGGCCCTTGGCACCGCTTGTAAAAAGCGTGCCGGCACGCTATCCGAGACGGTTGTGGCGAGAAATGGCCTTTGAGCTTGGCCGTGATCTCAGCCCACGTCGCTGCACTCAGCTCAGTCGGAGCGACCAGGGATCGGGCGATGTCGAAGGCGGCCTTGCCGCACGAGCTCAGGAGCGTCGCCTTCTTTCTCGCCTCATCTGTTATCTGATTCGCCTGGAGGTGGAACTCGAACCGTGCCAGGTAAGAGTCCCAGTCCTCCGTCGCCGGGTCGAACGCTTCGAACGCCGGGTTGACGGCCATCGGGGCTGTCGGTGCTGCCACTTCTACTCGTGGAGCCTCAGCCGGCTCGGCCGGGTGTGTGTCCTCGTCTGCCGTTGCGATCTCGGTTCAGCGGGGCTGCCTACCCGCTCTAGCATCCCATCCTCGTCGCCAATTGTTAAGTATGAGACTCAACAACGAAGTAAGCTCAACAAGTGATTCAGCTTTATTCAACAGCAAACTCCAACTCAGGAACACACAACACAGACAGTGGAGCACAGCTCCTTTTTAAACTCTCCCGGCTGTCAAAGCCACACCCAGAAATAGTTAACGGACCAATGGCAGTGCAGAGTTAAGGTCCAATCACAACTGTTCCCGCTTTGCAACATTATCACACAGTGATTGGCTATTACACTGGTTTCGCAGAAACCGACCAATACGAATGCTACAGCTTAGAATCCACATTCCAGAATCAAGCTTAACATAGGAAAAGATAGGCTTGATTCACCTTTCAATACACAACAATTTATGCTGACCCACAAGATGATTAGTGATTTGAGAGTGTTAATGGATGGTGTTCTGATATTGTGGTGGTGTGGATGGAGCTGCTGCAGAGAAAGGTTTTGGAGAGTGTTGTTGAGTTGCCCAAAATAGAGACAGTGCAGCATGAGGTAAACAAGGCAATATTCAAGCCATTAGGTGCAATGGGCTGACTGGAGACAGGAAGGGGAGCTGGGCAGGCATGCCTGGCTTCCCTGCACGATCTTCTCCGAGTGCCCTATGGCTGCAGGGAACTCGGAGAAGATCACACAAGGAAGCCAGGCATTTAATTCTACTCCCTCAGGAGGGGGTGGGGCCTGGGATTGACCCCTGAGCAGGAATATTAACAAAGGTCTACCCACCAAGTCCAACACTAAATACTAAATCACACTTTCACTGATCCATTTCAAGTAGTGCAAACTTATGGTAAATCCATTTGATTTTTACATAATATTTATAGTTCATCTTTAACAGACCGAAAACAATTGAAACAATCAATGTTATGAGATTTTTTACTGCTTTACAGCTCTATAAGAACAAGAAGAAACCACTATATAACAAGAAAAAATATATATCTATATATTCAAAGCTGGAAAACTTTCTGTGAGGCATTTTGCCATGTTCCATTTTATAATTGCTGAAACTGCTCGGTATAGTCTCAATAGGTGAGAATTATTATTGAGAATGAATGCTCCATTTCTCACCAACACTAACACGCCTGCTCTTCTCACTGCAAAGTGATAATTACTGTTTCAGAACAAAATGAACTGAAAAGAAACCTGCAAGGCAGGTGTTTATAGTGAGTATGGACTATCTTTTACAGGAGACAAGTGCATTCAATTGATAGGGCATTTGACTAGCAGCCCCACAAGAGAGATTCTGTTCTCAGACTTGCTGCTATGCATACTGTGCCCCTGAACAGATCTGTGCTCTTTCTTTTCTTGTTCAGACCATAAATCTAGCCTTAGTATCATAAGTGGATACAATTGCCTTGTGACTAAAGCATCACCCTTCAAGTTATCTGAAAACTGTGATCTCATTTGATGATAATCGGTGAACATCAACTTTGATTAATGGATCATTCAAATGCATTTGTTCATCACAAAAGAGGAAATGCTGAAAGGGCTTAATGTGTAATTTGTGAACACATGAAGGAGCTTCATACTTGGCCATTGGTCTATCAGAGCCAGTATTGTCTATTCTGACTGATGACTAGGGATGGGCATGAACCAGGAAAAAGCAGTTTGATTCACGGTTTGTGTTTAATGAACTATCATGAACTTTTAGGGGCTAAATGAACTGGTTTGGTTTGTGATGTTTGTGACACTGTAGAATGCCCCCCTCTCCATGTGCTAGAGATACCAAACTCACAGGGGATCTCCAGCTGATCCTATCCACACAAGACAAGCAAGAGAACAGTGCCCACAACACTCTCAGCCCCTTTCCAAGGGCTGAAACACACCAGTCCAGAGCACATCTATCAACTGAGGTGTATTCTTCTACTCTGCAGAGGACTGGAAATAGATATCAAGCTGGCCAAGCCTCCCCCAAGTCTCCAAAGAATGGCAGATTTTGAATGGCAGAAAGGAAGAAAGCCCCAGAGTTTTGACAGGGGCTCCCCAAAATAACCCCATGACAGCTTGGCAGGTACCCTAGCCACGTGACACAAGCAGGGAAGTATGCCCACAACTCTTACAACCCCCTCCCCCAGACTGAAACACACAGATTCAGGAGTGCACCCAGCAACCAGGGTGTATTCTTCTACTTTGCAGAGGAAACATATGTTGAGCTGCCTAGGCCACCCCCAAGTCTCCAAAGGGAGATTTTGAATGACAAAAAGACAAATATCCCCAGAGTTTTGACAGGGGTTCCCCAAAGTAACCTCATGATAGATTAGCAGGCATCCTAGCCACACAAGACAAACAAGGGAAGTGTGTCCACAACTCTCACTTCCCCCACCATGGGCTGAAACACAGGCAGATGCTTGTTGAGATGGATATTTGCTGAGGTGGATGTTGTTCCATGAGGGAGATGTTGGGTAAGGGAGATTTTCTTTGAAGGGTAAAAGTAAAGGGGGGTATTCAAGGGTTTTCTCAGTGGGGGACTTTCACTGAGAAAAGGCTAGGTGTGGGGAGCCTTCCTTGGAGCGGCCTGTTATGAGATAGATGTTGTTTCATGAGGTAGGTATTGGGTGAGGGAGAGTTTCTTTGGAGAGTAAAAAAGGGGAGTATACAGGGTTTTTCTTAGTGGTCAAATTTCAATGAGAAATTTCAGTATTGGGAGGGAATAAAATGTGCATCCTGAACCAAAGCACCCAGTAGCTAAGCCCCTGTGATCGGCATGAGCAGAGAGACTGACTGGCTCAGAGACCTGAGTCCACCTAACACCCAAACCCCACCAGAGGAGAGATGTCATAATTAGGAGGGAGGGTATAAAATGTGGGTCTTCAGCCAAGGCACTCAGTAGCTAAACGCCTCTGCTTAACCAGTCCACCACCACCCAGCAGAGGTGGCCATCCACCCACCCAAGTGCCAAGGGCACAACATGAGAGCCATATGCCAGATCACTCAAAGAGGAGGAGGAATGGGGGGACTCATAGGGGGACAACAGGAGGCCTGGATCTTACCCAGTGAAGACCAGAGTGGGATAGCCCAGCAAAGGAAGGCTGACATTGAGGAAGGCCAACTCATCCACCCTGTCCAGGCCCAGGCAAGAGTGGTAGGGACTGAGAATGTCTCACATGGGAGAACACCTGCTTGCTCTGGACACTGGTGGGAGGGCAGGAGAGGAGACTCATGACCACGCAAGAGAGGTCAGGCCAGATGGCATCCTTGTGTGACCAGTACTCCAGGGGATCAGTGGAAGCGGGCTCAGGTGAGGTACTCCCTCCCTGGCACCTCTGCTGACTCCTCCACAATTGCATGCCTGGCATCACTGCTGTTGCTGACCTCCCAGTTCACCAGTGACAACCAGTAGCAGGGCTTTTCCCTGGATGGGCTCTGTGAGGCAGAGTTGCTGGGCTACAGCTCCCCCTCCTTCTTTTCTTCCTCCTCCCAAGCTTCTTCCATGTCTGCTAGCCTGCACCCTCCACACTTCTTTGCAGAGTTCAGGCTTCCATTGCAAGAGGTGCATTCTGTAGAGCAATACTGCCTTTTATCCGGGGTCATAGATACAGACCAGCTTGTACTCCCCTTCCTTGAAGAGAGGATGCAAACTGGTGGTAAAGCCCACCCACAACTTCTCTGCCATGACCCTGAATGGTGGGAGAGCAACCATCCCCTTGGGACCTGGCTCCAGTGTGGAGGCCAGCATCAGTCCAGCTGTTAAATCAGGGGATGATTTGCCCTAGGTTGGCTGTATCAGTGCAGAACACATTGGTGGTGTCCTGGAAGGCCTTCAGGACATGCACCATCTTGAAATAGTGTCAGCCAATCATTGGAGCTGATCCTGAGCTCTTCTTCCCCATTCAGGATGGTCATGGAGGAGATGACATCCTGCACCACGCTCTTCCGCTCCACCAAATGTGCAATCATGGTGTGGGTGGCTTTCCAGCAGGTGGGTAAGTCCTGGATGTTCAGGCTTATCCTCCTCCCCCTCCCTCTCATGCAGCAAACGTGCAGACTTGATGCTGTATGAGAAGTGGGTAGCCAGGCACCAGCAGGTCTCAAACAAGGACCATATCTCAAGGGTGGCAGTGTCCCAGGTGGCCTTGACAGTGCTCCCCAGCCCCAGAGCATCCTTCACCACCAGCTGAAGCATGTGAGTCAGGCAGATGATGCCCTTGAAGCGCACAGACTTCATCTCTGCTCGCATGTTGGTGCCAGAGTCATGAGCATGTAGTCACAGATGATTTTGCCACTGCCCACCCACTCCCTCAGGTTACTCTGTATTACAGTGGCTATGTTTTGCATCATGTGGTCTGCATCCATCCCCTGCACAGGGGATGTAGCCCAGTGGCAGGACTGTCCATTTTGGGGGCCTGGGCTGTGCCCCAGCAGTCCAAACAGAGAGGTCTTCTGATTGCCACCAGTGGGTGGTGAGGGAGAGGTAGTCATACAACTACTCTAGAGGTCTGCCATGATGCACATGGATTTGCTTCATGCTCTGGAGAGCTCAGCCTTGACCATGACCACTGCAGAGTGGTGTATGACACTCATCAGCTCATGGTCCCCCACAAGGAGATGAAGTACCAGGGAGCCAGGAGTTGCAACTAGTGAAAGGCTATGTTCTCCATGAGGGAGAAGGGTTGGCTATCCACAGCAATCATCTTGCTGATGAGCTCAGTGACTGCTTCCTGGGCCCTCCATGTAGACCTTCTGGATGGCACTGTCAGCATCCCTGGGGAATGACCTCTTTGAAGTTGGCTTGCCTTCATGTCCAACTCATGGCACCCCAAGTGCAGGGAGCCTTTCTTGGCGGGTTCTCCTGCTCTCTTGCTCTTCTCCCTGGTGAGAGGCAGTGGGCCTCTTTTTCCTCCCACTGCCTGCCATTCTTTCCTTCAGCAGCAACATACTGAGGACAAGTGTTGGAGGTTTGTGTCCCTCTGGACATGGGCATAGCACACCTGGCACTCTGCCGCACAGGGGTCACTTGGGAGGGTGTGGAATATTTCCAAACTGTGGGCTGGAAACAGGGCCTCAGGACTTTAGAAGCTTGGAGGGACAGCTGCTTTCTGGTGCTGGAGGGGCCACAGAGGGGTGTACTCGAGGTGGGAGCTGTAACAGGGAGTTGTGATGTGGAAAGAGAGGATATTTCTATCCCCTCTGAATCACTGCTGTCAGAGTCCTCCTCTCCCAAGAGTCTTAACAACTGCTGGTGTCTGGATAGTGCATACAACTCTGTTGCCTTTGTGGAGAGCCCCCGGAACAAATCATGGGATGGAGGCACTGAGAACCCTGCTGATTCTCTGCTACAGCCCAGCTTCAGTGGCCTGGCAGGTTGAGTTTGGTTCCCAGGGATGGGGGCCTGTAGTATGCAGGGGGTGAAGGACTTCTTCCCCACACAGAGCACCCTTTACACCCACTCTCACCCTCATGGCACAAAGGTGTTCGCAATCAGAAGAGTATAAATGTGGGTCTTCAGCCAAGTCACCCAGTAGCTAAGCCCTTCTGATTGGTGTGAGTAGAGAGACAGGGTGGCTCAGAGCCTTGAGTCCACCTGTCACCCAAACCCCAGCAGGGGAGAGGAGTTCACAATCAGGAATAAATGAATGTGCTCTGCTTTCAAAAAGTTCCCTGTCTCTCTATCTAACTGCCAACAGCCAAGAGAGGAAAGGATGCAGAGCTTAGCTGAGGGTATATATAACGTTTTAATCGCATAGAGCTACTGGCAGCCAGGAGCACCTGTTAAAATTTGGGGGGCCCTATTGGTGTTTCTAAGGCTGGAGAATTCCACCCCCCTATTGCTTTGAATTTTGAGTGGAGACAATATATCTGGAAATGTATCATTCACCAACTGCCAAGAACCACCATGAACTACATGAACATTCGTGGAATGTTCGTATCAGTCTCCCTGCCACAAACTTCACTTCACAAACCATGAGCCATCCAAAATTCATGACAAACTTTAGTTTGTGCGCTGGTTTGTGCCAATCCCTACTGATGTCAACTCTTGAGGGTCTAGGATTGTCAGCCACTGGCTGATAAATGAGTTGGGAGGTCATTGGGGGATTGACAAAGGCATAAAGTCATTTATGGTAAAAACTTGGCTGTGATATCATACCTTTCTAGAAATCAGCAGAATATACTAAAACCATTGAGTTTCCAGTGATTCTTAGAGATAATTCACTTTTGCTTTTCTCTGCAAGTGACATCACAGCTCCACTTACAGCTTCCCCCCATTATTTTTTCTCCCACTGGTCCCAAGAGC
Organism: Gekko gecko; assembly: GCA_029375565.1. Lineage (NCBI taxonomy): Eukaryota > Metazoa > Chordata > Lepidosauria > Squamata > Gekkonidae > Gekko > Gekko gecko. The sequence goes on from JAPDNY010000009.1 coordinate 45,837,608, forward strand.
AGCAGTGGGAAACAGGGTCAGGGGGCTGGGCCCCCCATATCCAATGGGAAAGTGATCAGTGTTTACCAACTCCAGTTTAGGAAATACTTGAAGATTTGAGGGCGATGTCTAGGGATTGTAGAGATTGAGGGTGGGAAGGGAGTACCACAGGGATGTGATGTCATAGCTGCCATTTCTTCCAGGAGAACTGCTCTCTGTAGTCTGGAGATCAGTTATACTTCTGGGAGAACTCCAGCCATACCAGGAGCTTGGTAACCCTAGAGTCTGAGATCTTTCACATCACCTATTACCTGTTCTTTTTAATTGGACCTGGGACCTTTATACTGAGCCTGGGACCTTTATGCTTATATTCTACAACTGAACCACAGCCCCAACTCTGGCCTTTTGATGATTAAGAGTTTCAAGTGCAGCTTAAGGTACAGAATCCTCACACAAGTAGGGCTTCCCCCAAGCCTAGTTCTAGCATTTAGGATGATTTATTGACCTTGGAACAATTTAAGCTCCTTTTGATGGTGAATACAAAGAAGCAAAAAGCCCAGTGAGGCCTCCAAATTTCTTTTAGCTAGGTAGCCATAAGGAATAAGCAGGACTGGTTTAGAAAGCACAGGGCCTCACTGTTCATATGGGGATCACATTTTATAATAGTGTTTTTTATGATGCTAAAAACAAAGGTCATGTGAATTGCCAGCATCCTCAGAGCTTGTTGGATATTTGGCACACACTTATTTTGTTCTGAGGCTAACATTGCCTGTGCCAATTACTGTATCCCATATATATTTCCTTGGCCCATAAGCATGTAAGTACTCACACTTTCACAAACAGAACAAAGGACAGCAACAGATGCTCTGAAAAATCCCACAACTCAGAGAAGAAGAGCAAACCAATCTCATTATCACTTGTTTCGCTCTACAAGATTCCTTTACTTTGTCATAATACCTCTGTTGTACATTATGGCAGCAGTTTTAACGGTTTTACAAGCCTTAGGTTTTTATTGCAGACCTGAGTTCTTGGTAGTCTAGTAAACACAGACATTAACACTCACTTGAGATTGTCAACACTGTAACTGTAGGACAATGTAAAGATTATTGTATTTCTGAGTAGATTTATGTGGCATGTACTGGACATTAAGTAGGATATGAGCAATGGCACATCCACAGTATATTTGGACACTTTTTTGTTAGCAAGATTCTTGGCCTTATGCTTCTTCTTTGCTTTTGCAACAAAAGTGCATCAGGTATTATATTCTAAGATTCAAGGTAAATTGAGTGCCAGTACTTTTTTTTGTCTTCTTAATTTTACGAAGCTCTAGAAGTGCTGTTTTATCTAGTTGAATTATTTGTATCTCAGTTAAAGAGCACACAAGAAATTCTGTGAATTATTTTATCTGGCAATATTCCTTCCTCGCCCCTATCTTAGAATACACTTATGCATCCCGGTCACACTTGCTGGAAAATGCGGGGGTGGGGGGGAGCAAGGCTATTTGTGCCACTGTAATTTGATCCACCCCTGCGCGATCTGACACAATGGCGGGTGAAGCGGGTGTTTTTCCTTGCAACTTGCTTCTGGTGTGCTTCATCCAGGAACCGATGATGTGATCGGAGTGCACCAGAGCGATCATACCGGCAACTCCATCTTTGGCCCGTCGCAACCTCTTTGATACTGGATTTTCCATGGTGTTTTTTTACTCCGCTTCTTTGGCTGCCTGCTATGAGTTGGCGATGGGTGTGGGACACTTGCTAGATGTGTCCATGTGATCACACCTGTTAAATCCACCCAGCATTCGTCCCTCTCGCATGGCTAATTGTGCATGTGATTAGAGCCATGGTTTGTTTTCTACAGACGAATTGGTTTGCAGAACTCACTGGAAATTAAAGGTCGAAATAACTGAACACGAAAAGTATGCACCACAGAAAAGGCTACAAAGAAAACAAACTTCTGGATTTGAGGAGGAAGAGATGAAAAGTGATTATTTAGTTTAAAGATGAACTAAACTGGCCCATCTCTAAATGTTCTTGATAGTGATGGCAAGAAAAAGGACTCTTTTTTGCAGGTAGAAGGAGGTAGTACAGATGACCTTCTCAGTGCACTCTTGATACCTGGGTCAGTGAGAGAAAAAAATCACATTCTGTGTGGAAGAAGTGCCTGTAGAGAATGTTCTGTCACAACTGCCATAGGATCTGCTGCCACTTCTGAGTCTGAACCTACATGGTTGCTTTCCTCATTACTGACTAGTACTCAAGGAACTGGGAAATGCATAGGAAGAAATTTTAATATATGCCTTGTAATCTGTGTCCCACTGAAGTAAATACAGGCCAAGCAGGTGGGGGGTGGGGAGGAAGTTTATCAAGCTCATGTTGACTTTCCATATAAGACTAGTAGGCTGTATTTGATTAGGTAAGTCACAAGGCATGCATGATTTCCTTAAAAGAAAGGTAACTCTTTGTCCCATTCTGAGCCTGTGGGATGGAGTGTCTGAGAACTATTGTAGGTAGGGCTGCCAAGTCCTCTTTGTTTGCTGGTGGGCTGGGAAGGAGTTCTCTGGGAGTGTGGGGGTGGGGTGATGTAATTGCACGTGATATCCCTGGAGTGATGCCATCACTCAGTAGTGACATCATCATGCCAGGGACATTGTGTGGTGATGCTCTGGTATTTTGGGCAAAACTCTATGGTTACCATAGTGTTTTGCCCAAAATACCAGAGCATTGCCATGTAACATCCCCAGCATGATGACATCACTTCTGAGTAGCATCATCACATAGGGATGTTGCACCAGGTGGTGGCTGTTGGGGGTGGGGCTTCCACACTGGCCAGCTGGCCAGTGATGGGCAGGAGCCTGCCAAATCAGGGGATACCCCTGCTCCCACCTGCGGGCTGGCAAACCTAATTGCAGGATCCCCATGCAAGTATACTGCAGGTACAGATGGATATTCAGTGTGTTGCTGGATGTATTCAAAAGTAAAAGGCACTGTACCATAAGCCCAGTTGTAAACATTTATCTGGTCTGTGTAACTTGGAACTGCAGGTGGGGGTTAATAGTGAAATACTTGTCCATGACAAAATACTACATGTAGAAAATGAGTATGTCAGAGACACAAGGCCCATCTCTGTTTTTATGTGAAGGATTTATTTTTTGTATGATGAAGCGTTCAGTGGTACCTTCCAGACACTGGGTTATACTTTATGTGATCTCTGTAGTTGTAGTTGACCATCATCTCTTCTTATGATATGGAAGGCTTCACACTCTGCCATAGCTGAAAATTATCATTCATGAATCATACTTACTCATCATCTCTAGTGTGATGGAGTGGCTGGAAGCAGCAAAGATATGCTGTCTGTGAGCTTGGCTTCTTTTCTGAAATAGTTTATTGGAGGCATCATATGGCAGTTCACTGGATAATCAACATAAATTTCTTCACTTACATTCTGGCATCAATATACATATTTCTGTTTAGGATGAGCACACCAGAGATTTGTGCATTATAAACTGCTATGTAAATTATTTAAGAAATCATAATACAAAGAAGTGTGAGCCTCAAATGAAATATTACTCTCCTGGATTTATCTGATTTAACTTTTAGCACTCTCTAAATTCCTAAGCTACATATTTTTACAAAGGTTACAAAAGAAGTCATTCTTGTTGATGTTCTTAGAACCTAAGGATTCCAGTAAAAATTGCTGCAAAATCTTAAATAAATTGTTCCCATTATCCAACTAAATCCATTATAGTAATACTTTTTTATTGCCTTCCTGGGTATTTCCCTGAATATTGCATTTCTAGTTATACTGGTCCTTTAGCAACAGAACTCAGGCAGACCAAATCCTTGCTGTATTTAATATGTATATAAGCAATAATGTATATAACTAAATATATGTGTCATATTTTATCTGACCAGAAGATAAAGACAGAAATATGGCAGAGACCATTAGCTAACAAAGATCTGGAAACAGTGGAAACCAGCCATGCAGAACAGCAGACTATAAGACCAATATGATGGAAACAGACCAGCTCCCAGGCCAAGATATTACAGCCAGCAGTGAAAAAGTTGTTGCCCCTAGGCCAATGTTAGTTAATATCACATATCACATATCACTCCAGTAACACATATCACTCCAGTTTTGTTCCATCTACACCTGGCTTCCAATTTGCTTCCAGGTTCAATTCAAGGTGCTGGCAATGACCTTTAAAGCACTGGGACCAACATACCTTAAGAACTACTTCCTCCCATATGAACCTACCCATATACTACATTCATCTTTGGAGGCCCTGCTTTGGTCGTCCTTGCCATTTGAAACTAGAAAGGCAGAAACTCAAGAAAGGGCCTTCTTGGCCATGGCACCAAAACTTTGGAACCGGTTGTTACTTTCAAAGTCTTTCACAGCCGGGAACATATACTTGAAGGATTGTCTTTTCTGTATTAAACTGTATTGACTGTGTGCCTTTCTGCATTTACTACAGACTGTACTATCTCTGAGGGTAGTAAGAACTTCCTCAGCCCATCCTTGCACTTTTTCTGTGGTAGCCACTGTTCTGGGGTGTGCATTTGGCAAACTGAATAAATATCTTAAAAAAAATAAATGGTATTTTTAAGTATCACATAAGCTGAATACAGACCAGAGATCTGTATTCAGCTACCAGTATAGCTGAACCCACAAAAGGCGATATTAACCAGCTTTTATTCAGGTTAATTCTGCTATACCAAACACAATGTGTCAGTTAAACATTTCAACCTGGAGCTGCCAGTCAGCTGTTGGGTTTAAACGCCTTTCTTTCCCTCCCCAATCCCGTGGGATGTGGGGCAACTGGAGAAGGGCAGGCAATGTCCAGACATGTTTTGCTGGCTGCTCTTTGCTTCCCCAGGTGACCCACCATGGCAGGTGAGCTGGGGAAGCAAAGGGCAAGCCTGTTTCCATGCCTCCTTCCCTCCCTGAGCCTCCCTGGGCTCCCTGCCTACCCTTCCTCAGGTGCTCTGCGGGGCACCTAGAGAAGGGCAGGCAGATAAAGGAGGCATATTTAGATGTTTTTCTTTCCCTCCTCAATCTTCCTTGCAGCAGCAGAAAGGCTCAGGGAGAGGAGGAGGCATGTTTTCATGCCTGCTCTTCACTTGCCCAGCTGAGGCACTGCAGCAGGCTGGCTGGGGAAGCAAAGGGCAGTTGGGGAAATATGCCTGGCTCCCTGCCTGCCCTTCTCCAGCTACCCCATGTCAGCTAGAGAAGGGAAGACAGAGAGAAGAGGCTTTCCCTTGTCAATTTCACTAACAGGGGAGTGAAATTGACAAGTAAATCTGCAGGGGCTACCAGAGGGTATACTGGTTGGGTATACTGGACCCAAATATATTCAGCAATACCAGGGGTCTTTTTGTAGAAAAACAGCTGCAGGAGCTCATTAGCATATGGTATGCTAATGAGCTATTAGGCTATTAGCATATGCCACACCCCCTGACATCACCAGAAGTGATGTCAGAAGGGGAAGCAAAAGCCTCCCCTTCCCTAGCTGGCCTGAAGGGGAAGCTAATAGAGAAGGGTTTTAAAGTTTAAACTCCTTCTCACTAGAGTTGGGCCACAGAAGGAGGAAAGAGGGAAGGAAAGAGAGAGAGTAGAGAGAAGGAAAGAAAGAGGGAAAGAAAGAGAAGGAAAGGGGAGGGAAAGAAAGAGAGGGAAGATGGAGGGAAACAGGGAAAGGAGGAAAAAAGAGAAGAGAAGAAGGTGGGAAAGAAAGAAAGAGAGAAGAGAAGAAGGAGGGAAAGAGGAAAAAGAGAGAAGGAAAGGAAAGGAGGGAATGAAAGAAATTCGGCGGCAATTCAGCCCCATTATATCCTATGGGCCATTGAAGTAAATGGTGAAAACATAGGGTATATTCTGGGGGTTGGAGGGGAGGAGGTTTGAGGGAGAGGCTCCAAACTCACCGGGTAGCTGATGGAGCCTCTCCCCAAGTTACCCACCAAGTTTCAAGAACATTGGACGAGGGGTTCCAATTCTATGGGCCCCCAAACAGGTGGCCCCTATTCCCGCCATTGTTCTCTATGGTGGGGAAAAGTTTTTTCCCCACCATAGAGAACAATGGAGGGAATGGGGGCCACCTGTTTGGGGGCCCATAGAATTGGACCCCCTGGTCCAATGTTCTTGAAACTTGGTGGGTATCTTGGGGAGAGGCTCCATCAGCTACCCGGTGAGTTTGAAGCCTTTTCCTCAAACCGCCTCCCCTTCAGCCCCCAGAATATACCCTATGTTTTCACCATTTACTTCAATGGCCCATAGGATATAATGGAGCTGAAATTGACATGCGGCTGCCTGGGACGCCGGCTGGGGGCGGGGCTTGGCTCCTGAGCTCCCGGAGCTGTGCTCCGGTGCGCTCCCCCCAAAAAAGACCCCTGAGCAATACCAAACATTTCCCCAGTCCCAATACTTTACTGGTATTAGACTGGGGAAATTCAGCATTTACTGGTATTTTGGGGTCTGATTTACCTGAAGCTGAAAAATACCTGCCTTTTTTTTTTTTTTGCATACTCCTACACTGTTCTTTGGGGGTAATCAGAAGACTGCCTTTATTGGTTGTCTTTAGGAGATCTTTCCAACAGTGTCGATTAGCAGGACATTTAACAAATTAAATCTGTAGTAATTAGTTGGAAGGTTTGGCTTCTCTGTATTAGGATTTTTTGTATATATGTAACTTGTTCTCAATTGTATGGTTTTATTATTATCAAAATACCTCTTGTGGTGTATGTTTGTGTCATGAGATCCCTAAAGAAGGACATATTCAAAACCTTGTTCTATAGAGGTTTTGAACAAATAAATACAATATAATGCAAATAAGTACTATCAGGCTACTGGACTGATAAGGGCTTAAATTTATGTACATGCAGCCATCAGAGCTCTGAAATACACACTACCTTTCAGTGGAGATTCACATCCCTTTGCAGATGTTTCTACTTCCTCCATTGACATAAATAGGCAGCTTCCACCTGTGTACATGAAGGTCCATTCAAATGTGTGTCAGGCTGCCTGCAGGGATCCATCAAGTGGCGATGATCTTCAGTTAGCTCCAGACTAGTCAGTTTCTTTGAAGAAACCAATAGTGAGTGAGTTGGCTGGAGTTGTTGCTTCTTCTGAGGCACTGTTTTGCATATTCATACAAGGCACACTTTTAACACAGCAAACTGATAAAAATGCAAAATATCAGATATTAAATCTAATGACTAATATCCAGAAAAGAATGCAAGTATGAATAGGTAGGTGTTAATGAATTAGCAATTGCCATAAATGATACCAACTTAATTGCCTGTATTACTTGCACAGCGATACATTTCACTTTGAGGACATTATTTGTGATATGTTCCTATCATAGCAGGTTTGGATTTTGGGGCAATGTGCTAATCTTATTAAAAACTAAGGACAAAAATCAACTCTTATTTTCCACTGGGATGTTCAGGCATGTAGAGGTAACTGAATATCAAAGCAGAGCTCCATTGTATGGATCTGAAAAGAGAATTTTGCCCGAAGGATATACTAGAAGTAAAGCTGTTTCCAAAGAGGGTCAGAAAGGGCTCACAAGGAACAGCAGTCAATCTGATGTTGGAAGCGAGAGAGGTTATTTTGCAAGTGGATATTGCACTATACTTTCTTTCCTTCATCTATCCTAAACCTTCTGTTCTACTGTAGGACTGCAGCCTGTTACCGATGCACAAGTTCTACAGATTCAATTCGCCTCATCTCAAAGAAAAGTGCAGATAACTTTGTCATCATTCTATGGGTGTTTTTAAAGACATGTTGAGGCAACATCCAGCTGAAATGACTCATCTGATCCACCGTACTTTACCACTTGTCTGCCAAACCCTGCACTGCTTCTCTGTGGCAGCTTACCCATGGTGGCTTACTCGTGGGTTGATTTTCAAAGAGAAGAATTTTTTCCCCCAGAAGAAAACGTTAGCAGGCTGCATAGCAATTGCATTGCTTGACCTGATTTAAGTTCAAAATGCTTAACCTATGATATACTCTCTGAGGACCTAACCCTCTATAAAATTTGAAGGACCTCATTTCGTATTATGAGGGCAACCAAAATCATTAAAGTATTGAAGCACCTTTCCTGCGAGGAAAAGTAAAGTGTCTGGGGCTTCTCACTTTGGAGAAAAGATGACTAAAGGGGAACATGATAGAGCTTTCTACCATTAGGCATGCAGTATAGAAAATGGTCAGAGCAAACTTTTTTCTCTTTCCTCTATCACTGGAAACTGGGGCACCCAATGCAGTTGATAGGTAATAGATTCAGGACTGACAAAGGGAATTACTTCTTCACTCAGCAAGGAATTGAATTATAGAATTCATTGCCAGTGGATGTAGTGACGGCTGCTATCATACCCATTTTATCATATCCATTTTAAAAATGGATAAGAGATATTCATGGAGATCCAGCAACACCTACTAGCCAGGATGACAAAATGAAACCTCCACATCCAGGGGCATTATTGCCCCTGCATCTCCCCCCTTCCAGTGAGGACACAAGAAAACTGTATGTGTTCAACTAGTTTATTCATTTAAATGTTTGGTCTATGCCATTGCTTATTGAATTATGGTAACCTATTCAAGGGTGGGTTGTGCTCAGTGTTCTCTCTAAGTTGAGTTAGTGTGAGTTAGCTCACAGTTTTTTAGACTCCAACTCACAGATTTTTGACTTAGCTCAGGAAGGAGGACTCCAGAGAAAACTAATTTATGCAGTAGCCAAATTGCTCATCACAGCTTTAATGCCAGTAGCACACAAAGTAGAAGTTTTGCTCACAAGACTCCACAGCTTAGAGGGAGCATTGGTTGTGCTAGACAGCCTATCAGTGGCTGCTTTTTATTGGCAGGTCCACCCTGTTTCTGAACTTTGCCAGCACTTTCGCTGGCCTTATTAATTCTCCCCTACATGTGCACTTTGTGCTGAGAATTGCAAAGGCCCATTTCCCTCCCTTGATGTGCTGTTAAGGTCCCTACCAGGTTTGGAATGATGCTGCTCAGTACCAAGGGCACTCCTTCCCTGAATACCCTACCATGAGACAAATGATGCTATGTTCTGAACTCACCTCCCATCATGCCTGATGCCTCAGGATGTCTGCTGACTATCCCTACCTATCATGAGCCACCCTGTTCCCCCAACTAGTTATGGCCTTACCAGTCTAAGATCAGGCTTAGTTAGCTGAACACTCTTCCTTCTGGAACATCACAAAGCAGGTGAAAAAATGTTCACCCTCCCAAATCAATCCAGTGACCCCCCTCCCCCCAATCCTGCCTGGTTCTACAAAAGTGACTAGCTATTCCTGTAATATCCCATGGGAGGCTGGGTGCGTCAGCAGCAGCCCATTACTTTCAAGGGAGAATCTATTGGAAGGTCTGGGACAGTTGTTTATAAAGGCAATGGTGACAAATACACACAAGACATAGTTCTCACTCTAATCTAAAGACCCCCCCAAGTTTCAAGTGAATTGGACCAAGGGGGTTGATTTTACAGACCCCCAAATAGATGCCTCTTAGCATAGCCACTGTTCTCTCCATCGATTTCCATTGGTTGGCTCATTGTTTATGACTTTTGTCATGGAAACAGTAAAGAAGAAGAAGATGCCTATTGGGAGGGGGTGCGGTGCTAGCCACCAGCATTAAAATCAAACAAAAAAAACCCCTATCTGCATTAATTTCATTTTTCTACTCTTTTGTTACCATTCTGCTGAAAATTTGTTGTGGTCTTGTTTGTTCCACAAAGCAAGGAAGGAAACCAGCAGCTCTTTCATTATACCATATGGGGGATATCAGTGGGGATGGAGTGGCTGTTTTTCAACCAAATGACACCAAAATTGCATGGAAATGAATGCTCCATGCCCACTAAAGAACCTCAAGTTTCAAGTGAATTGGACCAAAGGATCCAATTCTATGGGCCGTTGAACCACAGGTTTTCTACTTCCAGATGAGAAAAAGTCTCGTCCCCACAAGGGAGGACAGAAATGAATGTGTTGGATGGCTACTTTGTGAGAATGGATGCTGAACTAGATGAACCTCTTCTCTAATCCATTATCATTTTTTAAAAATTTTCTTCTTACTAATTTCTAGTTACATTTTGCATACAAAAGTTATAAAACCATTCAGTTTATGTATGTTTTTAATTGTATTTATATATGCATTTTATGTAAGCCGCCCTGAGCCCACTTTGGTGGGAAGGGCAGGGTATAAATCAAACAAATGAATAAATAAAATGAATATTTTTTAATGAAGCCCAAATGCCACAAAGGACAAAAATAAAAATAGCACTCTATTTTTTTAATCATGTGAGTTTCAACCAATATTATGGCTTTAAGCTACTGACAGGTACTTCTTGACAAAACCAGTGCTAGGTTGAGGATCAATTTACCAGTCCACATTTTGGATATCAGTTTAAGATAGAGATTATTCATATCAGACTGAAATAGTGTTGCCAGTTTCCATTTCCCACCACTGCTCTGAGCAGCAGTTGTGCAAAAAAAAAAATTAAATGACCATCAGGGCTATGGTGTGATGTCACTTCCAGGGAAAACTCATAACTAACTTCACACCTTTCTAGGAATTGCCAAAAACTTCATGGTAAAACCATACCCTAGTAAAGGAACCAGGGAAAATGTGGAAGTGATCCCACACCATTGTTGATGGCCACACACCCCCATATCTCTGCCCCCTCAGTCTCCCACTGGTTGTCTAGACTGAATGTAGCTCTGATTACTCCAGATTATTCTGATTACTCTGATTCCTTCCAATGCCCAGTTTACTTGATGTCACAAATAGTTGCTGAAGATTACTCTTGGTTACAGGTGGGAGGGGGAAAGAAGAGATATGCACTAAATTCATGGAAAGAATTTAAGGGAAGCTCCCAGTTCCCTTCAGCGGGGAAGCTCCATTTCCTATCCCCACCCCACACCCAGGAGTGCAAATCATGTTTCAATGTGTAACAGCTGCTAAGGCTTGAAAAAAAGATGTTGTGGAGTTCAAGAAGATTTGTTCATTCTATTATGTTCGATGGGGATTATTCCCAGATAAATGGTGAGAGCTGACAAGGTGTAGAGATTAGACTGGAAGACTAGGACCTGGAACAAAAGCATTCAGATCCATGCTCTATCATGGAAGCTTGATTAGTGACCCTGGACCCATCACAATCTCTTAGCCTAATATTGTGAGGAAAAGATGGAGAATGGAAGAATCTATAATATATATAAACCAAACTGTGCTGGTGATGACTCACCTATTCTCCCATTGGCCACTGGGGAAACTGTCTTGGCATCCTATTGGTCCATTCTGCTGGCTCCTCCATTCTTACACCCTCACTTTTGACACATTGCACTTTAGGACTTGTAGTTCTCAGCTGGCCTTACTGCAACCATAGCAAAGAAAATTAGAACTACAACTCCCAAGTTGGGAGTCCCAAGAGGCTGTGGGGCATCAGCAGTCAGTCAGTTGTTAAACTGTTAAACAGGGATTGGGGGGAAAGGGAAGGCCTGGATAGCTCACTGAATTACAACTGATCTCCAGACTACAGAGGTCAGTCCCCATGGAAAAAATGGTTGCTTTGGAGGGTGAACTCTATGGTAGTATACCTTACTGAAGTCTTTCAACAAACCTGGCCCTTTCCCAAGTATTGCCAATCTTCAAGTGGCACCTGGAGATCTCCAGCTATTACAAGTGAACTCCAGATGACCAAAATCAGTTTTCCTGGAGAAAATGGCTGCTTTGGGCGAAGGACTCTATGGTATTATATCATGCTGAGTTCCCTCCCCACATAAGCCAACATACAAGTGGCACCTGGAGATCTCCAGCTATTACAACTGATCTCCAGATGACCAAGATCAGTTCTCCTGGAGAAAATGACTGCTTTGGGCAGAGGACTCTAAGGCACTATGTCCTGCTGAGGTCCCTTCCCTCCCCAAACCCTGCCCGCCCCAAGCTCTAGCCCTCAAATCTATAGATACTTCCATACCCAGAGTTGGCAACCCTGTAACTGGCTATGGGACCACTTTCCAGACCCTTGGAACCCAGAAAACATGGCATAGGAGGAGGTACCTTTCTACCTTAGCTGCCACTACATAGCCCCAAATCAACATAAATAAGGGGTGGAGGGAACCATACCTATTACCAATGCTCCCTGTAAGCTGCGGAGTCTTGTGAGCAAAAATTCTACTTTGTGAGCTACTGGCATTAAAGTTGTGAGCAATTGAATTGGCTACTGCAGAAATTAGTTTGCTCTGGAGCCATCTTTCCTGAGCCAAGACAAAAATGTGTGATCTGCAGGCTACAAAACTGTGAGCTAGCTCACACTAACTCAGCTTAGAGGCAACACTGCCTATTACCATGCAGCTTGGGGCAGCAAAATGACTTGAGACAGCCCTGCCTTATTGCTAAGTAGAAGGAAATAAACACGGCTATTTTCCCCTTCCCCCGCCGCCCCACCAGCCACAGCTGGGACACTCACCTGGAGCCTCTTTCTAGAGCTCATTGTATTTCTTCCCACAATGGGCCTTATTCCTGCCTTGGCAGGGAGGGCGGGGTAATAAACCACTCTGGATCGCCCTTAGGGAGAAAAGCAGAACATAAATGCAAAATACCATGCTGGACTCAGCCTGAATGATGTGGATGGCAGCCTCCAGGAAAGAGTCAGAGGAAAAGCCAGAATACGAATTAAGATAGCCAAAGTGCTTTCTGTTTCAGCTGCTTGGCATTATCACTCCCTTTTAAAATCCCTCTGGATCTCTTGGGATTAACAACACACAAAGAATTCTAAGGTCTTCCTCTAAAACTGTGAACATGATCCCAAAATGTCAATTCAGTTTGTATCCTTTAAACAGCAGAGTGTGTGCCTTTTTACTGGCAAGTGTCTCTACCCACTAGGACCCAGATTAACATAAGAGATGGTGCCCCAACCTGGATAGCCCAGGCAAGCCCGATCTCATCAAATCTCAGTAGCTAAGCAGGTTCAGCTTTGGCAAGTATTTGGATAGGAGACATCCTTGAAATACGAGAGCTGGGAGACAGGGGCAGGCTGTCTTCAGCCGCTTCTCTGAATATTTCCTCCCCCCCCCCGGTAGGGTTCATTCACCAGAGTTCACCATGACTTCCAGATGCACATAAGCACTTAAAATACCAAAACAAACAAACAAAACCAAAAACCCTATAAGAGACTGTGGCTCCGTTCACACAGAGCATTTGCCCCACCGAAGGCATGGTAGCCCTGCGGACTTTCCGTGCCCGATCACACCGGCACATCTGGGAGGTTTAGCACTCCCATGGCCAACCCACAGCTTCCCGTGGAAAATGCAGAGTAAAAAACTACTAGGGAGGAAGCACTAGTTTCCAGAAACCCCGGGGCAAAGGCTGGCATCTGATCGCAGGAGCGCCAGTATCCCATGGCTTCTGACACCTGCCCATGTCCCGGAGTTTCCGGATGTTGTAAGTTTCCATGGGATGCACACCAATGCTGAATGGCGCATGCACACAGGCAAGACACCGACAGTGGCCTGCCCCCCCAATGGCACATGCACACTTTGCTACAGTGGCTTGTGTGCTCTGCTGCGCTGCTTTTTTGCCGTGCTGCAGCAGCCTGGTGTGATTGGTGCTCGGCGCCGGAGCGTGGCAACCCGGTGGCCTGTGTGATCAGGCTACCATGCCTTATTTTGCGCTGGGACAAACTACCAAGCCTCCCCCCTGTGTTTTCTGGCCCGTATGACTGGGGCCTGTATATGTTTTGGGTTTTTTTGTAAATTCAACCTCTGAGATTGCTTTATCAATGCATATTTACAATTATATCAATCAAAGCTGACCTTAATATTACTGGTTTTGTGTGGCAATGGACTGCCTATATTCTGGAGCTCCATCGGTGAGCAGGTACTCTCATAAGCACAGTAAATTGAGGCCAGAGAACAAAACAGACCTTCTAGATGACCATTTCATCATGCATATACATATTTAGTACTGGTGCTTACTTTCAAAAACCTCTTCATGACCTGGGGCCCGCATATCTGAAGGCTCACCTCTCCCTGCAAGTTCCCATGTGGAAGCTTTATTCCTTCCAGAAAGGTCATAATCCCTCCTTGCCTAAAGTGCCTTCTGCAACTGTCCAGGCTTGGGCTTTTTCAGTGACTGCCCCACGTCTGTTGAACAACATCCCAGAAGAGGCTTCTACTAGCCTGGCTTTTTGGCAAGGTTGCAAGACAGTTATAGAGAGTGTTTTGGATAGTCTAGGCAAAGGAAAATATCCTGCTAGCGAGGCATGTGTTTTTAGACTTTTTAAAAATATGGTCTTCATCTATTTATATCTGTAGTTTTAATGCTTATTTTAATCCTCTTTTTATTCTGCCTTGGGTCCTGTGATGCTTTGTGGGGGGAAGGGTGTGGTGGCTATGGAGAGAAAGAGAAGGGAGAGAATGCAACTCTGAGGCAGCAGCCCACTCTTCTTAAGGATTTATTATGTTTATTCTTATACTGTATTACTATACCTTGGGTGCATACACAATTTCATTGGTCCTTTTCTTTGAAATGTCTAGTCACACACAAAGCCTCTCCTTGTCTCTTTTGCACCCCCCCCACCACCCACAATCAGGTAAATGGGTGACACAAGCTTAAAAGCACTGGTAACACATAAGTTGCACGCCCCCTCAGGTGTCTTACTGGGATGCTGCTAGAATGCTGTTCTAATTTATTTAGGTGGTAAGTATGAATCCCTTTTCAGTATAGATTTTGACTGGACCAACACAACACAGCTTGGAGATAAACAGTTTTTAACACATAATGAAGTATTTAGCAGGGTAAATGTCTTGTGTGGGATGCTTCAGTTTATAAATTGAAACTGGCTCTCAACCTCATTGCTTTGTAACAGAGCCAGATACAGTGTAAATAAACACTGAGGGGAGATTTGGTTCCATTGTCCTCAGACAGTTTACCTCAGTTTATGAAGGGTTACTAGAACTTGTTACCTTTGGTTGCCAATCTCCAGATGGTGGCTTGAGATCTCCAGGGGTTATAATTTATCTCTGGGGACAGAGAGCAGCTCATTTGGAGAAAATGGCCACTTTGGAGGGTAGATTGCATGGCATTGTACCCCATTGAAGTCCCTCCCCAAACCCCACCTTTCTCAGGCTCCATTCTGCAAACTTCCCAATCTGGAGCTGGCAAACCTACTGTAACCTAACCAACAGGATCCTCCTGAAGGTTTAAGGTTGCTCTTTCAATGCAGTCTCCTCTTTTCAGAACCCATACAAGTAAGATCGGTGTTTTGTGCCCTTAATGGGATGGTTATTTGTCTCAATTAGCAAGCTTTATTTCTGAAGCTGACCCAAAATTCCACCAAAAAGCCAAATAAAACCTTGGCTAAACTGGCACTCTTATCCAGAGCCTCAAATCCTGAAGAGACATTCTCTTTCTCCCTTTTAAAACAAGGCTTTATTTTACCGTCCCATCTAGTGGAGTTCCTGATTAACACTTGGATTTGCATAAGACCAAAATCACAAGGATTGGTCCAGAGCCCTGGAGGGGGAAGGGTTTTTTGGGGGATGATTGCCATGGGGAAAGCACATAAATATTTTAAATAAATAAATAATGCTATTGGACTGGCTCTTCTTAGTTGAAACACTGGGACACAGAGTTGTCCACTAACATTCCTTCAGTCTAAAGGTGTTTAAGAGGAGAGGAAAACATGTTAAGTGGTCTTGGGTTCCCACAGGAAAGAAAGGTGGAGTATAAATAAAGTAAATAATAATTAATAATAAAGGCAAGGTAATTGTGTCTTGCGCACAGAAGCTGCTATTATATTGCTCAATCTTCCCCGTCTTCCTTTTTGACATAGATTCATGACATCTGGTACCCTTGAAGTTCTAAGGGACAGGAAATGTCTTGGGAGCTGTGCGCACCTAATGAAGAGCTATGCTATTAGTAAATTATGCATAGAATGCATTCAGTGACTCACATATAAAAAAATCATGAAGGAGCTGTGGCTGACAATACAAAGTTTCACAAAAAGAGCTGCTGGTTACTGAGGCTTCTCTCTGAGCTCTCACCGACAGCTTCACTGTGGATGTCACCTCTTTTTTTTTCTGTTTCAGTTCTTTTTTTCCTCATCCTCTTTCCTATTTTTCTACATTTTATGTGGTAATTACATTTGCTACTTTACGCCAGTTAAAAAAAAATATGTTCTTGCAGCAAGCTGTGAATTACCCACATCCTGAATTCTCCATGAGTTTTCATCTTCTTTGGACTCCAGATCATCAGCACAGGGATGCTGAAAGATGTCTGTCATTCACGTGCTATATAGTGAAAGCATTATCTCTTAATATTGTTCACATTTTACATGTTTGCCAGTGCCTCCTTGGCAAATGCATTATAATAGATGTGCATCCACTCAGTGAGAGACTAACACATTGGAACTCACTAAGTGGTTTGTTTTATGTGCCCTACAATTAATCACATTAACACAGACAAACTATTGATGTGTGTGAATTCAATGAGAGAACAACAATCAAGAACTCATTAGCTGAATGCACTACCATTGTTTAATCACAGCAGCACACAAACAAGGTGAAGTCTACATGCAGAAAAGGCACTAAAGAGAATGAAGCATGAGGAAGACCTTGGACACTATGCTGCATACCACAATGTGATACAACATATTACAGATCATTGTAGTATAGCAGTTGCTTGCTAACAGTATGATAAATGCCTCAAAGGGAATGGAAATGATTTTAAACTGCAAGATTGTATGGCATCTAGTGACTTTATTTCAGCCACTGAGAACAGCTAATGAATGGTGGAATGATAGAACAAAGAGAGACCTATCACCACAATCAACTTCAGTGGTACCAAGTGCTAACTCTTTTGGTTGGAAAACAATGTTTATGTCAGTTTACCTGCTGAATCACCATCAGCTAGACGTTGGTCAAATCTGCATTTGCCTTTCCCACTGGTGTCCCAGCCTTCTGACTCCGTCTTCAAAAAAGCTGTCTACATCTGCTTTCGTTTCCACACTTCAACAGTGCTAGCATACTTTGGATGTCTGCATATGTTTATCATCCTCTTGTGGTAGCTCCACTGTCATTGTACCTCCACACTGCTTTAAATGAATCTTCTCCAAACAACTCTTTAAACAAGCATAGAGAAAGACGGTGTCACAGCAGCACAAAACTGATTTAAAAATGCAAATGCAGATTCGGCCAATGCCACTGCTTCCTCCTCTGCTAGTGGAAAGTGTCATCAAGCCAGAGCAAAATTATGGAGACCCCCGCTAGAGTTCTCAAGGCAAGAGACCAACAGGGGTGGTTGGTCATTGTGTACTTCTGTGTACCAACACTGTACTTCCTTGGTGGTCTCCCAACCAGGTAAAAACCAGGGCCAACCCTACTTAGCTTCTGAGATCTGACAAGACCAAGCTAGCCTTGACCATCCAAGTCAGGGTATGTTCAATAATAAGAATTTATTTCTTTGTTGAGTAACTTTCATAAGGTCACCACAAATCAGAAGTGACTTGATGACACATAATACACACATACATCCATATTCTGTAAAGTACCATATACATATACTGTGCTATATTAACAGTTGGGGGGGAGGAGAATACAGGGGGCTGGATCTAGCCAGCTTTTTCATTTACTCTCACCTAATTTCCCTACCTATTAAAGCTTCTGCCTCACATGATGACCAGCATAGCTTTTTTGGTGGCCAAGGGGAAGCCCTCCTCCTTTTTTCACAATTGAAAAAGCTGGTCATATCAAACCCAAGGAATATTGATCTGCCTTGCAAAGGTTTTGTAAGGAAAAAGACACAGTAAAAACCAGATTTTTGTTGTTGTTGTTGCTGTTCAAAAAGAGGTGCTAGAACTCTCAAGAGGGAAATGAAGCTTTAAGTCTGTATACTGAAAACTCATGAACTTTGAAACATTTTAAAAAGAATTTTGCCTAAGAGATTCCGGAATTCTGTTCCAGCACATTCCCCCAGGGAAAAAAAGCCCTGGTAAAAACCATTAACTACTTCACTAATCTTTTTCCTTTTCCCAAATCATACTGACCTATGGCTGAAGGGACAGTAAATCATAAAATAAAAGGACTGGTACTTCATTAATCTAAAATTACTGTACATGTGAGCAACTCAACGAATGAATGCTCATCATGACTTTCAGGCTTCTCCTACAAAAGATTACATTATATTCAGAAATCCCCTGCACCTTTCTAGACTGGTTTGAACATTTGCAAGAATGAGACATTTCTAAATGGCATATAATTATCAAAGTGATAATCATGAGATGGCCAGTTTACAACCAAGATTTTTTTTTTAAAAAAAGGGAAATACATTAACACCTCTAACCACAACAGTAACTAAAATCAAGGAGAGCCTAATCCTTCTGCGGCTCTTGTACTGATTCCTAGTACAAATGACTGTTCTTTCTCTCTCTAGATTTCTTGGCTGGCCGGGTAGGGAGAGTCATGAAGAATAAAAAGGAGTCTGAGATTGGTAAAATCCTCACAGCAATCCACTAAACCCTGAAGCAATGGCCTGAGCATTTTGATTGAATTCCAAATCCAACGTGGTTCAGAGCCCTGCTATTGGTGTGATAAAGGGGTACAGTTTAAATAAAAGACATGTTCCCCTGTCTTCTCATCTCATCTAGCACTCAACATGCACTTAAAGTGAAGGATCGTGGGGATCTGAACAGCAGACACCAAAAGAAAGCAGTGTAACAGTTGAAAGGGTTTTGCTGTCTTATCGAAGCAGCTGGATGACTTAGGACTGTTATCAACTATATGTCTAAACAAATATTCCCTGGACAAATTTATTTCTATAAGCCTGGAAGAGTTATGGCTTGGGGGGAAAAAAGATTTAGAAATATAAGAGATTACTTTTTTAATTCACAGAGAGCTGACGTTCCATCTGTGGCCAGGTTCCAACACAACATGTAGATCAGCATGCCTGGCAATGCCAGTATTCCTCTGAAATGATAGCTGATGTTGCCAGAGGAATTACTGCTGTCATAGAAAGCTTTTGTCCTGAATATCCTAACAGATGCCTATTCAAAGGGCCTTGTTTGACTTGTGCCTTTGAAAACTAAAGCAGAAGACAAGTTGCTTGCAATAAAGAGCTCTCCTAGGACACAAATATCTGAACATCCACACAGCAAATAAAGGTTTTGAAAGCCCTCTCACATTGCTAGGGAGCACCCACAAGCAGACAACTAATTATGCTGGACATAGCACAAACATGAGGACTGAGCTATTTGTTCTAGCAATTATGGATAGTATTCCATATAAATACTAGTGCATAGTTTTCTGCATATTTTGTTTGAAGATGACATTTAAAGCACATGAATGGTACAGAAGATAACCACTTTTTAAGACCCATCTATTTAGCCTCATCTGACATCTGGGACATTACCATGCCAAAATTTCTCTTCAGGCAGGACAAATCCATCATGATCATTTTCTCCGGCCATACTAATGAAATTCAGCAGAAAAAAATTAAGGTTTGTTTGCACTTTAGATGCATAAAAATGGTGTTTAAGAACCAGCCGTCTGGGAACAACAGCAACAAAACTGAGCAAAGTGAGAACACAAAATGAGAAAAGGAGATAAAGGGATTTTTCATAGTTCTATTCTGTATAGGGTTCAGTCCATGAGAATTAGATCCAAAGATCTTCTGTTGATGAATGCAACCTTTGACGGAGCAGAACCAAAGGGGCTTTGAACTCTAAGACTGAGAGTGGATCTCCCAGGATTACTTCTCAGAGCTGATAAGTGCACATTTGTAGGCTGCAATTCTAAGAGTGCTTGCTTGGGAGTAAACTTTGCTGAATAAAAGCACTAGATCCAAAAGTCCCCATGAAATGGCATTATTCCAAACAGCAACCTATTTATTTAATTAATTTATCAACTGCCCTCCCTCATGGATCACTGCCTTGTCGTGGCGAGGGGGCTTGCGTGGTTTGATGAGGCTGTGGGCTATGCCGTGGAGGGCCACCCAGGACGGACAGGCCACAGCAGAGAACTCAGACCAAGCGTGATCCCCTGGAGAAGGAAATGGCAACCCACTCCAGTATCTTTGCCAAGAAAACCCCATGGACAGTAACAAAAGGCTAAAAGATATGACGCCGGAAGATGAGCCCCTCAGGTCGGAAGGTGTCCAATATGCTACTGGGGAAGAGCAGAGGGCAAGTACGAGTAACCCCAGAAAGAGTGAAGCGGCTGGGCCAAAGCCGAAAGGACGCTCAGTTGTGGATGTGTCTGACGGTGAAAGGAAAGTCCAATGCTGCAAAGAACAATACTGCATAGGAACCTGGAATGTAAGATCCATGAATCAAGGTAAGCTTGACGTGGTCAAATATGAGATGTCAAGAATGAACATCGACATCTTGGGAATCAGTGAACTAAAGTGGACAGGAATGGGCGAATTTAACTCAGAAGACCATTATATCTACTACTGTGGCCAGGAATCCCGTAGAAAAAATGGTGTGGCCTTTATAGTCAACAAGAGAGTGAGAAAGGCAGTATTGGGATACAATCTCAAAAATGACAGAACGATCTCGGTCCGAATCCAAGGCAAACCATTCAATATCACAGTAATCCAAGTCTATGCCCCAACCACTGCTGCAGAAGAGGCTGAAGTGGACCAGTTCTATGAAGACCTACAACAGCTCATAGAACTAACACCAAAAAATGATGTCCTCATCATCATAAGGGACTGGAATGCTAAAGTAGGAAATCAAAAGGTAACCGGAAAAACAGACAAGTTTGGCCTTGGAGAACAAAATGAAGCAGGGCAAAGGCTAACAGAGTTTTGTCAAGAGAACACGCCGGTCATAGCAAACACCCTTTTCCAACAACCTAAGAGGCGTCTCTACACATGGACATCACCAGATGGGCAACACCAAAATCAGATTGACTATATAATTTGCAGTCAAAGATGGAGAAGCTCTATCCAGTCAGTAAAAACAAGACCTGGAGCTGACTGTGGCTCAGATCATGAGCTACTCATTGCAAAATTCAGACTTAAATTGAAGAAAGTTGGGAAAACCACAAGGCCATTCAGATTTGACCTAGATCGCATCCCCGATGAATATACAGTAGAGGTGAAGAATAGGTTTAAGGGACTAGATTTGATAGACAGAGTGCCTGAAGAACTATGGACAGAGGTCCGTGACATTGTAAAGGAAGCAGCAATCACTGCCATCCCAAAGAAAAAGAAATGCAAGAAAGCAAAGTGGCTGTCTGATGAGGCTTTACACATAGCAGAGGAAAGAAGGAAAGCTAAAGGCAACGGTGAAAAGGAAAGATTTGCCCAACTGAATGCAGATTTCCAGAGAACAGCAAGGAGAGATAAGGAGGCTTTCCTGAATGAACAATGCAAAGTAATAGAGGAAAACAATAGATTGGGAAGGACTAGAGATCTCTTCAAGAAAATTGGAGAAATCAAGGGAACGTTCCATGCAAAGCTGGCCATGATAAAGGACAAAAACGGTAGGGACCTAACAGAAGCAGAAGAGATTAGGAAAAGATGGCAAGAATACACAGAAGAACTATACAAGAAGGACCTCAATGTCCTTGACAACCACGATGGTATAATCACTGACCTTGAGCCAGACATCCTGGAAAGCGAAGTTAAATGGGCCTTAGAAAGCCTTACTAACAACAAAGCTAGTGGAGGTGATGGTATCCCAGCTGAGTTATTCAAAGTCTTAAAAGAAGATGCTGTTAAAGTGCTGTACTCAATTTGCCAACAAATTTGGAAAACACAACAGTGGCCACAGGATTGGAAAAGGTCAGTTTACATTCCAATCTCAAAGAAGGGCAATGTCAAGGAATGTTCAAACTATCGCACAATTGCACTCATTTCACACACTAGCAAGGTCATGCTCAAAATCCTACAAGCTAGGCTCCAACAGTATGTGGATAGAGAATTGCCAGAAGTACAAGCTGGGTTTCGAAGAGGTAGAGGAACTAGAGATCAAATTGCCAACATTCGCTGGATTATGGAGAAAGCAAGAGAGTACCAGAAAAACATCTACTTCTGCTTCATTGACTATGCTAAAGCCTTTGATTGTGTGGATCACAATAAATTATGGCAGGTTCTTAAAGAGATGGGAGTACCGGACCACCTCACATGTCTTCTGAGAAACCTGTATAAGGGTCAAGAAGCAACAGTTAGAACCGGATATGGAACAACTGCTTGGTTTAGCATAGGAAAAGGAGTACGACAAGGATGTATATTGTCACCTTGCTTATTTAATTTATATGCAGAGTACATCATGCGAAATGCTGGCCTGGATGAATCACAAGCTGGAGTTAAGATTGCTGGGGAAAAGATCAATAACCTCAGATATGCAGACGATACCACTCTGATGGCAGAAAGTGAAGAGGACCTAAAGAGCCTCTTGCTCAGGGTGAAAGAGGAGAGCACAAAAGTGGGCTTGAAGCTCAACATCAAAAAAACTAAGATCATGGCATCTGGGCCCATCACTCCTTGGCAAATAGAAGGGGAAGTCGTAGAAGTAGTGACAGACTTCACATTCCTAGGATCCCAGATCACTGCAGATGGTGACTGCAGCCATGAAATTAAAAGACGCCTGCTCTTTGGGAGGAAAGCGATGGCAAACCTAAACAGCATGATAAAAAGCAGAGACATCACCTTGCCAACAAAAGTCCGCATGGTCAAAGCAATGGTATTCCCCGTAGTAATGTATGGCTGCAAGAGTTGGACTATAAGGAAGGCCGAGCGCCAAAGAATAGATTCTTTTGAACTATGGTGCTGGAGAAGACTCTTGAGAGTCCCTTGGACTGCAAGGAGATCAAATCAGTCAATCCTAAAAGAAATCAACCCTGATTGTTCCCTGGAAGGCCAGATCCTGAAGCTAAAGCTCAAATACTTTGGCCACCAAGTGAGAAGGGAGCATTCACTGGAGAAGACCCTGATGCTGGGAAAGATTGAAGGTCAAAGAAGAAGGGGATGGCAAAGGATGAGATGGTTAGACAGTGTCATCGATGCAACGAACATGAAATTGAGCAAACTTCAGCAGACAGTGGAAGACAGGAGGGCCTGGCGTAATCTGGTCCATGGGGTCGCAAAGAGTCGGACTCGACTGTGCGACTGAACAACAACAACAACTCCCTAGTGGGACTGGGCTCAGGGCAGTATACAACACAATCATAGAAACATCAACTAAAAATAAACTAAGTAAAGCAGTAAAAACATAATAGCACAGCACAAAGATAGCATTAAAATACTAATGGCACTGCTGCCTCATGGGAAGAGGGCGGCGGGGGGGATGGAAGTGCCAAGACAGAGCTGTTGCTATCCTAAACTGAATGCCTGGTGGAACATCTCTGCCTTGCACACCCTGCAGAACTGTTATATGTCACTCAGCAGAGAATTCCACCAGCTTGGGGCCAGGGCAGAGAAAGCCCTGGCTATGGGTGAGGACAGCCGGACATCTCTTAGGCCAGGGACCACCAGAAAATTCTGATCTCCCAAGCATAATGCTGTTTTGGGGGTACACCAGGAAAGGCAGTCCCAAAGGTACATTGGTACCTGACCTTTAAGAGACTTAAAGATTAACATCATAACCTTGAATGTGATCCAGTACTCCACTAGAAGCCAATGCAGCTCACATAGCACAAGATGGATATGTGGTGTGAGCAGCATCCCTGTAAGGACCCGTGCTACTGCATTTTGTACCAGTTGGACTTTAGGGTCAGCGTCAAGGGCAGGCCCACATAGATACAGTAATCTAATCTGGAGGTGACTGTTGCATGGATTACAGTGGTTGGTCGGGGTGAGATAGGTAGGGGGCCAGTTGCCTAGCCTGGTGCAGATAAAAAAATACCAGTCTGGCCATGTTTGTGACCTGGACATCCATTGTTAAGGAGGCATCCAGGACCACAACCAGACTCCTGACAGAAAGTGCTGGTCTCAAGTACACTCCATCGAGGGCTAGGAGTTGGCACATCTAATGGAAGGCACTCATTAGATTGAAAAAGACAATTGACTGGATTTAGGGGTGTGACAAGTTTCTCCATGAGCATGTTCAACAGTTTAATTTTCCATGTTTCAAGGTTTTCATTAGGCATGCACTGATCACCCAGCTTGTTCTGTTCATGCCAAATAGCCATGAAGCCTTCTGAACAGTTTTGCATTTGGGTTTTTGCAAAAACTGCACATATGCAAGGATACTGCTGATTCAGTGTCAACAGCCATTCGTGTCACTGGAGACCACTTAGATGAATCCCAAAGGGTTGGATTTTATGAAAACACAGCATTTATTTATGACTGATTTATATAATTTGTGACTGGTATTGTTGTTAATTTAAACAACTGCATGCTGAGTGGAGTAGTTATGCAGCAAGCTTGGGGGCTAGTAGAACTCAGTCAGGTTTGGTGACAATGCTTGTACACAAAAGGCCAGTTGCATTGACTGTATGGTCAGAAGGGAGCACAGTGAAATGACCTGCTGAGAAGCCACAAATGGATCGATGAACATTCAAACTAACGACTGCAAATGACTAATAACCAGCAAACAGGATGTAAGCCAAACTGACTGGTATTGGACCAGTGTCCCTAACTGGATTTCACAATAACCTCCAGCTGTTATACTAAAGCTTGTTTCAGTTGAAAGACTTCTCTACATTTTCCTAGGCCTATGAAAATGCTACATTTCCTGGGTGATTCTTTCCACCCTGTTCATTAGAACCTACCATTTTCAGGATCTGAGAAAGCCTCTGAGAGTAATAACGATATTTAGCATTACTTCTATATTCAAAGTATTTCATGCACACTTAGGCTGGATCCATCCAGGTTTTTTTCACTTAGTGTCACCTAATTTGCCTCCTTACTGTATTCCCTGTCCCACAAGCATGTTGTCCATGGAAGTCCCATGATCCCCAGCATAGCCTTTTCAGTGGTCAAAGGGGACCCTGTCCTCCCCTTGTCAGCAGTGGAAAGGAAGACTGCATCCAACCCTTACAATATCCCTGGAAGGAAGAACACTACCAACTAAGAAAATGGCTGGCAATTGTTTAACTGGATAGACCAATTCATAATGCTTTTATTTAATAATTATGAAGCATGCTAAATGTGTTGTCATATCAGCAATGGAACCTCCCTTTTTTTGTATATGTAGTAATGCTATAACATCATAACACTGTAAAAAAAGGTTGGATGTAATATGTAACAATACAAGCATGAGGTTGCTGCCATTTCAAAAGTCCCCTGCTCCTCCTTAGTTGCCAACTAAAGAAATGGCTGATGAAAATTCCCACTAAATCCTAACGACAATAGTATTCCATTGCAAATCATCAAACTGGATACACCAATTCATAACAGTGTTATTCAATAACTCTGAAGCACATTAAATGTGTCTTCATGAACTTTGTCAGTGATGGAACCTCCTTTTTTAATATAACATGGGGAACAGCATGGTTGCTGCCATTTCAAAAATCCCTGCTCTTTATCAGTTGCTAAACTAACAAATACTTTGGCCACCAAATGAGAAGGGAGCATTCACTGGAGAAGACCCTGATGCTGGGAAAGATTGAAGGTCAAAGAAGAAGGGGACAGCAAAGGATGAGATGGTTAGACAGTGTCATCGATGCAACAAACATGAAATTGAGCAAACTTCAGCGGACAGTGGAAGACAGGAGGGCCTGGCATAATCTGGTCCATGGGGTTGCGAAGAGTCGGACTCGACTGTGCGACTGAACAACAACAACAACAAAACTAACAAAATGGCTGGCAATCATCCAACTGGATACACCAATTCATAACAGTGTTATTCAATAATCATGAAGCACACTAAATATGTCCTCATGTACTTTATCAGCAACGGAACCTCCATTTTTTGCATATGCAGTAATGTTATAACATCATAACATTGTAAAAAGAAAAAAAGACAAGAAAACTCACTGGGAGGTATAAGGGCAGAGAAGGGGGTGGGGAGGAACAGTACAAGTGTGTGGCATCCAAACCTACTCACCAAAGAGAAAGGAAAGGAAAGGAACTTCATGGATGGGTAATTACACAGAGAAGGCTACATGAAACTTCACTGCCTGTTTTGTCCCAGCGCTGTAACTTTGCTATATTATAATGGAAAAAAATGTGTCATAACAAAATCAACATTACACTTTAAAGAATTAGTGGACTGTTCAGGGGACAACCTGAGGGGGCGCAGGAGTGGGGGAGGGGGTGAACACATGATACTGACTACACAAAAAGGCAGTAGGAAACAAAATTTAAAAACTGGAAATTTCTCACTGAAAAACTGCAAGTTCAGATCCAAAGGGGGGGGATTGCAGAAATAGTGAATTCGGAAAATGCAAGGCAACGGGGCACTAAATGCAGATCTACTCCTGGGGAGGCAAAAAGTTGTCTGGAAAGTTTTATAAACTTCACTTATTTAAGAATGCTGATGCAGAGCTTTGCACTTGTGTGGAAATGGTCTATATTGATTTGTTGTGTCTATTGTAAAGAAACATCTGACATTTCCAACTTAGATTGGGCCCTGTACTGGGGATTTTGCCTTTATTTCATGTTTTTATTGTATATCTGAAATGCCCATTTCAAGCTCTGCTAAATGCAATAATCAACTATTAACTCTACAGAAGTGAATGGGAATACCAGTGTAAATTGCATTAAGGTGGCTTCTAGAGTGCTCTGAAATGGTACACTAAGCCAATAAAAGTTCAAGAAGTTGACCAGGATATAGTAAGCCATTTGCAGTGAGCTTTATGTACAGAGGCAGAGCCATCACCTGAAATTTAAGACCTCAGAAACCTTTTGATTACTTGAATACACTGCCTGTACAGTGCAAGATTTCACTGAGCTATGTTGACACCTGTGAATGATCTGGACTACAACATCCCTGATACATTCCTGAGCTGTGAAGTTCTGTTAGCAAGGCCAGGTCTCTTGAATCCAAAATGGGTTCCACAGTGTAAGATGCAGGGATTGGAGGAAATCTAGATGAAAGATGTAGGTTTTACTGATATAGACCTCTTTAACTTGTCTCTGCTTTTTCCGCAAGCAAATCTAACTACTATGTTGTCGAAGGCTTTCATGGCCGGAGTTCATTAGTTGCTATAGATTTTTCGGGTTGTGTGGCCATGGTCTTGGCATTGTAGGACCTGATGTTTCACCAGTAGCTGTGATTGGCATCCTCAGAGGTATAACATGGCACACAGATACAGACACACATATCCTTGGGCCAGTCACAGCTCTGTCACAGCAGTTCTCTCAGAGGCCTTTTAGTCCCACAGTGTGTCTGTTGTGGGGAGAGGAAGGGAAGGAGATTGTAAGCTGCTCTGAGACTCCAAGTCTGAATAAAGAAGATGTGTAATACTTGGAGGTTGTATGGCTTGCCCCTGACTTGAGCATCAGCAAGGCTGTTGAACTGGGCTTGTTCCTGGGCCATTTAGACTTTCCAGTCAGCCTGCTTCTCTTATACACAGAGAAGTAACCCACAGGCATACACAGAAGGGGTTTCTTTTTGTGAAAGTCTTCTGAGTTCTTCCCACAGAGAGAAATGTCTGCATAACACGCCCTCCCCCCCCAGTAAGGGATGTCAGCCTCCAGATGGGACTTGGGGACCTCTTGGAATTACACCTCATCTTGACTACAGAGATCAGTTCCCCTGGAGAAAATGAATGCTTTGGAGAGGGGACTCTATGTCATTGTGCCCTCCTCAGGTCTCTGTCCATCCCAGGCTCCATCCCCAAAACTCCAGGAGTTTCCCAACCTGAAGCTGGCAACCCTACTCCACCATCCCCTTCCAGTGGCCAGGGGGGACCTGGCAACCCAATGCCCAGTATTACACAGGGCAGAATGGTGAGAAGACCAAGCCGGTCTCTGAATGGGTTATTGCATTATTTTTCTGGTGTCCTGTTGCTTTAAATATAGAAATGAACCCAGATCTGCACTCCTGTTTAAAATAAAGCCAGGCTACCTGCCCAGGCTCCAGTGGCCTGGGAACAAAGCAGGTAGCCACCAGGCCCCCGACTTCTTCTCTGTGCTCAACCGCTGGTGCCAGGAGCTGCTGAGGGGCTTCTTGCTGCAGTGGCGGCAGCGAGGGTGTCTGGCCAGAGCCAGCCCCACACTAAAGGGACACAGGAGGGCATGGAGAGGAGAAGAGGCAAGCCAGGCGGTGGAGGGATGGGGGCCACCCACAGGCGAGCAGCGGCTGTGGTGCTTCACTGAGGAAGGATGACGAGAGTGGCACACGGGGGCTCTCTGTGCAGTGGTGCATCTCTTCCTGCCCAGGCAAGAGTGGGAGAGGGATGGATGGATGCGGGGGTGCCCCCTGATCTCCCCCACTTCTCATCGCCTTTTGCTCACCCGCCCACAGTGCTGCGAAGATGCACCTTGGCCTGGGCCTGCATGGCCATTGGGAAGGGAACATCCTGCCTCTGAACTATAGAAAAAAATTATGTGCTGGTCGGGGGAAATTGGTGCACTAGTGCATCCTGGCACAGCTTAAAGGGAACCTAGGTCCCTTGGACTGCAAGGAGATCAGATCAGTCAATCCTAAAAGAAATCAACCAATCTGGAAGGTCAGATACTGAAGCTAAAATACTTTGGCCACAAAATCAGAAGGGAGCATTACTGGAGAAGACCCTGATGCTGGGAAAGACTGAAGGTAAAAGAAGAAGGGGATGGCAAAGGATGAGATGGTTAGATAGTGTTATCGACAGGGCTCTTTTTGTAGCAGGAACTCCTTTGCATATTAGGTGACACACCACTAATGCAGCCAATCCTCCAAGAGCTTACAGAGCTCTTCTTACAGGGGCTACTGTAAGCTCTTGGAGGACTGGCTACATTAGGGGTGTGTCACCTAATATGCAAAAGAGTTCCTGCTACAAAAACAGCCCTGGTTATCAATGCAGCGAACATGAAATTAAGCAAACTCTGGAAGATGGCGGAAGACAGGAGAGCCTGGCATGATTTGGTCCATTTGGACTCAACTGTGTGACTGAACAACAACAAATAGTAGCACACTAACAGGAACTGAACCTTGGATATCAAAATGCAATTCTTAGTCACGAGTTTCTTGGTTTAGAATGGACAACCCTCCATTTCCTTGGGCTGCGAAAACAGGAGTTATAGTAATCTACTTACAAGCTTGTTGTGAGGATGATTAAGAAAAGAATTACAAATAGTCCTACAAACAAACAAAAAGTATATAGATGATAAATTGTAATAACGTTGCACCAACTCAGATAACAGACAAACAAACTATTTTTCATTCAATAACCCATTTTTTTGCCAGCTGCAACTGTGAAATGTAGGTGCATGCTTCAATATTTGGTGGTGAAAGTACAAACAGCACATGATTTATTGTCATTTGCCACAGGCATTCTTGTGAGTCAATGGATACTTTGTCACTGGTTTAAATGAAGAAGGCATTTCATGTGTTCACAGCAGGAGGCAGAAGACAGATTCTCTGGTATGCCATAACAATAAACTTCCAAATGAAAGTGGGCATTTTCAGCCTTATCCTTAAAAGTCCAGCATACCAAAGTCTTTCCTGATGCTTTGCCTTCTCCTTTTTATTGATAGTAATATGTTTCTTTTTCAGTTCCCAAAACACATCCATCCTTGGAAGATTGGGTGGGCTTTCTTCCCACTGCAGACCTATACTGTGATCCCTATGCTGTTCTTGAGAGTCTGCTATCTAGCATTGCCTGAGTACCTAAAGGTTAAGAAGATGTGAATTTATAGGCCCAATAAGTCTGTTAATCAAATTTAAAATTAATAAATATTAACAGATATACAAAAATATGTATGTATGTATTTCAAAGTAAATTAAAACCAGATATTGGCCCTCATGATATCCTTTATTAAGATTCATAATGTACAGTTACAATCTGAACTGACCATAATTGACCCTGACCAGACATGTTTCAGCCTATTGGCCTTCCTCAGTGGTCAAATAAATGACATTACAGTAATGGCTCCTGACATTACCATACAACAATAATTTCTTTTAAACTGACCAAGGTGAAGGTTTTGATTATTGTTTGTGATCAAAGGCAAAGAAATTAATCAGAGGCCTCATTCTAGAGAGTTTACTTCCATGGTCGGGAACACTTTCCAATAGCAATACTTCAATTGTGTACCTTTCTCTTTTGGTCAGAACAATTCAATGAAGCCAGGAGCCAATAGTAATGTAATAGTGCACCAATGGTTAAGAGTGGTGTAGTGGTTAAGAGCGGTGGACTCTAATCTGGGAAATGGGTTTTTACTCCCCATTCCTCCACATGAGGCCAGCTGTGTGACCTTGGGTCAGTTACAGTTCTCTAAGAACTCTCTCAGCCCCACCTACTTCACAGAGTGTCTGTTGTGGGGAGAGGAGGGGAAGGTGATTGTAAACTGCTTTGAGACTCCTTCATGCAGAGAAAAGTGGGGTATAAAAACCACTTCTTCTTCTTCAATTTGACTTAATAGAATCATTGGGTACTTAATTCTATTTAGTTTGGGTTAAGTTTTCCCCTTCCCATTTTTTCACTTATAGGACTGCTATCTAGAACTCAGCTGAGAAATATAACAAACAAAAATTAACACTAACAAAAGTAACAAATGGGAAAAGAAAGTGGGATGTAGTCTCAGTGTAAAACTGAAGCAGTAATGAATACAGCATCATTTTTTTTAAAAAAAATAACAATAGGTACCCTCAGCTCACCTTAGTTTATACTTGAGCAAGCTTTCTTTGCAAGCACTTAAAAAGAGCCCTTGAGATTTTTTGAGTACTTACAAATGAAGCTTTAAAATAGCAAGAGTAATCAACAATCATCCACATACAAATCTTCAAGTTTCCCCCCTCCCCAGTGACTCCATGAGCGACGAAAGGGACACCGCCGAGCATCGCATCGCTGACCCCGAGAGCAGCACCGCACCGCCGCCGAGCATCGCATCGCTGACCCGAGAGCAGCACCGCGCCGCCCGGCACACCTTCCCAGACAGAGCCATGGCCGCCTCTCATGTAACACTTGAGCGCTTCGATCCGTCGCAGCCAGAAACCTGGGACGCATGGGTCGACCAGCTCATCAGTTATTTGGAGCTCAACGAGATCCGCCACCCCGACAAGAAACGATCGCTCCTGCTGAACGCGTGCGGCACCCAAACCGTCCGCCTCGCCAAGAGCCTCTTGGTGCCCCGCACGGCCTTGGAAAGCTCGTTTGGGGAGATCCTGGACATCCTCAACGCGTACTTCAGCCCCCGGCCGACCTTCCTGGCCAAGAGGATGGAGTTCCAGAGGCGAGTCCAGGCCCAAGGGGAATCCGTTGCCACCTTCCTGGCCGCGCTGAGGGCGCTCGCGGTGGACTGCGGGTTCCCAAAGGTGGAAGACAACTTGCTGACGCAGTTCGTCTGGAGCCTGGCGGACTCCAAGCTGCGGCGCAAGTTGATTGGCTACCGGAGGCTCTCCCTGGACGAGGCCATCGACGCCGCAACAGCCCACGAGGCCGTGGAAGGGGAACACCCGGCCGCAGCCGCCCATGTGGTCGGGAGGAGTCCCAGCCCCGGGAACTCAGATACCGAAGAGGTCTTCGCCCTCAGACCCCAACACCGCCGGCCGGCGCCGTTCCAGCAGGCCAACAGGGAGCCAGCCAAGCCTTCCGGCAACCGGACCGTCTGTGCCAGCTGCAGGGAAGGCCACGGAAGGAAATCCTGCAAGTTCCGGGATGCTGTCTGTCACGGGTGCGGGAAGCAGGGACACCTCGCACGGGTCTGCCGGTCCAAGGGCCCCCGGAATTCGAGCTCGTCGGTCCCACCGCACCGTGCATCATCCACCACCTACGAGACGACGGAAGAGGTCACCGAGTTGTACCATCTCACCGACCAACCGCTGCAGGTACTTCGCCTCCCCAACCCCAACCTCTCCTCTACCCCGAAGATCCAAGTAACCGTGCGGATCGAGGGGTCCCCCTGTTGCATGGAAGTGGACTCGGGATCGGCGGCGTCCATCATTTCCATGGACACTTTAAAAAGACTTTGCCCATTAGGGGGACCCCCTCTACGTCCATCGCCACTAAGCTTGGTGGACTTTCAAAAGAACCCTGTCCCCATCCGGGGAGTCGGCACTTTCTGAGTGCAGTACCGAGACTTTGAGGGGAACTTGGACTTGGTGGTGGTGGAGGGAAATCTCGTGAGTCTCCTGGGGCGGGCGTGGTTCGAGGCCCTAGGCATAACGATTGGGGGAGTGAATAAGTGCGGGATGCGTGACTGGGGGGCGGTGTGCAAGGAATTCCCTGAGGTCTTTGACGGGAAACTGGGGTGTTATAAAGGGCCCCCGGTGTCGCTCCACTTAGACCCCACAGTGACGCCCGTCCGACGGCGCTTCCGCACTGTGCCCCTGGCCCTCCGCCCTAAAATAGAGGCCGAACTGGACCGGTTAGTGGCCCAGGGAGTCCTAGAGCCCGTCCCGAACGCTCGATGGGAGACCCCGATTGTGACACCCGTCAAGCCAAATGGGGAAATCCGCATCTGCGCAGATTATAAGTGCACCATTAACCAGGCACTTCAGGCGCACGCATACCCCGTACCCGTGGTCAGCCACGTCTTAGCCACACTGGCGGGGGCGCGCATATTTGGAAAGCTGGATCTCGTGCAGGCGTACCAGCAACTCCCGATAGATGAGGCCACTGCCGTGGCGCAAACCATAGTGACCCACCGGGGGCCTTCCGGGTGAAGCGGCTGCAGTTCGGGGTCAGTGTGGCCCCAGGGATCTTCCAAAATCTAATGGACGATTTGTTAAAAGGGATCCCTGGAGTGACGCCGTTCTTCGACGACGTCCTCATCGCCGCGACCACCCCGAAAGCTTCGCCGCCCGCCTCCGAACTGTACTGGGACGCTTCCAAGCCGCGGGGCTGAAAGTGAAGCGGGAAAAGTGCCTCCTCGGGGTGCCGGAGGTGGAGTTCTTGGGGTACCGGGTAGACGCAACAGGCCTGCATCCGGCGAGGGACAAGGTGAAGGCCATCGTGGAGGCCCCCGCCCCGAAGTCCAAGGCAGAGCTCCAGGCGTTCTTAGGCCTCCTGAACTTTTACCACGCCTTTCTCCCTCACAAAGCCACCATGGCCGAACCCCTGCACAGGATG
The DNA here is from genome assembly GCA_029375565.1 of Gekko gecko. Taxonomy (NCBI): domain Eukaryota; kingdom Metazoa; phylum Chordata; class Lepidosauria; order Squamata; family Gekkonidae; genus Gekko; species Gekko gecko. The sequence goes on from JAPDNY010000009.1 coordinate 45,870,700, forward strand.
CTGGATAAGGCGACACCTTGGGCATGGGGAGCGAGGGAGGAGGCGGCGTTTCGGGGGGTTAAAGTACTCTTGATTTCTAACGCGGTACTCGCCCACTTTGATGAAAAGCTCCCGGTAATCCTTGCTTGCGACGCATCACCGTATGGGGTCGGGGCGGTCTTGGCCCACAAGCTACCGGATGGGAGGGAAGTCCCAGTGGCTTACTACTCCCGCACGCTGTCCCCCGCGGAGCGGAACTATGCACAAATCGACCGGGAGGGCTTGGCACTGGTGGCGGGGGTTAAAAAGTTTCACAACTTTGTGTACGGGCGGCCCTTCACGCTCGTAACCGATCATAAGCCGCTCTTGGGACTGTTTGCGGCGGACAAACAAACGCCGCAGGTACTGTCACCCCGGGTGTTGCGCTGGTCCTTGTTTTTAGCGGGCTACCAGTACCAGTTGGAGCATCGGCCGGGCAAGGCGCTGGGTCATGCCGACGCCTTGAGCCGCCTGCCGCTGCCGCATACAGGGGAAGATCCGGCCCCGGCTCCCGCAGTATTGTTAATGGAGGAGCTGCCAAACCCCCCCCCCTTCAGGCTGCAGACGTGGCCGCCCGCACGTCCCGAGATCCCATTCTCTCCCGGGTCCTAAACTGGGTGGTGAGGGGATGGCCTGCGGAACAGACAGGGCCAGAGTTCACGGCATACAAAGCCAGGAGGGAAGAGTTATCCGCCTTGAAAGGGTGCTTACTATGGGGGGACAGGGTGGTCATCCCGGGGCCCATGAGACAAGGGGTTCTAGAAACGCTGCACGAGGCCCACCCTGGCATTGTACGAATGAAAGCTCTGGCAAGGAGCTACGTGTGGTGGCCCGGGATGGACGCAGAAATTGAAACCTGGGTCCGAGGGTGCACACGGTGTCAGGAAGTCCGCCCCAATCCCCCGAGAGCGCCAACCCAAAGCTGGGAGTCTACCCACAAGCCGTGGTCACGCCTACACATAGATTTTGCCGGGCTGTTTCAGGGCCTCCAGTTCATGGTGACGGTAGACTCCTACTCAAAGTGGGTGGAAATAAGCCCAGTGTCTACTACCTCCGCCAAAGCGGCAATAAGGGCCCTGCGGAAAATATTCGCTACGCACGGGTTGCCAGACACAATCGTGTCGGACAAAGGGGCAGCGTTCACATCTGCTGAGTTTCAAGCGTTCCTCGCAAGGAACCTAATCAGGCACATACGATCAGCGCCCTTCCACCCGGCAACAAATGAACAGGCGGAGAGAACGGTACGCACCGCCAAAGAAGCCCTGAGCCGCATAACGGAGGGGGATTGGGAGTTCCGGCTGGCCCGCTTCCTCCTAACACACCGCACCACCCCAAACCCCATCTCCGGGCATTGCCCCGCAGAACTATTGATGGGCCGCCGCCCCACGACTTTGTTAGACAGGCTCCACCCGGACCGAGCCCCAGAGAGAATGCTGGTCGAGACCCGGGAGGCGCCCCGAAGCTTCCTCCCGGGGGAACCTGTCTACTTCCAGAATTACGGGGCGGGGCCTCAGTGGTTGGCCGGGCGCATCCTAAAACCCACCGGGCCAGTGTCATACGAGGTCCTAGCAGATGGGGACCGGGTCCTCCGTAAACACGTGGACCAGCTCCGGAAGCGGCAAGACCCCGACACAGGGATCCAGGCCCCGTTACTGGGAAACGCCACGGCCGCCCCAGCATCCGATCGGCTGCAGGCACCGCCAGCGGAGCCAGCGCCTGAAAGACCACGGAATCCGGAGGGGGTCCCGGAGACAGCTGAACCACCGCCGCCGCTGCCGCCACCGTTACAGCCGCCACCGTCACCACCTCAGCTACTACCGGAGATCCAAGCTCCTTGTGCGGGAGGACCACCCGATGGGGGCCCCGCCAGTCCGGTACCGGCCCCCCGACGATCACTAAGGGAACGGAGGGCACCAGCATACTTAAAAGACTACGTCACCTGATAGGAGACGAACTATGGGGGGAGGGGTGTTGTGTCCTGGGATCAGAAGGCAGAGCTGGCAAAATACAGCCAAGCTTCACTCTCTGAGAACAATAAGGACTAGGTTCCTGAGCTCGCCAGTAGAGAACCAATGGCAGCATTGGCGGGCGATTCAAACCCGCCAATAGGAATATGGGGCCGTCCCCCCCTAACTGTATATAGTTGGCCTCCGGCCGTTACTGTTTGTTCTTGTCTTGCGTGAAGTACGAATAAACACGTCTTCTCTTATGTCGTCATCCGAGTCATGAGGCCTGAAACCCAGTACTTTACACCCAGGATCCAGACTCCCACATATTTCCCATCCTCTAAATTTACAATTGATGAAACGGGGGCAGCTGCACCCTCTCAGCTGATGTATCTAGAAAAAAATCTGCCAGCAGCATCCCAAATCCAAGAAGACTTTGGAAGCACCATTTTTGAATCTCTGGATTCTGCAAGAACGTCAATGAAGGGGAAGGGAAGGGAAACAGGGTGGCCCTACTGATTATAGGAAAAGTCTTGGACAAGACAGGCAGAGCCAACTGCAAGAGCAATCATTCTTCCCAGTGCAGGCCCCAAGGCAGATGTCCTGGCTACCGCCTGGCTAAGATTGTCCCTGAGGTAGAAAGAACTTATCTCCAGCCTGTTGCTCAATAAGTTTAGAAACAAGGAAATAATGTTTTAAGTAATGGGTAGCAGCACCATACATAATGGGTAGTAGCACCCATTATACAAATTTGAAGGAATAGAGGCTTGTTTTGTGGTGAGGTGAGCAGCATTACCTGTGGTGTGTTGTATTTTGACAATCACATGCATTGCATACTCTGAAGAAACCACCTGAAGTTCATCATATGAATGTAAAATGTAAATGCTTAGATCCATTGGAGGATTTCCATGGATGAAAGTGGGACAATTTTTGCTGATTCTCCCCTTCTCTGACTCCCCTGATGCCGCTCCTGGAAAGGTGCTCTGTTACCCAGGAACAGCATTCTTGGGGGAGGGGATTGGGGCTGTAGCAGGAGTGGAGGAGCAAGGAAGTCATTATCTGCTGGGGGGGATCCCTTCTGTCCGTGGAGCTCTAGCACAAGTGGGGTTTTTTTTTGCTGGATCTAACCCACTGTATCCAAGATAATGGTTCTCCATGAGGGTTTTACAGGAGTTTACCTCGTTTACATAGGGGACAGAGAAATTCAAATGGGTTGCAAGTGTTCCATCAGGTAGTAGGCAGTCTATTCCGGGGTGTCAAACATATGGCCCACAGGCTATAAACAGCCTGTCTGGTGGAAGTGGCAGGGTAAGCAGCATGGAAATACTGTAGAGACATACTGTAAGAGTGATAATGTTTTAAGCATGTTTGCATTTTAAGTAAAAATAATATTGTTAATGGGGTCTGTCTGTGTCCTTTATAAAGTTTATATCTCCAGTACCGGGCATTACATTTTACGGCACACATAGCCCAGCCCAACAAAGTGGCATTTATGTCTGATCCGGCCCTCCTAACAAATGAGTTTGACACTCTTGGTCTATCCACTCTTATTGATGTATAGCTAAGAATCAGTGAGCTGGTGGCCTCAGACATAAAGGGTCCAGAAAGACAAAATAAAAGGATAAAAAAGAGCCTTCGCTCAGAGGGAAATCATTGACTGGCAGCAAAAAAAGCTGAAGAAGATGAAAGAGGATGGCAGAAAAAGAGCTGCCTGAAGGAAAGAAGCCTGTGGTCTGACAGCGTACCTAAGAAGAAGAAGATGGAGAAAGGAAGAAGCTGAAGCTGAAGAGGGTTAGCTGAAGAATCAGTGGAGTCTTCCAGGAATAGCACCTGGGTGTCCTAGTTCCAGTGTCTTCAGAGAACAGTCCTGACCAGGAAAAAAAATCACTATTATGTCTTCAGAATCGCCAAGGAAGGACCTGACCCGATAGAAGAGTTCAGAGCAAAGCAAGCAGGGCTCTGTAAATGCTATCTTGGGTTGAAGGTTAAAGTAAAGGGAATTGGCTATTTGATTTTAATTGGGGGGGGGACAATCACAGGGATTGACACCACCTTTAATTACAATAATGTAAAGGAAATTAACAAGAAATGTACCTTCATTAGCTGATCAACTATACTATCCATAAACTCTTAAGTATTAAGTGTTATATATATACTTTCGTTGCACCATGATCTTCTGTCTGTCTATTGTATGGCAGGTAATAAAGTATGTTTTACATTCAACAGTAAATAGTGGAAGCAGAATATAGGATATAAAAGAGATTTAATATGTAAATTAAAGTAGATGAGTCACATTAACAATAACTTGCATTGTCTCATTGTTGAACAGGACAGAAGTGGGTTATGGAATCAGTAGCAGAAAAGCAAGATCTTAAAAATAGCCCTTCACACCCTTGCAATTATACCACAATCAATCTATTAGATCTGAAAGTGGGTTTGGACTTTGTAGTATGCAGATAGGACTCTGTGAGAATCCCCAAAGGAAGATCAGAGATAAAATTCTAAATACAGCTATACAGCAATCATACAGCTATATAGCAATCATATAGCAAGACATTTACAGTGCATAGTCATATTGTCAGGAAAGTTAACAGAGAAGAGTGCACACAGTAAAGAGAAAACAAGGGAGGAAAAAGCAAACTGTTTAGTATCCTAGGATGGTAAGATAGAAAACTACAAGGACTCATGATGGAGGTGAAATCCCATCTCCTCTGCTGTCCTCTTCTAAGAATGTAAGTAGATTCTACTGAATCAGACCACTGGTCCATCTAGTCTAACATAATGTTTCATATATCAGTCAGCCCATTACCCCGAAGGGCCAAAAGGACACGTCATAGAAGCCAAGGCGTTCCCTGATATTGCCTCCTAGCACTGTATTTAGAAGTTTACTTCCTCTGTATAAGGAGGTTTCCTTTAGCCTCCATGGATAGTAGCTGTTGATAGACCTTTCCACTAGGGCTCTTTTTGTAGCAGAAACTCCTTCACATATTAGGTGACACACCCAGGGCTTTTTTGTAGAAAAAGCCCAGCAGGAACTCATTAGCATAATAGGCTACACCTAACAGCAGAAACTCATTAGCAAATTAGGCCACACTGCCATGTTGCCAGAAGTGTGGTCATCCAGCCACATCCACCTTTTGCTTCCTATTCTGTTTACCTTTTTTGTTGTCAAAGCCAGGGCTTTTTTTTGTAGCAGGAACTCATTTGCATGTTAAGCCACACACCCCTAATGTAGCCAATCCTAATGAGTTTCTGCTGTTAGGTGTGGCCTATCATGCTAATGAGTTCCTGCTGGGCGTGGCCAACTTTGGAGCCAGCTGGAACTCTGTTCCTGTGTGTTCCTGCCCAAGAATAGCCCTGGACACACCCCTAATGTAGCCAATCCTCCAAGAGCTTACAGAGCTCTTCTTACAGGGGCTACTGTAAGCTCTTGGAGGATTGGCTACATTAGGGGTGTGTCACCTGATATGCAAAGGAGTTCCTGCTACAAAAAGCTGTGCTTTCCACCTTGACTCTGTCTAACTCACCTCTTGCTTTCACCCACCCTCCCATCACCACTTTCTTCTCCCTAATCCACCCCAAACAGGACCATCTTAGAGTGAAGACCAACTTTGTCTCAGTGACCAACCAGAGAAATAACAGCCCCAAGGGAGCTTTCTTCTTTCTTCCCAGTCAGAAAGGATTTTTCTCTAACTGCCAATGGGTCACCAGCTACAAGGGAAAGATGTTCCAGCCTCTCCAATCAGCCTGGAACTTAGAGGTTGTGTGCCCTCCCTCCTAAGAAGAGTATCACAAACTTGGCTGCAATGGGATACAAATGCTATCATTGTTGGACTCATCGCTTTCCTCTAGTTGTTCTTTCTTCTGCCTTTCCATTGTGTGTTTTGTCTAAGCCTGGGGATAGAAGGCCATGTATGTTAATCAACATGAGACACTTTTTTGTGTGTGTCTGAAAATCAGGAGATACATATGATATATAAATAAAGCGATGCTTATCATGTCCTTCCTGAGAAACAAGCCCATGATTACCATGTAGCTTGAACAGTCCCCCTGTATAACTCAGCAATTCTCCAAGAAGCATTCCTTTAGTTATTAAACTCACGAGAGGTTAGACTGATGATAAATTAAAGCATCACTTATATGCTACTAAATATTAGAACATAAAACACAGCATATTTAGTTGATGCAAAAGCTGCATAAAGACACAGTTCTGGATGATAAACGATCCCTTTGGTTCAAGTCTATATCCTGTTGTCAGTAAGTGTAATAGCTTTCACTCTGTAGATCTAAATGCTCTGTACTGATTAGATTAGTTAAATGCCAGCTCTTACTTAGGGACCAAAAGGCTGTGGTAGTTGCTATTAAGTTATTGATTGGACTGTTGGACTAAAATATCAAGGCGCGCGCGCACACACACACACAAAAACAGTGAAGAGTGTTTTTCTTCTCTTTTTCTCAACCTGACAGAAGTCAAAGAAAGGAGGATTCCCCCCACCCCAAAAAAGCTTAGCTAAATTAACTAATTTCTGTATACACATTTCTAATCACATACAGTTTAGAAAATATGAGGCCTAATCATTCCTAGCGTATTGTAGACAACTTTGCCTTCTTCATTAGACAGTAAAGATCTTAATCTCATGCTTGTGCTAGAGAACAATAATGTTTTCCTGCTGAGAAATATTTGAAGCAACTAGTGTATAGGCAATTAGTGCAATGTGTTAATGGAGGCACACATCAAGGGCTAGAGTCAACAACACTTGAATTCTTGGAATGTTTCCAGCCATTTGAATAAAGGGTCCACCTGTTAAGCTGCTTTCCTATTGTAGAAGAGAAATGCCCCCTCCTTGCTGTGTGTTACGCTTGTTCTCATCATTACTTCATGGGGCAGCAGCACCCATTACATAGTATTCCCCCTTTCCCCACCCTCCTCATCAGCCGCTGTAAATCATTTCTTTGCTCTACTCTATACACAGCTAAAATGTTCTGTCCCTTTTGTTTGAGTCCTCAGCCCCTTCCCTGTACTGGGAGCCTGCCTCAGCTATGGAGTACTCTGCCTGGTGCCAGTCCCTGCTGCCTGGTCCTCTTCACATCCAGTCCCAGAGTCTTTTCCATCCTTGGGAGCTGACTCTGCTCCACCCTCAAGCAAGCCACCTGCAAATGAGCCTTCCCCTGGCCTATCCTTGGCAGCCTCCTTTCCTTGCCCTCCTTCCTTCCCTCTCCTAAATGAGTCCATCTTTTCATCAGGTTCCAGCCTGGGGGAGGGGAAGCTGCCCCACATGTTGCAGTTCCACTCCTGCCCAGGCTGCTTTTGAACTCAGCTGGGCAGCTGGAGTGCTGGGCCCACATATGGATCTCATGGCCTCCCTTCCCTCACACTAAGATTGGGAGTTGGTGACTGGAATGTCTAAGAGGGCAAAACGCCATGCCACACAATTGTTCAAGTAGTCTTTCAGTGACATCTTAAGCAGAGCTACACCTTTCTGAGTCTACTGAGACACCGCAAACAATTTAACCCCCTTGAGAAAATGGGTCCAACTGTTTTTCACTGCTAAAATGAAAGGTAGGTAGTCCAGGCAGAACCTTTGCACACCTCTCTGAGATAAGGCCAAAATGAGTTAATCTCTCACCTTATTGGGGGGGGGGGCAGAATGTGGACATCCATTTTCAATCCTTCTCTTTTGATTGGTTAAACTCTGTCCTCCCCACTGATGGAACACAATGCTAGAAAAATCACTTATTTTTATCATTTGCTGTAATACCAACAATTCAGCTCCACCAGGCTGCAGCAGTGGTTGCAGCCGGGCGCTGCCTTTGTTGCTATGGAAGGAGATGGAGCAAATGGCTTTACTACTCCCAAGATGCATGGAGGGGTTGGAACTAACAGCCTTAAAAGGGTGGCTCTGCCCCTGCCCTCTCAGTCTCACTGCATGCTTGGCCCACCCTTCCTCCCAATATGCAGTGCAGGCTTTTTCTGGTCGCCGTTTTAGAGGCAGGGTAGGAATTTTTCATTGATTGGCTCTCGGTGAGAGGTATTTTTTGCCTACCTTACACTGTTGTCTGTGGTGTTGAACAATTGAATTTGGTGGTGTTGTTTAAATAGATATGGTCATTTGGCAGGTTCGTGCGAGGAAAAGGGAAAAGCAGATCAGTGAGCACCATTTGGCGCCCCCACAATTTGGGGGACAAATTGTCTGTCATGATCAGCCTTGGGTTGTGTGGCTCAGGGCAGAGAATGTGGTTTGTCTGTGGTATTACCCTGGATAGGTCCGCCTCTCAAGTTTTGTGGGTTGGAGCTCCAGGGGGTAGTCTGCAATCCCAGCTAGGTCCAAGCCACATAAGGATGGCTTATGCCAGGGGCAAGATGGCTCACCTGATATAGCAAGGAATGGTCAGGAGTGACCCCTGGCCTTGACCTATCCAGCACAGTTATGTGAGCCCTTGCCACTTGCATGGGCAAATACTTAACAGAGTGGCCCTTGTTTATTCCAACCTTGTGTTTGTCTCTTTTTTCTGACTTGGGGGGGGAGGGGGCAAATGTCTGGCACATCACTTTGGATGCTTGCCAAACATTGTTTAGCTAGATACTCTGTTTTGTTTTAGACTATGTGTCATCTATCACTCTTCCCCCTTGCTCTCATTCTGTGCTTAAAAAACTTAAAATCAGACAGAATACATTAGGAAAAGCCATTGCTGGCTCTCTTCTATGGACCTTAGCTGGTTCTCGCCTTAAAGCTACTTGAATACACAGTGGAAAATGGTGAACAGCCACTTTCTTGTGGAAAAAAAATGAATGCTGGTGCTCTCCTTTGGAGAGGTATCTCCACATAAGAAAACAATAACTAATAATAAAGTAGTTCATAATTGACACTGATTATTCTGATGTAAGCTGAAATCAGGTGGTGGTTCAGGAAAGTAATTAGGGACCTATAAAATGTTTTATCAGATGACTTATAATTTAATAGGGCAATCTGCAGAATTCCATCATAGGTGGCTTCTAAGAAAGAAGCCTGGTTACTGGTCGGGGCAGAAACATTTTTTTTTGTTTTAATGGAACCAGTATCCACAGATATGAAGTCCTGAAATAAATGAGGACTTCAGCATGATTAGAGATGACTGAGACATAATCATTCCTGATCCTCAGAATATTAGATAGGTTTGCCATATTTCCTGGTGGGCTGGCTTTTGCCCAGAATTTTGGTATGCCTTGAAGACTGTGTGGGAAAACATAGTTCACAAGCCATGTTGTTGTCCACCAAGGAGTTTGGAAGGACCTATGCCTGTCCCAAGTCTCTGCCTAGCAAGGCTTGGCTTCTCTTACTTCTCTTTAGGTATTTTCATGGCTACCTTCTAGTTTTAAAGAGTATCTCCTGATGAGGGACTAGCACTTCAGCTCAGCCTCTTTGTCTCATCTTCTGCTCTCTTTGTCTCATCTTCTGCTTTGCATTTGCCAGTGGTTTTGGGAACCAGCATGCACACTTGCACACTCCACGGAATCAAGGACCAGCAGCCTCCCCCTCTTCTTTGTCCTCTTGAATAACAGTGACTGGATTATTTATTGACTGATTTGCAAAATTTGTACCCTGTCTTTCTGCCCTGATCATGGCCACCAAAGGCAGCTAACAGATCAAAAGCTACATAATAAAAACACACCTTAAAAACCATTAAAACAAAATAAAAACAAATCATTAAAACACTTAAAACCAAACTAAAATACACATGCTACAATAAAATACACTTACGTAAAATAACAAAACAAAACATAGGGCTAGGTAGGAGGATCACTAATGGAATGTCAAATGGAACAAAAAAAAAGTCTTCACCTTCTGATGGAAGATGTCAACAGGTGATAAATGAGTTTCCCTGAGGAGAAATTTGCCAAGTTTTGGTGCCATGTCAGAGAAGGCCCTCACCCAGGGTGCCACCCACCTAATCACAGAAGCTGAGGCACCAGATGCAGGGCCTTGGAACATTATCATTTCAGGTTGGGGAGGTTCATGAGAGAGTAGGTGGTTCTTCAGGCATGCAGGCCCCAAGCCATGTAGGGTTTTAAAGAGCTACACCAGCACATTGAATTGTGCCCAAGAACAGATTGGGATGGGAGCCAGTCAATGCTCCCTCTAAGCTGTGGAGTCTTGTGAGCAAAAATTCAACTTTGTGAGCTACTGCCATTGAAATTTTGATTGAGCGATTTGGCTGCTGCATAAAACAATTTGCTTTGGAGGCATCCTTCCTGAGCTAAGACAAAAATGTGTGAGCTGGAGGCTAAAAAACTGTGATCTAGCTCATACTAACTCAGCTTAGAGGGAACACTGGAGCTATAACTAGAGTGATATCATCCATATGACCCACTCGGGTCAATATCCTGGCTGTAGCATTCTGCAGCAATTGAAGTTTGCAAACACTTTTCAAGAGCATCCCCACATAGAGTGTATTGTAGTAATCTATTCTAGATGTATCCAGGGCATGGATGACCTCACTCAACAATTTCAAGTAGATTTTGGCAATAATAAAAAACATGATGGAGCCTTGCATGATCCCACAGGTCAAAAGCCAAGTGGCTGAATAGAAATCTCCCAATACCACTTTCTTAAATCCACCATCCTGGTAGGACATATATCTATATCTATGAAGATAGCAATTAATGTGGCCAAAGCAGAATTATAGGCTGAGTTCAGACTGGCAATTTGCCCCGGTAGGGACCCGGGCCAGCGACGACTCAATCCCGGAGTAAATGGGGCGTTCACACAGGCACATCTGCCTGGTATCCCCCACCCGTAGCCAACCCGTGCTGTTGTGCTTCACCGCCAGGTTAAAAAGATACCTGATAAAACCCATAGCAAATCCGAAAGCCCATGTGTGTCGCGCGTTTCTCCGCTTCCAGGAAGTCTGAACGTGCAGCTGAAAAGCCGGAAGCAACCCGCATTGGGCAGAAGGCAGCAGCAGTGTGATTGGCTGTGCTCCACGGTGCCGACGCTGCTGGTTCCTCTCCCAATCGGCAAAATGCGCGTATGCGCATGAGCGCATGGGTGCTCATGTGCACATACACCCATACACCCACAGCCGAATTAATGGGGAAACGGCGAATATAGCACACCTCCGGCATGGCAGTCTGAACGCTCCCGCGCGCCTCCGTCCCATATCTTCCGGCAGCAGCCCCCGCTGTGTGAATGGGAAAACCCGGTATAGTTTATTCCGGGGCTTTTTGCTACGACTGGCTACTGGAGCAAACTGCCAGTCTGTACTCAGCCATAATTTGTTTGACACAAGAGTGATTTCCTCATAGCTGCTATTTCAGGAGTCTTCATTTCAATCAAGATAGATCTTATTGAGTTCAGGTTCCAACAGACCCGGGGAATAAGTCTTAACATTTTGATGGATTATTTCTCATAGCAGAGATCTGGACAGTTGGCAATGTCATATAGAGAGGAATATTTCAAAAGCAGATAGAGGGGACTGAGTTTATCTGCATGAGGGACTAGAGAACCCGTCTGCTACATTCCAGCATAATAACTTTACTAGCAGTAAAGCCCATTGTGAAAGCAATACAACGAGCTCTAGAAAGATGTGATGTGTAATGAATGCATAGGCTGGAAGGAGGTAAAGTAAATATTAGCAGGCTGTTACTGAAAGAAACAAATGTGGAAATAAACTCTCACATACCTAATGTAACACAGTAGCCGGTGTCCCAGGTCATACAAGAAAGGAATAATCCTTCATGTGAACTTAATAGAGGACTGAATTGCCAACTCAGAGGGAGAAAACATCTGGGCAGCTGGTATGCATTGTGAGTCCCTTCTATAGCTTCCCCTATTTATCCTTGAGATTTCCCAATCTATCAGTGATATTACTTTGTTTATCAGCTGATAAGGTGCAGAAGGTTTGTATTAGATTAGAATTGACCTTGTCCATGGGATCATCCTTCAGTAAAATTGGTAGCACTAAGGAGCTCTTCGTTTCAGAGATGGAATGGACATTTTTCTGAACTCCGCTCTTTTGAGGAATCAAGGTAGGACTCACTATCACTTTTGCTGCAGAAAAGTCAATCAGGGGGTTATCCTGTTGTTTAAAGCAAGCCCTTTTCACACTGATTGTGATAAGCAGGATAAAGCTGCAGCAGGTTTTTTTTAATTAATTGGAGTTTTAAAAGTAGTTTTAGATGGGATTAATGGGATCACATCAGATGTGAGGAAACACTTTTTGGGACAACCCCATAAGGTTGGAACCCAGGTTGTCTTGCCAATATCAGAGTAGGGACATGAGAACTTTAAAAACTTAATGGCCCCTTTTCAAACAGCCCTGCATTCTGTTTTAGTAGCTGGTTGCTAATGGATTTTTTCTGTCCTTTCAGACAGACCCATTTTAGTAACTGGCTGCTAACAGAATTTATTTACCTGTTCATACAAAGTCACTTGCATCAGGTCAGTAAAGTGTGGCTGAGCCTTTTTTGAGGTAATCTGCTTTCTTCCATTTTCACCTCTTCTTAGCACTTCTGAATTGCTGTTGCATACTGTTTGAGATGCCCATAGTGCTTACTACAATGCCGCTTTTCCCCAACCCTTTTTTTTGGCATGTGATCTTCCTCACCTCCCCTTTCTTAGTGTTCTAAGTTGAGCGCTATAGCACTAAACCAATATAGCACTTCAGCTCTATAGTGGCACCATTGAGATGCCTTGACTCCATTGGGATACAGTGAGATTGGCTGTTGTTACCTGAAAACCAGAGAAGGGAATAAGCTCATTGGGAAGCAAGTGCACAGGGCATCAGTGATTGCTCCCTTTCTCTCAATACAAAAACTCGTGGGCACTCAATGAAATTGTTGAGTAGTCGGGTTAGAACAGATAAAAGGAAGTACTTCTTCACCCAAAGAGTGATTAATGAATGGAATTCACCACCACAGGAAGTGGTGGCGGCTACAAGCATGGACAGCTTCAAGAGGGAATTAGATAAGCATAATTAGATAATTAGATAAGCATATGGAGCAGAAGTCCATCAGTGGCTATTAGCCACAAGGTATAGATAGGAACTCAGGCTGGGGCAAGTGATGCTCTGTATTCTTGGTGCTGGGGGGGGCAACAGTGGGAGGGTTTCTAGTGTCCTGGCACCACTGCTGGACCTCCTGATGGCACCTAGTATTTTTGGCCACTGTGTGACAGAGTGTTGGATTAGATGAGCCATTGGCCTGATCCAACATTGGCTTCTCTTACGTTCTTATGTAAACATTGCTAACCTATGAATGTGTCTGTAGCAAACATGCTGATGTTCACCCATCCATGCCCAGATGTGATTGCCTGGTATGTGACTTGTTGCCAAATGGATAGCAGCAGGGCTCTTTTGTAGCAGGAACTCCTTTGCATATTAGGCAACACACCCCTAATGTAGCCAGTCCTCCAAGAGCTTTCGGAGCTCTTCTTACAGAAGCTACTGTAAGCTCTTGGAGGATTGGCTACATTAGGGGTGTGTTGCCTAATATGCAAAGAAGTTCCTGCTACAAAAAGAGCCCTGGATAGCAGGTATATATCTCTGGGAGGCAAACTTCTTATTCCTGTGGGTTGAAGTTGGTGAGTGGTTTCTATGAGACTAGTCTTGTTGGTCAGCTGCTAAAATGATGAGTGGAGCCGTAAGTGGACACCAGAGGAATGCCACACAAAAACAACAAAAAAAATGCAGTCAGAATACAAGCGTGTGGTAGCTCATAATTCACGGTCTGGTAATTCACCAGCCACATGTCCTTATTATAGGGAGTTACACAGAATCCTAAAAGGAGATGCTAGCATGAAGCCCAAGAAATTGGCATGCAGCATCCCCTTTGAAGATGATGAGCCAACTTCCTCTGTTCATCATGAGGTGCTTTCAGGGGAACTGCTGTTTGATGCGGCTCCAACAACAGTTAACTTGGAGGACATCTGCCCAAATTATCCTGGTAAGTTGAGCATACATTTTTCAACTGTGATATCATTCTAAAGGGTTGGTTGTTTGCCTGTTTGTCTTTCCTGACAGATCATTAAACCACAGGTGCTGCATCATTAGCCCACAGTCATTAATTGCACAGCATATCATATCTGGTGTTAGCAGATGTTCCACAGGTTGTCATGATGGAAGGGATAGGAACAAAACACTTTCTGAAGTTTAATGTGCTGTGTATGGAGTTACATGCATGTGCTATTATTTCCTGTCTTGCTGAGTGGTGCAGTGTAATGACAGAATTAAAGTGGTGAGATGGTTGCCCTGCTTCCTAGGACCAATAGGCTCTGTGTGGGGTTGCAGAGGGGGGGAATACACTCCCAGTGTTGATGCACAGAGGAATGTAGTGTGCATGCTTAAGTTTGCATAGTCTTGTATTATGTGTATTGCCTACTTTACAGGGTTGTGGTTTTGACCTTATACTTTAAATTTACAATGGTAGAATGCTAGATTATTTTTTTGTTCACTGCCTGTCTGTACCACCAAATAAATCTTTATTGTTCTGATTTAACTATGCAAACAAATACTGCACAAACTGTATTTGGTGGGTAACATCTTATTGAAACAAGACAGTGAATGAGAATCCAGACAAGCAGCATGTCAGGACTATATAGAACAAAGTTTGAGTCCAGTGGCACCTTTAAGACCAAAAAGTTTTATTCTGGGTATAAGCTTTTGTGTGCATATGCACACTGCTTCAGATGCACATGAAACCTTATATATAGAATAAAACTTGGTTGGTCTTAAAGGTGCCAAAGGACTCAAACTTTGTTCTGCTGCTTCAGACCAAAATAACTACCCACCTGAATCTGTCTTCATGGGACTATATATTTTTTTACTTCTTTATTTGTATTCATATAATTTGACAGTCTTAAAGGACAGGAGTTTATCCTCTATGGACAAGAAGAAGAACCTTATAATACATTGCAATCTATTTTGGAACTAAACCTCTACCTGTTAAACTAAGATTGTTGTACATAACTGATGTGTTCAGAATTTACCCAGGTAGTCTAATCACTTGCATTTTGTGACTAGCATAGATGATCACCAGGAACACTGGGAGGAGTCCTATGACATAGAGGAAACAGTGGTGGAGGAGTGCTTTTGTGAGTGTGAGTGTTGTCTTGATATCATCCGACAATTCAGTAGCAGAAGTCCTGATGTTCACCCATGTGACTGTGGTCTCTATAGCTACTAAATTTTTATTTAAGTACATAAAAGGAAAAGATAACCCTCACCCACCCAGCCCACAAATGAAACTTCCTCCCATGTAAACTGTGTTAGCAGTAAAAAAGAAAATTATAGCCCTTAATAATTAGTAAAAGCACTTAGTTGTTAGTAGTAAATCAGGTTAGAGAAAATAGTAGTTGTAGATGAACAATGTTACAAGAGGTTAGTTGTTAGTAAGAAACCCGGTTAATCAAAATAGGGATCAGTAACAGAAAAAGGTTAGAGAAATTAGGAGTTATGGATATATGAGGTTAGAGAAATTGGATGTTATTAATTTAAAAGGTTAGAGAAATTAGATGTTAGTAATAAAAAAAGGTTAAGGGCTATGCAAGGTCAAACATAAAATGCATCAAAGCATCACATACAACTTCCCCCTAGTCCTTGTACCTGCGATCTGACAGTGAATTGTGGGGGGGAACCACATAATCTTGGTATTTCCAATGAGTCTAGGGCCGTGCTGAATGTCATTACATATGTTATGCAGCAGTATACAGGCAGTAACAATAGGTCTCAAGTTCTCCTCTATCAGAGGGATTTTTCTGTACAGGCATCTCCACCAAGCCTGTAGTCTTCCAAAGCCACATTCAACCACATTCCTTACTTTGAAGAGGGAGTATTGAACATCTTCTCCATCCTGCCAACTGGTGTTCTGTAGGTGGTCATAAGCCATCTCTGAATAGTCATAAGTGTGTGTGGGGGGGTTGTGACTCTATCCACTGTTAGGGTGGGGTTTTCTGGAACAAACACCCCACCATTCATTGCCCTGCATAGCGATGATCATGTGAAGACAAAGGCATCATGATTTTACCCACTCCATTCCACCTCCACATCAATGAATTGTCCTGAGTGGTCCACATTGTGGTCCACAATAGAATTGAATAGGTGTGTTTCTGGTCCTTGTATTCCTCAGACCTAGCTCAGGAGCTGCCACAAATATGTGGCAGCTATCAGTTGCTCCAATACAATGGGGAAAACCAAGTTTTAAGAATCCATGCATGATCTGTATGGGGAATAGCAGCAATGAAATCAACTGCAGGTTTTCCATTTCATACCAGGAATTGTAGCTTTGGTATAGCTTATAGAAAGGGGAACAGAGAAGGGAACAAAACCCGCAAGTTAGGTGCATCACTAATACATTGTACTAGCACAAATGTCATTAGAGAATAATAAAGGTATCTGTCATAGAAATAGCTAGGAGACACCTAAGGCTACCCAGTCTACAGAACCCACATCTCAGGGTTGTTGTTCTGGAGCCAAAAGAGCATCTTTAGTAAAATTATTTCAAGTTCCCCCCTTGGGTTAGTACTGAATCTATACAAAAAATAAAAAGTGGAAATAGGCATTGCGGGGGAGATCCAAACCTTTACTCTTATGGCATGCATTTCTGTCCAATACACATGGCTAGAGGCCATTATAGAAAATCATCTGTGCAATATGGTTAAAAAACTCACACTAAACTCCACCTGAAAATCACAGAAACATTACTCACTGTTCCAACTTCGTTGCCAAAACACACTTTCTCTTTAAAGATCTCTTGAACAGTTGCCATGCACACCTCTTTGACTATCAGAGAAGTTATCAACAGCCCTATGCCAAACTGTTCACAGACTTGCCTAAAACAATCCTGATTGGCAAGGTACCACAGAGCAACCCCCAATCTTTTCCCCACAGGAATAGAAGGGTGTATGTGACTGCCTTGGCACTTTAACCAATGCCTCTGGGTGTCAGCAATTTCAAAGAAAGTTGCCCAAGACATCCAGAAATTGCACAGCCACTCTTCACTATTCCATCTGGCCATCATACAGTAGTTCCACCAGTCCTTGCTGCATGATCTGACCCACAAGTGACAAGGGATGGTATGGCCTGAGAAGAGTGGTACCTGTGCCCTGAAAGATGTCCTCCTGTAGTACTTGGAGTTCACACTGCTCACCAAACACACTCTACATCTCTGCACAAACCAACAAGTCTGTGCAGAAGCACTCCATAAAAGGTAGCTGTTGTGGCTGACTAGCATCATCAACACTTCCAGCAGAAGTTGAACCACAGCAGAGATAGAGACCAGGACTGAAAAATCAATAGCATCACATGAATGAATATCAGGAATTCTGCTATAGACACTTTCTTAGGTTAGCAACATCTGTCATACCAATCACTGATGCTCTGAGTACCCACTGCCCAATGAGCTACTTCTCTCCTCTTGCTTCCAGGTAACAACAGCAGATCTCACTGTATCTCAATGGAATCAAGGAATCTGCATGGTGCCACTATAGCACTGAAGTGCTATATTGGTTTAGTGCTATAGCACTCAACTTGTAATGTTAAAAAAGGGTGAGGAAGATCATGTGGTGAAAAGGGTTGGAGAAAATGGCACTCTTTGAAATGACCATAGCACTTCAGAGATGGCTCATTAATGGAAGGAAATTTGCTGTATGAAACCCCCATTCTTCTATCACTTTATTCAAAACCGGGCCAACAATTAATGACATCTGGTTTAGAACAGTAACATGAAAGGAGCCAGTGAAACATGATTCTCTCTAGAAGTATCCGGGAGCCTTTTAAAAAACCTCAAATCAATGTACCTTGGAAAATCCTTAAGCAGGTATGCCAGATGTTCCATAATGTGCCACTTTCCCCTCCAACTGTGGTATAAACTAATAGCCAGTGAAATTTTATTTGGTTCAAAAATCAAAGAAGATTTAGATTTAATGAAAACTCTTTATAAAGGATTAAGTCCCCCATGAGCATTAGAGCTAATCTCTTACATGCCTTTAGCTAAAAAATAATCAGAATTAACATTAACATTACCATCTTGAGAAAGAGCAGCAATCTTACATTTTTAAAAGATATCTACAGTAGGTCTGAGATTCTAAGAGTTTTAAGGTATCTCTCTGTGACAGCAAATTCTTTTCTAGATAGAATTTAAATTTAAGGCTGGAGCAGAGAAATTATTATGTAGCTCAATTTCTTCTGGGGCAGGGAGTTCATCGCTAAGATCAAAGGGCCAATTTTTGGTTTGGGCACCGAATTCTAGAAATGCATCCAGTTTAGATTGCTAATTTGTGGGTAATTTAGGATCAAAGGGGTAATCTCTTTTTCTACTCATTTGGGACCTGACAACAGTGCTACAGATTGCCATCTATTGGTAGTATTAATCAAGTATTTGATGGTTGTGGGTTTTAATCAATTGTATTATATATTTATGTTCTACTTATGTTAAATTAATTGTTTATTTTTATCTTTGTTGTACCCCACTCTGACCCTGTTGTGCAGGAAGAGCAGGCTAGAAAAATGAATTAATTAAATAAATATATATATATTTATACATATTATTTATAAATTTGTAATTAGTCATTACTAACGGTTATATTTATATTTGTTCCCACTCTGGAATAAAATTTAATTCAACTAAAAGGCTAAATGAATGCCATTAGTAATTAAAACTCATCTTCCCCTACATAGGGACTAAGAACCCATAACACTAAAACAATTATCCCCACTGAAAAAGGATGGAGATAAAATGAACAGATAAAACAGAGAAACAAAATGAAAGAGGAAATGAAATGGTGACTTTTTCCTCAAGGTTTCTCTAACAAACTAAAAAGCAGCTTTGCCAGTGGATGGGGTAGGGAGAAACCTCCCAACCTTGCCTATGGTTCCTGTCACCCTCAGGTGAGCATCTCAGGATCAGTGTCTCATTCCTATCCAGGTCAACCTCTTCCAAATAAAATTAGAGGTTACAAGTTGAAAGCTAAAAACAGCTACAGCCCAGTAAAACACAGTAAGAAAAACAAGATAAAACAAAACCCCTGGAATGTTTACAGTACCTCCTGACTCAACATGACTTCTCACGTATTAAAACGTTTACTTCTCCTTCCACCTCCTAAAATGGAGAAGGGAGGGAGTTAGAAGCAAAATAAATATAAATACTAAATTATTGAAGCTACAGCTAAAGTAAACTAAAATAAAACAAAAGAAAAGAAACAACGCCCTCTCGGAAGATCACGGCCCACAAGCACACATTTCAGTTCCATAACGAGGCCTAAAACTGGATTGGAAAGGATCCAAATAAAGCCAGATTGGAAATAAGCCAAATTAGGCATGGCATGGGTCTAGGGTTCAGATTACCAGCATTCAAATTATACAGAAGCTTAATAACATAATGAAAGCAGTCACATGGTCTGTTTACAAAGCACATTGAACAAGGATCAAAATGAAAATAGACCTAACTGCAAGTTCTCTTTTCTCCTTTGTATATATTCTATGAGATGGTTAGAATAAGGATATGGTAGTTATTACTACAACTACAGTAGTCAGAAATTATCTGTTACCTCAGTTTCCTAGGCCAGAGATTCCTCACCTTTGTTTAGCCACATGCACTCAAGAGGTCATCCATGGCTTAATCTCTCATTGAATTTAATTGGACAGAGTTTAAGAGCATAACAGAGAAGATCTAAAGAGACCTTCATCTCTGTGTCCAGAGCTTTTAATCTCTTATCTGAGCCTCTCCTTGTGGGTCATTCCATCCCTTACTCTCTGGTTGAGATATTGATAGCTGCTGTTTCTGTTCCTCCTGCATATTGATGGCACTGAAGTGCCTTTTCCTTGGGAAGATGGCTCCTCCCCCTGCAGTTTTTCCATTGTTAGCTGGAGAAATGTACTTCAAGTATGGAAAGAATGCAGACTTAATTATTGTAATGTTGATGTGAATCCTGGTGAGTAGGATATTTCTCCACAACCTCTTTGGCTCATTAGTTTGCCAAGATTCCTGTGTTTATTTATTTCTTAAAAGCAGGACTATGAGTCTTCTAGGGCCCTTTCCATACCTTCCTTTTAATCCATGTTCACCGTGGTGTCCTCCAAGCAATTCTGCACTAAAATTGAATTCAGCCTTCTTTTTGATCCCCCCTCCAGTTCTGCAGTAAAACCAAATTCAACCTTCTTTATTCCAGTCCCCCACCCCGCCCCCCATTCTGCATTACATTACCTCCTTTCAGTGGTCAGCCTGGTTTCAGCCTGCTGTTGAGTTTTTTGCATAATGTTTTGCCACGGACTTAAATCACTTCAAGTCGAACACTGAGAAAATCCAGAGTGGCAGGCAAATGTGGAAAGGGCCTAGGTTGGGAGATAGAAAGCAAAATGTGGAGGTGAATTACTTCACTGTCACAATATGCACTAAGTTGTAGATTTTCCACATTACTAGGTAATGATTAAACAGCAATGTTTTGGTTGTAGAGAACAATCCCAGTGTGTAACCACTCACAGAAAAACCATTGAAGTTCATACTAACTTTTCTGCAGAGCAGAACTCCCCTTTAGTTGTATATTGAATGCTGAAAATACCATTTATTTTTATTACTTAATGTTCTTCAGTATACAGATCTTGATCATGCTAATAAAAAGTGTATTAAGGATCTGCAAACCTGGGGTCAAGGTGAAGCAGTAGTATATCCTTCCTTGGGCAACGGGTCTGTGTCATTCTTTCTCAGGGTCCAATTAAGTAGTAAGCTTATGTAATCTTATATTAAACCTGTGTTTTACAGTCACTTTCTTAAATGTGCAGAGAAATTCAGTAACCAACCAACTGGAAACCACATTAAACCAAAAAAAGTTACTTCAGCTGCAGACTTTCTGTTTATATTAAGTCTAAATCATGGCATATGTTAGCTCTTTTGTTAGCCACCCTGAGCCCATTTGGGGAGGGTGGGATATAAATTTAATAAATAAATAAATAAACACTACAAGCTAAGATGTGTAAGGTTTTTTGTTCTTGTGTTTGTGTCAGGATTTAATTGTCAAGAGTTCAAGACTGGGGAGGAAAATTTTTAAAAAAGAAAATGATGAAATCCTTACACATTAATTAAACAGATACAGCACCATGTACAACTGTAAAAATGAAATCAGATATCTCAGGCTACAGGGCCTTTTCTCATTTTTCTTTCTCCATACTTGCTTTACTGTTCTCTTGGATAGGAGCATGAACAAATCCTGTCATAAGTAAATGGCTCAGTAAAGAGATGATTTATACGATGTATCCCATTGTATTGTAGTGTTTGACAAGAGAAGATGAAATGTAACTGTTAGACTATCCACCTATTAATGTGCTGATTTGCATATTTAGCAATTTGCATAAAATGCATTTAGATTACATGGATTTGGGAATCTTGAATGTGTCAAGCCAAATATAAGGTAGCAAGCTACTGTGGGCAAGGGACATCTGGCTTATTTAGACACAGTCTTGTTTGTCTGAAGACCTCAATATGCTGAATATCCAGAGTTGACCATACCATATAGCCTTGAATCATTTAAGGCAAAGATCAAGAACAACTTAGGGATATCACTGGCCTGGGCTAGACCCTTGTTTTGCATGCTCTGAAAACACTGATTTCTTGTTGCATTGGAAATCTTCAGATGTTTTCTTATATCGGCCGAGGACAGACTGGCATTTTGCCCCAGGAAGGGACCCGGGCTGACAACGACTCAATATCAGATTAAATGGAATGTTCACACAGGCACATCTGCCTGGTGTCCCCCACCTGTAGCCTACCGGTGCTGTTGCGCTTCACTGCCGGATTAAAAAAACACCTGATAAAAGCCGTCGCAAATCCAAAAGCCTGCGTTCGTCGCGCGTTTCTCCGCTTCCAGGGAGTCTGAATGCGCAGGTGAAAAGCTGGGCGGAAGCCGCGTTGGGCACGAGGCAGCAGCACTGTGATTGGCTGCGCTCCGCTCCACTGCCCAATGTGGTGCCGGCATTGCAGGACAAAAAAAAAAAATCGGCAAAATGCGCTTATGCGCATGCGTGAGCGCTCATGCGCACATACATCCATACACCCACAGCCGAATTAATGGGGAAACGGCGAATATAGCACACCTCCGGCGCGGCAGTCTGAACGCTCCCGCGTGCCTCCGTCCCGTATCTTCCGGCAGCGGCCCTCGCTGTGTGGACAGGAAAACCCGGTATAGTTTAATCTGGGGTTTTTTTGCCGCGACTGGCTACCGGGGCAAATTGCCAGTCTGTCCTCGGCCATCTACAGGAGATTTTAGGAACCTACTCCAGAATCTCATGTTTACTGGATGGACTGGAACGGGCTTTGTCCCTGTGGAAAAGAAACCATTTTAACTATAGGTTGGATACTAAGAGTCATAAGAAAAATAAAGGCTGTGGTCACATGTGTGAGACAATGTGGGGGGGAAGTGAGACTATTTCCTCCATAGCAATTCGACCTGCATTTGCGCGATCACGCAGTCCTTGGGAGCTGCAAGGGCAGCCCGCCACTGCGTGATCAGACGCAAACTGCGGGTGAATCGGGTTGGGGTTTTTCACCATGTATTTCCAATGCACTTAAACAGGGGATTGATGAATTGCATCTCCGCACTGAGGGCTTCCTATAGCAGCATGAAATAATATGCATACTGGGAAGGGGGGAAATGGCACAGAGTCAGGATGGCCTGATCAGACCATCCCAATGCCATGAGAGTGCACTGGCACAATCACACAGGGGAAAGTCCGTCTGTGGCCCGTAGCACCCCGTTTGATAGTGGAGTTTCCCTAGTGTTTTTTAAGTCCACGCTTTTGGCAGAGCTAAACAGGTTGCCGACAGGTGCGGGGGACTAGCCAGATGTTCACATTAAATCCGTCCGGCATTCACGCCTATGGCATGGCTAATTGTGCATGTGATCGCAACCTAACTTAAGTATTTGGTTAAATACAAATGGAACTGTATAACTGTAAACTCAAAATTCACCCCATAGTTTAGTCTGCAGTTGTTTGCTAAACTAATTCTCTATGTGCCTTATGAACATGCAGTAGATCACAGCCAAAACATCTCTCTAGATTGCCACCAGTTCACACTCCTGTCCGTGCTGAAAGAAGTCTGACAGTATATAGTAGTGAATCCTATGACTCCTTTGCAAATTAAAGGGCTGAAGAGGAAGAAGCAAAGACCTTCTACAAATCAAGGGGTTGGATGGGAGACGACAAAGACATTACTATGATCAGAACTACAGCAATTTCTTTTTTGTAATTGTAACACCTTCAGAAAAAATGGAAAAAGAGAAGCTTCACTGGCTCTTTCCCCCACTCTGCTAGTATCCCCTATAGAGTTTCTACAGTAGCAGGTGAAGGTAGGATCCATTTGCTTGGTGCACTTGTGGATGCAGAAATGCTTAGGCTGTAAAAATAAAAGTTGCCATTCAAGGTCATTCTTCTGACTTTTGTGCAGATGTGTTCTTTTCTTGCAGCTCTTTATTCCAGATCACCTCTCCTGACACCATGGCTCTCTTTCTGGAAGCAACAAAACAGTTTAACTCAATAGATATGCAAGACTACTGGTGACTTCAGCATACTGCTGCATCTTAGAATGCTTTTTTTTCTGATCTAAGTTCTGCAGAAAATCATATAACTGCAAAATCTCTGTATTAGACAAACATAACAAAGGGTTCTTGCTTTTCTTAATCAGTTCATGGGCCAATATTTATATTATACCAACATCACTGACCCTCTAGTAATATAATCTCTAACATAATTTAAAAGTATTTTCAGAGAATGGGTTTACTTAAGAAGGTGCTTTCTTTATAGGTCTAAACAAATCATACCAATAAAAACATATCAATAAAACAATTAAGTCAACACCTTAAATAAATCAAGCCACATTAATGAAAATGACAACAAATATAGCCAATAAAAGCAAGCCATGGCATAACAGCACCTAAAATAGAGCAATACAAAAGTATATTGATAAAACATGCAAGGAACATACCATTAAACAGAGAGAGAGAGAGTGCAACCCCTTAGTTATAAGCCTTTGCAAAGAGAAATGTTTGGGCTTAGAGCCTAAAGGAAAGTAGAGAAGGTACCAGGTGAGTCTCAAGGGGGAGGGCCTCCAAAAGCAAGGTACCAACACCAAGATCTGTCTTTGGTTACCAGCCACCTTACCTGTTCAAGCAGGGACACGGAGAGCAGGGCTTGAGAATAGAATATCAGCTGGTGGCTAGACAACATGGGGGGAGGCTGTTCTTCAAGTACCTGAGCCCCAAGCCATTTAGAGCCTCATGGGTAAGAAATAGCCCTTTGAACTTTGCCAGGACACAGACCAGCAGACAACGTATATCTTTAGTCAGAGTTGACAAAAGTCACTATGCACTACAGAGGAGAGCTCTATACACCAGGACCAGGATCCAACAGTATTCCAAGACCCAGCAGGCTCCCAAACTAGGAACCTTCTCCTTCAGGAGTATTTTTATAAGCAACTAGTAATGAGTTAAGGAGAGGATTTAGCTGTGCCATATTACTAGGGCAGGGAATAATCCAATGAGAAGCAATTGGAGGAGGCATAGTGGGGGATTAAAGCAGAGATATGAAAACACAGAACACTAGAACTAGATACCAAGGGATATTGTAAGCAATTAACCATTGGTCCTACTAGTGCCAAATTTCTATTTCAATATTATTGGCCTAAAGAAGGCTGAGTTTTATACTCTGCTTTTCTCTACTTTAAGGAATCTCAAAGTGGCTTACAATCACTTTTCCTTCCTCTCTCTACAACAGCCACCTTATACAATAGGTGAGGCTGACAGAGTTCTGAGAGAACCGTGACTGGCCAAAGGTCACCCAGCAGGCTTCATATGGAGGAGCTGGGAATCAAACCCAGTTCTCCAGATTAGAGTTCACCACTCTTAACCAACTGCACCATGCTGGCCCTTGAAAAGGCAGTCATGATCAAACTGTATGTTCACTTTATGACATTATTCCAATTCTAATCAATTTCTGCCCCCCAATTCTTTCGTAAGTGTGATGGGATTTTTTCCTTTCAGACTGCAAAGAAAAATGTAGGCAAAATGCACATGGAATGGTTTATCTATTTCATATAGTGTTGCATTTTTCAGCAGCAACCACCTTTATTTTTTTTAAAAAAATACATTTGTAGTATATCAATATTTTAAAAGCAATTAACTGATTGATCAGTTATTTGTTCTTTTGTTACCTTGACTTGCTATAATGTGAAATTGCAATATAGTGATACAGTGATACATGCAGTACTTTTTTAAAAAAGAAGCAGAAAAGGGGCAAGGTGTAATAGGAGGAAAATGAAAAAGTAGTGCTTTCAGAAGTGCTACAGACATTTCAAGCAGTAATCTGCCATGATTCAGAAGTACACCAGCCATAACACTTGAAAGAAAAGTAGTTTTAAAACAACACAGAGACACACACACACAAAACCAATGACTTGACTCTTCATTAAAAACAGGAGAACAACATTTACCCTTTAAGGTGTCTAAAACAGAAAACACACACACAAGCACACTTCTGGCATCAGAAGTCAAACCAGTTTAAAGAGGCAGTCTGAAAGCATCCTGTAAGCCTAGCAGGGGTATGTTCAGATTGCATCAAACAACTCAAACAGCTGCCACACACTATGTCTGCAGCTGCCTGTTGGTCCAAAGCCTCTCACAAATGATTGATCAACTGGGACTTGGGTTCTTACCCACACATCCACTCCACAAATAGCTACAATACAGCAAAATTGAAAAAGGGAGCTCTTCCTACCCCTCTGAGCTGGGCAGGGACAGAAGAATTTTTTTTTTTTTTGTCTCTGCACTGGAAAATGGAGAGAAAGAGCAAGTTCCTTTTCCTCTCTTGCAAGCTGAGTTGGGACAAGCGCAGTGTTTTTAATCTCTGCATTGCAAAAAAGAAAGGAGAAAGAACTCTTTTATCTCCTTTTCTCTGCAATCCAAGCTTACCGTTTGGGGTTGAGAGAAGGAAAATCAGCAGGGTTTCTGATTCACCCCACAAACACATGCAACACACAAGTTTGCTGTGTCTCAGCAAGTTTTTGACTTGCACAATTTTTGGGATGAGTGATTAGAAAGAACCTAACTTCCAACTAGTCAGTTGGGAGTCAGCTCCTGAAACCCCCCCCCAAATAAAAATACAGTTGTTGAGTATGGAGCAAAATTTCCCAGCAGGAGATTAGAGGGGAACTCTTAGCTGAACCCTCATCTACAGATGGGCACAAACTGGCTCACAAAGTGAAGTTGTTAACTAATTTTGGCTGGTCCATGGTTTGTGAAATGATGGTCATGGAAGGGTGCCCTGTAGGGGGGGGTGTTCAGTATATACCAAGCTGAATAAATGCCCAAAATATACCTTAGTGTCCTGAGACTGGAATGACAGCCCCCAAGTGGAATGACAGTGCCTGGGAGTACCAGAAGTGTTCTGGAGCTGGAATGACAGCACTCAGAGTGAATTGATGGTCCCTGGAAATATAGAAATGTTCTGGGGCTGTAATGACAGCCCCCCAGCTGGAATGACAGCCACTGGGAGTAGCAGAGCTGTTTAGAGACAGGAATGAGAGGTTCTAGAGTGGAATGACAACCCCTGGGAGTAGCACAAGTGTTCTGGGACTGGAATGACAGTCCCCAGAGTGGAATGATGGCTCCTGGGATTAGAATGAGTGCTTTGCAACTGCAATCACAAACTGTAGTGTGAACTGAAATTCCTTAAATTTTAATAAATGTTTCTTGAAAGTGTGTAGTTATTGCCCCATCACCTAAATATTGGTCCTGCCTGTCAGATCAGCTGCTCTGTTTCCTTGCAGAGTCATGATGGCTGAGTTCAGACTGGCATTTTGCAGCAGGAGCCAGTTGTTGCACAAAAGCCCTGGAATAAACTGTTCCGGGGTTCCCCAGTCACACGGGGCTGTCTAATGCGGGAGCTTACCGGGAGGAAGCGCGCCGGAGCATTCAGACTGCTGGCTCTTCCCATTTGCACTTCGCCAATTGGGAGAGGATCCTGGCACCACATTGGGCAGTAGAGCTGAGCACAGCCAATCAAACTGCTGCTGCTATTTCAGCTTGCTCCCGCCTTATCGGCCGAGCAGTCATACATTGGAGAAATGGAATGCAGCGGGATAAAGGCACTCTGCAGGATTTGCTACCACTTTACTGAGGTATTTTTTTAATGCGGGGACAAAGCAGAATGGCGCAGGTTGCCTACAGCTGGGGAACGCCAGGCAGATGTGCCTGTGTGAATGCCCCCTTTAATCCACTTGGGAAATGGGGCTGGAATGTGGCTCTCATGAGGCCAATTGCCAGTCTGAACTCAACCAATATTGGTGTCAGCCACCTCCTCTTTTGATAAGTATAAATCTTGGCCCTGTCCCCCTTCCAGTGTCCAGTTCTGCTTCCTTTCTGACCTCAGTGTTCCCATTACATGTTGCACCTTGTCTGAGTTCCTCATGCCCTTTTGCCCACTCTGTTGACCAGTATCCCACAGCACCCCATCCACAGGCTCTCTGTGATAAACCCTGTCCCATATTCCAGGTCAGTGGTCCCCAAACTTTTTGAGCCTGTGGGCACCTTGGGAATTTTGATACAGGGTGGTTGGCAGTGCCACTAAACAACTGCTTGCAGGAGACAGAGCCAGCCAGAAAAGGATGACTACAGCATACCTCCAGTCACACAGTGAAGATCACTGAGATGTGGTGGCAGCTGCTGCTAAAGGAATTATTTTAAAAATCTGCACAGCCAATCAGAAGCCTTGTTGGATAAAAGTCCAATCTGGCCCCATCCACTTTCTGAAAACACTTGGTGGGTGCTGGGAAGTGTTGGTGGCTACTGTGGCACCCACAGGTACCACGTTGGGGACACCTGCTCTAGGGGATATGTTCTTTTCAATATCTGATCTCTCTATAGCCCATCAAGCTATCTGCCCATCTTGACAAATGCTTTGACTGCCTCTGGCTTGCTAGTATCTCAGGCATGGGCAAATAGTTCTCTTTCTGCTTCCTGCCTTCCCTTTGACACCCCTGACCTCCACCTCTTGACACACACTCCTACCCACCATTCACTATAGCAATTGCAAGATTCATGAATGAAAATTTACCCATACAGTATTAACTGTTGAACAGAACTGTTTTTTTATTATTATCTCTAGTGCACACACTGTTCGCATATGAATTTGTTTGCAGGTTGATGGTGGCAGGTAGGCAAGCTGCATGATATGATCAGCTGTAACTGCAACAGAACACCATGCAGTCTTCTGGTGTGAACTTGCCCTGGCAGGCCTCTTTCAGGCAGGCTTACCATCTGCTGGTATCTTTAGTGGCTAACAACAAAAGGTACTATAGCAGAGGTTGTTCCTTTATGTGTACTCCAGTTGCCATGGAGAGAAGTTGATGGTATAATTCCTAGTAGGAACCTGGAAACTATTACTTTCTGAGGACTGTCTCTCTACTCTGGGACCTGTTATTCCAATCCCAGGGCAGTTTATCTGGAGCCAGAGACATTAATTGAAAATCCACTGTGCATTTTCATTGCAACTATTTTGTGCTGTAATGTATTTCAATGGAGCCCATGTAAATCAATTGGCACTCGTGGCTCCCATTATCTCTAATGGGCCTTCAAGCCTTTCCCATTGCTTCCAATAGACAATACTCTTAT
The DNA here is from genome assembly GCA_029375565.1 of Gekko gecko. Taxonomy (NCBI): domain Eukaryota; kingdom Metazoa; phylum Chordata; class Lepidosauria; order Squamata; family Gekkonidae; genus Gekko; species Gekko gecko. Next base: position 45,899,291 of record JAPDNY010000009.1, read on the forward strand.
TCCTTTTAGTACATCCCTCTGCTGTGCTTGCAAAAATGCCCACCACTACCACCTTCAGTTTTTACTGCAGAGATTCTCTGGTTTGACCTTAGTCCTGTTGTGTTTGCAGTGCCACTGGTTCTGCTGGGCACATTGCACTGGTTCTGCTGGGCTTGCAAAAATGCCCCCCCTCCTTAATTTCTACTGCAGAGATTCTCGGGGACTTTGATTCTGTTCTATCGGGCTTTTTAGTTTGTGATGGTTCATGGTTTGGTTCATGAGTCCCCCACAAACCACAAACTGAATTGCATTTTCCTGGTTCATGTCCATCCCTACCCTCATCTGCTAGGAGACAACTTATGCTGGCTGCAAGTAGCCTGTTCTCGTGAATATGCATGAACACATTTGGATCAACCAAACAGACCATAAATTAATTGGTGAGCAGGAAATTAGATGAACTGGCAGGTTTTTGATCCTCCTTAACCTGCAGACTATCACTGAGTTGCTCTGTGAGAACACAATTGTGACAAAAGTATTGGCCTTCTAACTCACTTAATGCCCCTGGCTTAAGCAGTTTTAGGGAACTGAAACCAGCACAGTTGTTTTTTTAGTTACGTTGACTCTCAGGAGATAAGGCAGGATATAAATCTTTTAGTTAGTTAAATAAGAAAAAGAGATATGTACTAACATCAGTAATGTTAGGATGTTATAATGATATTTATTATCAGGATTAATTAGGAAAAGGGTCAGATACCTGTGGTGTTTATACAAAATCAAGACCAATTTCTTTCTATTTGACCGTAGAAACTCTCTTATTATTTTGAGCCATCCATCCATCTTTTTTTTTTTGTTCTGGAACATTTGAATCAACTCTCAGAAGTCCATACATCTGAAGAATGCTACTTTAAACAATCGTTCTTATTCAAAACTTCTGTAATTCTTTCTTTGTACAAACAATAGAACTGTACCAAATGTTCTTCCATTATTTGTGTTAAAAGTAGTCCTTTTGAAGGAGTGAATATTTCACAAAATTTCTCATGTTGAAAGATTGTTCACTTTTTTGATCATGTTCTCTACTTTGTTTTACCAATGCTGCTTTTCTGTCACATTTTCCCCTAGTTAGGTAGGAACTCTTGCTCCTTCTTAAACTTATCCCTGCAATGAAAAATCATCATTTACTGAATGCTGTCATAGAATTACATAGATAATCAGATATGTGCTATTGCAAAGGGCAAACAAGCCCATTCAGAATGAATGGTTTATCCAGGTTATGTAATGTGTGTGACATCACAAAACTACATAACTAACAGAGGGACGAATTAATGAGGAACATTTTTTCCCCTATAAAATGAGAGGAAGTAATGAATAATGAATAAGTGAAATATTTATCCCTCTTTCAAAGAAGACACTGAATAATTGCTGAAAGAAGGGTAGATTGTTTGGTAAAACAGGCCCTACAGGAACTTCATTCATCCATGGAGATACAAAATTTACTCAGCTGACCCAGGTTTCAAGCTACTAGAGCTCAATTATGAGTTCAGTTCTCCACTTTTATTCCACTTATATCCCCAGCACATCTTGTATTGCTTCTTGCTGTCCATTTGCCTAGTATGTGGACCTCAAACCCTCTATTTCTGTCTTCTAAGAGTCCCCTTTTCTAATCAAGAATTGCCCCCCTACTCCAAATGTCATTTGTTTAAGCGTTATTCAGAACTAAGCAGGTATCTCCCTATATTCCCTCTGTATCTCTGTAAGCATGAGCTAAGTTAAGATTTGTGTTGGTACAGAGCTTGTAATGCTTTGTTGTTTTCCAGTACTGGACTCTGGAGAGTTCACTTCTAAAAGCATGGAATTTCAAATTTCAGGGCTATTGCTATGTGACAGAAAATTGAATTGGTAAAATGGACTTTTTTGCATTTGGCATGATTGAGATCACTATCTGTGCCTCCTCTATTTGGGCTCCGTTCAATGGCTGCTCAAGAGAAGAATTCAAACCACTTCTGTATTCCCTTGTGAATTTCACTGAATTTAACAGTCTAGTATTTATCTCTGTTTGAGATATTTCACATGCTGTGATATATCTCCTACTTTCTCCTTTCTGCTATCTACCCATACGTTCTGCTTTCCTGACCCTTGAGCTTACTTCAAGGAAGAAGATAGATTTAGGTGGGTAGCCATGTTGGTCTGAAGCAACAGGACAACGTTTGACTCCAATGACACCTTTAAGACCAACAAAGTTTAATTCTGTATAAGGGGAAGGGCTGTGGCTCAGTGGTAGAGCATCTGCTTGTTATGCAGAAGGTCTGAGGTTCAATCCCCAGCATCTTCAGTTCAAGGATCAAGGATGTGAAATACCTCTGCCTGTGACCCTGGAGACCTACTGCCATTCTGAGTAGGCAATACTTACTTTGATGGACCGATGGTCTGATAAGGCAGCATCATGTGTGTACATCATGTTTCAGCTGCCTTGGGTCTCATGCATGCTCAAAAAAAATTCAGTTTCCTGTAGTTCTTCATCTTCACCTGTAAGGAATAGCAATTCATCCCTTAGGCATCTAGTACCTAGTTCTTTTCAATTTTGCAATGGACATGTTCTCATTTAGTTGACAGGGTACCAACAACATCTTTGGTTAATATAATGTCTATTGGGTATATTTTTAGTAGGTTTCTGAAGAGACTGCTACAGCAAATGAGATGGAGATCACGTCTGTACCAGATATTTATACCATGGTGGTTTATACATTTTTTTCTAACAAAACCCAAGAGATGAAAACAAGCAAAAAGAAAATTGGCATTATTTGTACTGAATTTTATGAAATACTAATTGTACTGATTTTTCTCCACTGTTTGTATGAATTGATTCCAATAGCAGATGGAGGGCTGAAATGAAGTACAAGTGTAGTAGTACTACAGCACTGTGGTTTCAAAAGGTTAGATGAACACATGGACATGGCAATAAGGACGTCATGTTCTTCACCAGAAATTAGTTCACTGGGTGAATTTACAATAATCAAAGATAGTGAATCTGATGAGCTGGTCTCAGGACTAGTTTCTTAGTGCAGCAAATGGCTGATCTTAGTACAAACTTGCCACCTGCATGCAGAACCTGCAGCTGAAGACAACCTGCACCTTCCAATGCAGAGGTGCAAAGAAAATAAGGAACAGATCACACACACAACAATAACAAACCCGAGGGAATGGGTCAAAGCCAGTGCCTGATATGAACCCACTTTCCTAGGAGTAAGCCTCATTAAATAAGATGGAACTTATTTCTGAGTAAGTCAGTTTTAGCCTGCTCTCTCTACCCTCAAGATCTGGCATGACCGCTCCCCAGATTACAGTGATGGTCCCTGGGACTGGAATGAGTACTTTTTCCAGGGCTGTTTTATCCTTCCAGACTACCCCTAACCTGCTCTAGTTTCCCTTGCTCGAAAGGCAATCGAATCCGACTCTAGGATTGCGGTGCTCATCTCTGTTTCCAAGCCGAAGAGCCAGCGCTGTCCGAAGACGTTTCTGTGGTCATGTGGCTGGCATGACTAAACACCAAGGTGCATAGAACACTGTTAGAACCTGCTCTACTCAGAACCTGCTCTACTCAGATGTAATTTTCCTTTTATTCAGTTAGCTTACTCCCAGGAAGAAGAGAGATTCAGGTGGGTAGCCATGTTGGTCTGAAGCAATAGAATGAAGTTTGAATCCCATGGCACCTTCAAGACCAACAAAAGTTTAATTTTTAGTATAAGTTTTTCTTGTGCATGCGCACAAAATCTTATACCCAGAATTAAACTTTGTTGGTCTTAAAGGTGCCACTGGACTCAAACCTTGTTCCCAGGAAAAAAGATTGCATCCTCATTCTAACTGCAGAGACCACATTAGACTCATTCATATGTGTGTGTGTGTCCCCCTTGGGAATTGTTTTCAAGCATGCATAGAATTTCAGTCTGTAGCTTTCATTAGCAAAATGTATTTGTATTATGTGTAGAAAAGAAAAGTACAGCACTGAGAGAGAAGGCTATTCACTAGGTGGTATGACCTAGTTGGAGGGTTAGTGATAGAATTTTGGCTGGGGGGGGGAGGGAAGCAGGATCTTTTCAAGGGTGTTTTGGCCTCCCAGTACATCTTTAACCAGGCCCCAGCTTCATTCTACTTCCAGATAGTATATTAAACTCATATCCTTGTTTTTCCAAATCCATTCCTGGCTTTATGGGTAACTGGAATGTTTTATTATTGGTTTTTAATTGTTATTTATGTGTTGAATCTTTTATGTAAGCCACCCTGAGCCTGCTTGGGCAGGGAGGGTGTGGTATAAATTGAACTAATAAATAAATGAACAAACTATAACCTTGATGCTGAGTGCCTTTTCAAAACAGCTAAATTGTAAGTAGTAGAACCATGCTATCTAGCTATACTCAGAATTCATTAATGAGAACAACAAAGTAGAATGTTCTTTAAAACTAATTCAATTTAGAAAACATTCCTTTTGGAAATAGACAAATATGGTTTCAGAGAAAGTTATTATGTCTATATAATAGATGTAAGAGACAACATGCATGCCTGAAAACAGAGTGTACTTATGGATACTGTGGAGCATCAAAAAGCAAAATCAGTGAATCCTGGATCAAATCAAGCCCAAACTCTCCCTAGAAGCTAAAATGACTAAACTAAGGCTATCATACTTTGGTCACATTACGAGAAGACCACTGGAAAAGACAATAATGATAGGAAAAATTGAAAGCAGCAGGAAAAAAGGAAGATCCAACATAAGATGGATTGACTCAACCAAGGAAGTCATGGCCCTCCATTTGCAAGACCTGAGCTAGGCTGTTAATGATAGGACATTTTGGAGATCATTAACTCATAGGGTCACCATAAGTTGGAAGTGACTTGAGGGCATTTCACACACACACACAAATACACAAATGCTGTTGTGCAGCTACCCCCCCCAGCAAATTCCTGACTGATCTATTGATCTGACCAATGGTAAATTAGTCACATACTTGCACCTGGTGATTATGAGGTACTGCTAACCCACAGGAGTTTGAGCATTCCTACTTGGCAATTCTAATTAGCCATTTTAGTCAAATGTCCATTTCCAAATGTGCTATAACCATAATTAACAGGGAATCAGTAGAAATGTGTGGTCACCACAATCATTACTCTGGCTGTAGACATCCCTAGAGATGGAATCATAAGAAGAGTTACACCCTTAGAAGCCCACTGTAAACTCTACTTAGGATTGCACTGTTAGACATCCATTTGGCCATGATTGCTAGACTGAATGTTGAGCTACTGTTGTGAATCGGAATGAGATTAAAAATAAAAAATAAGAGTGCTCTTTAACCACTGGTTTATTTTGTCATAATTTCTGCTAAACTCCACAATGTATTTGCTTAATATTACTTCTATTAAACTAAACAGAGTTTCCCTGTAGACAGTATATTGTTAATAACGTTCACTCAGCCTTGTATGATTGGAATGCAACTGATTTTGCTTATCTCGAGAAGTTAACTGAAAGATAAAAATTTGCCTATGCACATCACAAAACATCAAGCTATGAGTAACATTTTCAGGACCCAAATAGTATTTGTAGAGTGTGTTAAATTGTACTGGTAAAATTGGGCCATAAAATGCCAATCAGTTAAAATGATCGTTCAGGAACATAGGTGATTACAATGTTGTAAAATAAAAGTTAAAATGTGTAAAAACCAAGGAAACCAAACAGAAACATAGATTATAAACATTTAAACAGAGTACTTAAGATCAACCACTTACTGTGATAATATACTACTTCTCTATTTTCTCATGCACAAAATAAGCAGGTTAATTAAAACAGTAATTAAAACACAGCTTTTGCTTTAATCAATACATGTTGCATCATTAGATAAGCATTTAAGATGATACAAAAAAGGAAGACAACCTTTCTGCGGCAAAACTGTATAAGGGAAAATATAGTATACATTGAATAGTATCTTCAACAAATCTTGATCTCATAAGTTATTTTGCTGTTCTTTCAGAATTTGTGTATTATCAAAAAAGACAATGACATGATCTAAAATGCAACTAGTAAAAGTTTAATTAGTAAAATATTAATTCATGATAATTTGATGCAAATGACTCCGTTTTGTGGAACTGATTTCACAGTAAAAGTTCTGTAGAGTATAGTTTGTAACCCACAGAGCATCCTTATGAAAATGCTGAGTGTATGGCTTTACACTGAACTGCCTGCTCAGCCTGACCTTCTTGCATCTCCACCGGTTGAGCCTCTTTGTCCCCAAGAACTGCAGATTGGCTAGCTGCGCCCACACACCTACTTTAAATGGAAGAAAGATGAGTTAACATTTGGGCTTGAAAAACTTCATTAGGTGACATAGCAGGTAGTCCATCCCCACCTATCATGGATGAAAGCCCACCCAAGCATTGCTCAGTTACAGCCAGCCTTTCTAAAATAGACCTATTCACCAGGGTATCTAAGGAAGCATCCAAAACTGCAGGCAAAATAGCACCCATGGATGTCAAAGAGGTAGAAGCCGCTGATGACACCACTTGCATGGAAACAGCACCCACCTGTGTAGCAGGCACTATAGAGCCAAATGTGGAAACAGCATCTGCAGGTGCTGAGGCCCCTATTATAGAAACAGCACCTGTGGCTACCAAAGGTGCTGGGCCACTGGGAGTAGGAGGCAAGGCCCCATAATTAGGTCATTTTGATGGGGCCTTTTGTCCTTGATGTAGAAGCCTGGCCTACCTGCTTAGGGGCAGTCTGCTTCCCCTTTGAAGCACCCAGGCCCTTCTTTGGAGCCATGCCACTTCTAAAGGACAAGTGGTCACCAAATGCAAAGGCTTAAAATGGCTGACTCTCCCCTACCCTAAGATGGCTGCTGTCATGTATTGATATACATAATGCCTGAACTTGAGATTCACCTCTATTTAAGCCTGGTATTGTAATTCATGCAAGCTGATTATTTACTCTGCGCCACAGCCCAATCAGGATACAATAAAGGTTCTGGAGGGAGATTACTTGATTGGTTGTTATGTTCATATTCTGATTTGTTCTTATCTTAACAAGGGGTGTGGCTTACCAAGCCCAGATAGTTTAAAAGAGAGCCTGTTGCTCTCCTGTTTCTGTGTTCATTCCTGTCTTGTAAATAAAGCTGAATCACTTGTTATGAGCTGCTGCCTTAAGCTTCATACTTAACAGCTGCCACTCCTAACTGCCTCAAAATGGCCACTGCTCACCCTGGTAATGGGAGGAATTCAAACAGACAGGACAGGCAAACAACTACGGGGAGAAGGCAGCCTTACCAAGCTGCCTCCCACTGCCAAGCCCCTCCTAATGGCCCCCAGAAGCTGGTAAAGAAGCACCCCATATAGGCCAGAAGCCCTACCTAGGCCCTGTGTACCCAGCCACCCCAGACATTAAAATGGCTGCCATAGGCTGTGCCCTCAAAATGGCCACCAAACTGCCACCTGCATTAACGTGCCAATCTGACAGTCAGCCCCTGTGAACAGGCTGCCGGCCACTGCAAAAGAAACACAAAAGTGGGGGGATCACTCCCCCTGACTAGGTGGAACAGGCCGCCACCAGGTGCCCCCTGTTACTGGCATGGAATTGCCATTGACGTCCTGGGACAGCCTGCGCTGCCTGCCAGGACAAGACACCACTGAAACCCCCTGCCACTGTGGCTGTTGAGCTCCTGCCACTACTGCGAATCACAGAGGACCTTCCAACAGCTGGACACCTTCCCCGAGTCTGCGCACTGCTGCCAGAGTCTCCCTGCCCTTCAGCTGCTGCCGCTTCAGGACAAAGGCCTCTAAGCCGCAGCAACTCAGTCCTCATGCTCTCTGTACCCCGAGCACTCCAGAGGACTGCTGAGGCGGTGGGTGGGAGCCGAGCCTAAATAGGTTGGCTCCACCCCCCACCTGGCGCTGTGCTTCTTGCAGCGGTGGCACCATCCCTCCCTCCTTACAAGGAGGCAAATCTGCCCCCTCCCATCAGTGCAAGCTTGACAGGAGATGGGGCCACATTGTGGCAATATTTAATTATCTGCATATGCTTCTGAAATGGTGCCCAGTAGCCACAGGATGGACCAGTGGCTGTTGTCACTTGTAGTTTGGCCTGTGGGTTATTAGAGATTTCAAAGATCCCTGGACCTCTTCAAACTAGCTTTTTGCACATCATTTCTATTTTGGATGAAAGATGAATTTTGAAGGGCCGGTTGAAAGCATTCCAAAACACAGGGGTACCTTTCAACAATAGTGTAAGTAAAAATGCAACAAAAGAACAAAAGGAATGCTTCAGCTAAGTTCCAGAAAAAGATATTAATTATGTTTAATTCCTTGTAAAAAGCCTTAGCTCTGTGCAAATGTGTTGTAACAGGGTTCTTTTTATTATGGAGAGCTGAATCACTTTTGTAGGCATCCCTTCCAACTATGGCAATGTAAGGAGTTCATGGTCTCCCCCTCTGTTGGCTAGATCGTTTTTGAGAGCACAGCATTAACAAATAAATTATGAATACTTTATTAAAAGAGCAAAACAAGCCAGCCATTTAAATGCAGAAATCTAACTAGCCTGGCAGCGGTGGTGTCAATTTATTTGTGACAGTCCACTTGCCTCTTTTGGGAATTTCATATTTGGAAAGTGGAGAAGACACGGTAAGAGTTTTCTAATTCAGAGCATCAATCACCAAAAATGAACATAACCTAATGTCACTGCTGAATCAGGGCATCAATTTATTGCTTTGTAAAAGCAATCAGCAAGCTATCAAGCAATAAAGTATATGAGATAAGTGCTTCTTTTGAGACAGCTCAGCCATTGACAATGATATACGGAGGGAGATGTGCAACTAGCTGCCAACCTGGTACTCCTATTACTTGTTAAAAGCCCTAGCACTGTGCAACAGATGTGAAATATGTTTCTTATTATTATGGACCAGTCTGGTTTGCTTAATAGCCTTGTATGCCACTTAGACTTGGCTGTCTTACTTAATGAGGTTATATTTGTATCCTTTTTTTCTTTTCTTTTCTTTTTTTGCTTTTTCTCTGTGCTCGGCTTGAGGAGCAGGCAGAAACAAACCAGGTTGCACTCAATTTTCTGAGAGATGGTGAGCACCTGGGCACTTTCTGTTTTCAGCTGCTTATTAGGGAAGTGCAAGATGTCTTGAGGAAATTGCTGAGCTGCTGATATACTGTCACTTCCTGCTATGAGAGCAGATATTTTACGACACGTTAACAAGATGTGCTGGCTCTTCCATAGGACTCTAATAATCATTCCCACCCTTCCTCCTCCTTACGCTGTTTGTTTGAGATAATAAAAGGATAGACAGAGAAGCAGAGCAGAAAGGCACTGAATCAATTCCACTGAATTGTGCGTGAGAGAGGGCTATGATGCTGGAATGATGGACCTGATTTCCTTTTCCTGTATCTTGCTAAAATTCATGGTGTTTTCCATATCGGTTCTGTTAGCAAAACTGAAATGGCCTCAGGGACAACGAACCAACACAAATAAACCCTTTGTTATTAATAAGGCTGCTTTGCTTTTGACAGCAACCAGAGCACCTTCAAGTGCATTTCTACTGTTCCCTCAGCAATGTATTTTAGTTGATTGTCTGAGAGCCTAATCCATGTGTGCCTTTTCTTAGAAGTTTAAAATGCCTTTTTACTTTTGCTTGATGACTTTCATTGAATTACCTCCCACTGTATTTTGATTTGTTTACATTTTTTATCTTCACATTCCCAAAATATAGGATGTGTTAAAATAAATCTACCATAAGAAGCCACAACACTTGTGTGACTACATATATATCTTGCACGTCATCCACAAAATAGGGGTAGATTGAATATTAGCTGAGGAGGAGTAGCCAAAAATGACTTTGTGAAATTTATTTATTTAGAAAATTTTTAAGCTGCCTCTCCAAGAATCTGCCTTAGGTAGCTTACAAAATACAAATAATAAAAATGAAATGTTAAAAAAATATTGATTCTAATTGGCAGCATGGAGTGGTTTTATTTTTATTTTATTAGGTTTATATCCCGCCCTCCCCACATGGTAGACTCAGGATGGGTTTCAAACATACAGATCTGCAAATAATGCAGATTTACAATTAAAAACATATGCATCAATATTACAGCCATTAAACTCACTATAATCATTAAAATGCTAAACATACCATATGCCTCAACAGATTATGTTAATTCTGACGATGTTGTAATTCCAGTCGGCTTCTAGGATCTGTGGTCACTGGAGAGGGGCAGGTGAAAGTGAATGTCTGCTGCCTCAACTGAAAGCCTGGTGGAAGAGCTCTGTCTTACAGGCCCTGCAGAACTGTAACAGGTCCCACAGGGCCCTGATCTTATAAGGTAGCTCATTCCACCAGATAGGGGCCAGGGCCGAAAAAGCCCTGGCCCAAGTTGAGGCACGTCAGACATCCATGGGGCCAGGAACTACCAGGAGATGCTGGTTCGTAGAACACAGTGTTCTACAGGGCTCATACGGGGAGAGGCGGTCTCAAAGATATGCAGGCCCTGGGCCCCTACCTAATTGGCAGCATTATATGAATAAATAAGAGGACACCTTAAGCAAACCATGGAAATCCCACACAAATATATTTTACCCAGATGTTTACAAAGAAAGAGAAATTTAAGGCTTTATGTCAAACTAAGCCTGAAACAATTTCCATTCGCTACACTGAAGGAGCCCAATCACTCTATGCCCAGGAAATGGGCTCTGTACCTACTGAAGCTTCATTTCAAGATTTTCCTAGCATTTCACTATAAGAATATATGAAGCTGCCTTATATGAAGTCCAATTGTTTGTCTATCTTGTCAAAATACTGTCTACTATGACTAGCAGTGGGTCTCAAAGACCTTGTGCAGAGTTCTGCTTCTGTCCTGCAATTTAAGTTGTTTTTGCTAGAGATTCCATGGACTGAACTTGGGAGCTTTTCATTCAAAATATTTGACGTATTAATTAACTGTTATCTCTTTTCCCTTCATATTGATGTTTCAAAAGCTTGAACAATGCTAAATAGGAAAGTAAAGTCTGAAACAACTGGTCAAAGTCTGTTCAGAAAATGAATAAAGTTTGAGCCCTTGCTGCCCATCATCTACCTTTATGTATGGACTGGTAACTTCAGTTTCATTGTATCTGAAGAAGTGAGCATACACACGAAAGCTTATACCTTGAATAAAACTTTATTGGTCTTAAAGGTGCCACTGGACTCAGATTTTGTTCTACTGCTTCAAACTAACATGGCTACCCACTTGGTTCTATGCTCAGAGAATGGTTGATGTATAGGACCCTATAAAATCCACCTTCAGTTGCATAAGTGCACACACACACAACTTTTACAGGTTCACCTACACTTGTATGCCTTTTCTTTCTTGTATGTATCCATATCCCTTTTCTCCCACACATACTCTACCTCTCTTTCTCTCTTATGAACACACGCACAGTGGAAGGTATTTGTTTATATCCCTTTCCCTTTTCTGGTTAAGCATGTGGTACTGCTTGCAGCACCCATCAGGTCTGTCTAACTGATACACTTATGGAAGTAACTGAGAGCTGGGACCTATGGATGATGCTGGCATAACAAGATGCAAAGGAGAACAGAGTGCTTATGCATTTCCATACTGCTTTATTTCCCCCCTGATTTCTGTACACATTTCTGTGCCTTTAGTTTTCATTTCAGTTCCCCCCTTTTTTCTGTTTCTTTTGAGACCACTTTTACCCCAATCTGATTTTGAGTCCGCTCTTTCCTCATGCATAAGGTTTTTGTCAGTTTTCTTTGTCCAGTCCGCTTCCACCCACCCCCAGCCCACTTTACTCTCCCCTTCTAACCATTTTTAATTTTATTTAACAAATTCAAGACAACTTTACAAATAAAGTAGCTTAAGCAAGAAAAAAATCCAAAAGGGGGGGAAGCTCTACATATAGCTACAGTAATGTAAAGAAAATATACAACACCATCTGAATTAGTCAAAACAATGTACCTAAATCTGATTTTTGGAGGCAAGGCAACCAAACTGAATCTAGCTCATTTATGTATTTACCTTTCTGTGGATAAGTTAATTTGTCAACCCTTGCTATGTTATGCTTGCTTTGGTTGCCATAATGATGGGGGTAGGGCATTCCTGAGGGTGGGGTGAGTGTGTGTGGGAGTGAATGAGACCTTCGCTTTTAGGAGATGGAACTTTTCCACAAGCCATCCCCTCTTGCTTTACCAGGGGGAGGTGGTCTTGAGCACATTCTTGTACCCTCTCGGACTCCAGATTACCAGGACATATATCTCTCTTGACTGGCATGGCAATTAGGCGAAGTGTGGATGTGAAGTATGCTTGGGGGCTGGAGGAAACCTGCTTGAGCTTTCTTGAATAAGATTGTACCCGCCAAAAGACTTCCATTCTAACACGGTGACTTTTGGATCTTGCACATGCTCTAATAAACTTAACACTGCCAAAGTGAGAGTTATTGAGTGTAACTGGACTGGAGTCTGATATAATTTAATTAAGAAACATGTTTTTCTTTAATTTTTTTTGGTCCATTCTTGGATATCTGGAGAGATTTCTTTTTTCCCAGCATATAGCATAAAGAATTCTAGCTACAATGATCATGTGCAGTGTAATGTCCTGTAATCTTTTAGGGAAGGCCATGACATTATTCAGCAGCAATACTTAAGGATCAAAAAGATACGGGCACACCTAAGCCCAATTGCAACTTGTCAACAATACTTCAGTATTTAACAGCATATATCCAAAACTACCACATGTGTAAAAATTATGCTTCAGGTTGCTTGCAAAGCCAACACTTTCTTGAAGAACTATACATTTCAGCAAGTTTTTTTGTGGTCATATATCAGAGGTGAATCATTCTAAAGATGTTTCCCCTTAACTGAGTCCATCCTTCCATATGGTCTGTCCTTTTCAATTTATGTACCTCCAGCCCACTTTGCGATGAATGGACTGTGGTGGTCAAACCACACTCTCTCCTCCCTCCCCACCCTGAAGATGATATTTTTTTCTTTTTAAAGTCCATAAAATATTAGTAAAGAGATAAACTGTTGTCAAAATAGTTTAAATAGGTTCTCTGAATTCCAAATTCCCAGCTTTATTTTTTTTTTAAGTGTCTAGCCTTTTTCCTCACAAGGAAAAAGGTGTATCTCCAGGAGGGAAGAAGTTAGAGGCTTTTTTTTTTAATGAAAGCTGGGGACTCAGAGAATCTGCTTAAACTATCACTACAACACTAGATCAATATACTGATATTTTAGAGCCATTTCTTCTTTAAAAAATAAGGGGGTACTGTGGCATCACAAATGGCAATACCAATGATGACAGCACCCTCCCTTAAAAATCGTGATTATTTAAGGCACAAGCAGAAGAAAATACTGATTTCAGAACTGTGAAAATGCACAAGAAGGGCAGACGTGTAGAAGAAGCATGCTAAAACCAACTGCAGTGCTTTCCAAGAAAATCAGGAATAAGTCAAGTGTAGAAAAAGTCTGTTAAGCCTCTTAATTAAGAATACAGGAAATTCTCTTGGTGATCTAACCTCACTCATGGGGTTGCTGTGAGGATAAAATGAGGAAGAAGAGATACCAAATCTATTCTTGTGTGTACATATATATATAAACACACACACACACACATATGTGTATGTATGTATGTATAAAACCTCTTGCTGATCCAAGCACTTTTAAACCCCTGTATTCCTTCCATACTTTGTAATGTACAATCTTGACATTTCTCAAGCTAAAAATCTCACAGGAGTAAAAAGCAAAGGCCAAGAATATAATTTTAGCCTTTTGCTAAAGAAATTGAAGTGTAAGCTTGCAAGCCTCCAACCACTTACTCTAGGATAATCTCATTAATTCTGCTGAGGCTGTTTAATAGTTTATGTAACAATAATACTATAGACTTCCAAAGTATCTTTCATTTCAGAATGTCTGCAGTATATATATAAATGTTAACTTAACACACTTTCAAAGCTGTCTTCAATCACGTATATGTTGTTTCCTTTAGTGGGAACTTTCTTGAAAAATACAGTGATGTAATATTTTCCCTCAGGTTTCACAGTACATACATGCCAATTTATAAATATACTAGAACAATGAAAGATTCTGTATGTAAATAAGAAGTCATTACTCACAAATGTGTTAACATTTCAGGCTATAGCATTAATTACATTGCTGCAATTATGTTATTGCAGATGGAACTACAACCACATTGTCCCAATGAAAATAACAAAAGCTAGTATTAAATCTGGCATTAAAATCAATTCCTGTTTTTGCTCAAAAATGACATATTACATAAAATGCTTTAAAAATGATATAAAAATGGCATACAATATTAAAATGGCATAAAGAAGATGCAGAAGTGCTACAGAAGACACCCCCCACCCCGCAAAAAGTGAAAAACTTGCAAAGAATATGGGCAGGGTGAAAGTGCTAAAAATGCAAGGAAATATTAAAAATAATTTTAAAAATAGCATATTTGATCACTCCTTTCTCCAAACTCTGCCTTTTCCCCAAGCATCAACTCGTTATGCTATTTAAAAATGTATATTCTTGTGAAGAGGCCTTGATCCAACCTAGTTCATATCAAAAGAGAAGCTATGTGTGCTAGCTCTTTCAGGTGAAACAATAATAGCATCTATCTAGAGGACTGTGCGGTGCACACTATTTCAGGAACACATAGTAAAGCACAACACAAATGGCTACTGCAATAAGAGAAATTGCCTATTTTATTGTTTTTCTAAAACGTAGATGCTAAATGTTTTACTAGCCCAGAATGTTTGACTGGTCCTCTCCGAAGACATGAAACACACACTAATGAATAAGGAAAAAAAAATGGATATTTGGCCAATTTTCTTGAGTTCTATGAAGGAGAGAGTAGAGATTTTCATTTTATGTGGTGGGTTTATAATAAAATTCTAGATATTTGGAAAATAGTGATATATGTATTAGATGAGATTTTAAAAGCACATTTCCTCTCAATTATGTTAAAAACAGTGGTATTGTAAACATACAAAAATTAGCATATATGCTTCCATAGGAGCCCTCATACTACCAGTTTACCATATAGGGTCCATAATGTGGGCAATCATGATTAGTTGGGACAGGACCTTCTTGATCCTGTTCAAATTGGTACCATTCCTGCGGGTTATTTTTCTGTATCCTTGCTAATTTTTTATCTGAATTTGTCTGTATTTTTGATATCTCTTTTGTTTTCTTGTGATTTTAACCTTTGTTCTTAACCACCTTCCTAGTCTGTAGGCAACATTCCCTCTATGCTATCAAGTGTTGTGAACAGAAATTGTACCTCATGAGTGAAACAATTTACCAGCCTTAAAGTTGTGAGTGGGCCTACATTTTTTTTTTTTAATTTCAGTTCACAAATATACCAAACATACAGACATGAAATATAAACTACTATTTGTATTACTAATCATATATGTACCACTTACTTATATTTGCTTTTAATCTTTCATCTGACTATCACATACATTAGTTTTTTAGATTACTACCATAACCTTGTAAAAATCTCAGAATCCGGCTGGGCAGTCTTGCAGACTTTCAAAAGAGACAGAGAGAGGATAGAGTGATGGGGTTTCCCTAAATGAAGCACATGTTTATGGAAACCACTGAAATATACTGGGTTCTAGATGCATTTCAGTGATCAGCTCATAGTTTATTAAGCGATTTCAGTTAAGACTCTCAGGCAGGACCTGAGCCCTGCTTAAATGCGTGTAACACACCACATCTAACACATACCCACTCCCAGTGATAGGCTATTTACATGTTAACTCCCGTTCAATAGGTTCCCTTCAGGAACCTTGTTGTCTATTGTTCAGGGGTTCAAGCTAGGTCAGTTCTCTGGTACTATTTGAACTCAGTACCTGAGTTCAACCACCATAATTACATTTTTTTCTAGCACAGAAAACAGATACTGGGGCTCATTTTTGTCTCCACATAATCAAAATACTTCTATTTTATTTACTTATTTATTAAAACATTTATAGTCGGCCTTTCTTCATGGTTCAAGGCAGCTTACGATAATAGTTTTAAAAATATTCCTAGGACATCTTTCCTTGCAAACTGTAGGCATCTGAGGAGTTTACAATACATTCTTAGCATATATACACCACTTTAAATGTGCAAACCCACTTGGGATCCATTATCTGGTTATAATCCTTTTCAATGACCCTGCAAGGCAGGACTTATTGTCTCTGTTTTGCAAAGAAGGCTGTGGATGAGACAGAAGTTTGCCTGAAGCTGTGGCAGAGGTGAAATCTGGACCACAGACTTCCTAATTCAAAGCACAGGTTCTGAGTTTCCATATTGTATTAAGTTCATCTTTTGAACCCAGAACTTTGTCTAGCAGGCCATTCTGCTGGGTTTTCACACTCCAGTGGCTCATCTAGGACCACATTTGGAAGGGAATTTTGGGGAGGGCAGTGGAGAGTTCTGTGTATGTGAAATGTTAACTTCCCCCTTTAAAAAATTCCAGCTGCCCTTTATATCCTAACTCTGGGTCCCTATTGTGCCTTTCTGTGATATCTATTTCCCAAGTCTCTGGAGAAGCAGAGAGATCCACATACATCCCAGCCATTGGCAGGGGGATGGAGGAATAGGGTTGCCAGATCCAGGTTAGGAGACTCAAGGAGGTTTTTGGAATGCAGCCTGGGGAGAACAGGAACTTCAGCTGGGTAGAATGCCAGACCCCACCCTCCATTTTATTCAGGGGAACTGATCCCTCTGGCCTGGAGTTGAGCTGTAAGTCAAGGAGATCCCCTCCTAAGCTCTCACCTGGAGGCTGGCATCCCTGCTGGAGGACCCTTGGATGCCGGGCCCAGGCTCCGTGCCACACCCCCTTCCCACTTGCCCCCAAAAGGCTTCCTGAAAGTCCCGGCTGGCTGCTAGGCCCAGACAGCATGCCCCCTCCCTCCTTACCCCATCTCCAGATGACTGATGCTTCCAGTCAACATGGGCACTACAGCCCCAACAGTGTGCTCTCTGGCAGCAGTCCAAGTGACATGGAGAGCCACAGGCGAATGCAGTGTGGGAGGAGTAAGCAAGGGTCAGCTCTGCTCTTACCTCATGCCACCTAGCACAGGTGAGTGGGCTCTGAGTCCAGTGCCCCCTCTTAGCCCTCCCTGCAGGTGCTGGCTGAGCAATGGGGTGGGACTGCCTGAGAGGAAGCATCCATGCATTTATATTTTAAAGCCCAGTGCAGGAAGTGGGAAGTGCACATTAATGTGCACATTAAAGGGAAGCATGCCTGTAGGATGGAAAGAATGAAAATATTTTAATATGCAAATATGATTGCTGTTCTTTGACTGATATATACAAAACACTAGAAAACAAGCTCAAAAGCTAAGGTATAGGAGTGTCTTTAATAAGTTTGGGAAGTAGTTAAGAGAAATAGTTAATCTTGCTAAATTAACTGTGTAATTTTATTCTGAGAGCCACAGCAGTCAAGACCTTTAATATTTGTTGATGGTGATACCAATTAGTGTTAACGGTTTGGTTGGCGTTTGTTACAATTGTTCCATTTGTGTTAAATTTCCTTTCCATTCCTCAGATTAATTATAATATAACCTTCTTATAAGGAAGTTTGTTTTCTGATTTAATATAATGATATTCTTATTTTTGTGCTATATTTTCTTATGTTTTGTCATATGGCCTGTTTTTTTTTCTTATAAGGACAAAAGGTGTTCTAAGAAATTGTTACAAAGGAGAAGGTAACCTTGTGCTAATGTTTCTTCCTTTTGTACTGGAACACTTTCCCCATGTTGTGTCCTTTAGGGGTAGCATAGCCATAAACTTCAGTGTGTTAGTCTATATATCTCATAACCGTTCAGGCATTTATTCATGGAGTGTTTGATCCTGCTGAGCACTCAGCTAACACTAGTAAGGTCAACAGTGGAGATTTTTGACCAAGTCTGGCAACAACCCTGGCTAGGGCCTTCTTGGTGATGGCTCCATTTTGTGGTTCTCTGAATGTGAATTGTTGACTGTAGAAAGTAAAGGATTAAGTGATGTTAGCCACCAAGGATGGATGCAGCATCTATGAGACATTGGGGTTTTTGTCAAAGGATCTTGTGCCCACAGGACCATCTTTCCACAAACTATGCACAGAAAGGTGCAGGAGGGCATTCTTTTACTGGAATACTTTCCCCATGTCTTGTCCACTTACCTGGTCCTGTAACTTGTATGGTATGTCTGTTCACAGCTGTCTGAATCTCATGTGGTTGTCGTGGTTCTCTAAATCTGATGTGTTGTCTGCAGAAAGGAAAGCATTAAGTGATGTCAGCCACCAAGGATGTATGTCATGTCCACTTACCTGGTTCTGTAACACATATAGTGTGTCTTTTCACAGTTGTCTCAGTCTCCCATGGTTTTTTGTGGTTCTCTGAATGTGAAGTGTTATCTCTAGAAAGTAAAGAAGTAAGTGTTGTTAGTCACTAAGGATGAATGCAGCATCGCTGAGACATAAGGTGTTTTGGTCTAAAGATCTCGCAGCCACAGGACCATCAATCAGAAAACCATGCACAAAAAACTGTAGGAGAGCATTCTGGTACTGGTACATTGTCCCCATGTCTGGTCCACTTACCTGGTCTTGTAACATGTGCAGTGTGTCTGTTCACAGTGGTCTCAGTCTCCTGTGATATTTGTGGGTCTTGGAATCTGAAGTGTTGTCCATGGAAAGTAAAGCAGTAAGTGATGCCACCTACCAAGGATGGATGCTGCATCTATGAGACAGTGGGGTTTTTTTGTCTAAAGATGGATCAATGTTTTGGGGAGTTGAACAGTGAACTGGGTTTGATCCACAGTCCTGTGGGACTGCCTCAGCTATTGGAGTGCATGGTCAGAAGTTCAGTCAAGTGATCAGACCCCCTGGGCCTGTAGAGAGAGAACACATGGAGCCGTTGTATACTGAATCAGACTTCAGTCCCCTTTTTGTGAGAACACGCACAGCTGGCCAAGACAGAATCTGACCTTGGGCTCTGATGCTCCAGCCTTATTGATGGCCTCTGTGTGGCAGAGAGAGTGGGGGTGATGGTGTACTCACCCCTGCCCCCCCCCCCGTCCTGCTACAATGCCTGTTGAAGCAACTACCAGTGGGCTGAGGCAACCAGTGCCAGAGCTGGCTTCACAGCCTCCCAAGCCCCTCCAGGTTGGGGGAAGGGGCCTTGCTCGCACTGGCTGGCCACCACTGTCCCAGCTATGCATGGGAAAGAAATCTTCAGGAGCAGTGCCGTGACCTGGCAGCTGAGCCCGCAGTGGCTTGGATGGCTTGGAGGGCTGGTGTCAGAGCATCCCAAGCCCCTCCTACTGAACTCAGAGGGACTTCCTTTGAAGTAAGAGTGTGCAGAATTCACAAAATCAGTAACAGAAAAGAAGGAATGATGGAAGGATGGATGAATGGATGGAAGGAAGGAAGGGAAAGAGGGAGGGAAAGAAGGGAAAGAAATGGGGAGGAAGGAACGAGGGAGGGAGGAAGGAAGGAAGATAAAGAAGGAGGGAGGTGGGGAGGGCAAAGAGATTGTGAGGAAGGGAGGGAGGAAAAGAAGACAACCAGCAAGGCCCCACCAGCCCAGTGAGGGCAGTTGCAGCCCTGCCGGGTGAGGCCCTGCCAGCCCAGTGAGGCCAGCCACGGGCCTCCCCCTGAGCCAGGGCCTGTTGGCCCAGTGAGGGTGGCTGTGGCCTCACTGAGCATGGCCCCACTGGCCCAGCAAGGCCAGCCATGGGCCTTCCCCCTTAGCCAGGGCCTACCAACCCAGGAAGGGTGGCTGTGGCCTCACCAGTCAAGGCCCCACTGGCCAAGTGAAGTAGGCCATGGGCCTTTCCCTTTGACAGGCCCTGCCAGCCCATGTAGGCTGGTGGGGCTTCCCACCCACCCCAGGCCAACTGGGCATAGGCCTCCCACCCCCCCAGGCAGGCCCCGCTGGTCCAGGCAGGCTGGCCATGGGCCTCCCCCCAGGCAGGCCCCGCTGGCCCAGGCAGGCCCCACTGGCCCAGGTAGGCTGGCCGCAGCCTCCCACCCCCCAGCAGGCCTCACCAGCCTAGGCATGCTGGCCATGGGTCTCCCCCCCCCAGGCAGGCCCCACTGGCTCACCTCAGAAGCCAGCTGGGGGGGGAGATGGGCCCTACCTGCTGCAAGGCTCTCCTGAGGGCTGAAGAATGGTCAGCAGGCAAATGGCTATGGCTGCTCTTCTGCTGATCTTCTCCTGACAGCTGAAGAAGGCTGGTCAGGCAAATGGGTCCTCGACTGCTGAGGTAAACTATTTGGATTGGAGTTCTGGTGGGAGCTGGCTCTGTGGGCAGGACTCAGACACACCTTCTGACGGGAAGTTCAGGCAGCCAACTGATTTTGGCAAGCATAGAATGTTGCCATGTGAAAACATGTTTATATATAAGGACAAGATTATAAGTTTTAATTGTATTTTTATGATATATTTGTAAAACACCCTGAGCCCACCTTAGCGGGGAGGGTAGGATATAAATTAAATCAATAAAATAAATAAATAGAAGTCTTAGTAATACAAACCAAATTAGTGGCAGGTCTCTAGAAGGTTATTGTGGTTGTTGTTTAGGTACTGAGTTGGCATTTACCAATACCAGCTGTAATGTACCTGGAGATACCACTTAAGTCAACCACACAGATGCATTTTGTTACAGCTCTGTGAGCACAGGAGAATCCCAGCAACAAACTGCATGGAAAATGGTAAGGAGCCAGCCAACTTAAACACCTACATATTGATTAAAGCTAAAGCAAGCACATTAAGAGTTGAATGTTGAAGAAGTAATTCTTTAATAGCCTCAAGCTCTTCAACTGTGCTGTAGCATGATTGACTGCAGTTAAAACTAGACTAACAGAGTAATTCTAAACAGGGTTATATTTAAGTCCACTGACTTCAGTGGACTGAGATGGCACTAAGTTTGAAATCTTTAAACTTCATGGGGCTAGCCTAGAATACAATAAAAAGGCCCTGTTAAAGAAATGGAAAAATATATTAAAAGTCTGGGTAAGAAGTTAGGATATTTAGCCATCAGTTTATACCATGAAGGAAGCCAGGACAATGAAGTTCAGGTAGGTAATATTAAGTAAGGCTTTTATTGTTTTATTTCTGCTCAAGGTGATAGCTGTAAGAACAGTACTAAGATAGATAGGTAGGTAGGAATGTAGGTAGGTAGGTAGGTAGGTAGATAACGTTCCTTTTCCACTACTACAGTAATATTGAAAACACATCCTATATCAGCTCTCCACTGAACAAGAACAACAAAATAAATGCAATAAAGCTGTCTTCACTGAGTGTGATATTTATACAATTCTGCCTGTGGGATACATGTGTTCAGTAGAAGGAGTTCTTGGATTTTAAGAAACAATTTTATCCCATGGTGGGGGAGGGAGGGAGGGAGGAATTTCTCATTGTAAGAACAAGACACAGTACCCTTCTGTAGTCACAAGTATCTAGCAATGCAGCTTGAATTAATATTGATCAGTTAATGAGGATGACCAAAGCGTGGAAACAGTCCATGATTTCCAAAGATTTTCCAGTTAAGGCTCAGCCCACAATATTCTGGATGGTCCTCTAAACCCCAGAAACAGCTTTTCAGATAGCACAGGGGGCTAGAAAATACCAAAGAAGGCAGGAAAGATTTGTTCTTTATGAAGGGATCATCTTGTAGTTCCTTGGATCCAGGCCATTGTATTTAAAATCACTTACTTAATTGCAAAAAAGAAATTCTACCTGGGAGCAAGCTTCTAACTAGGGATGGGCATGAACCACATTTTTGTGGTTTCATTCATAGTTTGTGGTTGGTTTGCGAACCAACCTGGTTCATATTGATTCATGAGACATTTAAAGTTAAACCCCTGCTTTCTGATCCCCATGGCTTTTTGCGGGGAGCAGAAAGCAGCTGTTTGGTTTAAATGTCTGAAAACCATTTAAACCCTGCTTTTTACTCCCTGAAGTAGGGAGTACCCTACCCATACTTCTAACATGTACAGCATTTGCTGAGGGAGGGGAGGCAGCATGATATACCCTGATGCCATAATATCTAAGAAGTTAAACAGGGTCAATATTTGGATGGGAGACTGCTAAAGATGGCTCTGCAGAAGAAGTCGATGGCAAATTACCTCTGCTTTTCACTTGCCTTGAAAGGCCCTTGCTGGGGTCACTGTAAATCTGCTGTGACTTGATGGCATATACATATGCCCCTATATTTGCTGATTTTTTAAAAAATGAGATGGAAGTATACATTCCCATCTGAGTTCAGAAGGTGTTGTGCTCACCTCTAATTTTATGCAGTGTTGTTTTCTTAAAGTCTTAATGACCTAATTTAAAATGGTAACAGGAGACTTTTAAAATCAATGCATTATAGAGAGATAAATATTATGAAATGTCAACAAAATATTTCACATGTTGCTTAGGTAATATATGAAACTTCCTTCCACGTCAGTGTCATTGATATATTGTCTGGGATAACCAGAAGGGGATGGAATAACATGATCAAAATAGCCCCATGTGGTTTCTAGGAACGACTGAACCAGAGAATGACTATCAGATTGTCACAGTAACCCAGAGGCTGCCACTTATCACCGTCATATTCCGATAAGCATTTTCATGCATTTAATAGCGTCTGAGAATATTTTTTGTTTTGTTTCTCTTCCATATGCAGAAAAGGTTAATTAAATCGGTGACAGGGGGGATCAGATGAACACAACCTTTGCTTTTCCAGATTGGGAAGATTCTCTGAGAGTGAGAGGCAACACAGCTCCTCTGGGGGCAGCCCTGGATTTCCACAGCATTCCATGGAATATTAAAAAATACCATGGGGCAGGGAATATTTGCTCATCTGAGCTATGTTTTGTGTTCAGGACTTGAAATAATAAAAAAAAAAATTGGAAGTTCTCAGTACAATCAATATGAGCTATATAAATTCATATTCCAGCTACAATTCTACAAATCTTGACAGTGGTGGGGATTCAACCAGCTTTTCTACTCAGTCTCATCCAACGCTTCTTCTTACTACAACCTCTGTCTCACATGACTTTTGTCAATGCAGGTCCCATAACCCCCAGCGTAATCTGTTTGTGTGGTCAAAGAGAAATCTTCCTCTCTTTTTGTCACTAGAGAACATGCTTGGATCCACCCCACAATCACTAGCTAGTATTTCTAACAACCGGAGTTGGGGGGATGAACTGCCCCTTTAACAGAAGCGTAATGGGATGTTATTTACCAGAGTTCATCATTTATCTTTGTGCCATGAAAATCTTCCACTGCCCATTTTCATACATGAACAGTGCTGTGACAGATCCCTGTCCCCAACGCTCAGGCAGACTTTTCACACCAAAACTTAGTTCCTTTCTGTTACTGAGTTGGCCCTCTGTCATGTGTATTTCTTCTTTGTCTTAAAAGACTTGATTGTCCCACCCTTTGACAGAGATATATTTTAGCTTTGGACCCAGCACAGGAACTTGAGGGAAAAACAGGAACCCTCTTGTCTTAGACCCTTTGAAATGGCATTTGAGACTGTATAACATTTAAAATAGAATATTTGTAAAGGGGTCCGGTCACACTGCTGTTTTGATCGGGATTCGCTGCTGTTTACTTGCGCATGTCAGTTTCATGTTCACATGCGCCAATCCGCCTCCCGCCACGAAGCGGGCTTACTCGCACAATGCTTCCGGGTTTTCCTGACCCCTGGAAAAACTAGTGTTTTCCTGGCACTTCCGCTTTGATTGTGCGATTTCGCCTATGTGGACAGCCCCTCTCTCGCAAGGATTGCGATTAGGGCCGTCTAAACGTTCTTGGTTTGTTTGTTTTTTAAAAAAAGCTTCTGGTTTGAGCGCTTGAGCAAACATGCGCTTAATAAATCCATTTAAAGTTTAATACTGGATTTATTAAGTGCATGTTTAGTCAAGTGCTCAAACCAGAAGCTTTAAAAAAACAACAACGCACAATGACGGCCCTGGAGGCGGGAATGAGAGGTGGGGGCTACGGCAGCCTGGATGGGGCCGGCAAGGAGGATGGCGGAGACGGCGGAGCCTATTTTCATGGGTCAATGGCGGCAGCGGCAGCACCCCCCTCCAAAGTGTCGGCAGGAGCAGCAGCCGCCCAAGCCTCCCCGTGGCCGGCAGGATCGCCTGGAAGGACGGCGCAGCAGCAGGCAAGCGGGTGCTGGGAAAGAGGGGCTGGTTGCATGTAGACAGCCCAATGCGAACAAAAATGTTCCCGATTTAAATAAACCGGGAACAAAGCGCATGTCAGTTGCAGTGTGACCAGAGCCAAGGTAAAGGTTCCCTTGCTTGAAAGCCAGTCGAATCTGACTCTAGGGTTGCGGTGCTCATCTCCATTTCAAAGCCGAAGAGCCAGCACTGTCCAAAGACATTTCCATGGTCATGTGGCCGGCATGACTAAACTCCAAGAATACGCTGTTTCTTTCCCACTGAAGTGGTACCTATTTATCTACTTGCAATTTCTTGCTTTCGAACTGCTAGGTTGGCAGGAGCTGGAACTAGAGACAGGAACTCACCCCATCATGCGGCACTCACAGGTCTTGAACTGCTGAACTACTGACCTTCCACAGCCTGCAGTTCAGCATCTTAACCACTTGAGCCACCGCAGCCCCCAGAATATTTGTACACCATCTTAAACTATGCAGGAATATCACCAGCACCTTATGATTTTTAATGTATAATTGTATTTTTTTAGTAGATATATGTGGATTTTATTGTTATTTATGCATTGTTACTGTGAGCCCCCCTGAGCCTGCCTTGCAGGAAGGGTGGGATACAAATCAAATCAAATCAAATCAAATAAATAAATAAATAAATAAATAAATAAATACATTATTTTAATTTAAAGGCAGGGAATATATATAGGAAAAGTTAAAGTTTGGAAATACTGAGGTAAATGTTATATTTTGTACAGGAACACAAGTGTGTTGTTGTATCTTATTGTCAGAGATTTCTAAATCTTGTCAGTGAAAGGTATTTTGCTTAGTACATATATTCCCCAAAGGAGGAATTAGGTTGGGGCATGCCACAATTGGAAATGTATTATGAAGCTTTCAAAATAAAAAATGTTGATTGGAAATAGATGGTAGAAGTTTGGAGAAATGGGTGAAATGGGAGGATACTATAAATAGAGGAGCAGGTAGATTTGGAATATTTACAAAGAAGATAAAAAATGAAATTGAAAACGGAATAGGTCCAAGACAGTATTAAAGATTGGGGGGGGGACAAGTTGTTTGGATGCCAATGCCTTCAAAATGGGCTCTGCTTGCATCTCTAAGTCAAGAATTTAAAAACTTTGAGATAGCTTTTTGGAAGGAATGAAAGGAAAAAAGGTTTTTTTTAGGCTGAAAGATTTGTATAACTCTCAAGGAAAATTGATACCAATACAAGAAGTATTAGGAAAAGTGACAGGACAATATTGGTTAAGCATCATGGGATTATATTTTCTGAAGCAGTAAATAAGGAGGATAATCCCTTTGAAAAAATGTATAGTTCTAAAGATGACAATAAGAGAAGGGTATTGCAAGGAAACTGTATAGTCTTTTGAACAAAGATAATGGCCGAGTTCAGACTGGCAGTTTGGCCTGATATAGGCACATTTCAGAAATGTTTCACAAATGGATTAAAGGGGCTGGTTCACACAGGCACAGCTGTCAGGTGTTCCCCAGCCATACTCAACCCATCTTGTAACGCTTCCCTCCTGAGTTTAAAAAGTATCAAGTGAAAGTGGTAGCAAACCCTGGAGAGCGCATTGATCCCGCTTCCCAGAAGTGTGAACGCTAAAAGCCATGAACATACTGATCCAGTAGGGATGCACTCATGCATGTGAGCGCATAAGCACATATAACCAGATTACAAAAAAGCATCTTATAGCCGCGCCTCTGCCAGGGGCGGGCCAACAGTGCGAATGCTCCCTTGCGCCTCCTTCCCAGTATGCTCCCGCATCAGTCGGTGCAGTGTGACCGGGGAATACTCAGAACAAGTTGTTCCAGATCTTTTTGCCATAACTCCCTCACGCTTCATACAGCCAGTCTGAACTCAGCCAATGATTTCATGATTAGGACAATACAATCTAAATTGGAGAAAGAGGTGATCCTATCAGTACAGGAGGTAAATAGACTAATGAAGGGAATACTGGAAATAAAATGGAAATATTTAAAGAATCCTGAAATGGTGTAGGACACCTGCTCAGTTATCTTACATGATTAAGGGAATGAAGTCAGAGTGCTGGCATTGTAAAAGGGTAAGGGGATATTATACACATCTTTGGTGGGAATGCTCTAAGGTAACTGAATTTTGGCAAGTGGTCCTGGAAAAGGTTGATAATTTATGTAATGTTATGACTGAGTTGAATGAAAAAGTGTTATTTATGGGAATTTTGGGAAATAATAAAGTAGATAAATCCGAAAAGGATTTAATTAAGGCAATGATTCTAGCAGCTCATGCAGCAATTGTGTATGGATGGAAAGATGCATTAAAATGGACTTTGGAAAGATGGAATTGGTACCTATATGAATAGATCCAATTGGATATCTTATCGATATTAAAACAGGAAAAGACATGAGAATATAAGATGTTGGAGATAAGGAAGAAGTGGTTTAGGTATATAAGATGGGTAAGAGAAGGGGTGGCCAATAATGATGTATTCAGGGGTCTTTTCCTAGAAAAAGAGCTGCAGGAGCTCATTAGCATAATTCATTAGCATATGTCACACACACCCTGACATCACAGGAAGTGTGTCAGAAGGCCACACCCCCTGACATCACCGGAAGTGTGTCAGAAGGCCACACCCCCTGACATCACAGGAAGTGTGTCAGAAGGCCACACCCCCTGACATCACAGGAAGTGTGTCAGAAGGCCACACCCACCACTCAGGATCCACCCCCAAAGTCTCCAAGGCATTCCCATCTCAGAGCTGGAGAGCCTATCTGATGGTATATGTGGGGTAAAACAAGCAAACCACCCACATCAGGTAAAGAGGGGGATACCAGGATACGAGGTCAATATATTTTTATTCTCTTTGGCATTGATGGCTGAGGCGCTTTTAGTGTTCCTTTTCTGTTTGATTGGCAGCCTTCCTCCCTGTTATAGTTGACTGTGGGTTTTATATCACTGCCATTTAGTGTTATTTTTGTCAGCCACAACAAGGTCACTTTCAGGGAGGAAAAGCAGGTTATCCATTTTTAAATAAATAATGTTGACAAGTCTGGATCCAGAACAATAATGAAATCACATCCGCTAATTTTTGCCTAAAGAAAACCCAATGATCTAGAATTGAATGATGTTTATTTACAGTCAAAAACCATTTGTCAAAATAATACATATTCGTTAGATACAAACAGATTAGCTTTCAGTCCAAAAATATATATTTAGACATATAAACTTAAAACCAGTAAAATGTTAAAAAGTAGAAAATTAACAGTCCATTATATCGTAATAACTATAAAATGTCTAAAACTAAACTAATTATAAGTCATACAAAGGGTGACTGAGGGTTTTTATTGTGGAACTTTACTAGCTGCAAGCAGAATTTAGCTATTTGTCTGGAGTTTTGCTGATTTTCCTTTCAGAAGTCTCCCTAGATCAGCACTATCTGCATCACGTGCTGGCCTATCTAAGAGGGGGATCTAGAGTTGTGGTCTTCAACCCAGAAGAGCAGGATGGTAGGGTGATGTCACTCAGCAGCACAGATGAATCCTCCGGGGTTTCAACTGTTGGTTTATTTATCAGTAAAATAAAGCTCTCGATTACTAGTTTTTGTTTCTTGTCTCTGGCTTTTTCGGTCTGTTGGTTACGGTCCAGCTCCCCTCTTCCTGTCATATGACTCTGATATCACATCCTTGCAGTTCACAGGATCCCAGTTCTAGAAAGAGAGGAGACTGGATTTATACCCCGCCCTTCAGTACCTGGAGGAGTCTCATAGCAGCTTACAATCTCCTTCCCCTTCCCCTCCCGACAACAGACGCCCTGTGAGGTAGGTGGGGCTGAGAGAGCTCTCTCGAGAACTGCCCTTGGGAGAACAGCTCTGGCAAAACTTGTGACTGATCCAAGGTCACACCACAGCTGCATGGAGGACTGGGGAATCAAACCCCATTCTCCCAGATTGGAGTCCGCACTCCTAACCACAACACCAAGACCACTGATCTTGAGAAACTGATGAAGAACAGCCCCAGCAGAAATGTCTGTCCCAACTCATTCAGCCCCGGGTTCTCTATACATTGTTTAGAGAATCACCCAACATGATGGGCCCTCAGAACAAATGCAATTTTAGCAACAGCATTCATTGGTAAGACGATAGGAAAGTCTCAAATGTGAAATAAGTAAAAAAACATATAAAACAACCATGTCTTTACAAACTTTGTTGGATCAAAGACTTTTAGAGGAGGTCCAACAATTCTTATAAACTCCTTATTTGTTATAGCACTGACTTTCAAGGAGGACCTTGAAGCAGCAACATCTCTGCACACTTTTCACCTTTTTGCAGCTCTTTTAAAGAAGGTTGCACAATCTGTTAAAGGAGAGCCAACAATCATTACAAAAAGGGAAAGAGAGCATATTTTGCTCTAGAACAGAGCGCACACAGAGAACAACTAACCTCAGCAGCACAGGGTTTCCCAAAGTTTCATCCTCTCATCAGACTCCTCTGTTCTTTTTCGGGTCTTGCTTTGGGTGTCCGAAGCTGAACGATGACCTTGAAGCAACCAGGTCTTCACAAACTTTGTTGGCTTGAAGACTGTAAGAGGAGGTCCAACAGTTCTTATGAACAATAAGGATGTTACAGTTTTGATTTTCAAGCAGGACCTTTCTGAAGTAAGAATCAAATTCATCTGGGAAAATCCCCTTTCACATTCACTGGACGAAATAGCAACTGTATGGAGTATGTGGCGGATACGAGACAGTTCCTTGGGCATGTCTTCTCTGTATTTTAGATGCTCTCTGAAGGCCCGAATGGCTTCCCTCTCACTGAGCTGAAACCTTCTTGCTAATGTGCTTATTTCTGCTTCCCCATAGAGAATACAGTCACTGGGGTTTGCTGGCCAATTCTTAGACTCCAGAACTCTTCCACATTTTGACAATTCTGCATCTTCTGTGGAAAGCAGCCTTTTCTGAAGAGATTTTTTAAGTTGTTCATAGAATGCAACTGGGGAGATTGGTGGGTCATCAACTCTATTTCTTCTATGTAACTGGACACCCTTAAATTGTAACTTTTCTGTTGCCTCCAGTGCTTGTGTATAGAAAGGACCTGGAGTAGAGCCTCTCTTCCCGCATATTTCAACAAGATTCTCAATCTTGCCATGGGCTCTGTACAGATCAATATTTCTTTCCTGCAGATCTACACTTAATTCTGAGAGCTCTTGCAAAGAATCAGAAAGCAATCCGAGATCCAAAATGAATTCTGCAGATGTAATCTTTTTATGAAGACCTTCATATGTGCTCTTCCCCTTTCTATCTCGATCACTATCAGTTTTAGCTTTTTCAAAATGAAGCACTAGGGCTTCGTAATCCTTCCAGACAGCCGTAACGGTTCTGTAACTGGAGGCAACCCATCTTGCAGACAGGATCCTTCCAATTTTCCAAATCTCCATCTCTAACGTGGCCGCACACGCCCTGAGCTCCCTCATATTTTTTGGAGATGAATGGTACACGGTATATAACTTGTCCATAAAACTCCTAAATCTATTGATGCCACACACTGCTTTCACGACATCGTGGACTGATAATTCCAGCCTATGGCTAGCACAATGCCATGTAATAATGGAAGGGAATCTGTCTTTGAAAAGTTTTGCAACTCCTCCATGGGATCCCATCATCACTGCAGCCCCATCACAAGTCAACGAAACCAAACTTTCCTTTAAGACTTCCTCAGTGATCCTTAGTGACTCAAGGGTAGACATCAAGCTTTTGAATATTCCATTCGCTGTCACGTCGTCCAGCTCTATCAAGCCAATAAAGTAATTCATAGGGTCCTCCATGTCCATCTCTTCAATGTAGGTGCGAATATACACTATTAGTACAGATTTCTGACTCACAGTAGTAGATTCATCAAGTATTAAAGAGATTTTACTCTTGGAGTCAATAATCTTCTTAATCAGTGTGATTCTCATTTCGCTACCAATGTGTTCTATAATATTTGCACAAGAATTAGCTGAGTGCAAAATTCTCCCCACATCAACGCCGCTTAATTGTAGCAAATCAATGTCAGCCTCAAAATCATTAAAAGACTGGTTTCTTCTAGCCACCTTATATGCTGTACGGAATATGGTCTTGGTGATTTCCATCTCTCTTTCTTGGGACCTCAAACATACTGTTTTCAGCATTTCTTTCCTTGATTCAGCCGTGATTTTAACTGCAGCTTTATGACCTGTACTGTCTCTATGTTCACAAATTTTTTTCCTAAGAGATGACAGCTGCTGTTTCCTCGATTTTCCATAAAATGACACCGTGCCACGTATCCACTCTTTAGAAAGACGCATGCCCACAGTTGTCTTCTCTGGCCCTAAGGCTCCAACATTTTTACACACTGAGCAACCTAACTTGCCAGCATTGAAAAATAACCAGTCATTTTTCTGGAGATGATCATTCTTCTGCTCTACAGTCCAACAAGTGGGCCAGAAGCTCTCAGTAACTGCAGAGACAGAAATGCTGGTCGATGGGTTTGACTCACTGGTTGATGGAGCTGACTCACTGGTTGACGGAGCTGACTCGCTGGTTGACGGAGCTGACTCGCTGGTTGACGGAGCTGACTCGCTGGTTGACGGAGCTGACTCGCTGGTTGACGGAGCTGACTCGCTGGTTGACGGAGCTGACTCGCTGGTTGACAGATTATTGTCAGGAGTTGACAATCCACCTGGATTGCTTGATGATTCCCCTGATGCTGAGGGACAATCTTCAATCGCTCCATGTTTCGCTGCGGTCCCAGCAAAGTAGTCCGAAATAGTCCTTTTCATAGTGGATTATAGACTTTTAAAATGTTGCTATCCTGCAAAAGGATTATGATATTTAAGCACAACCATGGTCTTACAGAACTGGAACTAGCAACCCAGACACTGTACTAATATCAGTTATGTAGGATATTGAAGAAACAGATACACATGAGTCTGAGCAAAATTAGGATGCAATGTGTTCCAAGAGGATTCCGATAGGAATTGTTTCCCTTGCTCAGTTGATGGAAAATGTAGATTTTCTGGTCTAACTAACCATTTCCACATCACAGCTGCTCTTAGGAAAGCAGGCTGTGTGGGAATGTAACATTGCAACATTAAGGGGAGCAGCATTATTTTAAAAACTGTGTGGAACCCAAGTTAGTGTTCCGCTTCTGGCATTTTGCCAACGAGTAATCTGTCTGCAGTGCCAGGGGACCCCTTGCATGGAAGCAGCCAAGGTTAAAGGAACAACACCCATTCATATCTGACATGCAAACGTTACAGCTAGATCGATCAACACATCCAAAGAGGTTTTCCAAGAACAAATAGTTTCAATGTGTCAAGACACATAAGGACTTGCAGTTGCATCCAAAAAGGTGTGTTTGTGTATGTGTAAAGTGCTGTCAAGTTGCAGCTCCTTGCAGGGCCTTCCCCTGATTTAAATGGAGGTTTTGAAGGATCTATGTGCCACTGGTGAGGGATCCTTCCCCAGGATCTTTACTTTGTGACAGCAAAAACCACAGACTCCCCTTTGAGTACAGATTCCTATGGGGTAGCAAATACTCTCTTTCTTCTGAGATGAGACCCAGGCCCTCCCCAAACAACCATGCTCACAAGTGCCCTCCCCAGACAACCATGCTCGCCTTCTCCTTCTCCCCCCCCAACACAGTTTAGCAAGTGAGGGAGGGAAGGGTTGGGTTAGGGAGGGGCGCATGCGAGTGAGGCTTGCTCAGCCAGCCAGGTGGACCAGCTGCTTGCTGCTTCTGAAGTCCAGCTGGCTTCAGTCAGGCAATTGCCCATTCCTCTTCAGTTGGGGAAAGTGATATGGCAAGGGAAGGGAGGCTACGAAGGTATGGCTGGCTGGTGCAGGATGCAAAGCAGAGCAATCATCCAGACAGCTGCTGTCTGGAGAGGTGTGATAGATGTTTGACAGGGCACTGTCCCATTTGCCTCCTCCCCCGTACCAAGCCATGGCCTTCTGCCCCCATCAAAAAAATGCATAATTAGAAGACGTCCCCCCTCCCATACTTACAAAGCAACGGTAAGTGTAGGCTGTGATGCAAGATGCACATTCAAACAAGTAGACAATCAGGATCAGGACCAGATACTGAGGACATAAACAACAAAGTGAGACTCCAGAAAGGGTAGGATAACAGGTCAAACTTCTCTGTTGGTCCTTTTACCTGGAGATGCCAGGGATTGAACCTGGGACCTTCTGCGTGCCAAGCAGATGCTCTACCACTGAGCCACGGCCCCTCTCCTATACACACACAGGGCCCAAGCATCATTTCTGTGAGCTTGGTACAAACATAATAGTTAACACCCCTTGCATCAAGGAAAGGCCTACTGTGCTGGAGGAGGGTGATACCAAGCAAAGGATCCAGCCCTATCCATCTGCCCAGTACCACCTGCTCATACTGACAGTGGCCCTTTAAAATGTATACAAACCAGCTAACATGTACACAATACAAACCAATCTTTAGAAGTAACAGCCAAAAGCAGAGAACAAAACCCACTGACACAAGAAATTAAACAGAGAACATTTGCTAATTCCTAATCTCAGGCAGAGAGAGGTCTTTCCCAACACCAGCTGTCTAAGATCCTTTTAACTGGAGATTCCACAAACTGAACCTGGAGCCCAGTACATACGAAGCAGGTGCCACTCTTAACCACAACACAAAACTGGCTCTGATTCGTATCTTGAGGATAAAATGGAGGAGGGTAGAATTATGTTGTAAGCCTCCTGGAGGGATCCCCATTTGGAAGAAAAGCAGGGTTATCAATGTGCACATTGGATAGACAGAGAGAGAGGGAGACAGAGGAAGAGACAAGGGGCTGTTCTTTGCAGTAAAAGCCAGAAGCCTCCTTTAAATAAAATCTAGCTCTGAGCCTCTGTCCTAAGACAACTGCAGATCTGCTTTCCCGATATCAACGTCAGTAGGAACAAATCAATCATTTGGTACCCAGATATGTAGAAGCTATGAAATGGCTGTCTGATATTGCCTCTTTATTTCTAGCACCACGGTCAAAGGATCTGTGTAACAGTTTAAGTAGGATCAACTTTTGTTCAGCATTTCTAGGCTAGATGTTACAACAGAAAGATTAGAAGAGCACAGCAGATCTGATAGTTCTGAATAGATTAAGGGCACTGGTTGCCCTTGTAAGCCGCCCTGAGCCTGCTCGCAGGGAGGGCGGGGTAGAAATGAATGTATAAATAAACAAATAAATAAATAAATTACTGGGCAGGCCGCAGGAGAATTTAAATTCTGGAATACCCAGGTTCAAATCCCCACTCAGGCCATAGAAGCTTGCTGGGTGACATTGGGCCTGTTACACTCTCTCAACTGGTCCACATGTGCATGCATCTCATTTGTTACTGTGCCACATGATGATTGGTAGTTGAATACTACCACTTCACACATGCAGATCCTGCAGAATATTGCCCTCATGTAGTTCTGCGCACACATGCACAAACCAGCCTTACAATAATTGAATGTACCATGTTCTCATCCGTTAGCTTGTTAACTAAAACATTATATCTCATCTTCCATCATGATCACCCATGAAGTGGCTTTCATAAACAAGAAAATGCATTGAACCCAATGTGAAATCATGAGTTCCTATTATTGATCAGCATTGCTTCATTATAGCAGCAAATACTGCATCTATCTGGTTGGATTTCAAAGCAGCTATGAGCAGTCAATGAATGAGTAACTGTAGAGGGAATATATGTGGCTGAAGAGATTAATCATTTAAAGCTTTTTTCATAGTAACCCTAACAAAACCTGAAGGAAGCAAGTACCATCTTGGAAAACGCATTCCTCCTCCTCTCACACATAAGGAGTGCCCCTTCTCAAAGCATCAACAATTTTTTCCCCAAGATAATAGAGCTATTAAAATGCATCTTAATGCAGATTTAATGACTCAGTCAATTAAGACTCAGAATTAGCAGCCAAGATTTTTCTGTTGTGATCTCTGCTTTACTAAGCTTACTGAGGGAAAACTTGGGACATCAAAGTGAAAGCAATAAATGGCTCTTCCCTTAAAGATACTTTATTAGATATCTGGCGTTTCTCCACAGTGGGGACCAAACGCTGCTTACAATATCATTGTCCTCCCTCCATTTTATTCTCACAACTATCCTGTGAGGTAGATAAGGTTGAGAGAGAGACTAGTCAAAGGGGACTTCCATGCCAGAGTTCAAGTTTGAACCTGAGTCTCCCAGACTCTAGTCTGAAACTCTAACCATTTCACTATGCTAGCTATTGACTAAGCTCCTTTTATATTTCTCACTGTGTTATTATTTCATCAAGTTATCCATCTATGGGGGTACATAAAGCCATCTCAGGCAATGTTCCCTCTAAGCCATGGAGTCTTGTGAGAAAAAATCTACTTTGTGAGCTCCTGGCATTAAAGCTGTGAGCAAGTGATTTGGCTATGGCATAAATTAGTTTGCTCTGGAGCCATCCTTCCTGAGCTAAGACAAAAATGTGTGAGCTGGAGGCTAAAAAACTGTGAGGTAGCTCATCCTAACTCAGCTTAGAGGGAACACTGATCTCAGGTATCTAATTTCTTTCTCTTTAAGGCTTTTGACAAAATCATACCAAAAACTCCAAACTCAGTTAAAAAGAGATTTCTGCATGGGGGAGGGGGAATCTCTCCCAGGTAGATGGAGGGCGGTGTGCGGGGAGGGGGGGTTGCTTAGGCTGCATATAATGGCCGCATGTAAGGCTTAAGGCTCCCGAGCCCTGCTGGTGGGTGAAATTTAGAAGAGTCTTTTCTTTTTCTTTGTTAGACAAAAAGAGAGAAGCAGGGGACATTCTTTTAAACAAAAGAAACCATCAAATATGGTTCCTCTTCTAAAAATAAGCTTTAGGTTCAAATTGGAAGCTGCAACACCCACAACATTTAAAAACCTGATGGGGGGGCAGGCAAATCAGGGCTTCAGCTGGTAGAATGCACCCCATAGCTATAGCACAGAGAAGCAGATCTATTTACTTATAAAATTTGTACATGTCACCTGTTAAGAAGGCTCACAAAAAAACCCCAAAAACAATAAAACCATAAAACAACCACCATATCATCATCAGTATTAAAAACAAGCCATAAAAAGAAGCATCTTGGGGGGAGGCCTCCCGGAGCGCGCAGATCTGCGCTCTCCGGGTGGTTGGAGGGCGGGGGGGGGAATCTTGCCGAGGCCTCCATGAGGCCTAGAGCAAGGACGGGGGGCGGGGAGGCCTCCTGGAGCGCGCTGATCTGCGCGCTTCGGGTGGTTGGAGGGCGGGGGGGGAATCTTGCTGAGGCCTCCATGAGGCCTAGAGCAAGGACGGGGGCGGGGAGGCCTCCTGGAGCGCGCTGATCTGCGCGCTTCGGGTGGTTGGAGGGCAGGGGAGGGAGTTTGCCGAGGCCTCCATGAGGCCTGGAGCAAGGACGGGGAGGAGGCCTCCCGGAGCGCGCGGATCTGCGCGCTTCGGGTGGTTGGAGGGCGGGGGAGGGAGCTTGCCGAGGCCTCCGAGAGGCCTGGAGTAAGGACGGGGGGCGGGGAGGCCTCCCGGAGCGCGCAGATCTGCGCTCTCCAGGTGGTTGGAGGGCGGGGGGGGGATCTTGCCGAGGCCTCCATGAGGCCTGGAGCAAGGACGGGGGAGGAGGCCTTCTGGAGCGCGCGGATCTGCCCGCTTCGGGTGGTTGGAGGGCGGGGGAGGGAGCTTGCCGAGGCCTCCATGAGGCCTGGAGCAAGGACGGGGGAGGAGGCCTTCTGGAGCGCGCGGATCTGCGCGCTTCGGGTGGTTGGAGGGCGGGGGAGGGAGCTTGCCGAGGCCTCCGAGAGGCCTGGAGTAAGGACGGGGGGCGGGGAGGCCTCCCGGAGCGCGCAGATCTGCGCTCTCCGGGTGGTTGGAGGGCGGGGGGGGATCTTGCCGAGGCCTCCATGAGGCCTGGAGCAAGGACGGGGGAGGAGGCCTTCTGGAGCGCGCGGATCTGCCCGCTTCGGGTGGTTGGAGGGCGGGGGAGGGAGCTTGCCGAGGCCTCCATGAGGCCTGGAGCAAGGACGGGGGAGGAGGCCTTCTGGAGCGCGCGGATCTGCGCGCTTCGGGTGGTTGGAGGGCGGGGGAGGGAGCTTGCCGAGGCCTCCGAGAGGCCTGGAGTAAGGACGGGGGCGGGGAGGCCTCCCGGAGCGCGCAGATCTGCGCTCTCCGGGTGGTTGGAGGGCGGGGGGGGGATCTTGCCGAGGCCTCCATGAGGCCTGGAGCAAGGACGGGGGAGGAGGCCTCCCGGAGCGCGCGGATCTGCGCGCTTCGGGTGGTTGGAGGGCGGGGAGGGAGCTTGCCGAGGCCTCCGAGAGGCCTGGAGTAAGGACGGGGGGCGGGGAGGCCTCCCGGAGCGCGCAGATCTGCGCTCTCCGGGTGGTTGGAGGGCGGGGGAGGGAGCTTGCCGAGGCCTCCATGAGGCCTGGAGCAAGGACGGGGGAGGAGGCCTTCTGGAGCGCGCGGATCTGCGCGCTTCGGGTGGTTGGAGGGCGGGGGAGGGAGCTTGCCGAGGCCTCCGAGAGGCCTGGAGTAAGGACGGGGGCGGGGAGGCCTCCCGGAGCGCGCAGATCTGCGCTCTCCGGGTGGTTGGAGGGTGGGGGGGGATCTTGCCGAGGCCTCCATGAGGCCTGGAGCAAGGACGGGGAGGAGGCCTTCTGGAGCGCGCGGATCTGCGCGCTTCGGGTGGTTGGAGGGCGGGGGAGGGAGCTTGCCGAGGCCTCCATGAGGCCTGGAGCAAGGACGGGGGAGGAGGCCTCCCGGAGCGCGCGGATCTGCGCGCTTCGGGTGGTTGGAGGGCGGGGGAGGGAGCTTGCCGAGGCCTCCGAGAGGCCTGGAGTAAGGACGGGGGCGGGGAGGCCTCCCGGTGCGCGCAGATCTGCGCTCTCCGGGTGGTTGGAGGGGCGGGGGGGGATCTTGCCGAGGCCTCCATGAGGCCTGGAGCAAGGACGGGGGAGGAGGCCTTCTGGAGCGCGCGGATCTGCGCGCTTCGGGTGGTTGGAGGGCGGGGGAGGGAGCTTGCCGAGGCCTCCATGAGGCCTGGAGCAAGGACGGGGGAGGAGGCCTCCCGGAGCGCGCGGATCTGCGCGCTTCGGGTGGTTGGAGGGCGGGGGAGGGAGCTTGCCGAGGCCTCCATGAGGCCTGGAGCAAGGACGGGGGAGGAGGCCTCCCGGAGCGCGCGGATCTGCGCGCTTCGGGTGGTTGGAGGGCGGGGAGGGAGCTTGCCGAGGCCTCCATGAGGCCTGGAGCAAGGACGGGGGCGGGGAGGCCTCCCGGAGCGCGCAGATCTGCGCGCTTCGGGTGGTTGGAGGGCGGGGGGAGGGAGCTTGCCGAGGCCTCCATGAGGCCTAGAGCAAGGGGGGGAAGGTTGGTGGCAGGTGCCAGGGAAGGGGAGGAAGCCTACCTACCTCCGTCTTCTGCCTTGTCCTGGGCCCGAATGAGGGCTGGCGGCAGAAAACGGCAGGAAGTAGGGGGGCGGGGTTTCGCCATGTGCCCGCCCCCCTGGCGCCTCACTCCCGGAGCGCCGCTCCGGTGAGCTCCGCCCCCATCCGAGGCCTGGATGTATTGGTAAAACTCCATAGGGTGTGCTCATGGTCGCAGATATAATAAAAAGGTGGGTTTTTTCCTCTTTCTATTGGTCACTCAGGTAAGGGGGGAAGGAGTAATAAAGGGGGAAATGGATGTATTTGATGTGTGGTTATGTAAACTTGATGCAAATAATTATGCATGGAGATGAAATGTAAGACATCATTTTTTAAAAAAGTACATTGACTCCAGATGAAAAACCCTTTTCCCTCCAGGGCACAGCTGATCATATACTTTTTCTCAGCTAATGCCAGCCAATCAGATAGCATGTAGAACAGCCTATCAAACAAGCTCTCCACTCCAAGGATGACTAACTCCCTACCTCCTAGGATCTCTGAACTAGCAGCTTTTTAAAACCTGCTTTCCATGTGCAAGCCATCACAAGTGCCACTCTAAAAACACATTTTTCACCAGGATGTTGACAACCCTATCTGCATTCCATATCTCTGTGTGACTCTATAGCTGTTCTACAGCCCCTTTCACACCAACACCTCCTGCATGAATTTGGTACACTGTCCTCATGGTGTAGTTCCAGAGTCAGTGTGGTATAGTGGGAAGAAGAGGAGGAGGAGGAGGAGATTGGATTTATACCCAATCCTTCACTACCCAAGGGAGTCTCAGAGCAGCTTACAGACCCCTTTCCCTTCCCCTCCCCACAACAGACACCCTGTGAGGTAGGTAAGGCTGAGAGAGCTCTGACAGAAACTGGTATTTGGGCAAATGCTCTATGGTAAATTTGGCTTCTACCATGGAGTTTTTGCCCAGCTACCAGAGTGCCACCCTGATGTTGTGATTTGATGATGTAAAGTTGGAAGTGATGTAGATGTGTCGCTGCAATGTTGACTGGACCACACTCTTTTTGGGGGTAAGTCCCCACCACCTACCAGCTGATCATTGGTGGGGTGGTGGGGCCTGGTGGCAGGGGACCCATGCCTCCACCGGGTGGTTCTTGCAACCCTAACCAGGTTTGATTCCCCACTCCTCCATATGAAGCCTGCTGAGTGACCTTGGGTCAGTCACAGTTCTCTCAGAACTGCAGAACTATCAGAGAACTCAGAACTCTCAGAACTGCAGAACCTCACAAGATTCTTGTGGGGAGAGGAAGGGAAGGTGATTGTAAGCCACTTTGAGACTTCTTAGGCTAGAGAAAAGAGGAGCATAACAAGCAGCTCTTCTTCTTTGTCCTTTAGATTTGGCAAATTGGAAGGGATAATAAACTTAAGAATCAAAATCTCACTTTTATTTTCACATTAAGAAGGACGGGGGTGATGCAGTGAGCCATAAGATTCCAGGGCTTGAACAGAGCTGGATAAATCACTGCTGTAACAGGAGCAGACAGAAGTGAGACTGATGGGACACTTAAAAATTAAGTTCCTGCATTAGTGTAAGCCATGGCTTAACCAGTGTAGCTTTAAAGTAAGTCATTTCGTAAGGCATATATTCCCACAATCATTAATTTGAAAATGTTATGTTGCATCAATTTTCTAATTGTGATGGCTGCTTCACATATAACCATTGATGGCATGGCTCCTAGCAATCATGAGTGCTGGATTTTCCCCACTCCTTCCCTTAGCAGCCTCCTGTGGAAGGAGGACACAAAGATACAGCTGCCCTCACAGAGTAAGGAGGAAAAATGGTGAGAAGCTGCAGCTGGGACTCACCCAATAGCCACCTCTGTGGGCTCCAGGGCTAGGAAGAACTGCGAGGCAGTGCCCTGTGGCATCTGCAGGATGACCCCAACTCTGAGGGCTCATGTCATGCAGGACGGGGACTGCTGGGCAGTCCTGAGGGCTTGGTCTGCCCACCCTTACCATTTAAAGCTGTGTCACCTCTGGGACTTTGTCCCAGTATTTCCCTACAGTCCCCCCCCCCATGTTTGTTATGGGGTTTGGTTCATTGTTTGTTGTTTATGTTTATTGACACAGCTTTAGGCAGTTTGGCACTGGAACAGATCCTTTTGGTTTGGGAGGTGGTGCCAGCATGCCCACATCCCATGTTATGGGGACATCCTTAAGTGGTCTTGAGGTGGAGCCAATTCAACAGCATACCCATCTCCGGGGCTGTCAGTAGGGCTCTCACCACCAGGTGGCTGGAGATCCATGTAGTGACTGGTGCCCACATCATTCCCTCAGGTTGCCACTCATTGGGTTCACCCCCAGCAGGCAGGCTGCAGTGTGGGAATTCATCAAGTGGCAGGTAGGTCACCCAGTGCAGGATCCATACCCATTTTGTGCCAAGGCTCCTGCTGTGTCATCAATAAAACAGTGGCCTTTTCCCTTTCCAAAGATTTAACCTGGGTCTGTTGAGTCATTTCTTGCCATATCTATGCCCCTGGGCCAACAAATCATCCCTCCCATTTCTGTTCTGCCAATAGAGAGCAGGCAACTTCCTTTGCTGGTAGAAGAGAGAAGACTTATCAAGGCGGTAATCCTGTGTGCATTTAGGCTACCTGAGCATCATTAGCTTTAATGGGGTTTAAGTTGCCTAACACAGCAGGACTACAGTCTACATCTTAATCACTAAAGCTATGGTCTCTCATCTTCACACTTCTCAGAAAGCCAGTTCGATAAAGAACTGAAAACATTGTTGGTGGAATCTTGTGTATTCTTCCAGACTTGTAACAACTCTTGCAGTGTTAACAGTAGTTTAAAAATGCCTTCTGTCAGGAAATATGTAAGGCACAAAATGTGCACAGAACATAAGTGGGGAACATATATCTACAATGTTTGTATAGCTCTCTTTTCCCTTGTGGCAGATGTACCAAAGTTGCTCTTCTTATCAAAGGGTATAAGGGACAAAAAATAAGCCAGAAATAAATCCCCTGAGCTTAAATTCTTGTCCTTTCTCATTCCACTCAAACTGTTCTTCCTACACATAGCAAATAAATACGAGATATGTCTTTCATATGAAAAATAGAAACATAGCCAATGTGATACATTAAAATAATAGGGCTGGATCCTGTGAGTCCAAATCATTAGCAATATTGTCTTAAACTGATATAAGAATCTTTCTAGTGGTACAAGCAGCTTTGTTCCAGAGGAAGAGGCTTGTTTCACTAGTGGAAAACTCCTTACACCTAAAAAGTAGCCTCTGCTAGTGGAATGGAATCATAGGATCCAATCCATTTTCTGTCACTGGCTATTGAAAAGTATTAATAGCCACTATGCTACATTGTGTATTACATATTTCCCCATCCTATGACCATGATGCTGGTGGATCACCAATGCCAGCACTGCTAGTCAATATCCTTTATTAGATCATCTGATGTGATATATGAGGAAGAAAACCTCCTCACCGAAGCACATAAGCCATAGTAATTCCTCACCAGAGCCCATGGCAACACCACAGCAACTTGCCGGTCACAGAGCAGCATGCTGATGATGCCTCCCATGGTAGTCAACTCATTCACACTACATTGGAGGAAACACAAAATTGTCCACTGAAAGGAGTGCTGTAGTATGACCAAGAGAAACTTATACTTAATAGGATCCATGGAGCTCTACAAATGTGAGTTTGTCCCCTGCTGCAAGTAAGTTCCCCTTTTCCATGTGCAGAGGAAAAGAAATATGGCCACTCCAGCATTTTCATGACTAACTAGTTCACCCACCAGAGCCAGTGGCAATAAAATGTCAGAAACTTCTCCTACATAAGGGTTCAGGTCTTGGGTCGGTAGTATCATAGGAGCAACAGGCAGAGGGAACGAAGATACTCAAGTGGTGACAAGGAAAGAAATAATTGCACATTCACAAAAAGCATTCCTGGCAACTCCCTAGTAGCTCTTCAGGATATACTGACATTGGGCTAAGTCACCACCAATACTCCCTCTAAACCATGGAGTCTTGTGAGCAAAAATTCTACTGTGTGAGCTCCTGGCATTAAAATTGTGAGTGAGCGATTTGGCAGCTGCATAAATTAGTTTGCTCTGGAGCCATCCTTCCTGAGCTAAGACAAAAATGTGTGAGCCAGAGGCTAAAAAACTGTGAGCTAGCTCACACTAACTCAGCTTAGAGGGAACACTGGTCACCTAAAGCATTCAAAGACATGATTGCACTGATAATTACAGAACTTCATAAATGACTGGGAATTTGTGTTTCCTATGCTCTTTCCATTACACTACACTAAAGACCTGACTTGAATACTGGGTGCCACCCACCAACTCAAATTCGTGCCACTAGACAAACATGCTGTCTCAGGGACAGAATCATAAAAGTTGAACCTCAGGTGTCCACCTGCTGGAGGTAATAGACCTATGCGGGGCTCTTTTTGTAGCAGGAACTCCTTTGCATATTAGACAACACACCCCTAATGTAGCCAGTCCTTCAAGAGCTTACAGTAGCCCCTGTAAGAAGAGCTCTATAAGCTCTTGGAGGATTGGCTACTTTAGGGGTGTGTTGCCTAATATGCAAAGGAGTTTCTGCTACAAAAAGAGCCCTTGATCTATGGATACAATTATCAATTATATTGAAAGCTGCTGAAAGGTGCTGGGGAATCAGCTTCCTCTGTCCATCTCCTGGCACAGGTCATCCATGATGATGAGCAAGGCTGTTTAAATCCCATAAGCAGGCCTAAAACCAGATTGAAAAGGATACAAACAATCTACTACATCCAGGAAAGCTTGAAGTTGTTTAGTCACCACCCATTCAATCCCCTTGCTCAAGAACAGAACATTTGAAACTGGTCTATAGTTATTAAGATCTCCCGGATACAGGATAGGCTTCTTTAGACGAAGATGCACTTCAGCCTGTTTCAAGGTTCAAGTGACCACCCCATCTCATTGAGGCGTTAACTACCTCTCAGACCCAGAGGGTAGCCATGTTGGTCTGCAGTAGAACAGCTAGATTCAATTCCAGTAGCTCCTTAGATACCAACAAAATTTTTGAAGTATAAGCTTTCAAGAGTCAAAGCTTCCTTTGTCAGATACCACTTTGTTGGATACACCCAAAATCTTGTTGGTCTCTAAGGTGCTATCGGACTTGAATCTAGTCTCTTATTGGACTTGAATCTAGCCTCTTATTGGACTTGAATCTAGCCTCTGAGACCCCCCCGGCAGATTTAAGTGGGAAGGAAGAGCAAAGTTTATATAAGTAAGACTTTTATTTCAGTAAGGCCTTTTTTATTATTATATTTTTATTTTTTCCAAAAAAGAAAAACATCTTGGAACTTCGCTTACAACATATCATAGTACCGAGATTCTTCCAGTGTTTACAGTTTTATAAAACTGTTCACAGCAATTTAAGAAATTCATCACTTTGTGGTTTTTTCAATCCATCTGTAGACTTTCGACCATAAGTTCTTAAATACCTCTTCATTTTTACCTTTTAACATAAGAGTTAACTTTTCCATTTCAGCCACTTCTAACAATTTATATATAAATTCTTCCTTAAAGGATTTTTTTCCTGATTTCCACTGTTTAGCAAATAATATTCTTGACATTGTTACAACATGCAAAATAATGTAAACATCTAGTTTTTTTATAAATATCCAGAATTATATTTAACAAAAATAACTTTGGATTTAAGGATATATTTATGTCTATTATCTTTTCAATTATCTCTTTGATCTAGGTCCAGTATTTTTTGGTTTTAGGACATAGCCACCACATATGGAAATATGTCCCCACATTTTGTTTACATTTCCAACAGTTACTTGACAAGCTGTTATAGCATTTACTTAGCCTATCTGGGGGCATATGCCACCTGTAAAACATTTTGTATACATTCTCTTTGTTTGCAGTGGCTGTAGTGAGTTTTATATTTCTTTCCCATACCTTCAAGGATCTGTCCTGGGACCTGTTTTGTTCAACATCTTTATCAATGATTTGGATGAAGGAATAGAGGAATGCTTATTAAATTTGCAGATTATACTAAATTGGGAGGGGTAGCAAATACTGTAGAAGACAGAGTCACGATACAGGATGATTTTTTTAAATAAGTTTTTTATTAGTTTTCCAAAACAAACAAACAAACAAACAGTGTTACATAAAAGGAGCTTGGTTTCTTGTAGCACAATGGTTCAATTACTACCATTTAACTAAGCTAATGTTAATTACCTAGTACATTAATATTATGCAACCCCAAAAGACAAATAATACATTACTGAGATCATTTTTTAAAAAATCTAAATGTCCTTCTATTATTTCCTTTAATTAACGCACAATCAAAGACTCTATTACAGGTTTTCCACAATTATCATTCTGTTTTGGCCCCTAATAAAATTATTTTCTTTCCTTTGTCCTTTCCATTTGATCTACAGCAAACCATTTATACTCATCTGTTTTCCTTCCAACTGGGTATTTACATATTAGAAAATTTATCAATTTGGGCCCTTCTATAGTTCAGTTCTATCTATTAGTATAAAGTTGTAATCAAATATTTAATAAAATTATTTCCTTTTCAAATGTCCTTATCAATTCGTATCCATTGACTTTCTTATAGCTCCTATTTGACTTGCATTTTTTCCATCACTCATCCTGTAACTTAATTACTTTAAATTATAATTCAATACAAGTGAAAAAC
Organism: Gekko gecko; assembly: GCA_029375565.1. Classification (NCBI taxonomy): domain Eukaryota; kingdom Metazoa; phylum Chordata; class Lepidosauria; order Squamata; family Gekkonidae; genus Gekko; species Gekko gecko. The sequence continues at coordinate 45,943,556 of JAPDNY010000009.1, forward strand.
AAAACCCCTATATCTATCAGTCTATTTTTTTTTCTAAAGTGTTACCTTTTCTTATCTTCTCTCCCTATGGATCTTATTATATTGTCACTTCCCTTTTAGAATCATATATTAGATTGTGTTATACAATCATATGTTTAAGTTCATGTTGGCTATGTATTTTGTTTCTCTTCCTTTGTTGTTCTTTATGTTTCCACCTCTTAGGCTGTTACTCAATTACCATTATTTTTTTAAACAAATAAATAGCACATAAACAACATATACTGACTTAGGTTATAACAATGTCAGTTTCACTTATTTTTCCCAATTTTTAACCTACAACATCATTACATTTGCCCTGCTACTAAATTTATCAATTTTCTCACTGATTAGTATCAGCTAAAGGTACAAATATTTTCTTGTTTTACATCAATTTCCATCTCTCTTATTTCCCCTGGCTCTTAACCTGGTAGTTCCTCCAATTTAATTTTTCAGCCTTTTAATCTATTACTGAATTTCCATTAGTTTTCTACAAATACATAACCCTTAAAAAGAAGAAGAAAAAAAACACATTCCGTCCAAACTTACATCAGTTCAATCTCTCCTATTTCTCCCCAGCTCCTGACCCAAAGCTGAGATTTTTACCTATTACTGAATTCCAGTAATTTCCCTACCAATAATAACAACTAAAGAAACACACACTGTCTTTATTTACCACAATTGCCATCACTCTTGTTATCCCAACTCTTAACATAGACTTCAGTTTAACTGCAATCCAACTTTGGTGAGCCCCTCATGTAGCAGAAATTATAGAAATAGTAGAAATTTTCAAAATCCCTTTGTACAACAATCTTAATTTTCATTTTCTTTTTGGTCAGATATTTTCTCCTCCCTAAAGTCTTATCTAATGTCTTTTGCCTTTATAAATCCAATAAATTCTAAATTCTATTTAAAGTTGGCATTGTGCTTAAGATCATGTTTAGTTGTATCTTTTCCTTCTTTCTCCTGTCCTGGAATGGAGAAGTAATCTTCTTACATAGACTTTTATATCCATGTCTTTTCTCTTTATACCTCCCAGAGGATTGCTTTACAACAGTAGAAGAATGATCTAGTACAACATTCAGTTGTCTATTTTTGGCTTTTTTATTCTTGAACTTGCTTGATTTTTCCAAATTTAGTAGCTGCAGTGCATGAATGTCTCTTTAATTTTCCGAATCTTGTTCTCTTAATCACTTTTCCTTTCTTTCTTGTTGTTGAAGTTTTTTTGTAGCACATCTGGTTCTGTCATTTTGTAACATCCCTTTGTTTAGATTTTAGTGTTTTGCCTTTCAATTTTTTTTGTAGAACTTTGTCCTTGCTGCTTGTAAATTCCTTTAAGATAGTTGAACTCTCCTCCAATAGAGTATTGCAAGTCTCTTTAATGGTATATTTAATTGTATGCACAATCATAGATTTTAAATTGCTGTCTGTTGTTCCCCTCGTCTGGTATCCCTTTACATTTTGGAGCTGGAGGGGGTTGTGCTTAATAGCCAAAGCTTCTAAAAAATAGCCTCTTTTATAATATAGGCTTGGGAACAAATTCTTCATCAAGTAAATTAAGGTTGTCTTCTTATTTAGAGTAAGGTTGCTTAGAAATAATTCTTAACTAAGTTATGAACCCACCACACCCCGTGCCCGGTAGCAACAGCTGGAACTCCCCGAAGGGAGGGTCTATTTCCGCTCGATGCTTCGGGAAAAGCCTGGTTACTCATGCCACTGCCTCTGAATGGAGTACCGGCTGAAACTCCCCTGCTCCCTACCCTCTACCCGAGGGAAGGGGGGGGGTCTCTCAGAGCTAGAGACCCACAAATCGAAGTGAAAAATTCAGAGCAGTGGGAGAGCAACTCTCTGCCATGTCCGCAATGGCGTGCTGCAACCGGATACAGGATGATCTTGACAGGGTGAAAAACTCGGCTAAAACAAATAAAATGCATTTCATTGGGGATAAATGTAAAGTTCTGTATTTAGATAAGAAAAATCAAATGGATAATTATAGGATCGGGGAGACTTGTTTTGGCAGTAGTATGTGCCAAAAAGATGGTGAGGGGTCTGGAGACTAATGAGGAAAGTCCTATGAGGAAAAGTTGAAGGAGGTGGGTATGTTTAGCCGGGAGAAGAGATCATTGAGAGGTGATATGATAACCATCTTCAAGTACTTGAAGGGCTGTCATAGACAGGATGGTGTGGAGTTGTTTTCTGTTGCCCTAGAAGGTCAGACCAGAACCAACAGGTTGAAATTAAATCAGAAGAGCTTTCAGCTAAACAGTAGAACAACTTCCTGACAAAGTAGTTTATCACTGGAACAGGCTTTTTCAGGAGGTGGTGGGCTCTCCTCCTTTGGAGGTTTTCAAACAGAGGCTAGATGGCCATCTGCCAGCAATGCTGATTCTGTGAACTTAGGCAGTTCATGAGTGGCAGGGCAAGAACGGTGGCATCAGTGCTTAGTTTTTGTGGCCCTTTCTTATATGCCCAGGGAACTGCTGATCACTACTTTGGAGTCAGGAAGCAATTTTTCTTTAGGCCAATTTGGCTGGAGATCCTGGCGGGTTTTTTTTTGTCATCTTCTGGGCATGGAACTGGGGGTGTGGAGGGGGAGGTATTTGTGAATTTCCTGTCTTGTGCAGGGGGTTGTGCAGGACTAGATGACCCTGGAGGTACCTTCCAACTCTATGATTCTAAGTCAGTGGTAAGCCTCAAACCTGCAAGAATCCTCAGAATGAATAAACTGAAAGGTATCCCAAACATCTGGACAAGTTGGCACCATGGTACCATCTGACATTGTCATTGCTGATGTATGTTTTAATGTTCCTGGTTTCCCCAAATTGATGCACTTCTACTCACATCTGGTAAAGAAAATGGCAAGATGAAAATACAATCTCATTCTTAGTATACCTAAAATGAAAGAGTCTGTTTATAGGGTTCAAGTTCCACTGAGGTCTCCATCCTTTCCAATGACCTGTAGTCTGTCTTCCTCAAGGCTTCTTCTGCCTGGCTTTAGAAACTAGGTTTTAATATTATAATTTATAGTACCACTGGTTACCCAGTCAGAAACTCTCTAAAAATGGATGGAAAATGTTGTATAGTGGGTTAGACGCATAAAGAAACCACAGACAGCGATGTAGTGATCAGCATGGTTCGCTATTATACAACACGAGACACTGATAACCGGCCCGGAGGCCAACTATATACATTGGGGAGGGGCCGCCCCCTGGTACCATTGGCGGGTTTGAATTCCCGCCGCCGTTCCCATTGGTTCCCCTATGCGGGAGCCAGGAACCTCAGTCCCATTGTTCTCAGGTACTCAAGCTCTGGCTCTTCGTTGATGGCACGATGTTGACTGCATACACAACACCCCTCCCCCCATAGTCCCGATCCTGTCTAGGTGACATAGTCCTTCAGGTATGCGGGGGCTCTGCGTTCCCTGGTGGACCGTCGTGGTGTAGGCGTTGGGGTTTCTCCGCAGCCAAGTCTTGGTGGTGTGGCGGGGCCTGCCCCTTCACCTCCTTCCTCTGGGGAAGGGTGCGCCGTCTGGCCCTCGGCTGATGAGGCCTCGGGCATACTGCGCTGCCCGTCGCTGGGGTCCGCCTCTCTGTGGTCTCGTTCCGCCTCGGGCTCTCCCTCAGCTTCTCGTGGGGCCTGCTCCACCTCCCTTGGTTACCCCGGTCTCCTACCGTTGGAAGTAGGCGCCGCCTCAGCTGGTCCACGTGGCGCCGCAGGACCTGCCCGTCATTTGTCGACACCTCATAGGAGACAGGGCCGGTGGGGCGGATTACCTTTCCTGCTATCCACTCCGGGCCTCGGCCGTAGTTCCTTGCGAACACCGGGTCCTCTGGGAAGAAGCCCCGTGGTGCCTCCCGGTCCTCGACCCAGTTCCGTCCTGTTGGAGCCCTGTCGGGGTGCAGGCGGTCCAGGAGGATGGCGGGTCGCCGGCCCATGAGAAGCTCCGCGGGGCAGTGGCCACTGACCGGGTTGGGTGTTGTCCGGTTCGCCAGCAAGAACCGGGCTATGCGTGACTCCCAGTCCCCCTCGGTCAGGCGGCTTAAAGCTTCCTTAGCCGTGCGGACCATGCGTTCCGCTTGGCCGTTCGTGGCAGGGTGGAAGGGTGCTGACCTGATATGCCGGATCAAGTTGTCCCGCAGGAACCGCTGGAATTCCTCGGATGTGAACGCCGGGCCGTTGTCGGAGACGATGGTGTCCGGCAAGCCATGCGTGGCAAATATCTTCCGGAGGGCTCGGATGGTGGCGCTTGCGGAGGTGGAGGAGACTGGACTCACCTCCAGCCACTTGGAGTACGCGTCCACGGTGACCAGGAATGTTAACCCGTGGAAGGGCCCGGCGAAGTCGATGTGGAGCCGGGACCACGGGGTCCTTGTTGATTCCCATGCCTGGGTGGGTGCACATGGTGGGCTTGGCCGGACCTCTTGACAGATCTGGCAACGCTTCACCCAGGCCTCTATTTCCCCGTCGATGCCTGGCCACCAGACGTAGCTCCGGGCGAGGGCTTTCATCCGCACGATGCCGGGGTGTGCCTCGTGCAGAGCCTGCAGGACCTGTTGCTGGAGTGCGCTGGGGACTACGACCCGGTCCCCCCACAGCAGGCAGCCCTTGTGTGCCGATAGTTCCTCGCGCCGCGTTGTAAATGCGCTGAACTCGGGGCCCGCTGAGGCCGTAGGCCACCCCTCACCACCCAGCCGAGAACCCGGGATATGATGGGGTCACGGGCTGAGCGGCGGGCGATGTCCGTGGCCTGGAGAGGGGCGTCTGGAAGACCCTCCAACTGGAGGACATGATGAGCTGGGGCCGGGTCCACCCCTTCGTCTGGCAGGGGGAGGCGGCTCAGCGCGTCTGCATGTCCCATTGCCTTGCCTGGCCGGTGCTGGAGCGTGTAGTTGTAGCCTGCCAAGAAGATGGACCACCGCAAGACCCGAGGGGAGAGTACCTGTGGCGTCCGGCGGTCCGCCGCGAAGAGGCCCAGCAGCGGCCGGTGGTCTGTGACGACTGTGAAGGGACGGCCATAGACGAAGTCGTGGAACTTCTTCACCCCGGCCACGACTGCCAGTCCCCGGGGGTCTATCTGGGCGTAGTTCCGCTCGGCCGCAGACAGGGTCCGCGAGTAGTACGCGACCGGGACCTCCCGGCCGTCCGGGAGACGGTGCGCCAGCACGGCTCCCACCCCATATGGGGACGCATCGCAAGCCAAGACCACGGGCAGGGTCTCGTCGAAATGTGCCAGGACCGCGTTCGAGATGAGCAGGGCCTTGACGGCCCGGAACGCTGCAGCCTGATGCGGGCCCCAGACCCAGGGTGCCTTTTTGTCGAGCAACCTGTGGAGGGGCTCGGCTACCGCCGCCTTGTGGGGGAGAAAGGCGTGGTAAAAGTTCAAGAGTCCGAGAAAAGCCTGGAGCTCGGCTTTGGAGGTCGGGGGCGGCGCTTCCACGATGGCCTTCACCTTGTCCCGGCCCGGGTGGAGTCCCTCTGCGTTCACCGTGAAGCCCAAGAAGTCGACGGATGATACCCCGAGCTGGCACTTCTCGCGCTTGACCTTGAGGCCGGCGTCCCGGAAACGGCTGAGGACCATGCGGAGGCGGGAGGCGAACTCATCAGGCGTGGCGGCGGCGATCATCACATCATCGAAGAATGGTGTGACGCCGGGGATCCCTTTGAGGAGAGAGTCCATCAGTTGCTGGAAAATTCCGGGTGCCACGCTCACACCGAATTGCAGGCGATTGACCCTGAAGGCCCCCCGGTGCGTTACAATTGTTTGGGCCTCTGCTGTCGGCCCATCGACAGGCAGCTGCTGGTACGCTTGGGCCAGATCTAGTTTGCCGAAGATCTTGGCCCCTGCCAAGGTGGCCAGAACATGGCTCACCACCGGGACTGGGTAGGCATGGTCCTGCAATGCCCGATTTATCGTGCATTTATAATCCGCACAGATGCGGACATCCCCGTTAGGCTTAATGGGGGTCACGATCGGGGTTTCCCACACTGCGTGAGAGACCGGCTCCAAAACCCCTTGCGCCACCAGTCGGTCCAGTTCCGCGTCTATTTTGGGTTTTAAGGCAAACGGAACGGACCTGGCGCGCATGCGGATAGGGGCCACTGTGGGGTTGAGTTGTAGCGAAACCGGGGGGCCCGTATATCGGCCCAGGGACCCGTCGAAAACGGATGGGAACTCGCGGCACACTTCCTGGAAGTCGCGGGTTGCGCAATGCTGGACCCCTCGATCGCGATTCCTAGGGGTCCAAACCAGGCCCTCCCCAGGAGGCTAACTAGGTCGCCCTCGACTACGAGCAAGTCCAAATGACCCTTGAAGCCCCGGTACTGCACCCTGAAACTCCCGACCCCCTTCACTGGCACTCGGTTTCTCTGAAAGTCCATGAGCATCACGGGTGATGGCCGCAAGCGGGGGCCCCCTTTGGGCAAATCTGTCTTAATGTGGCCTCCGAAATGATGGAACAGGCGGAGCCCGAGTCGAGTTCCATTTGTAAGGGGGCCCCTCTACTTTGATCCGGACGTATATTTTTGGGGTAGAGGCCTGACTGGGGAGTTTCAGTACCTGTGTTCGGGCGGCCGGGGCGTTGGTCAGTTGGTATAGGTCTGCCTCCGGGGCCGCGCAGTCCTCGAAGTGCGCCTCAGACCTGCGGCGGGGCGGTTTTTGTGCTGCACGTGATGGCTTGGACCGGCAAACCCTTGCGATGTGGCCCGTGCGGCCGCAGTCCCGACATGTGGCGTCCCGGAACCGGCACGATCTCCTCTCATGCTGCCCTCCGCAGCTGGCACACTCCTGCGCCGCTGAGCCGGGTTGCTTGCGTGCGGAGCTAGCGGACGGTGCTGGCGGGCGATGCTGGGCTAGTGTGCGGTGTACCTCGGGGTCGTCGATGTCGCTGTTCCCGGGGGAGGCCACACGGTGCGTCGCGGTGGTGGTGGTCGGGTGTGACCTCTCCCATGCAGTGGCGGTGGCTAACGCTGAGGTGATGGTCACCTTCTCGCCCTCCATTATTCGGCGCCGGAGTTTCTCCTCCCTGAGGCCTGCGACGAAACGGTCGCGGAGAGCCATCTCCAAGTGCTCTCCGAAGGCGCAGTCGGCCACCAGGCGGCGGAGCTCTCCGAGGAACTCCGCGGCGGTTTCTTTGCCCTGCTGGTTCCTATGCTGGAAAACCACGTGGCAGGTCATCTCCGACGGCTTTGGGGAGTAGTAGTTCTGCACGGCCTTCACAATCTCGTCGACCGTGCACTCCTCCACCTTCTTGGGAGAGAGAAGGTATTGGGCCAGATCCACGATCACGGGGCCGCAAGAGCAGAGCAGCAGTCCTCTCTTTCGGTCTTCGTCCGTGATCTGATAGAACACGAAGGCTTGCCGCAAACCCGTGACCCAGGCTCCCCATCGTTGGGGCTGGGAAGCGTCGAACGGCGGTATCAGCCCGGATCCTGGAGCGATGGCCATTGTGCTAGTCGGCGGCAGCGACACGGCTCTGGATTCACCCTCGGAGGCGCTCATGGAGGATGCCCGTGGAGCGGTGGAGCGAGTCTTCGGTAGCGTTGTCCGACAGCCCGGCTGGAGCGCTCAACAGGATCCCATCCTCGTCGCCATTGTTGTATAGTGGGTTAGACGCATAAAGAAACCACAGACAGCGATGTAGTGATCAGCATGGTTCGCTATTATACAACACGAGACACTGATAACCGGCCCGGAGGCCAACTATATACATTGGGGAGGGGCCGCCCCCTGGTACCATTGGCGGGTTTGAATTCCCGCCGCCGTTCCCATTGGTTCCCCTATGCGGGAGCTAGGAACCTCAGTCCCATTGTTCTCAGGTACTCAAGCTCTGGCTCTTCGTTGATGGCACGATGTTGACTGCATACACAACAGAAAACAAACTCCCTTTCAGTCTTTATTGTTGCTGAGACTGTGGATAGAGAACAAGCATGCTACCTGTGATCCTCCCAATAAGCTCAAACATCGTTTCTTCTGAAATGGGCAACATGTGAACTTTGTCTCTGAAACAATACATTGTATAGTGATATTAAAACAAGGACCACAACATTCTTCCACTGCTCTCAGCCTTTTGATGGATCTGTTTGTCCTCTCTGGTCTTAGAGGCTTTTGACCAACTGCTGCATTCATATTTTCAATGGGACATTCCCAAATGTATTTGTTTCTTTTTCCTAGCATGACAGGGGCACAATCAGTTAAGCATGCCTTATGCTCACTGAAGTCAAATAAACAACCTGAGAAGTGCAGACAAATGGGCTTTCGGAGATTTTACCACCCAAACCGATAAAGAGTGCAAAAATTTGCTTATTGTTTTGTGTAATTTTGGTTAGTCCTAATGAAATATAACACTTGCCTTTAAAATTAATAGATAGGTGCCATATTTTGAATATTCTTAATACATATTTTCAGTAGAAGAAAAGACATCCCAGTGTAAAAAAAAAAATCTGGAAAAAAAATTCTTGCAACAGCACTTCTGCCAGTTCCCCAGACAACATATGTGCTTGTAATAAATGACTGCTAGTGTATTTAAAGTCAAAACAATTATGCACCTAGGAAAATGGCCTGTGGTAAACATTCTTCTGAAAGAAAGAAAGCAGGTTTTTAGAAATGGAATTAAAATTTCATAATGTCACAGCTACTGAATATACAAAGGGCTGTCTTCTACACATATGTCATAAAAATTCCTCTCCCTCCTTACACTGCAGTTGTGTCCTAACTTGAATGGTTATATTAACACTCTATTTTGGATCAGCTTTCCAGGCAGTTTTCTTGGGTTGTGTTCCCCAAAACCAAACTCTGTCTTTAAAGAAGATGCATTGTTCTGTCATACTGAAATTAGGCAAGGAGGAATAGCCTATATAAGGTATACAGTCCTGAGACTGTTGCAAAAATGGGGAAACTATAGACAAAGACATATTTCCCACAGAAACCAGCATAAATGCAAAATAAACAACATTAACAAAATGTTAACAAAACAAAATGTTAACAAAATAAAAAATATTAACAAAAAAGTGACATTAACAAAACAAATTGTGGAGCCCCATGAAAAAGTACTTCTTGAGATACAGTACAGTGATGTAATGATTATCCAGCTAGTAAGTATCATAGCAGCACCAGCCAAGCCCATTTTGCTCCACGTCATATATGTCTGTGGATGCAACAGTGCATTCTGCTTCTCAGTGCTGAGGCACACATTATGCCAAAATGTCCTAGGGCTGAAAGAACATATCAAAATTTGTTTCAATTATTTGCAGGTGCTGTTTTCTTTCTGGTAGATTCTATTAAATAAGAAAATACTTTTCTTAGAAAGACTGGCACTTTTTTTTTTTACATTGCAATTTGGCCCTAAGAAAGTAACTTAATAAAAAAAATTATTTTAAAAATAGTTTAAATACTGTAGCACCCTGACCTGGATGGTCCAGGCTAACCCATTCTTGTCCGATTTTGAAAGCTAAGAAGTGTCAGCTCTGGTTAGTGCTTGGATGGGAGACCACCAAGGAAGCCCAGGGTTGTGACAATGAAAACCACTTCTGAATGTCTCTTGCCTTGAAAAACTTACAGGGTCACCATAAGTCAACTTCACCTTGATGGCATTTTCCACCACCACCAAATTGTCTCATATTTTGCATGTGAATTATAATGCTAATCTCAGGCATGCATTCTTTCTAAGGTGGTACAATCCAAGAAAAGTATTGCATTTAATTTAATATTATCAGTTCAGAGACAAAATCATGAATGCTAAAGTATCAAACAAAAACAACAAAAACTGGAGAGCCAGTTTGGTGTAGTGGTTAAGTGTGCGGACTCTAATCTGGGAGAACCAGGTTTCCCCACTCCTCCACTTGTAGCTGCTGGGTGACCTTGGGCAAGCCATAGTTCTGTCAGAGCTGTTCTCTCAAGGACAGTTCTCGAAAGAGGTCTCTCAGCCCCAACTATTTCACAGGGTGTCTGTTGTGGGAAGGGGAAAGGAAAGGAGTTTGTAAGCTGCTATGAGACTCCAAGTGAATCCAATCTCTTTTTCTCTTCTTCAATAATATTAATCTTGATTTAACAAAGATATAATATTTTTAATTAATAAGTAGTTCCAATTGTTTCTCATTTCCGCTTTGGGGCAAGATAAAACAGCAGGATCTATCTCCATGCATACCTGGAATTATCCATTTCTGTTTGGCTGCAGACCTGTCCTGGGTTTGAGATGACTCTGGTCACTCCGATGAATGATTATCACTTCCATATGGATAAGGGAAGTATATCTTTGCTGCTGCTTTTCACTCATTCCTCAACTTTTGGTGCTCTTGATCACTTAATCAGTTTGGCGTAGTGGTTAAGTGTGCGGACTCTAATCTGGGAGAACCGGGTTTGATTCCCCACTCCTCCACTTGCACCTGGCTGGATGACCTTGGGCAAGCCGTAGTTCTGATAAGAGCTGTTCTTGAAATAGAGCAGTTTCTGTCAAGAGCTCTCTCAGCCCCACCTGCGTCACAGGGTGTCTGTTGTGGGGAGGGGAAGGGAAGGAAGTTTGTAAGCCGCTCTGAGACACCTTTGGGTAGTGAAGGGTGGGGTATAAATCCAATCTCTTCTCTTCTTCTTCTTTTCTTAATTGCACCAGAACATAGGGCTGCCAGCTCTGTACTTTAACATATGAATTGGTGTAGCCCATGATTTGGGCTTGTATATATGTTGTATATTGTGTTCCTTGCACAACAGTTACATTGTGCAAAGTGTATTAAACTCCTACAGCCTTTGTTTAAGCCTGAGTTTGTTAATTTTGTTTAAATAACACACCATTTCAATTTCTGAAAGTACTAGCATCCTTTATTATTGATAAGTGTCTGTATATAATTTCAAGGTCTTTGATTTGGATTATACATGGTGCTTTAGTTGCTCCTGATATCCTTATACACTGTGGTCCTTTGGTAAGTCTATCAATTCAAAACCTTTATTGGCATAGAACCTTTGGTAAGTCATAATAGGCTGATTTAGAAGTCTCCCGCCATCAAAGAATATCTCAGGGTGCTCATCATAGTCTCCTAACTTAAATAAAAAGTCACGCTGTGCCTTCCAGTCCCACTAGGGCCTAACCAGTCTTAACTAGAACACCCCACCCCAACAAAACACAGCAGATGAAAAGGAATCCTTTCTCAACCAATCTAAAAAAGTCCCAAAAATTCATGCTTGGTCCCAAAGGGACCATCTATTCCCACCTTGCCAATATACCACAATGGGTGGGTGAGTAACTCCAAAAGGGAAATGTCATTACAGGGGAGGAGCAAGCCTATAAGGTTTACATGCTCCTTGCTCTTGATTGGTAGGGAGCACAAGCTCCCAGCATCTCTCCCCCCCCTCCAGCTCAGTATCTTCCTTATTTGGAAAAAAAGAGGTGAGGCAGAAGCAGCACCTTAGCTACTGGAGGAGGGAGCTGAGATTTCGACAGGGATTGTTGCTGGTTCAGTTATTAGATCTGGCCTTTGTCACTCCTGATGGCCAGTCAATTAGACTGTTTGTGTGTGTGTGTGTGTGTGTGTACGCATGTGCATGCATGCTGTAGTTAAAATCATGTTGCTGTGCTGTTACTCTGTTGCAGTTGAACTGTGTTAAACTGTTGCTGGTATTAACATATTTTTACTATTTTTTTTAAAAAAAAATGTTGATGTTTGAGCACAACGAGAACGGTCAGCTCCAGGACTTGCTCCCGTGAAGTCACCAGATCACTGGATCCTTAAGAGAAGTTTGAGGGCTCCTGAATATCAATGAACTAATGAGATAAGAAACCAATATTCCTGTTGAGTCCTGGAGAGGTTTTTGTTCCAAGTGTTGTGATAACTTGTAATTCAGCAATTTCCATTTCCATTCTGTTCCTGAAGTTCCTTTATAATAAAACAGCTGCTCTGAGGTCACCCATTGAATGTCCTGGAAGGTTGAAGTGTTCTCCTATAGGTTTCTCTATCTTGTGATTCCTGATGTCAGATTTGTGTCCGTTTATCCTCTGGCAAAGGGTTTATCCTGTTTGCCCTATGTAGAGAGCTGAAGGACACTGTTGACATTTAGGGGCATATACAATGTTAGAAGATGAGCGAGTGAATGAGCCTCTGATGGTATAGTTGATGTTGTTAGGTCCAGTGATTGTGTTGTCTGGGTATATGTGGCAGCAAAGTTGGCATCTGGGTTTATTGCAAGCTCTGGTCCCAGTGTCCATGTTCAAATTAGATGTTACATTATTGTGAGTGAGAAGTTGTTTGAAACAGGGGGGCTGCCTGTGTGCAAGAAAAGGTTTGCCCTCCAATACTTGTGAAAGAGAACTGTCATTATCCAGTAGAGGTTGTAAGTCATTGATGATGTGTTGAACTGTTTTGAGCTGAGAGTTGTATGTGACCACTAGTTGTATTCTATTATTGCCTCTTTGAGGCCTGTCTTGTAACAGGCTTTCTCTGGGTATCATTCTGGCTTTGTTAATCTGTGTCCTGACCTCATCAGGTGGATATTTTAATTCCAAAAAGGTGTGTTGTAGATCCCTCAGGTGAGAATCTCTGTCTGTAGGATTGGAGCAGATGCGGCTGTAATGTAGAGCCTGGCTGTATACAATGGATTATTTGGTATGTTTAGGATGATAGCTGGAGGTATGTAGGTATTTTGTTGATCACTAGGTTTCTGGTATAAGGTGGTGTCTATGCATCCATTGCATACTATAACAGTAGTGTCCAGAAAATGTATTTCTTGCATGGATTGGTTCATTGTTAGGCTGATGGTGGGATGAAAATCATTGAATGCCTGGTGGAATGTGTCAAGGGCTTCTTTACCATGTGTCCAGACAATAAAAATGTCATCAATGTAATGCAAGTATAAGAGAGGGACGAGTGGGTAGGAGTTTAGGGAGTGCTGTTCCAAGTCAGCCATAAAGATGTTAGCATACTGTGGAGCCATGTGGGTGCCCATGGCTGTACCACTTATCTGGAGGAACAGGTCATCACCAAATGATTATGGGTGACAACAAAATGGCACAATTTGGTGGCAAAGTCAGCTGTGTTGTTGTCAGAAATTATGTTCCTTATGGTTTGTAATCCATCTTTGTGTGGGATATTGGTATATACAAAGATTCCACATCCATGGTGGCTAGAAAAGTATTCTCTGGAAGGTTGTTCAAAGACTGTATTTTCCTCAGAAAAGTCTGTGATGTCACAAACATAACTCGGAGCATTGATGGCAAAGGGTCTTAGAACAGAGTCCATGTATCCAGAGACCCCCATGGTGATAGTGCCTATGCCTGAGACAATGGGGTGTCCTGGGTTGCCTGTTTTGTATATTTTGGGTAGAAGATAAAAAGTGCCTGGTCAAGGTTCTGGAGGTGTGTCTGAAATAATTAGTTCCCGAATATGTAGTGGTAATTCCTTTATAATCTTGTAGAGTTCTTTTTTGTATTCCTGTATGGGATCTGAGTTCAGTCATTCATAAAAAGCAGTGTTTGAGAGTTGTCTTTGAGCCTCCTGGATGTAGTCTGATCTATTAATGATGACAATGCCCCCCCCCATCTGTTTCTTTACTTATAATATCCAGATTGTTCCTGAGATTGTCTGTGGCTGAGATTCTGCTGTACGTGATGTTTTTTGTTGATCACATCAGTTTGTACTCAATGTTACATAATTTGTGGAAAGCCAGGAAAGTTGGAGCCTTTGTGACCTTCTCAAGCAAGCCACTCCATAAGGCAGGGACCACAACAGAGAATGCACATGTATGGGCAGTTTTTTATTTTGCCCATTTGTGAGTTGGAATTTGCAGAAGCACCTGAAGCTGTTGTAGCAGTGCATAGGGGGAGAAGGGGTCTCACATATATGAGGATCCAAGCCCATGAAGGGCTTTTTATGTGATAACCGGTACCTGAAATTAGGGCTGATAACTGATGTGCAACCAATGGAGTCAGAGTAGGATGAGACTAGTATGTGTGCTCCATCTAGCTGCCGAGCCACAGTGTTCTGTATCAACTGGAATTTCTGAAAATTTTGATGGGAGACCAATGTACAGTGCATTACAGTAGTCTAGTCTGGATGTCACTGTGGCATGGCTCCATGTGGTCAGGTTAGGTAAGGGGCTATCCTATGGGCTAGTCTAGGTTTGGAGAAAGCTTTTTTTGCCGCTGCATTAACTTGCATTTTCAGCAATAACACTGGATCCAGTATAACCAAAGGCTCTTAACCAAGTCAGCAAAGATAGCAAGTTAGCCCAAGCCCCCCTTGCCATGTGAAGGATGGTATCCTGGCCATTGTTAGCCCTGACGCCATTATGGGGCTTTGCTATGGACTGTTTGCTGTTGCCACATGGTCTGTCTAGACTGTAAAATGGATGCCAAGGTAGAAGCCCATAGAGAAAGGAAAAAGCTGTCTTTTTACTCTGAGGGACTCCATTACATACCTGCTGCATGTCACATACACGGATTAAGGGCCATACAGCAGACAAAGGACTTTCCCTCTGCCAGTCGTTTGCATGAAGGGATTACCCAGTCAAGCATTCAAATCATTAACGACCCTTCCTGATGCTAATCAGGGACAATCAGGGAAGTCTCCCACCTTTTGTTTACCTGGCCAGCAAGTCCTATAATCCATTCAACTAGACCCTGCCTCTCTGGAAGCCCATTGGTCAAACCTAAGGTCTGCCTCTACTGACATCACACACCCCTGGGACTCATCATTGGTCCAGGAAATCTTTTGTTCTCACCTGAGACCAGCCCCCTGGGCCACCCATTGGGCTGCATTGTCTTACAGTGGGTATATCCCAGAACTCACATGGCCTTAGAGTGTGTGTCTCTGCCATGAGCCAAAATGGCAGCCCACCCCTGAACCCTCTGGTTTTAGGCCACAATCCTTCTTCATGGACTTCTGCACATCTGACAGGTAGTATCACCTCTCCATAAGCCATCAATCCCCTCTGCTTTCTTAGTTCTATTTTATGTGTGTGAATGCTTGAATACTGTTTGTGTGTTTGTGAATGAATAAATAAGGATTATATTCAGTAAAATAATATTTTATTAATTATACCTGGTCTCTGTGTCTTTTACTGGGAACCATTACAGACTAGCAGCATTCTCTGTATATACAGGCGAGAATCCAATAATAATAATAATAATAAACCAATTGCTATATTTAAAATAGAGCAATTTGGCTAACAGAAATGGAGGCACCGCTGGGATTCGCCCTGACCATCTGAACGTGCATGCTAGTCGACACGTGTTCTTCAGATGGCCAGACGTGGAGAAGAAGCTGTTTGTGTGGTTTCAGTGAAGACCTGTGTGAAAGGTTGCTGTCTGTGTGATTGGCTAGAGAGCATTTTCTGTTATGGGAGGCTGTTTTTCCCCTTTGTCTCCTTCAGCAACTCCTGGTCTATTTTGTGGGGTGGGAACCAAGACCGATAGTGTAGGGTGTTAGGAATTGCACCACACTACACCACACCACACTGCGCAGGCAGCCATAACTGTAAACTAAGAGGAGCCGCAGCAAGGTTCCAACCGTCCTCCAGAGTCTCTGGAAGCCCACTTCCCTGTCCCTTTCAGCTTTGACTAGCTAGCAGAGCGTAGAATTAAAGTGAGCAAAGAGGTCCGCTCGCTGGAGTATATTATTCCGAGGACCCTAGGTTGTAGGTTGCCCTGAAACCTTCCCGGGTTAGTAGGAGGTCATCCCGGTGGATAGAGTATCCAAAAACCCCAATAGACCAGTTTAAAGGAGTAATCCGGCAAGGGACGTGAGGCCCAGGCCAAGCCCACGCTCAAAACTCCGAAGGGTTAATGGTAAGCCCGGCAGGGACAGAGGTCTAGCCTAGAAAAACCAGATGGAAAGGGTTATTGAGGGAAAAACCCGGCGGGGACATAAGTCTAGCCTTAAAAAACCTCAAATCTAAGGGTTTTCGGTAATCCAGGCAGGGGAGTGAATTCTAGCCTTCAAAAACCGTCACTCACGGACCACGAGGCCTAAAGAGCTAAGCTCACCTCACCCGCGAGCAGAAACAGAAGAGGGGAGAGGCAACGTGATCAGGGGATCCCTATTCGGAAATGGAGCCACGTTGCTCCCAATAAAAAGGCAGCACTGCTGCACACCAGTTCCCCCCCCTCTTCCTTGTTAGTGGATAGTGGATGGGAATATCCTGAAATTCTCCCGGGTTAAGTTGGTTTTCCTGGTCACGGGTGGAATGCCTTAAAACCTTCTATATAGTGGATGGGAATATCCTGAAATTCTCCCGGGTTAAGTTGGTTTTCCTGGTCACGGGTGGAATGCCTTAAAACCTTCTATATAGTGGATGGGAATATCCTGAAATTCTCCCGGGTTAAGTTGGTTTTCCTGGTCACGGGTGGAATGCCTTAAAACCTTCTATATAGTGGATGGGAATATCCTGAAATTCTCCCGGGTTAAGTTGGTTTTCCTGGTCACGGGTGGAACGCCTTAAAACCTTCTATAATCCAAGTCTTAGAACACTTGGGAACCATAAGCCAGAGAACCTGCCAGTGAGCCATAGAATCCTTACTGGTTAGAAACATCCAAGTTTTAGAACACTTGGAAACCAGAAGCTGAATGTGTGTTTGTGTGTGGGTAGCTGCACACCAGCATCCCACATGGACTTTGAGACCCCAGGAATCAGGGTCTTTTTCCCTTTGGTGGCCATTGGCCTTTTTGGTTTGTAAGTAAGTTTGTTCCTCAGATCCGAGAATCTGAAGTTAGGCAAAAATGCTAAGTTCAAAACAAGAGGAAGTCAGACCTGGAAAGGGTGATAGAATTGTAACAGAATATACAAAATGCCAGGCAGTCTTTTTAGAAATCAAACTGCCTTGCTCCCTAGCCTCTTAAGTAAAACCCAGCAGGCAGAAGTAAGTCACCAGTCTTGCCATGCTGAGATTAAATTCCCCTGAAACAGCAGCTTGAGACCATGGTTGCATTTGCACCCCATGTGATGCTGCTAGAATGAAACTTCTGGGAATGACCAGGCCAACTCTCAGTATAGAAACAGAAGCAGTCATTAAGTACAGCCACTTAATGGCTGGAGCAAAATAAATAAGACAGTGAATGCCTAAAGTAAAACCTCCCCCCATTCCAACTCCAAACTGGGCAAGGAATGGAGTGCACACAGGACTTCCCTGTGGAAAGAACTGAGAAAGAAAGGAAAAACCTCACCCCTTAGCTTATTGCCCAGAGAATAGCATCTCCCTTTGGTAGTGCCAGCCTCCAGGCAAGACCTGGAGCTCTCCCGGAGTTATAGCAAATCTCCAGGCTGCAGAGTCCAGTTCCTCTGCAGAAAATGAGTGTTTGGAGGAGAGGGAAGACTATGGCTTTTGCCCCACTGGAGTCTTCATCCTTCTTCCGACCCAAGCCTAGATCTCCAGGAATCTCCTGCCTGGACCTGGCAGCCTTGCTCAGCGCTTAGCAAGACCAACAGGTCCAAAAATCTGTAACTTTTATGTAAGTAAGGAACCTTAGCTGCAGAACTCAGGCCCCAGAAAGAACCTGAATTCAGTGGACAGTGCAGCTATGTCACCAAAATTCCCAAAACATGCTTAAATGCTTGAGAGATGAAGTCCAATACAGATGTAGCATCAGAAATAGTCTTTCTATAATTACTGGCATAATTGAGAGAAATTGAGAAAATTCTGTACCTCTGGTTTTACCTTTTAAAATATAGAATTCTAGAAATCCCATTCTCTTCCCAAATGCCTTTGGGAGAGAATTGGATCCATTTCAGTCATGTTTAAAACAGCCAAAAGAGTGGAAATTTAACACTTGGCTAATCAGGAAACTTTAGCAGCCCCCCTTCTTCACTGTGATCAGCACAGGAAGACAAAAGAGAGCCAGATGCCCCTCGAGGCGAGCCCAACTTTGTCTCCGTGACTGTCAGCGTAGGAATACAGCTTCAAGAGAGAGAGAGAGAGCATTTACTGATCAAGATTTGTCCTTCTAACTAATTACTACTAAAGGTATTAATATGTAGGGAATGTACTAATGATTAATGTGTACTAATTTTCTTCTGACTTTTCTGTCTCAAATTGAAGAGGAAAATGTAAGACTCTCACTCTCCATTTAAAATTCAAATGAACCCGCTGACTTGCCACCTTCCAGGGGAAAACCCAAAGGAGGACAAGATAAGAAGGCTCCTAGCTAGATTAATGGCCCTTCTGGAGGGTAACAATTGCACCTCCTTCTTTTGTTAAGAGAAATCTCCCTCTGTAAAGGAACTAGGGGGAGCACAGAAAAGAAAAAAATGTTTTCTCCTTTGGTTTTTAAAGCATAGATGGGGAATGAAAATGCATAGAGAAGACTGATCTTTTCTTCCCTTTTGAATTTGTAATTCCTTGTCTATTACAGGAAGGTCATCTTCCTTCCCCCCATTCCAAAGTTTAGTTTTTGTTTTTTTTAAAGGTCCGTTTTGTAATTGTTTTTACATGGTAATATTGTTCCCTTTTAATTTTAATGGAAATCTTTCTTTAGAAAGTTAAAAATACATTTATTTGCATCCTCTTCCTTGGAATTTCTCATGATTAGAGATCCCTTACTTTCAAAATGGTACATTTGAAAATAGATTTTAAAATAGATTTGTTTCTGTTCCATTAATTTATTACAGCATCTCGATTTTAAGCTTTGTCTTATCTTCCCATTCTTATAGAAGGGAATCTCTTTTTAAAATTTCTTGGTAAATTTGTGTGATCTAGAACTATTTCATCTCTTTAAGGTTTTATAAATACTCTTTTGGTTTTGGAATTAGCTGTTCTCTTAAAGCCCCACCTTTAGGGCTAACGTTTCTTTAGTTTTGATATCAGTTTATATATAGCTACCATAGAATATTTTAAAGGATTTAAGTCTGGCAGCACATCCCTTCTGATTTTGTTCTAGTAATCTATATGCCCAGGCCCCCTTCAGCCCAGTTTCTACTAGCAAGGAAAGAAACTCTGTACATGCTCAGAAGAACTATTTGCTGGCACAAAGCCTGTGCCAGAGACAACTTTTTTTTTCTTTCTTTCCTCTTCTCTTGTGGTGTGATCTTTGGCCGACTTCTTAAATCATGCAGAATTATCAAGGGCTACTGCTCTTCTCTTGGATTTTCAATCCTGTCTGTAATTTAGCTACTTGATTCTTTCATCTTTATTTTGTTTAAGGGCTTCCTCTTTGAGGTACACAATCAGTACCTGATGCTCTAAGTTTATTCTCCTATTTAAGTTTTATCCCTGCATGGCTAGAGCATCTTTCTATCCATGCAAACCTGTTAATCTGTCTCTCAAGTTCTTTCATATCTGCAGGAACTGAAAATCTGAACCTGCAATTGAAGTCTTATGCCTGATAGTAAAGGCACACCTTATAAGTTATTTTAGGAATTGTTTGTTTTATATGTGTGTTAATAATTATTGCTTTCCAGCTTTTTGTTAGCTTTGTTTTTGGGGTATGACCCACCCCCATAAGCCGGCAGTTTTCCCTGGGGGCCCCCAACTTTTTCTACAACAGCCATGGCAATCTAACTTCCTTTTTTTTTGAAACGTTCTTTTGTTTGGCCATTTTTTTATAACTTCTTGGCGCCTCCAAACTGTGCACATCTTCACCTGGAACTCTGCTCTGGTCACCATAATAAAAACTGAATGTTCAGCTATTTCCAATTGTACCTGGAGAATACTCTTGCTATGCATATGCATCAAAGACTTTCCAAGATTCCTGTTCAGCCTACAAGACCTCGGTCTTGCGAAAGCCATTGCTCCCTATTTGCTACGCACCCAAGTCGCCTCCTAATTTGCCTTTGCTCCAGTTTCAGCAAAGGACCTGCCAATTTACCAGCTGCCTTCTCTGGTCCTCCAGCCACTGTTGACCTGCAAATTGCTTGCAAACCATCTCATGGACATTGGATGCCACCTCAAGGGCAGGCAACTCTCACAACCAGCTGCAAATACCTCATGGCACCCACCCAGTTATTACTTTGGGACCCAAGAATTGCTTTTTGGTCCCTGAAAGCATGACACTAAGGCTCAGATTGCCTGTGCCTTCTGTCAACTTGGGTACCTAGGGGGGGTGGTTTCAAAAATGGATCAATGTCCCTTACCCACATTTATCTGTAATGTTCAACTGAAACTCAAATTGATTTGTATCACTGACTGTATTTATTCATTGGTCCATGTCATTTTCATGTTGTTGCTCACATGTTCTAAATGTTTTGTAATCATGCTTTTACACACATTCATTCTCAATTCTTCCAGCATAGCATTTGCATTGCTTTTAGTTATCTTTCTGCTTTAAGTTTGCTTAACCCACCAATTTTTGCTTTCTGTATTTGTCTAATTGTTTAGGAATTTTGGTAAGCAATTACCTTTGAGTTAGATATCTTTTTAGCTTATAAGTTTTTAGAATTATTAGGATGTCTTGCATTTCCTTTTTGTTGCTTTATAATAATTAGAAGCCTTCATTAGATTTGCTATAGGTAGCATTATGTACAGTAGTCATGTCTCTCTGGAAGATGTGCAGAAGGTCCCTGCAAACACATACACAGAGGCACTCACACATCCTTATTTTAATTTGGCTTTAAAACATTTTTTTTTTAATTTTTCCTTTTGGTTCCCAGAAAGATATATTTTTATAGCCGGTATGCCTGACTCCCTCACCGAGCCTTCCCCTGTAAATTCTCTCTCTAACCTTGTTCGGCTGTCTTTTCTTTTCTGGTCATATGGAACTCCAACGGCAGCGAAACATCATTTGAAGTGAAGCCATCTTGGCTCACGCCTAAAGACGGCTTCAAGGGGGGGAATTGTTACCAGAGGCACTGCCTTTTATTCTTGGGTAGCCCCAAAACAGGGGTGCCCTACTTTCTAACCTGAACCAAAGTCCCCAAAAGCCAGGCACTCTCAGCTTGACCACAGAGTTGGGCTGCAAGTGGTCTGCAAAAGGGATTTCATATTCAGGTTTCATAAGGTGACCTCAGAGCAAGTCTTCCCCCTCCACCCAGCAGAGATTATGCTCATGGAATAACAATGAGTTCCAGAGGTAAGTCTTTAGAAGCCACCTGGCACTCTTCAGCACCTTACCCAGCCTTTTGTGTTTCTTTGTCTTTCTTGCCTCTGTCCCTCAAGATACCGGGAAGTCTCCATCGAAGTGTGTATGTGCAGACGATGTCATCTGACGCCATGTCTGCAAGGGGGGGATATGTTAGCCCTGACGCCATTATGGGGCTTTGCTATGGACTGTTTGCTGTTGCCACATGGTCTGTCTAGACTGTAAAATGGATGCCAAGGTAGAAGCCCATAGAGAAAGGAAAAAGCTGTCTTTTTACTCTGAGGGACTCCATTACATACCTGCTGCATGTCACATACACGGATTAAGGGCCATACAGCAGACAAAGGACTTTCCCTCTGCCAGTCGTTTGCATGAAGGGATTACCCAGTCAAGCATTCAAATCATTAACGACCCTTCCTGATGCTAATCAGGGACAATCAGGGAAGTCTCCCACCTTTTGTTTACCTGGCCAGCAAGTCCTATAATCCATTCAACTAGACCCTGCCTCTCTGGAAGCCCATTGGTCAAACCTAAGGTCTGCCTCTACTGACATCACACACCCCTGGGACTCATCATTGGTCCAGGAAATCTTTTGTTCTCACCTGAGACCAGCCCCCTGGGCCACCCATTGGGCTGCATTGTCTTACAGTGGGTATATCCCAGAACTCACATGGCCTTAGAGTGTGTGTCTCTGCCATGAGCCAAAATGGCAGCCCACCCCTGAACCCTCTGGTTTTAGGCCACAATCCTTCTTCATGGACTTCTGCACATCTGACAGGTAGTATCACCTCTCCATAAGCCATCAATCCCCTCTGCTTTCTTAGTTCTATTTTATGTGTGTGAATGCTTGAATACTGTTTGTGTGTTTGTGAATGAATAAATAAGGATTATATTCAGTAAAATAATATTTTATTAATTATACCTGGTCTCTGTGTCTTTTACTGGGAACCATTACAGACTAGCAGCATTCTCTGTATATACAGGCGAGAATCCAATAATAATAATAATAATAAACCAATTGCTATATTTAAAATAGAGCAATTTGGCTAACACCATTCTGGACCATTTCCCTATTGTGCCCACTGCCCTGCTGGCACAATTTTTCTGTATCTGGGCTCCAAACCCAGCCATCTTTGGTTCAGTCTCCTGGGTCACATGCGTACCATCTGGATCTCCCGTCTCTCTTGGGTCTCCACGGACGTCCTTCCCAGCCAAGATGTCTGCTCTTCACTGCAGACTCTCCTCTTCAGAAGGTAGCTATAACTCCATCAACACTTCACCCTCTTTTGTCTCTGATCTCTTAAGATCATTTCAACCCTTTATTTCTTAGCTCTTGTGTTTGTGTGTGTGTGTGATATTGTTATTAAATCAGCTGAATGTATTAGGGATATTTTCTTAATAAATTTCAAAAAGATATTTTCTGTCTGTTGTCTGTGCCACTCCATGTGGGTTCTGACTCTAGTATAGTTGGAGGATGATTCCTGGCTTGTGCAACTATTAAGAAATGGTCTCTTAGCTAAATTCCCCACATCATAAATAATACAGAGACCCGGTGCTGTAGCTAACAAGCTGAACTCCATCAAAAGTGGCAAGCACAATGTCCCTCAAGATCTCTGCCTTCCCAACCAGCACTACCTTTGTCTTTTCAGGGTTTAGTTTCAATTTGTTCGCTCTTAGCCAATTTACCACAACAGTCAGGCAGCATTTTTTAAAACCTCAAACACATCACTAGGAGATTTGGATAAGAATATACACAGCTGAGTATCATCAGCATACTGATGACAACCAACCCCAAAGCTGTGAATGATTTGTGCTAATGGCTAGAGGTTGAAAAGCATGGAGGATAGGATTGTGACCTGCAGAACTCTACAGGTTAGGTCCCACATTGATGATAACTCATTTCTGATAGCATCCTCTTGAGTCCAATCAATGAGGAATGAATTGAACCAATTCAGCACACATCCCCTGATACCTACTTGTGCCTTCAAGGACCTCAACAGGATTCTATGATCTATTACATGAAAGGCTTCAGATAAGTCCAGTAAGAGCAACAAGGCATGAGGTTTGTGTACACTCAGACAGAGATAATCAACTAAAGCTAGCAGAGCTGTCTCAGTTCCAGAGCCCCACCTGAAGCCAGACTAAAAAGGGACCTGGAGTTGGTCTGCTACCACTCTCTCAGTCACTTTGCCCAGAAATGGCAGGTTAGAGACCAAGCAATAATTGGCCACATCGTTTTTCTGTAGGGATCCCAGTTTTCTGGAAGAAAGATACCCTATAAATGTTTTAAATAAATAAATATAAGCACTCTAGTTAGTTGAACTGAGACACAAGAATGGACAGATCTCACGTAATATTTGTAACTACTGTGATTATATTCTTGAAATAAAGAATGAAAAAGAAATACTGAAATTGCTGGCATTTTCTTAATACAGCTTTAATTTATTCAATTGTAAGTTATCTCAAACAGCCTTTTATATAATGGAATAGGCCCTTAGGTTTTAGTAATAAGCTTTGACTGAAGTTTGGCAATATATAAATGTATTTAAATATAATTAACATCAGTAGGATCAGCTAAAACCTTGGTAATTAGCTGACAGTTCTGTCTTCATGCAAACATGGGTGGGTGGAGGCTGTATGCACAGCTACGACTAGTGTTTTAATGTTTCCAAAGAACAATGTGTGGAGACAAAATCAGAAGTGACAGTGTATGGCATGGCTGTGTTTTAACAGCTAAGAAGTTTAAATAACCAATTATCTAACTTCATCTGGCAGAGAAACAGGAACCCAAATGGAAGGTGTTTCTGTGAATTGGCTTTGTATGCTAAAGGCTCAATTGAAACCTTAAAGACAGTGGAAAGAAGTGAAGGCAGGGCTGTACCAGTTTACATGGAAGGGGAGCTGAAACATTTCTGAAGTAATTACTTCTCTGAAAAGAGTTTCCGGAGTTGAAATTGGTGTTATAGCAAGTTCTTCCTTCATTAACATAGACAATTTATTCTACATGGATTCCTTATCTGTGCCTCCAATTGATTCTCCAAACAAAGTCTGTTTAAGCATCGTACTCCAGGGATATGAAAGAACATTCACTAAATGTTGTCTCAGAACAAGCTGAAGTTCAGCACATATATATGGCTTACTAAGAATAGCAGCTTTGTCACAAATAGAAGATACTGCTCTAAGAGAGTCAAAGGAAAAGGAATGGCAAAGGCAACCTTAGGATTATCCATCTGTCTGTGGTTCAGTTTAATTGGCTTACACACTGAGAGGCATCAAAACTGAAGGGTGCTTCACAACAGATAGGGAGAGATGAACTTTGATACCTATGTAAATAAAGGCACTCTGATTACTGAAGAAGTCTCAAAAGGGGACGTTCCCTCTCAAAATGCGTGACCTGAAGTCCCCTTCACAAGAACATCCAGCACCTCAAGCAGAAGAGAGAGAATGTGAAAGGATGAAGATTGACAGTAGCCACTTAGTTCACAGAAGGACACTGTGATATTTTGGTTGGATCTAATAAAAAGGTACTTTGGAACTGTTGTTTCTGAAATACCTGTAGGAGCACAATAAAGCAGCTGTGCCATAAGCAACGTTAGCTGAAACAGGTGATAGCTATGTATTAAGGTTTTATTTCTAAGTCTGTTTGAAAGGCTTAAAAAATAAGGAGCACCTGTTACAAGAGCCTTATGAATGTGTAGAAATACATTAGTCAATGTTGTGTGCAGTAACAAGTGATATTTCAGACTGTGTAGATCTTTTGAATAGTCAAGAAGTTTGTAGGTGAAACACATCAGTGATGCTAAGAAGATGAAATGTGCTAAGGAGCACAGTAATTATAACTGAAGCTGTCTTCAGATGTTGATTTTCCAATCACTTTCTTAATCTCTCTCTTTCACCAACACACATTCATCTCAAGAAATATAGAATTCATTTTTATTGACCCAGCTGAATAAAAGTATTACTTCCAATGAATGTTTTTTCATACATGCACAGGCCCACCCATGCATATTTTATCTTTCCAAACACAGTACCAGTAACAGAAGCAGCACTTTTTAGAGGTTGCTAGATGCTCTTAACATCAAGGAAGCTATGTGAGAGCATTGTATCCCCACAGGATCAGAGCTGGAAACTAATTGTGGGCCCAGTGTAAAGAGGGGGGGAGTGAATGAAAGGCAAGGAGACACTACCCCATTAAAATAACAAACACATAAAACCAGCTTTTGGATAAAAATTGGCCACAACTTTACTGGTTACAGCTGTAAGAAGCCTTGGCACAGCATGGAGCAAATAGATCCAAATATCAACTGAACTGCCTTCCAGTTGATGAACTCCAGCCCATCCCAGCCCACCTGCTGGGGTGGGGAAAACCATGGGATGGCAGGATGTTGGATTCCACATGGACAACCGCCACTGTCTGGTCTAACCTGCCACTTGAGAGTGAGGGTAGCACCGACAGCTGGGTGTCCCTTGAAAACTCTCACCTCAAAATACCTTAAGGGAAATCTCAATTATGGAGAAATGGGCATGCAGGCCACTTTCTTCCAAAATGGATCCAGCTGTATGCTGATACCACCACAAGAGACAGGCGAGGCACCCAGCCAGCTCCCACCAAAGCTCCTACAACTGACCTCACTCAGCTAGATGAAGGCCATCCATGTGGAACAACATCTCTAAGCGGTGGGAGATATCTGGGTATTAAATCCTGTGCCCCCCCAGGCTTCCACGACCTTGCCCAGCCTATTAGTCATCTTTCTTCTTGTCATGTCAACCTTTTCTGGGCAGCTAGCCCCATGCTAGGAATGCTGTTCCAAACAGTATGACCAAAATAATTACTGCAGCCAGGAGATTAGCCTGCAATAAATGCAAATCCAATTTGCCCCCATGTGCCAGGTTGATACCCATGCAGGCCACCAGATCATTCTCTCCCAGCTGCAGGGCTCTTTTTGTAGCAGGAACTCCTTTGCATATTAGGTGACACACCCCTAATGTAGCCAATCCTCCAGGAGCTTACAGTAGCCCCAGTAAGAAGAGCTCTGTAAGCTCTTGGAGGATTGGCTACATTAGGGATGTGTCACTTAATATGCAAAGGAGTTCCTGCTACAAAAAGAGCACTGCCCAGCTATATAACCAAAGCCTCAGGTAGCCAGTTCTGTTAAAGCAGGCAAAAGACCATGGGCACCAGGGAGTCCCCTCTTGTTCCCCTTGAGCCAATCCAAGAATTCTGCACCACATTCTGCAGGCCAAGTTCAAACCCCAAAGCCACATAGACCTAGATGTCATTGCCTGTGCAGGCACACATCTGTCCAATGCTGTGTGACCTGCATTGGTTGCCCATTGAATACCGGATCTGTCTCAGGGTGTTGGTGCTTACCTTTAAAGCCCTAAACAGCCAGGGGCCTGCATATCTTCAAGGCCGCCTCTCCCCATAGAACATTGCATTCTACAAACCAGTATCTCTTGGTTGTCCCTGGCCCTAGGGATACCCAACTTGCCTCAACTAGGGCCAGGGCCACTGCCTGGTAGAATGAGCGACCTTATGAGATCAAGGTCCCACAGGGCCTGCAAGACAGAGCTCTTCCACTGGGCCTTTAGTTGGGGCAGTAGGCACCCATTTGATCTGGCCTCCCCTCCAGTGACTGCAGATCCAAGAAGCTGAATTCGGACCACTATATTATCTGTCGAGGCATTGTTCCTTTAGTATGCTGTAGTTTTATTGATTTTAATGGACTGCTATAATTTGTTCTAGATGTAAATCTGCATAAATTGCAGACACTATATGTTGGAACCCACCCTGGGGAGGGTGGGATATAAGCCCAACAAAGTAAGACAAATTGCCCACTGGGAGAATCAGGAATCCCAGCTTCCCTTTCACGTTCTGAGGCTTTGCCCCTGTGTCTCCTACTATCCAGTATCTGGTTATCCCAAGGACAGCTTACTGCTTTGTGCACCACTGGGGAAGTAGCCACTTACCAACTGACAGCCCCTCCCCTTCCTCCTGGTGCTCCATTTAAAATAGCTTGTCCAAGATGGTGAGGTCTATACGGTACAGAGAACCACTACCAGTATCAACAGTTATAAAGTATTTATTAAAAAGAAAATGTTCACAAGCCTGCTCTCAGCATAGCACCAGATTGAGCAAGAGATTCAAAATGAAAGGGTAAAATGCAGTTCCTCTATCCTTCCCTCTGTGCATGCCCTAGCAGATGTTCAATCTAAGGCAAGCTCCTTATATTAGAAAGTTACAAGTGTTCTACAGGTTTTCAATTACCTCTTTCAGGTATGCAGGCCAGCACATGGCAATGGCTGCCTCCCACAGACTGCAGTTAAGAGTTCTGTCTACTTTGCTCCCAGAAGTTTTATCACTTCTCTCTCTCCTCCCACTGACCAGGTCAAAGAAGCTTTTCCTGAAATCTCCAGGAGTTTCTTCTAGTTTTTCTCCAAACCTCTGCTCCCTGCTTATGGGGGATTGGCAGGGGAGGGCTTCACCATCTCAGTGTCTCTTGCTAGACATATTAGCATTTCTAAAAGGATGGCTGAAGTGAGGCTAGAAAGCAACTGAATTTACTTTCCCCCTCCTGCCTGGTTGAGGTTTTTTTCAGTTTAACCCCCCCCCATGCATTTATTCACGCAGCCTACTCCAGTAATTCAATCTTAAGATCAGTGAATATCATCAAGAGGCTGTTCCACCTTATTCAACCAGCCCAAGTTGGTCTGCCACTCTAGTAACCCCACTGGAGTTGCACTGCTGTATCTAGTTTCCTACCCATATTTGGACTTCCACTGCCCCCTAGAAGTACATCTTATGGAACTTCATCCTTCAATAAATGCTTCCATAAATAGATCACCCAACCACCACCACCCCAGTAATTGGTTTTGTCACTGAGCCTCCTTCCTCAACTTTTGACTCAGCTATTTCCCAGACCTCTGGCCACCTTGCTGAATCACTGATTTATTATCCCTGCCTGAATCAGCCCTCATTTGGGCCTCCAAGTTCATAACTGATTTCTGGTTTTGGGATTTTTCTTTCTCCCTGGGAATTTTCTGGTCCATACAAGCTTCTACTTCTATGGCCCTAGACCTCTGCGTAATGGACTTTTCTCTTCAAGACAAAGCAATAAAGATCCTCCTTCAAACAAGGTCAGCATTACTGAAACTGAGTTACTCTATTACAACATTGTTATATGTTTTTGCTTTTCCTTGCATTTCAGTTTTCCAAGCTCTGTATCTTGTCAGAGGAATAAAGATTGCTTCATCTGAGATACTTTCTCTTATCTGCGCCCCCCTTCTTAACTGGAGTGCTGTATCAGACCAGGACTCAGGTATATACTAGATTGATCAGTCCCAAATAATTGCCCTGTTGGCATTGCTTAACTCTACATGTGTAAAGGATGTTTTGTGTATTGTGGGCCTGATGTGTGTACTGGTTTGGGTAACGACATTCCTGATGGTGTGTTCTGTTGTTGGTTGTTGGATTTTTAGTTCTCTATTACATGGTCTACCAAGTGCAAACTTTTTTTTGCTGATGTCTGAGTGTGTGTGCCCTCATTCTCTGCATACGTGTACTTATTGTCCCCCTCTCTCACTGAGACTCAAGGTGGATTACACAGTGTAAATCATTGCAACCTATAGGATGAAATATCTAATAAGTAGTGTAATAGGACATGGATTACAGAAGTCTGAAACAAAGAATGCAGCTTTAGATATAGGTTAAACAATGCAGAAGGCACATAAGGATACATCTAAAATTCTTCATCATGATTTCTGCCTGGATTTTGGAGTTCTGGTTTATTTTACCTTGTTTCTGAAGAGTAAGTGATGCATTTGGACTGTACAATTTATTTTATTTATGAATTTTGCACAAAACACTATTCATGTGCAGTTTTCCTTTGCCACAGTGATAGTTTTCTTCACATCACTTGCATCTTTTTCTGCTCCACACATTACTGATTTTTCAGGAGCACTTTGATAGCATGTATCAAATATCAGTCTTAATATACTTTTGCATACAGCTGCTAGTGTGACCTTGGGTCAGTCATATGTTCTTTCAGAGCTGTTCTCTCAAGAGCAGCCATCGAAAGAGCTCTCTCAGCCTCACCTACCTCACAGGGTGTCTGTTGTGGGGAGAGGAAGGGAAAGGAGACTGTAAGCCACGCTGAGACTCCCTCAGGTAGTGAAGGGTGGGGTATAAATCCAATCTCTTCTCTTCTTCTTCTTCTCTTCTAAATTCTTTCAGTATGGTAATTTTTGTGCAGTGTACTATGCAAGTCGTATATATACAGAAATAAAACATGGTCCTCAAAATAATCTTCATAGAATCAAATGTTAATTCCTATAAAGATTTTTTTGCACTCTTTTATCAATGCACAAGTGCATATTGGAAATTCTGAGTGGAGAAAAAAGAATTGCTATAACCTAAAGCTGCCAAATGTGCATACTCCTATTCCAGATTTAATTTTAGAGAGTCTAGTTAAACTGGAATTCAGGGGAAATTGAAAAAGCACAGAACAAGTTTCTGAAGTAGTAAAGGAATAGAACTGCAGAAATTCATTCATACATCATCCCTAAAAATGCATAGAACTATACACTGGTAGCCCTGCTACAAGCTTGAAATACTGATAGCTGACACAATTAACTAGGAAAAATAAAAGGACAACTTTATTTGTTACAACAATAGAGATCTGTATCAAACATAGCAGTTCCATAGCAGTTCCTTCAATGATATTCAACTCCAGAGTGCTGTCTAATGAGATGCAGCAGAACCAGGCATTATCTGTCAATGCATCTGTGATGGATGGCACTTAACAACAGATTTTCTAGTGTAGCAATTTCAGAGATCTGGGAGATGGAGGCTGTGGTTACACACACTAAATAATCCACTTTCAATCCACTTTCAGTGCACTTTCCAAGTGGATTTTACTGTGTGAACTGGCAAGATCCAGTTGGAAAGGGCATTGAAAGTGGAATATTTAGTGTGTGTGACCGCAGCTTTCAGTTACCTCCTCACGGAATTGAGAACTTGATTGACAGACTGCTCCCTCTCCTTCTTACTCTCTGATTGGCCAGCACCAGCTGAGGAGAACTATATGATTAGCTGGGCACTGAAGGCATAGTCTTTTTGGAGCCTTTCAGCCAGTTGGTCTTCTGGAAGTCAGACACTCTGGGGAATTTCACATTACCCTTTTGAAACCATTATTGTACCATCTTGGAATAAACCGGTACAGGGACAGCCATTTCACACAGCCTTTCCCCTACCAGTAAGGAGCTGTCTCTGAAGCGGTTTGTCATTTCAGACTGTACCTCTGTTTTTCCCACTCTTTTTCACTCATGCGGGTGATCTCCATCTTTTTTTTAAAAAAACTGTTCTTTTAAGAGCACTATGGTGCTGTAACACAACCCCAAAGCAGTGCAATAGTGACCCCATTGGGATGCCTGGACCACTGAGATACATGAGATCACTACATCTGCTACCTGGAAACAAGTGGAAGCTCAGGCACACACATGCACACACTTCTGGATTTGATTTCTGGAATGTTAGAAAGGGAGGAAGGGATGCTGTCTGGGTTTGTAAACTGTCCCCCCCCCTTTCCCTTGCCATGACTGCACTCTCTTTCAGGCTGCCTGGAATTTAAAAATCTCTTCCTTTAACTTTTGTCCTTCAGGCACCTTAAATCAAACTGCTTCCCCCCACCCTATGCAGCATTTAGGGACAGGACAAGAGGCTGCCTTTTCATTCCCCTCTTTCCCAGCCTCCATTTTACAAGTAGCTATCTTGCCCAAGGAAAATTCCAGGAACTCAAAACCTGTGGCAGGATTTTAAAATTCCCCACTCACTTTTTCAAGCCACACTAGTTCCTTCCAGCCTTGCAAACAGGAAGGATGGCCCCAGAGCAAATTAATTGATGCAGTAGCTTAATCGTTCGCTCACAACTTTAATGCCAGTAGCTCACAGAATAGAATTTTTGCTCACAAGACTCCACAGCTTAGAGGGAGCATTGCAGAGTAGCAGCTTATCTTCTGCCTACAGATATCAGCTCCCAGGCATAAAGTGAATGCTGTGGAAGGAGGACTCTATGGCATTGTACCCCATTGAAATCCCTGTTCTCCCCAGATGTAGTGATCTCATGTATCTCAGTGGTCCAGGCATCCCAATGGAGTCACTATTGCGCTGCTTTGGGGTTGTGTTACAGCTTCATAGCGCTTTTAAAAGAATGTTATAAAAAAGATGGAGATCGCCCGCATGGGTGAAAAAGAGTGTGAAAATCTTGTTACTGGGGGAAGCGCTATGGGGCATTTTACCCAGCACCCTGTAGCATTTCATGAACAGTAGAAGAAACTGAAGACCACTTGGAAGCAGTTTGCAGTTAAAACAGCTCAGGAACTCTCCCTGAACGAGACAGAAGCATTTGTGTCTGAAAGGGGAAATATATTCTGTCAGGGAAATGTTACTAAAACAGTTCTGTCTGAAATGACAGACAGAAACTTAGTGAACGGTTCCTGAAACAGAACATATCGGCTGTCTGTGGGCTTCTGTCAGTGGGCTTCTGTCAGAGTCAGTTGGAGACAGTGAGTCTGACAGATTCAGCCAGACAGGTTCACCTTTGGAGTGAAGGGAAATGACTCCTTGACTTAACTGTTTTCTATCAATTCTGAGGAAGAATTCAGTATCGGAACTGAACACCTAAGAGTCAGCCGAAGCTGAAGTCCATTTGATACATACACAAGAACTGGGATTGTGATTTTGGCAAAGGCGATTGGGTAGTATGTTGAAACTCCCATTCAGGCCAAAAGGAAAGGGTTATATCTTCTTCTGAGGAGAAGAATTCCTGCCCAGTTACACAGGGGGTTTTGCTCTGAGGAAACCTCTGGTTTGTTGTGAAGGGAATTGAATTTAGACACCTTGGAATATAGAAATAAGCTGTGGTTTCCAAAAAGGGGGAGAGTTTAGGCACACAAATAAAGAGTCCATCTCCAGGAAACCTGAAGAGTCATAGGAAACTATATGAAGAAACATTGTAACTGTAACAAAAGTACTCAGTCAAAAGCCTCTCACTGTTAAGATCCAAGAATATATGAAAATAAGCTTCAACAACACTATTTTGATTGTTAAAAGAGGTATGAACATTTTTTACCTCTGCATTTCCAACCTCTGACTACACCTATTCAATCCCTGCCTGTCAAATAAAATCATTATTTCTGTTTGAATGTTATATCTTCTCAAGTGCCATTTGAAAGGGGAAAACAAGAGGGCTCCTGTTTATCCCATCAAGTTTGTGGACTGGGATAAAAGACAAATTAGATCTTTGTGATGGGGTGGGACAGACTTTTTAAACAATAACTAAATCTATTCTACTTGGGCTGCTCAGACACAGTTGGGAACAATTTTTTGGTGGGAAAATCTGACAGTAGGGAAGTGCCAGGGGTCCATTATAGCTTCCCCACAATGAGAGCAAGTCCACCCTAGCTGTGTCATGAATGATCAAGCATGTGTAAAATTCAGGCTTTGCCTGTCAAATAAATAAATAAATAAATAAGAATGTTTGAGAGAGGTATGCAATATTCATTCTCCTTAGTCATGAAATCTTCAGCTCAAAGATAATAGTGAATCCTGGGAATTCCTATCCCAGTACTTCAAAGCCACACTAGCTCTGAGGTCATAATCTGATGACTTTCCCCTTCATCATTCTTTTAATGCAATGCTGTATCTTCCAGCGGGTGCAGAGCCATGGTACATTAAGTAGGACACCTTCAGCCTCATACCCTCTGAGTGACAGCATATAGCAGCATGCTGGCACCATGTCGCTCTTCTCCATGGACCACCAAAATGCCCTAATTTTTTTTCTACCATCTTGCAGGGAGGAGCATGCATGGCTTTCACAAGGATTCTAGGAAGCTGAGTTTATCAGTAAAAACATGTCTACTTCTATAACAGATTTTTACTTAGAACGAACACTATAATAATAAGAGCTTGATTTACCTATTTGGACACTTCTTCTGATACAGAAAGATTAGGGATTTAGTAACTGAAGTAAACTTAAAATACCAATCAAATTTGGTGTGCCAAGTTTCAATCTTCTAGTACTAATATGATCATGAATTGCCTTAGAATTTTTTTTTAAAAAAAATCTACTTAACAAGGATCTTTTAACTGCAAGGCTTTACTTCTGTTGACCAAATATATGTGGTTCTATGCTTTATTTTTTTCTGATTTCAGCGTCAGAATTTTACTCCTAGCATGTCTGTTACCAAAGACGTTTACCATTTTTAATCCCGTTTGACAGTGTGTGTATGTGTATGAGATATTTCAAGTCAAACATTATTATGGAATAAAATATGTTATGCTTCAGAGAAATGGTTCTTAAACCAGATGTTTTATGCATATATTTATGAACATCCATATTGTCTGGTTGAACTTGAATCAAAGCTAATTTTGCTTTCTGTTTCAGATGGTGAATGCATCAAACATTTCCCCAGCTTTTCAGAATCACCAGTCTTGTCTTTGTTCTCCAATGAAACTCAGTTCCACTCCACATACTTGCATGGCGCCATGTGCGCATAGACTCCTCTGCTTGTCATATTCTAAACCTCTCTCTGGCAACTTTGTTTTAATACTCAAAAATCAGGATAGACTAACCAGATTTTATGTGCTGTCTAAGGATGTACTCCTATGGCACCCTGAACTTTGAACAAGTTTCATGGATCACTGGGGGACTTACTTAAAAGTAAACATGCAGGGGATTGTGCTGTATGTCAGACAGCTGCCATCACCTAATTATTTTCTTTGTACCTAGGTAGAACAGAATTCAAAAGAGTCAAGAATAGCATTCATGTAAGGCTAAGGGCATGAATGTCTCATTTAATCCAAGTGGCTTTCCCATTTATAATTTAACCTTCCTAGGTAGCTGTTGAGTAATTTGCTTCAGGTATTTGTTAGCCTGCTGCCAAGCCAAAAGAAAGAAACTGCTCAAACTAAAGCAAATGGAACATATATTTACTGTTTGTCAGGAAAAAATTAAAATAGCAAACCAATTTAGCAAAAGGAGACTACAGCTAAGCAGCGGAGCACATGCTTCGAGTGCAGAAGGTCCCAGGTTTAATCTCCAATCAAAGCATCTCATGCAGCAGGTGTTGAGAAAGACTATTCTCTGATCTGGACAGCAGCTGCCAATCGGGGTGAATAATACTGAGCTAGATGAGCCAATAGTCTGGCTCAATATAGAAGAGCTCCACAAGTTGCAGGTTGTTGGTATCAGTCCTAAAGTCACTTTCCTGGAAGAAAGCCTCATTAAACAACATGACACTTACTTCAACATATATATGCTTAGCTTGCTCTCACCCCAAATGCCTGTATAGACCCTCCCCCATTAATGCCCATAGGCTGTTTTGGGTCAGCATAACAATGCAGGGGAAAGCTTGATGCCCCTTGTCCCAGTGTGCCATGGGAGTTAATTCCCCACCACTGACATCTAACAGTGAAGAAAGACAATTGGCTCAAGCAAATCTTGACCTAAGTAGTTACAAAAAGTAATTTATAGTTTGGCTCTTAGAAATGGGAAAGAGGAACTAAGCTACATAGTGAGCCACTATGGTTACCAAGCTTCAGATGGTGGTTCGAGAGCTCCTGGGATCACAACTGATCTCCAAGCAATAGAGATCAGTTCACCTGGAGAAAATGACTACTTTGTAAAGTGGACACTATGACATTATACGTAATTGAAGTCCCTCCACTACCCAAACTCTGTCTTCCTTAGCCATTGCCCCCAGGTATTTCTCAACCTGGAGCTGGCAATTTTCAAGTAAGCTCTTTGTGATGAAGTTGAATATGCTGTGAGGTGCGGTCATGAATTAAAGGTTGTTGCAGGTTTGAGGGTCTTGTGCACCTGGACTGAGTAGCCAAACTTCCTGGCCATTCCCTACAGTTTAGCCATTGTTCCTTCTCACTCCACCTGCACCTAAAAGAAGTGTGCAAGAATTAGGCATTGTTTACTCTCTAACAACTTTCCCACTGGAAAATAGGAAATCTCTCTAGATGCTCCCTTGATTGTACTCAGATTTTGGACGGTTTCCCAGTGGAACAGAATCTGGAAAGAGCAGAGCATGATTCTTTTTTCTTTCTTTCAGCCATGATTACACATGTAAGAAAGTCATACGTTGCTGCCTACACTTTCCCTTGTCCAGTAAATCACTGAAGAAGGCATGTGATCTGCAGAAACTTCTGGGTTAGTTTCTCATTTCCCGATGAGCTCCATTAACAAACCTCCAGGAGTTTCCCAACTGGAATCTGGCACTCCCACCCCCATCCCCCACTGGTGGCCAGAGGGGACCTGGCAACCCTACACAAACATTTTAGGACATTATAATCTTGTAAGTAATTCTAAGTCCAGTCAAATTGTTGCCTATATTATTAATTTTGAGTAAGAAATTTGAAGATTGGTATCACTACTTTTTTTTTTCTTTTGCGAAGACCTTTGTAGTCACTACATATGTACCTTTGTTATACCAGAAAAGTCTCAACTTGGTTCACCTGGGCCTATTATCCTGCATGAACACATCTGCACAAAGGCCCCATTAAAATGAACATTCACAGTACAATCAAGCATTTCATTGTACTGTGCTTTCTCTCCCATGAGATTATTGAAATTGAAGGCATAGCCCAGGCAAGAAATTGCCTGAGTGATTGCACAATATTATGCAAAGGAAAACTTGAGCCTTGATTCTTTTTACAAGATAAAGGGGGAAAATATGAAAAGCATTGTACAACTAGAAGGCATATAATGTAAAAAGCATGTTAAAAATTAGAAGGCATGGGTTTCCTTTGCGTAGGGGTGTGCAAAAAAAAAAAATCAGTATTTTTCGGGTTTGGGTATGCTGTACCTGAAAAATACCAGTATTTCTTGATATTCCCAAATCCCAATATCAGTATGGCATTGTGATTCAGAAATTTTTTGGAAAACCTGAAATTTTTTGGTTCCATTGGTCCCCATAGGGTATAATGAGGAAGTGATCACTAGCCAAGTTACGCTGCCACCACCATGGTGGTGTTGGGGCTTGGAGGAGTAGGCATTTAAAGAGATTGTAACAATAAATTGAACTGAACTGAGTTCACTAGCTGAGTTATGCCACAGCAATGGTAGCAGGTTGTGGAGGAACAGGCATTTAAAGAGACCATGCCTTCTCCAAGTGTGGTGGTGACAGTATGACTCAGGAAGTGAACTCAGAAGACATAGCCAAGTTGAACCACCATGGTGGTGGGGCTTGGAGGAGTAAGCATTTAAAGAGACCACAGTCTCTTTGAATTTCTACTGCCATGTCTAAGCACGGTGGCAGCATGACTCCGGAAGTAAACTCAGACGGCATATGCCTTCTCAGTTCACTAGCCAAGTCCTGCCGCCACTGTGGGATTTGGAGGAGAAGACATTTAAAGAGACCATGATCTCTTTAAATGCCTTCTTGGTATAACTGGATGCACACAAATACAAGCTGTAAAAAATCAGCTTCTTTGGGGGTCAGCTATATTTGTTTGTTTGTTTGTTTGTTTATTCAATTTATACCCCACTCTCCCCACTGAAGCAGGCTCAAGGCGGCTTACATAAAAATTAAAACAAATAAAAACAGAACAATTATAAAACCATTAATAAAGTGCTAGCGTACAATATTGCATAAACGGTGGCGAAACAGTATCAAATCAGTCGTAGTGAGAGTACAGTCAGCAGTGATATTAGAACTATTATCTCGGTCCCATGCTAGTTTCAGTTTATGCCAGCAAGGCACAGGCTGCTGATGATGGTTCCAGGGCACAAGGTCTTAAGCCTATATTCAACTATTAGGTGCAGCTCCTTGGTCCAATGCCTGGTGGAAGAGCTCCATCTTGCAGGCCCTGCAGTACTCTAAAAGGTCCCACAGGGCCCTAATGTCTTCCAGGAGCTCATTCCACCAGTGCAGAGCCTCCACTGAGAAGGCTCTGGCCCAGGTCATAGCCAGCCAAGTATCTTTAGGACCAGGGAGGGCCAGATGATTTTGAGACCCTGAACCAGTGCTCTCTGAGGAACATGTGGGGAAAGGCAGTCTCTTAGGTATGCAGGCCCCTGACCCTAAAGGTCTTTAAAGGTAAGAACCAGCACCTTGAAGTGAATTTGGTATGCTATAGGTAGTTATATTGGTAGCTATATCTCTGATCTGCATTCAGCTTAAAAATACCTGGAAAATACTGGTAAGGTATGGGGGGGGGGGTATTTTTCTGGCTTGGATAAACCAGATGCACTCCCCTATATTTGCATATTTGGGTGGGGAAGAGATCTTTTGGAACCCTGTAATCTCCAATTCATTTATTTTTATTTACTTCAGGAAGTAGTCTTTACATGTATAGACTTCCCTTCACATGCACCTGCTCAGAACTGGCTTGAGGGTCTTACATCTCTGTATTAACAGGGATATTTTGGGAATGCTATTTAAGAAGCAAGAGAGAAACCTCTAAGAAACAAAGTAATCTTTATTGACTTTAAAAGCTGACAGAGAGGCAATAATAATAACAAAAATTAAAATGCAACCCTTTAAGATAATCCTAGTAGTGGTAATTATGGTATCCAGAGGTCCCAAAGAAGAAAAAGGACAAGTTCTAAGTAAAGGAGGGCAGAATGGGGAAGAAAAGAGAAATTCCTGAAAGCAGGAGAGAAGGGAATGAGAGAGAATGGTAGATTAAAAAAGTGTTCTAGGAAGAATAGGTGGGAGAAGATTTCAATTCAGTAGAAGGAAGAAAAGGTGCAGAGGAGTGAGGTAGAGGGGGCATGAAATGAGGGAGTACAGATCATGGGAAGGAATTTCAGACAGAAGGTTGAAGACAGATGGGTTGCAGGGTGATTAGCCAGCTGAACAGCAAAAAAAAAAAAGTGAGGGCTGGATTT
This sequence comes from Gekko gecko, assembly GCA_029375565.1. Taxonomy (NCBI): domain Eukaryota; kingdom Metazoa; phylum Chordata; class Lepidosauria; order Squamata; family Gekkonidae; genus Gekko; species Gekko gecko. The sequence continues at coordinate 45,981,457 of JAPDNY010000009.1, forward strand.
GAGGGGAAGCATGTTGGGAGAGAGAGAGAGAGAGTTGAATCTTATATCGCTTGCGCCTGAAGTATGAGTGTTGACAGTTGTGGTAGTGGAGGGCTGTATTGGGGCAGGAACAGAACCTAAACTGCCAGCGCAGATGTGCAGTTATTTAACTCCTGAATGTGTGTGCTTTCTTTGGGGGCTCAAAAACTTCACTGGGAGTTACTTCTGGGGTCTATGGTCATTGTCAGGAGACGATCTTATCAACTCAGGAAGGTAGCTTTTCTTTATCTGATAGTTTGGTACCAGTATTTGTTGATACTGGGACATACTGGGCAGTTTACCATTGCCTTCCTCTGCACAATCTGAAGCTGACCCTGGTTGAGACGGTCTGTATTTGCCCCAGTGGGGGTCAGCCTCCCCCATTAGGCATGAAAGATATCTATTTGCACATGCACATGTTTTTATGACTGAAGAGATTTGATCAAACTTATGGTATGAGGGGCTTACCAGGGCCAATACATTAGAATAATCACAAGTGGATGGCAATTGACAGGGTCACACACCTTTAATGGAGCATTTGACCTCTGTGGTGTAAGATATAAGTGGCTAAGTGGATATACGGTACTGACTTACTTAGGAGGAAGCGATGAGAAGAAGATCCAGCAATATGTTTGTTTATTTATTTATTACTTTAATTTTTATCCCGCCTTGCCAGGCAGGCTGGCTCAAGGCAGCCCCAAACATGTTCTGCAGGTGATTTTGTTGAAAAAGCAGTGCAATTTGTGAAATAAATGTGAATATTTCAAATAGTTACAGTATCGCAATTCTTTAATTTTTGGTCTATTATTTTATTTCATTCTAAATATTGGTTGCAATCACACACATTAAATGATGCACCTTCAATCCACTTTCCATCTGGGTTTTACTGTGTGAACTGGCAAAATCCAATTTGAAAGTGCATTGAAAATGGATTGAAAATGAGGTTTTTTTTCATTTATAATAAAATGGATCACAGCCATTTTCCCCAAAGATCATGTCTCACCTCGAAACATCCCATTCAACTGATTGTCAAACAAAATAATCATTTGGAAAATGCTGTCCTTGCTAAAACTGCAAATCTTCTTTAATAGGAATTGCAGGGAACATTTCAGTGATCCCTGATAGGGATGGGCACAAACTGGCTCACAAGCCAAAATTTGGCATGAACTTGGGCCAGTTCAAGCCAGAGTCAGAAGCCGGAGGAAGGTAGCAGGAGCCAAGAGTGAAAGTTCAAATCACAAACCAGGAGCTAGGTCATTCAAGCCAGAGTCAGAAGCTAGAGAAGGGTAGCAGGAAAAAGGTCTTGGAACCAGGAGGTGGAGTAAATGCATGGCATCATGGAGTTTTGACAAGTTTGCTTCCACAAAGGAGCCAGCTTAGAGCCTGAAGCTAAATAGCCCTCTGCTGCTGTTTCCAATTAGCACAGCAGCACCAGCAACCCAGCATCTGTCAATACTCAGGACTAACAGATCGTCTGCTCCGCAGCTGAGCTATACATCACCTCATTGCTAAGTCCTGCTAGACTTGGTCTCGTAAGCAAGCAAACATTGGGGGCGAGTCGGGAGGGCTTTCCATCTGTGTCTGCTCCTTGTCAGCCATCTCTGAGCCAAGTGCCAGTGCAGGCAGTGATGGTAAATTGCTGATCTCTGCAGCTTCAGAGGGGCCAGCTGTGGGTTCTGCTGGAGCTGGCAATGGCCCTTCCTCAGCACCCATGACAAATACCATACAATATGTGTTTGGATGATTTGAAATCATAATGACTTTGGGTTCAGTGGACTGCCTAACCCCTGCAATGAAAGCTTGTTGTATCCATTCTTAATGCTCTTCTCAAAAGTAGCATGGGGCAACCATTTGGCCTACAACAGTCATTGTAGAGAAGGAACTTTCTTTCCTATACTCCAAAGTCTTAAAACATGAAGTTTATTGATGATCTTCCTTGGCAGGCATGTGTCATTCAACAAGAAAATGGCCTCCATAGATCAGTTTCACATCAGTTGGTAACTGCATATATTTTCCATTATTGAATTGAACAAATGTTTCCTACACTCCCGTGAACCTTATAATTGTTTTCAGAATGCTAACTTGATTTATCATGATTCATTTAGTCAGTCAATTGTCTTTGTAATAACCCTGTGTTTATGTATATTCAGTAAATAGAAGAGCCAGCTTCTCATTGTATTGATGTTAAGTTTCCTAAATCTACATACAAGAACAGAATATGTATTGGGTTGTCTTATTATTCTAAGCTACAAGTTTAGCTTATTGAATTACTGTTCAGTAAAACCAAGGGTGGCTGAATGTTTCATATTTCATTTATTTTTATGTTTGTATTTTAGTAAACATTTGTTTGCCACTTTTTTGTTTGTTTTCTATATTTTTTTGTATGGTGTAATCATTCTTGCTTAAAATGTATATGGTATTTGTTTACAAAAGGAATATCTGGATCACATGTTGCATTGGTCCATTATGGTCAGTATCAGCTACTCTTACTGGCTACACTTCCTCTCCAGGAACTCAGGTAGGAGTCCTTCATATCACCAACTCTCTGACCCTTTTAATTGTAGATGTGTGCAGTTGAACCTGGTACTTCAGATCCTCTACAGAGCTATATCTAGGGTTGCCAAGTACTTACCGTATTTTGGCAGGGGACACACAGTCCCCGACCAGAATATTCCTCCATGGAACACCCATACTGCACCAAGTCGTCACCAGGAAGTGATGCTGGGTGACACTCTGGCAATGGGGCTGGAAACTTGATGGTACCATCGAGTTTCCAGCCCCATTGCCAGAGCATCATCCGACATCACTTCCTGGTGACAGCATCATGCACTGCATCTTTTCCTCCCCAGGAATGGTCCTGCCAGGATGTATCTGTCCCCTGCCGAATTACAGTAAGTTCTTGGGAAGCCTGGCCATACCCCTTCCTATCATATGTATATCCAGGGGTCTTTTTTTGGGGGGAGTGCACCAGAGCACAGCTCCGGGAGCTCAGGAGCCAAGCCCCGCCCCCAGCCGGCATCCCAGGGAGTCTTTCAGGCAGCCGAATGTCAATTTCAGCTCCATTGTATCCTATGGGCCGTTGAAGTCAATGGTGAAAACATAGGGTATATTCTGGGGGCTGGAGGGGAGGGGGTTTGAGGGAGAGGCTCCAAACTCACAGGGTAGCTTATGGAGCTTCTCCCAAAGATACCCACCAAGTTTCACGAACATTGGACCAGGGGGTACAATTTTATGGGCACCCAAACAGGTTGCCCCCATTCCCTCCATTGTTCTCTATGGTGGGGGAAAAAGTTACTTTTTTCCTTTCCCTGTTTCCCTCCTTCTTCCCTCTCTTTCCTTCCCTCTTTCCTTCTCTTTACTCTCTCTCTTTCCTTCCCTCTTTCCTCCTTCTGTGGCCCAACTCTAGTGAGAAGGAGTTTAAACTTTAACCCCCTTCTCTCTTAGCTCCTCCACCCAGGCCAGTTGGGGAAGGGGAGGCTTTTGAAGATGCCTCCCCCCCCTTTTGCTTCCCCTTTTGACATCACTTCCGGTGATGTCAGGGGGCATGGCATATGCTAATAGCCCAATAGCTCATTAACATGCCATATGCTAATGAGCTCCTGCAGCTGTTTTTCTACGAAAAGACCCCTGTGTATATCTATAATACCCATTTAATAATGAATACTGATTTAGTGAAACACAACATTGAAAATGTATATATATTATGAGAAAATTTCAGTTCAAGAGAGCAGAACATAGCATGAAAATAAAGAAACACTGGTTCAATTTGCACAAGGAGAAGGCAAATAGGGCAAGAGGAATTTGGGGATAAGAACACCAAAGATGAGAAATTTTGAATCATCCCTAAGTAAAACTTGTAGCATAGCAATTTCTAAATGATAGTTGGGGGCTAGGGTTGCCAAATCCAGCTTGGGAAATTCCTGGAGATTTTGGGGTGGAGCCTGGGGAGTGTGGAGTTTAGCAAGAGAAGGAAGCTTAGCCATATAGTCCATCCTCTGAAGCTGCCATTTTCTTTAGGGAAACTGATCTCTGTAGTCTGGAGATCACTTGTAATTCTGGGAGATCTCCAGGTCTCACATGGAAGTTGGTAATCCTATTTGGGGCCTGTTAGTTTGGTACAGGAATTATTTGGAATGGTCATGAAACAGATAGCTGACAGAGCTAGTATATAAGGAGCCAATATGGGGTGACATTTGAGGCCTTCATGTGAATGATAAACATGGGCACAAATCACTTGGTGAAGCAAATGCTTCCCTAATAACAATACAAAACATTAATTGCTTATTCACAGACAGTCATTGTAATTGGATAGGGCAATCAGGTCAACATTACAAACATGGTTTTAGTCTCCACTGGACATTTCTGTCTCTGGAGCTTTTCCCTCCACACCAGAGTCTCTCTGTTCCTGTCTATTTCTAGTTTGGCAAATTCTTAATTGGACATGTCAGAAAATCCACATTAGGTTTCACGTCTGTCCACAACCTTTACACTAACTAGAACCAGAAGCTTCCTCTAGCAAAGAATGTAATAGAACTAATTTTTCCTGATTCTGTAGGTAGATAAGGACTGCATTCTTATGGTGATTCCCCCATGGTCTTCTATAAACCCATCATAACTACACTTTAAAATCCTTTGATAATTGATTGCAGAAATACAACTCTCTTTCTTTCCCCTTTCAGCTGAGTGCATTTTCCATTATACTCCCGTATTACCCCTATAACATCCTGCCCCATTTTTGATGTTACTCTCTAGTGCCCTGTCCTTATGAAGTATATTATTATTTTTTCTCCTTCCCCATCTTCTGATTCACAAGACACGCTATTTTCTATTTCCCTTTGAAAGGATTGCATTAAAGTCTATGGACCCAATCCTAAACCTCTTGCATGTGGCATCAGGCTGAACACCCGCTGCTCTGTGTGATGATTGCAACTGTCAGCCCTGATAAATCAAAGCACAGTTCTTTCTCTTGGTGAATATAACTTTGGTTCATGACCTACTTCTGCACATGGATAACCCTTGCTGGTTCAGGGCTTATGATTTTATTTCCCTACAATACTGTAGCTGTCACAAGTTCCAGATGGGCTTTTTATAACTGATTTGTGCATTACATTTCACACTTCAAGCTATGTTCTCTAGTTTATTTCATTCATTATAGAAATCTAGGGGAAGTTTCATCCTCATATAGTCCTAGGTTTTATTCTCAAGTTTTTAATGATACAGCCCTGACAATTTCTTGCACTGTGTTTAAAACTGAAAACCTTATTTAGAAACCATGCACACACACACACTTGCATACATCCCCTTTAAAAGTGGACATAACTTCTTCAAACAGCCAGAGAGGAACATCATCTGGAGGGAGCTGTGAAGCATAATAGGGCAAAGATGTGCACTGGGTAGAGACAGTCAAGAATAGCTGCCTTTTATAATACAGAATTCCCAGAAAATCATAACTACCCCCTCCACATTCCATTATACCCAGAAGGAGTAATACAACGTTGGCAAAGCAGTGACTTCGAGTCATACCAAGGATGATGCGACTTCAAGGTTTGCATTTCTTATCTGACATTTTCATGTCTTTCTTCAGGGCACAGACAAACTACATTACAGATGAAGACAGATAAGACAAAGCCTGAAATTTGCTTGCACTCTCAGAGGTTAAGAAAGAAAATGTGGGGAGCAGATAGATATCCTGACTTTGTAAACACATTGGAAGCAGTGGAAAGAACAGAAACAGTACCAAATTGAAAAGGCAGCAACATGTTTTGGGTACTAAAATAGCTTGCAGAACACAAACAAGCAAGGAAGTGGGCTATGAATGTTCAGTTAGTTAAACAGTAGGATTGATGGACATGTCACAGAGCTATAGACACTCTCATAAGAGTCTTTTATAACTGACTGCAAGGTCTGTATAACTTATGATTCATCAAATGAAACAAAGAAATCACATGTTGTAAGCCTGGCAGCTTGACAATCTCCCACCCTGTTTTCCAGTCTGGGATAGTCAGAAAATAAACAGGGAATTTATCAAGGTGCTGGTGAGCCGAGTTCATAGCTGGTGGGCAGTGCTTGCATTAGCAGATTACTAATAGTGATCACCAGTGATTACTAATAGTGATCACTGAGTGGCTGGCACCTGGTGGGAGACTGAATAGGCAGGTACATAGGAGATACATCCATGTCAACAGCATTTCTCCTTTTACGGGATGAACCTGGAAGTGATATCATGCCCCTTTAGGTGTGAGCAGAAACTCTGTAGTGAACCCATAGAGTTTCTGGCATAACGCCACTTCTAGGTTCACTCCAAAAATTATATCATGCCATTGGTGTGATGATGATTTTTTTTTTTTTGGTCTTATGTTTTCCCCACTGGCCTATCAAGCAATGACATGAGTTGGGACCATAAACTGGGAGATCTCCCAATGAAAGAGGAAACAAGACAATTCTAGGCCAAACCTACTACACTGTCACTTTGATTGTGAAACTTCTGTTTCTCTTGGCATAATAGTTTCATCATTAAAAAAAAAAGAATAAACCTCTTCATATAGTATTTTGTGGTTTTGTCTCTGTAGATAAGGTTTATTTTATCACTTGTCCTAGAGACAAAAGCGCAAGTGCTGCCACCAGTGTTTCCCAGCATGAAGTTCAGTTAAATGTTCTTCTTCAGTGTGGTTATTTGACATCTTTAGGATATCAATTGATTTGAAGATCGTAAGACATTTAGTTGGTTCATTGAGTCCCATGACATTACAGGAGCACATTTCAATATGGGTTATGATATTAACTCCGTATATCAATATGTGCTGCATTAAGAAATGAGGACCTCGGAGAATGTCATGAATCAGATTAAGAGGAAAGAAAAACGGGAGATGAGCTTCCCTAAACCAAATACATAAATAGGGATGGCAACATAAAAGTTTCTTTCTTATGCTGAGGGAGACATAAAGCAAAAAATGCACTGTCTAGACATTATTCAGCCTCTGTATATTGATGTGACAAATTAAAGCTGCTCTCTTGCCTGGAACCTGCAAATAGAAACAAAATAAAAGGCAGCATAAACCCTTCTAAGAGCTATAACTTAGACATTACAGACCAGGCCTGCACAACTCGTGACCTCCAAGCCACCAGCCAAACATTGGGGCCTGCCAACTGTTGAATATCCCCTCCATTAGAACAGTTTCTCGAAAGCATGTTGGGAAAGAAAAGGATTATCTAATGCCCTAAACCTGATAGCTTAAATGTGGCTGGGGTTCTCCTGTGCAGGCCAGCTTAGTCCCTTGACTCATTCTTCATTGTAATCATTCCAAAGGTTTATTTGTTTGTTTTTTACCACATCACAGTATGAGCAATGGAAATGAGACTAATGATTTAAAAAGGAGCATGATTAGGAATGTTACTGAATTTCATGACAATCCTGCTTTAGAGTGAAAGTACAAGTCTCTTTTATGGTTTCCACATCAACAGGATGAAGTGCAGCTATCTTTTCTCCCTGACCCGATTCACAAAATTCAATTTAAAAAATTGCCATTGAAATAGATGTCTGTTTTTACATCAGTTGCATATAAATGGTGTAAAATTATTACAAATTCTGTAAAAGAAAGAAAAAAAGAAACGATACACTAAGTAAAAAAGGCAAAATGAATATAGGTTTCCCAACCATGCATAAAATTTGAAGACATGAAAAAAAAAATGTATTTGCCCTTAGAAGTGATGTCTTTTGCAGTAATGAATTCCACTGGGAACAAAGCATCTCTATCACCAAATAGAACATCTCCAGAACAATTATAGTTCATGAGAGGGATGGCAGGAAGGGTTGCATTAATGCTTAGTTCTCGTGGCCCTTTCTTACATGCCCAGGGAAATGCTGATCGCCAGTTTGTGGCCGGGAAGCAACTTTCTCCAGGCCAGTTTGGCCAGGTAGCCTGGAGATTTTTTTGCCATCTTCTGGGCAGGGGTCACTGGGGGTATGGGGGAGAGGTAGTTGTGAATTTCCTGCATTGTGCAGGGGGTTGGACTAGATGATCCTGGAGGTCCCTTCCAACTCTATAATTCTAAGATTCTATTATTCTGGGACTCCAGGTTCATCCAGAGGCAATCAACCTCCTGAGCAGTTTAAAAGTGCATAGATAAAGCAACTGAAGATATGATAACAACTTTAGTATTTCACAGCATGCATAGAATGTGTTCCCATCACTACTGAGTGTATGTTACTTCCAATTGGGGGTGCACTTTTGGGCAGCCCAGTTTAAAAAGACTGTTCAAAAGAGCCCCAGTTGAGCTATGGGGAGAGTTATCCCCATGGGATCAGCTGTCTTGTGGGATCTTCTGGGCAGTGTGGTTTAAAACGAGCTGCCCAAGAGAGCCCCAACTGAGCTGAGGGGGAGAGTGCCCCCCCCCCCAGCTCAGCTGTTTTGTGGTCTATCTTCAGCAGTTCATTTAAGCACCATCTGTTTAAAGGAACTGTAGAAGAAAGCCTGAAAACAGCTCTGCAGCATAGCAATCTGCTCCAGCCCCTCAGCTGTTTTTTTGGGGTTTGCCAGTAATTTCCTGACTATTTCTGGGATTTTTTCAGGGATTTTTTCCCCAGTTTTCTTGACAAATCCCAGATACACTTGGGATGCTAAAATATACCTGAAAAAATACTGATAAGGTGTTTTCTGGGTGTATTTTCGGATCAGGTAGATCTGAACGCACACTCCTACTTATAACTTCAGCAACTCAGTCCAGACACCTGGGATTGGAAAGCAGAGCTTCTAAATCAGCGATTGTATTTTTTAATGTAATCACTATTCCTTTCAGTTACAAAATGGCTGGGTTTTTTCATATTCCTTTTTATACATTTCATAAAGCCAAGGTGCAACTATGAAGGTTTTTAAATGTTTCATAGATCACCTGTGCAGAAACCTCTAAATTTCAACAATGTTAAAAAAAAAATGACTGCTGCTTCCATAAGAGTTCAGATCTCACAGACAGAAACTCCCCAATTCCCCAGTTCAGAATACTGGGTAAAGGTTGAAGAGCAGACTTTCTTTGAGCAAATAGCCCAGATTTCTCACCTGCTGTCAGCGATTCTCATTCATAACAGAGGCTTTTGGCAAAACAGACTATGTACTTCTGTAGATTCACTGTTAGGCAGTCCCTGATCGTCATCATTCCCTTACTTTTGCATCATTGGGCCTGCTTCCCCACACACATTCAGCATTTCCATATTGTGCTAAAATTCAGTGGTTCACTGCTGAAGCATTTGAGATGAGATGCAGGGATCTCAGTAGTGGCACTGAGAATTATTGTAGTCTCAATGACAGTTCAGCAGCTCGTGCTTTTTCTGTGACAGTAGCCATGTGGCCCCAAAAACATTCTTTTGGAGGCTATCTAGGAGAAAGAGGTTGGTAGGTGTCAGTTGGTCCTGCCTTGCTTAACAGACTTCACCCAGATTCACATGATAAGAGGGTTGGCATAGGGCTCATATAGGCTTCACTCCAAAACTGGCCTATGGGCCTGCCTTATAGGTGGATTCAGCTGGTCATGCTCTGTGCATGCTAGCCATTACTTTATTAGGAAACCCAGACAGCCTGAAATAGCTGAGCGGCAGGAAGTGCCTCCCTGCCACTCAGCTCTTTTTGCAGCTTTTGTGGGGAACAGAAAGCAGGGGTTCAAAGGGACTCTGTGTCCCTTTAAACCCTGTTTCTGCTCCGTCTATGAAGCACCTCAAACTGTCATGAACTGCTTTAAAAGTTTTGTTCATGAATCACAAACAGGGCAAAATTTGTGAGGAATTTTGCTTTATGTTTCAGTTTCTGCTCATCCCATTCTTTCTTACAGTTTTCTCACTCTTTCTTACAAATGTAGGCCTAAGTGCTAAATATATAATGTTGCGGTGTTTCCTCAAGGAAATAATTTGGTACACAATGCATGGCTGTGTAGAACAGCTAGTGAGACAAATTGTACAGTTGTACGTATTTGGTTGTATCCTACCAGTGTTTTTAATGGTATAAGATAGACAAGGTATGATCTTTCACAGTTCTTCTCCTCAGTGTAGTCCTGTCCCATTTTTTTTGGTCAGCATGGGTCCCACAATCCACAGCATACTGGGAGATAGAAAGTGCCTCTCCTCCCCATTGCATCAGCAGAAAATCAGGTAGGGACCAGCCCATCTTTTCAAACGCTGTTCCACTCTGCTATTTCTAAGCAGCACATGTCTGAAAAGTACATGCAATGCCAAAAGTTTAGTTTATGCCAAAACAGCTCAGGATTAGTTAGTGTGCATCTACTTTACTGGATGCTGCATAATAAAGAATACACATGCAGCCATAGGGATAGAAGAAGAAGAAGAGAAGAAGAGCTTGGATTTATACCCTATCCTTCACTGCCTAAAGGCGTCTCAGAGAGGCTTACAAACTCCTTTCCCTTCCCCTCCCCCAACAGACACCCTGTGAGGTAGGTGGGGCTGAGAGAACTCTAACACAAACTGTCCTTGAGAGAACAGCTGTGCCAGAGCTTGTGACTGACCCAAGGTCACATCAGCAGGTGCAAGTGGAGGAGTGGGGAATCAAACCTGGTTCTCCCAGATAAGAGTCCGTGCACTTAACCACTACACGAAACTGGCTCTCTAACTGGATAAGACAGATGTCATACATTCCAGATTATTTAGCATGCCCTTGGAGGCACTTGAGGAGCAGAGATGTAATAATACAGAAAAATAATACAGATGATACATGGAGAAGTTTTCAGATGAAAGGTGTGGTCATGTCAATGTGGCCACATCCTGAGCCATCAAGTAATCGATCAGGGAAAATGACATTGGTGTAGTTTAACTTAGGAGAACATATAGAAGGAGGCTGCAGACATTATCTTAAAGGGCGTATCAGTCAGGCAGTTGTCTAGAAAGCTGTGCCTTCACCCAATCTGCTTGTCTTCATGATGGCCGCATTTCTGCTCAATGTGGGGCCTGCCCAATGACATCCATAGTTCTAATGTTGCATTAATTATGCCCACTCTGCCATTCTAGATGCTTTCTTGAGGTGTCCTGCCAAATGCCTTCATTTGCCCATTCAACATATAAAATAGAATTAGTTTCTTTCTCATGACTGAAAATTAGCAGGATTGGTGGGAAATGTGGAAGAACTGGTGAAAATGTGTTTTCCAGATGCATCATTGGAAACCTAGGAGTGAATTCAGTAACTAAAACGAGTAGTTTTCAGAACCAATATAACAAAGCATAATCCTTTGTTTTAAAAGAACTAAAGCTGAAAACAAGTGGTTCTTGCCTTTTGGACAGAAGCCACGATTCTGTCCCTGCCTTCCTTTTAAGAAGGGAGGTATCAACTGTTGGTTGCAATAGGATCCAGATTTGCATACTGGCCAATAGGCTATTGGAGAAGACTATTTTTAAAGCCTTCTTTCGCACTCTGGCTAGCTTTTTGCTGGCAAAGCTCTCCAACTTTCTTCCCTTTCCCTGTGGCTGGGGGGAAGGCTTTAGTTGGGATATGAGCCTTTTGTTTGTTTGCTTTGCAAGAGCTGGTACAGGTAATTAAATAGGACTGCACCTCTGGGAGACTGGATAGCTTCTAACTAAGGTGTACTAGGATTAGCACAAGTTTGCATGTGCTGTGCTGCACCAGTGCTCCCTATGCTGCACCAGTGCTCCTGCGGTGCAATCAATAAAAGCTGTGGCTGCTTTATTTCTCCAAATTTATGTGGTCTGTTTCATTTCCTCACCTGAGCACTTCAATGCCCCTGGGCCCACAATAGCACAAGTCTGCGGATCCAAGAGGATTTGACTAGCAATCTCTTAGAGGTATGGGGAAATCACCAAATTAGACACTACAGACTGACTAGTCCCAGGGCCTGGGAAGGGAATTTTCATAGTGTTTGGCATTGTTGTTTGAACTTGCATGCTAACCAGCAGAAGGGGGATGGTATTAAGGTTTGGCATCTCTCAGCACATTTTGCATTCAGGGTTTGATAAATGCAGAGCAGTTACCTTATTATATTGAGCTTGGAGCCAGGGTGGGGCTGCCCAAAGCTTGCAAACCCTTTGAGGTAGCCTATTAGAGATGCCACAATAAAGAGAATAAAATGATTTAGTTAATTGCACTTCAGCCATTAAAAGTTTAATAAACTTTCACTTGTGGTCCAGTTAGAGGCTACCCTAGATTTTTTCTGATGTAAGACCTGAAGCTTAATTTTTTTATGAAGGCCAGTTACTCAGGAGAATTGGGGGGGGCTCCTCAGAAAGACCCCCTCAAGGTAGAACTGCCCCTCTTCTGAGTGACTTAGGCCAGTCACTGTAGATTGGTGGAAAAGTTGGAATTAGGAGTATATAGCCTGACACACAGGCTGAGAGAGGTAGGTAGTAGGGGTATGGGGGAAAAAACAACAGTATTTTTTGGGTTCGAGTATATTGAACCCCAAAAGTATTGGTATTTTCTGATATTCCTGAATCCCAATACTGGTGTGATATTTGGATTTAGGATTTTTTGGAAATCGTGGATTTTTTGGCTCCATCGTATACTATGGGGACCATTATAGTTGATAGTCCTGATAAGATATAATGGGGAATCCATCTGAGGATATATGGGGGTCTAGGAAGTCTGTCATCTGAAGCAAAGACACCAAATTTTCAGCATAGTTGTTGGTGCCTCTTCTCAAATTCTCTGAGTTTCAAAAAGATTGAACCACAGGGTCAAATTCTATGTGCCCCCAAAAAAGGTGCTTCCATCCACCACTGTTTTCAAAGGAAGGGGGAAAGGCATTTAAAGGGAACACAGTCCTTTTAAATGCCTTTTGCAAACTGCAAGTGAACTCCAAAGTGAACTTGCAATCCCTTTAAACACCTTCTCCAAACCAAGAGATCACCTGGAAGGTGTTTAAAGGGACTACAATCCCTTTAAACACCCTTTTACTTCCACTATCTGGCAGTCCCCAAAAATCCTGAATATTTTAGGGATTTTGGGGATTCAGCTAGTTCGGATAGCTGAAAAAATATTGAGATCTATATCTTGCTTTGGCTATTTTTCAGCTGAGATATAGTAGGTAGGTTTCCTGTATGGACTGCAACATTCAGCTTTAAAAGTTGCCAACTTTGGGTCAGAACTCTGTGTGTGCTCTGTTTTGATGGCAGTGTGAATGAGATTCTGGAATAATATACTAAAAGAACAGCTGGGCTTCCTGTGTGCAAAATTCACTAATTCCTTTTAAGTGGGGGAATTAGTGAAGGAGACTGAGCTTTGCAAGAGGAGGGCAACTAGCAAGATCTCCACCAGGTTTATAAGGATTTTTCCCTTAGAGAAATGCTCGGAAATAAACCAGGCTGTAGCTTAGCTAAGAAAGGTTCTTTTTATTGAAAGAGTAAAATACTAATGAATTGCACACATACAAAAGTAAAAGCACATGGTGATAATCTACACATAGGCTACTAGATACATGGGAAGGAGTGGGATTATAGAGGGGGTTCTCTTGGAAATTATAGTTACCAGACCAGAATAGTTGAGGTCCATGGAGAAGAGGCTGTGAAATGAACCAGCACTCCATTCAGCAAAGATGGAAGGAACCCAAATGAGTTTGGTGGTGAGTTGTCATTAGGCACCCAAAACACATACACACACACTGCATGGGGCAGAGCATGTCCAGGTATATGGCAAATTGCTACCTGAGAGCATGGTGATGTGACTGCCCCCCTAAAACAATACCTGATGAGATTAGCTAGAGATGAAACAATGAGCTGGGAAAAGACTGAATAGCATTCCTAGGACTAGACAAAGACCTGGGAAACTAGTGATATTTTGCATGAATGTAGCTAATGGTTTTTTGATGACCTTCTGTTGTTGGAAGGGGAAGCTGCTGGATATGACTGAAAGGTGTTAAGTAGTTTCCTAATTATGGTAAACTGGTCAGGGACAGTCAGGCCAGGTGGGGAAACAATTAGTTTAAGGTGAAACAATGTCCTTTCCTGGAGACCCATTATTGCCTTTGTGTATGGTTTCAAGGTGAGGACAGGAGTCATCCAGAATCACTGCCCAGACATGTCTCTGGTCTGTGTGTACTGCCATCCATTTTGTGTGGCACCAGAAACATTTTGCAGACCAGGCAGTGTCCAGAACATGTGATTTTGGGGTGCTGTTAAAATGAAGGGTGCTTGGACTTACTCCTATCAGAAGCTAAACTATACCTTCAGTAGAAGGGGATGTCTGGGGGCTAAGAGTGGGCAAAGCTGAGTGTCCTTGGGGTGAGTGTTTGGTTGCTGGTGTCTCTTCTGTCTCTGACCACTCAATTTTTCTTGTACGATAAATCTGGCTATCTTTTATCCAGACATGTGTCAGAAGGCTCCTTCTTGTTCACAGAAGATCCAGGTACTTGTTGACAACCTGATCCATCTCCTATTTAGCATAAGGCTGGGGTGAGTCAATAGAATTCTCTCAAACCCCATTTCTAACATCTGATATGTTTGTTTTTAATCATTGGGGAGGATTGAACAATTCCCTCCAAAATTACTAGTCCCGCTGATATCATTGGGACTTCACGTCCAATTGAATTCTTAAAATACTATGTCCATTGATAACTTGTTACACCAAATGAATGTTACCTGTCTGATTTAGAAAAGTGTCTGTGGGAACTTTTAATGTTGAAGGAGCTCTTTAATGATAAGAACATAAGAGAAGCCAATGTTGGATCAGGCCAATGGCCCATCCAGTCCAACACTCTGTCACACAGTGGCCAAAAATACCAGGTGCCATCAGGAAGTTCAGCAATGGGGCCAGGACACTAGAAGCCCTCCTACTGTTGCCCTCCCAAGCACCAAGAATACAGCGCATCACTTGCCCCAGCCTGAGAGTTCCTATCTATACCTTGTGGCTAATAGCCACTGATGGACTTCTGCTCCATATGTTTATCTAATTCCCTCTTTTTAAATACATTTTAATTTAAACATCAAAACAAATAGGGTAAACTATATACATCAAATTTGAGTACTATCAGCATAAGAAAGATATTAATATTAAGAAATAAATTTCTAAATTAGCAAATACAATAATGTATACAATATATATCTGAAAAGGTTATATGTAAAATTGGTAGAAGTCTTTTGGAATCTTCTTCATTTCTGAGAGATAGTTCATAATCGGTAATGGACCATTTGTAATTGGTAGTTTGTAATCAATACCCAGACCATTTTAAATTTAACCAAAGTTGTGTGGGAGGTCTGTTGGTTTAAATTAAGAGTGAGCCTGGCTAACACATACTGATTCCAAAGTCTTGCATACTGTAGTGACTTTGTTGGGGTGACTGGGGATTTCCATTGCATGGCTATAGACAGCTTGGCTGCTGACAATAATATTGCAACAATTTCTGCTTTCCAATGAGGTTGAGTCTCATCTATTTTCAGTTCCAAAAGAAGACAATCTATTGTTTTGAAAGCATCCCAAATCAGCAAGGGTGATATATCATCTGTGTTGTTATTACTGAAATACTCTGTTATTTGGTTTTCCAATTCCTTATTCATGGTCTCATCTTGCAATAAAAGGGTATTTAGTCTCCATAGTGGTCTGTCAAATATTTGTTCATCTCTATCCATGGCATAGCTAACCCAACTATGATCTAACCATAAATAGCTCTCCATTTTAGGAGAATGTAGTCTACCATAGACATGGATGCTAACAGGTAGTCAATTCTTGTATGAACTAGGTGCCTGGTAGAATAGAAAGAGTAATCCCTTTCTGTTGGGCACGGCATCCTCCAAACAGTTATGTGATCATAAATCTTTAATAGTTTTGCCAAGCCAGTGAGTTTTGTTTTGGAAGAGGTTTTTAATGTATTTCATAGGTTTTGCCCCTAGAAGGATCTAGACTATAGTTTAGATCACCCCTAAGAGAACTTCACCCTCTTTGAACTCATCAAGTTTGGTAAAGACAGTTTCCAAAAAGGTCAATTGGTCATCATTAGGAGCATAAATAGACCCAGTCACTAGCTTATTATCAAGTTGTCCCTTAACAAAGAGGAATCTGCCATGGTCATCCTGAATCATGTCCTTAAATGTAAATCAAAAATTTCAAGATAAAAAATCGCTACTCCTCTGGATTTACCAGCGCCTCAAGCATGATATTGTTCACTGAACCAGGATGAACAAAACAATGGGTCTTAGTTTGCTTTAAATATGTTTCTTGTAACAGCAATACATCCGGCCTTAATTTGTGCAAACTACTAATTGTTTACATTTTACTCAATTATTAAGGCCACAGACATTTAAAGAGAACATTTTAATGTATTCACCATGACAGACCACTATAGTAAAAGGGCTATATGAAAAATCTAAAAACAACAGGAGGTTCCTAAGGACAGTAATATTTTGATAATTGACATTCAAAAATCAAAATCAAAATTGTTTCTATATATGTATTAAGAATTTGACAATCTAGGTATAAGTTCAAACAATTTACTTAGGTCCTAAAAATAAAATAAAAATTTAAAACATTCAATATAAGTCAATTAAAGGAAAAACAACAAGGTTCCTCCTATTCTAATTAGGAGGAAGATAATATAAAATTATATACAAATTAAAAATCAAGTAAAAATAGTAAAGTAAGTTAAAATACAGTAGAATAAAATAGTGTAATACCCTACTCCCAATCGTCTCCCTTAGGTCTCCTACCCAAAAACAATTTTTAACCAATATACTACTTAAAATAACTTGGCATTCTAACCCCCACCTTTGCCAAGGTTCGTCTACAGCATTCTAATAATTATAACAAATTTACATAGTAATTATCAAGAATCCATAATTTCTTTGTGGCCTAGATCTCTATATTGTTAGTGGATTTTATTGAATTATCTTCTAATATCGTGTTGAAAACAGGGCTGTTTGAAGGAACCACTAGGTTTGACATAGGATTTCCTTTTTTTATAACAATCATTGGTTCCATTGGAGGATAATTTCCTCTTGAAGCTGTCCATGCTTGTAGCCGCTGCCACCTCCTGTGGCAGTGAATTCCATGGGTTAATCACTCTTTGGGTGAAGAAGTACTTCCTTCTATCTGTTCTAACCCAACTGCTAAGCAATTTCATTGATGAGTCACATTCTTGAAATGCTAGGTACTATCTGCTGCTCAAAACCCTAAGCAGCTATTTCATTACTTTACAGACATTTGTAGCATTTTCAGAAGCATAACTTTGACTCACTTTATATTTATGGCTATCTTTTCAGAGCCATAGTTGCACAGGAACAATGGCAAATCACTTTTTTGTGTATATTGCAAAATTTGTGACCAGCATCATGCCAAAGGTTTGGAGTCAGCAACAATGTATTTAAAATATGTGTAAAGCTACTGAGTTTAAATGAAATAGAACAGAAAAGCTGAATAGCTATGGAAAGCTTGACCTTTTCTACTAACTGTCACCTTCAAAAAAAGCTGATAAATGACATAGGGGGCATGCCAAAAACTACCATGTGACACATGATGGACATATACAAATATTGTAATTATACTTGGCCCAAATACATGATATGAATATTTGAACATGGGAAGCAGGGAAGTTGGTGGGAGGGAACTATAGCAGGGGTTCTGGACTTTTTAACCATAACCTGAGAATCTTAACTGAGTATCTCTCTTCAGAGTCCCATGCCTTCTGATGTGTATTAGATTTAATTATTGTTTCCATTTCAATGGACAGAGAAAATATGCACACACAAAGAAGTGTATATTTGGGTGAGTGCAAAAATAAAAGTTAGCTTTGATTCTTATGTGTTTTAAAAATAATTTTAAAATAATTATTCTGTGATGTCAGAATTAAAGCTACTTTAATAGGGAAACCAGTCCAATAATGGTTTCCATTGGTTTCATTGGGGAAATATTCTGCTAGTAATACCCACACACACACACTCACACACACACACACACACAACCCATTGGGGGGAAAATTACATGGATTTTACCCTTGTTCTGTTTCCAGTCTGGAATTGCTGTAGAGCCTTGAGAATAATAAAAGCAGGGTTTCCTGTAGGCAGTGTTGCACAGAACTGTCCATGGGATCTAGATGCTGGAATTCTATGAATAGTGATGATTAAACCAATCAGTAGCAGAATTGTCAGGACAGAGAAAAAGAGTTGCTCTCAGGGCACTGTGGCACCAGAAAAGAGCCAGCTACAACTGAGAAGTCTTTATATTACTTCATTACTCACCCTTACTATTAAATTCAATAAAGACCTGATTCTGACAAAGCTCCCTTTCATTCATATTGTTTGTTGTTAGCCATTCAGTCATGTCTGACTCTTGGTGATTCTATGGGCCAGCTCTCTCCATGTTTTCCAATCTTGTATTGTTTCTCTGAGTTGTTCCATGCTCAGGCTGGTTTTTACTTTTATGGTGTCTAGCCACCGTTTTCTTTGACAGCCTGGTTTCCTTTTGCCGCTAACCAATCCAGGCATAACTACTTTTTCTTGTGAGTTCTTCTGCATGACATGGTCGAAATAAATCAGTCACAGTTTTTTATGATTTTTCCTTCCAATGACATGTCTGGTTTTATGCACTCCGATACTTGCTTGTTTGTTACCTTGGCTGTCCAAGGAATGTGCAGGAGCCTTCTCCAGCACCATAGCTCAAATTTGATTTTCCTCCTGTCTTGCTTCTTCATGGTCCAACTTTCACAGCCACAGGTTGCTATGGGGAACACATTTATATTAGGAACTTTTTATCTGTTTTCCCCCATAACAATAAAGACAAGTGGGGATCTGCAAGACTTTCTGGGGGGGAGCTTAATTTTCCCTTGCTGGTCCAGCCACTTACTGGGCAGCTCATTAATCCCCCTCCTCTCACAGAGAGGATTCAGGGGGAATTTCACTCAGATGTCCCCTTCCCCTCCTGCCTGCTCATCTCCCTCTCCAGGTCCAGGGCAGAAGGGGATGGTGGGGCTTGGCTCCCCTCCTCCTTGCTTACCCACCTGCCTCCAGTGCTGTTGCCTTGCAGTGGTTTCAGTGGGGGTGGGGCATAGGGTGTGGAGGAGGTTCCCTCTCCTCCTCAACCAGCCACCTCCCTCCAGAATCCCTTTAGTACTTCTGTCTTTAGAGTGGTTTCAGATGGGGGGCTTGAGGCTCCCCATACTTCCTTGCCTGGCAGCCTGGCCACCCTCATGCCTCTTGCAAGGCAATCTCAGCAGTGGGCAGGAGAGGAGGAGATTCTCAGGAGACACTATTCTATGCAAGCAGACTCTAATCTTTGTAGTTATTTGAAAATCCCTCCTTTTTAAGATTTCAGATTTTTCTGAAAAATGGGGGCATGTCCACCATGTTCAGAAAAAAATCTCCCTTCTGTCAACATGGTCCAAGTGATGCTCTATATTCTTGGTGCTTGGGGGGGGGGCAACAGTGGGAGGGCTTCTAGTTTCCTGGCTCCACTGCTGGACCTCCTGATGGCACCTGGTATTTTTAGCCACTGTATGATAGAGTGTTGGACTAGATGGGCCATTGGCCTGATCCAACATTGGCTTCTCTTATGTTCTTATGTTCTTATCTGTGGATTTAATCAGGCATACTCTGGGATGACCGGAGTCTTCATAATAATTTTTCTTCCTTGCATCTTTCCATAGTATGTTTGTGAGATTTCTCTTATCTACTTCAGGGAGGAAACCTTAAGCTTCTTCCTCTATTTACTATACAGGGCAGGTGGAAGGCAAAAACTGGTTCAGGAAGGCAAAACTGGTTTGTTAATTCTGTTTCCCTTGGTCTGTGAAGTCCTCCATACCTGCCAACTACTCGAGGTTCTGTCTAGTTTGACAGCATGCCCTGACTTCCTACCAACGAGTACAAGCAAAGCTTTTATACTGCCTAGAAGGAAGAGCTCCAGCAAATATCTCTTAGCTTTATATAGAATTAGAAATCCCTCTAAAAACTACTGGGAAAGGGTGATGATTGGTAGAAAAAAAGTACACAAAATACCATTCAGGAATCCAGTTTGGCTAGAGTCTTGCATGGGTAATATCCTTGAGAGGCACACATTTTTCCTCTCATTGTTTTCCCTGCTGCCCCATACTGAAAACAGCCAGTGAGATGCCGGAATAACTGATCAGGTTTATTACTACTGTCTAATATCAGAAATCACTCTGTTTGGGTTTACTTATTTGATAGTTTCAGAATGTTTGTGGTTCAGGTCAGATCTTGTTTAGTAAGCTTCCATCTTGCATCTCCAATGAGCATGTATGTTTGCTACTTTATCAGTCATGTCATTATGTGTTTGCTGGTGGGGGGAATGAGGTTCTCTTTGTGCATTGGAGTTCCTGTAACCTGTGAAATCAACTGCATCCAAAATTAGGTTGGGATGGTTTGGGTAAGTGTCCACTTTTGATGTTTGCCCTAAGGCACCCCTATGAAGACATGAGACAACAACACTGGGTTTAACTAGCTTATTTAAATAATTAAATTTTTAGATCTAGATCACATCATTAGATATGCTAACATATTTAAATGAGTAGGCTGTGCTAGGCAGCCCGGCAGTGGCTGCCTTTGTTGGGCAGACCCACCTTGACTCCAGATTCGGCTTGCATCTCCCACTGGTCTCATTTTTCATCACCTGCACACAGTTTGCAAAGAGGTACTCAGCATCAGCCCCTCCCCCTGATGCATCGCTCAGCTATTAATAGGTTCAAAGAGCACTGAGGGCACTCCTTCCCAGCCATATGGCCCATGATGCACTGATGCACACACTTTCCATTACTGCCGATGCTTCATTATTACTGATTGATGTACACTTCATTACTGATGATGCTTCAGTGTGCTTGCTGATCATCCTTACCTATCTTTGAGTCATAAACCAGCCTTGTTGTAGAATATAGCCTTAGAAGTACATGTATCAGCAAGGGGTAGGGGTAAGTGATCAATCCCCCCCAAAGCCCAAAAGGGAACAAGATTTTGATTACTTGGTCCTATTCATGCATTCATATCACTTATTATAAGGAGTGAGGTAGCTGGAAAATGCTTAAGTAAGGAAATAATAAAATTGAATAGTTTACTCCAGCAATTCAGAAGTGTTGGGCCATCCTCAGATGGAGGAACGTAAACATTGACTAAAGTCAGTGTGAAGTTAGCTAGGCCAATTAACAGAGCTTGAGCCAAGGATGGACAAGAGCCAAGCAAAGTTTTTTCAGAATAGATATCCTTAGCTATCATGATCAGCCTGTCTTGTCCCTGCCAAATTAATTATGACCGAAATGGTTCAAAGATCAGGACTATTTAATCACCTCTACCCCAATATCACAAAGCATACAAAAAAAAAAGGCCTCCTCAGTTTCCAATCAGAGGAAACCTTCTGATTCCTGCTTGTCCCCAAAGGCAACAGACTAATCTCATGAGGTTAAAGGAAGAGTAGGTGGATTAGCGGAAGACTAGTGCCAGCTGAGTCGCACCCTTCAAACTGGGTGCCTATCAGCTTGACAGTCTGGGTTCTCAGTGGGGGACCTCCTCGGGGTTGGGGGGCACATACAACAAGCCTTAAGGATTGTGCCCCTCCATCCCCTCTATATACTACCATGTACCATGCAGGCCATGAGGAGAAAGCTGCAGAATGATTCCGGACCTGGCTCTGAGCCGGAGTGGTTTTGCCTTGCTAGGAAGCTTAGGTTGCAGGTGAATACAACCTGTGATTCAGCTTGTTAAATGAGCAGTGCAGATCAGCTTATATGCAAATAAAGTCCCAGTTTAACCCATAAACTGTATTGTGCATCATTTGGGGGGTGGGGTGGGCAAAAGTCTGCATGGAGGACGTATGGCCACAGTATAAGTCATCAAATCATGTTTTCTTATCAGCTTTAAATGTGACTACCCAATTAAGCCTTGTGCCTTCCTAGTCTCCAAAGGGGGCCTTCCTAGTCTCCAAAGGGGGCCTAGCCAAACCAATCTCTGGCATTAATGTCATGAGTTCCACATTTCATTGTGTCATATGTTGAATAGACTTTCCTGAATATTCCTTTATTTCTGTATTCCTCTCTCCTATAATGCTAAATGCGATTTTATATGCTCCTTTAAAAAAAGTCATTATTTTTTTTTAAAAAATGGTGTAACAGCTAAATCACAGTTACTGTGCTAGCAACTCATGCTGCTCAATTAAGCATATGCTTTGAACAGCACAGGATATGGTAGGATGGCCAACCTTTACTTAAGGTTAATCAGTTTGACCTCATTAGAAGGAATGGTAGGTAGAGGTGTCCTTTCTACCATAGCTGCCAGTTTGGTGTAGTGGTCAGGAGTGCAGACTCTAATCTGGGAGAACCGGGTTTGATTCCCCACTCCTCCACATGCAGCTGCTGATGTGACCTTGGGTTAGTCATAAATTCTTTCAGATCTGTTCTCTCAAAGGCAGTTTTCAAAGAACTCTCTCAGCCCCACCTACCTCACAGGGTGTCTGTTGTGGGGAGGGGGAGAGAAAGGGATTGTAAGGCCCTCTGAGATGCCTTTAGGTAGTGAAGGGTGCGGTATAAATCCAATTTCCTCTTCCTCATTATCAAATTTAAAATGTTTACTATTATCACATTTATTTTTGCTTAATTATTTTCAGCACAGAACAAAATGGCAGACATGCAGATTTCATAATCATGTTTAAATTCTTTCTGTTCTCATGGTAATAGCAGCAACCACCTCTGGAATTTTCCTCCCCCTCAATACTAGCAGAGGTTGCAAATGAGTCTTTATAACACTTAATCAACATGTATTTCATTATTGGTGCTATCGGGCTCAGTCCAACATTATATTTATTTTAGAAAACGCTTGTGGTTCCTATAAAAAAAATAAAAGATGTATCAATGCTGTTAGGAAGGAGGAGAAGTAACCCCACCAACCTAGTTTCAACATTTCAGTATGAGTATCCGATAGCTCCTATGAATGCTTTCAGCTTTGGATGGTTTGTGAAGGGAAGAGATGCTGCTAGTGGTGGAAAGTGCCGTCAAGGTGCAGCTGACTTATGGTGACTCTACAGCATACCAAAACAATTTCCCACAGGCGCAGCTCTGGGCTCTGCACTCGCTCTTCCCTTTTGCCCCAATGGTATGTATAAATTTCACACTAAAGACAGAATCTGCATTTGTCTTTCCCACCAGTGTCCCAGCCTTTTGACTCCATCTTCAAAAAAGCTGTCCACATTTGGTGTTGTTTTCACACCTCAACAGCGCTAGCATACATTTGCACATCCACATATGTTTATCGGGTGGCTCCACTGTCATTGCACCTCCACACTGCTTTAAAAGAATCATCTCCAAACAACATTCAAACAAGCATAGAGAAAGACGGCGTCACAGCAGCATGCAAAGGATTTAAAAACACAAATGCAGATTCGTCCTAAGTGCTGCATGGCCGCATTTTCCCCGCAGCTTTGCGCATTTTTCCCCATGTCTACTCAGTCCTCAAAAACAGGATTGAGTAGATGTGGGGAAAATCACGTGAAGCTGCAGGACAAAATGTGACCGCGCAGCACTTAGTGTGAAATTGACACGTACCATCGAGGCAAAGGGAAGAGTGAACGCGGAGCAGCGCTTGTGGGAAATCAGCCAAAAGAGGGAAAAAAACAAGAGACTGAAGCCATACATGATAGAGCTGTATAACTAACTCTATGTGTCCATCAGATCTTTAGCTTTTTTATTTTATATTTAGCTTTTTGTTTTCTTGGGAAAGAGTTTCTGTTTGTTTGTTTAGATCCAAGGGGGCAGCCATGCTGGTCTGAAGCAGTAGAACAAAGTTTGAGTCCAGTGGCACCTTTAAGACCAACAGAGTTTTATTCAAGGCATGAGCTTTCGTGTGCAAGCACACTTCCTCAGAGACATTGAAATGGAAGTTAGCAGTCCATACATATAGGAAGACAGTGAACAGCAAATTAGCATAAAACATAATGAAGATGTTTTGACAGATGCAAAGACCAAACAGGAATAACAAGCAAAGTTTATATGACCACCATTTATTTTGGATTTAATTATGGGGGAAAACACAGTGGAGCAAATAAATATGTCAAAATAGATGACTAATGTGTAAATGTATTCTTCTTAATTGTGGAATGCTAAGAATAAATAAATGAGATTCTGTTGTTGTTTGTTTTAATTAAGGGAGTTTCAAAAGTTCTTTGCCATGAGGCATGAACACTTTTTAAAAAGGGTCAACATCATTATTGGTAGGTAACAGAGAAAGGAGGCAGAGATGATGGGAAGAGGGAGTGATCCACAAGAATGGTGAGGAAACAGGAAGAGGTACAATGCTGGGAAAATGGTTGTGCTACAGGTCTGTGGTCAGGTCAGGTCTTGGTAAATAAGCCATGTTTCTTACTTATGTGTTGCAGCATGTGGCTGCTTTTCTAAGTTAGTAGTCTGAATTTTCTTAATCACTTGACAAGAAAACATGTATCTCCCAGGTCATGGTAGGGTCAATAAAGCGACCTTCCAGTTGTTCACACAATCACTCTCATTGCAGTCAGATGCATTGTTTAAATGACCCAGAGTTCCCACATTGCCTGTGAGGGCATGCAATAGCCCCAAGACGTATCTTTATTTTTACTCTAAGAGTCTGAAAAAAATAAAGTTTTGAGGGCATTTGTTTGGGAAATAAGCTGAAGTTCCTGTAAGGCAATACGATAATGTATGCATAAATTTATCAAGATCCAGACAGCTTGGCCACAGTTAATTAACACTGAGTATTGCTGCCATGAGACACAGAGTATTCTGAAAGTACAAAGAATGTATTCCGATTTGGGGACTTCATTGGTTTGATTTTAGTAGCCTGCTTCCTGAAGGCGGCAGGGCAGCTCTGGAGAAGCGCAGCAGAATGGGGTGGAAAAGAAGAGAAGCCAACTGTACAGTTGAGATAACAGAGTGTGATCCAAAACCTGCTATCCATCAGATGGACTGAGAGATAACCTTTTATACTTCTTTGCTGAGGAGGGGAATGTGGGAGTGATGAAAAGTCCATATCTCCAGAGATAAGCTAATTTGAAAAAAAAAAAATGTGTGTGTGTGCATGTACATTGTGGAGGAGAGGTTTTTCTTCTTCTTTTGCATCTCTCCTTATAATAATTATATTTTGGTTTCTCAAGATTCCATGCGCTCCCATTGGCTGTAAAATGCCCTCCCTCAGCCATTGGCCCATCAGCCGCCACTCAAGAGTACTCGCGTGCCATTGGCCGGGTGCTGGGTCTGCTTCTCTTCCCCACCCACTCCCCCTTTTGCATGTCAGATTTACTGGCAGACAGCTCTCTCTCCTGAGGAAGACAGTTCTCTTGACTCCTGTGAGGGACTGTCCCCTCAGTGGCTGTTGGTTGGTACCCAAGCTTGGTTCTGTGAGTAAAAAAACAAAGGACTTTCAGCATAACCCCTCCCGTACCCATAACCCCCTCCCCAGTGGCCACTTTCCTGTAAGAATAAATGGAAAAAGGCTCTTTCTCCTGCTTAGCTTCAGCATGGCTGGCTGGCTAATGAGGTGGGCCAGCGACCATCAAACCATTTTCTTCAACTCCCCACTGTGCGGCTGACTTTCCCCTAGGGTTGTCCCACCTGGAGATCTCCCACCATTTCAATTGACCTCCAGATGACAGAGATCAGTTCCCCAGGAGAAAATGGTTGCTGTGGAGGATAGACTCTATGGCATTATACTCTGCTGAGTCCTTCCACATACACCCCAAATGCTGCCCTCCACAGGATCCACCCCCCCAAATCACCAGGTATTTCCCTAATCAGAGTTGGCACCTGTACTTTCTCCTCTGTCAGCCAAGGGCCCTTTCCACACCTATGTTGGCCTTTGGGATAAAATGTATTGGGCCCAGTCCTGATCAGGTTGCCAACTCCAGGTGGACAATTCCTGGAGATTTGAGGGATAGAGCCTGGAGAGGGTGAGGTTTGAGGAGGGGTGGCACCTCAGACAGGTATGATGCCATAGACTCCACCCTCCAATCCAGCCATTCCCTGATGGGGAACCATTGTTGCCAATCTCCAGGTGGGGGCTGGAGATCACTCAAAATTACAACTGCTCTCTAGGAGGGGTGAGGGAGGAGATGGAAAACTAAAGGTAGGTTGATGGTTGGCTGGGAGGGAGATAGGGTTGTCAACTCCAGGTTGGGAAATTCCTGGAGATTTGAGGGGTCGAACTTGGAGAGGGTGAGTGTTGAGGAGGGGTGGGACCTCAGACAGATACAATGCCATAGACTCCACCCTCCAAACCAGCCACTCCCTCCTGGGGAACCACTGTTACCAATCTTGGGGGTGGGCTGGAGATCACTCAAAATTACTACTGCTCTTCAGGTAGCAAAGATCTGTTCCTCCGGAGAAAATGGTGGACTCTGTCATTATACCCTGCTGAGATTGCCACATCAAATTGTCACTGAGTGCCCAAAGCCGGGGCACTCTCCCAGAGCCTCTTTCTAGAGCCCATTGTATTTATTTCCACAACGGGCCTTATTCCTAGTTACAGATAAATATATCAAGGAGGAGTGCTCCTTTAGGGAGATTAAGGGTTTAGATAAGCAAGTAGATGGCTGAGTCCTTTACTTGATGGAGTAGGGGGAGAAAGCTTCCTGTCTAGCACTTAAGTTAAGGAAGAAATGGCTGGGGCTGGTCCATTGCTCATTCTCTTGAATGTTTAGGTCATTATTAAGGCTAGGTTATCAGCGAGGGAACCCATTAGTTCCTTGGGGAAAAGGCTCTTTTGTTTACTCCCACTAGATATGGCTTTCACATGATTAATGGAGAAGTTGCTTCAAATTCCTTGCATGCCCTCAGCATGACTCACTGTCATCAGTTTGATCCAGACTCCATTTTTTCATTGCTAGGCCGATGCTGAGATGTGCAAGTGTACAAGGATCCAAAATGGAGGGTCCCGGGCGGGGGGGAGTCCTCTGGCATCACATACCCCCACACTTTCTTGGGTCTGTACCTTCATGGTTTTCCACCCCAACTGAATAAAACCTAGAGTAGTTGTGTGACTCCTTGAGGACACCTATATTGCCAAAATCCATAGAGGTAGAATAAAAGACTCTTTTTTCTAAGGTAATGAAGGACACCCATGTATACTATTAAAGTCTATGGGAGAAATGATAGGACATATTGATACAACAAATAATAACAGTGATAGAGATAGCATTGCAACCACAACTCAACATCAGCCTGAGGAAGAGGCAGACTGAATAAAGGAGGCCATTTGGTGTCACAAGGAGAGTAAGGCATCTGGGTGGGTGGGCAGGCAACAGCAGGAGAAGCTTGAGGTAGATTTGCTGGGATGGGGGATAAGGTTTGGAGAACACCAGACAAGCTGGGGAGTGCAGACTCCAAGGGGGAAAAAATGGCACAGCAGTGCAGGCATCGGAAGGGAGAGAAAGGCAGGTCCAACTCCCACCCTCAGTTCTTCCAGATTGGAATACTGGAGGCAGAAAATGCAATAACAAAAGAAACCAGAACAAAATGAAAGAAAATTACTGGATTTCTGCTGCTGCTGTTGTTGGAGAATTCATTTTGTGTTCATATTAATTACAATGATTACAAAACGTTCCATTTTCGTAATTATTGTGATTAATAAAGAAACACACAAATCTAATGTCACTATTGATGACTGGATTGAGGATTGGGTTGTAAGCAGTTTTTTTATCTCTAGTAACTGGAAATGATGTGCCATCCTGTCACAAATATACAGTATCTTACAAATAAAGTTACAAGTTGTATACAATTGCCTAAATGATGTATCCTAACTTCAACAGGTAAGACTGAACCATAGTCATGTGGCCAGTGTCTTTTGACAAAGTTACTCATTTTTAAAAAAGGTTTAATGCTACTTAATAAATAGTGTCTTGGATCATTCAAGAGCTCTTGTGATTTTTAAATATTTATCTTTATTTAAATCTGTCTCCAAGACTCAGTGCACCTGATGGAAAAGATCATGGGCAGATCTCCTAGGTAGAGGGTTGTAATTATTCAGTAACTGAGAGTGTGATATTTTTAAACATATCACCTACGAATGCAATTTGTCATACAACACTTCTAATATTTTGCTTTTACCCTCCTTCAGGATTAACATTTTCAGTCAAGTAGCTTTTCAGGACCATGGAAAGCTCTTGTTAAGTACCTATACACTCTCTCAACCATTTTGGGACCTAATTAGTTTTCTACACTTGTCCTCTGTGGGAGTATTAACAAAAATCTTAAAATAAATGAAGCAATAAAAGATCTGTTTATGTATTTTAAGTAATCAGGGAAGAATTGGTCTCTAGAGCACATCAGAGGCTGGTGGGTTTTTTTTTTTTTGGGGGGGGGGTCAGTTTAGTTACTAAATGAAATGATAAATAATGGGATCTCATGCATCCAGCAAATACCTTTTGTTGTCAATGGAGTAATAGTTTGTATGAGTGTTACCTAAATGATCAAAAGTGGGATCATTTACTCCCCCCAAAAAAACTTTATCAATATGGTGCTTTAAAGAGCTTTGTGATCTATTATTTAACACAATATTTATAGTTGATAATATCTTATGTCATTAGCATTACTATTCTCAGATTTTGCTTTTGATGGGCTGAGGGGGTTAATTACATGGCACATTGGAATTCACAAGATGGAGATCGGTATTTTGACATTCTGCCGAAGTTGGGCTCTTCCCTGTCATTTTACATTGTAAAGTGAGAAGATTTTGCTGACTTCTTGGTGAATTTACTTCTCTGCTAATTGCCCCCTCAGGAGCAATGTGTCAGCAGCATTCCCCTCCAAATCTTGTGTAATGATTAAAAATGGAGAAACCGGGGTAGCTGAAGAAAAGGTCACTGTATAATTTCCACTTATTGTAACAAATAGAGCTAATGGAAGTGCTCCATCTTTTGTACATATCTTGGAAACATTTTTGCACCCCCCAAGAAAAAGAGACTTTCCAATTTGGTTGCATTGTGTTTAATGTTCTGTTTATGAGCTTTCACCCATTGATGGTAATGAGGTGTGATTCTCTTGCTTATGCCCTTTTCTGCCAAGAAATTAACTTTTAAGCAAAGTTTAATTATCTTTTTATTTATAAATGACAGAGGCGATATTATTCACTGCCAAAGGAAAAGTGGTAGAAGTGGTAGTTGTTGCTCAGATGTAAGGGTTATGATATTCAGACTGCCACACTTTTTGCACTCTTACTGAAGGGCTGAAACAGCTTTATATTCCTCTTGTTGAAGCTGAAGTGTGTAATTTGCCACCCTCATTTCATAATGCCCTCTTATGCAAAAACACAACCCAAGTACTGTTGGTTTTATCAGAAATAGTTAGGAAGAACAACAACATATTGCTCTTTTACAGTTCCTTTATTATAGTTTGTGTAATTGAGCCTTGTTAAATGCATACTTTGCCAGTGTTGTATAAGATGCACATCTGCTTGTCAAGATAAATCAATAAATCATCTACAGAATGCTCTTGCATCTGAGAATATTGTAACTCCACAGAACAGGTGTTTGTGACAACCCTGAGGCAATTTATCTTGGCTTGAGGGATGTTTGATAGAGACATAAAGAATTTCAGTTCTATCTCTTTTGAAATTTCTCGTTCAAACTTATGTTTACACCACTAAAATAAAGTAGTGGTCCCATACCCAGTCTAATGTTACACTCCAGCATTCACAAGCCTAAGAGAGCATAGAAGCGTTCATAACAAGACTGAGATGTTTGAGTGCATCCTTCAATATGTAAATTTAAATTAATAAAGAATTCTAGATTCCAAAGTAAATGTATATTATACTGCTCTACAAGGATTGTGTGTGTAACTTGAGAACTTGTAACTTGTGAACACGGCTTAGGTATCACACTCTTTCTGTGCTTGTTCTTGAGGTTTGCCCTCACACTCCCGGGAGTTTCAAAGCAAAATAAACATTCTATAGACAGAAACCTCTCTGTGTGTAAAGTGCTGTCAAGTTACCCTGTAGGGTTTTCAAGGAAAGTGATGCTCAAAGGTGGTTTGCTATTGCCTACCTCTGCATAGCAAACCTGGGGTTCCCTGGTGGTCTCCCAACCAAGTTCTAAGCAGAGCCAACCCTGCTTAGCTTCTGGGATCTGATGAGAGCGGGCTAGCCTGGGTGGGCCATCCACATCAGGGTGGTACAAACCTGCACAGAGGTTTTCTGCAAAGGATGGGAGTACCCTTTCAAGCCTTGACCGTGTCTTTCAATAATTGCAATCATTTTTTGTCAAATTGGGAAGGAGAGGAGGGAGGCTGTATGCTATCCTTCACATCTCTACCATCAAAGATGTAGCATCATGCAGCTGAGATCCTTGATGCCTGTTGTGGAGGATTTCAATTAATCTCAGGAGATGAAGTTCAGCAGCAAGATTTAATAAACACTTTACCCTCACTCTTAAGTAGTCATAATTGTTGGATTATCCCATAAGACAATTGTTTCTGAAGGCAATATATTTTAAAGTATACCATGATCCCCATTAATACTTTTTTCCCTTTGATCTGCTTTTCTCCAGTCTGATGACAAAGATATGTCATACCAGAAAAAAAATAGTAGTCTTATTTCCTCAGGGAAGCCCAATTTTTCCCCCCTTGCATTGAGGACTTCTTCATAGCAATGTTTCAGAACCTACCTTCAGAGGTGTTATAAGTATGTAAAACAGTGTTATTTTTTGATCTGAAAGAGACTTTCTCTAGAATGTTGGTTGGTATGGAATGTTAACAAGACAGCTTCTGTGTAAAGACAACTTCTATATAAAGGCTTTTTAAATAGTTTAAAGCATTATAAAAGGCATGGTAACAGAGATGGAGAAAAAAAATTCAACACCTGAAGTAAAATACAATGGAAAGTTTGTGTGCATTTGCGTGTGTGTGTGTGAGACAGAGAGAAGGTGACTGATGTGATCTTTCCCTGTTCATTCCTGCATTAAAATACATTGTAGTGTAAGAAGCGTGCTGCTTGCAGATCCCACAAAGATGGTGACCTGGTAGTAATCTTAATACCATGTTAAGTGATACGTAGGTTTTTGTTCTTGAAAGTATAAAGCATTTACAGTTTCTAAAAGCAATACATTGTCCCCATATTCAGAATGAAGAGACAGACACAGAGGTTTTGGATGAACTAATGGGCCACTTTATTTAACTTATTACTTCCAACTCAATGGCAAGGGCAAAGTGTCTTGCAGTGTGGTCCAGGCCAGTGGTCAAATTTGACCATTCCCTAGCCATATACCAAGGAACCACCATGCCCCGGATCAAGCCCCAGCCATTAGGCTCACATCTGCACGGCACACAAAACTGTATAGCTTAAGTGGAGGCACAATCTCTGCAGACCCAAGACTGTCTGCCTCCCTAACCCCAGGTCTCTGAACCCCAAGGCTGATCTGGCCAGACACCTAGCCCACGACGGGACTGTTAACCGGTACTCCCTTAGCTGCATCACAATCACCAGCCCCCATTCCACCAACTAAAGTGACCAACCAAAAACAGAGCACTGCCCCATGCCAATGTACAAGGTAGGCAAAAAAACCCCTATGTACAAGGTAGGCAAAAAACATCCCCGACCACAGCAAACAGGTGACCAGCAAGCCTGTACATTGATCAGGGTGAGAGGGTGGGCCAAAAGAAAAGCTGCAACTGAAGTGGGGAGGGAGTGGGGCTGGCCTTCAGTGAGCCAACCCTGCTGCCCCTGAGACCCAGATGCTGTGAATCAGCAAAGGCACCTTCAAAGGGGGCAAAGGCAGCCCCTGGCAGTATGGCCATTGGCCTTCTGCCGGGTGGGGCCAGATTGTGATGAAAGCCTCAGTAATTTAAAACTACTGCAGTACTAAAAAAACAATAGTTTCAAGCTCTTTAAACCAAGGTTTTTTTAAAAAAAATTAAACAAACACATGTGCACACAAGAACACAAAATTGTCAAGCTGCACAATAGTCTCAGCACAATTCCATATGCATACAGAGTATCCTCAACACAGTTCCATATGCATACTGAATATTAGCTCTCTGTGCAACCCTCTGAAGTCTCCAGAAACTGGTCTTGAATGGTGAGGGGATTTCTGGAATAGTATGAGACACAAGACTGCAGCTCGGTGGAAAATGGTAGCCTCCCACAAGTAGTGGAACATGCCATCCCTCACATTTATAGGTAGTTGTTTTTAAAGTCACATGGACTAAAATTGCAGTAGAGTTGCTGGTGCCTATCCTTGAAATAACCTCCACATTACAAGGAGATTGGACCAAGGGGTCCAATTCTATGGGCCCCTGAACAGAGTGCCCCCACCTGTCCTCCATTATTTCCTATGAACAACAACAAAACTCCAAGCTGCTTCCAGGGCAAAAGCCATGCATGCAAGCAGCAATCACAGGTCATGGAAGAACCAACAAGCCCAACAGAACCATTGCAGAGCCCAATAATCCCAGTAGAACCACAAGCCAATGTGCCAAGTCAAAATTATACTAGAGAATCTCTACAGTGGAAATACAAGGTGGAGCTGCACTTTTGCAAGACCAGCAGAACCATTTGCAATGTGCAGAAGTCCAGCAGAACCAGGGCCAGCCCCAGGTGTCTGGGTGCCCTAGGCAGGACAGCCTGGGGTGCCCACCCCACCGGGGATGTCAACCTCCCGGTGGGGCCTGGAGACCGCGGGGGGGCAGCGGAGCACTGGCTTTCCTGGGCACTCCACAGCTGCGGGGCCCCCAGGAAAACCAGGGAAGGGGTGGGGGTTCTAGCCCACGCCCCCTCCCTCCCAGCACCAGCTTTCCTGGAGGCTCCACAGCTGCAGTGGCCCCAGGAAAGCCAGGGAAGGGGTGGGTGTTCTAGCCCCTGCCCCCTCCCTCCCAGCACCTGCTTTCCTGGAGTCTCCATAGCTGTGGGGCCCCCAGGAAAGCCAGGGAAGCAGTGGGGGTTCAAACCCCTGCCACTTCCCTCCCAGCACCAGCTTGCCTCAGCGCTCCGCAGCCACAGGGGTGCTGAGGCAAGCCAGGGAAGGGGTGGGGGTTCAAACCCCCGCCCCTTCCCTTCCAGTGCTGTCTTGCCTCGGCACTCCGAAGCTGCGGGGGCACCGAGGCAAGCCAGGGAAGGGGCAGGGGCTCAAACACCCACCCCTTCCCTCCCAGCAGGCAAGCTCTGCCGCTGCCGCCTCCTGAGCCCTGCTGGGGTGCTTTGCTGGTGGCGGTGGTGGAGAGGCGGCGGCAGGGGGGCAGGTGGCTTTTGAAGCCCAACGTAACAAATGGCAATGTACAAAATGGCGAGCAGAACCCAAGGCTACTATGACAGTTCAAGCCAAAGAGAAGTAATGTCACACCAGAGAATCTCTGCAGTAAAACAGAGGGAAAGCACTTTTCAAGCCCAACAGAAGAAATGGGAATGCATAGAATGCTCAGTAGAATCCAGTGACACTGTAGCAGTGTAAACTCAACAGGAATGTCAAACCAGAGAATCACAACAAAACAAATCCAAGCCAGGGTTTGTGTATGCAGTCCCAACAGAACTAATGGCAATGTACAGAATACCCAGCAGAATCCAGTGCCACTGTGGCACTGCAAGCTCAATAGAATGAAATATATACCACAGCAGAACACATCGAAGCACTGTAAAAATGTTAAAGGGAAACAAAGGCTGCAGTCACACACACTAAATAATCCACTTTCAATACACTTTCTAACTGGATTTTGCCAGTTCACACAAGTAAAAATCCAGTTGGAAAGAACATTGAAAGTGGACCGAAAGTGGATTATTTAGCATGAGCAAGTGCAGCCAGGGCAACTTTGACAAAGAAGGGGAAAAACCCTCTTGAAACTGACAGACTTGAAATTTACAAGCAGTCTGGTAAACCTATAGAATCCTCCCCCCCCCCAAAAAAAAAAAAAAAGACACAGGAAGGTAGGTAGGTAGGAAGGTAGATAGAATTTTGTTGCATAGGGCCATAACAATATAATGATAGGTGCCTGAGCAGTAATAAATATATAACAGTAAAAGGACAACAAACAGCAAAGTTAAAAACAATGTTAAAATTGTCAGGACCAGGACAATATGAAGAATACAATTTGTTGAATATCAGGGTGGAAGTTTTACATGAATCTTTTTGGCAGTCAGTGCAGACAGTGACATTATGTAGGTGATGTAATGATCATTATCAGATAAGAGGTAAATGATTTTGTCTGCCACTGAATGTGAGGCTAGCCTGGCTAAAATGGCTACAAGGAACTTGGCCCTGGGAACCAAGTAAAGGTCACAAAACCGGACATAATGAGGAAGATCCTCCAATTCCAGGGCTCCACAGATAACATACTCACTGAACAACTGGTGTATTCTGATAATGGCCAACTAACATGGTGGTTGTCATAGTTTGAAATCTGAGGGCTGTAAAGGCTTCTCTAAGTTCGTCAAAGGTGGTGCTGGACAAATAAGAAGCTCTGGTATGATCCTGTTTGAGCAGTTTAAATGATGGGGAAAATCTAGAACTGATAATAGTTCCCGTAAGGCAGCATCTATATTGAATATCAGATCCTGAGTTTTGAACCCATCTAGAAGAAAGCCCTGGAGGTCAACAGGTATTGGGTAATGGTAGAAAAGCCTGAGATAGCAAGATAGCTAGAACCCAAGAGGTGTCTTTCTGGAGCTGGATAAAGCACTGCTTAGAAAGATGACTAGAAGGAGAATTCTTCAACTTTATCCAGTAATTAATTAAGGCAGGGTGGGTATGGGCCCTAATGGAAGGAAGCCAGATTAATCTCGCAGCATGGCTTTAGAAAGAAGTTCTGTTTTCCAGGCTAGATATTGTGTTGTCATCCCATACCCTGATCTCAACCCTATATAGGAAGTGCAGTATTTGTTTGGGATTGAAATCTGTTATTTTTTAAAAGGGATAGATTCCTCAATGCCTCACTGCTGTCTTAAGTCTTTGGAAATAGTTTGAATTCACAAAAAAAATAAAAAAAAAAGATAGAGCATGTGTGTGTGATGAACCAGTCCTCCAATTGCTATGAGAGACATGTTTTCCACTGTCGGGATATCTTAATTACTTCTGCTGTATAAAGAGAAGGAGGAGATGGGGGGCTGGGGGACATCAGACACATACTCCTCCAAAGCCTCAGAGCGCTTCTCCCTGGAGCCACTTTACTCAAGCCGGAAAGA
The DNA here is from genome assembly GCA_029375565.1 of Gekko gecko. Classification (NCBI taxonomy): domain Eukaryota; kingdom Metazoa; phylum Chordata; class Lepidosauria; order Squamata; family Gekkonidae; genus Gekko; species Gekko gecko. The sequence continues at coordinate 46,016,522 of JAPDNY010000009.1, forward strand.
ACTGCTCTGAACCATGACGGGTTTCTTAGACTTAAATTCCTTATTGGGGCTTGTCTCCAATGGTGATGGGCTAGTACTACTCTCCTTCTGATCCCTTGCAAGGATCCAGTTGGAAAGGAGATATGCCATTGCTTGGGAAATCAGGAGAATCTAAGAAAAACAAGACACCTGCTGAGAATTGTAAGCACCCAAACATGAAAAATAATACATAATGCCTAAGAATCCCAGATTTGTGTTTACCATTTCAGAAGTCCTGGCAATGACCCGAAGCATCAATTTCCATGCATATTTCAGCTCAGGGATTTCAGAATGCACACCCCTGATTTTCACTCCCTTTAAAGCTCAAATGGATTGACAATCTAGCTTTATAATTTGTTGCATGAGAACAAGACTGGTGTCAGACATGCAGAACATGTATGTATGTTTTAATTGCATAAGAATTTTGCATGATTCTTAGTACGCTACTCACCTGCATAATACAGGTTATTGTTTGCCCACTCATATTTTGGTGTAGTATGAATTGCAAGAAGTTTGGAGCCTTGCACATGGAGAAAAAAAATCCCACAATGGATTTTGTGTACAAATACAAATGTAAAATGGAACGTTAGTCATAAATTACAATCAGTCACTTATCAGAACTCATTTAGCTAATGCCTCTATTGAAAAAGCTGGCATCTTTGACTGAAATAATTGATTATAATTCTCTGGTAATTGGCTTATTGCCTGATAATCTGCATGCAATGCAAATGCCTTCCTATTCAGGATCATTCCACCAAAGATGCTAAATATTTATAAATACAAGTTGTCTCTGTTAGAGAAATATTGATAAACAATTTCCAAGTCATGCCTTTGTTCGCTCTGTCAGTTAATCATACACGAAAAGCAAAATATTTTTAGATACAAGCTGTCTCTGTCAGAGAAATGGCTTTCATCTGCTGTTCTGACTGTTGCATTCATCAGGGAATCAGAGATGTGGAGAAGACTCTGAAGAGGCTTTAACAGTCAACAACAGGCAAGAATTCCCCTTACTGGATTAGCATATTGGAGCTAGGCAGCCAGGTGTTTGTTCAGCCACACCTTAAAGCTTCCATAAGTTCAAAGGAAAGGGAAGTATCCTGAGGAGAGCAGCATTTGTCTCCTGGCCTGTAGCAGTCTTTTATTTGTCTGTTTTATGCAATTGAGGCTGATCTAATCTTGGAATGATTCCACAATGTCTGTAGGATTTTCTCCTGCCATGCACAGGATGAGATAACTTTTCAGATAGCCACTTAATGTTCAGATGATCTGTTGCTGGTATATTTCCAAGACAGTTTTCACTTCCCCATCCTAACCCCATATTTCTGGACTGTATCCCAGAATGCACTCTCCTTCTCTTCTTCAGGGAATAAAACCTCAAGGTAGAGAGAAGAAGCAGTGATATTTTTATGGCAATTCCATTAACAATTAAAGAATAAGAATTACTAAAAACAGCAAACAAAATAAGAAAGAAATAGGCAAAGTACATGATCCTTATGGTTAACCAAAATAGAAGGTGCAGGCAGATCCCCCCTCCCCGGGTATATAGACATATCCAGATTCAGACTGGGAAGTGAATTAGTCCAGGAGCTAGCCAAGCTAAAAGGCCCTTGCTGTACTGCAAGCTAGCACTGCAGGGCCACTCAGTTCAATGCTAGCAGCAGTAGAGGAGGAGGCACTCGTCATCACTGCTGCTGAACCAAGTGGCCCCTGAACACTGGCCCAGATGCTGGAGCTTGGCTCTGCCTGCTGCTTTTTGTCAGTGGCCCTCTAGGGCAGCAGCCCACCATTTAAAGCTCCCTTTAAATTCAATCGCCACTTCGCCTAATCATATCTGATGATATAGACAAGAAATGGATTTTCTTTGCCAGCAGTCAAGATGATTGATCTATCATCATCATCATCATCATCATCATCATCATCATCATCATCATCTATCTATCTATCTATCTATCTATCTATCTATCTATCTATCTATCTATCATCTATCTATCTATCTATCTATCTATCTATCTATCTATCTATCTATCATCTGTCTGTCTTAGTACGTTTACCCTTCTGTTTCTCCAGATAGCTCACAACAGCATACATTGTTCTCCCTTCATCGTTTTAGTCTCACAACAACCCTCTGAGGTTGGTCAGGGTGAAAATGTATGATGGGCTCAATGTCAGGGTGGTGTTTAGAAGCAAACTTTGAAAATAATTTGTTATGCCAAGAAGTCAAGCAGTGTCACAGAGTGGGTAGAGCTAGCCTTTGAGAGAGAGGGACTTATAAACAGCTTAGTCACCCAGTACCAGTCACTAATAGTAAAGCAATCTATAACCCCTGTTCATATGTGGTCCCTGCATGACAAACTACTCCACAAGGCAAAAGGAAATGGCCATGCTATTTCTGTTTATATTCAAAAAGCCTTTCTCATGCAACTGAGAGAGTACCATGATTAGTGGGACAGCTGTACACAAAGATGTCTGGGAGGACATCCTCTTTCATGGGAACATTTGCTAACTCTGTTGAGTGGACAACATACCTTCCTTGTTTATTAACTGATAACTCACTTCCCCTTCTCTTTCTGCCATCATCAAACTATGAAAACAGTAATGTGTCAGATTTTGAAACAAATTATTTCCAAAGGTCATTATTTTTTAAAGTCAGATTTGGTTGTTTGGTTTTTTTAATAAGAATTGTATTCATTTTGCATTACTACGGGTTATGGGAAAGGGTTACTAAGTCCCTGCCTCTAAAAAATTATAGGATATGGGTAAGGGAAACTAATACATAAACCACTACCAGGATGGGGGAAGGAGACTAAACCCTACCTCTATACACCCTACTGGACATGGGAAAGGGAAGACTAACATGGTGACATGATCTGATTACATATTGTGTCATTATCACCTGATGTTACCAAGATTTATTGCTTATAAAAAGGTAAATTAACAAAAAATAGTTAAAAGAAAAAATTGCAAAAACTGATTAATTAATAAAAACTGCATTTTCAATTATTATCTTGGTCTTAGGCTCTCTTCTTCTTGCGTTTCTTCTGGGTTTGGGAGCGGCTGCTCCTTTCTCTGATTCTGATGTATCTGAAGAACTAAAGAGTATTGGACTGCTGCTTTCTGAATCCTGTGAGTAGGATTCTTTTTCTTCCTCTTCTTCCTCCTCATCCTTTTTAGGTTTCTTATCTTTGTTGTACTGCTTTACATTGAAGTGTTGATCCACAAACTTTTTAGCCTTTGGAACAGAGTCAATATTGTATTTTTTGTCTCCATATTTAAAACTCAGTCCTTCAGGAAATAACCATCTGTAACCCTTTCTTCTGTAGAGAGAGAGAGTAAGTTCCTTGTAGAGTCTCCTCCGCTTTCTGACTTCAAAGGGGATATCCTTCAGGATTTTTATCGCTTCATTCTTGATTTTTAAGGGGTTCCCCTGTGTAGATTTCAGAACCAATCTCTGGTAGACCTTCTTGTAAATTTCAAGCATATTTCTTCAGGGAGTTTATTCTTTTTAATAAAATCTGGATAAGCCCTGTAGGCCCAGTCCATCTCCTTCAGTAGATCTTCCTGTTTGTAGTCCATTATTGGAGCCAAAGTCTCTGATAAAATAGCCTTTAAATCTTCATTCTTTTCTTCAGGAATCCCTTGGAAACGTAGGATGTACATGGATCTTTCCAGCTGGAGCTGTATTAATTGGTTTTTATTAGAGAGTCTTTCTTTTTCTGCTTCATCCACTCTTTTGTTGATACTCTCAGTCTGTTTTTCCATTTTTTTTAGAGTCATTTCAGTTGTTGAGGTCCTTCTGTCCATTTGTGTCATCTGCTTTTGCAAATTATCCATTTTCGCATTGAGATTAGTCATCTGCTTCATTAGAGGGTGCAGTGCATTCTCCAGCAGTGTGGACATCTCCGTAGCTACTTCCTGGTTGTGGGAGGGAGTCGTTGGTAGGCTGTTTCTGGTTGACTTTTTTTCTCCAGACCCGGCTTCCACCCTCTCCCAGGCACAATATCAACAAGAAGTAAGTTTCCCAAAACAAAGTCAAAGTTAGCAGAACTTAACCTGCTTTTCGTTATTCTGCAGCTTTTATTTTCGCTAATCCTCTTATGCGCATAGCTGGTTTCAAAGTTGCTTTTAAACTTCACTTTAAAACCGTGTTGTTTTAAACGGGTGTGTGTGTGTGTGTGTGAACTCTTGAGCGCTTCCCTCCCCCCTGCCGCTTTGCCCTTAGGTGCTTCTAATTACTACCAAGGCTCTTATTTGCCTAAATCACCTGAGCAATGCTTAACTCACATTTTGCAGTCTTGGAGATCTTTTAGAAGCTGTTGATCATGTCCGCTGGTCCAGTAGTCATCTCTCGGTGCCATATTGGCTCTTTGGCGATGGGACCTTTCGGAGAAGAAGGAGAGCCTCAATTCCTTGGCCATCACTTTGGAAGAGGCTCGCCTCAGCTCTCCAGGCTGAGGGTCTCCTACAGAGACCCCAGGAGGGTCCAGGACATACTCGGACCCTTCCCGTCAGCCGAGTCTCAGCGCAACCCCATTGGAGCGAGACGGGGATGTGACCGAGCAGCGAAACGCTTAAACCGGAAGTCAGATTTGCTTGTTGATTTGAATATATACCATGCATCCAGTTCCAGAATTCAGGGCAACATACCATATTCTGAAGTACATTCAATAAAAAAGGCCATGTTAAATTGTCAAATGCTTTCTCTGTGGACAGAAATAAAAATGATTCTTTCTAGTCTTTTTCACAAATTTGATTGCATCTATTTTGAATCATATATTATTTTTCATATACCTCTTTGGTACAAAGCCTTTTTGGTCAGTGTGTATTAAATTTGGTATACATTTTCTTAGTCTTTCTGCCATTACTGTGGCAAAGATTTTGTAAGCTACATTCAGCAAAGAAATAGGTCTGTATGACTGTAGTAGCGGTACATCGCTTCCCTCTTTATGTATCAACATTATATATGCCTCTTGCCACATTGGAGGTCTTATCTTTTTTTTCCCTTTTATCTTGTTCATAACTTTTTGTAATGGCGTCATTGATATTTTCAGTCTGTTTTGTGCTTAATTAATGTTTGAATATATGTTCTTAACTGGAATTAGGAAGTTACTTATATACTGTGTTATATAATGCCAACAGGAAATAGCCACCTGGTTAGAATTGAGCAAGCAGATAAATTTCTTTGTGTGTATAATATTATTTTAAGAAAACCAAAAATATAAAGAAAGTACAGAAAGGAAAAACATGATTATATACAATAAAGTATAAAAGACAGAAAATATTTATCCCCAATAACCCTTTGTTACATTGGAAAAAAATGGGACTTTATGTATGAGGTACAATGATATTTCCTTCTGATGGGGAATATTTATATTCATCATTGTACATTTCAAACATCATAACTAGTCTGTAGCTATATTTACAACTGATTCACATTCTGCTTCTTACTCATTACCATATATTTATATACAATATTTTAAACTGCTTCTCATTCTAAATTTTCTTCTGCTTGTATGGTACACACTCCACCTCTCTTCAAATTTTGTAATTGATCTGTATCTCAAGTAAGTTGTTAATTTTGCCATTACTGTGTATTCCACAAGTTTATTTTCCCATTCTTCTAAGTGTGAACAGCTGTCTAGTTTACATTTTGCTGCATAGATAATTCTAGCTGCTGTCACCATCAAAAGCTCTCAGAGTCTGAAATGTCAAGCTGTCTAGCTTGTATTGAGGAAAAAATCACTGCTATGGGTATATGACTCATTATCTATGCTTTCGTCAATGGGTGCATATCAAATGATCAAACACAGAATTCTGGATATTGAACTCCAAAACCTTAATAGTATGGCTAATAAAACCTGTTCTCCTTTGAGTTTGGAGATCCCACTGGCAGTAGGTCGTGTGGCCCCATATCTATATTCTCTGCAAGTACTACAAAAATGCAGAGGTTTTCCTTTAGCTAGATTTAATGTCATGCAATCTGTGATTTTATATGGCAGATTTAAAAAGACCACTATAAAGGAACCAATCCAAGTGCTGTACAAAACATAAGTTATTATTTTTAAAAACATCTTTCTACATAGTTTTCTTCATACAAAAACCTTACAAGGAGACACAGTCTCAGGAAGTGGAACACCAAAGCATTATAGGTTAAAGAGCACTATATATACAGTCCAATATCTTGTGCCTAGGCACACAATTCCAAAATGAAGTTCAACAGTTTAAATCCCACATTGTCTAATAAAAGGCACAGTCACATGATTGATGTTCTGTTCTGACGGGATGTGTCCCCCTTCTTTTCCCCATATGTCAAAAGAGAAGCAACTGTGGTAACACTTTTTCTTTCAATATTGAAATCAGTATCCTGAAGACTACAATTTTCTTTCCAAGTTCTATGATCTTACCCTATACCCCGTCTGCCCACAGGTTTGAAAGACCAATAAGGTGATCTCAGTAAAGGTAAAGGTTTCCCTTGCTCAAAAGCTAGTTGAATCCAACTCTAGGAGACAGTGCTCATCTCTGTTTTCAAGCCAAAGAGCCAGCACTTTTCAAAGGCATTTCTGTGGTCATGTGACCGGCATGACTAAATGCTGAGGCACACAGAATGCTGTTACCTTCCCACTGAAGCGGTACCTTACCCAACTTAAATTTTGAAAAGGAATTAGTGAGTCTGATGACATGCACCACCAAAAGGGTGGTGTACCTTTTACAGTGCACTTGTCAGAAGTTATATGTGGGTGTATCTACATGTACTGTGCATACACATATCATAGAACACCATTCTAGAATAAGGAATCAACAACTAGATACTCCCTTGATGTAACATTTCTGGTTTGATGATTTTAGATTTGTAATTTTGGAAACATTTTCCCCACACCCCCATAATAGATTGGATATGCATGAAACCTTATTGCATAAAGAATCATTGTGGATACATTGATTAAAAACACTGTTTCCACTATTCCTGTTTTTAATGAGTAGTGACTGTTCCTTTAAGTGCATTCCAACAACAGTTGTTAGTGATAAGTGTAAACTGTTCCACTGCTCAACCATTCTTACAGTTTTACCATAGAGTTTTGCCCAAATCCTAGAGTATTGTATTGACATCACAATGATGACATGACATGAATTCTGCTAGTTACCAGAACTGATATTGTACAGCTGGTGTGGTGACATATCTCCCTGTCCTTGACCCCCCCCCCAGGTTGCCATCCATCCATTGCAAACATATGTGCATCTTGTGCCATTATATGCAACTGTGAGAAGACCTTGTTGAGGATTAGATCTAGATGTCGTGCTCTGGCACAGTAGGTAATGTATTTTCTGTCTGGAGCACATTGTTTATTTGCTGTGGTGCAATGTAGCAGTGATGAACACAGAAAGGATTTTGAGACTATTTTGACTCAAGAGTTTACTTGGCAATCAAACACTTTTTGTTCAAATGGAATTGACTGTGCACAGCAGGAAGTGCTCCTTAAGGAGGTCTAAGGGAGATCTTTCAGGTGACTTGAAGCAAATTGCTTTCGAAAGTTCAGCTTTCATGAATAATGAATGGCTTATGTTTTATAATTATAGCAGGTTTCTCCTTAAAACATTTAGCCCACAGTCAGGAGGAAACAAAATACTGCATAGAAGTGTATCTTTCAGATAGTTTCCCTAAATCAATGTGTAAAAGCTGAGTATTCAGCAACATTTTGGTATTTCTGAACCCTCACATTCTCTTCTTCTCTCCACTGTCCCTCCGACCCTGGCAAAATATTTCTCTATCCTTGTCTCATGAGAGCTATGAACACAGCTTACTGCTCCCTTTCATAATCTCCCTGCCATCCACTTACTTCACCAGTCCCCTGTTTAACTTTAAAACTCTTTCTCAGGGTTGGGAGACCTTCCTAAACAAAATATTCTGAGAGTACAGTACGGACTGTAGTGTGTAGGGGGAAACTGGATGGAATCTCCTCACCCTTCCACTGCCAATTTGTACTGTGGGAGAAGGAGGCGGTAATTTCATTGCATTCTCCCTCCACACTACAGCCCCCTCACATTTTGTTCATGAGGATCCCCTGGCCTTCAGAGAGTATTTCTGGGACAAGAAAGAGGCAACTGGAGGAAGGAAAGGCTGAAAAAATATTTGCTCTATAAATCCAATTAATGGGATTTTTTTTTAATGTTTCAAATCTTAAATTTTAGTGAGGATTCAGTTCAGCCTCTGATTAATTAATATCCTAATGCAGATCTCTACTTAAAACTGATGAAACCTGTCATGTTCTCATGACATGCACAGTGACCCACTATCCCATGAAACGTACAGGAAGATATATATCTGAAGGAAGATGCACACTGCGAGGAGAGGCGCAGCAATGTAGATAAAGCCAAGTGTCATTTCAGCACATTCAAAGATCCTGTTATTTGGGCTGGTGCTTGTGTATTGGGAGTGTTTTTACCTGTTGTTGTTGTTGCTGTTGTTGTCAGAATGCAAAATGAACAATTTCATACACTTTTTGGAAAAGCAGGATTTATTTATTTAATTACGTCATTTGTTCTTCACCTTTCTCGCCAATGGGGACTAAAAACAGCTTACACCATTCTCCTCTCTTCTATGTTATACACACAACAACCCTGTGAGGTAGGTTAGATTGAGTGCATGTGACTGGCCTAAGGTCACCTAGCAAGTTCCATAGTGGAATGGGGGTTTGAATCTGGGCCTCAGATCCTGATCTGATGCTCAAACCACTATACAATGCTGGCTATTGAGCTAATCCACAAAATAATCACCTATTTTTCCATGTAAATTTAGTTCTTCTGAATATAACATGGTTTATGGAATACTCCATATGAACAAGGCTGTATGAAGATATACTTTGCAGTGGTGAACAGCAATTTCTGTGATCACTAGTGCCTGGAAAAGTGGCCCTATGATTGTGAAAATGGCTGCTAGCTACTGTGGGATATCACAGAGAAAATTCTCCTTCAGTGGTATCCATGGATTGCAATAGGGATATATGGAGAAAATATGCAGCTAATTCATTTGTGAACTGGTCCAGCTGTGAATTATATATTTTGAGAATTTTTGTTGCAGAATGGCATGTGCTGGAGCACGGGGTCAGGGCCATTTCCCTCTACTGACTCACTCTCATGATGTCCCCACCAGATCCCACATAACTGATCAAGGCAGGTATTCTTTCTCCTGTCTCTGGATCCTCTCCAGCAGAGCATGGAGAGACAAACTGCTTGCTTCCTCATTGCCCTTTCCCTCAGTCCCTTTGGAAGCTGAAGCGACAAGCTATAAATGCTATATGTTTGCTGCTGGTCTCATTCAAAGGGAAAGGCCCTTGTGAGATGCCAGAAATCCCCTCAGCTGCCAAAGATACCTTGCCCTTCCTCTGGAGCCCTTGGAGCCATGTTGCACCAACCTTGATCAACTATTTGGGCATCAACCTCACCTCCCCCTTTCTGGCATCTTTCAGTTAAGTCCAGGGTCTTCTCTAACCCTTTCCACCAGATTTTGTGAATTATGATTAATGTATGAACGAGCCTGCTTTTGAGTCTTGGCTCATGTTTATGAGCCAATTCATCCATACATCAGCTGTAATCTCAGACAGGATTGGTCCATACAATTTGTCATATAGAAGGCTGTCTGAAGAAGGCTACAAGAAATATATAATTTGGATAGCACAATATCTGAAAAAAGGGCTTTGGATTTTAATAGAAAAAAATCTCTTCTTCTTGCACCTGGGATGCTATTTCCTGGAATATGTTATCTGAAAATATTATTTGACTGTTATTTGAAAAAAATGTTTGAAAAAATGTCATTATTGTTATTATTTATTTCTATGCCAACCATGCCATGGAGAGGGTTATTGAAATACTATCATTAGCATGCCTACAATCAGAGACTATACCCATAGGTTTTCCTGATTAGTACTAAGAGTTTGGGACGCAGGGGTTTGCTGGGCTATATCCCCCCACTGGGAATCATGAGGCATGTTATATGTCTGTGTTACCCCTAGAAATGTTTGTATCATATCCATGGCAAGTTGTAGCATGTATTATATTTAGCCTGCCTTTGTCTCTCTGTCTACTGCATTTTGTTACACCACCATTTCACCTTGAAATATCATTTTTTTTTCTTTCTTGTGCAAATTGTACTTGTGAATTTTTATTTTCATACCATTTTTTTTTCTTCCTGCCAAATGTATACATTTTAACTTTTTTCCCCAGCTATGGCACGTAAAGACAAAAGCAGAAAGAAATGAATATTCATACATCCTGCTGTCACATTCTTATTCCACTCATCCTCCAAGGAGCTCAGGTCAGTGTACATGATTCTTCCCTCTTTCATTTTATCCCCACAACATACAACCCAGTGACACTAATTAGGCTGGGAAAGTGTGACTGCGTCAGTGAGCTTTATGGTTGAGTGGCTATTTAAGCCTTGAGCTCTCATCAAAATCCAGCATTCTAATCACAACCCCATACTGGCTCTCAGGGAGTCCTGCAAGATTGAAGGTGTGGTGTTCAATCTAGCAGGCCAAAACTGCATGGTAACAGTTGAATGGCTATCTCCCACATACTGTTCAGCCTCCAGTTAATATCCTTAGGCCAAATTATGTTCTCTGTGCATCTGCCTACAGAGGTAGCAACCAGAGACAGGGCATTTTCAATGATGGCACCTTGCTTTTTGAATGCCCTCTGCCTTGAGGAGGTGACCCGGCACCCACTTTACCCACTGAGGTGACAGGTTAAGGGCCATCTGCTGTTGTTCTAACCCTTCACTTCCTATGTGTTTATGCAGCAGCTCAGGCAGAGACATAGCATCCCCCTCCACCACCTTCACTGAAAACTTTTGACCACCCCTTTCTTGTAACAGTTTCAATAGGTTAATGTGAAGAACTTGTGCTTTTTGTTGGGAGCCCACTTCTTTAACCAAATAATTATTATACTCCAACTTTTGCAATATGCAAAACAGACCAGCCCATGAAGCATCCAGCTTGGCTACATGATCAGGTTTAAAGACTAAGACATTTTCCCAGATGGCTAGGTTTCTAGGTTTGGCACATCACTCATAATAGGCCTTTTGTTGGTCGTGCACTTGCTTGAAGAACTCCCCAGCCACCTTCCTGACCTGCTCTAGGGTCCACTGTGGTTTTGCCAGATATTCTGTGATGTTAAGGAGAAACTCCATCATTTGGCTCCTCTCCCAAGAGGCCTTCAGCAGCTGTAGGGGCCTGCAGCACTTTCTCCCCAAAATCATCTCATTGGGGGAGAGTCTTTCTGGGCTAGCCATAGGTGCATCTTTGATGGCAAATATGAGATAAGGTAGTGCTCCATCCCAGCTCACTGGATGTTCCATGGCATATACTTTTAGCATCTTACCCAAAGTCTGCATATACCTTTTCCCCAGGCCTTTGGAACTTTGATGATGACTCACAACAGGAGTGTGTTTAATCCCTGCCAATATATAAATCTATATCACTTTAGAAGTAAAATTAGTCCTTTTTCTTTTTTTCTTTTGCTATTTTTTGTATGTGAGTGTGTGTACCCCTGGAATTCATGGTGACTTCTGGTGATTGATCCCTACTGGGGGCCTGGAGGATATTCAAAGAGGTGGCTGAATAAAACCTGCCCCTGTCCTCCTGACTCCTGGTGTTTCAAGAAGGCCTCCCATCCAAGTACTTGCCAGAGTTGACCCTGTTTAGCTTCCAAGATCTGACAAGTTAGTCCCTTGATCAGAAACAACAACCTCTGGCCACCCAAAGGTTGAGCTGAACTCCAATAAGACTTTGGCAGTATTGGCAGCTGTGATGGAGTTGAGTGTGAATGCTGTTGAAAAATGAAAACAGTGGTCTACTACCAGCAAAATGAACTGTCTCCCTGACTTGGTCCAGGGTAGGGGTCTCAAATTATTAATGAAGATTCACTGAAAAACCTGGCTGAACACTGGGAATGGCCACAGAGGTACTTTAGGATGATCTTGTGGAAACCCCACCTTCTGACTGACTTCACAGGTGTTGCAATAGTTCAACACACTCTTGCTGAAGTTGGACCAATAAAACAAATAGGTGACCATTGCCAGCATTCTCTTTATACCCAAATGTCCAGCAAAAGGAATATCATGGGCCAGCCTAGGAACTATTCTTGAGTGATGACCACCTGTCTAATTGGTTCAGTCCCTTCTGGGTGGTCTTTAGGAAGGTATTCTCTGTACAAAAGCCCCTCAGTCCACATAAATCTTCTAGTTGTAACTTCATTCAGCTGCTGCAGCATAGTCTTTGCTTGCAAGCAGCAATCTCTCTATTTCACATTTAAACTGAGCCTCCTTAAAGGCTTCAAACACCTGGAAGCCCCCTGCCACATCTTCCTGCAGTGTTTCTATCTCCAGCTAGAGTTTTCTAGGAATTATATATAGTTATAGTTTCGATTTCTATACTGCTCAGACCCCCCCCCCCCAAGGAGTCTCAGAGTGGTTTACACAATTTAATCATCGCCTAACTAGGGCCACAGTCTTATAGGGAAGGGACATCCTACCAGCACCCGAATGAGGGAGAGGTTAGGGCCTACCATAGTTAAAGCATAAAGAAGTTTTTCTGCAAGGGGCTCCTTCTGTGGGGGGGTCATGCCTCGATTTCACTTTAGCCTGGAGATGCTTCAGTATTGCTGGCTCCTTTGTGGGAGGGCTGCTTCCACTTCTCTTTTGCTTCAGCCTGGGGAGGCTCCACAGCTGCTGCCTCTTTCAGGATGACTGCTTTTTTTTTTGGGGGGGGGGTGTTACTTCTCTTGCCTGGCTGTGAGTAATCACCTTTTGCCGAGCTGAAATTCTGATGCCTAGAGACATGGCCTGCAGATACAGCAGATCTCCTTAAATGAGGAATTTGTCATCTCCATCTGAGTGAACTAAAAAAAAATTCAACTTCCCAGCATCTGAAGCATACCCATAAGAGAACCGTGGGTTGATTAGAAAGTTTTGAGTCACAAGTGTGAATGGAAATCTTCCTGACCCATTTCATAGGCTCACACAATGCACTTCAGGGAATAGAACGAAAGTTGGAGCCGGTATCTATGAATGCTTAAAGTGCTGTGTCCCCACACACTACCACTGTATCACTCCTCAAATTCTCAAGCCACTTTTTCTGAGGTAACAGAAAAACCAACTTGAGAGGTGATACTTTAGTCAAAAAAACCTCCCCCCCCAATGCTTCATCCTCTAAGGGAGCCTTCAAGGTTGCTTCCTCCTGAGCCATTAGCTCTGCCCTCTGCTGCTGAATCTGCTCTGCCTGGGGCCATTTAATCCTAAATTGTTTGTTTTTCTTAACCATAGCAACCAAGGGGATCTCTGTATTTTGGGCCTCTTCTTCTGATTCCCAACTCTCGGGAGCTTCCTTTGTCACATACCACATCCTGGGAAGTCTGTCTTCTTTCCCCTTCTGTACCAGCTTTGGATAGTCTCTCTTAATATGCCCCTTCTCATGGCACAAATATTGTTCTGTTTTGGGGATAGATGCTGCCCCAGGTTTGTTGCCTTTAAGGGGCATAGGGCTCTGCTGGCTGGGACAGTTTGCAAAACTCACTTGGCTGCTCACCTCAGGCCCTCTAAGCCACTGTCCTTCTTTCCTCTCTGCACCTGGCCTCCATGGCTTCAGTCCCTTCTGCTCATAGCTGGATTGCACTGTAAGTTGGTCTACAAACAACGGCATAGATGTCATATGGTAGATCTTGAAAGAATTGCTCCCAAATCAGGATGCTTCACAGCTGGGCATGCGTATAAGTCCCTGTAGGCCTCCACCATGAATCTAGGAGCCTTGTTAGGCATGACATAAACACAAGCATAGTTATCCTTGGGTTTGGGGCTCACCTTTTGAAAACATAACTTTAATTTGGTCTGCTGATAAGCCAAAGTACTAATTGACCAGTCTCTTAAATTGCTGATAGTCCCAAGCACCAGCTGGTAGCTCACCATCAGGTCAGTCAGCTCACCATGCACATGGGCATGTAAAATCTCCTGGTATTCTTGTGGCAGCACTTGATGATCCTAGCATGCAGATTCAAAGGATGAGAAGTATAGTAAGGGATCCTGCCCATCTTGAAACATGGGAAACTTCCATTTCTCCGAGTTCCTGCCACAATCACGTAGCAGCAAGTTCATCTGCTGTGTTTGTAAATCCATAAAGCTATTTAAACAGGGGACACAGCTATGAATAGTTAAACAAGGTTACACTATGCAAAATATGTAATAAATAAATAAACATATAAATATAAAGGTTATAAGTGTGCTTTATCCCAAATATAATAGTAAGTATAAATAAGATATAATAAATATACAACTACATTTAAATCAAAAGTCTAAATTAAATCTCAAAGATGTCTATTGAAAAATCTGACACTTGACAAATCTGACAACTTTGATTCACTTTTGACTTTTGATTTAAATGTAGTTATATACGTACTATATCCTATTTATTTGGGCTGAAGCACACTTATAACCTTTATAATTGTATGAGTTTATTTATTTATCAATATTTTTGCATGGTGTAACCTTGTTTATGTAAATCCATAAAGGCTGTGACAAGGACTTGCAGGTCTCCAGGCTGACTCCTTCCTGCTGCACCATCACTTTTTGCACTGGTCAGCTGCACAGGTTCTCACCATCTGCAGATGTCTGCACTGGCCCTTCCTTTGTCTCCTGGCTTCAGTTCCTCGGCTGAGCTCCACACTGGCACATACTTGTAAGTTGTTTCTGCCCCTTGCTGTCTGCTGACTTTGACCTCTGGAATGTCTGGAGGCTGAAGACTTTCAGTCATTTTGAAAGGCCAATAAATCTTCTTCACTCTCTGACCCACTCGAGGTGTTGATAAGTCATTCTGCCTTGTGTTCTCTTGCTGTGGCTCCCAGCTCTTCTCCTCATCATGCCACAAACACTTGTGGGCTTGAGCTTTCTCCTTTTAGGTGTTTCCGCACTTCCTAGCACCTGCCTATATGTCTGAATCATGACCAATGCTCCCTCTAAGCTGTGGAGTCTTGTAAGCAAAAGTCTTACTTTGTGAGCTACTGGCATTAAAGTTGTGAATAAGCGATTTGGCTACTGCATAAATTAGTTTGCTCTGGAGCCATCCTTCCTGAGCTAAGACAACAATGTGAGAGCCAGAGGCTAAAAAACTGAGCTAGCTCACGTGGTTTAGAGGGAACAGTGAGCATGACCCAACATCTACAATGCTGCTAGAGGCTCCTGGTAACTCTGCTGCTGCCACCTTCCCTGACTCTTCCATCCTGACTCACCAAAATAACAACCATGCTTTAGACCCAGAGAGTGTGTTGCCAATAGATTTACCTTGTGTACAAAGGCTCTGATCCTCTTAAGCTGCCACCATGTTAAGGAGTCCAACCTTGAGCCCCCGTGGGTTCCCAGGACTACTATACACAATAAATGAGTCTTTATGTATGAAGTTTATTAAATACTTAAAGAATAAATTGGTTTCTAGGCAACACAAACTCTTACAGCTGTATAGTTGAAAAAACAAAGAAGCTAACTTTTCTATCTAATACTGGTATTAGATGGCACAATCTTAACATCTCAGAGTCCAAAGGCTTAAGCATCCGCTCCATAGCTGTTGGTTGCAATGCAAGCTTTACATAGTCCGGGCCTCCGTCCACTAGAATCACAAAATTAGCATAGTCTCTCTCTGGCTTCTAGTCCAAATATCGTCTCAAGACATTTGGTGTCAGATGCTGGTCCAAATCCAATAAGAGTACATTCTCACTGGAACCCTCTAGAAGATTACACCACAGCTCTTGATTCCCCCTTCCATGAAGAGCTAATTACCACACTCTTGCCTCCAGCCTTGAAGATGATAAGAGCCATGTAGGCAAGAAGGCCTAATTACTGGCATCTGCAAGCTGGAATAGCCCTGTCACTATTCGTATTAACCCCTGAGAGGAACCAGGGGTTTTAAAATATGCTTTATTTGTTTACATTTTTATTTGTTAGCTGCCTTGTGAGGGCAGAAAGGTGGGATGTGTGTGTGTGAGAGAGAGAGAAGTAAATAAATTAATAATATTAAAGAGAAATGAAGTGTGTGTGAGAGACAGCTTTCTGAAAACTTTGGAAGAATCAAAAAGAGTCCCCCTTTTGGTGGGGAGGGTATTAGGCTTGTTTCCTACAGTGACCCCAATTGACTAGAATTTTCTTGTGACAGGAAGCATTGTTCACCCTTGAAGGAACTCCATTTGTCCATAGTGATATCAGCAAGTAGCTAAATATGAATAACTGCCATAATATTGTGACATCATTGCATCTGTTATTTGCAGAGATAATCCAAGTATGAATGAAATCAAGAAAAGTAATGGCTGAAGAGGTTAGGAGGAAATTGTGGTAGGATTAAGGGGTGGGGGAAAGCGTTTAAGCCCAGAAGAGTTCTAGGAATGAATCTGAGTGATTTATTTCCCTTGTCCATTGAAATAAGCTTCTATTTATTCTCCTGTTTTTGTCGTCTTTTCTTTCTTAAAAAATGTACTACTATACAGGTATTTGAATTTTTATTGCATATTTGCATATTGTTTGTTTCAATTTGGGATCTAATTTTCAGCAGTAATAATACAAGACTTGGTGAATTTTTCATTCCGCTGTTTTTATTGAACTTAGAAAACTGATCATAGAAATTGTTTCTATTGGATTCAAAACTAGCAGTGCTATTTTAATATTAGTTGCTTGAAGGAAAAGCAATGAAAAGAAAGCAACTTAATATTATGAAACAAAGGTATACCAAATTTATTTTATTGTCTGAAGCATTCAATGCTTTTTGGAAATTTGCATTGATGAAGTTTGGAATCAATGTCACAATTATTATTCATTTCTCAGCTCTTTTGAAAAATATTTGTCTTCCAGGTGTTATTTTAAGTATTCAAAGATCATAACAATTTTATTTCCAGATCTTACATATTAGAACTTGTACATTTTACATTAAAGTTGCATTTCAAGTTTGAAAAGGGAATGTTTTGTCAGTGTTATATACATAGCAGATGGCTGCACATCAGTAAACAGAAATGGCATGTCTATTGGGGTGGGCAGGAAACTAGAACTTCTGGAAATTTGCATTGGTGAAGTTTGGAATCAGTGTCACAATTTCTACTTGTTTTTCAGCTCTTTTGAAGAATATTTGTTTTTCAGGCACAATCCAGGTGCTAAGAAATGGTGCCTAGATGGGCAGAGCAATCCTGTGCCACACTTGTACCATGGCAGCCAAGTCTCTGTGAAACTATGGTGCCACCAGTCCATTCTCTATGGGGATAAGTTACGCAGTGGCCAGCAGACAAATTCAGTGGGCTTCTTTTCTTTTTTTTTTTGTATTTTTTGTATATGTGCGTGTGTGTGCACCTGGAAGTCATGGCAACTTCTGGTGACTAACCCCTACTGGGGGCTTGGAGAATATGTACAGAGGTGGTTGAATAAAACCGGCCCCTGCCTCCCACCTGTTATTTCAAGGAGGCCTCCCATCCAAGACCTTGCCAAAGTCAACCCTGCTTAGCTTCTGAGATCTGATGAGATTGGGCTTGCCTGGGCTATCCAGGCCAGGGCAGTTCACAGTGTTTTCTGAGCGTTCCTGGGGTAGCATCCATAGGAACTGCAGCGCTGCAGTCAATGGAGGTTTGTGGAGGTGGTGGCACTATGATGGAAAGGACCACCAGTAGCAATCAGGGACCCTGTGGCAAGGGGTTGGAGTCCAGCATCCATCTCAGGCAGGGGGTGGAGAGGAGCAGGCCACAGAAGTTCCATGCTCATGGTTAGGAGTACACCCCCACACTCTTAAAGTGACCAACTCCTGTCAGCTGATCCAGGCACCTGATAGTGGGGTGGGGGTTCAAGCTGTCTGCCCCACAGGAATCCACAGCTGCCTCAATGCCCACATAGAGCACAGGGTCCCCAAAGGGCAGAAGGGAAAGGGTTGTTGCTGTTGCTACTCTATGCATTTGCAGGTGTCCATCACTCCCCAGTGGCATGTTTCCCAGCAGCTCAGCCACATACCTGAGGGCACTCCCACACCACTCCAGCCAGCGCCCTCCCCACACCCTCCAAAGACATTGAGTCTGCCTGCTACACTGGCTCCCCCAGCCATTGACTCCAGGCACCCCTGTGATACCCTGCCTCCTCAGTGATACCTTCACAGATGTCCTCCCCCTGGTTGACAGAAGCCTCCCCCTCCTAGAGTAGACAGATAGTTAAGAACTTCATTAATTCACTCCATTCATTTTCCAACTTTCTCCCTCATAGGGACCACAAGTGGCTTCCATCATTCTCCTCTCCTGTGTTTTATGCTCACAACAACCCTGTGAGGTTGGATAGGCTGAGAGTGTGCAACCCAAGGCTACCTACTGAGCTTCCATACAAGTGGATATCGGAATCTGTGTCTCCCAGATCTACACTCCAACCACTGCATTAAGCTGGCTTATTCACCCAGACCACCCTCTAGCCCCTCCCACCTTCACACAGCAGCCTATGAGGTGAGGGAGGGAGTCTGCTCAGTTAGCTTTGGAGGTGTTGCTGGGCTCCTGCTATGTTTGGCAGAGGACTATGACCAGTGGCACCTGCAGAACGATCCACAGCCACCCAGCAGAGCCACTTAAATTGCAGGAAGGTTCCTTAGACTGGAGAAAGACTTCAAACTGGAGCCAAAAGGAAAGGTGGGAATCAGTGTTCCCTCTAAGCTGAGTTAGTGTGAGCTAGCTCACAGTTTTTTAGCCTCTGGCTAACACATTTTTGTCTTCACTCAGGAAGGATGGCTCCAGAGCAAACTAATTTATGCAGTAGCCAAATGGCTCGCTCACGACTTTAATGCCAGTGGATCACAAAGTAGAATTTTTGTTCAGAAGGCTCCACAGCTTAGAGGGAGCATTGGTGGGAATACAAATATTTTAATGAATAAATGAATAAACTATTCAGTTCAGTTTATTGTTATTAGCCATTCTTTTCCAGTATCTGATCATTATAAGGTGTGCCCAAGCCTTAAGAGAAGGAATATCAGTTTTAGCTCTCATCAGAGCAGCTGGGGACCACTTTGGGAGTGCTAAAATACACCTTAAAAACTATTCTGGACTACTTTGAGGCTGGCCAAGATGACACCATTCCATTCCCATACATCGACTCCATACAAGAGATGGGGTATAACCTTACTCTTGTGTAGTTTCAGACGGGATCTATAAGGCGACCTATGAATAAACTGTGTTTAGTGAAGTAATAGAAAAGGGGTAAGATCTACCCCATATATGTTCATTGTAAGTGTAAATAATAAAAAGGTTTATGAGAATAAAGAAGGAAAACATAAAATGGCACAAAGTAACAGAAGAGATAAACTAAACTTTAATTGGGAATTTGAAATAGAAACAGTGGACATGACAATTCTGAAAACTTCCCTAGTGAAGAGATCACAGTTTCCCCCACTCAAAGCTCAACCCAGACTCCTTTCTGACTGAGACCTTCAGCCTCAGTTTGTATATTCAACAGTCTACCATCATGGAAGAAGAACATGGGTCACTCCCTTCAACCATGCGGTTAACCTTCAGTATGAACTGGGCCCATGAATCCCCATTTCTCTGGTTTTTCTAAGTTTTGTTCAACTTTTTAATAATCACACTAACAAGGCACCTGCAAATCTACACAATTCATACAAAGGGGCCAGTTCATGCTAGAATCTATCTGCAGGGGAGAGGAAAGATGTTTTTTCATGTGTTGTTGGTTGGTGGTTGGTTGGTTGGTTGATTGGTTGGTTGAAGGAGAAGGCTTTCCCTAGTTCTTCACATGCTATTGTGAGAGTGTCCACAGCTAGATATATATTAACCTGGTGTGATTTCAATTTTTTTTATCACTAGAGAAAATCCCTGGTTCAACTTTACTTCTCCCTTTTGTGAATCAGACCCTTAATTCTTTATTTTTGTTCAATCTGTTTCTCTTTTCTATTTTTTTCAGGTGAAATGAATGCATTTTAAAGGTTCTTTGTACACCAGAAAAATCACCATTATAAAATGTATAAGTAAGAAACTCATGGAAGGCCCACCCTCTCCCTCCTGTTCACATGGCCACTCACGTGACAGTTCTGTTCCCCCCACACACTCACCTACCTGCATTGCTGCCACCTCAGTCGCATGGCTCTTGCACCTCCTCTTTCCCAGCCCCATGCCACCTTCCTGTCTACAGCTCTTCTTCTGCTCCATGCAGCACTAGAGGAGGCAGCAACAGTTGCTATTCCTCCTCCACAGCCTTACTCCCTCAACTGAGAGGAGTGCTACCTCAGACACAGCTCTCATTCGCAGAGACTGGTGAGACTTGTGGGGGAGGCATGGAAGCATTATGTCCCAGAGGGAGAGATGTAAGCTTTGTGTCACTCACTGGCTCCCACATTCCCTGTATGCATAGTTTCTGTCACTGCTGCTTACATAGCAGAGGGAGGGAGATAGGCAGTGGTTTCTGCTGCTCCTCCCCTGCCTACCAGGAGTGCCCCCCGGCTTTCTGTCCTTTCTCTCCTCATTCTGCCTCCACTGCTACCACCTCTGCCTGCCTGCCCGCCTGCCTCAAGCAGTGGTGATGACAACAACTGCCACTCCTCCTGCATCTGCCAGGTGCTTCTGGCCCTCCATCTGCTGTCTACGCTATGAGGAGGGTGGATAAGTTCAGGTGACAGAGTACGAACAAGTACCAATAATGTTCCTCTCCCTGCCATCCATTTTTTTTTTAAGTTTTCAGATTTTTTTGCAAACCTGGGGCATCCCCCATGTGACATGGATGAGAAGATATTAATGTTGCTATTAATGATTTTAATTCAAAATATTCATATACTTATTTTCGATATTAAGAGTTTATTAGGATTTATTAAGAGTCTATTAAGACTTAAGGATTCTTCTCTGTAGGTTAAAGTGTGCTTTCAGCTGATTATGGTAGATGAAAAGTAAATATTCTTTCTTATCAAGTTTCTTGGCTGGAAAAGCTGTTTCAGCTGTCTGGCAATTCTAATGAGCTTTAAGTATAGCGTTAATGGGACAAGGGAGGATTGGCTTTCTAATATGAGTGTTTACTTGACTTTTTACTCAGAGTATAGGGTTCATGGCTTTAGTTGTTAGGGTAAAAGCTTTGCAGTGTGTGGGTCAGAGAGGGCTTGAGTTCCTTATCTGAAAACAACACTTTTTGCTTGGGTGTAGAGAATCCTTCATTAAAGTTGAAGAAGATCAAGTTAAATAAACATTTATGATATCATATAGTCACACCTTTTGCTGTAACTGACCAATGAATGTATGCCTACTCAAATGATGCTTTGCTATTTGTAACCAATTAAGATTTTTGTATGTTATCTTTTGCTTATGTCATTTTGGATATAAAACTTTGTGCATCTCCTCATGTTGTTCAGAAAGCAGTCCATTTTTGACAGGCAATTTTGGCCTAATAGCTGTTTTCCATATTTGTTGCAATAAATATCCAAAGAACTTTTCCTCCTTACTAGGACTTCCCTCCTGTGTTCTTTTGGGGCTTGAAAGCATACAAGCCACATTTGTGGAACAAAATGTGGTGACCCAGATGGAACAGCACCCCCTACTGACAATTTGGATTTTTGCTGCTGGAATGATAGATCGGACACTTTGAGTGCACCTAGCTGATTTTGGCTATCCCTTATCACCTTGGGTCTATTCATACAAGCAGTGGTCTTGAGTTTTGGTAACGAACCTTGAAGTCCAGTGGCGAAGAACCAGGTTTCAGGAGCCAACTACAGGTACCTTTTTTAGTAGGATGGGTAAATCCTTTGTCAGTCTCCCTTAATTAGGTAACAGAGGTGACACCACCCAAGGGGTTTCAGGTTACTGGTTTTATTTAAATATTAAAGCTGGTGTTTCTGGTGGCCTCTCAAAAATATGCCGCCCCTGGATTTGAGTGTTCTGGTGGGCTTCTGTGTATTGCCCTTGCTTTTGCAAAAAAAATAAAAAATAAATAAAATGCTGGAATTCTCTGATTTGACACTGGTTTTGTTGGACTTGCATTGCCATATTGGCACTATGCTCTGCTGGGCTTCCCTGCTACATGTTGGTTCTGTTGGGCTTACAAGAGTAACCCCCTGCTTGATTTTGTTGTACTGAGATTATCTGGTTTGACTTTGTTCTGGTGGGCTTGCCACACTGGCTTGTGGTTCTGTGTGGATTCCTGGGTTCTGCCTTGGTTCTTTTGGGCATGTGTTGGTTCTTGGCATACGAGGCATTGACCAGTGATTGCTGCAGGCTTGTCACTTTGCTTTTGCCCTAGAGGAAAAAAGGTTGCCCCCCCCTGAAAACAATGGAGGACAGATTGGGCACCCTCTTTGGGGGCCAATAGAACTGGACCCCTTGATCCAGTCTTTCTGAAGTTTGGGAATCTTCTGAGCTCAGCCACCAGCAGCTCTGTTGTAAATTTGGTGCCTGTATCTTGAAAAACAGCCTCCCCCAGACAATTGCCACACTGTGTATAATGGACCAAAAAAAATCATTTTTCTGGACTGAATATTATACTGGTATTGGAATTTGGGCATATCAATATTTGGGGATATCAGTAACTTGGGACATATCAATATTTGGGCATACCAATATTTTTCAGGTCCAATATACCTGAATCCAAAAAATTACCTTTTTTTTTTGGCACACCCCTAGTTAGCATTGATATGCAGATGATACTCAGTTACATGTTGCACTTCCAATGAATCCCAAGGAGGCTGTAGAAACCCTAACCCTATGCCTGGATGCAGTTGCATGGTTGATGTGGGCTAATAAACTGAAGTTTAAGCCTGATAAGAAGAAAGGGCTACTGGAGGACAGAACATCTGGCTCAGGATTTAAGGTGCCACGTGTTCTGGATGTGGTTGCACTCTGCTTGAAGGAACAGGTCCAAAGTCGGGGGGTATGTTTGGACCCAGGCCTACTGCTGGATAAGCAGGTAGCAGCTGTGGTCAGAACTGCCTATTATAGGGTACATCTACAATGGCTCCCAAATTGTTCCCGGGCACAATTCAAGGTGCTGGTCTTGACCTTCAAAACACTATATGGTTTGGTAGAAAAACACAAGAGTCCAGTAACACCTGAAAGACTAACAACATTTGTGGCAGGGTATGAGCTTTTGTGAGTCACTGCTCATTTCTTCAAATGCAATGTGAGCCCATCTGATCTTAGCCCTGCTAAGGAATGAGGTATAAGCCAAATAAAATAAAATAAAAAATAATAATAAATATCTTGGAGAGTGAAGTGATTTCAGATGCTGAATGACAATAGTTCAAACCCTGCCATAAATAGTTCAAACCCTGCTACTGGACTCTTGCTCTTTTCTACTGCTACAGACAAACACAGCTACCCATCTTAATCTATAAGGTTTGGGAACAACATAACCTGGTAAAGGTAAAGGTTCCCTTGCTCGAAAGCCAGTCGAATCTGACTCTAGGGTTGCGGTGCTCATCTCCGTTTCAAAGCCGAAGAGCCAGCGCTGTCCAAAGATGTTTCCATGGTCATGTGGCTGGCATGACTAAACACCAAGGCACACGGAACACTGTTACCTTCCCACTGAAGTGGTACCTATTTATCTACTTGCAATTTCTTGCTTTCGAACTGCTAGGTTGGCAGGAGCTGGAACTAGAGACGGGCGCTCACTCCGTCATGCGGCACCCGGGTCTTGAACTGCTGAACTACCGGCCTTCCACAGCCTGCAGTTCAGCGTCTTAACCACTTGAGCCACCGCAGCTCCAACATAACCTGAAGGACCACTTATTCCCTTATGAACCTGCCCAACGATTACAGTCCTCTTCCAAAGCCCTGCTTCAGATGCCCTGACTTTCTGAGATTAGGTGTGTGGCAGTTTCTCAATCATGACACTAAAGCTCTGGATTCTATGTCCAGGGAGGGTCATCTGTCCCCTTCTGTTGTGGTCTTCTACCAGCAAGTGAAGATTTTATTTTTTCATTTGGCATTGCCTCAGTGATCCCTCCTTCCTAACTAATGTTTTAATTGGTGTTTTCATGTTTTATATATGTTTCATTTTAATATGTGTGTGTGGTATGTGTGATTTTAATGGTTTTAAAATGTGGTTTTATTATATTTGTTTTAAATTGTTAGCCACCTTGGTGGCCCTTGTAAGGGCAGAAAGGTGATATAGAAATTTTGCAAATAAATAAATGAGATACTTTAATATATGAATGATATCTATTGCCTGTATAATTGCATATAAATCCTTTACAATACAAATGAGCCTAGAAAACCAACAATGATCAAGTGCACAACTGAAATTAATGGGGAAGAAATGAAACGAAATTGAGCACTTATTCCTTGTGTCTTGCTGCCTGTGATGTGTCAGAACAGTCAAAGCACCAGTCTCTTCTCGCCATGTGTGTTTCATTACACCAAGTGATTTTTCATATGAATCCACTCTAAACTCATTTGAGGTCTTGCCCAAGATAAGAAGCAATGATCTATGAAAATTCATCATGAGGCATTTAATGATAGATTCATCAGGTCTAATCTACTGATCACTGACAAAGTCAGTGACAATCCACAACAGTGCACACAGTTATAAAGATACCAGACCACAGAGTTCGACAGATTTGTTTAAAAATATTTCCATTAAGCTGGGCTCTACATATAAGAAAGTGGAAATACATCAAATCATGTACCCTTTCCTCAGCCACACTGATTTTATTTGTTCTGTATTTTGACTGTTAGTATTATGAAGAGTTGAGAACAGATATGCATGATACTTTATCAAGTGACTGACTTAACAGAGCTCTATAAGATTAAAATGCTGCTTTAGAGGAGAGCTATCAATACAGGAGGTAATCGCATGCTCTGGAGAAATGCAAAATGCAAGGTAATGAGCTTAGTTAAGAAGCAGAGCTGGAAGGATGACGAACAGATCATTGCAGACACAGCAGTCCTAGATCAGCTCAGTTTGGGGCTGTTACCCTGATGCTATCCATTAAATCAGCGATAATGGGACTTAAATTGTCCTGACCTGAAAAAATACACGGCTAAAGCATTACAAGGTAGATGAACTCACCAGTCTCATTTTCATTTTTGGAAACTGGTATGTCTAACTGTTGCTACATGGCAGGGGGAAAAAAACATTGCATTATTTTGGCATGCAAAGAAAACTGATCTTGTATGAAAAAATATAGAAAGTATGATTTTAATATACTGTTGGAGTAAGCTGAACAAGATGCAACAATCAAAGCTGCCGTCAAGGTATTTTAATTGACTTTTCAGAGATTTGCAACACCGTCTTTATGCTTACTTTGATGTAAGTCCCATTTCTTTCAATGAGGTTCACATCCAATAAATATTTTAAACTTAGACTTAATATGTATCCATTGAGATTTAGTTCATGTGTTATTGCATAACTGGAAGTGTGATAGAGATCCTAAAAACTGTGGGTGTGGTTCATGGCTCTTCCCGCCAGTGTCAAACTTGTCATGTTGTAGTACAGTGGGGTAGGTTAAAAAGGGTGCCAGATCTGGAAACAACATAGAAAATGATGCAAAAATGGGCATCATTATAGTTATACGCAGCCATGCAATTTTACTATGAGATATTTCTAGAGTCATTACAGTAGGAATTGACCGTCCAGCAGTGTGATCAGAAGGAGCTCACTCTTCCTCACCTCACTCTTCCACCATGCACCTCGAAACCCTCTGTTGAGGGTCAGGGGACCTTCATGAACAAAATGCCAAAGGGCATTGCATTGAGGAGAGGAAATCATACAAAATTGCCCTGTGAGCACAGCAAACCGTGAGCTGAGTTTGTGCAAGAAAGAGGGGGGATGATTTTGCCTCTTCACTGTAGCCCTCAATGTCACATGGCAATTGTCTGTAGGTTCCCCTCATCATTAGCAGAGAATTTATGGGCACATGAAGAGGGAGTTGCTGGGAAAGACGAGAAAGATCATATTGTGCAAGCAGCTTTTACTCATACAACCATAGAAACCAACCCATTATCTTTCCCATTCAGTATAGAATAAGTAATCATTTTTCTTACATGATGGATGAAAAACGGATTTTAGCTTGCTTAGAGACTAATAGAGCAATCCTGAATAGAGCTACACCCTTCTAAGCCTACTGTGGGTGCATCTCTCCTTAGGATTGCAGAATTACAGAGGGCCACAGGCCAGAAAGAGTGCCTGTAGACTAACATAATAAAAGCATGTTCAGGCACTGTGGCCACTTCCACATTGTCATTTTTGCCACTTGTCTGTCCTTATTGCTTAAGGTTCCCCCCCATGTGTTTTGCTTTCTCTAGTAGTCTCAGAGGGAGCAAAACACATGTGGAAAAGGGGGACACAGACAAAGCAATAGGAACAAAAGAGTGACAAAAATGACAGTGCAGAAGAGTCTGGGGAGAAAACAGTAAGGATGGCATTGCAGTTCCCCCTTTTGTGATTCAAATCCAAAATCCTTTATTTTTGTGACATTTTTCTGTTTCCTTGCATAGATTTTTCCATTGCTCATGGGCCAGAGTCTGGGAGAGATTCTCCTTCCAGCTTTTCCTTTTCCAGAGTGCCTGTGAGGAATGCCTCAGCAATGGAGAGAATGGGGGTATTCCCTCACCCTGGCTTCTGCCTGCCCTCTGGTTTTGAGGACAAGACACTTACATCTTTCCTCCTTGGTTGTCTCCAGGCAGGCCTTTAAGTACCTGAGGGTGGGACTTCCCAAGGCTCCCACTAATGCATCTGAAGCTCATTTGTTTGGTGTAGTGGTTAAGTGCACGGACTCTAATCTGGGAGAACCAGCTTTGATTCCCCACTCCTCCACTTGCAGCTGCTGGATGACCTTGGGCAAGCCATAGTTCTATCAGACCTGTTCTTGAAAAGAGCAGTTTCTGTCAGAGTTCTCTCAGCCCCACCTACCTCACAGGGTGTCTGTTGTGGGGAAGGAAAGGAGTTTGTAAGCCACTCTGAGACTCCAAGTGAAGGACGGGGTATAAATCCAATCTCTTCTTCTTCATCATCATTAGTAACTGTCTCCCCGGCCAATGGGCCATTGTCCCTCCATCTTCTCCAGCTTGCCATTTCCTTTCCAAATCTTTAAAATCTTCTCCTAGGTTTGCCAGCCCCCAGGCCTGGGCAGCAGATCCCTCGGTTTTAGGGGCTTCTCCCTGCTGTGGACCAGCTGGCCAGTGGGGGAAATCCCACCTCTAAATAGGGGCATTGCTGTCTGACATCCCCAATGTGATGATGTCACCTGGAAGTGATGTCATCACATTGAGGACATCATGTAGGGATGCTCTGGTATTTTGGCAAACTCTATGGTTTAAGGGGGCTGCGGTGGCTCAAGTGGTTAAGACGCTGAACTGCAGGCTGTGGAAGGTCAGTAGTTCAGCAGTTCGAGACCCGGTGCCGCATGACGGGGTGAGCTCCTGTCTCTAGTTCCAGCTCCTGCCAACCTAGCAGTTCGAAAGCAAGAAATTGCAAGTAGATCAATAGGTACCACTTTGGTGGGAAGGTAACAGCGTTCCATGCACCTTGGTGTTTAGTCATGCCGGCCACATGACCACGGAAACGTCTTCGGACAGCGCTGGCTCTTTGGCTTTGAAACGGAGATGAGCACCGCAACCCTAGAGTCGGATTCGACTGGCTTTCAAGCAAGGGAACCTTTACCTTTAATGGTTTAAGGGTGAAAAAACCATAAGAGTTTTGCTCAAATACCAGCGCATTTCCATACCACATCCTCTATGTGATGATGTCACTTCTATTACAATGTCCCTGCCCACCCCTGGAATACCCCCAACCCCCCCTCCTGCTGAGATGAGAGTATCTGGCAACCCTATTTACAGGTTTAACACACAGTTGATAATTTAGGAGAGTAGAGAGCAGTTATTGGGCAAGTTTGTATTCTTGAGGTGAATCTTGGCCTCCCCTGAACCTCAGGATTCTCACAGTGTAAATGTGAGCTCTTCTCAGGAAACACCAATATTTCACCAATTTCCATCAGAAACAGGGGCCTCAAGACAAATACGGTCTTTTCCTCAAGTCAGTCTGCTTCATCACCAAGTACAGGTTCTTCCAAACTCTCCTGAGGCAGGGTTGTCTCCAAACTAACACTCTGGACATGCAAACTCTGTCTTGAAATATTCACTTGTTTAGCTTGCTTACATGCAAGGCAAACTCTGAGAAGGATCCCTTCAATCTCTTGTCTTCTGAAGGTTCAGGCTCTATCCGCAGTATAGCAGCTTTTTCTCTCTCACTCCTCCAGCCCTTCCAGGGACCTGCAACTTTACTCACACACCAAACAGGACTAAAGGGGGTTGGTGTATTTCACAACAGGGCAAAATGGTTTTAGTGTATTTTGGCCATCTGTCACAATATCCTACCCTGGATGTAGGAATGAGTGATTATATCACCATTATGTGTACAGATGGGTCATCAAGTAAAACTTGCAGGAAGCCTCTGGGTGGAGACTGAGGGCAGTCCATGAACATTGGCATAGATATATAAGCAAATCATAGATTCAAAGCCATGATTTTCTTGCTCTAAAGATCCCAGGCATTGAGAAAAATTCAGAATGTGCAATGTGCAAGTGAAGAAAAATGACAGATAATTTTCAATTCTGTTGATGGTACAAGAAGCAAGATGGAATAGAAAACTGCATGTGTTTCACTGGCAGCAGTATTGATAGTAATAAAAAGGTTGAAATAGGTGCTGCTCAGTTTTCACACAAGAAACAGAAACTGGCAATAATGATGCTATTTTAAGAACCAATTTTTTTTTGTAAAGGTATACCTGTCCCTGACCCCATTTTAATTGGTACATTTGAAACCCAACTAAATCCCCTTCTTTCTGGTTTTTTTTTACTGCTATAGTTCTAGGCAATATTAGGGAACTACCAGACTTATTTGTGTGATTTACTTTCTATTTCCATGCAAATAGGAGTCATTGTTTTAAAAGATTTCCTTTCCCCACTCCATGTGCAAATGCATTCTAGCCAACTAGAATGGTGTGAAAGCACTCACATTATGAGAGGTACTAGAGGAGGGGAGAAATGATGTTGTAAGAGGAAATAAAAATAATCCTCTGTCATACCTCATGGAAAAATGGTAAGGGAAGCAGCAGTTATAAGCTGATCTAAAGGTTTAATTAGACGATTCTGTGGCACACATAATCAAATGTTGTATGAAAGTGGAACAGCAAGCAACTAGGATAAAGGTGTGAATTTATTCTAGTGGAAACTGTTGCACAGAAGTGGAAAAGTAGATGACATATTTATCTGTTTTAAAATAAATGTAGGCCTTGTTTTAGCCAGGCACTATGCTGCTTTATGCAGACAATTCAGTGTTTATTTTTTTATCAGCCAGGCTATGGGTTCTTGGAATCTACATGGGTTTTTTAACCCACAAAGATATCACAAAACCAAAAGTGAAAGACTTTGATTATCAATGTACACATTTGATTTCACTTTATATCCTTTGCTCTGCAAACTTATATATATATATAATATATTTTCTGTATTCCTCAAAGATGGTGGGTTCAGTTGTATCCCATACATTCATAGTTTTGCCTAGTTTTATTAACTATTTTTTATTAAAAAAAAAAAAAACGTGAAGGGAAAAGGTACACCGCTGTTGGGGTATGATTGATCCCTCTGTGGAATAATTTGGGGAAAGAGTTAAATGTCGAATCATATTTCCCCCAATATTCTGTCTGGTATCTAAATATGCTTTATGCAGACTGCACTTTTCAGAATACATGGCTATGTTTTTACGAATGGTACAACTTAAATGGTTAGAAGGGATAAGATTTTACATTGGTTAATAAAAGAGAAAACTAGGGAAGATATTGTGGATTTGATATAAGGGATACTCACGTAAAAAGCTAATAGAACTTTTGAAAGATAAGAGGCATGGAATATGATGTAAGAAACTAGGTGACTACCCCCATATGTGTTGTATGTTGTGTGATTTAGTTTGTATGTAGTGTATTGTGTTTCGATGTGTTGTATTGTTGTAGTGTTGTTGTGAAAATAAATAAAAGTCTGCCTTTAGGGGCAGTTAAAAAAAAAGCTTTATGCTCTCCCCCCTCCCCCGAAGTACATTGCAAGCTAATTACACTTCCCAGTGAAAAACTTTGATTATCAATTTACAAATCTAATTTAGCTTTCTATCCTGTAAATGGAAAGAAACCATTTTATTTTCTGAAAGTACAATACTTG
The DNA here is from genome assembly GCA_029375565.1 of Gekko gecko. NCBI lineage: Eukaryota > Metazoa > Chordata > Lepidosauria > Squamata > Gekkonidae > Gekko > Gekko gecko. The sequence goes on from JAPDNY010000009.1 coordinate 46,046,710, forward strand.
CAAGGTTGTACTAAAAATCCTATTTGGCTGAATGGGTCATTTCAACACTTTTGTTAGTCACTATGGCAGCTGGCTGACCAAATGTGAAACAATTTTGTTCATTGATTTGAATTTACATTGTTCAAACTAAATTGCCCTTGCAAGGTGTTAATAACCCTTAAATGCCCTCAAATATATCCTGAAGGACATTTCCCACTCCTCACATGTTATATTCATAGCTAAATATCAGCTTTCAAGCTCTTTACTGCTTGCAAACTTCCAGAACTTGCGTCACCTCAAAGGCATTAGGATGTGGGCTATTTTTGATCACAGCATTGCATTTTAGTGCAGGAAACAGTAAACTTTTTTTTAAGGTTAAGCTGAAATCATTTCCAATTCAGTCATATTTTCCTCAGCTCTGATTTTTCATTGGAAGGGATCATACCCTAATAATTGGTTGACATAGCAGTGAGGAGAAAGAACTTCCTTCATATTTGCTATCCTCAAGGTTTTTTATGTAGTGCACTTGTATCTAGGTTTTTCCAACATGCTTCTAGATCATCAAAAAGATGCAGTTATTTTTTACCAAATATCATATGTGGCCCTTACATGGATTATATGGATTGCATGGAACAGATGCAAAACCAGGCTACTCACAGAGAACATAAGGATCTCTACATACTTGGGGGACCCTGTGTGTGGAAAGTGGTCAAGTCATACAACAATTGTGTAAGATTTTTTAAGGCAAGAGATGAACAGAGGTGGTTTGCCGTTGCCTCCCTCTGCACAGCAATCCTGGAATTCCTTGCTGAAAAAACAAGACTTGATAAATTAATTTTAAAAGGCTCAAGGTTACACAGTAAGGTACATGGCAGAGTGGGATCTGAACCCAGGTAAGGGAAGAATCCCTACATATCTGGGGGAAGAGCCAGGTGTTTACAAAAAAAAGAGTTTGTGAATTAATCAGAAATAAAGGAAAAGAGACCTCAAAATGGCATAAGTACTAAATATGCTCCTCAAAGGGTAGAAGTTGAGAGCATCTGAGCATCAGCAAATCCTTGAATGGTGGGATTGTATTTCCATATTGTTACCCCTCCTGTGAATCTCCAAGAATACCAAACTTGGACATTCACAAAACCAAAAATGATGCCATAGTGGTATATGGAAGGACTGCAGTGTTTCTGGTTAATAATGTGTTGCTATATTACTGCAGTCTTTTATAGGGCAAGGTTAGTCAGTTGGAAGCTGATAGGATTATTTGGCTGACAAGGCCTACATGTTTAGCTGGAATGGTAAACTATCTAGGTCTTGTTACCACATGCTAGAACATTGATAGGGCTATGAACAAATCATTGATAGGGCTATGAACTCTCTTCTTTGGGGGACACTTAATGGAGTTCCTGCCATTGTGGCCCCATAGAGGCATGAGCTCATCCTTGTAACCCAAACTGGACTCAGATAAGGACAAATTAGCTTTAATAAGGGTCCAATCACACGGAGGATTTGCTGTGTGATAGGGATGAATGCCAGACAGATTATATGGGCACGATCACATGGAAACATCTGGCAAGTGTGGTGCACCCATCTCCAACCCGTATCATACCGCTGAAGATCCAGAGTTAAAAAGTACCTGGAAAAGTCTTCTATTAAATGGGTTGCAAAGGGCTGCTGCTGGACTTCCTTCATGTGATCGCTCCAGCGTGCTCCTCTTGCCTCGTTGGAGCATGCCGGAAACACCCGCTGACAGGAAAAATATCCACTTCACCGCCATCGTATCGGATCATGTAATGGCGGGGCAAATTGAGATGGTGCAAAGAGCCATGCCTCCACCCCTCGTTATCTGCCCTGTGTGACCAGGACCTAAGAGCAGCCAAAAAAGGATCATGCAGGACATTGTAGTATGCTTATACCAGGGTGGATCTTGGTGGTGATGCTCCCAAATAAGATTATGAAGAAAGAGAGTCTGACAAAGAGTGATCATAAACACAAGGAAACAACTTTATTGTATACACAATAAAATGAAAATAATAAAACATTAGGCACATGAGAACCAATCCCCTTAGTAACCACAGACACAAACACACATACAAACAAGAGGGCACACTTATAAAAGGTAGTAGGAGGAAAATAGGAAGTTTTAAGGAAGAGACACGTGACCCAAAATCCTGGGCTTTAGGTCTGGAGAGGTCATGGGGCAAATGTATCTGAGGTCCAAGGAGCAGAGCAAGGAACTGGCTAAGCAAGAAGAAAAAGCCTGCAAAGTGCAGCAGGAGTTCTCAGTAGGAAACCAGGGTTCTGACCAGAAGAGACCTGGACCAGGGGTCTGAGGAATCATTTGCTATGGCATCGAGTCCTTCTTTTATGGGCAAAAGATCCCCAAGGTAGGTGGGATTTGAGCCATCCTGGCTTTGGATTGGGCAAAGATAAAAAGTTTGAATCACACTGGCTGGTTTAAAGTTAACTGCTGTCAAACTTTGGCAGGAAAAAGTGCAGAAAATACCTTAATTAGGCTGTTGTGAGCCAAATCTGCATGGGCATAAAGAGCCTGGGTGAGGCAAAATGATTAACATACTTTAATTAGGTTAAAATGAACCAGATCTGCATTTACATAAGCATTTTGGTGAATGAAGATACCTCCTAAAACAGTATGGACCACATCATGCCAAGCCCTCTCATGATGGAGTATAAATTAATGATTTGAGTGCCTTTCTTGTCTGAGTAAAAATGGAAAAAGAGGAACGAGACATTGGTTATTGAAATATCAGCTTCCTTGTGCTGGGCAGACAGGTCTGGGATATGCCAGAATATTCCAGTGCTGAAAAGTCTTTTGTTATTAAGAAGTTGGAAGAGATTGCACTTAATCAGTTTCTAATGTCAGCAGACCTTTTCCCTTCTTCCCTGGGATTTTTCAGTGTCATGACCACACCCAGGCACCTTTATGAGACTCCCCAAGTTTCAGATGTTCTTGGCACTTAGGTTGTAAAAGGGGGTGCCTATTAAAACAACTAGGGCTGCGATCACACATGCCTTTAAATCCAGCATAGCTGCAAAAGCCTGATGGATCTAAAGGGTGAGATCAGACAGCAACATCTGGGAAACATCCCGCAGTTGTTGGCAACCTTGCAGAAGCAGAGTTAAAAGACGCCAGGGAAAGTCCAGCTCTAATGGATTCCAATGCGCCATGGATGGACTTTCCCATCTGATTGCCCAAGCATGCTCTCATGCCATCAGGATGGTCTGACCAGGCCATCTCAGCTCAGTGCCATTTCCCCCCTTCGTAGTATGAGGATCATTGCATACTCCATAGAGAGCCCTCAGTGCAGAGGTGTGATTCCTCATTTAAGCTCATGGGAAACAAATGTGGTGGCATCTGATCACACAGTGATGGGCTGAGCCTGCAGCTTGAAAGGGCTATGTGATCATGCAACTGCATGTCAAATTCCTCCGGAGGAGATAGCCTCACTTCCCCTCCACTCCAACTGGCATGTGTGACCACAGCCTAGGTCCAAAATAAGTTGAAACCCCACTAACCAAGAAGGTCTTGACTGGATTAGGGGAGGGGTCCTCACATCCTACTTTGTATTGCCAAATGTCCACAGACTATTAGTTGCAGAACAGCAGAGAGAAAAAAAACAGGTCAGTTCGCTGGTACTGCTAAAACATTGACTGAGTTCAGACTGGCAATTTGCCCCGCTATATCCACGTTTCAGCCACATTTCCAAAGCAGATTAAAGGGGGCATTCACACAGGCACATATGCCTGGCATTCCCCACCCGTAGGCAACCTGTACTGTTCCACTTTGCTCCCACGTTAAAAAGATACCTGACAAAAGTGGTAGCAAATCCCAGAGAGTGCCTTTATCCTGCGTTATTCTGCCTCCTGGAAGTGTGAACGCGAAGCCGAAAAGCTGGGAGCAACCCGTTTCTATAATGTACACCGGGTGTTTCCATGCATAAGGCAACAGCGATCGGATTGGCTGTGCTCTGCTCTACCACCCAATTTGGTGCCGGCGCAATGGGGTCCACCCCAAATTGGCCGGATGTGCTTATGTGCATGAGCACATATGTGCCCATGCACCCATACACACATAGAGGGAAAAGCTGTTTACAGCCACGCCTCCGGGCCAGCAGTCTGAACGCTCCCGCGTGCCTCCTCCCAGTATGATCCGGCATCTGTCAGCCCTGTGTGACCGGGAAAACCCGGAACAGTTTATTCCGGGCTTTTTTGCCACGACTGGCTCCTGCTGCAAACTGCCAGTCTGAATTCAGCCATTGTGTGGTTTATGTGGAATCAAGGCATAGATAATGGTGGGGTCATACTAGATGGTTGTACATGAAAAAGAGAGATGAGGTCCTCTGATAATAGTAACCAATTTATCATAACACATGAAAGGAGCTAAAAGAAGCCTGGCAAAATGCATGAGTTCTGCAATCAGCTGCTGCATGATGGATCAGAAAGTTCCATGAATCACCTTGGAGTGTGATACCTCATAAATTCTATCACATATTCCATAGCTTATAAGCTATAGCCATTCACCTCCATAAGGACATAGGAGCAACCCTATGGATCAGACAACTGGTCCATCTAGTCCAGGATCCAGTTCCTCTGGAGGGCCAACAGCAGGGCATAGCAACATGGCTCCCTTTTGCTTCAAGTGAAGCTCATTTCTTTTGTACAGGTTTGGCTTGTACCGGAAAGTTCCTTATTATGTAATAAATCTAAACCCTTCCTCCCATCGCTTCATTCTCAGCTGTGCATTGAGACCCCTGATCTGCTCCCTGCCACTTTGAGGAGGGGAGCAGAACTGGAGGGTTTTGCTCTCTGCCTCTTCAAAGTGGTGGGAAATAGAACTGGAGGGTTTAAATGGCTCAGAGCCATTTAAATCCTTGCTGTCTAGTCCCCACTTTTGCAGGGAGCAGGAAGCAGGGTTTTAAGCTTTAAATGGCTCACAGACCTATATGAATGGTTTGGTTCATTAACCAGCATATCTGTTTGGTTCAGTTTGTGGTTCAGTTCCTGGTTTAGCCATGAACCACAAACTGAACTACAAAAATGTGGTTTGTGTCCATCCCTAATTGGGAAGGATTCCCCCACCTGATATCTTCAGTTGACTCAACCATGTGGTGTCAGGTTATTTTTTTTCTCCCTCTCTTTTTCTGCTTTTGCATCTTGGGACTTGTCAAATTTCTTGATGCTTGTGCTTTGTAACAATAATATTTCATGAATATTTGCTGCAGCCAATGGGAGTACTGTTGCTTGACAAAGCTAAGAGGTATATCATAGGATGAGAGGAAGGAGATACTGCCTGGATTTGGATACTAAATAACTTAAGAAATCACTGGTGAACTACTACCCCCTCATAAAAATGCAATGTCTCAAAACAGATCCCATGGCCTCACAATGTAGGACTCAGGATCACAATTATAAATTACTTGTAATGCTTTTAAGAGATCAGGCAAATATTTCCTTGTCATCTAACCTGTAATTTCCTCTTTGCTGGTCAGCCTGCACTGGTTCCTTTAACCTTCTGCAAAAACCTTAAATAAAGCTGTGGCCCATTTAACTGAATATGTCTGTCTTCTTTCTGGCCTTGTTCTGCAAATGCATAACACTGAATGCTTGTAATGGATCTGACGGGACGTAGTTTGAGACAGCATATATCTGTATCTATAGTAGTAAAATACAATAGTTCACAATAAGACATGTAGGAACCAAGGTTTAGCATCACTTTTCTTTATCAACAGTGCTGACTTAAAGTGTCTAGCATTTACTCTTAAGATAAGAGACAAACCATTATCCTGGAACATAGGCTATCTTCATTGTTGAGTTCTAAGTTGCATAAACAAGCTCCAACAATCGGGCAATATCAGATAAGTTGCTTATAATGTTACACGTCTTCATCTTTCCCTTAATGTACTCAGTGCAAACAGAGTGTCAGAACTGCCAGAATGGTTTGGTTCAGTCCTTTGATTGGCTTAGCATTGGCAGCAGGAGCCAGTTGTGGAAAAAGCCCCGGAATAAACTGTTTCAGGTATTCCCAGTCACACTGTGCTGACTGATGCGGGAGCATACCGGGAGGAAGCGCATGGGAGCGTTCAGACTGCTGGCCTGGAGGCACGGTTGTAAACGGCTTTTTCCTGGTAAATCAGCTGGATGCCTATGTGTGTATGAGCGCATGAGCACTCATGTGCCCATGCACCCATACACACATAGGCATCCAGCCGATTTGGGGAGGATTCTGCTGTGCCGGCACCGCATTGGGCGGTAGAGCGGAGCCCAGCCAATCATATCGCTGCTCCCTTATCCATAACGTGGGTTGCTCCTGGCTTTTCCACATAGCATTCACACTGCCAGGAAGTGGACAAACGCAGCATAAAAGCACTCTTTGGGGATTTGCTACCACTTTTATGAGGTATCTATTAAATGCAGGAGCGAAGCGGAACAGCACGGGTTGCCTACGGGTGGGGAACGCCAGGCAGATATTCCTGTGTGAACACCCCCTTTAATTCGCTTTTAAAATGTCACTGAAATGGGGCTATAGTGGGGCAAATTGCCAGTCTGAACTCAGTCATTATGTCTCTGAAGGGTGCCAAAATGGTGTTCAGTGTGGTGTTTTGTTATGAGATTTCTAACCATAATAAATGCTTCTCTGTATGAAGAACAACCATTAAGAGACCAAAGTTTGAGTCCAGTGGCACCTTTAAGACCAGAATTAAACTTTGTGGGTCTTAAAGATGCCACTGCACTCAGACTTTGTTCTATTGCTTCAGACCAACACGGCCACCTGCTTGAATCTATCATTAAGAGACCAGTCCTAGGTAAGTCTACTCATAATCCTACTTGGGTGTATTCCCTGGGGCTTATTCCCAGTATTTTTGGGATTGCACTTTAAGACTACTAGATTCCAACAGAAAGGAATTACCAGTAGGTTCTTTCATTCCAACTGGCCATGGCAAGAATAGTGAGAATGTGACATGGCTTAATAAATGTTTCTACATACCTCCTGTTCCCGGCTTCAGTGCTCATGAGATAATTCAACATACTAGAGGGAAAATTGTAATTTTTGAATTGTAGTTGAAATTGTCTATCCTTGATCCCCACTTTGACTGCAGAACATTGCTTTAAAAAATAATGAAGGAGAAAACACTCTGAAGTGGCTTTTAGGCAACATCAATATGAAACAGAGACATCCAGGTTTTGCGTGCCTCTATGCGTGTCTGTGTGTGTGTGCGCACATGTGTGCTCTGTGTGTGTGTGTATGAGAGAGAGAGAGAGAGAGATTGTGTATAAGGGAACATTTAGCTGCTCCACTGCATGTAGATGAGGGAACAGAATAGTTTCTCAATATATTCTGCACAGCACTGGCTAGAACATCATCTGTAAACTCTATATGCCATTGCAGCACAGTTTTCCTACAATGAACATCTGTTTACTATTTAGCCAGATGCCCATGGAAGTGAAAAGCATGGCTCAGGGCAGGTGGTGGTCTTTGTAACAGACAAACAAAATCTCTATTTAAAATACAGGCAGAATGCACACAGAATATACATTTAAAATACACACGCACACACAAGAATCCTGTCTTGAATTTATGTGCATCATTTATCTCCATTTGCTTAGAACATTTGTGCTGTAAAATGTAATATTTATATGTTCATAACACGGCCCTTCCTGATGCTACTTTCAAACTTTCATTATAACTGTCAGACTATGCAACATCAGAAGCTTCCTTGAATCCAATGGTTTTCATAAATTTGGAAGACTCTATATGAGACACAGCTGGTAGGGCTTTTTGCCATTTTAGTGTGTGTTTTAAATTCCCTGCCTTTCTGTGATAATGTCACACTGACTCACATTAGGTTTATTCCATGCTTAAAAGTTATCCTATTATTAGAAAAAAAACCCACAGATCCACTATTTCCTAATGCAGAAGAAAAGTCCAGATGATATAATACTCTTTGTTAGAGACAAGATCGCTAAGCTGTATTATGAATCTTAAGGGGCCAGATCCAGATGCTACAGTTGTCACAGAGACATGTTTTCTTGATGAACTCTGTTTTGAGGAAATAAGTTTTACTGTTTTGAGGAAATAAGTATATTATGTGAGTTCGGATCTTCTTGTTTGCCACAACCAGGGCTCTTTTGTAGCAGGAACTCCTTTGCATACTAGGCGACTTACCCCTAATGTAGCCAATCCTCCAAGAGTTTACAGTAGCCCCTGTAAGAAGAGCGCTGTAAGCTCTAGGAGGATTGGCCACATTAGGGGTGTGTCACCTAATATGCAAAGGAGTTCCTGCTACAAAAAGAGCCCTGGCCACAACAACTTTACACAAACTCTGTAGGGCCTCTTAAGTCTCAGAAATTACCAACCATAACATCTCTGAAAGTCTTGCTCACATGATACATTTGATCACATGATCAAACATCAGTGTGAGCCAAACTTAATGCAACAATGACAAACCAGTGCTCTAGGCCACAAATGTACCATGTCATGGAATGAGACATGGAGCATCTTTCTTTGGTTGATGTACAAGAAACACATGGCTGATCTTAGGAGAGGAAAAGGGTAAGATGTAAGGATATTATAAATGTCCCTGGTTTTCATTTCTGTGAAATCATTTATCTTTTTTTTTTTTTAAAAAAAACCCTCTTAATGTGGAGAATTTCCGAAAGCAATACTGGTTGGATGTAACTGGGTTGTTATTATGGGAATGACCATTGCTGGTTCTCATTTAGCTCTCTCTACTGGTGTTAGTGTGCTTTAGAAATTCCAGCTGGAATAGCATAGGCCAGTATTCTTCAACACACAGGTTGTGACCCTTAGGTTGGTCATAGACCCAACCCTGCTGGTCAGTTGATCCCATGCTACCACCTGAGGGAAGGATAGCCTGTTAGGAGGGTTGGGGGCAGGGACATGGGAGGCATGATGCCATCTGCAGCACCACATCCCTTCTGGTAAAAAAAACAAAACAAAAACAATGGAAGTGTCATGATAGTACTAGGAACCACCAGAATCTCTATGGTAAAACCATAGGGTTTCCAGCAATTCCTGTTGCTAACCTATGTAACTTCCATTTTTTCATCAAAAGTGCTGCTGCCAGTGCTATGAGTTTTATTTTTTTTTTCCTCCAGAGCAGTGGCAGATAATGAGATTATAGGGCAGGAGATTCCCTGTGCCCTGACCAGGAGAATAGGACACTTACTCGAGGGGTGAAGCCAAGGGTGGGTCCTGGGTCTGGAAATGTTGATGAACACTGCCATGGACAATAAAATACTTATACAAGTATAAGCATTAGTGAAGCAGCAACCACAAGTTGGATTGCTCTGTAAATGTTTGTCCATACAACAATGGGATACAGTTAGTGGCCTAGTACTGGCACAACTTGGAGAAAAATCTCCACTTAATACTACTAATGAAGCAAGAACTAAGAGAAGTTTTCTTCCTGATGCTCATGTTTGAAATCTGTTTTAAATTTATTTCTGTTAAGAAATTTTGTGTCTAAGTCCAAAATATTCATGTTTTAAATGTTTTATAAAGGCTTTCCCCCCCTTTCCAAGTACACATGAGTGATGAGCAAATAAAAACTGGGCTTTCCTGGGTCTGAAAAGGGAAAGCTGCAAAGTATACTTAGGGCCATAGCACAGAATTCTGGTCCAACCCAAGTGCTATACTGTTAGTGCTGTTATATCAGCAGCAATCAACACTTCTGAATTCAACTTCCATTCTTTTATTAATTTAGGGAATATCTACTGAATAAATTTAATTCAGTTGTTTTAAATATATATATATATGTATATATTTAACTTTTCCCAAAGAATCTTGGACACTGTTGTATGGGGAAGTTGCGGAGAAATCCCAGTGTTCCCTGTAGAGATAGACTATTTAATGAGTTTCAGTCTGTAGTGAAGTAACTTGACCTTCTTTCTCATGCATTTATGGGATTTATATGCATAAAGTAATTCACTTCCATTATGTTCAAGCCCATTGTAGTCAGCGTTTGCTTACACTTAGGAAATTCAGCTTAACTGGATTGTGGTTCATAACTACAGCCTGCCCAAATCTGAACAACTTTCTCAGCTCTCTTGGTAAACAGAGCCTTATGAATACACCAAATTGGTTATAAATCTATCCTGCTAACACACATACATGAACCATAGTTTGGCCTCTCTGTCATGCTGAGTCCCTTGGCCTGTGGTAAGTACATTTGTTACCATGACTACCACTGGATTCATTGTTAAGAGAAATATTGTCCAGTTGAGCCCTCCAGACAAGTAAGACCTGAATGATTTGAGGTCTTGCCCTTCTTGTTGATAACTGATTGTATAAAATTCTCAGAAATCTATGCCTTGCCATGTGTCATGCTGCAAGGAATGTGAATCAATCTTTAATGCTTAGCATTCCTTCACCCAAAGGCATATATAACAACAGATATCCAGTCTAGACCTTCCCCTGCCCCTGTTCCCACATCAGTAAGAAGTGCATCATTTAAATATATTTCCCTGAGTCTGAAGAGTGCAGTTATAATGGATGAAGTTTGCTAAACATTGGCACAAAATGTGCATGTGAATGTCTTGTAAAGGGATTTTTTTTTTTTGCTTTTAAATCCTGTATTAAAATAGTGTTTCAAGGAACAGTTCTTCTATTTTAAACTTTATTCGGTTCATAATTTTAAGTTATTCAGATATTCCTGTCATGAAAAAAATCCTAAGGTTTGTTAGCCAAATCGGTCAGTCCCTGTATTAGTACAAACAGATGAAGAGTGTCCTCTGCACCTATAGAATGAGATCATTTCTAGGGTAAAACAGCTCATTTGAGTCTACTATATACACAGTTCCCAGTTTGTGATAATAGTTATCCCAGGAAAAGACAAAGGATGGAAGGAAGAAAGATCCTTATTACTCTGTCCAGGGTGCATTATCCAAATCAGTCCACATGTCAAGCCTGTCATATGGAGAGAATCCATCTGCAAGTGAAAATCTAAACACAACACCTAGGGTATAAATGGGTCCCAGTTTGGCACAATAAATCCTTGAGAAGAGAAGATGTAAAGGAGACATTCAGCAACTAACTTTACTGCCCTATCCAAGATATACAATGGAGAATAGGGAACTGAAATGAAAGCACAAGACAGCAGGATTAAACTGCTCAGTCTGCAATAATACCAAAGCAATTTATATATGACAGTCCTATAAAACCACCCACTTTGCACCATCCTAGTGTAAAGCTGTGATATATTTACCTGTATTCATAGTTCTTTAAATTGTATGTGGTACCACGTGGCTAGTCCAGAGCAAACCTACCTAGAGGGGCCAGGAGATCTGGTGAAATAAATAAGAAAAGAATTTGGGGCAGGAAGCAAGAAGTTCCTTGCCATGAGGCTGATGCAAAGGGGGAAAACTGTCAGGCTCTAGGGCAAACTGCCAAGAATAGGAGATGGAAGAGCTAAGGAATGAGGTGTGCATAGAGAGAAGTGAAGGGTTAAATTTGGGGTATAAGGTAAAATAGTTGAAAGAAAAGCATGTTCTGCCTTTGTTGAGGAATAGAATCATAGAATGTTAGAGCTGGAAGGGACCTCCAGAGTCATCTAGTCCAACCCCCTGCACAAAGCAGGGCATTTGCAAATACCTCCCCCCTCACAGCCCTAGTGACCCCTGCTCTATGCCCAGAAGAGGGCAATTTTAAAAAAGAAAACAACTCTCCAGGATCCCTGGCCAAATTGGCTTGGAGAAAATTGCTTCTTGAGGATGAATCCAATGTTTTCTTGATTATGATGCTGGATGAGCCTTCTGGAGGGGAACTGACTACAGAGATAGAGGGCTTGAGATGTTTTTCTTTTATATGCCTGGATTTACCTGGATGCCAAACAGGGGAGCTCTGCTGTTCACCAGATTTAATGCAGAAATAGGAGCCATGATGGTATTGGGCCAAAAGGAATGGATCCTGCTTCCAATGGATGAGTTTGATTTGGGGGGGTGGAGCAGAGGATGATATGTAACCAAGGTAGATGGAAGTCCAAATATGCTTGTATGGAGGAGGAGGAGGATTGGTACTAGGTAAGGAAGCAGAGGACAGAAGAATGATCTAGTTCAGATCATTGAATTATCAGGACTGCAGACCTGTTGCATCCTTTTTGACATAGTGAGGGAATCTGGAGCTTTGGCTACTTGTCTTGTAAATCTGTGTCTGATGGCCATGGGTGTGAGGTGCTCTAGAGGGTAAAATAAAGAAGCCTTGATCATGGTTCTGCTGAAGTACTAAGACAGTCAGGCTACTTCCTTTTGAGAGTGCCTATGGGGTCTTCTTGTCTTAATTGAGAGGCCATATTTTAATATCAAGCATTGATTCCCCCCCCTTCCTCTGTGGTATCTGAAGTCTGAGGGATATTGGGCTGCCCCTGTCACAGGCTTCAGGGGTGGGGTGGGTGGGGGGAAGAGCACCACTGGGGGAGCAATATAAAGAACAGAAAGAAGGGAAGCAAAACAGTAGCAGTCAAGACAGCAAGACAGAATTATTCAATGACAAAAATACAGAACAATTCAGATTTGTTATCCTTTGAAGATAAAACCAACAGGAGCTGCTCAGACTGTATTTTATTTTATCATGTTTCAAATAGAAATCTCTGTTAGTTACCTGTTTTCCTACGTATTAGAAATAGAAAGAAAGATAGGAGAACAGTGTACTGAATGTGCTGCTGACTGACATTTGGGGAGTGGGCGTAGAGGCCATAGGGTTACCAGCCTTCAGGTGGGGCATGGGAATCTCCTGGAATTACAGCTCATCTCCAGACTACAGAGATTAGTTCTTCTGGAGAAAATGGATGCTTTGGATGGTCATAGAATCATAGAATGTTAGAGTTGGAAGGGACTTTGCAGGTCATCTAGTCCAACCCCCTGCACTCTTCAGGAGCATAGCCGAAAGATAGCCCTACAACATACCTGAAAGATGGTCGTCCAGCCTCCATAGGAAAGTCGATCCTATGGCATTGTACCCATTGAGGTCCTGGCATCCCTAGGCTCCACTCTAAAATCTACAGTAGTTTTCCAACCTGGAGGTGGCAATCCTATCCCTGAACCCCACCGGTGCCCAGGGGGAGGCTGGCAACTCTAGGAGGCTGTGAGCTGCCATGATCTTCTTCAGCCTCAAAATGGCCTCCTTCTCTTCTGTTCTCCTTATTGTGTCACAGGTACAACATCCTTGTTCCTGCAACCTCCTAGCACACCTAGAAATGGGACAGGTAGGAAAAGGGAGGAATCAAGGCTAGTCAAACAAAACTAAGAACTTTCTTCTCTTCATCTTCTCATTCTCTTGCCATTGTGCTGTGGTCTGGCTTGTTTTCACTTTTCTCTCTCTGTGTGTTTCCTATATTGTAGGAAAGGGAAAGAAATGATCAATTAAGACTCTGCCAAGGAGGAAATCAAGCAACTGTTTTGTCAGAAACAAAGCCACCAGAGTTTATATTTCTCTTCAGTGACATCACAGCTATTCAAACAGTTGTCGGAAGCATTTCTAAAGCAAGTGTTGGAGCTGAAATGTCCTTTTCCCCCTCCATTTCATTCTGAACTATTGACAAAAAGGCACCTTAACCAGTCATGCAGTTGTCACTGTGGAGTTTTTATGTGTGTGACAAAGTTGAAGTCATGCACCTGATTAGGAAAGAAAAAAAACCTGAAGAGCTCACCAAGGTGTGAAGCCAGGCTCTGAAAAGAACATACTGTCATTTCATGTGGTCATCAAATGGGGACATGTGGAATCAGCCCTCTGAGTCAACATAAAAATTGATCATTTGCACAGCTAGAAGTTCTGAGGACCCTTTTGCTTAACAGGAAAGTGCGGTCCTACTGCAGTCACTAACACCAAGACAGCAGCAGTCCCTGTGGTGTTCCTTGATTTGACACATTTGGAAGACTAGGTTATTTGCTGATGTTAACAAGGAAACAATTCTGTTTATCATGCCATCTTTGCAAGACAATATTTAATCTATAAGGTCACCTTTTTTTGGATAAATGCCATTTAATGAGTAGGGATGTTTTGTGAGTTTATAATCTGAATAGCTTCTTTAAATCCTTTGCAAATGAATTGCAAATATTCAAATGGCAAAGTATTTAATGAAGTCCCCAAACAGAATTTTAGATTCAGACTTTGAAACAACTACTTTTCAATTTATGCCTGTTGTCTTGTTTTAAATTCATTCCTATGCGGTCCTTTAAATGGATAGTCTGGGGACCCACTGATTATTAGGAGTAAGCATAATTCTGAAGTAGCCATCTTCAGGTATTGGTTTTCATTTTTTTATTATTACTTCTTGCTTTACCAACACCTGTTCAGGTCAGGCTACAAGGTTTTATTTCGCCCTATTTTATCCTCACAACAATCTTATCAAGTAGACTAGATTGAGTATGATTTCAGCACCATCCCTACATGCCCATTAATGGATTGGAGTTCTATTTTATTGCAATTAAATTAATTAATTAGTTAATCCATTGGAGATCTATTTTGTTGCAATTTTATTAATTTAACTGTTTTATAATATTATGTAAGCCGACCTGAGCCTGCTTCAGCAAGGAGAGCAGGATATAAAATAAATAAATAAATAAATAAATACCTTATTGTTGCTATTCAAAACAGTGAATTACTGACTTATTCATGCAATAAAATATCCAGGTGGATTAGAGAAAGACATTGTGAAGTTTCAGGCCTACATTTATTTTAAAATGCTTCAGTGCCACCTTTCTTCTGCCATGTGAAACTCAAAGCATTCACTGTATCTAACTGACAGCATGAACCCATCTGTGGATACTTAAATGCATAGATTGGAGCCATGTTGACAGCAAGGAGATTTTTCACCAGTTTTTTTTTTTTTTTGGGGGGGGGAACAGGTCTCAAATCCCAAATCTCAAAAAAAAAAATAATAATGAAGGGAGTATAGGAAAAGAACCTGCAAATAGAGAGCAGTTGTCTTCTTTCTGATGACCTAAGTACCCCTGTGGGCAGGCAGGGGAGGAGGAGGAGCCTCTGCCACCAGCATCCCCAATGTCTCCCATCTGCTGCTGTCTTGTATCTATCCCCTGCTGAGGCAGCAGTGCTGGAGATAGGCAGGGGGCAAGGAGGAGAAAGGGCCTCCACCACTGCCCCCAACAAATTCCCCATCCACGAATGACCCACCAAACTCACTTGAGCACCTTGTCCTGCTGCTACCACAGCATGAGCCAGACAATTGGCTGGGTAGGTCAAGCATTGGGGGCCGGTGATTGGGTGGGCAGAATTGTAGGTGCGGGGCTGCCAGGCAGGCAGATCAATGGGGAGAGGGAAAGTGAGGTAAATCCCCCCTGCAAGTTTTGTGGGCTCCCTCTTGTTTACAATAAATGTCATATGCAGTGGACAAGTCAGGAGACTAGAAACAGTGATAAAAATCTCTCACATAAAATAGGCAAGACAAGTCTCACTTCCCTGGGCAAAGGTTTTCATAGCGTCTTGGATCAGGGGCAGCTAGTCTTCATAAACCTGGGCTGATTTTCACAGAAAGCCATACATGGCTTAGGACTAGGTTACCTGAAGGATTGTCTTCTCACATTTGTTCTTGCCAGAGTATTAAGATCAAAAGGGAGAGGCTTTCCTGTCTGTCCCACCAATCAAAAAAGCTTGTTTGGTCTGTACACCAGAAAGGGACTTTTTCAGAGGCAGCCCTATGATTATGGAACAACCTCCCAAGGGAGAGGTGCCTAGCCCCCTCACTTTCAGTCGTTAGGATGCCATTGAAGATGGTTTATTTAGGGCCACATTTTAATAATTTACTGACAGCAAATTGTGATCGTAAATTCTGGGTTTTTTGTTTGTATTACTCTATTTTATGTATTTTATCTGTATTGTCAGCTGCCTTGATTTCTATAAGGTAGAAAGGAGGCTAATAAATGTTTAAAACAAATTTTAAAAAGGGGGGTGAAACATGTATGGTTTCCCATCTTCCATGTGGGGACTACTTTTGCAGAAGTCTCCCAGAATTCTCTCCAGAGTGCAGAGATCAGGTCCACTGGAGAAAATAGCAGCTTCAGAGAGTGGTCCCAAATGCATCACATCCCTACTGAAGTCCTTCTCCTCCCATACGCCACTGTCTCCAACCACCACTCCCAAACCACCAGGAATTTCCCAACCCAAAGCTTGCAACTCTAGACACACAGAATTTTGGTTATAGTCGACATTTGCAGGGGTCATTGATCAGATCTTTAGGTACTGCCAGGAACACAACATTGTGCAGGAAACACAAGCACATGGAGTCAAGCCTATTTAAACACACATGTTGTCTGTGTACACATTGTCATGTAAATGAGTTTATGACTAGTGAATGATATTGCTATCAGTACCTCTGATTGCTTCTGTCTCTTGTGTTTCATTTGCTTTGGACCTTCATCATCAGGGTCAAAAGCACACTTTATTTATTAGTTAATGTATTTATCTATTTATAACCTGCCTCACAGCATTAGCAGTGGGTGCCTTACAAAACTGCACTAACCAAGCACTGTCTAAAACTACTAAAACATAGTAATAAAATCCAAGCACAACCTACTTTATATACAATTCCCCTACCACTGTACCAGAAGTCTTGTCCTCTTGATAAAAGTAAAGGTTTCCCTTGCTTGAAAGCCAGTTGAATCTGACTCTAGGGGGCAGTGCTCATCATTTCCAAGCTGAAGAGCCAGCGCTGTTCGAAGATGTTTCCGTGGTCATGTGGCTGGCATGACTATACTCCAAGGCACACAGAACACTGTTACCTTCCCACCGAAGTGGTACCTATTTATCTACTTGCAATTTCTTGCTTTCGAACTGCTAGATTGGCAGGAGCTGGGGCCAGAGATGGGAGATCACTCCATCACGTGGCACTCAGGTCTTGAACTGCTGAACTACAGACCTCTGCAGCTCAGCGTCTTAACCTCTGAGCCACCGCAGCCTGTCCTCTTGATAGCTCAGTTTAGAACATTAGTACTGAATCAGAAACAAGAGATTTTAGAAACTAAAACACTTCTCGTCACTCTTTTTATATCACAAACCTGAACTTTTAGATTGTACTGCAGATGTTGTCTGGGAACATATGATGTATTACCAACATCTATGTGCTTATGTACATATATGCAGAAAAATGGCTTTCTGACAAATGGAAGCAGAGAGTCAGCCATAGTCAGGCTGTGTGTGCCTCTGAGGGATCACAGGAAAGTGAGAGCAACATGGACAATTTTGTACAGAAGGAGATAGTACTTTGCTATTTTATTTCTTAGAAATATGATGGATCAGGCAATTCCAAATGAGCTGAATGTCATAGCCAAGGAAATAATAGGGTGATTGCTTGAATAAACTTTGTAGCCCATTCATTGTTGGTGATAGATTTGATTTTGCAGAACTTACAAGAAAAATAGTGAATGTCTGTTTTACCCAGGTAAGGGCTTTCTAGCTTATCTTGCTAGCTACCTTCCTCTGTAGAAGGTCATCCTTGTTTTCAGCTCTGCCATTCAAAGGAGCCGCTAATGGGAGAAATAATAATAATAAAAAAATTGGAAGCCTTTGATATTGCTTCATCTACAATGAAAGCCTGGACTTTCATTTCCATTTCTATAAAGACTCTCATGTATGAGCCAAACTCCGACATCCCATTAGGGGTATACTGTGGTTAATTAAAAAGAAAGTTCATAGTATTCAAACAGCCTTGCTTTGGAGTATTACCTTTCAAACTACTGATAAAGCATGAAAGGCAGTATTGGCTTTTTCACCTTTAGCTTATTCGTACCATCATAAATGCAATTTGTTGCTTGTTCACTGCAGGGAGATTGATTTCAGTCCCAGTATGCAGTCAGCTTGTTCTCAGGGTGCATGTGCTAATAATATTTTGCATGATGATTTGTAATGTGTTTTTTTCGCTAGCACACTGGGGAAAGTTTCAGAAAGTGATCCACAGGCAGGCATCAAAGAGATTAGTATATATTTCAATTAAATTAAATGTAGCTATTTATAGCTCGATATTTGATGAAAGGAAAAATACCAGCTGACTTCCCATAGTTTATGCTTTAATTACAGAAAGATTTCCCCCCAATTATTAGTTTATCACATTATCTGATGCCAAGCCAAAGGTATGCTTACAAGCATGTGAGCAACACTGAATTCTCTTTCTTCTATTTTGGGTGAGGATTCCAAAAAGAAGTAGAATTAGCCTGGCAACCTACAACAGTTAGCTTGTAAAGCTGCTTTGTCCCCAGTACCTCCAGGAATGAAGACATAAGACAACTATACTCGGATTAAACTGGCTTATTTAAATACATGATCTATGTCATAAGCATATTAACAGATTTAAGGGCAGCGTGTGCTAGGCAGCCTCTAGCTACCTTCATTTCAACAACTCCGCTCTGGTTGCTAACCTCTGTCAGTGATGGAACTGGGGAAGATCCTACTAATTAGAAGCTGAGTAACATCTCACTGAGCTTGCTCTCCTTTCTAAACACAGACATGCAAGGCCTGGGTGACAGTTGCCATCCTCCAGATGGGGACTGGAGTTCTCCTGAAGAAGAAGGAGAGATTGGATTTATACCCCACCCTCCACTACCTGAAGGAGTCTCAGAGTGGTTTACAATCTCCTTTCCCTTCCCCTCGCCACAACAGACATCCTGTGAGGTAGGTGGGGCTGAGAGAGCTCTCTCGAGAACTGCTCTTTCCAGAACAGCTCTGAAAGAACTTGTAACTTACCCAAGGTCACACCAGCAGCTGTATGTGGAGGGGTGGGGAATCAAACCTGTTTCTCCCAGATGAGAGTCCATGCTCCTATCCACTACACCAAACTGGAATGACAATTTATCTCCAGACTAAAGTGACCAATTTCCCTGGAGAGAATTACAGCTTCATAGGGTAGACTCTGGTATCACATCCTTGCTAAACCCCCTCTTCTCCCCAAATCCTGCTCTCCCCAGGCTCCACCCCAAATCTCCAGAAAATTTCCTACCTGGAGTTGGCAACCCAAGCCTGAGCATACCCAGAGTCATAAGCCAAAGGGCTCCTGTTCTTCAGCTCTTCATCTAGGGGTTGGTACCTAATGGTGTGCAGAAGATTCAGTGCTGTTCCACTGGCATAACTTTAGATCCCATCTGTTGTGCTTATTAAACAGCAGGTTATCAAACAGATGGAATTCCTGGGTAACATAAACTTTGGTG
This sequence comes from Gekko gecko, assembly GCA_029375565.1. NCBI lineage: Eukaryota > Metazoa > Chordata > Lepidosauria > Squamata > Gekkonidae > Gekko > Gekko gecko. The sequence goes on from JAPDNY010000009.1 coordinate 46,065,874, forward strand.
TAGTGAGAGATCACATGCATATACTAACGGATGCCTCACACAAAATCTAAAAGTATGTGTAATGTGGCAGAAGACATAATGCACCAAAGATAATCTTGGGGCTCAATCACACACACAATTAGCCCCGCCATAAGGACAAATGCCAGGTGGATTTAAAGGTCGTCATCAGACACGAACATCTGGGAAACATACCTGTTTGCAACCCATTTTGCTCCGCAGCAGAAGTGGAATAAAAAGACACTGGGGGAAATCCAGTAGTAAATGGGTTGTGATGGGCCACGGATGGAGCTTCCCATGTCTGATTGTTCCATCACACTCTCATGGCATTAGGATGGTTTGATCAGGCCATCCTGACTTCATGCCATTGTCCCCCCCTCCCCCCAGTATGCACATCATCACAGACTCTATAGGGAGACCGTAGTGCAGAGAAATGATTCATCGATTCCTTGCATAAGTGCATCAGAAACAAACAGCAAAAAAAACAAACAAACAAAAACCCAACTCACCTGCGGTTGCATCTGATCACGTAGTGGCAAACTGGGCCTGCAGCTTCCAAGGGCTGTGTGATCGCACAACTGCGGGTCAAATTCCTCTGGAGGAAATAGCCTCACTCCCCCCGCCCGCTTTATCTCACACATGTGACTGCCCCCCTGTATTACTAATATCCAAGCAATGCTCTTTATTTAAACATGTCAATACTAAAGATGTAACAATTAAACGAAAGTATTTACATCCAAAATTAACTTTTATACTATTTTGCAATCTATTTGCATTAGTGGTACTCACTCATTCTGTATTTAGATGGATAATAAGGATTTCAAACATTTCCAAATTTGTCTAGACTTTGTTTAGAGAGGGATCATTTTTGCAGACCTAGTTCTCTGGAAAAGGTTTATGAGTAATTTTCAGCTACAAAGTTTCTAGGAATAAAATGCAAGTGACTTACTGCCCTTTAAAGATTATTTGTCTAGCTTCATTATCCTGTATATCCAACTTATCAAACCTGTCTTGTAAATCGCAGTATACTTCATCAACAGAAGCAGAGCTTGCATAAATAACAGAGTTATGAGTCTAAAATGATAATTACCAGAATCTAATGAATCACATACATCATTTATAATGAAAGGAAATAAACAGGGACGCTGGGATGAGCACATTAATAACTTAAACTTCTCAAAAGCAATGAGTACTTTAATTTATATGTTATGCCCATGGACGGTAACAACTTAAGTTCTATCAGCGAAATAATTAGAAGCTAATCTAAAGGAATACACATAGGCATGCTAAATTGGAAAAAATGAAGATTAAAATTAATGCCAAACTATATTTACTACCATGAAACTACAGTACATGACCCATACTGGTATGTAAAGAGAAGGCAACATCTCAGATGCATTTAGGTTTGATAAGCATGGTAAGCATGAAATCAAACATCAGTTGGGACAGGAAAAAGAAATGAACAAATTAACACCAAAGTGGCATTGTCTGAGGAACTCCATTCTAGCATTAGTAATGTAATGGATCTAATTTCATCTAAATCTGATTAATAGAAGATATTATGGAATGAGCCTGCTCAATCCTGCAGGCCCTGTTCAATCCTAACCTCCAAGGTTTTCCCAACACCTGAAGAGGTTTTACTTTTTCTCCCGGGTAACCTGCCACCATCAGCTGACCTTTGTAGGAATCACCCTCCGGGAAGATCAGGGCTGTCAGCTTCCCTTCCATGTTCTGAGGCCTTGCCTCTGTGTCTCCCACTGCCCAGCACCTGGTCACCATGGGAACAGTTTACTGCCTTGTGCACCCCTGGAGGAATAGCCACTTACCAGCTGCCAGCCTTCCCCTGGCACTCCTTTTAAAATAGCGTGTCCAAGATAGTGGAGGTCTATGTAGTACTGAGAACCACTACTCTAGCATCATAAGTTGTAAAGTAGTTATTAAAAAGAAAATGTTCACAAGCATACTTTTAGCACAGCACCAGACTGAGCAAGGAATTTAAAAGAAATAGTAAAATGTCCCTCTCTATATACATGCCCTATCATATGTTAAAAATATGAAACAGGCTCCTTAACTTAGGATGTTACAGATCTCCACAGACTTGTCATTACCTTGAAACTTTCTCCAGTTCTCCAGGACAGTGCATGGTTAAATGGTTGCCTCCTCCAGACCTCAGTTAAGAGTTCTGTCTGCTCTGGTGGACTCCACACCCAAGAGAACTTCCTCCTTGCTCCCCTGAATTTTATCTCCTCCCTTGTCCCCACCCACTGACCAGGTCAGGCCAGGTCAGAGAAGTTTTTCCTGAAGTTTCCAGAAAAGTCCTTCCTGAAGTCTCTCTAGTATTTAATTCCCCCAAATCTCTGTTCCCTGTTTGGGGAAGGAGGAGAGCTTGACCCACCCATTATCTCTACTGCTAGATATATTAGCATTTGTATGAAGGGGGGCTGAGGCATATCTGGAAAGCAATTGAACTGACCTCCCCCCTTTCTGCCTGCTTTCTGCCCGGGGGGGGGGTCCTTTTGAAGCTCAAAGTGAAGGTTTTGCTCGTTTCAAACCTCCAAATGAAAAATGCATTTTTTTACAGAAGATCTTGCAGATAATATAGTACTGTAATTTGCAGCAAAGACACCAAATTACAATATAAATATTGCTCAGTTTAAATCTTTGCTTTTACTATGACCTTACTAGGTGGTCTTAAAATATTTTATGGAGTTATAAGGTTTACTGAGGTAATATATGGGAAGCTCTGTGAACACTATGAAATGCTATCTTATATATTATTTTATTAAATTTGTGGGCTATGGTTTCACATCAGTCTGATATTTGATGCTAATTTTATAAGGAATGATATGAAAGCTTTTATTCTAGCATGTTCTAAATAAAGATGGCTGATTGGTTCCAATATCATATTTATTTAATGGACTATATTAAAAGTGATGTATAATTTTATGATTATTTTGTCAGGGCAGTGACTGTGGGCAGTCACACCCAAATCAAATCCTGGAGAAGACAATTTCCAGATTCCTGAACTCAGTCCAGTTCAGAGTACCCTATTGTTGGTCATCAAGAGGAACTGATTGGCCACTGTGTGCGTCAGAATGCTGGACTAGATGGACAGTTGGTATGATCCAGCACAGTTCTTCTTAAATCAGTAGATGAGATGAGGCCATAAGAACAGCCCTGCTGGATCAAACCAGAAGTTCATCAGGTCCAGCATACTCTTCCACATAGAAGCAAACCAACTGTTCTGGAGATCCAAAAAGAAGGTTTAGAGGCCAAGGTCTTCCCCTGATGCTGCCTTATAGTGCTGATATTCAGAGGGTTGCTGCCTCTGCCACATAGGGTTACCAGCCTTCAGGTGGGGCCTGGAGATTTCTGCTTTTATAACTGACCTCCAGCTGACAGAGATCAGCTCCCCTGGAGAAAATGGCTACTTTGAAGGGTGGACTCTATGGCATTGTACCAAGCTGAGGCCCGTCCCCTTTCCAAACCCCACCGTCTTCTGGATCTACCTCCAAAATTTCCAGGTATTTTCTAACCTAGACCTGGCAACCCTACTGTCACAAGCAAATAGCACACTGCTTATTTATCAGACAAAGGCAGAAGGCCAGGGTCCTTATAGTTACACAAGGCCTAGCTAATCCCACAGCATCAAACTATCTGCCCCTACAATCCTATTTGTCTGAAATGGGGTTTAATGTCTAAGTACATAAAGCTCATTGTCACTCACTAGGGTAGGCCCGAGCCTCAAACCTTGTGGCTCCTACTTCAAACCATTCTGGATATAGTTCTGGATATAATTAGCAGGAGTCATAGAAGAGCTTTACGAAATTCAGCTGAACAAAAGAAGGCATGCCATTCCAGTTACGAAATGAACCAGCACATCTACATTAGGTTTCAAGTTTAGTCTTTTAGCTCTTTTTGTAACTTCAGTCCAGATTATGCACTTTAAACCATATTATCTCATTGTATCAAGGGGAATCTGAATTAATTCTGTTAAAGTCAGTGGTGTTATTTCTCTTCTTTTCTAGGTAGACAACTTGAATCGAAATCCTGGCATTACAACTCTCACAATGATGATTGCCTCATCATCTCTACTTTCAAATTGTGAGTACCTGCTGATTGGCTTTTGTGTTCATCTGGACAACTTCAATTTGTGGAATGATTCATTGGGAGAAGAGATGCTGCTGCTATGTGATTTTGTGTCCATCTCACTTCTACCAACTCTAAGCCAGCTATATATAACTCCATTACACTGGTGCTGTCCTATTATTGTCAATGGGATCACTTTAGAACAAGTGGATTCTAGCTTGTGACAGAAAATATTTCATACCAAGATCCTTAGGACAACAGGAAAGGACTGCTATTTTTATATATATATATTACACTATTCAGAGTGAAAGAAGAATGGAACTACAGTGACATATCTTCAGGTTTTATATTGCAGTGTATCTTTGCTGGTCCCCTTTGAACATGGTGAAGTTCAAGTTGGCCTTCAGGCTTGAAACATCATTGCTTAAGCTGATATCTCAGTCTTCAACGGAGATATCACATGGCATCATGTTTTACATATTTGCACTTTTGAAAATAGACAAGGAGATCCATTCAGTTTTCAAAATTTAACCACAGATTTCTGCCCTGAACCTTCATACATATTCACATTCTAACTAAGGATTCAGTAGCTGTTTGGCTGCCTCAGTGCTGTTCCCAATGCTGGACCCAATGCTGTTCACTGTCAATGTCCAGTACACTTACTTATGTATCCCTCTGCCATCACCGCCAATGCCCAGCATGCCTCTATGCCTTTCCCTACTGAAATTAGTGTTGCCAGTTCCCATAACCAAATCAATGGCACCAGTGCTCCCATATCAATGTCCGTGCAGCCTATGTACACATGCTTCTGCTCCCTGCTACCAAACAAGCCCCCTTATGACTCCCTTGCTATCATCTATTTCAAAGGCACCCCCTCTTCACCTTCATCACTCTGCCACTCATTCACTAGCAAAGCTAACTACGATGTGATGTTAGAGTTAAATTAAGCCTACATTCTGCACTAGTGAAGTGGAGAGATGATCAGGCCCCATACCCAGTCGCCTGAACAAAACAAGATCTTGGCCCAGTTTGCATTTGCTATGTAAAGCTGTTCCATGCTGCTTTGGTGCTGGCTTCCCATTTGGCTCAGTATAAAGCTCTCCTCTGTCTGCATCAGGACACAAGTTGTTTAAGGAGAACACAAGAGAGAGGGGGGAGAAGAGACCTCCCAGGGGCGCCAGCAGGGCACTGAGCTGAGCTGCGGGGAGAAAATGACACCTGCGACCACCCCCCAAAAAAACTAAAAGGGTATGACCTAGCAGAGGGGGGGCAGGATAGATGGAATGAACTAGGTAAAAAACACAAAGCACCCATCAGTGGCCAGGCAGGGCATTCTGGAGACCGCCCCAGGAAATAACAAATGGTTCATGGGTGGGTGTGCTTCCAACCCCCCCCCAAAAAATATATATATATATATATAATCACAGAAAAATGTTCCCTGGCTGCTTTTAAATGCAGATGACTGGATTTTCAGCTAACCCATTTCCTTTGTGACAATTTGCGTATCTCCTTAGAAAAGATGGGGAGGGGAATTTGGCTCCAGTTGTTGGCTCTTTGCTCACAGTGGCTCGACGGTGGGGAGGAGCAGTTGTACCACCTTAAAACCACATTCAGATAGGGCAGTGAGACACCATAGTGACCTCAGAGTCGCTACTAAATGGCAATATAATGATGCAGACAGCCAATGCTGAGATGAAACAATAGGAGAGTGGATGGGGTATGAAATGCAGACAGAAATTTGTGAGACAATGCGAGATCATTGGCACAATGGTGGGAAATACCAATATAGATTGGACCCTTATCACCAGTGTGACAGAGGAAACAGGAGTAAACAGCCAGTTGAGAACTCACACAAATCAATCAGAGCATTTTTGTACGCTGTCCTGTTCACACAGTCATCCATTCTGTACCACCATGTTCACTGAGGCTAGAGAGCTAAAGTGATGATGAAGACTCTGTTATTTAGCCCCCTTTCTCCATCTTTATACCCCAAGCCATGAAAACCCTCATGATCCAACTTTTTCCTTCTTGGGGATGGAGTGGAACTCGTTTAAGCCATAATTCTGGGTAAGCAGTATTGATCTCCTTTCTTGGGAATACCACCTGCTTGCAACAGCATGTTCTCTGGAAACTAATGGTCTTTTCTCATTGCAACTTCCCTTTTATTTTTATGTTGTTGGCTTCCCACTTATATGTTTACGTATTGGACCTGACCTTGGTTGCTTTTGCTTTCTTGCCACAGAAGTTCTCCAGCACTTGAGTCAAGAAAATATTTAGAGATACGGGCTAGCTAGAGCAAACAGGTCACAAAGCCTCTTTGTGGTTTTTCTCTGATAAGCTGAAAGATAATTTCTCATGGTCTTCTTTGGCAGTCTGCAGTTCACATATACACACACATCGCTAGCCCTACATTCTGCTGCCACAAAAGCAAAGGAAGACAATAAATACATTAATATAAAAGCCTAGGTTGTACATTGATCGTTAATGCAAAAGCATAGGTTCAGCAAACCTTAAGTTCAAGCTGCCCTTATCATATTCTGAGACTTGGCTCTGAGCAGTCTACATCACTAATTCCAGTATCTCCATCTTCAAGTAAGGTAGTGATTCATGTATCCTTGTTATATTTGCTGGCCCTCTTAAAATTAAGTGTGTGGGTGAAACTGTAATTCTTATTGGAAAAATAGAATGTTGCCTGACTATGTATACTAGGATTGCCAGGCATTGGTTGGAAACTGGTGGGAGAGGATGGGGTAGTGACAGAGAATAATGTCATTCCATTGACTAATTGTCACATTTGGCATAAACCCAGAAGTGACATCACCATGTTGGCATGATGCACTAGGCTCCATCCAAAACTTTATGGTTTTACTATAGTATTTTTTTTTTGGGGGGGGGTGATACTAGAGCATTGTGCTGATGTGGTGACATCACATTCAAGTTCATGCTGGAAGTGATGATGCATCACTGGCATTACAATTATTTCCCCATCCCCCCTGATCTATTGAGCATCAGTGGGGACAGTGGGTAGAGGGCATGGGTTTAAAGCTCAAGCTGGTATTTGATTGTGAAACATAGATTGATACCTTGAGTAAATCAGGACCCCTGAACTGGGACAAACTACCCCCAGCAGAATCCCATCCAATGCATAGGCCTGGGTAAAATGTATTTGTTTGGATATTTATGACCCATTTTTCTGTACAAGAGGAACCCTGTCTGTGGTTGCCACTCACGCTCTTCTGAAGGCAGAGCACAGAAATCAGAGTTTGTGGGGAGAATCTCAGTCAATGGCCTGGAGAGTATGGGGCAAGTATCTGACCCAAAACAATGTATATACTTACTATAGATAAGTATCAACATTTTGCACTCTGCAAGGCTGACTTCTCAGTCCTCAAACAGCTTTGTAATTAGCCAACAATACCTTGGTCTTGAAAGGACCGAGTTTGTTGAGGAAGTGGTCATATATCCATTACCTTGTCTAGGCTTTTGTTCATTTATATGATGCTTTTCTGTGAACATAGCTCATTGTTCAATATGGCAAACTAAAAACAAAAAAAACCTTACGAAGGGAATGCCAAGGTCTCATTTTGTTTAGCCAATATTTAATTCTGGTGCTTTTGTTTAATGCCCATTTCCAGTTCTAAATATGCACTTAGTGTATAAGAAATCTCAGCCCATGTTTTAGAGAAAGGTGGCTTTTGCTGTCTCCTATCCAAGTGATAAATTCAGTTATGGCTAATTTTAAGAGAACAGTCCAGTTCTATACCGGTCTTACACTGGGAAAGTGAAACAATAAAATTTCTGAATACTTTTTATTGCTCCACTTGGTCCATCTATTGTATTGCCATACAAATAGCATGCAACAAGGTCTGAAAGCCAAAGGAGTAAAAGGACTCTTTTTCATTGTTCACACAAACCAACATTTTACCAAATGTTACACATCACCTAAATATCCACAGGGTATGTTGATGACCAAACTACCCTACCTTTGGGAGAGCTCATTCCAGGGCACTTGAGCAGTCCAACTGTGCTTTCCCCCCAACATCATGTTTTAAACAATATATTAGTGCAGCTGCTGACAACTGTATATTTTGTGAATGCCACATTTTAGTTTTCCTTGCTTGGCGCCGTTCATAAGCAAGAAATTGCTTTAGCAAAATGGGAAAAGAACAAGGAGCCAGTTGTGCCACCCCAAGATATTACTGTCAGTGGCCTTCTTGTCACTTTTCCAGAGCCTTAAGCCATTTATGGTTAGCAGTGCTACCCATTAAGGGCTTGATCCTCTACTCGGATGCACCAGCACACATTCTTCCAGCACGATCAATTCCTAAATGTGAACTGATATCCCACCTAGACAGTATGGATTAACAGACAGGGGGAAATTGTAGATACTTAATTTGGAGTGATTCATCCATGGACAAGAAAACCAGATGAGACCTTTTTGTGCATGCATTTCTATTGCTGCTGCAAAACACATTTCTCATACCAAGAAGTCAGACTAATTCTTCACTTGTCTCCTTAAGCCTCTTTCACCTGGTAATCTAGGAGGGGCATATAACCCCCTGCCTCCTTCTACACAAACATTCTCCATGGAATGGCATTAGACTGTTATAATCTTTGGCATTTTGATGTCACTGCATATGCTCAGAGAAATATTGATCTTCACCAAGCCTATTAAAGGTAAACAAGTGTCAAATGCCAAGAGATGTGGATTACTTTTACTATTTTTAGACAAATTACACTGATGGATTACTGCCACTTTTGCTTTTATTTTGTAGTTTCTGCTTTAAACATGTTCTTACTGTAATATGTCAAGAAAAAGCCCAGTAAACAAAAACTTATTTTAAAAAAAGTGTGATGGGTGGACTTGTGCTAGGCACAGTAAAAAACAAACAAAATGATCAGAGTCTGCAGCAATTGCTCTATGAGGGTAGGCTAAAATGTTTACGGTTATTTAGCTTTGAGGGGGAAAACATCAGTAGGGGAGACGTGATAGAGGTTTAAACAGTTATGAAGCTGAAGCTGAAAGGTGGGAAATTCAAGACAGAGAAAAGGAAGTACTTCACCACACAATGCATAGTGAAACTGTAGAACCTGATACCACATGATGTGATAACCACCAACCTGGAAGGCTTTAAAAGGGGAGTAGACAAATTCATGGAAGATGGGGCTATCAGTAGCTACTAGTCACAATGACTACTAGTCAGGATAGATATTTATGTCCTCCAGTACCAGAGGCAGGGAATTATATGCCCCTCCTAGGAGCACAGGTGTAGGATCACCCCTGCAGCTGATTCCCCTCTGCAGTCCTTTGCCATGGTGATCTAACACCAGGCCTCAGAAACAGGATGTGGGCAAGAGCTGATGCCCTCTTCCCTGAGAAAACTCAGCCTTAACTCCAGGCTCAGTGTCTCCTCATACCACCGTGGCCAGATTTGGGAGCCCTCCTTTTATTCTGTTCCTCTGGCCTTCTCCCTGCCTCCCTCTTGAACCTGGGCGAATACTGCCCTACACTTCCCTAGAGCTTAGTCTAGCACAGCCAAGATGTATCCCCTCTCGTCCTGTTTAAGGGCTTTAACTGGGAGTTCTGGCCAGTGGCCAGAGATTCTCTGCTGTGGTGTGAGGAGGCTGCTGGCTCTTTGTTGCCCACCAATGATGTCATTGGCTCTAGCAGTTGTTGCAGGAGTTGGCTATTGTGTGTGTGGGGAGTCAACAGAATTCTGTACTTGATAGGCCCTTGTCCTGATCCAGCATGGCTCTTCTTATGTTCTTACAGATTTTTAGAAATACTGATTATGGTAAAAATTCAGAGTTGTAAAGACTGTTTGTAGTGATGGTGATTATATTATAATAAGAAGGCAAGAATCACATTTGTAGGGTTCATGTAGAATCAGACTTTTCAAGAACCCAGGACAAGAGTGAACTAAGGATGATCAGAAGTGAGCTGATAACCAGGGCTATTCCGTTGGCATGGGACAATTCATATATATGCCACACAGGGTTGCATTGAGGGTTTTCCAAACTGTGCCTGCACCTGAACACTGTTGATCAAACAGACTGGTAGCAATTAACACAAACTTGTGTAACAAGCACAATAGCACTCAGCCTGATAAATATTGACAGGCTTCACTTCCATGAATTTGTCTAGTGATTTTTAAAGCCATCTGTGAACGCGAAGAATGTAAAAACTTGCACGTTGTTTTGCTTTATTTTGGATGTTCCTAATAAAAGGTATAAAATGAATTTTTCTGTTGTTTTGAACCCGGTGAGGGTTGTGGGTTTTTTTTGCTAGATACCTGTATTGTCATTTTATGGCTTTATTGACTTCCCAAGCAAAATAGATTTTCAAGTATTCTGTTGTGCCATTCGTGTGAGGTAACATCAATTGGATTTGGTCAGCCAGGTTAGCAGAAATGCTGGAGAGCAGCAGCAATTTAAATTTCATCTAGGGATGCTTGAACACCCACCCCCAAAGCTTCTCCTAACCTGCTCCAAGAGACATGACAGAACAAAACTCAGCAACTTTTCAAAGGAATTTTATGGAGCAGTCTCATGGTGGAATTAATCTTCTGTCTTCCCCTCTTTGGCAATACCACCACAACTAGAGATACAACATCAAGTTCCACCATGGGACTATGCACCATAAAAATCTTTTGAAGAGCTGCAGAAATACATGTCTGGATAAAGACAACTCCCTCCATCATAACACTAGAATTCAGTGTGGGGGGGTTAATCAGAGTAGTAGTTTCAGGACAGGCGAAAGAATGTACCTCTTTGTACAACTTATAGCTATCTCATGAAATGCATTATGGCAAACAGAAGTGATGGCCAATGGCATAAATTACTTTGAGACAAATTCTTAGAGGAAAGGCCTATTATGGTAGTGTTTTGTTCAGAGCTAGTATCTCTCTTAAAAGCATTTTCTGGGGTGTACAGGTAGAAGCTGGTGGTCTTTTTGAAGACACCTGGCTGGCTGCTTTGAGAAATAGGATGCTAGAATAGATGCCCCTATAGTCTGCTAAACAAGGCTATTCATTATAATTTTAGTTTTCCATGTGTTTGGGGTCTGATTTAGTCATCACAATATAGAACTTTTGCAGGGGAGGGAAGCATGACTGAGCACACCAATGCTATCTCTTAGCAAGTAGCCAGTTCAGACCATGAGAAATTTCAGGAGCCTACCAATCTGAAAGCTGCTCCAAAAGGCACCATCTAGAAGACTTTTGGTGGCATCCATGTCAAGGAGTTGTTTGTGGCAGCAAATACTGCTCTTCCAGTAACACTTTCTTTAGTCCCACATCATGCTCTGTGTGGAGGAGAGCAATGGTTCGGATTCTGTGGTTCCATTCTGCAAGTGGACATACTTTCCTCTGATGGAAAGTCTTCCCCTGATGCAAGTTGCCTCTACCTAAAGAGATCTCTGGGATACAACCCATTGTTTTTATGCTGTTACAAAAAGATGCATCTTCATTGCACAATAACAATCAGCAGCAAGACAAACAAATGAACAATAACCCTCTACAAGGATGGCCAGGAGAAATGACTCCTGGCAACAGAGGGAACAGATTGCAGGACTGGGGTTTGTGAGTCAACATTCAGGTAACTCTAGACCTTGACCTCTTTTGTACCATATGAGTGGAGAATGTTTTTGTGGATTCACTTTTAGTTGACAACAGAAATATGTTCCTTTAAAATATATATTGGGCCATTGGTGATTCAGTCACAATGCTGAGTTGCAAATCCAATTCGGCAAACAGTATTGGCTTGACAGTTAATGTAGCAAATGGTTTTAAAATAGAAAAAAGGACTATGTTGTGGCTGTTTCCTTTGTATTAAGAATTCTGCAATTACCCATTCAGACTAAAATCAATAAGAGTAATTCTGAGTAAGTAGCTTAAAGATTGCAAGCTCAGTGTGCTTTATATATACACTTATGCATAAGGGTTTTTTCAGTGTGAAGTAATTTACATTTTATATCTACCACATGTACACACACAGAGGTAAATATCTACATATTGATCTTTTCCCCTAACTTTGTTTTTCTTTGTGGCAGGGTTATATGTAGTCTGTTGGTATATTTTCACTTAAAAAAACCAAATGTGCTAATTTCAATTAAATACTTGGTATTTGTATAGTAATAATTAATAATTCTTGAAATCCCTGATGAAGACTACTCAGAATTGGAAAAAAATCCATTTTTTTAGCACCATTATGCAAAGGTCAAGACAACTAAGAAGACATACAAGAAGTGCAAAAAATTTAAGCCAATCTACAAAGAATATGCTTTGCATATTATATCTCTGACCCCTGCCAAGGAACAGGTAGCAGCTTGACAGATAATTCTAAATCATTTTAAGGAGTCTTAGAATTCCATTTACAGTATGTTGTGTGCCTTAAGTAAAAGTGATGTCTCAGTTCACTAAATGGCATATGTTTCCCACTCCTGTTGATGAGCAATGCCAGGTGTGACGTATACACTTTAGAACCACTGGGGCTGAGTTCAGACTGGCAGTTTGCCTCAAGATAGGCACGTTTCACAACTGGATTAAAGGGGCCATTCACACAGGCACATCTGTCCAGCGTTCCCCAGCCATACTCAACCCGTCTTGTAATGCTTCCCTCCCGAGTTTAAAAGACACCTGGCAAAAGTGGTATCAAACCCTGGAAAGCGTGTCTATCCTGCGTAGATACCACACCAACAAAGTGTGAACACTAAACAGAAAGCTGCGCCTTACAGCCGCGCCTTCAGGCCAACAGTGTGAACACTCCTTCACGCCTCCTCCCAGTATGCTCCTGCATCAGCCGGCACAGTGTGACTGGGAAAACCCAGAACAGTTTGTTCTGGGACTTTTTTGCCACGACTCCCTCCCGCTTCAAACTGCCAGTCTGAACTCAGCCTGGGAAAGTTTCTCTCATCCATTCATCAACTTCCTTGCATAAAGCTGTGATCATAGTCTGTTCATTCTACAAAAGCTCATATCAAGTCAGTGTTGTAGAGGCATAGCTTTATTGTACATTGAAGCACCAACAGAATGCAACCGATCACATCACTAGATGGGAATTGATCAGTGCATTCACAGCTGGGGACCTGTTATGCACAGACTACCTGTACAGTGTCATTCAGTTCAAACCTGGGGGAGGATTCCATAAGAGAGAAACCAGAAGAAATACAGGGCTGTGGGAGAGCTAAATTGAATTGCATGGGGGCAGTTGGACTGTCAGTATACGAGATTAAAGCAATTCCTATTGTATAGATCTGTCCAGAACCACAATTGAGGAGAAAATTCTCCAGTGAAAATGATAGAAATGGCTGTTAAACTGTAAATCTAATCAACATCGATTCAGTGCAGCTTTGGAATTCATTTGTGCACTAAAAAATATCTGTTTTCTACTTTTTAATAGATCTTGCAATAGGACTAGAAGAGAGAAAAAATGCAATCAGCATTGATTTTTTCAAAAATTAGAATCCACAGTCTCAGATACATATAAAGCTATGACTCCTCTGTTTCTGTCTTTAACTGCTTCCTATTAGAACACTTTATATAGACAGCATTCATGTAAGTTACGTGGTGCTTTTTCAGAGTATTTGGTTTCCCTCACTGAATGCCTCTGGACAAGGACTTTGTATAGTACAATGGTATAGTACACTTAAGTGACTCACACAAATGAGCTAAGCCAAATACTACAGGAAAAAAAGCAAAACAATGAAAAGCACTTTACAAACTGATTTAAATATAGCAGTGCATTGCCCCCCCCAGTCGGAATGAAGAGACGGACACCAATATGGATTTAACAAGGGCCACTTTATGAATTATTTAATAAGAACAAATACCAGCGAGGGGTTGTCAGAAATGTACTGAGGAATATGACAGGTGTCAAACTCCTGACCACCTGCATTTCCTTCTGGGCGATGCACCTGCTCCGACCGCAAGCCACCGAAGGTAGCTTTTGACCAGCAGCTTGGCATGTTGAAAAGAACCCCTGACCCACCACCCCAGAAGCCGCAAAGGCCCGCTAAGGTAGGCCGGGCCAGATTGTTCCAAGGAAGATCACCCCTTCCCGGCCTTGAGCCGCAAAGGCCCGAAAGCTGTTCCTGGAGGACCCTTAATTTCCTTTATAACCATGTCCTGGTGCTCACCATTTCCATCCTGATCGCGCTACCCCGCCAAACTTAAAGTGACCAAACTATTTAACAACCCGGCCCCCCGAAGCCAATATACCAACACCACCATCATCAGTGCAAGGTAGGCAAAACCACCCCCATCCATGGCCAAACCGATGGAAGCGAAAAATTCCTACCTGGCTCCAGGAAAAGGCAGCCGGTCAGACCTGCACTAAAAATAGGGTGGGAGGGTGGGCCGAGCGCGCCAAGAACTGGTAGGGGTGGGCAGAGCCAGTCTTAAAAGGCTGGCTCTGCCCCCTGTTGGTTTCCTTGATCTTCATGCCTCTCGCGGAGGCAAATCAGCCCTCCCCCGCCAGCGCAGGCTCGGCGGGGGTTGGGGCTCGCATTGCCCCCCCAGTCGGAATGAAGAGACGGACACCAATATGGATTTAACAAGGGCCACTTTATGAATTATTTAATAAGAACAAATACCAGCGAGGGGTTGTCAGAAATGTACTGAGGAATATGACAGGTGTCAAACTCCTGACCACCTGCATTTCCTTCTGGGCGATGCACCTGCTCCGACCGCAAGCCACCGAAGGTAGCTTTTGACCAGCAGCTTGGCATGTTGAAAAGAACCCCTGACCCACCACCCCAGAAGCCGCAAAGGCCCGCTAAGGTAGGCCGGGCCAGATTGTTCCAAGGAAGATCACCCCTTCCCGGCCTTGAGCCGCAAAGGCCCGAAAGCCGTTCCTGGAGGACCCTTAATTTCCTTTATAACCATGCCCTGGTGCTCACCATTTCCATCCTGATCGCGCTACCCCGCCACAGCAAAGGCCAAGCCTCTGCTTAGGCCTTGGCCCCCACCATGCGATCCAGCACCGCCACGACCCCTCACTTCAGATCTGAAAGAAAAATGTTGTTGCCCTTGTTAGAAAGGTGCACCCCATCCCCCCTATACAGGTCAGGGAACTCGACCCGTATATCAGGGTGCAACAGAAAGATGCCCAAACCGCCCTCCATGGCATTCTTAAGCTGCCGGTTGGCATTCCGCCTTGCCCGGTCCAGACACCTAGGGTCACCAATGCTGCGCCACACCTGACGCGGTAAAATTGCTGACAGGACCAGCTGTACCCCCGGCCAACGGTCCGCAATGCCAGCCAAATCTGCCTTGGCCTGAATGACTAGGGCCTTACCTTTCATGAGACCCAAGTCATTACCACCAAGGTGTATCAGCAGTACATCAGGCGGAGGACCACGTCTCTCCCCAAACAGTAGCGGCATCAACTGAGGCCAGTGCATGCCTCTTCGGCCAAGCCACTCGACCTCTGCCCGCTCACTGCATCCCAACTGGGATCCGATGGTCGTTCTCTTGGCCTGGTGCGCGGCCCAGAACACCATACTGTGGCCACAGATCAGCACACGGCTCCTCCTCTGGCCACCAACAGCACCTGAAACAGAAACTAGGTTAACCAAAACAAGACAAGAGCACTAAGGCTCAAAAACAACATGCTCCATTCCAGTTATAACAAAACTGAATGAGCAGCTCAGACTTTGCAGGTCCGGACATACATCTTGTAACGCGCTGACCGCCACCTGCCTATTCTTTGGATGTCAGTTCCCTGATATCCCATAGCTGCAGCAGTGGAAGCAGCCCCAATTCTGAAAGAGTGAGTCCCAAATTGGAAACTACCAAGGCCCAAAGCAACCAGAGCCCTCTTGGTAATTACCCAAAACTGAAACCTGGTCAAGGGCGATCCATCCCTGTGTATAAACAGGAGACCTGCACTACTCCCCCTCAATGCCAAATATGAACGGAGTGCCACAACTGGACACAGGTCAGAATCAAAACAAGGGCCAACTGAAATTATAGTGCCTTTGCCCAATTGGTCCATCTTAGAACGCCGGATTGTAATTTGTAGGCCCTCCTCACTTACCCGGACATCCCCTATGCTTAACGCATAGCCCAACTTGTCCTGTCGGGATCGGGCCACCAACTCACTAATTCTCAGGGCCCCAAAGAATGCAACCAAGGCTGCTGCATGAAACAAGGCAGCCTCGTATGCATCCGAACACAAAGAAACCCATTGGGCTTTCAAACCCTTAAGTACAGAAGGGGAAAAAGGTTCCCTCGTGTCAGGAGGAGCACCATCCTCTCGGGCCCAGCCATCCAGCATTTTCCGAATACAGAAATCCCCAGTGTCATCCCTGAAACCCCCGGCCTTACTTGCAAAGGCAAGGGCTGATAACTCGCCCCGGATGGAACGGACAGACAGACCCTTACCTTTCACAGACACGCAGAATTGGATCAGGTGGGACACTGGGATAGGCCAGAGTTGCTGAAGACCCACCTTCTGCCTAAAAGCCACAAACTGTTGGCCGGCCCGCATATAAGCCCGGCGCGTGCTGGGTGCAAGAGCTAAGCCCATTGCCCTCTCGGCTTCAGCCCTCCAATCTGCCACAGGTCTTCGGGCATTCTTACCGCTACTTGGTCGGAGTCCGGGGCCAACTGACGAAACCTCTCCATCTGTTTCCGAGACAGAGCGTCAGCGACCCCGTTATTGACTCCTGGCACATGCCTGGCTTTAAACAAAATATTGTAGCGCAAGCATTGGAGGGTAAAGGCCCGGACAAGCGCCATTACTCTGGGTGACCTAGACGTTAAGGAGTTGATGACCTGTACAGTTGCCATGTTATCACACCAAAAGTGAACTGTCTGGCAAGCCAGGTCATCAGCCCAAATGTACACAGCTGCCACTATGGGAAAAAACTCCAAAAACGTCAGGTCACGTGTCCACCCGGCATGAATCCACTCAGATGGCCAGTCTTCCGCACACCAGTGGCCCCTAAAGTAAACACCGAAACCCGAAGAGCCTGCTGCATCAGAGGTGACCTGCAGTTCAGCCTCAAGTTGGATATCGGTCCTCCAAAAGGACACCCCGTTATAAGAGGCCAAGAAGTCCCGCCAAACTAACAGGTCATCTCTCATCCCTTGAGAAACCCTTGTCCTATGATGTGGACGCCTTAAACCTATCGTTGAGTCGCACAGCCTGCGCAAGAATGCCCTCCCTGGAGCCACCACTTTACACGCAAAATTAAGGTGCCCAATTAGCTGTTGCAACTCCCTCAGTGTCAATTTAGTTTTAGTACACGCTTCCTCAGCTAACCGAGGAAGGTTAGCCAATTTTTCAGGAGGCAAGCGTGACACCTGTAGCACAGTGTCCAACTCAATACCTAGAAAAGTTAAGACCGTACTAGGGCCTTCTGTTTTCTCAGAGGCTAAGGGAACTCCAAGTTCCAGAGCCATCTGCTCAAAATTGGACAATAACTGTGCACAAATTCCAGATCCCGAAGGGCCGGCAAATAAAAAATCATCTAAATAGTGGGCAGAAGACAAGCCTGTGCGTGCACGCAGAGCCCATTCCAAAAAGGAACTGAACCTTTCAAATACAGCGCAGGACACAGAGCATCCCATCGGGAGGGCCCTGTCCATATAGTACTGCCCATCAAAGGAGAAACCCTGAAGGACAAAGTCATCTGGATGGACTGGCAGAAGACGAAAGGCCGACTTGATATCACATTTAGCCAATTCGGCCCCTCGCCCGCAGCTACGGACCATGCCAACCGCCTCATCAAAAGAAGTGTACCTAACTGAGCAGAGTTCACTAGGTATGGCGTCATTCACCGAACTGCCGTGAGGATAAGACAAATGGTGAATGAGGCGATACTCCCCAGGTGCCTTTTTTGGCACCACGCCTAAGGGTGATACCCGCAAATTAGGCACTGGAGGAAAGGGAAAAGGACCAACTACCCTACCTTCCAAACATTCTTTCAGAATCTTGGCTCTAACCACCCGCTCCATGCCACGAACTGAGGGCAAATTAGGAGCTGAAAAGGCACGTCTCTCACCCATATAGGGAATGTGAAAACCAAACTTGAACCCTTCCAACAAATACTGCCTATCAGCAAACTTAGGGTAAAGGCGCAACAAGCGCTCCAACACAAGGAACTTAATTGGACTGGGTCCCTTTGTCAGGTAAGGCCTGACCGCCCCCCCCTCCCTGACGTCTGCCACCTTTGCCATCCTTAGCAGCAGATCTGAACTTTGACTTGGGGCAGGATGGAAAGGCATGGGGGCCGGCACAGAGGGGGCATTTGTGCCGAAAGGGGCAAGGCTTACGGCCGCAAGACCCTTGTGAGGAAAATTCCCAACACAAAGGGCGCCTTTGCATTACCTGTCCACCTGGGGACCGAGAAACCCCAACATTGGCTGCATTAGCCTTTTTTACCACATGCCCACTATCTGAATGCTCCCCCCCCATCGACCTGGCTGGGGACATCGTCTGCATCCAGATATGTGGATGGATCAAGTCCCAACGGAGGGCAGGGTACATAGCTGCCTTCATCCGGAAGGCCCTATCGTACTCCATCCAGGCGGACCCAGCAAAATCCGAATAACCCTTATGGATTATATCCATATACTGGAGCAACGATGAAGCCCTTTCAGGTTTCGCCCTAACTAGTACCCCTGCATAGATTAAAAAGCCAGGATACCAGTTAGCGTAGATTCTGTCCATGCTACGATGCTTCAAGCGCTCTTTGTCGCGCTCATCAAGTTCCTCCCGATCTTTCTTATCTAACTCCCGATACAATAAGGAGAAGATGTCGACATAATCTCCCCGCAGAATCTTCTCCCTGGTAGCCACAGTGAGGTGGTCACCTAACGGCATGGCTAGCTCCCCTGATGGCAACTCCTTTGCTGGTACCATCTCGTAAGTCCGATTACCAGGATCTGGGGGAGCACACCCAGTCCACACCCCACCCTGCAAATGCAGGCCTAAGCAGGACGGGGGAGTTGTGCCCACTAGCGCTGGTGAAGATCCACCAGCCGGCGCCAGCAAACCCCCACTGACGGGAGGATCCACAACAGCACCAGCCGGTGGCACCCCACCAGCTGCAGGTGGAGCCTGTATAGCCCCGACTGATCCAGACAGAACAGGCGTACTGACCATCCCAGGCAGAGGTGCCCCTCCCAACATGGGCACAGGCGACACAGCAGAAGCCTGTGAACCCACTGGGCCCCATGGCCAAGTGATGTCTAATGTTTGTGTCCCAGTTGGCCTACCTGACACCTGAGATGGGATGCTTCGACTATCCACCTGCTGATCCTCACCCTGTCTTTCCACCATGGCAACTTCCATCGGAGCCGGTCGTGCTTCATCTCTCATTGGTACCACAGCCTGGCTTGGAACACCTGCACACCTGCCCTCAATAGCGGAAAGACGGTTCAGTACCTGTACCTGAAAAGACTCCACAGAAGACATAGGTGGTTGACCAGAAGGCAAAGGCCCCTCCAGACGCCGTTCAATCTGAGTTAACCTATCCAGAATGGCCCGGCTTACTGGGCTATCCCAGAAAACATCCAATAAAGCTGGTGAAAGCCCACTATCGGGTGCCCCAGGAACCACTGTTAAATGCATGTTACCTAACGGTGCCGAAGGCGCCTGCAACCCAGTTGATGAATGCCCTGGGTCACCTATCCGAACTGGCACAGGGACCTGCACAGGTCGCTTTTGAGGGGGCTGTCTGCCTGGCGCTGGAACAACCCCAACCCTTTTAAGGGCGGGCTGTTTCCCCTTAGAAGCCCCAGCACCTTTTTTAGGAGCCATGCCGATGATGTCAAGCCAAAACAGGTGTCCCCTGGAAGCAGCACTGTTCACCAACTCCCCCCCCAACAGGCCCGAGAAGGCTAAAAGGCAAAAGCCCAGACTGGTTATGAATAACCTGGGGAAGGGTGGTATCTAAAATGGCTGCCCCAAAAAGACCCAAAATGGCTGCCGTCAAGGAAGGCCTGAAATAGCTGCTGGCAGAGAAACCTAAAATGGCCGCCTGCAAAGAATTATATTAAAATGGCCACCCTATTGAAATATCACTAACTGATACTCAACTCTTCCCGCCCAAAACAGAGGTTGCCAGTTCAGAAGACTATGGGACTCCAATGGCAAAAGTAGCTGGCTGCACCCCCACTACCTATCTTTTGATGAGAACTGGGGGGGGGGGCGGAAGAAAGTAAAAGGCAAATATAATGCAGCACAGCACACAGCGGCCTCACCACGCCGCGTGCAAGGCTGCCCCACTACAAAAAGGGGGGGGAGACACTACGCCCAGAACCCTAATTCAGTGGATATCAGTGACAAGCTGTCCTTTAACAGGGGGAAGGCGAGGACCGGGCAACTAACCAGGAGTATGTGAACAGCTGCTGCTAGGCAGCCTCCACCCCCCCAAGTGGCCCCTGCGCCCAATGCCGCCCCCAATCTTGCCCATGCCGCCAAATACTGCTGCTGCCGTCAAATGATCGCGCGAAAGCCGCCTCCGTCGGGCTGAGCCTCTCAGCCTCTGCCTCGAAGCTCCGTCTCCTCTATGCTGCCCAAAAGTCGTCCCTGCCACCGTGAAGCAGGAAACGCTGTCCTGCTACTGCTGCTGCTTCAGACAAAGCCTCCCGAAGCCAGCAGCACCGTCCCTCGCTCGTCCGATTCCGAGCGCGCCGAAGAACTGGTAAGGGGGGTGGGCAGAGCCAGTCTTAAAAGGCTGGCTCTGCCCCCTGTTGGTTTCCTTGATCTTCATGCCTCTCGCGGAGGCAAATCAGCTCTCCCCCGCCAGCGCAGGCTCGGCGGGGGTTGGGGCTCGCATTTTTAAAAGAAATTGTAACTGGGTGTCCATTGCCAGATTTTAATATTGCACCTCCACCTGGCATTGAGGGGTTTTTGTTGTTGTTGTTGTTGTTCTTAATCACATGTTCTATACATACAGGAAAATTACTCCATTGGGCTATATATGCTGCCTCCTACAAGAAAGGTGGAGAAAAAGACAAACATGCAATGTAAAGAGTTACTGGACTAACAAATGGATTTCCCCCCTGAATTGTAACTCTTTCGAGACCTCAGCAGTAATAGCTTTGGGGGTGTTGGGGCTGTATTATGAGTACATGTGCTATGCATGTTTGTGTATTGTTATTTGTATCTTACAACTATATTCCTCCTACCACTGTAAGTCACACTGACTTACTCTTCTTTCCTAAAGAAAAAATGCAGAGGAACAATTCCACAGGGAGGTTCTACAGATATTTCCATACAGTATCAATAAGCCTTCTACACATTTCCCACTGCTTAGAGCAATTTATTTCTGTTCTGACTCCAGGCACTGTGATGAGATGTATCTTTCTAGGAGCAGGGTCTTCCTTGATAGTATGGATCCTGGCTCTGAATCATGGCACCCCACTTCTATTGGCTGCAGAGAGTCTCTGTAGCTTATTGGAGTGGGGTGGCAGCTGTAGAAAATAGCTCATGCTCCCTTCCCATTCACACTGCCCAATGCATATGGTATGGAGAACATATCTGCAGACTGTTGGAGCAGGATGGAGCCAGTTACAGATGCAACTCATGGGTGGTGAGCTGGCCTTGTGCATACGAGTGATTTTGTACCACTTCTTTGTAGCGCAGAAAATTCTTGGCCTTGCTCCCATAATTATAACATTATGCTCTCCACTTTTGATGGTGTTCAGCTGATCCCTGGTGATTCAGTTAAAAGCTTTGGTATTATACTAGATCCAACATTATTGCTGGAGAAGAAAGTTAATGCAGCTGTAAAGACTACACTCTTCTAACTCAACCTAGCCTGTAAGACAGCCCCTTACCTTGATATGGCTGATCTGGTCACCTGGCACAGAATGTTGCAGCTTGACTGTTATTGGGAATTAGACAGAGCATGCATATCACTCCAGTCCCACAATCACCCCATTGACTGTCCCTCAGTTACCGGGCTCAATTTAAAGCCTTTCATGGCCTTGGTCCCTCATATCTTTCAGACCACCTCTGCTCCTCCATACTCTGCCCCAACAGTTTTGCTCATCTAAGCAGGCCCTTCTACAGGAGCCAACCTGCAAAAAGGCAAACTCAACAATTGCCTGTGTAAGTGCTTTCTCCATTGTTGCCCCCACTTTATGGAATGGCCTGCCTGAGGAGGTCAAGAAGTCTTCCACTCTCCTGGCTTTTTGCAAACTACGCAAAACTGAATTATTCAAGAAGGCTGTTTCTGTCCGGGCAATTGAGTTGCACTATACTAAATGATTCACAAAGTTACTTGATTACAGAGTGTTGTCTATGCTACTACATATAGCTTGCTGTAAGTAGGATCATACTATGTTTTCTGTATCGTTTAATGTGTCATGTTAATACTTACCTGCAATTAATTAATTAATTAATTTTTTTTTTATATCTGTTTGGTTCCAGATTCTACAATCCTACTCCTATTTTGATTTTTACTGATTTTACTGACTGACTCTGTGTAATCCACCTTGAGTCACTGTGAGAAAGGCAGAATAAATAACAAAGATAAATAAAGAATAAATAAATGATAACAGGAAGATATGCATGGAATGAATAAATGCTCCCACACTGTAGTGCTATGGGCAGACTGTGAGGTCAAGTTTGGCTACCAACAAGCAAATATTACTTAATATGTTATAATATTGAAGGGACAGATAATTAGATAAATTGTCTCTGTGGTTTGTCCTGATTTACATGTGCATCCCAAATACATCACACACCTGACTGAATAGGTGAATAATCATTTGGATAAACAACCACTTAAAATCTAACCCTAAACTGTGTCTCCATGGATACAAAATGAAAATGATTAAAAACCTGTGTCTGAGGATGGAGAGAGAGAGAGAGAGAGAGAGAGAGAGAGAGAGAGAGAGAGAGAGAGAGAGAGAGAACATTCTTTCTTTACAAAATAAGCTGTTTTTCCCCCCTTCTCATTAAACTGTACTTTTATGGCATAAACTGGAGAAAGTTTAGATGCACTAGAGTCACCTTGACATTATAGGAGTTAATGCTGATTTTGTGCACTTTAAGTTACATTGATTTCATTGAGGCACAACACAACAAACTTTTTAAAAAAATGGACTTGGATTCCTACTTTACCATTAAATAAAGAATTTTTACTCTGATAATTTAGCTTGTAACCAATTATGGTTTAAACAGTGGAAACCTGTAAACAGCATTTTTCTTATTTTAATAATTCTGTTTTAAGCTTGTTATTTCACCTGGGAAAAGCTGCTACTTAACCAGAGCATCTGAACATTTGTATTAAATTGCAGAGTGGTTCTGGGAATTCTTAAACGCAATTCATTAGTAGAACATTGGAATATAGATTTAGTCATCATGGATTTATTTTAATTGATCCAAATGTAATTTTTTGTCTTCCTGGTACCTCTTCTCCTTGGGCCCAGAAGCTTAAATTATAGCAATGGCCAAGAGTATTTCACTCATTGAATAAATATAGTCTGACTATTGAGAGGTAGTAATTTTCATATGCAAGTAAGTCTGACAACTTGTATTTTGCCCTGTTGTATGCTGCTCCTGATATCAGTTGAAAGTATCATCTGTTGCAGAGCATGGTGGGTTTCTATATAGGATAGATAAATGAGACATGATTGATCATGAGATAGTCTGGACAAAAGCACAAAGGTATGATTACTGGGAACCTTTAATACACTCAGTTCCTTGCTTTAGTAATAATACGGTTCAACAGCCTACGACTGTTCCAGCCATTGGGCTGGGGGGGTGCCTTTGCCTCCCAGCTGGATGAGGCAGGCTGGGTTTGGCACCAAAAGTGCCATATATGGGCATCAGAAAGAGGCGGGGCCAAGAAGGCTTAAGGTCGGCCCTGCATCTTCTCCTCAGCAGTCTTGTGCAGTCGTCAGATGGAGAAGAGCTCTGTGTTGCGGCTGAGTTGCAGGGCCTACCTGTGCCTGGGCTGTGTGGCTGGGCTCCTCTTTGGATGAAGAATGTGAAGAACTGGAGGCCTGCTGGAGTGTGGCCTCTGCTGCTGGGACTGGCAGTAGGATGCACAGCGCCCTGAACGCATCGAGCAATGGCAACTGTGGCACAGCGGTGGCGGTGGGCATGGGACCAGCCGGGCCATTGGGCCAGGGATCAGCACAAGAACATGGCGGCAGATGGGCTGTGTCCACTCAATGGTTTTGAGAGATAGTCTGAGGCAGTGGCTCATGGCTGTGCGCACACAGGACTGGACTGCGGTGCTGCTCTGCACTCTCTGTGATAACAAGCCGGGGTATTTTGGGCGAGAGGGAGGTTCCAGGGCAGTATCCTTTTCAGGGAGTGGTCATGTGTGCCCCCACCAGGGAGGGGGACAGGCCATTAGGGCCAGTAGCTTGGGGCCGGGCTGCTCGTGTGTGGCAGGCAGCCTTGTTTGCGTTGCAGGGACCCGGGACTGCGTATTTCCTCTCCCCCCCCCCGTTTGCTGGTATGGAGACTATGGCTCAGTGAGAGGGCATCTGCTGGGCATGCAGAGGGTCCTGGGTTCAGTCCTGGCATCTCCAGATGAGAATCTGCTGAAAGGTGATGTGGGAGATGTCTAACCTGAGTTCCTGGAGAACAGCGCCAGCAAACAATACTGCCTTCAAGGACCAAGGGTCTGATTCAATATAAGGAAGTTTCATATGTTATTTTGTACAATCATGGGGCTGTGGCTCAGTGGTAGAATCATAGAATGTTAGAGTTGGAAGGGACCTTGTAGGTCATCTAGTCCAGCCCCTTGCACTCTCAATAGCATAGCCAACAGACAGCCCTATATACCTAAAACTTACCCAGAAAGATGGTGTGGCTGGGGCCCGGGTTCTATCCCTAGCATCCCCAGTTGCAGGATTGGGCACCTGGCAGCGATGATATGAAGGGTCTTAGTCTCTGGGCCACTGTGGGTCTGGGTAGCCAATACTGACCTCGAGTGATTGGGATTTTACTCCATAGACAGTGGGGTTTTGTTTTTGTTTTGGTTATATGTATTCTTTCCCCCAGTGGCCATTTTGTGTTAGGTGTAGATCAGCCATTTTGTATAGCTACCCAGTCAGCCATTTTACACATTGCTGTGTGGGGGCCATTTTGTGCTGTGCCTTGGGATTACTTTCACCTTTCTTTGGGCTGGCCCCAGGGTGCAGCCGGGCGCAGTTAGCCCGAGGAATTTTTCCTCACCCTGCTTCTTGTCAGCAGCACGTGGTGGCTGGTCTAAGAAGGGCTCCGACCGCTCTAAAAGCTAGAGTTGCCAGCCTCCAGGTGGGGCCTGGAGGATCTCTCACCTTCAATTGAGTTACAGTTAAGTTACTACCCTGCCCCACCCTCCCCAAAATGTGTAGCCTGATTAGCTGAGGTAGCCCAATGTTGTCTAAGCTGGAAGTTAGGCAGGGTTGACTTTGGTTAGTATTGGATGGGGAACCCCCAAGGAAGTCTAGGGTTGCTACACGAAGGGAGGCTATGTGAGCTGCCTCTGAATGTCTCATGCCTTGAAAGCCCCCATAATACTGGCGTTGGTCACCATGAGTAGGTTGCTACTTTGTGGTGGGCAATTATTCCCCATTCTCCTGGCTCCACCCCTAAAATCCTTGGTAGTTACCTTCCCTGAAACGGCCCATTCCCACCTTGTCTTCCACTCATTGGATGATGGGTGTGCATCAGGCGATTCTGGAATGGTCACATAATGTTGCACAGGCCATGGGATTTTAACACAGGAACAAGCCAGGTGTAAGGGCTAAGGGTTGAGAAGGGACTTGTGTGTTTGCCAATAAGTGTGCTTAAGCAGTGTTATAACTCATTTATCTCTTGTTGAAGGGCAGATGGCTACACAGACAGCAAGCAAGGACGGGGCTTCCATGGATCAGGACCCTTGTTCAACCTTTGTATCGATGGCTTCGGATCAGCAGCAGGTCATATGCCCCAGCTGGCCACCATGATGGGGTCTTCCTATCTTCAGGGACTGGAAGGAAAAGGGCTGTGGCAATGGGTCTGGCATTGAGAGGACTTCAAGTTCTTTGGTGCCAAGCCAGGGTGCTGCTGAGCCTGGGCCCTCCCAGTTGGGCCTGGCCATGGCAACATACATATTAAACACCCCAGGACTGCCTTTGACCCTCCACGAGCATGCTTTCCTTGGGAGGCTAAGGGAACCACATTTTGGTTGGAAAGCTTCGACCTTGACCTACTATTGGCCAGCACCCCTTTTGCACCCCACTTCCTCTCTGATCAGGCGGTAGGGGCTGGTGATGGGCAGGTGTTTCCCTGCCTCAGGCATCTCTGCTACCAGGTGGCCGGCTTTTTGTCTGTTGGGTGCCAGGGCTGGTGGAGACAATTAGCCACGGCTCCCAGCTCAATTATGTGGGATAGGGGATATGTTTTTTATCCTGTGTTTTTTCACACTTGGAACTCAGGAACCACCTCTTGGTAATCCTTAATTTATACGGCTATCTGTTTGGCTAAGGTATTGGCATCTCTCTCCGGGCCAGACCACTCATGGTACACATTGCTGCAGAATAGTAGGCTATTCTGGTTCATCTTGCCACACGTTAAGGACAGGGTTTTCCCTGCTTAGTACCAGGGAAATGGCAGTTTGCCCTATGGTCCCATAAGGGGAATCCCATCAATCCATTGTGACACTAGCTACCGTACTGTAACATTCCCGCTCATGCCCAATGTAACTTTAGCTGGGCATGCACAACACTGACACCTCGAGTACGAATCGGGTCTGCCCTTTCTTAGATAATATATTTACCCAGTCTCGCACATGCCCAGTGTGATGTTAGATGGTGTGCGCAAAGCAAAACACCCCTGAGTACTCTCAGGTCCTCTGTGGTTTGCTGGTCGGTCCTCATCTCCTTTCATTTTAATTTGGATTACTCCTTCCTTCAAGACAGGTGTTGTATTACTCTGTCATTCCCAACTCCCTCTATTTGTCTGCAACCCCTCCTATAGCTTCTGATGCTCTTGCAGCCTATGGTCTGCCAGTGAATTTCCTGAGAAATAGCCCATAAAAAGCTGATAGTAGATCCACGCTATGTGCCAACCCCCCTTATTAGCTCAGCCTAGATGCTAATTCCCCAATTATTCAAAGAGAATATATTTATTTAATAGAGCTACTTGGGGTACCAGATTAGGTGAATTAAGATGCAGGCAGTTATCCAGTATTGGAACCGTGAGTCAACACGCATGACCCAGAGTTATTGGCTTAGAGGAAATCCATGACAGACCCTCAATATGGGCAAAGAGATGTTGTGTGCTTTGAAACTTCTATTGGTGGGGATACGCTTTCTCTCATCTCTTTGTCTCCCCAATTTTCCTGAGGGTAGGCATAGTTCTTTGCGGCAGGATGCTGCCTCCATAACTATCCAAAGTGAGTGGGCTGAGGGAGGGGAATTCTTCGGGTGGCCAGCAGGCTGGGTAGTCAGTCTCAACCCTAATGGTGACCAGCAGGAGGGTAGTCAGTCCCAACTGCTGAAAGAGTGGAGCAGATGGGGGGGGGTATTCAGTCCCAACCACTGATTGTGGGTAGAATGGTGAGGCGGGTGTTCAGTCCCTACCACTGCTACCAGAAAAAATCAGTGGGTGGGTTGACCAGTCCCTCCCACTGCCACAGTTGTGTAAAATCTGGGGACAAGGTATCCAGTCCCCATCACTGCTAAGCTGTGGAGGAGGTTGATTTCAGTAACCTTGAGGACACTCTACATTGAATTTCAGAACTGATGCAGTGATATGGTTACCTTTGACCTGGTGTCAGGGCTGTGCTGAATCCTTCACCATACTCAAACCCAGGGAGATTTATGCAAGTAAAGGAATGTATTGTAAGGGAGGTGACAATCCATGGGCACAGGGAGACCTTAGAGGGTCGGGTCCATGCACCATCCTTAGAAATGCCTTCCAGGATGTCTGTAATGACTGGAAACTCCACTCATCCCTTAAGGAGGAGGTGGATGCACTGGAAGGCTGTACAGCAGTTATACGGAGCATGCAGAATTTGTATGAAGAGACTGCAATAGTTTGGACGATGATTAAAAGACAGGAGAAGCAGTTTGCCCCATGGCAGCTTGGGCCACCTACACGGTGGTCATGCATCAGGGGCTGGCTTGCTTTTTTCAGTGCCATAAGGTCTTCCAGTAGCAAAATGCCAGTTTGAGGCAGTCGCTGCTAGGGCATCAATAAGCTGTGGTTTGCAGATAGGAGTTTTTGGCCCACTCCTGTCGCATTGGAGCTGCTTAGCAGTGGCCATGGGTACCCCAACAGGATATTCGGCAGTGAGGAGGTGCCGTTCATCGACTTATAAGTCCTACATGCAGCCCTGATCGGGTTATTGAATGGAAGTGGGGGTTGCCTTGCGGGGAGGTGAATTTGTTCCTCTGCTCGCTGTTTTTTGTACAGGTTTGCTTGCCGGCGAGAGAGGAAGAATGTGCTGTGCTGCAGGTACAGTTTCATCTGGGCTGCTCTTTGTATGAAGAGGATGCAGGTAGGTTCAGCTTGACCTTTGCCAGTGGGCCAAGGTGGAATGGCAGGGGTGCTCAAGGTGAATAGAGAGCTGTTGCGAGTCTGGGTGATTTTGGTGTCTTTTTGCCACACCTGAGCATTCATGCTGGGCAGGCTGATCTTTACCAGCAAGATGGAGGCATCCTGTCAGAGTTGGGCGTGGACATCTTTCTGGATGACTATGGCTAGGGCTTCGGGGGTTTGGGCCTCCCCGTAGGGCGCGAAGGCCTAAGCAGAGGCTTAGCCTCAGTGATGGCAGGTTGCTAGGCAGTATACAGATTGCGGTCCAGTGAGCACCAGCTGACACCCATCATTTGGGGTTGAAGGGGTCCTGTGAGTACAATCTTTGTGCCTTGCAGCTCGTGGCAGGGAAAACAGACTGCCTTCAGGACAGCCCTGTTTAGGTCGTCTCTTTGAACCTTGCAGCTTGGGGGATGGAGCTAAAGGGTTGTCTTGCAATGGCTAGCTGGCCAGATGGTAGCCCCTACAGTGGGCTCCCACCCAGGGCAGGGTGGCTTGCCCTGTTGAAAAGGCAAGGGAGGGGTCTTTGACCTCTGGCCTTGACCATACTGTAATGCTGTTTTGCCCTTGCCTTTGGTTCCAGTTAAAGTTGTCAGTTAATAAAGTGGCCCTATATTTAAACCCAACCTCGGCTTGGGGGGGCAAAGGCAAATGCAGGAGTAAAGGTATGGCTAGGCACCTTGGCTTGTATCCAGACATCACTCTAACTGACTGGACAGCAGTGCCCACTTATACTCCACAGTGGCTTTGTGTGCCATATAAATTGATGGGACAATTCTTCTGGCAACTGGCCTGTAAAAGTTGGTATTGGGATATTTGGTTAATATAGCAGAGTTTGCCCAGACATAGAAGTGTGATAGTGAATGCAATAAATAAATCCCTAGAAGTATATTGCAAAAAATAAGACATATTTATTCAAGTGTTCAGTTCACATTCAGGTTGCAGTTGAAGGAGAGAAGGCTAATCT
Organism: Gekko gecko; assembly: GCA_029375565.1. Classification (NCBI taxonomy): domain Eukaryota; kingdom Metazoa; phylum Chordata; class Lepidosauria; order Squamata; family Gekkonidae; genus Gekko; species Gekko gecko. Next base: position 46,095,410 of record JAPDNY010000009.1, read on the forward strand.
AAAGAGTACTTTCCCCATCACAAGGGGCCAGCTGCATCATGTGTACAAAAATATGAGTGCATTGTTTCTACAGGCAAGACCTATAGAGATATATGACTCTATGCAGAGCCATGCAGAGAATGGAGAAGAACAAGGGACACAGAGAGAGGAAGGGTCAGAGGACAGCTCTCAGGTTAAGATAAAAAGAGGGACATCCTATTCAAAGAGATGTCCTTCTGAGTGCTACATTTTCAAAACCATAAAAAATATTATGAAAGTATACAACACATTAAACAGTAACACTTAATAGTTAAAACTATCATATAAACCTCACGTAAATTATGTTGCTAGGGAAAGACGCACATTCATACACACATCAATGAATTATACCTTTACTTCATGGGTCACTTTTTCAGATTTGTGGAGACACAAAGGATACATTATATCAGTATGATTTTTTCTGTAAAGATTTTTAAAGAGCCATAGGAATAAAGTAGCTAGAATAATATCAGGAGCCTCTTATAAATGCTGGAGATGCAACAGGAGAACTGGTACAGTCCTGCTCATTTGGTGGCCATGCCCACATACATAAAGTTTGGACCAATATATTTATAGTTATAAATGGAATTTTAGGCTGTAAGGTACCTTGTGATCCTTACACAGCTCTTGTAAATATCCTACATGAAGACATGCAGCAGAAAATGAAACACCTACTCAAGAACCTCTTGCGAGTGGCAAGACAATTATTAGTGCAAGCCTGGAAACAGGCAACTTTGCCTGATATTGATGAATGGTCCCAAAAAATATGGTCGACTGTCCTTATGAGTAAAACCATTCTCTATAAGAATATAGAAGAAGAGAAAAGTGAAGCGCAGAAGACATTTGTTTACATATGATACCCCTTAATCCTATATTGGAATAGAAAGGAACAATTTTGAGGTATTTTTAAAGGTTACTTGTCATAGATCATGAGATTAACTTGATCTGTATTTGAAATGTTTCCGTGGTTTGGTGGGAACTTCAATATCTCCTCCACCCTTTGTATATACATTTAGAAACAAAGGGATTTTTTAAAGAGCCACAGGAATGAAAGTAACAGAACAAATTAACAAATGCATATTTACTTATACTGTTATGACAAATTTTCGAGGCTGTTGGCTTAGTCTGCCCTTTTGTAGGAATCTAGGGAAATGACTTTCTCTCTACACATTTTCAAATAATAATATCTTTATCAACTAAGAAAATAGAAGTTATGTTCCAGATTCTGTTATGGCAAACTGCTAAACTTCCACTTTTACCTGAATTTTAAATATAGGACATTACATAATTTGTACAACCGACACTCACTGAATAAAATCCTACATCAATGGTAGCCAAGGATAGCCACCCTGCATCAGGGACCAGACCCTGCAACAAACCAAAATGTCAGTTCTAGGTGATACTATTATAGGGTCTAATAATACCAGTTATACCATCCTGGGCTTAGTCTAGAATATGATACCAGGATTTCAGGAAGATTTCTCTTTCCTCATTACATATAAGACCTATCATATGCATTGGCATGTTGCATTGGTAGCTGCCACCTCAGAAATCACTTTAACAATTTGATTATAGTTTCCTGTGGTCTTTTTGGCCTGACATTCTGAAATTTTAATTATATTCTCATGGAAGGAGGCTATCAGTCCTGGTTGGCCATAGTTTTGAGCCCAAACTGCCCAAAAGAATGGGGACTGTCTAGCCATAGGTGTCTATGGTTCTCCTTCCAAAATACTGACTTCTACAACTTCCTTTGGGAAGCTTACAGTAGTGCTTAGGACAAGAATTTCCGGAGTTCCATAGAAATGCTTTACACTACACAATGCTGATTAATGGTTGCAATGATCAACACTTGTGGCAACTACTCTTTACAAACATAACATCATCACCCAGGATGTGGTAAGTATATTGTTTAGACGAGGCTTAAGTTGTTCATTCTCCAATGTGATATAAGCCACCACGTGTCAATGCTATCATGGCAATATAAGTCAACATGTGTCAAATTCTTTCTGCACTCTAAGGACAAACAGGCCTAATGGTGTGCATGGTTTGGAAAGAGCATGTATGGGCCTGAACTAATTGACTACATGAATTGCTCCAATGCCTCCTGAGGCTATTACTAAGGTTGCCAAGTCTCTTTTTGGGATAGCAGTCACCCACCCAGAGTTCCCATGGCCCACCACTGCTTGAAGTGACATTAGGGAATAAATTAAAAATTAAAATACCCCTCCTCATTGGCATCCTAAGTGTGATGATGTCACTTTTGTGTACATCCCAGAAGTAATGGTGATTATGCAATTCAGTTCGGTTCATGGGGCACCCACAGACTGAGCATGGAACATAAAGAACAACAAACCCTTTCATATGAACTGAACCTATTTGGTAAGTTGGTGATGTGGTAGGACAGCCCCCCAGCATGCTAGACACATCAAACTCACAGCACATCTGTGGTTGTCTCTCCTCTACCTGCCTTCAAAATTGGTGAGGATTGGATTTATGGGGTCTGAGTTATGGCCATCCAATGAAAGTGGTCCCAGGAAAGTGCTTTCTGGGAAAATGAGGTATAGGTTCAGGAGATTCAGGAGTGTATTGCCTCCAGCATGCTAAGAGACACCAAACTCACAGCACATCTCCAGCTTTCCTTTATCTTCTCTCCAAGTTTGGTGAGGATTGGATTTACAGGGTCCAAGTTATAACCCCCCTGAAACCCAACCCAAACCAGTACGCAACCCAAGCCAGCATGTAGGTGTGGTAGCTCCAAGACCTATGTATACACGGTGGCTCCACATCCTAAAAAGGAAGTAGATGTGGTGGCTTGAAGCCCTGAGAAGGGAGTAGGTGTGGTGGGTCAAAGCTCTGAGAAGGAAGTTGACATGGTGGTTCAAAAGCCCTGAGTCCACCTTTGACTGTTAGCCAAATTGCCTTATTTTATTAGTAAACTAGGAGTAAGGCCCGTTGTGGGAAAAAATACAACGGGTTCTAGGAGGAAGCTCCAGGTGAGTGTCCTGGCTATGGCTGGTGTGGTGATGAGGGAAGGGGGAAATAGTGGTAGGCAAGCCATGTTTATTTCCTTTTGCTTAGCTATAAGGCAGGGCTGTCTCAAGTCATTTTGCTGCCCCAAGTGGGTAGTATGGGAGGACAGCCTCATGGTAACAGGTATGGTTCCCTCCACCCCTGACTTATGTAGATTTGGGGTTATGCAGTGGCAGCTAAAGTAGAAAAGCACCTCCTCCTATATCATGTCTTCTGGGTTCCAAGGGTCTGGAAAGCAGTTCCATAGCCAGTTACAGGGTTGCCAACTCTGGGTTGGGAAATACCTGTAAGTTTTCAGGGTACAGCCTGGGGAGGGCAGGGTTTGGGGTGTGGAGGGACCTCAGCAGGGTATAGTTCCATAAAGTCCATTGCCCAAAGCAGCCATTTTCTCCAGGAGAACTGATCTTGGAGATCTCCAGGTGCTGCCTGGAGGCTGGCAATACTAAGGGAAGGGCCAGACCTGTAGATTTGATGGGTAGAGCCTGGGGAGGGCAGGGCTTGGGGTGTGGAGGGACCTGAGCAGGGTATAATTCCGTAGAGTCCATTGCCCAAAGCAGCCATTCTTTCCAGGAGAACTGATCTTGGAGATCTCCAGGTGCTGCCTGGAGGCTGGCAATACTAAGGAGAGGGCCAGACCTGTAGATTTGAGGGGTAGAGCCTGAGGAGGGTTTGGGGTGCGGAGGCATTTCAGTAGAGTATAATGCCATAGAGTCCACTGCCCAAAGCAGCCATTGTAATAGCTGGGAAATTTTCTGTAGGGGAAATGATGTGTTGTGGTTGGGGAACATGGTGATTTCCAGGAGATCTCCAGGCCCCACAGGGAGATTGGCAACTCCAGTGACCATTTAAGGGAAGATCGGGATATGTATTTTGGCAACTCCAGTGACCATTTAAGGGACAATTGGAACATGTATTTCACCTCAAGACACATTCAGGGACTCCCAACAGCAACAACAAACTGTTTAGAATGTTAGAGGCAAATGACCTCTGTGTTCTGACTGGCTATTGGGGGGAGAGGAACAGCAAACTGTTTAGGATATTGGAGGTGAGACTCAAGCAACACAGCTAGTGGGTAGGGACAGCTTCTGAGTAACAGATCAGGGAGCCAACTGATTTGGGAACATGTGGAATCTTCAGGAGAGTGCCACTACCAAGACAGAATTATTATATAGAGAGATATGGAGAATTATGAGTATTAGCTGGCAATAGGCATTAATTATAGGATCATAACCTGTGTATAAGGGAGTTAGAGTTCCCAGACCCCAGGAATAGATGCTAAAACTAGATTATAGATGCTAAGACTAGATTAATGAAGCAAGGATTTCTTTACTAAAGGGTTTTCGAACATACGAACATAGAATCAAGCACTCACACACACAATACAGAACTAAGAATGTAAAGCAGAAAATACAGAGATGTTTGCATTAGGAGGAAGTATCATTGGTGGGGTGATACTTTACCTGTCCGGCGATACGCTTGGATCATGGAGCGAAAAATAACACCATAAGGGAAAATGGGCCATGAGTTGACCAGCAACATACATGGACTGATTCCAAATAGGCCTAGATTTGGAACCACAAGATAAGGTGGGGTTAGGAGAGGCAAGAGCAAGAGGCAAGAACAAGAGCAATGGCACAAAGCTCTTTTTTTATACCCCAGAATGTGACCTGAGGCAGGGCTACTTTGGTCACCTGGTCCCCAGGAGATATTAAGAAACCTTAAACTGTGAATGGGGTAGAAAGGGGATTAATGGTTGGGCAATTGCAGGTAATGGCTTGGCTAGGAGTGACACCTCTTTGGGGAATGGGATAGACAAGAAGGAAAGGAATATAACCAGTCAGGTTTTCTGGTTTATGGCAGCTTGCACTTGGACACATCCCATCAATCTCCTGATGGAGATACGCCAAGCCGGGGTGATCAGGAGGGGTCTTGGCTGGTTCCAGACCCCCCCAGAGTCTCTGTAGGAGACTCCCAGCCTGGGGAGCTGGGACAAGCCTCTCCTGAGGTGATGGCTTAGGGATCAAGGCTTGCCCATCCCCGAGAGGTCCTGATGCCACAGAACCAGCATGGTGACTAGAGCCGACCTCTGGATGAGTGGACAAGAATGTAAGCGAATCTAACTCCTGCAATGAATAATAGCAGCTTAATAGTGAGTCAAGCAAACGTTTTCATAAGCAACAAAGTCCCTGCCTGTTAGATCAATCTGAGAAGGAGCAGCAGGTGGGGAAGGGTCGGTGATCCTCCTCCCCCCGAACTGAAACAGTCCATAAGCGATACAAAAAAAGAGATAGAAAACAAAACTAACCACATGGGACTTTTACTGAGCTTGAAAGGTGTAATCTAATCCAAGGTGTGTTGAATTTAGATGAATTTGACTTTAAAAATAAAAACTTTCTTTCCACATAAACAATGGCGTAGCAATGGAAAAGAAGCCTCCAACAGGAAATGCCATACCAACAACTCCCACCCAGTCACAAGACACTACTGCTGACTTTCCTAATATGTTAGCTTCAGCATTATGCCCTCTGCTGGAACAGATGTCTAACATCAACAGTAAGATGGATTCTTTTCAAAAGCAGCTCTTGCATATGGAAAAAAGAGCTGACAAGACAGACCAAAAGATCAAGAAAGTAGAAAAAAAGACTAAAGATATTGAGCAAATGAGAGAAGAAGAAAAAAAAGAAAGAAATGTGGACAAAAATCAAATACTCCAACTGCAATTGGAAAAATCCATGAATGTTCTATACTTTCAAGGGGTACCAGAGCAGAAGGGAGAAAACTTAAAAATGATCTTAAATGAAGCAATTGCAACAATTTCAGATCTCAAGCAAGAGGACTTCCAGAATGATATGGACCTGGTCTATCGTACATATCCGGACTTTATAAGAAAAAACAAGTTACCTGGCAAAATATATGTGAAATTCTCCAAGAGAACTACGAGAGAAAACGTTTTAAAAGCCACTTCAAGGAAAGCATTAAAAGTCAAGGAGGAAGAAATTAAAATTCTTAAAGACGTATTTGAGAACCAGAAACGACGTCAATATAAAGATTTAATCCACTTCCTTCAAAATAAATCAATCATTTACAGAAGGGCTTTTCCAGAGGAGCTTTTTTTCAACTTTAATGATAAGCAAATTAAAATCGACTCTGTCAAAAAGGTCGAAAACCTTTTGAAACAGGAACTAAACCCAAACAAAGATGACAAGGAAGAAGAGGAATTAAGTGATGAAGAAATGGATAACACTTCAAGTGACTCCATCAGTACAACTGAAACCTCAGTGTCTGAGAAAGGAGCAGCAGACTCCACCAGTACAACTGAAACCTCAGAGTCTGAGAAAGGAGCAACAGCACCTAAGACATTGAATGCAAAGAAGAAAAAATGCAAGAAATATCCAGAATATAATGAATTATAAAACACCTGAATTTAGCGTAATTATAGTTTATAATATAGAAGCTTGACATTTTTGTTCTTATTGTTAAAGCAGGAATTATAAGTAATTGTAATTCACTGAGGAAGCTTGTCATAGATTTTAGTTGGGTTCCCCCTGCCCCTTTCCCTATAGGTTGTAGTGATGTAAAACCAATAAAAATATTATATATATAAAAAAAGGAAAATAACCAGTCAGATTGCAGGACAGGTACTTTGGATTAACAACCAGATGCTTGACAGCTACATTATCTTGATGGGCAGCAGGAAGACTTGATGGCTCCCTATTGTCATCACTGAGCACATCCTTTTGTCTTAGGCTGGAAAGTAATACCTGTTTCTTCTGGAGATATTAATACATGAAGATGGGGGGGAGGAAATGCCTGTGTGATGGAGAAGGGAGTTTTTCATGGCATCTGTGCAGGAACATCTTGTCCTTTCTGCAGAGCATAGCTTCCCTCTGTGATCTGCTGCTATTTCTGTGTGCATGGAAGTCAGGGCTGCTGGTCTGCATCATAGCACTGGCATGGTTGCAAAGCTGAAAGGGCAGGAGGCTTCTGTAGTCCAGTATAAGGGCATTGCTCTTGGGCTACAGTTCTGTCCATTGCCCTGACACACTCTTTTCACAGTTCAGCAAAGCAGTCATGCTGGCAAGGGAGGGCTGATTTGCCTCCCCGAGAGGCATAAAAGTGAAGATACCAACCCTCACCAGATACCTCCCTCACCAGTCCTTGGCACGCTTGGCCCACCCTCCCACCCTATTTTTAGTGCAGGTTCGACCGGTCGCCTTTTCCTGGGACCAGGTAGGAATTTTTTGCCTCCATCGGTTTGGCCTATGGATGGGGGTGTTTTTGCCTACCTTGCACTGATGATGGTGGTGTTGGAAAATTGGTTTCGGGGGGGTGGAGTTGTTAAATAGTATGGTCACTTTAAGTTTGGCAGGATAGCGCGATCAGGATGGAAATGGTGAGCACCAGGGCATTGTTATAAAGGAAATAAAGGGTCATCCAGGAATGGCTTTCGGGCCTTTGCGGCTCAAGGCTGGGAAGGGTTGATCTTCCTTGGAACAATCTGGCCTGGCCTACCTTAGCGGGCCTTTGCAGCTTCTGGGGTGGTGGGTCAGAGGTTCTTTTGAACATGCCAAGCTGCTGGTCGAAACCTACCTTCACTGGCTTGAGATCAGAGTAGGTGCATCACCCAGAAGGAAATGAAGGTGGTCAGAAGCTTGACACCTGTCATATTCCTCAGTACAATTCTGGCAACCCCTCGCTAGTATTTGTTGTTATTAAATAATTAATAAAGTGGCCCTTGTTAAATCCATATCAGTGTCTGTCTCTTCATTCTGACGGGGTGGGGGGCAATGCCATTTGAAGTGGCTGCATGGCAACATGACACTCAAACCTGAAAGTGTGCAACGACATATGTAGATATGGTGACTCCAAGCCCTGAGTCCACCCCTGACACACAAACACAAACCAGTGCACAAGGACATGTTGAGGTGGTGGCTGAAAGCACTGATGTAGCTGAGAAGGACTTTCTGATTGGGGGCTCCCCAAAGTACCCCCAGGCAGCAGGGAGGGTATAGTGAGGCACCCACTAGTTAGGGCAGAAACAGACAGGTACAGAAACAGACAGGTGCAGAGCATACCCACCGACTGGGGTGGTTTTTTTTTTCAGCTCTGCACCTTGCTCTGGAATGCATCCATCCCCTGCGGCAAATCCTTCTACTCCATGAATAAGTGGAAACATATATGAAGCTGTCAGGCCACCCCAAGTCTAAAAAAAAAAAAAAAGACAGGTTATAAGTGAAAGAAAGGCAGACCAGGCATCCCCTGAGTTTCAGTGGTGGCTCCCCAAAGTACCCCCACAGTAGTGGGGAGGTTATAATGAATTTGGATATTCAGTTGAGGAACCCACTCGTTAGGGCAGAAACAGACAGGTGGTGAGCACACCCACAGATGGGGTGTTTTATTTGACTTTGCACCTGGATCCAGAGTGCACCCATCCACTCACAGCCCCCCCCAGGTCAAAACATACAGCCAGTACCCAGAAGACTGATGGAAAGACAGGCTCCCCAAAGTACTCCCAAGGCAGCTGGGAGGGTGTAATGGATGTGGGTACCGGCTAAGGCATCCACTAGCTAGGGCAGAAACAGACAGGAGCAGAGCACATCCACTAATGGGAGTGTATTATTTGACTCTGCACCTGGGTCCAGAGTGCACCCATCCACCCACAGTCCCGCCCCCCATGGCTGACATGTGTAGACAATACCTGAAAGACCAATGGAAAGGCAGGCACCCCCAGACTTCTGACAAAGGATCCCCAAAGTACCCCCATGGCAAATGGGAGGCTGTAATGGATGTGGGTACTCAGCAGAGGCACCCACTAGAGAGGGCAGATGGTAAACTATATACAGTCCCTGTGGACCACCCACAGGTCCCATTGGTGGGTTTAAACTTCTCGCCAAGGTTCCTATTGGTGATAGCTTGAGGTTTCAGGATCCTAGTCCCTATTGTCTCTGAGAGTCAAGCTCTGGTAAAGGTTGCTGGCACCTAGTGGCGGTCAGCAGACATAACAATGTTATTTGGGTTAAACCCCACTCAGCAGAGGTGGCCATCCTCCCACCCAAGAGGAGGAATTGGGGAAGGGGACACACACAGGGGGACAAAACTGGGAGGCCTGGAACTTACTCCTGCATGTCTACAGCAGGGTGGCCCAGTAGGGGGAGGTTGACCTTCAGGAAGGCCAACTCATCCACCCTGTCCAGGTCTTGGTGGGAGTGGTGGGGGCAGAGAAGGTCTCCCAAGTAGGAGAACACCCACTTGCTCTGCATACTAGTGAGAGGGCAGGAAAGGAGATTAATGGCCATGCGAAAGAGGTTGGCCCAGATGACGGTCTTGCATGACCAGTATTCAGGAGGATGAGGCAGGCTTAGGGGACTTGGCATCACCTCACCATCACCTCTGCTGAATCTTCTGCAATGGCATGGCATGGCATGGCTGCTGATCTTCCACCTCATCACCAACAACCAGTAGTGGGGTTTCTGCCTGACCAGGCTCTTGGAGGCAAAGGTGCTGGGCTGCAGCTCCTCCTCCTTTGTCTCCTCTCCCACAACATCCTCTTTCCCATGGAGGATGGTCACAGAGAAGATGATATCCTGCACCATACTCTTCTGCTCCACCAAATGCTCTATCATGGCATACATGGAGTCCAGGCAGCGAGGTCATCTGGTTGCCACCAGTGGGCAGTGAAGGAGAGGTACCCATGCTGCTGGCTGCTCTAGAGGTCTGCATTGAAATGAATGGTTCAACCCTATGCTCTGCAGAGCTCAGCTTTGACCAGTGCCATTGCAGAGTGATGCATGGCCGGCAAGATTTGTTGGCTCATGGTCCTCCATGAGGGGACAGAGTACCAGGGAGCCAGGTGGTGCAGCAGCCAGTTAAAGGCCACATCCTTCACAAGGGAGAGGGGCTGGCCATTCACTGCAATTATCTCACTGATGAGGTGAGTGAGTGCTTCCTCAGTCCTTGCCCTTTTGGGTGGCACTGTCGGTGTCTCTGGGAACATGACCTCTTGGAGGGTGGCCTGCCTTGGGATTCCTATCACAGCACCCAATGCATGGGGAGCCTTTCTTGGAGGGATCTTTTGCTCCCCCTCTACTTGACCCTGCTGAGAGATGGCCTCTTCTTCTTCCCACTGCCCGCCAATTCTTCCTCTGGTGGCAACAAAGTGGGGTGTATCCTTTGCAGGTGCCTGTGGAGACTGGAGGAAGACTGGTGTTCATGTCCCTGTGGCAGGGACAGAGCAGAGGAAGAAAGCTCTGAGACTCTTGGTGCTGGACTCAGGGGGTGAGGCTGGGTTTCATGCCTGAGGACAGGGGCCTCTGATTCTCTGTGGGGGGTGGGCTTCTTCTCCCCAAGGAGAGCACCTCTTCCACCCTCATTCGCCCTCATGGTGTTCACTGAGCCCCTGTGGTTGGCTTGAGTGCAGGAACAAGATGCTGATCTGATCCCTGATTCCAGAAACAGCAGACAACAGATGAGATCATTAGCAGGGGAGGGGGAGGGAAGAATATATAATTTCTAGTTGACTATTAAACTACAAAAACCACAGTGAATTCATGAGCATGCATTCATACATAAATCAGTGTTTGCATACATCAGTTAAATAGAATGTGATAGCTTCCTTTCAGTTCTCAAAATTTCATAGGTGCTTCTGCTGTTTAAGCAGTAGGTCAAAATAGCAGCTGATGTCTGGTCAGTCTTGCCCAGTGTGTATCCTTTCCCATGACATCCAGGCCAAACTAGTCTGAAATACATTAAAATAAACTGCTGGATTCAAGTGAAAATGTGAGTGAAAATTAAACATAACTTTACAGCTCGGTAAATTACTGTCAAATTCCACTGAGAAGCAGAAAATGAGAAGGGCAGTTAGAGGATCATTAAAACATCCTTTTCTGCACATCTATTCTCAAGATTTTTTTTCACATACATAACAGAGTTTACAATGATCCTAATAAACACACACACACACTTTTATATTTACATTGTGCAAGCATCAGTAAAGGCAGATATTAAATCCAGCACCAGTTGTCTGGCATAGTAATTGTATAACCCCAGGGTCATTAACTTGTTCTCAAGCTAATTCTGGAACACATGATACATCCTCAACGAATGCAAGCTTTGCACTACAGTCCCAAGCATACTAATTAGAAAGTGTCCCATTGAACTTGGACTTATTTCCATGTAAATGTTTGAGCTGCCAGATTTTATGACCAAAAAGTCACTTTTCAAGGTCAAGGTTATATGTTCAGTTTATCCAGTGTTTGATTGTGTATTTGGAACATAAACCACCACTAACATCAGATTATATATATATTTCTATGTGGTTAACTCTTCTAAACTATATTTTATCTTCACACAATTACATTTTTAGCCCAGCAGTTAACTATGTGACTATTTCTCCCTTTTCTTTTCAGATTAGCATGCCACCGTACACAAAAGTCCTAGGATAAATATGTAATATTTCTGAAAACAAGATAACAGCTATGATTGTAATTATGAAACATAAGATTAAACTACGACTGCTGTGTACTTATCACTAAAAGACAGTAGAAAAAACTGCCATGCAGTTTTATGTTGAGGGATTCTGTTGATTGGATGTTTGACACTTTTCAGTTTTAATAGCTGTTTTGATTTTATCTCTAATTTTATCTTCTGCCTTGAAGCTGATTTCTAAGTCCATTATGACTGATTAAGCAAGATATATTAAAGAACAAATTAGTTGCAAAACAAATTCCCTTCCCCCACCCCAGTTTTGGCTGGATATACTCTTACTCTTCTAAATAATTCAGCAGATGTCCACACAGCAAAATGGCAGGTGCTTAGGACTGCCAACCTCCAGGTAGCACCTGGAGATCTCTCACTATTATAATTGATCTCCAGGTGACAAAGATCAATTCTCCTGGAGAAAATGGCTGCTTTGGAGAGTGGACTCTATGTTACACCCTGCTGAGGCACTTCCCCCTAACTCCTCCTTCCTCAGACTCCACCCCCAAATCCCCAGGTATTTCCCCACTCACACAGCTCGTAACCCTGCAGGTGTTCCAAATCCTTATCTTGTTGAGAATAAAAGCAGCTGATCCGATCCCATAAGGTGAGGAATGTTCAACAAGTGAACTAATAGGGGAGTTTCAGTCTCTGAAACTTCTGGAAGCCAGTCTTCAGCATATAGAGAACTTCAACAATATAGCTCAGAAAGGTGAAATAAGGAAAGAATGGATTATTCTACCACCATTCCATGGGCAGAAGAGAGGACAGGAGTGACCTCACTACAGTCCTCAGTCCCCAGGTTTGTTTGTTTGTTTGTTTGCTTGCTTGTTTGTTAAATCTATGAAGGTACCATGTCTTACAGCATCAGGCTATTTTTTCTTGGTGGGGGGAATGAAGAATGCTGCTGAGGAGTGTGAATGTGGGACCCAGTTGCAAGCAGAAAGGTGAAGGGATACAAGCTAATACTTTGGTTTGTGAGTTCCCTGAATAATCAGCCTATCTCTTCTGGAAAGAAGTCAAATCAGGCCCTCTCTCCCTCCCCCTCTCCCTCCCTCTCTTTCTGTTTCAGGGGTTTACCCATGAATTCAGCTGAGTGCACTATTACCCAAACTAAGCTTGCGGTAGTCTCGGATATCCTATCCTGTTAATATATCACTGCAAAACATTGGATGGCAGCAGCATGTGGGAGTCTGAGGATCTTTATGGTAAGCAACTAGAGTGAAAAAGGTTGTGGTCTATCAGCCTCCAAATAGTCTGTATGTCAAGCCATTGTCATATGGCTGCTTGTAGTTGCTTGGGTGAATCTGGATTGAATCACTTAGAAGTAAGGGTATTTTTATTTTTTAATAAAATATTTTCATAGAGAACTATTTTACAAACTTTTTTATGAGTCTTTCCCTCCCTGAAGACTCAAGACAACCACCACCACCATCATTATCGTCGCCGTCGTTGTTGTCATCGTTGTCATCATCATCATCATCTTCTAAAGCCAGTTTGGTGCAGTGCTTAAGTGTGCAGACTGTAATCTAGGAGAACCGGGTTTGATTCCCCACTCCTCCACTTGCAGCTGCTGGATGACCTTGGGCAAGCCATAGTTCTGAAAAGAGTTATTATTGAATGAGCAGTTCTCGAAAGAGCTCTTTCAGCCCCACCTACCTCACAGGGTGTCTATTGTGTGGAGGGGAAGGGAAAGGAGTTTGTAAGCCGCTCTGAGACTCCGAGTGAAGGTCAGGGTATAAATCCAATCTCCTTCCCCCTCCTCCTCTTCTTCTTCATCATCATCTTCATCAATTCTGTATCATGAACTATATACTTCATTTATAAACGGTGGATTGCAATGAGATAGGAAACAGGCTACTGTAGTTTTGGGCATTTCGACTATGTTCCAAATTTGTCCAGCTTAGTGCTGTATCAGTACTCCAACTGTTTTAGGAAAAGCCTTTCATCCTTAGGTGCCTCAGAGTGTTCACCAGTTATTGTTACCTATGTTGTAGCAACCCACCCTATTCTTGCCAGTCTAACCAGTGAATGACCAGACCTATTTATAATTCCACATCCCAGGTATCAGCATCAAACAGGAAAAGAACAGATCACTCCACCCAAAATTCCTGCTCAGCCTCTAGTCCCATACTGATCCTAGTGAGAGGGAGGGAGGGGCAGCAACATATGGCAAATGCCCACACAGGAAAGAGGGCCCCAGTGTGCCACACATGAGCTGCAGGGCACCCACTGACACCTTTCCTTGTGTCTTGGTGTAGTGCTTTAAGAAAGCAGGTGGGGATAGGTGGGGCTACTGTCCAGCAGGGCTTCTGATTGGCCATTGGAGATCAGATTGGCTGTACAAGTTAAAACAACATTGTTTTGGCTGCAGCTTCCCCTGCAGTGTTTGCTTTATACTCTTTCTAGCTGTTCTTTCTCAGTGCACTAAAAAAAATACTCCTCTTGCTGTTCTTGGGCTTCCTCTGTGTATGTGGTTTCATCTTGCACAGTGTCCATTTTTTCATTGGCTCCACCTCACATGATGGCAGTGTGGTTGTGCTCACCACCTTGTGTCAGAATTTCAAAAGTACCCACAGACTCAAAAAAATTGCCCCCTCCCAAGATAACCACTCATGTGGGTTAAGTTATGACATCATCATCATCATCATAATCATCATCATTTTGGCAGCCTTTTCATTGGCTGAGCTTCTGCTGAGCCAGTTGCATCTCATGTTACAATGGCATCTCAAGGTCAATTAGAGACCTAAAATGCATTTATCATTGAAGGTCATATCTCAGCCATGAAATTGCCCAATGTAAAAGAAATAATTAATAAACACTATATCCAGTATTGATTCACCTGTGATTATCCCCCTAATCCCCATATGTTCATTATCTTTGGTTTTTCCTTCATTCTTTTTCTCAGCCTGGTGTTAATGAATGCTTGTTGCTGTTTTGTCATAAAGGTTATGACATTTGTTGGTAACTGGTATCCTGTTGGGATATGCAGTATGGTCTCTGTGTACATCAACTGCTATCGCTAATGATTTGTTATGTAAGAATGCTGAAAAAGTATAGGGATATGTGAAATCTGTCAATTTATTTTCAAAGGTGTTTCCACCTTCTATACATGCTGGCATCCCTCATGCTCAGAACATTGATCCATAAGGGTGAGCAAGCAATGCAAATATCTGCAACAGAGATATAAAACACTGATGTACCTTGTACACATATTATGGCTTGGGGTCAGCACACCTTAAAGGCCCACTCCAGTCACGTTCAGAGGCCCAGCTTCAGGTGCCTCCAACATCTGAGCCTAGATGGTTGACAAACTGAGAAACAGTCTTCTCAGTCATGGCAACAAAACTTTAGAATGCTCTCCCCAGGGAGCTGTGTCTGTCTCCCTCTGCAAGTGGGTGAAGATTTTTGTTTCGGGCATTACCCCCCCCAACTTTTATTAACCTTCTTCCCTGTTCCTGTTTTTTTACACGCTAGTGTGTTTAAATGTTTTATCTGTTTTGGATATTTCATATTTGTTTTTATGCACTGTTTTAAACTCTGATGAGATCTGCCTAGCCTGGACTATTCAGGTCAGGGTGAATACAGTTTAGGAAGGTAAGATTCTCTTACTGTAACACTACCAAGTACTGCAGTGGTCTCCTTACAAGAAAAAGGGTGTTCCTTCTGGCACCTGTTGGTTTGCTGCACTCGTCTTTGGCAAATCCTTTTGCTGCTGTTCCATCCTGTAGACCAACTATAATTTTCTCACCTGCTGTGTACTTTCCAATAGGGATACATATGCTTTTTTTCATATCAAAAGCAGAAAAATAAGGACGTGCACCATCTCAAATAGGTAACTTTCTTTATTCTGTATATAGCAGTCCTGTGACAGTGTCACACCTCATCTGCCCAACCAAGGGAATGCTGCCTTCTGCTGTCACTCTCCTCATGTTGGGATGCTCCCAAGGCCTCAGAATGGGAGGGGAGGGGAGGGGGTTCGCTCACCCTTGGCCTTCTCCTCCCAGCTGGAGTTCCTCAGACCTGACATCCAGGTTGATTTCCTCCCCAGCATCTGGGTTGGAATCTCCTTTTATTTCCTCCTCCTTTCTCCTGTGCCAACCCCTGTCCCTCCTCAGAAAGATGCCCCCTATCTGTCAAGGCTGTCCTGGGCCCACTGGCCTGGAGCAGCCCTGCCCTGCTTGGTCTCCCTGTCTCCCCATCTGTCACTCCTCTGTGTAAGGCAGGTGTGCCTCAGCAGCAGTCATGTCCCAGCCTGTTTCATGGGATCCACCTGTGTCCCCACCATCCCAGCATGGCCATGCCACCTCCTGCCCGTCCTTCTGGAAGCTTGGCATCCCTCTCTCACCACAACCTCCCCTACCCTCTAGAGCACTGGGCTCTGCGGCATGGCTCCCAGCAACTTCTGAACTGTCTCCTGTTCTGTCCTCTGGGGAGCCAGACTTTGTTCTCTTGCCACTGCTGTTACTGCCTGCCAGGGCGCTGGGCTCCGTGGTATAGCTCCCAGCACCCTGGGCCTTACCCTACTTGGCACAACCCTCATTGCTTCTGCCTGCGGTATCTCTGCACCCCGGCAGTGCTGGTTGTTGGCCAGGTGAGTGGATGCTGTGCTGCCCTGCCACAGGGCTGGGGATCTGGACTTTGCCTCTCTGAGGCTAGGGGGCTGCTTCTGCCACCATGGGAGGTCTTTTCCCCACCTGTGGCTCTGGGCCCGAACAAAGAGTATGCCTTATCTGTTATTAATAAACCATTTGAAGTCACAGTGATCCGTCCATTTCTTGTTTTTTATATATATTTTACAAATCCCTTCTAACTTTTTTTTTTTTTTTTTTGTAATCATGCATTTAATGACCTCTAGCATGTCTAATTTTTTAGCTTCACAGCTGTGGAGATTGAGTAGTGCACATTTAATGCCTTCTTTGCTTATTAGTTTATGGGCTGTGCTATCTTGAAATATAAAAATAGCTTCTTTTTATTATGTGTCTTGCATATGTTCAATAATCCATTACTACCAAACTGAGTTGTAGAGGCATGGTAACGATTTAGTAATGTTCTTGATTTTACATTATATTGTTTAACTCAGTTTGAATCTATCTAATTCCATCAAAAGTATCAAATAAATTGGGCACTGAGCATGTCATATGTGCAGGTTCACTTTCACTTTCCCTTGAAAATCCAGTGGTGGGTAGTAAAGATCAGTTCTCTCATTTCATTACTGGGAAAGTCCTTCTGGGTGAGCGATCATCTCTGTGCTTTACAGCAGCCACAGAAAATTGCTGTATAGCAGCTACAGTATTTTTAAAAATAACAGTATCTTTTATATGGATTAAGTACCAGGTATATCTAGGCATTTCGCTGAGAGGTAATGGTATAACGTAAAGCTGTGAAACATTAAAAAAAACCCTAGAGCAGTACAAAGGTAGTGCTGCTCCTGCTGAAATCTGTAGCTCCCATTGTCAGGTTTCATCAAATGGCAGGAACATGGGGAGAGTTCATACACCTATCACTACTAAATAGATTTCAATGATGAGAGGACCACATGGCACATAGTGCTTGCTATACACACTGTTTCTGAAAAGAAGCCTTATATGGCATGTGCCACAGTGAAGTAATGATCTAGTTAGCTTACACTGACCACTATAGGTGTTGTGCAGATGCAGACTGGCAGCATCTGCACAGCATAAACCAAAATCTCTTCTTCCTCAGTCACTGTTTAGCACTGTCTATATATTTCAGCTATAAATCTCAGACAGATCCAAATATGAATGAACTGGAATCACATACAAGTAAGTTTCTGTTCGGGGTATTCATTTGTGATCCATACTGGGCCAACTTTTTGCAAATTAAAACAACAACCACAACCCTGCATTCTATGTATCTAAAAAATACCCAACCCTATAAATTTGTTCCTGGCTCGATAGAAACACACACACACACACAAATACAATACTCTAACCAGCCATGAGTTATTGACTGTTGTAATAACCCAAATAATGGATTGGTGTAACGTCATAGTTCATTACAGCAGGTTGCAGGTGCCTCTTGGGCAATGCCTTCTATTGTTGCAGTTTGAGGAACTAAGAGTTAGTGATCAGGCCAATATTTACCTGAATTGAATAAGAATAATTGTATTAAGAGGGCAATTGCTCTTTCTCTAGCTAACAGTTAGCTATTTTTTCATTCTTTTTGATTAAGGACCAAATGACATATTATGACATTCACGGGTCAAACCATGAATTCTGTGCATTTTAGAGCTGAATTTGGTCATTTAATAATGCCACAAGGGCCTGCTATAACACAGCGAGACCAAGAGATCGTGTTCCTCCCCACTTCATATTCATTTTCAAGTGTCAAAACAGCATGTTTTGGCACTTGTAAAGATATGGGGGGGGGGGTGTTGCCTGGTCCCACTGCACTGCCAGACTGATGGAAGCCATAATGTCTAGTTTTGCAATAACACATTTATGCTAAGTCAAAAGATTGGCAAACCACAAACCATCGTGAACCATCGTGAACTTTTAGGGGCTAAATTAACTGGTTCAGTTTGTGAGATTTATGATTAGGTAGAATGCCCCCTCAGCATGCTAGACACACCAAATTTGCAGGGGATCTCTGGCTAACTCTCCAGTACCTTCAAGTTTAATGAGGGTTGGATTTACAGGGTCATAATTACAATCCACCAAAGAAGGTGCCCCCAGGAAAGTGCTTTCTGGAGAAATGAGAGGTGCAGGTTCAGGAGCATATAGAATAGACCCTATGCAAGCTAGAGACAAAACCTCACAGAGGACCTCCCCCTGATGCTCCTCTACATATACCTTCCAAGTTATGTGCAGATTGAATTTAGGGGGATGAAGTTACACCACTATGGGCACACTTCATATGCCAAAGGGCATGCTGAGGAAATCCAGTGGTAAAAATTACTTTGATTTGGTATTTGGTGCTCCCAGCTTAAAATGTCACCCATGAATCAGCAGGTGCAAGAATTCCCAGCTGGTCAGATGGGGTAGAATTTCAAACAGGAGAGGTGGTGACCATGTTTGGGGGTCCTTCTCTCTCTAATTATGGAAGGCTGAGAATGCTGCCCCCTTGATTTTCAAGTTTCTATCCCAGTAACAGGCAAAAGAAAATTTAAACTTGTTTTAAAAATTATTTAAGATAATGATCCCCACATTCCCCATTTTTGGTTAGCAGAGTGGCTCTGTATATATCTATCCTTGGTCATTGCTTTTGACAGCACCAGCACATGTTTCTATACATAAAAAAAAAGAATTCCTTTGCAAAGATTGTTAGTTAGTAATGATGACAAAGAAACCTCTGTGTCAAGTAAAACCCGATAAATTTTGCATGTGCTGTTGACTGACAGAAGCTCAGGCTTCCACTCTAAGCCGTGCATACAAGCTTCTAAAAAAAGACCACAGAAACCCGGTCTCCTCCCCAGGTGAAAAGCCCTAAAAATAAATTGCTAGTTGAATGAAGCAGGGAAAGTGCACTTTGGAAAGGGGCAGTATTTTTAGATGTCTACAGGTTTGAATAGATGTAATAGTGCTGGGTAAAATTAAACAGGAGCAGCACGAGCTTTTATGAGTTAGAACTCACTTCATCAGGTGCTTGAAGGGAACATCCATAAGAGCTATATTTATACTGTGCAGCTGGTACTTTCAGCTGCTCTTGAAAGATGGAAATATGGAAGCATCCAATTAAAATATATGCACTGGTCAGTCTCTAACTGCAGAACACACAGTTCCCTGGGAGGTGGGAGGGGCAATCCTTATATGAATACACATGAAGCTGTCTTATACTGCATCAGCCCATTGTTCCATCAGAGTCAATATGGCTCCCTACCACACAGGATTTCACCTTAGTTTCTTCTTGCTTGCTGAGCAGCCCCTATATCTATTTTCTTCTTATTTGTTGACTGACGGCTGTCCTGCTCTGGCATGTTATTATATAATTTGATGCTGGACCAGCCCAGGGACTTGAGGGAAGAAACAAAATCACCTGCTTATTTTCTACTTCTGTAATGACAAATGAGAGGCTTTTGAAAGTTCAGTAAGGTACAAAAAAATTGGGGGAGAGGAAGTGATGTCAAGTGGGGAATTTGAATTTGGAATGGAAGAACTAACATCACAGCAAGGGGTGGATTTGGGGTGTACCTCAGAAGTAACATCACAGGAAGGAAGGGTTTGGGGAAGTGAAATCATGATGTGCTGTCCAATGCTCCCTCTAAGCTGTGGAATCCTGTGAGCAAACATTCTACTTGGTGAGCTGCTGGCATTTAAGTTGTGAACAAGCCATTTGGCGACTGCATAAATTAGTTTGCTCTGGAGCCATCCTTCCTGAGCTAAGACAACAATGTGTGAGCCAGAGGCACTAACTCAGCTTAGAGGGAACACTGGTGCTGTCAATGGACCCTTGGTTTGACCTGGAAGTGACATCACATCCTTTCTAAGCACTGCCCACAAAATCTCCAGGTATTTCCTGAGTTTGGACCTGGCAAGCCTACTTGCAAGGAATTACATATGCCATAGAAATGATCTGGCTCAGTGGCAAAAACATGGGCAACAAGTCTAGGACTTTTTTTTTTGACATTGTTACGTTCCTTCACAAGCATGTTCTCTGCATGGGGTCTGGCCCTACAGTGGAGAGGGTTGGCTGCCACAGGGCCTGGCAAGTTGAAAGCTGGGCTCTGGGTCTGAAGTTAGGCTGCTGACTGCCTGATCTTCTGCCAAGCACCTCCAGTTCATCCTTGGAGAAGGTTGTCTTTTATAAGACTGAGAATACCTGGGCCTAGTCCTCCTGAACCATCAAGCTCAGTGGCTGGTCTTGGACTTGTTACTCTCTCTCTCTGGCAAAGTTATCTCTCAAGATTATTGTGAAAATAGACAGGGAGGAGGAAACCTGTATACCTGTGCTTATTGGAGGGAAAATATGATAGATAAAGAGGTAGATAGAATGGTTACATGATGTGATAGCTGCAAAAAGCACAACTATGTGTAGGCAGTTGCATGAGGGAATCTCCCTATGGAAACCAGTTCCTGTGTAGCTCAGATGATTTCTTCCTGACAACACAATCTGTATTGTGTGCAATTCAGTGAAAATCATCTAAGTCATATGGAGGCACACTTCACACAACCAGTCTGCCACATGGCTAATCCCCATGTTTCTGGCCTAAAAACACAGCAATGTGTGAAACAGAAGTAGCAGCAATGAAAGATGCAGGTATGTCCATAAGACAGTATATTACCCCCACACACACACACACACACACACACTTAATGGTGAAAAGATTATAATAGTGTTTGGGTAAAAATGTAAATTGTCATAAAATTATAAAGCTGTGAACTCTCTTTTCAAGCAGGCTGACTACCTGGGCTATCAAAACCAACCACAGTAGTAAAGGACAGTATTTTATTTCTTTTCTATTTGAAGGGAATTGCTCTGTAAATTAACATTATACTGTTATAGGGTTACAAAGCAATTAAATGGTGAGGAAGGTTTGTGCTGGTTTAGTGGGAAACCATTGATTGGTTAATTCCTTAGTTTGCAAAGAAGCACATTTGCTATTAAATGATCCAGTGAGCAGCAATGCAATGGTGTGAGAGGAGTGGGTAAGTTCCTAGGGGAGAATCAGATATGTTAGAGTGGCAAATGTTGTTTGCCTCTGATAAGCAGATGTTTGAGTTGTATTAGTGCACACTGCTGAAGCACCAGTTGGACTATAAAGATGGGATAAGGTCCTGTTCTCAAAAATAAGGACCTGTGCGGAAATAACATGTCACTTCACAGATAACTGGTGCAAAATCAATAAATTTAGTAAAATAAGAACTTAAGAAGGATCCTGCTGGATCGGACCAGTGGTCCATCTAGTCCATAATCATGTCTCACACGGTGGCCAACCAGTTACTCTGGAGGGCCAACAACAGGGCATAGAGGCCAAGTCCTCTGCCCAGTGTTGATTCCGCATATTCAGAGGTTTTCTGCTCCTAAATGTGTAGATTCCTTTTAGTCACCATGGCTGATAGCTATTGGTGGACCTCTCATCCATGAATTTGTCTAATCTTTTAAAGCCATCTATGCTTGTGGCCATTCCTGCATATTCTTGGCAGTGAGTTCCACATTTCTATCACTTATTTAATAAAGAAGTACTTCCTTTAGTCTACCCTGAATCTCTTAACCATCAGCTTCATGGGGAAGAGCAAGATCTAATATTTTGGGAGAGAGATAAAGGTTATTGTCTGCCTCATTCATTCTCAATGTATCTAATTCTCAACATGGTCCTATCTGTGGATACCTAAATCTGTGTATTGGGGCTACCTGGAAGAAGGAAGATTTTTCCTCCAAACTTGGGGGATCCTCCAGTTTTGCAGGAAAAAAAATTAAACCTTAAAAGAGGATGGGGTCCCTCCCCCAATGAATAGCAGTTGTCTGTGCTATTCTGTGCTTGCACAGAAAACTATCTCCTGGGAGCTTCCACCTCCTCTTTTGCCTGCCACTAAGAGGTCCTTGCTGGAGGCTTGTGGATGGCTGGGTGAGGAGGACAGGGAGTGTCTACCTCCCCATGACAGTAAGGCAGCAGTTAAGCAGGCAATGGAGAACCTCTGTTGTCCCCCTGCCACCAAAACTGCTGTTACAGCAGAACTGGAGACAGGCAGGAGCCTCCATTCCCACCACCACAGAAACTGCTGCTAAGGTGGCAGTGGTTGAGGAGGTTGGGAGCCTCTACTGCCCTGCTACCACTGAAACCACAGTTTAAAGCAGCATGCTGGATGGAGGCTGTTGACTCCTTTGTCTCCACTGCTGAAATCACAGCTAAAGTAGCAGTGTTGAAGTCAGGTAGAAACAGTCCATACCTCCCTCCCCCATCCCAACTGTTGTAAGGTGACAATGCTGGAGAGTGGAAGGGTGGGTGAGGAGGAGAGGATGGTGGGGAGGAGTACGGATGAGCAGGCAGAAAAAGAAATCCACTCACCTGTGAGTCTCTTGGAAGGGAAGAGATGGGCTGTCCAGCAAATGTCTGGCCTGGTATCAGGCAGGGGTAGGATGGAATTCCTCCCCTGTGAGTATTATGAGTTCCCACTTGAAATTTTATAAACTTCATGTCCCTCCTTAGCTGATTTTTTTCTAAACTGAAAAGCCCCAATCTCTTTAGTCTTTTCTCATATGTAGATGAAGCCAAGATTATTTCAACTGTCTTCAGCTTATTTGGCCCTTTTAAACATACTTTCCTTTACTCACTGCAGACTCAAATCAGCTTGGGGAGTTAACATGCAGAAGAACAAAGAACTATCAAAGGCACCAAGCACATATTACCTAACAATAAAACTATAAGCCATCAATGGGCTGGGTGAGACTATAAACTTCTTTTTATAACCATTGATTTTAAATATAAGTCATTTTTTTCCCCTTTGATGAATTTCATGTTGTTATGATGATTCTATACTTGCATTAAAAAAATAAACAAACTTGGTTCAAGGAACCAGGATGTAAGCTAGGAAAAGTCTTCTGATCCAAGAACAGCTGGGTAAATTCTTCCTCCCGTGTTTTAGAAAGGGGGTGCCCATTGCCCCCCAGTCGGAATAATGAGACAGACAACAGATTGGAATTAAACAAGGGCCACTTTATTAACTATTTAACAGAACATTGCAGCAATAACCACTAAGCAAGCATGGAACAGGCAAGGCAGGCGTCACTTCCCTGACCAACCCCCTTGCCCTTAAAGGGCGGGTCACCCAGCTCCAGCCGTGAGCCATTTACTCTCTGGCTCGTGACCAGCAGCCCAGCAACTGGTTGCCTTCTAGGAGCGCCTACCCCTGAAGCCTTTCAACTTGCAGGGAGGAGCCTGCCATAAAAGGTTCCCAGTGGAGGTGATCACCATTCCCCACCCTGGACCCTGAAATCCGAAGGCAGTTCCTGATGACCGCCTGTTCCCTAACGGGATATGCCGAAAGGTGCTCACCAGTTCCGTTTCTTGCTTGCATAAACCTGCCATAGCCAAGGTCAAGCCTCTGCTTTGGCCTTTGCTCCCCACTCAGCAACCTAGTGCCGACCTAATTCCTTGCTGCAAGTTCTGTAAAAAGATCCTATTGCCCTTATCAGATAAGTGCACCCCATCACCCTATACAGATCTAGAACCAGACCCGTATGGCGGGGTGCAGCAAAAACTACCCTGAACCACCCTCCACAAACTTCCTCAGCTGATGGTTAGGCTTTACGCCTAGCAAGGGTCTCCCAAAATTGTGCCATACCTGGCGGGGCTAAAGAACTGCACACTGGGCCATCTTGCTCTTATCATTACAAGGACTGCCGCAGCGTGTAACACAAGGGCCTTGATGGCCTGACTATCAGCACACTGGGCCACCTTGCTCTTATCATCACAAGGTCTGCCTCAGCGTGTAATATAAGGGCCTCAACAGCCAGACTATCAGCACACCGGGCCACCTTGCTCTTATCATCACAAGGTCTGCCTCAGCGTGTAACACAAGGGCCTCAACAGCCAGACTATCAGCACACCGGGCCACTTTGCTCTTATCATCACAAGGTCTGCCTCAGCGTGTAACACAAGGGCCTCAACAGCCAGACTATCAGCACACCGGGCCACTTTGCTCTTATCATCACAAGATCTGCCTCAGCGTGTAACACAAGGGCCTCAACAGCCAGACTATCAGCACACCGGGCCACTTTGCTCTTATCATCACAAGGTCTGCCTCAGCGTGTAACACAAGGGCCTCAACAGCCAGATTATCAGCACACCGGGCCACTTTGCTCTTATCATCACAAGGTCTGCCTCAGCATGTAACACAAGGGCCTCAACAGCCAGACTATCAGCACACCGGGCCACCTTGCTCTTATCATCACAAGGTCTGCCTGATGATCTGCACACTGGGCCACCTTGTTCGTATCATCACAAGATCGGCCTCAGCATGTAACACAAGGGCCTTTATGGCCTGACTATCTGCACACCGGGCCACCATGCTCTTATCATCACAAGGTGTGCCTCCGTTTGTAGCACAAGGCCTTAATGGCCAGATAAGGGCCTTATCAACCAGCTATCAGCCCACCATGCTGTTTTGGTGTCATCACCACCAGATCCACATCAGCCTGCAACATGAGGGCCTTGCCGGTCAGCTATTGGCACGCTGGGCCATCTTGCTCCTATCATCGCCATGGCTACCTCAGCTTGTAACACAAGGCCTTGCCATGCTGTGGCCACAAACGGTGACTCATCATCTCACCCCCTGGCCTGCAGCACCTGAAAGAAGAACCACATTAATAACATTAAATTTTCAATCCCGCAGGACCAGACCTAGGCCAGATACATCCTTACCCGACTTCACAACTAGTTCCCTAATCTGCTGTGCCCGAAGGCTTACCAGCCCTCATATAAGCTCCCCAGGTGGAAGGGGCGAGAGCATCCAACCAGGGAACTGGCCAGCCTCTAGAGGACCAGCAAACGCAGATGTAACCTGCCACTTGGCTTCGACCAGAGAGTCCTCCCACCAAAAATACGCAATCGTATGAATTCAAAATTTTTCCATACAAACTCGTCTCATATCCCCTGAGGACCCTAGTCCTATAGTATGTTAGGCTCAAGCCCTTCAGGGACTCAATAGTCTTATAACAAATGCCTGGCTGGGCACCAGAACTTTGCATGCACAGACAAGGCAGCCAACCAGCTGCTGCAGCTCCAGCAAAGTAATCTTCTTTCCCCTGGCTGTGTAAATTAAATGTCTGGTCAGTAAAATTCACACTGTCCTGCATCTTTCCTCCTTACCCAGGCAGGCATCAAAATAATGGGCAACGCTGCATAGTCCTGTCCTGCAGCACAAGGCCCATTCCAAAAAGGAACTGAACCTCTCGAATGCCAACATGACAACCGAGCATCCCATGGGAAGGGTCCTATCCATGTGGAATTTGCCCTCTAAAGCACCACCCAGCAGCACAAAATCTGGTAGGTAGACTGGGAGGTAGAAGGCTGACTTGATGTCCCATTTTGCCAATTCTGCACTCTGTCCACAACGGTGTGCCCTCAGATGGCCTGATCAAATGACATTACCTAACCGAACATAACTCCCCCGGTATCGCATCGTTTCACAACTCCCCACGTGGGCATGACAAGTGGTGAATGAGGCAATACTCACCAGGTGCCTTTTTCAACACAACTCCCATTGGGGAAACCCTAAGATTGGTAACTGGGGGGAATGGAAAGGGGCAAGGACCAATGCCCCCAGTAAGCTGTGAAGTCTAGTGAGCAAAAAATTCAACCCTGTGACCACCAACATCAAAGCCATGAGCAGGCGGCCCGGCCACCACACAACCAGCCTGCTCGGAGCCATCCCTCCCGAGCCAAGATAAAAACTGTGTGAGCCAGAGGCCCAGAAAACTGAGCTAGCCTGCACCAACACAGCTTAGAAAGAACACCACCAAGGCTCCACCCTACTTGCATTCCTTGGCAATTTCCCCAAAGTATGTTCTCACTCCCCTTAACTGAGTTCAAGTTAGGAACACTATAAAGTCACCTTTTCCCAGCTAAGGCTACCTAAACTTTAAAGTAAAACCTTCCAAGAAGCAAACGGGAGCCTGTCAGCTGGGATAATTCCTCACCCCATGCTCAAGAACCTTAACTTGAATTGGGCTGGGACACTATGTCGGGGGGAGGGGGTTGTAGCCACACCTCCTCCCGAACACTTACCTCCCCAGCCCCCTACCCGTCTTTTTATTTTGGGGCCAAAAATATACATACATACATACATATATATATATATATATATATATATATATATACACACACATATGCATGGGGCCTCCCAGCAAATGGGTACTGCTGAACCGCCCGCCCGGGCGTGGGTACCTGCCTGCCTTGGGATCACTGAACTGAATGGCCACTACCAGACCTCATTACCAGATCTGGGCTCTGCCTCCCCCCCCTTTTGGATGATGATGGAGCAATGAACAGAATCATGAACAAGTTCTTCAATGTCACCCTTAAAGTTGTGTAATTCTCCAGTAGTCAGTACTTTGTCTCATTAATGGTCAGCTGAAATCCAACTAACAGCATTTTCCGCCAATAATGTGGTGCCTTCAACCTAAATAAAGAAATACATTTCTCAAACTGTTAATGTGCCTTCCACCAATTGTTACTGCAGCTTCACTTCAGTCTAATCCAGTTGTCCTTATGATGTGTTCTGCACATAGATCAAGAGAGAGATAAAAAACATTAATCTGACAGGTTTGCTGATTGGAAACCAACCTGTTTGTCCCTATCCAGTCTTAACAGTCCCCTCTTCCCCAGAGTACAAGTTTGAACATCCCAACAAAACAATGTATGGGACATCCATCACTTTTAAAACCAACACCAACTTGTCAAGGTTTACACAGTCAGAAGCTTAGTGGTAATCCGTAAAACACAAGCTGACATTTTTGCTTTTAAATTCTCTTGTAATTCTCAGCAACCAGCATAAATTTTGGCAATATGATCTCAGTGCCTCTTCCCTTTCTGTAGCTGTCTTAAACATCTGTAAAAAGACACAGGAGCCAGGATGATTAAAGGGTTGGTGTGCCTTTTGTACGAAAAGATGGGACCTTTCAGTTCAGATAATGGCCCCTTATGCACACACATCTCACTGCAGTTTCAGCACAGCAAGCCCTCAGTCCTGACTTCAAACCCTGTACCAGCCACATGCATCATTCCCTTTCTCCTGGTGCATTTATTCTGCAGCCACAATTATTATGTAACATATAGCGATGTATTTTTAACAGATAAACCCAAATACACCTCCATGGAAACCGATCACTTATCTGTGGTGTATTACTGATTACTGATCTGTGGTGTAGTACTGAGAAGCCACCTAGTTAAAATCTGATGTTTTATGGACTGGCACCTCTGAAGACAGAGAGTAAAAGAAGAGATTGGATTTATATCCCACTCTCCACTCAAAGTCTCAGAGTAGCCTACAAATTCCTCTCCCATCCCCCCATCACAGCAAACACCCTGTGAGGTAGGCAGGGTGGACAGAGCTCTTTCAAGATTTGAAATGTGATTAGAAATAAATAAATAAAAGCTGCCCTTTCATGGACAGCGCTTGTCAGAACTATAGCTGGCCCTGCTCCCGCCAGAGGCTTTTTAGCACCTCAAGCCCCTGAAGAATCACTGGGCTGACAGGGTCATCCCACTCATGAAGACTGCCCCCACGAGCTCCACTCAAGATGGCCACCTCCACTCAAATGGCCACCTCCTGAAGCATCAATAATACTAATAAGCTACCCCATTGCCCGGTTGTCTACAAATGGCACCAATTGGTGCCCAGAAAGGGGGGAATATGGGGGAAGGAGGGAACTGCTCCCTCGCTACCCAGGGGCCCTACAAAGAACTCCCCCTAACCAAAAGTGTGTTGTGTGGTTAGTTTTTTTTTTTTTTTTGTAATAAATGAGGGTGAAATGCCGCAGCCAGCAATTGCGCTGCCGCCTCATGGTCCCAAGGGTCTGCCTCCATAGGCTGCCCTTGGGAATGGGCTGCTGCCGCCATTGCTACTGGGAGCGGACGCCCCCGCTGGGAATGGGCCGCCGCGAGCAGGCCTCCGCCGCCGCAAGCGAGCCGCCACCGCCACCACGAGCAGGCCTCTGCTGCCCAGCAGGCCTCTGCCGCCGCCAGCAGGCCTCTGCCGCCGCCAGCAGGCCTCTGCCGCCGCCGCCGCCAGCGAGGCTCTGCCGCCCGCCGCCAGCGGGCCTCCGCCTATACACCCCTTCCTGAGCAACCTAGCAGCGGGCAGAGGCAAGCAGCAAGCTCTCCCGTCCTGCGCTGTATGCCACCTCAAAATTCCTAACAGCTGTACCAACGGGCTCTCAGCCCGAGCCCACAAACCCCGCTCCCTCTCTCAACACTTCCACCTGCACTGAGAAGTGTGCGAGGGAAGAGGTCCCAAAAAGGCCTGCTCCGGAGCTCCACTCTGCGTGCTCTGGACTAAACGAGCACGCAGAGCAACTGCAAAGGGCGGGAGCGGAGCCTGGCCCTTTGAAGCAGCTGGCTCCACCCCCCGCCGCGTCGGGACGCACAGCGTCCCCATCCATTGCCGTCTCCCTTCCTCGGAGCGGCAAATGAGCCCCCGCCCACCAGCGGCGTTGCCGGGCGGGCAGGAGCTCCGTTCTGCTGCATAGTCATGTTGGATCAATTCTTATGTTATGTTATGGACACCGACATGGGTCACTATTCCATTGCAGGGCTGTTTCCTGACAACATGCAGAGTAACTCCAGTAAAAGACTTCATCTGGCCCTGTAGATCTGTTATTATGAAAAAGCTTTAGATCCCACACCTGCTGCATGGCTCCATTGTTTATTACTATCAAATCTGAGGAGGGGTTCCCCCCATGACCTTTCCCTCCTATAACTTGCATCCTGTGCTGTGCCAGTTGCCTTTCATCTCCATATTCAACTTTTTGTTTACTTCTCTAGGTTCTTTCTCCTTTTCTCTTTCCATAACCCTCAGACTTCTCCCCATTGACAAAACACCCTCCTTCATCTGAAAGAGGCTTGCACAAGCACTGTGTTTTAAGGATCAGGGATTCTGGCTCGCTTTCATTTATTTTCCCCTGGCAGATCTTCCTTGATGTTCCTCATTTTAATTTTCTCACCCTGTTATGTCTCATGTCATTCTTTCTAATTCTTTTCCTGAGCTCAGGAAACCAGTGAGATATTGTCAATATGCAAATTGAGAAATGAAGAACCAGGATGTGTGAGGGGCGGAGGGGGAGAATACAGTTGCTGTGTGTAGCTGTGCATTTCATGAAAGAGTGAAAACAGAGCCAATTATTCCTGGGAGGGCACTACCTCTCTCCTTCTCCAACCCAGAAGAGGCCGTGCAACAGTTCAGTGGGGGGAAAAAAGAGGCCAGCTGCCTACAGAGAAAAGAAAATAAGAAAGAGAGGAAACCTGAGCAGCTCATTGTGCTTTTATGATTGCATTAAGTGAATATGACTTGCCTCAACAAGTGCCTTCCAAAATTTACAGAGGTCCCACTCCCTTCAGAGAACAGCAAACAACATGAGCAATGACGTCTCTGGACAAAGAAACAAACAAGCTCCCAGTATGTTTGGAGCTAAAAGGGTTTTTGAATGCTAGCTGTGTTCTATTTATTTATTGTGTTTTATTCCACCCTCCCTCCTCCAAACAACCCAATTCCCTCATTTTATCCTCACAACAAACCAGTGAGTGAGATTAGTCTGAAAAGCAATAGCGGGCTCCAGGTCACTGAGTGAGCTTCCTTCCAACCCTGTCTCCCCAGCCCTAACTAACACATTACCCACTAGAAGAGCCCTCTGAAAAATTGTAACTGTCGAGCAATATGCATAGTAATCTAGCCCTACATTTTATCCGAGAGCCCTGCAGACTTCCTTCCCACCTCCACTGCCAGACAGTCAGAGGGCAGGTTGCTGTGCCTGCTGCATATCATGGGCCACAGTTCACTTAGCAGTCCAAAGCAGTGTCGATGACAGCTATGAGCAGCAGTAATCACTGCCACCATACAGAGGGAAATGGACAAGTGAAAAGTGATTAGTTGTATTCATTCATTTTCTAGGGTGGGTGAGAAGCGATGCAACTGGCAGCAAGAACCAACATCACCTTCCCTGTCCATTCAGTGTCACACCCGTGCCTGGTATGGTGGGGGCACTGGGTATCTTGAAGACAGGGCCCCACCCCAGACCTGGAACTGGTCTGGTTTCCCATTATGACTTTCATTCACATTGCATTAAGCTGCTATTGTCATAAATGAAACTTGCACGTATGTTTATTATTAAATTATATTACTGTGTATAGCAAAAACCTTTCTGCTTTAATAATGGTCTGCATTCCCCTTTGCTCCTCCCAGATCATTTTTTGAGTCGTCCCTGAAATTAAAGCTGTAAAGATACAAGTTGCTGTGTCACTACGCCCTGAAGATCCTACGGTAGAGGAATTTTGTAGCCCAGTTAAGCAAGCAGTGCCAGCAAATAATCAAAATCCTGATGCCATAATTTCACAGTTCTTAGGCCCCTTTTACATTACTGTTCTAAACTGGATGTTATCCATTGTTGGCCTGGTTCTGAGTAAAGCAATATAGAGAGTTTCATACAGTGAATTCCATCCTGTTAATGAGCTGTCTCTAAAGCACTCGCCATTTCAAACAGTGCTGCTTTCCCCATCACCACCATTTTTTGCTGCACAGTCTTTCTTGCTAAAATGGTTGAGTCTGAAATAACACACAAATGTGTTAGCAAATGGCTACTGAAATGGATTACAAAGGCTGTTTGAAAGGGGCTTTAGCTTTTGTGTAGAACTCAGATACAGGAGGAAGGAAGTGGGGCTGTGGCTCCGTGGTAGAGCATCTGCTTAGCATGTAGACAATCTCAGGTTCAATCCCAGGCTGCTGCCTGTCTGAATAGATATTACCGACTAGATGAACCAATAAGGCAGTTTCATATATTCATGTGAAGTAAAATAGCAACCAAGACAATCTGATAGCAAAATAACTCTTTTCCCCTACCCCCCCCCCATTTTTGCTGCTAGTCCAATAGGACTAGTGGAAGGCAGGCTACAGGGACCTACTGTGGTCCACCAGACAAAGATTCCTTCTGGGGCTTTCCTCACAGCACCTAAACCCCATCATATGAACAAAAATCACATAACTTGCCTGGTTCCAAGGACCTTTACAGTGGTGAGGGTCCTTTGGAACTGTCCCTTCTACAGCCCTGGATGAAAGGGGAAGAGACACACTGGCAACATTCTCAATATACCCAAGATTGGAGCAACTGTACAAAAGCTGGGCAAAGCAGCTCCCGCTACAATAATTCATCATGCTTTCACATGCATGGTTTTGTTTAAAACTCACTGGTCATGCTAGGAACTGCTGCCATACAGCTTTCCCCACACCTGCCATATACCCACTATTGGCACCAAACTGATTGCTACACTGAGAAGGCCTGGAGTCTTATATCTAATACAAAAATCTCATACTTCATACCTATGATTTTGGCACACATAGGAACATTGTTAGAGGTCTGGCAGCACTAAGAGCATGATACTCAGAAAGTAAGAGAGGTCATCTCCGCTCTATAGCCACAGTGATGCACAAGGGGGGGGGCACCAACCATTTGTCATGCCCCTCCAATCAGCACTAGGGGTTGTTGTGAAATTTGTCACAAGTCTTCTGCCAATGAGAGAGGGTGTTGCGGTTCCATGTCTTATTTGGGACACTGAGGTCGGCCCGCCTAGTACACCCGCCCCCCCTTTGAAATGAACTCACACAACCAGTTTCTTTGGAAGATTAGGTGGATAAATTTGGCCACAACTTTTATTGGTTACAGCTGTAGAGCATTGGCACAGCATGGGTCCACCGGATCCGACCTGTCGGCTGACCCGTGTGCCAGCCGAGTTACCCGTTACCCAGCCAGCCGGCATGGGTGGAGACGGCGGGAGGGCAGGTTGTCGGAGTTCACACGGACGCTTGCCCCTTTGTGAGTTACCCTGCCCTCTGGCTGTGAGGGCAAGCACTGTTATTCCTTGAGCTAGCCAGCTCCGTTCGGCCCTCACGCCAAGACCCTTAAAGGGGTCCCCAACTCCGGAATTGGCACGCAGGCCGAATTCCACCAATAGATCCGGCCCCATGCTGTTACCGCCACAAGAACAGGACGCCCCCATTAGTCCTGTTCCCGCCAACGCCGTTCAGCTGTAGCCAAGCAAGCAGGTAATGACGGACTCCGTGCAACCATATATCCATACCCCAGGCCGATAGGTGCACGCCATCTGCCCGGAACTGAGAGATGTCTGGGTGGCGAATCCGGATACCGCCTGCAGACTCGACTGCCCAGCCCAGCTTGCTGGACACCTTCCGTCTCGCCACTTCCACCTCCTTGAGATGCTTTGCACCGCGCCGTGACCTCCGTTCCAACCAATCCGACCAGAAGATGACAGTGCTGGGCAGGAGCCATTCCAACCAATCCGACCAGAAGATGAC
Source organism: Gekko gecko (assembly GCA_029375565.1). NCBI lineage: Eukaryota > Metazoa > Chordata > Lepidosauria > Squamata > Gekkonidae > Gekko > Gekko gecko. Next base: position 46,127,917 of record JAPDNY010000009.1, read on the forward strand.
AGTGCTGGGCAGGAGCTCACGCACTAAGGCCAGGTCGGCCAGTACCTGGCGCTCGAAGGCCACCCCCAGTGCACTCTGTCAAATCATTTTCCTGAAGCTGCAGCAGCAGCGCGTCAGGAGGGTGGCGCCTCACCCCGACGCCTCAACCAGGGCAACAGGGACCTCCACTGCATGCCTCGCTGTGCCATCCACGCAATGCGTGCTGCACCTATCAAGCCCAAGTCTTAGCCCCAGCCCGATGAGGATGCATACAAACCTGCCCAATGTACGGTGCTGTGCCCAAAATCCAGACTGTCCTGTACACCCGTCCTGGAACTGAGGAACTGGCTGGACTCCAGCTGTGGCCTGATGTACACTCTAAAGGCTGTAGAGTGCCAGCGGCCAATGGCCCATATGCGTGCCTCCGGCGGCCGATCCCGCACCCGTGGTGGCTGCCCCGCTCCTGGAGGAGTAAGCCCCAAATTCCTCACCTGGTAAGCCCAACGCCCCCCAGTGCTGATCTGAAAACCCCCATGAACTGATACCTCATCAATGGGGCCGCGTCCCTATGGATAAGCAGCGGACCGAGTCCCTTAGGTCTCTTTGCTAGAAAGGCTCGGGTGATCTGCGCTGGACATGGGCCGCCCGGTAGTGGCCCCAGGTGCAGCATGCCCCTTTTCCCCACTGTTCCGTCTTAGACCTCCTAATATCAATGACGGCCCCTTCGGTCCAAAGGAAACATCCCGAACTCCCAAGGGCGTGTTGGTGAACGAGATCCTGGAGCCCGCTACCAGTTCCCCGACCCTCGAGGCCCCAAACAAGGCCAAGACGAATGCGGTCTCGCAGAGTACAGCCTCATACTGGGACCAACACAGCGTTGGCAGCTCCGGCAAGGTCCCCCCAACGACTCTAAGGTCACAGGCCGTCAACTATCTGGGGGCTGTGTGGCTTCCCTCCGCCAGCCCTCGACCGCTCTACAAGCTTGGAATGAGTGGCATGGGTCCTCAAATCCCTCAGCCTGCTAAAATTGCGATGGTAGCCATGCGACCCCAGATGGTGCTATGAGAGAACCCGCTGTCCTGCAGGCATGCCCTGTAGCGAAGTACCCAGTCCCCCTCCACTGGCAAGGTCTGCGGACCCCCAAACCCCACAGTAAAGTCAAAAAAGGCATCTATCGCTTTGGCATACATGTCAAGAGTGTAGGGGGCAAGAGACCCATAGATGCCCCGTGTTATTGTACCTTCCTATGTTCCCACAGCTCCTCCAGAAACGGGTCTGAAACGCAGTGGGCTCCTGGAGCCAGGATGCGAAAGCGGTCCTCCCGTTGGCGAGACAAAGTGTCCGCTATGCTATTATCCGCACCTGGCACATGCCGTGCAGAAAAAGTAATGTTATCGGCCAAGCAGGCCAAAACCAGGCAGCGCACCAACCGCGTCACCTGATCTGACGTGGAAGTTTGCTTGTTCACCACCCGCATGACCCTGGTTGTCACACCAGAACCGCACCCTTTTGTCCCTAAAGAGATCTTACCAAATGTTCACTGACACCAGTATTGGGAAGAGCTCCAAGAAGGTGAGATCTTTGAGCACTGCAGACCCCTCCCGTTCCTTAGGCCAGGGCTGTGTGCACCACTTGCCGTCGTAGTAGACTCCGAACCCTGCGCTGCCGGCTGCATCAGAGTGGATCTGGATGGAATCCTGCAAATCCATCGTGTGCTGCCAAATGGCAACCCTGTTGTATCCCGCCAGGAACCGGAGCCACACGCCTAAATCCTCCCGAATGCAGTGATGAGGTGCCCTGACCCCGGCCGTCGCACTGGCCAGCCTCGAACAGAAAGCCCTGCCGGGTGAAAACAACCCGGCAAGTGAAGTTCAAGTGTCCCATCACTGACTGGAGTTCCCTCGATGAGCACTTTGGCCGAGCCCTAACCAAAGAAATGAGAGCCTGGAGGGCCAAGAGTTTGGCCTCCGGCAACCTGGATGCCCCGGCTACAGAGTCTAATTGGATGCCCAGGTATGTTAAACTAGTCACCTGCCCTTCGGTCTTGTCCACTGCCGCTGGGACACCCAGCTCTGCAGCAAGCTTCTGAATTGCTCGTCGGGACCCAGCGCAGGCCTCGTCGCCCCCAGGGCCGCCGAAAAGAAGTCATCCACTTAATGCATAATCCCCGTGGACTTTGACTTCACCGCCCACTCGAGAAAGGTACTGAATGTCTCAAAAGCTGCGCAGGCCACTGCACAACCCATAGACATGGCCTTGTCAAAGTACCATGCCCCTTGGAACTTGAAACCCAGTAATGAAAAGGCGTCGGGGCTTTCCAGGAGCAGTCGGAATGCCGACTGAATGTCACACTTGGCCATGAGTGCCCCCTGCCCGCAAGCCCTGACAAGTCCTCCGCTTGATCAAAGGAAGTGTATTTGACCGAGCAGAGCTCAAGGGGGCCACTGTCGTACACCGAAGATCCCTTTGGGTATGAGAGATGCTGAATCATGCGATACTCGCCTGGTGTTTTCTTTGGCACAACCCCCAAGGGAGATACTCACAGGTGGTCAATTGGGGGCATGCTGACTGGGCCCACGATGCGCCCTGCCGCCAATTCTTTCTGCAGTTTTGCAGCAACCACCTCAGGCATCTCCCTGGCTGACTTCAGGTTGTTGGGATCGGTTGCGATGCACGGGCCACGGCAGGAATGGGAAAACCCTTCGTGACCCATCCAAGATATATAGTCTGGCCTCCCACAAGGGGTCTCGCGCCAAGAGTGGCCTCAGGGCTTCCACCCACCCGGGGTGTTCGCCAAGGACCACCGGTCCCGCGGGGCACTGGCGTCTGGCAGCGGAAGCGGCTGTGGTGCCAGATGACCCCCCTCCCCCTTTCGTGTTGGCACCACCGGAGAAGGGTTTTCCACCCCGAAAGGGCTGCTGGACGCCGGTGGACCGTGGGCAATACATCCGCCCGTGCCCCCCCCCGCGCGCCTCGCAACTATGGTGGAACTTGCACCGTGCCCGGCAACGCCGGCCCTGGTTGTATTCCCAGAAGACCCCACGCGACCGGTCCTTGTGCGCGGCCTAGCGCTCGTTCTTCACTTCCTCCTTCCCTTTAATGCCAAACCTTGTCCTGCAGCAGGTCCCACCGAGCTCTGTCATTGCGTGACGCCAATTGACGGCAGGTCTCGTCATAAACGATAGCCGGCCCCTCACCTGCCAGAGCCCTGGCCTCGACCACGCTGCTCATGTGGTTGAGCAGGTGCCAGCCCCTCTCAGGGTAAGTGGCCGCGACTACCCCCCATACACCAGGTAACCAGAAACCCAGGTGAGGAAGGTGCGCTCCGCTTCCTCAGTCTTCCCCTTCTTCTCTTTCTTGTCAGCTTGTAGCGTGCGGGCCTCAGCCCCCCCTTTTTCGAAGCGGAGTCAAGACATTAACGTAATGCCCATCTGGAATGCTATCCCGCAGTTCATCAGCTAAATGGAGCCCTGGCGGCTCCTCTCCATTTAAGTACGTGGAGGGGATGGCGGAAGGATCAGTGACATTGACATCATCCCAGGCCACCCCATGATCCTGCTCAGCCTGTGTAGCCAGCGCCCTGCGGAGTATAGCCCATGCAGGCAGCCCTGGCTTATGGGCCGCTGCTGCCCAGTAATCACTTGGTGGCTGCCCACTTCACCCCGTGGTCGAACCCTCACCTGAGGAGGCCTCGCCCTCTGCCTCGTCACGGGAGCACACGGATGAGCCTGAGCTACCCCTCTCCCGTCCCACATCCGTGGATTGTGCAGCAGGCCGTGAACCCCGACGACTGGCCGATCCGGTAGAAGCTCCCCCATGCTGCTGGGCTGAGCACCCTTTGGACTTGGCCTTCCGGGCTCGTTCGGCCACCGAATCCTGGCTCATCTTGGCCACCTTCTCAGAGAGTTGCACGAAGGCCTGCTGGAGGCCCTGCATGGTATCAGCCAACTCTGCAATGCCGTCCAACCCCTCTGTGCCGCGCGGCACTGCCTTCCTCTTCGCCGTCGCTCCCGCAGGTGTTCCGACTGCTGCGGGCCATACTCGCCCTTGGGCAATGACCGGGTGTTACCCCAGCAACTGTGCCCGTGCACTGGGTGCTGCGTGACGGGGCCTCATACCTGCTCAGGACTGCAAAACATGACAAGTTAAGACCCCCGATCCCCTGTAACCCGCCACCGAGCAGGCGAGTGTTTGTGTGCGGGTGGCAGGAATGCACCATCGGGGAAGTAAACCGCCCTGTGGACCGGTTGATAGATCTTTTCATCGCCTAACTAATAACTGCCTGACTGCCTAACCTATGAGCCTTACCTATCTAGCTACCTGCTAATCAGCGACAGGAGTGGAACCACCAGAAATCCCCTGGCATTCTTAGTGCTGCTGGCCCCCCATACCGCCTGTGTCTCCGCGGGGGATTCCCGCCTCCTATCCGCGACTCCCCCACCAAGGCCCTCTCTCTGGAGCCAAGTCGATTTATGCAAGCCAGAGGCTAACCAGCGAAACGACAACGAACTGAACGATGACAATTCATGCGCACACACACAACTGTGAGCTAGCTAAGGCCGCCGCGGCCTGGTGGAACACCGGATGCCCCCCGGGATTACATGGGAACTGGATGCTTTAGGGGGGTGGGCTCCATGGCCCTGTGCTCCCTGAGGCCCTTGTCCACCCTGGCCCCTGTGACCCGCCTTCTCTCCTATCAATTTCCTTTCCCCCGTTTGTGCTTTAAATGCGGTGAAGAGCTTTGGTACTGGGGGGGAGAACCGTGATAGGAGCGGTGTGAGCGTGTGGGGATGCAACATGCATGGGGCAAGGGCAGCCTGGACTGCTGCTGTGGCCGCTGCCCGCTCAGCCCCCCCCTCACGATCGCACCCCTGCCCGCGACTGGTTGGTGCCGGTGAAAACGAGAAGCCGCCTGCTCCCCCGTCACCCGGGCGGGCTAGGGGGCCGGCGCGGACCTGCTGCGCGCTGGCCGAGCCCCCGCCCGGCCTGGCTCCGACAAGGAGCCTCGCTGTGGGCCGCGAAGCCCCCTGACGCATTTCCGGAGCCGTCCGCCTGGCGGCTCCGGAATCTGCTGTAAATGGCAGGCCGGGAAGGAGGTAGGACACGCTCCCCCCCCACAGCCCCCCTTCCTTCCAGGCGGCCCAGCGCAGCCCCGCTGTGGGCCGGCTGGGGCTCGCCCGGCCAGGCTCCGCCGGGGAGCCTCGCTGCCCCCGCAGCGCGCTCCCAGAGAAGGCAGGTGGCCGGGGAGGTGGTAGGCCGCGTTTCCCCCCCCGTGGCAGGGCCGGGGCCCGGCCCCAGCGCCCCTGTGCCCGTCAAGGATCTGCCGGGCCCGGCTCCTGCGGGGAGCCCCCGCCATATGAGAAGATGGGCCGCGTCTCGCCCACGGCCCGGTGCAGCCCGCTGTGGGCTGGCTGGGCCCCGCCGGCCGGCGTCCGCCGGAGAGCCTCCCTGGGGGCCCGCGGAAACGAGGAGCCTCCCTGCGGGCCCGCAGAGCTCCCCCGATGCGCTCCCGGAGCCGTTGCCCCGGCCGTCTCCGGCGAGCGCGCTAGCGTGGCGGGCGGGCCGGGGGGGCGGCAAGCCACGTCTCCTCCCCCTCCACGGCCTCCCGACCGCCGAGGCAGGCCGGGGAGCCTCGCTGCTGGCCCCCCAACCACCGAGGCGGGGGAGCATCGCTGTGGGCCCGCAAAGCCCCCCAGCACGCTCTCGGAGACGTTGCAGTAGGGGCGGGCCGGGAAGGCGGTAGGCCGTTCCCCTTCCGCCATCCCCGACCACCAAGGCCCGGCACCAAGGCCCGGCACGGCACGGTGCTGCTGTGGCCACCCAGGTTCTGCCGGGCCCGCTGGGGAAGAGGTGAGCTATGTCTCGCACCCCACCCCACCGGTAGGCCCGCCGGTAACCCCCTTGTCCCTACCTTAACCGGGCTCACCTCGTGGAGTGGGGAGGGGGAGCGGCTTCCTTCAGCTTTTAAGGCCTCCCCCTCCCCGACCACCCCGCTGCCCTACATTGGCTGAGGAAGGGGAGGGAGGCGCATCTCTTCCCGCCATGCGCCAGGCCCTCCCCCCCCTTTTTTGGCTGGCCGACCTCCCTGTCCCTGCCCGTCCCCGCAAATGTCGGGCCCGGCCTACCTGGGCCCTTTCTGCTTTCCTTCCCTCCTCCTTCCCAGGCTTTACCAATGACGGAGAAAGTCTCTTTCTCTTCTCCCACCCAGGCTTTTCCTTTGCACTTTGCTTCCTGCACAAAGTAGTTGTTCCTGCTGCACTCTGAAGCATGCAAGTCATGGATTCTGCAAAATCTGCAGTACTGTAGCACATTAAGGTAAAAGCTGGGGGGGGGTCTATTTTTGTCCAGAGGGGTGTGTTCAAAGATGGTTGGGATCAGAGGTGGTGGGTGGCAGCTGCAGCCTCTGGATTTTGCCTTTCACAAGTGGGCTCATGATGACTATTTTATAGTGTGTATGTGGGTGCCCATCCAACTGTTTTGGGCCTTGAAAACACTTGGGGTGGGGGGAAAGATTTCTGCACCACAAGCCCACAGTGGATTGAGGCATCACAGCATTCTAAAATGACTGCAAAATGGTGATAAGGAATTGGTACTGACAGTAATTTTGCCTTCTGTTTTAATTGGGCTCTGTAGAGGGGAGCATCCCCAGCTTCCCTTCCCATCTGCGTGAAGCAAAAAAGCCACCCTTCCCCTATGTCTCAGGCAAGCTGTAGCTGTGAAGGACGAGTGTGTGCCATATGCTCACTAGGGTTGCCAACTTCATGTTGGGAAATTCCTGGAGATTTGGGGGATGAAGCCTGGGGATGGCGGGGAAGGGACATTAATCAGTATAATACCATGGAATCTATCCTTTGAAGTAGCCACTTTCTCCAGGGGAAGTGTTCTCTCAAGACTGGTGATCACATGCTATTCTAGGAGACCTCCAGGAGGTTGGCAATCCTATTTCATTCCAGCCTGAGTGCCTATAGCTGTCCTTAAATCTTCCTATAGCAAGTTATGTGGACCAAACCAGAGTAGGGTTTTGGGCTCGGGGGGTCATTTCAATGGAAGATGGTGCTGTGAATCAAAGGGGCCATCCATCCAAGAAAATACACCTCCTTCTGTGATCTCTGTGATCATGCTCAGAGGAAGAAACAGACATTTATATGGTGATACATTGGGGGGGAGGGATTCCCATTTGGCACATTGCAACCCAGAAATGTGGAGGTGGGACAATATGGGGGTGGGGATCTTCATTCATTTACAGGACTCTGTTCATCATGTGTATATAAAGGAAGGGGGTATTTGGTTTTAAATAAAATGGATTATCATTTAACCTTCTTTCTGGAACGATCCCTTGTAGAGATTTTGCTCTACATCATGGCTCATTTATAATAAAGTGACTAAATAATTATGTGTGCACCATCTCTATACTCATTTACCCCTCCATAAAAATTATCTGGCTTTGGGCCTGGGCCATCTGTAGCTCAGAGAAAAGGCATTGCATTTGTTTAAAGGCTGAGCCCCATGAATGTTCTATTTGGGAGACAGTGCCAGCAAAAGAAGAGAAAGTGGCATTTTTAGGCTTTCCAGGTTGCCCTCTGAAGTTGTGAAACAAATTGCAGGCACAGCTGCTCCCACCTTTCCTGACTTGCTTTTTCTAGTATGGATAATACTACAGGTGTGTCCTCACAATTGCCTACAGTGAAAATTTCCATGTTCCAACTCAGACAAAAAAATCTTACAGGAACTGTAAGAGAAGTGAGGGATAGGGATGAAGTGGCCATGAAAAGCTATGGCTGTATCTCCTTCATGGCTGTGTGGTTATTAAAGAGATAGTGGGGTTTCCATGTAGAAACCTATTTGGTAATGACTCTGTACAAAAGGCGGAAGAAAAAAATGGACTGTAGAAACAATGGACTGAAGAATACAGGGATTCCTGATCACCACTTTTTATATGAAAGTTCAGTGTTTGCAAATTGTATGTGCATGCTTGCTTGTTTACAAATACAACCAATTCATGAAAGCTGGGAACAATGCTGGTGGACAATTCCACTCCCTTCCTCCACATGTTGACTTTACATGGCTCTCAGCTATCTGCATAGGGCTTGTCCATAAAGCCATCTGGCAATTTACAGCTGGAGAACCACAACCACAAACAGGGTCCAAATTCTGAGGACTGAGAATCTAGGATGTAGTTTACAATGTATCTGCCTAACAACAAGCACAATACTGTCCCTCCCCCACTACCACAGTGCTGGGAGAGAAGGCCTTGTTCAACTGTATTGGTGAAGGGAAACCTGTGCCTAATAGGTGCAAGTAATGCTGAACTTAATAAAATGCTTGATTTCATGCTTATGGTATTAGAAGAGCTAAAATGTTTCTGGCCACACATGCCAAGTGCTGAGTGTCATTGAGGATGAAAGAGCTCTCTAGTGGCTCATCTGGTTTTTCTCCTGGCAACTAGATTTCATTATCTCCAAACAACCTCCTGTAGATGGGTGTCCAGCGTAGTCTTAATTATCCTCCATGAGCATTATTTCACAGTGTCTCTTGACAGCTTTTCACTTGCTTATATTCTAATAACAACAGATTTTCCCCAAAGAATATTTAGCCTAAATGTTGTTTGCTGGAGTTTAAGTCCATCACACTGTGTACATGCAATGGAACAGCTTCTAATTGCCCACTGGAAAAAAAAAAGATATGTTTTTATTTCTTCATCTGATGTGTGACTTATTTGTAGATCTACAAGCAAAGGGGACACAAGGAATTTTAAGAGGGGGTAACAATTTATAAATCCCTCCTCATCCTCATATACCTATTTCCAGGATATATATATTGCTTTTACTTGGAATATGGTATCTTTTTGTTCTGAGCTCTTGCAGATTTCTGAGCATAACTCCCTCAGGGAAGAAAGGACAGGTTTACCTTTCCATCCCATACCTTTCCATCTTTTGTTTTCTTCACTTGAGTTGTTCCAAACAGGTTGCTATCCAGGGTCCTGAATGTTAAAAAAAGAATACCTTTTATTCATAGTGGGCCTTGGCTTGTGATGGAGGGCACTTTCTTCCTATTTTGGCTTTTGGAGGTTCTTGGCCCAAAATGAATAATAGCTAAATGAAATGAAGTGAAAATAAAGGAGCCAAATGAATGCATATAACAATTGATCAGGAGAGCATTTTTACAAAGGGCTGTAGTTTTAATGTTCGTGGAAATATTAAGAAATTTTCACTGGCAGTTTATTGTATGTATTCTATTGTTTTATTTAATTGTTTTCCAGTTCAGCTTTATTGCATTTTATTTATGTACTACAATATCTATTGCATATTTCTACAAATTTATAATCCTGCTATGTGTGTGTATAAACTTTTTGTGTTTTCTATTTTTTCAGTCCTGTTTTATACATTTTTATATGTATTATACTGTGCTTATTGCATTATTGTTGGATTGTCTAATCCACCTTGAGTATCAGAGAAAAACAGAATTTAAATGTATGAATGAACAAATCACATGCCCAGTCAAGGGGAAAATACTCCCTTAGGTGATACCACGATGTAACGAAAGTGTCCAAGAGCAGAGCTGCTCCAATCAGCTGAGTATTATCAATTTCACATTACTGTTATCCATGAGGTTGCCCTCAAAGGTCCTGTTGTACCATTATGCACTCTAAAATCCTCTGGCTGTAAAACACAGAAGACCAGATGAAATATCCAGTTTCAGATTAAACAGGGCCCCTGAGACAGGCAGAAATATCCCTAGACATTCATAAATTGGAGTAGCCCAAATGCATGAATTCTCAAAGGAGCACATTAATCAACAGCTTTTGTTTAAACTTCCAGAGCTCCCTCCCACCCATGACCCAAAGCTGTTACCCAAATAGGTGGTCTCCTAATTAGTTGGGGTGACTAGCTTTAAGGAGACAGAGTGAGAGGGGGTAACTGGGATTCACCACTATGTTTATGGGGATTTTTCCCTTAAGAGAACTCTCAAAATGAACCAGGCAGATGTTCAACCAGAATGGTTTTTATTAAAAAGAGAAAATAAAAAATGCACACAATGAACAAGAGCTAACAGAGAAACATGAGAGGGGAGAGAGATCTTATGGAAGGGTGATAATTACCAGTCTCAAAGAAAGAGGTCCATGGAAGCAGCAAAAAGACCAGCATTTCATGAGGAGAAGAGATCCCAACAATGCGGAGGTGTATACCGAGATTCCAAGGTACACACACACACACACACTACATTGGTGGCTGGGAGCTATTGATATACAGCAAAATGCACCTCACACCAAGCTGACATTTTTGCCTGAAAAACAATAACTTGATGTGTTTTTCTTAAGCAGGCAAAAGTTGTGAGCAAAATTTGATGACCCTGCAAGTACTGGACAGGAAAACTGATGGGTTTGGTGAATAGAATTAAATTTATTAAGTAACACTTAATTAGGATAAGTGGGTGCAGAGGAAATAAGGTTGGACTTTATGGGATTAGTCCAAGGGTGAGTCAATAAGTTTTGGGAGTCCCATTGTCCTACAGTTATGCATCTCTCTCAGGTGTGGAGGGGACAGTAGACAGCCACTCTTACTCACCTTCCAAAAATACTTGCCAAGTCTTGTTTCTGACTGGCATCCATTTTCTGCCACTTTGGACCAGGCAGTGTCCTGCACTTATGATTTTTGAGATGGTATTTTAAGAAGATGTTTCTGTCTCTCTAAGCTATAAACTGCCCCTCTGTGAGAGGAGGAGTTTGACTACTATCAAAGCAATTACTCAAGTCTGCAGGAACAATATAACATTCTCTAGTAATATGCTCACAGGTCCCTGAAGGCCATTGAGCCACTGATCAGGTTTTGACAAACTTGCCCTAGTTGGCCCATCACTCATGTAATTCATTCATCTCACTGAGATGGTTCTTCCATCCCCTGTTACCTTTCCTGGCATGACCACTTTTTTGAACTTCTTCTTCTACTGAGTATAGTTCATCCTGCTTTACCTGGGAACCATTACAAAAATTCAAAACCCTTGATAAGAAATAAAATTCTGCACTCTTGACCCAGGTTCACTGCAGGTCTTCAAGTTCAATGTTTATTTCGATACAAGATTGGTAATAATAAGGATAAAGGTTTTTTTAAAAAAATAAATAAAATAAAATATAACATAAGGGACAGTGAAGCAATGAGCACTGATTGTGAGGGGACAGAGAGATGGTGCCTTCCTCTGACAGGTTATTATTAAGACTTGGTCAGCTGCTTGCATATCCCACATGCCTGAAGGCAAAATTTAGTTACTTCATTTGTTATATTATGGGAGGAATCTGCAAGAAGGAGGGAGATGTAAAGTTGTTCAGAACTTCCTGGTAGAGTTGATAGGGTTAGGCCTATATACTGAGATAGAATGTCATTGTAGAATGGGCAGTGCAGCAGAACATGGTAGATAAACTCTATTTTCCCTGCATGGCATGGGCAGAGCCATTGAGGGAGTGGAATGCAATGGTATCTGCCTTCCAGGAGGGCTCAGGTTAGAATGTTAAAATGTGCAAGGCTATAATTTTTTTAAAAAAGTGTGCAAGGGTAAAGATTCTGCAATAGTTGGAGATATCAAGGGTTCCAAGATTATCTACTAGTTAGAAACATTTGGTATGCTGCAGAATAATTGGATATTTCTGTATTTATGCCCTATCTGATTATAGGATGTGATCCCAGAGCTGCTGTTTGTTTCTTTTGCTTTTTGGTACGGTAGGACCTGAGAGAAGACACCATACCTCTGGAGTTTCCCCTCAATTGCTCTTTTCGAGGTTGAATGCTAGTTACTGGCAAAGATCAAGGGTGCTGGGCCCACCAAACTGAAGATGAGTTTTAGCCAATAGTTAGATATGAGTAGCCACATATGAGTCTCTAAGGGGATCAGTCCAGTCTGTAATCTAAGAAGGGTATTTGAGATACATTGCAGGACTCCAAGGATTGATTGTAGGAACTTGGATTGTACCACTTCCAGTAAGCATATGTCTTTGTAAATATAAAGGTGGGAACTGTATAAGAGCTGGGAGACAACCTTTCCTTGGAAGACCTTGATTGCTGCAGGGATAAAGGAAGCTCCTTTTGTGAAGCAGAATCTTAGAATGGCAGAGGGTGCTCTGTGGGCAGTCTCTGTGGCATGCAGTGCCTGAACTCTCTACTGTCCAGATGACTGGAAGACTATAGTAAGGTATCTAAAAAAAAATTGTTTGTTTGATGTTATAGCCCTCTATTTGTCATCTGTGAATTCAATGTTTTTTGGTAAAAGTGAGGATTTTTGTTTTTTGGTAATCACCCACTGATTCTCTTTGTTGTATGTAGTGAAGGCACAGAGTGCTCTCCTAAGGCTGACTTGTAAATGAGACAGGATTACAATATAATCTACATACAGTAAGACAGGAATAGTTTTATCAGCAAGCTTTGATGAATGAAGGCTTGAGTTTCTTAGATGTTGCACCAAGGAGTTGATGTAGTAGTTAAAAAGTTAAAAAGTTGCCAGGATACAACCCTGCTTGGCAAGTGGGATCTTATTGGAGAGATGGCCTTGCAGACTACATCTTACTTTTAGGCAGTTTCCTTTGTGCAACAAGTGGATGAGTATATAAAATCTTTGGTCTATTGAGGAGTCCTTGAGCTTTGCCCAGAGCCTGTCCCTGGAGATGCTGTCAAATGCTGCTTTGAAATCCACAAAGACAGCAGAGTTTGCTCCATTTGGCTTACAGCTGTACTTCTCTGCTAGATGGTGTAAAATTAGACACTAGTCTATGGTGGAACAGCCAACTCTGAAACCACTGCATAGAGGATGCTGTCCATGTAACAGCCCTGACATGAGGAGTGATTTGAGTAACACTATGGAAAGTTGATGCATGTGATCTGACGAAATGAAGAAATATCACAAATTATCTTATCAGTGGTCCACAGTGGTAGTCTGCAAATTTATTTCCTGTGAAGAGTTCATGGACAAATGGACCCTACCAATTCAAAGTAGCAATGTAAATTTAATCTGAATCCTGAAATTATAAAATCCTCATTTGACTAAAATAGAAATATATTTCATCCTTGTTAATTACTTCTCATTTCAACATCCTTCTAGGTAATTTCCATAATGAACAATTTCATCATTATGCTTTGAATGCAAAATTATCAGTTTCAAAAAGGAATGTTAGGAAGAAATTCCAAAAATAGAGCCTTTTAAGACTTTGGGCATCTCTCAAATGTTTTAATTTTGTTGGATGCCAAAATGAACTGCCGTAATGTGTGAAATGCTGCAAAACAGTAAATATCTTTGATTGTCAAATCATATCAAATGTTAGATTTAAACAAATTCTGAAGTCAAGTCTGACATATTGGTTGGATCCAAAGTATGATGAGTGGGGAAAAACCCTCCAGGAATGGTGCTTCACATTTACTCATACCATTGCAGCCCACTGATCCCCTGAAAATCCTGCATTTTGGGATCAGGGACTCTTCTGAGCAGTGTGGAAGCAAAGTGGAGGCCTGCAGTAGAGGGAGCTGACAACAGTTACCCTCCCCTGCCACCATAGAAGTGTGGTTCCACTAGTGCAAGTGCCATTGTGCTTGCAGCACAGCACTTTTGGATCCAGCACATAGTAATCAAATATGATTGTATGTCAGTGAGTAGTGTGTAATTAATTTTAGGGAATGGGAAATATCTAATACATTTTCAGCATCAATATTCACAACAGAAAACGTTAAGAAGCAAGTTTGTTTCAAATGTTCTGAACTCTGCCTTTTGAACAAGTCCTCTAACATTACACTCAAATTATAGTGTACTTCTCAATTTTAATATAAGCTGTAAAATTTGTACATAGTAGCATTTGTCTGTTAGTGACGGAAAATTTTCTGAAGATTAAATATATTATGTAAAAGCTCAAGAATATTTGTCATGAAGGCATATTTACTGCCATTCAACCTGCAACATAAAACAATAGGCAGATTTCTTAGAGGATCACCAAAACAAAATTCCCCAAAGAGAGCTTGCAAGATGTTTTGAATTACACAGGTTTCCAAAATCTGCCAGTTTTGATACATTGCTAAATTGTTAGAAGCTTGAGTACTGCTGTGTTGTGTCCTCTAACTTTCCTTTCTAGTATTTCCTGTTGAAAATGTAAGTATATATTGACTACAGAACTGACACAAACATTTTTTCTGGTGTCAACACTTTATGGGATCAGATCTTGGTTCATAATTCCAGAGAGTTTGAGATTAGTTCATACAGTTTGTAAAGCAGGAATCTCTTAATCATATCCACCACTACACCTATCATGCTGTGTGATACAAATGGAAAGTAAGCATCTATATGTGTCTTGTTCAGATAAAAGGGGGTGACAGGATCATAATATAAATGATGTAAGATATGCACATTGGGTTGGATTTTTGCCTGGCCTTAAATGAGCAAAATATATTTCTGTACATATAGAGGGAAAGATAACTTAAACTAATTTCTTCCTCCTGCTGCAGCCTGTATAAGGTTGCAAACTCCAGCTAAGGAAATTCCTGGTGTTTGGGGTGTGGGGCCTGGGAGGGCAATTTTTTTTGAGGTATTGATGGCACTTTGTGATGCCACATCCTATGATTTCACTTCCAGGTCAAAGGTCAAGTTGATTAATTCCCCCCTTTACTGTGAGATCATTTCCTTTCTTCAAAATGCAATGTTTAAAATTTAAATTTCCTGCCTTAAAAGTAAGAGAAGGGAGGGTTGCCAGACCACAGGAGGGTTGTGTCCTGGGTCAGAGCAGACTCAGTCAAGGCCAAAGAGACAAGACAGAATCACTAACCAGAAGTGCAAAGCTGAGAGTTCAGTCAAAGAGTCATACACAAGGGAAGTCAGCCAAGGGTCCAAGAAGAAGAGTCTTAGTAGGTCCACCAAGAGGCAAAGTCATGTAGGTCCGGGATCAAAGCCAAAGGTTCAGGAGTTGCAGACAGTAACAGATCTGGGCGGTGTGGTTGCACATCTCCAGAAAGTAGACAAGTTGCTCCCATACCTACCTCATCTGAAGCCCCATCCTTTATGGGCAGCTCACAGCTGGGTCTCATTGCTTGTGAGAGAACCATCCATTTGGCTCATTAGCCCCAGGTGTTCCTCTTGATTTGGCACTCACCGGGCAGTGAGGCATGTGCTCTGCCTCCTCTCAAGGAGCTCCAAGTGTGCCTGCTGCCTCCTGCATTTCCCTGGCTCCGGGGAAAGGGAGGCCTGGCAGCCTGTGAAGTTTCCCAAATATCTTGGGTTGTTGAGGCACCACCTCTCCAGGTTGCCTCTTCTGTGTTCCCAGTGCTCATGGGGCTGGAGCATATGCTGTCATATCCTCATCTTTGCTGGACCCATAACCTGTCAGATTCTCTGGTTGGTATAACCAAGAATCTCTAGCATCAGGTTAGCAGAGTGCACAAAAGGCTTACCACACAGCAAAGCTTTACTCCAATCTCTGTGTGTGTGTGTGTTAACAAAAGAACAAACTTACACAGAGCCTCTTTAACTTTTCAAACTAATTAGAGTTCCTTTATTCATAGAACTCAATTCTAGACAGAAAGAGTAGAGACAGGGATGGTAACCTATTCTAACTACCTAGGATGGATTGGAATGCAGGAAGCATGTCCTGCATTCATGATGCCAACATAGAGGGAGATGGCAATGTGTGCAAGAGAAGGTGTCAGAATGGAAGTGAAGGAAGTTATTCCCTAAGAATAGTATTCTGCTTCAAAGGGATAGTATCAGATAACAGAAGGAAAGGATGCTTTGTGTGTCCTAAACTCTATTGTAGCCCCCTCTGAATGCTGAGGCAAAGAGACAGTGTTCAGTCCTTGACTTCCAATAATCTTATCCTGCCAAAATTTAAACAGCCTGGAAATGTGGGGATCTGTCTTACATGTGGCAGTGTTCACAACTCTAAGTATCCCTGACTTTTACAACTGAGATGAATCTAACAATATTCCGAGGAAAACTATCAAGATGATGCTTCATCTGTCGTGTAAATAGAAGCAAAATTAACTGCAAACCATGCCGTGGGTTCTGTGCCCTACCCCCCACTTTCTTCAAATGAAGTCCCAGGCTCCACAGACTGTGGGAAAAACAGAGCAGCCAGTCAGATAAGTTAGCCATTTTGCCCTGCTGCTCCCTCTCACCTAGCCTTCTTACTGTGGCTGACCCACCCAGTCTCCCTGATGGCAGCAGAAGCTAAGCTGGTTGCTATACAGGGCTGATCAGGAATTGGGGGAGGGTTTCCTGGAAACTGGCAGCATATGAGTCTCTTTTTTGCCTGTTCTGTGCTGTTACTGTGGCCTTGCTTCTCATTAAATAGGCCTGGTTTTAATAAATGGTTAGGCCACAACCAGTTGGCAGATATAAGATGGGTTGCTTTGTCTAGTTAGGGTTAATTGGCAAGCATGCTGAGACATCTGTGTGACATGGGGAGTGCCTGTAACAGGAAATCAAATAGGTACTGTAAATAAGGTTGCCAACCTCCAGGTGTCACCTGCAGATCTCCTGCTATTACAGTTGATCTCCAGACAACAAATATTAATTCCCCTGGAGATAATCGTTGCTTTGGAGGGTGGACTGTATGCCATTATGCCCTCCATTGAGGTCCCTCCACTCCCCAAATTTCACCCTTCCCAGGCTCCATCTCCAAAATCTCCCAATCAAGAGTTGGCAACCCTAGCTGTGAAGGAGCACCTTTGATTCTCAGTGGCATCTTTTGAACCTGGCAACATTGCAGCACACCAGGGGAAGGGATGAAGCTGGGCCCCCTTCCACACATAGGGATGCCCAGGCCATCAAGTTTGGATGTGGGGTGGATCTGTCAAGTTTGGATGTGGGGTGGATCTGTCCCAAAGGCAAGCTATGTGGCACCTAACATAACTCACCCTTAAAATAATCAGCTTATTGAAATAAGCAGTGACGTGGATCTGCCATTTATGCAAGCTGAATACAGTTAATAAACTAGTCAAACCCATGCTTGCTGTCTTGTGTCTTCATTTGGGGGGTGCTGGGGAAACGACATTGTTTTCCTCTTCAACTGGAGCTTATTCTGCCTTTGGTCCAAATTGGGAAGGGTTCTTTTCTTTCCAACCTGCCATAACCTAAAGAGTTGGCCTACCACAACATGATTTAGGGTTGGCAAGATGTAATACCTTGCAAAGTCAAGGCCTTCTTCTTATAAACTGTTGCCTTAAAGTTCACTGCAGATTGCCACTTATTTATCATCACTTCAAATTTGGGGCTTTACTAGTGGTGGGTCTGCTATATTCCACTGAGTACCTGAATGTTTTATATCCCTTAACCATTTCATGGAAACTGGGGAAAAAATAAAATTCATATTCTGAGAAATGATTGTTGATAAGATGTTTATTCACCAACTATACATTCTTATTCTCTCTCCTTGCACAAGGCTACTAACACCAACAAAAATCTGCTACTTCTTTATTATCTTTGCACCACCCAAACCTATATCTGATTTATATTTCGTTTTACCCAGTGTACCTAATGCTTGTAAAGCAAAAATATTTGTGAGTTTTCTTTGAAGATTCTTCGTAATTCCCTCATCGCATTCATTCTCACTCATTTATTCTGTGGCTTATATTGATATGGGTTTTCTTTTAAAAAAATGATTCCAAATATCTTCATGTTGATTTTCCTAGTTCCAATACAACCTGTTGAGCTACTTGCTGCAGGGAATGATTTATTGATAGGGTGAATCCTTGGATTCACAGTGCAAAAGCTTTCTTACTGCAGAGGATGCAAGTAGCATTCTTCCTCATCTGAGGCCTTTCCATCTAACTCTGTCTACTCTGACTAGGAGCACCTGCCCAAGGTTTCAGCCTGTGATTGAGATCCTGTTGCTGGAGATTCCAGGCACTAAATCTCAGAACTTACACATTTTTTGTGATAGCCTTTGTTCAATATGCCATCCCACTTGGGTTTCTCCTTCATGAGTTATGGATATCCTAACTCTCAGGGACAAGGGCAGCGAGCACACTGTTAAACATCAGACATCATGTAAAACTATTCAGTCAATATGCCGATGACATGCTTCATAATTTCCATGCCTCACTGTCTATTCTTATAGCATTTTTCAGCTCTGAATTCCAGGCGATTGTCTGATATTATGAGTTCAATCAATTTGTAAAATGCACAGGAAATGTCAGGCACTTGTAAATCTGTGTTAAAATGCCATTGCCATCTTACCATTTTTTCTCCTTTTCCTAAAGTGCATTCTGGCAATGCTCACTTTTTAAAAATGGGTCTCAAGTCCACTTTTCTCTAATCTGTAACTGTTATGCAAAACCCTATTATATATCAGTACTATGGACTTGCTTAATACACTCTTCCTATGAGCAATTTGTGATAAGTTGTACAATTAAACCGTTCTCTTTTATATGTTTTTGTTTAAATCCATGCTGGTTCTCTTCATAACCTCAAATGCATTGTAGTAACGGGCATAATGCCAAAACACACCACCCCAAATCCTATTAATAAGGGAGATTCCAGGTGATTATCATGTTGAGACAGACTAAAACCAGAGGTTTCCTCTTGAGGATCAGGGACATTTTCACATGCTGTGTATACACAGTTTCAATTTGAAAATCCCCATTTTTGATCTTGTTTCTCCCATTCTAGATAAAATGGCAGTCATCTTTTTTCCCTGCAATACACACAGAAGTATTACCATTAAAAAAGATGCCAGTTTTTGCATCAGTAGTATATAAATGGTGTCAAAAAGGCTGTATAATATAAAATGGAATTAAAATGTTGCAAAGGAAACACCAGCAAAGGTTCACAGAGAAAATATCCAAAAATAAAATGCAAAAATAACATATTCATAAATTCCTAGCTGAGGACTAGTTTAGTTTAGTTTTATTATTATGGTCTTAAGACCAACATACAATACAAACATAGTATGAAAAAGAAGGAAAAAACAGAGATAATATACAGAATAAAATCTAAATTTAAAAACTTTTAAAATGTGACTCCCACAGTCTAAGAATCAATGCGTAGAACTCAGCAACTAAACATGTAATCTCTGCATTCTTATCTGATAGAAGCCAGTGAAGTCTTGCTTTGTTTGTATTAATGTGACCAGGTACCCTATTAACTAATGGGGTAATGATTTTAAGACGAGCCTCTCTGTAGAATGGGCAACTGAAAAACATATGCTCTACTGATTTGATCTTGCATGCAGTGCATGAGCATAGCTTTTCAGGGTAGGGAGTTTTATTGTACCTGCCTTGAATAACTGCAGAGGGAAGAGCAGAACATCTGGCTAGGGCAAATGCCCTTCTAGAGTTCTTTCCCTCCACTGAAGTCAGATACGTAGCCAGCTCAATGATGCTAGCTGAGGACTTGCTACTTTTATGATTTGGTGGTAGGGTAAGAATCAAAATTATGTAGTTGGGGACCTGCAGAGAAAAGGTGAAATAGCAGCACACACAAACCACCCCCCACCCCCCATACACACTGACACATATCTGCACATGAAGCTGCCTTATACTGAAACAGACCCTTGATCCATCAAGGTCAGTATTGCCTAGTTTGGTGTAGTGGTTAAGTATGCGGACTCTAATCTGGGAGAACCGGATTTGGTTCCCCACTCCTCCACCTGCAGTTGCTGGATGACTTTGGGCAAGCCATAGTCCTGTCAGAGTTGTTCTCTCAAGGACAATTCTGGAAAGAGGGTGTCTGTTGGGGAGGGGGAAGGGAAAGGAGTTTGTAAGTCACTCTGAGACTCTGAGTGAAGGGAGGGGTATAAATCCAATCTCTTCTCCTACTAAGTCTGGGAGTGATTCTCCAGGATCTCAAGCAGAGGTCTTTCATGTTATCTACAACCTTAACCTTTCAACTTATACATGTCAGGGATTGAACCTGAGACCTTCTGCATGCAAAGCAGATGCTCTTAACACTGAGCCCTGGGACCTCCCAGGAGCCTCAAAGTCTTGGTCACCTCAACTGTTTGCCAGTCAAGTAGCCCTCCATCTTGAACCATCATCACCACCCATCTCATCATATCAGCATGTCAGCTGTTGCTGTCACTTAAATTCAATTGTTATATCATTCTAAACCAGAGTTATTAAAATAGGTCCTAGGCTGAAGGCCCTAAAGCCAACAAAAATCCACCCATTAACATTTCGGCTCAGCAGTTTAATGATCCACTGAACAATTTATCGCAAGCATATTATTTTCACTGATCCTATCAAGGTTAACGGCTAAAAATAATTATTTTAAAAGTTAACTTCCATTCATAATTGGTGATTAGGGCCTTTGCAGGTCCTCATCACAATATGGGACTGGAAGAAAAACCTTTCTTTCCCCTCAACCAGCAGGTATCTTTGAAAATGGAAAATATTCATTTATATATTAAAATATTTATAATCTACTTTCCCTTGTGGCCCAAGGTGGTTTACAAGTTACAATTGAAAGATTACAATTAAAACCAAGACAATAAACCCTTAGACAGAGGGAAATGCATTTTCCCTGTTGGCAACTCCTATATTTTCCTGCATTTTGAAAATGTAATTCCCACCCTAAGTAACAATTCCATAGTTCGGGATTCTGAATGCAATGAAAGTGTACTAGGATTATAAGTGCCAACGGTGTTACGGGAGTGAACTGGGAGGGGAAAACAGCTCTGGGAAGGGCCCCTGCCCCTGTTCCCACCACCACCCCCATCAGGGGGAAAGGAGGAAAAAATGGGTTTTCTCATTATAGAAGTTCTTGCCCGCATGGTTTAGGCAGCTGACTTGCTTGCTTGCTGTGGCAACTGATGAAGCTGCTGCTGGCCTATGTGGGTCAAGCAGCTGGCTCACTTGCTGCAGCAGCTGTGGCTGGAGGCTTACAAGTCATGGGTATCTGGCTCACTCCACACTCTGGTGGCTGCTCACCCACTCACCAGGGTTGAAAGCTGCCAGCTTGCTCACCCACCTCAAGAAAGGGCCACCAGCTAGCTCACCTGCAGCAATGGCTCCTTCACTCCATTTGGGGCAAGGGCTGCCTCTCTGCAGGGGGCAGAGTGGCCCACAGTGGGGAGGTGGCTTACTAGGGCATCAGCTCACTGGGACTTTCCCAGTGACCTTAATGGCCTGTCTGCCCCTGACTTTTGCTTATTGCTTGTTCCCCTGGGTATAGGTACTTTAGACATGTTGTGAACAGCCCAGTCTTTGGGACCCACAATTACCCAAAATCACCCTTTGGTAGTTTCTTCCACAGTCTACAGATTTTAAATATATTGTATGCGTGTATAAAATAGGGAGGGGAGGTCCTCTCTCTCAGTTGGTCGAGTGTTCTTGAGCAGCAGGCTTTGGAGAGAAAATAATGAATCAGTCCCAATTGAAACAAAACAAAACAAAAAACATAACTGAAGCCCACAGTTGAAAAACACAAACATGCTAATACGGAAATCTAAAGATAAAAGATGCAGCACACAGAAAGAAAAAAAAGGAAACATAGTTTCTTTTTATTTAAAACACACGGAGAGAGATCATCAAAGGGACAGAGATAAGAGATGGGCAGAGCAATCCTCTGTTGTACCTGCACTTCAGTGGCCGGCCATGGTGCAACAGTGGCACTGCTAGTCACTACCCTAAGGGGAAAGTTAGGCTGGGGGCCAAATGGGAGGGGGAAGGTGCTTCATCAGTGTTGGCAGGGGCTGCCACAGTGGCATCTGAGGCATTTCCGCCACACCATTCCATCCCAGCATTGTTGCTAGGCAGGGGCAGCATGATAGACCAGGCAGGCAGGACCAATAGAAGCTATTTATTTATTTATTATTTTCCATTTATATTCTGCCTTGCCAAAAATCGGCTCTTTGTAGAATGGGCACTATGAGGGGGCACTGGGGTTAGAGGGTAGAGGGTCTTGTGCCTCAAAGTCATGGATACTGGCTACCATGGAGGGGATTATCACCCACATGGTGGCCTCCACTCCAGGCAGACCCTCCTCCACTGCCCAATTATAAGGGACACTTTTAGCCATGAAGGCCTGGATCTGGACTAAATAAATCATTCCAGCATTTCAGAGTGGACATCTCCATCTAGATGGCATGTCCTAGGGCAGACACTCATTCCACTGCCATAAGCCTGAAGACCCAGCACCATGAGGTGACAGAGCTGCTCCTGGCAGTGGCAAAGGCAATGCTTGCATGCTCTGCCACCAACCCATACAGTAGTGCCTTCTTAGCTGGCAGTGGGCATCTCTGTCACCAGATGTTCTAGCAAGCATGCCACACCCAACCACACACACAGGGGAATGCAGAGGTGGGTTGATGCTGGCCCCCTTTCTGTCCCACCTCCCAATGCTCCCACCATGGCCATCACCAGACAAGAGTGGGCCTCAGAGACTGAGACACTGAGGGGGATACATAGTGAGAGGACAGGCTCCAGGAGCATGGAAGAATGTGGCCCTGGCCACCCTTCACTATCATCAATATTGTCCCCTTCACAGGGCCCCCTTCTACCCTTGCCACCTGTGGTAAAGATTTGCCACATCCACTTCCTTCCAGCATTCTATGTCTGGGTAACACAGGAATGGTGGAGGAGGTGCTGTACCCACCAGTATCATGCTTGCATTAGCATTCTCTATCTAATAGCATCCACCTCGATCAGTTTCACCTTGACAGAGCCACCATCCAGGCCCTATGTGAGGAGCTGGGTCCTGCCCTCCAGGGCCAAACTCCTGCTCCCCATACCATCCCTATCTTGCAGAAGGTCCTTGCTCTTCCTGAGTTTCTTGGCCACCAGATCCTTCCAGGGGTTTGTGGCAAAGGTCCTCAAAGTTTCCCAATCCTCTGCTAGCAGCTGCATGAACAGCTTCCTGGATGCCATGCTTTCTCACTGAGGAGGTGGTGCTGGAACCCATCAGGGCAGGGGGAGTGGAATTTGGCAGGTTCCCCAATGTTGTGGGGGCCATGGACTGCACCCACATAACCCTCTTCAATCCCTGGGAGGAGCCGCAGGTCTACAGCCCGAATATACACTCTCCTGTGACCACAGACCTTGTGGCCAAATTCTCAGACAGTGTCCATGATGCCCAGATCTTTGCAGCATCTGGCCTCAACCACCTGTTGGTCACTTGACAAGAGGGCAAAGGATAGTTCCTGGGTTAGTATGGTGGAAAGGGCTGGGCAGCCAAAGACTGGACATCTCCTCTGAGGCCTCCCATACCATTTCCTGTAGGTGACTGAGGGTGCCCCCTGTTGCCCTATTTGCTGACACCATATCCTGAGGATGGCCCATAAGATCATGCAGCCTACAACAGAGTCCATTGCCAAATGCACATGGTCATCAAGTGGGCACTCAGCCCACTGAAAATGTAGTTCCAATGGCTCAACCACACAAGTGGTGCAGCCAAACTGTTTGCTGTGTGTGCCATGCTCCACAGCATTGCCATGCCACAATGCTTCCCACCTCCGTTTGAAGGGGCCATTGTGGAGAGTCCCTGTGCTAGAGTTTGGGACCCTGAGTGATCACCAGAGGCTTCTGGGAGGCAGGACCTAAGAGGCCACCTCAAGCGGGAGCAGGTACAGCTACATATCTGTTGACAGAAGCATCCACATACCCGTGCTGACAGTTGGGAGGTCTCCCCCCCATCAGTCCAGGCAAGGAAAGACCAAACCATTGGTGACCCACCAATGGTGTCAGCATGCCCCAATGGTCTGTGGGGGCACCACTGGCCCTGTGTGGTCTTCCCCCTCCCAGGACAAGGGATGCCCCTCTTCAGGACATGCTTCCAGTTGATATTCTTTGGAACTTGCAGGGTGGGCTTATTGCTGGGACAGAGCATAAATGGGCATTCCCTGGCTGCAAGTGGCCAGGTACAGGACTCTGCCAAGACTGGGGTGGCATCTCTGTAGCCTCTAAAGGGAGTGTTGAAGTTGGAAGTTGCTACATGAAAGAACCCCCCCCCCTTTTGTGTACTAAAAATATAACCTTCAGATAACATGGAAGCCTGCTTACTGTTTTGTGATATCTTGGTTGTTCCTACCGGCTTTCCATTTTGGAATCGTTCTGTGGACCAACACAGCTATCTCCAATCTTGACCATTTCTGCACAAGTGCAAACCTCCACATCAGCATTGTTAAATAATCAAAAATTTGTAAAACTTTCTGCACAGCTTTTTGCCTCCCCAGGAGCAGACCCAAATTTAGTGCCCTATTACCCCACGTTTTCTGAATCCACTTTTCCTGCAATTTTCCCCTTTGGATCTGAACTCACTGTTTTCTAGTAAGGAATTCTAGATTTCTAATTGTGTCCTCTGCTGCCCTTTTGTGTCATCAGTGTTGTGTGTTCACCCCATCTTGCCCCCCGCCCCCCTCGGGTTGTCCCCTGAGCAGCCTGCTAAATTTTTAAGCATAATATTGACTGTGTTACAGCACAATTTTTTTGTGTTATAATATAGCGATTTTATAATATTGGGACAAAACGGGCAGCAAGATTTCATGTGGCCTTCTCTGTGCAGTTACGTGTCTATGAAGTTCCTTTTTTTTGGTGGGTAGGTTTTGACACCACGCTTTTGTATTGTTTCTTCATCCCCCACCCCCTTCTCTTCCCCTATAGATCCTGGTATGTTTTTTTTTTCCCTTTTCTTTTTTACAATGTTATGATGTTATAGCATTACTGCATATGCAAAAAAGGAGGTTCTGTTGCTGACAAAGTACATGAGGAAATGTTTAGTGTGCTTCATAATTACTGAATAACAGTGTTATGAATTAGTGTATCCAGTTTGACGATGGCCAGCCACTTTCATAGCTGGCAACTAAAGAGGTGCAGGGGACTTTTGAAATAGCAGCAACCAAGTTGTTCCCCAGAATACATCCAGCTCCCCCCCCATGTTATGATGTTATAATGTTACTGCACATGCACAGAAAAAAGGAGGTTCTGACACTGACAATGTAGTGTGCTTCATAATTATTGAACAACAGTGTTATGAACTGGTGTATTCAGTTTGATGATGGCCAGCCCTTTTTATAGTTGCTGACTAAGGAGGAGTGGTGGACCTTTGAAATAATGACAACCAAACTGTTCCGCACAATACATCCAGCCCCTTTTTACCATGTTATGATGTTATAACGCTATTGCACATGCACACAAAAAAGTGGTTCTGATGCTGTCAAAGTACATGACAACACAGCCACACCACCCCTTTTTCAAAGGAAGTGTGGAACATTTGGGGAGGGTCAGATCTGAATGGAAGAAATAATTCCCCCAATAAATGCCCTTTTATGGAATGGGTGTCGCAAAGTTGGAGCATCAGCTGGGGATTCAACTCAGCAGGAAACTGTGGCAACACTGAGGTGCAGAAAAGGTCCTTGTTTTATCAAAGTTATCATAATGATATTTTGGTTCAAGAGAAGAGACAAACGCTTCCCGTAAGCAATGAAGCCCACATTAATGTCTCTGTATTTTTTTTCTGAAAGATCATATTTTCTGATAGTAACAGAAATTAGTTTTTGTCCTTTCTAAACCTAACTAATCTTCCCTACCCATAAGGCTCTATCAGGACAGATACAGTAGAACCAGCAAGCCAAGGTTTATAAGCCTTATTTGAAATGTGTTTTCTTAAAAGTAAGTATACTAATCTCAAGAGAATTTACTGGAGTAATCCCTAGTGATGCTAATAGCTGCTGATTCATTTGAATTGACAATGTCTTTCCACATGTACAGATTTGCACACACAAAAAAAGTGATGCAAAGCTCTTTGGCAGGTATTCACAGCTGTTTGGCATAAATCAAACAACTGGGTGATTTTGAACATATAAGGTTTGACTTTCCAACATGTTTGTAATAAAATTTTCAGCAAGGAGTCTTTTTCTTCATTCAGTGTGTTCATTGCTCAATCCTTGCTTATTCCAGGTTCCTAGAAGTTATTCACTAAAAAGGGAATGGGAAAAAAATAGGTTGGATTAATACCAAATTAAGCTAAAATACCACTGCTTGGCCCTTTGAGAAACAGTGCTGTTATTTTTTTAATCATGAACCTAAGAAAACTCTTTAAAACACATTTTGGCATATTGAACTAAGCCTGTATAGTACCTGGATAGCATACTACCTGTGGGTATTATATCTACTGCTCTGAGCTTTAATAAGGAAGTCTGGCCTACATTGAAAATCTACAATACTGATCTATTCTGGTATAAAATCTTGCTTCATGGATGGTTTTCTAAGATCTATTTAGAATACGTGACAATAAAAGCAAAAATTGTTAATATTCAAAGTTAAGTGTGAATGCTACTAATAATACCTTCCTCACTAGCTGTTACTCTGCAGGACACTGTAATATGTGCTGAAAGACCACTTCATTGCAATATCTTGAGCAGCATGGGGTAATTAATTTACAATATCCAAGTTAATGAAATCTTCTATTGAAAAAATTAGCTCAGTAGGCTTTAAAATATAAACACCACATGCAGGTTTGAAGGACCTATGTGCAAATAAAGTTTCATCCCCATAAATGAGAGCTCTCAAATGCCTTTTCTCTCTGTGTAAGAATTTAAGCATGCCTGTTCAGCAGTGGAGGCAGTTTACATATACATTTTGTGTCATCAAGTGCTAAGCCTTCTATGACAGCCTTGTCCACTTCCCTCCCTCTCAGAGGCAAGATTTTCCCTCCATTTTTGGTGTAGTTTGGTATAGTTTGCATTGTGGTTAAGAGGTGTAGTGGTGTAGGGGTTAGGAGCGTGAGCTAATCTGGGAGAACCAGGGTTGATTCCCCACTCCTCCACATCCAGCTGCTGGTGTGACCTTGGGTCCGTCATGAATTCTTTCAGAACTGTTCTCCCAGGGGCAGTTCTCAAGAACGCTCTCTCAGCCCCATCTACATCACAGGGTGTCCGTTGTGGGTAGGGGAAGAGAAAGGGATTGTAAGCCATTTTGAGACTCCTTTGTGTAGTGAAGAGCAGGGTATAAATCCATTCTCTCCTCCTCATTCTTCTTCTTCTTTCCCTTTACTGACTGAGCCACTCTAGTAATATGTTTTCTTCTTTGCTGAAGAACTCTGGCTATCCCACCTTGTCACAGTAATTCCCATTTGCTCAGCCCAGGAACATGAGGGAAGGACTGGGAGCCCCCTTTAACTTCACTCAAGACATTTTTATATTCCAAATTAACAGAAAATTTAGAAGAAAAGGAAGAGGAGGAGATTGGATTTATAGCCCACCCTTCACTCAGAGCAGCTTACAATCTCCTACCCTTCCTCTTCCCACAACAGACACCCTGTGAGGTAGATGGGGCTGAGAGAGCTCTGAGAGAACAGCTCTAAGAGAATATGGCTTGCCCAAGGTCACCCAGCAGCTGCATGTGGAAGAGTGGGGAATCAAAACTGGTTCTCCCAGATTAGATTCTGTGCTCTTAACCACTACATCAAACTGGCTCACAACACCAAACTGACTCTCAACATAGAGGGGAAAGGTCAGGAGAAATCAGGGGTAACATTTCTGAGGTAACTCAATATAACTCTGAGGTAAAATCAGTACATGCATGGACTTTAGTTTTTATGTTTCAGGTTAATGAGTATTTCTGAAACTATTCACAGTTACTTAAATCTATATGTTGAGATGCTTTTGTTCCAGTGTTTTCCTGAAACTTTCTTTGAGTATTCTCCAAGTCTTTTGGTTTCCATATGGCTGGTACACTCTCTCCAGTACCCAAACCCATTCTCTTGAAACACCAGTACTCATCTTGAGTTTTTAATTGACTTTTAAGGTCTCTAAAGGCAGTTTCTAACCACACCAGACCAGGGATCTTTGCACTCTTCAGAGCTAATTCCCTGTTTGTCTGGGTAGGGAATTCTCTTTTCTCTCTAGAAAATCTATCCCCTTTTCTTGGCCCAAATGGGGATCTTCGACTACTTCCCAAACTTCCTTGCCAACTTTCCCCAGTTCTGTGTTAAAACTGCTCTCAATGAGGGCTGAATTCTGAAACTGTCAGTATTCAGCTCTTCTCAGCTAGGGTTGAAATCAAACTGCCAGTACTCACCTCAGTCAAGGCAGAGATCTGAATGACTGTCTCCTCAACATGCAACTCTCAAATTTTTCTCTATTCAGCTGATGCTAACCAATCAGATCTCTTGGAACAACCTGTTACTCAAATGCATGTGAACATGAATAATCTTCAATAAAATACATTCTCTTTTCATTTGCAATATACTGGATTGAAGAGTGTTTAACCACATTTTCCCAACTGCAACTTTTCTATACTAACCAATACATATACCCAATAGTTTCTACTATTGGCTTCCACAATATGTATTGAACTAAAGGCCTGAAAAGGGTCTATAAATGAATGGTGAGATCCAGCCAGCTTTTTCACACATTCTTACCTCAATCCCGTCCTTACTACAGCTCTACATACACCATTTTGCCATCTAAAGAACTCATAATTATCAGTGCTGCTCTTTTGGTAGTCATAGGGAACACTTCCTTCCTTTTTTATCAGCAGAAAAGCTGGTTGGGTCCAACCTGTGTAAGATTCTCTATACACAGTTGGAAACCCTGCTTTCTTAGAGTATTAATGACATGGAAAAAGCCAGAACTCATATAGCTGAACCTTCTGACCTTCATATGAACATGTCATTCAAGAGTAGAACCTGGTGCCATGAGACACTTTCCCCTGAGACACTTTTACACATATCTAATGAAGATATTAAGCATCTTAGGAAAAAAATGAACGTTGATTCAACATGATCACTGTATACAGCTGAGTGATCTCTAGCCCATATTGTCCAACTGACTGGCTATGACCACAGACTAATGTTTATGACCCTTGGACCCTTATACTTTTGGAGCCTATGAAGCCATAGGAATACACCATCTTGATTATAACCAAAGGCTCATGTTAGGAATCTATGTACAATAAAATGACATACCATGAGGA
The DNA here is from genome assembly GCA_029375565.1 of Gekko gecko. Classification (NCBI taxonomy): domain Eukaryota; kingdom Metazoa; phylum Chordata; class Lepidosauria; order Squamata; family Gekkonidae; genus Gekko; species Gekko gecko. Next base: position 46,156,764 of record JAPDNY010000009.1, read on the forward strand.
GACAGCCAGTGAGAAATTGTAATATTTCTCCATCAGGGTCTTGTCTTCTGGCTCCATGGGATTTCTTCAAGCATGACTCAAATGAATGATCAATGTTTGTGGGGAAATAGCCTAACATTCCACTCTACTAAAGAAATGTACCAAATTGTACCTGTTAGTCTTAAGACTAGCTGTGGATTGACACATCTAGTTAAGAGGACCACTTCCATCAGAATTCTTTATTGCTCTTGATTGTATTTCAAGATGTATATGATTTTTATTTTAGTGCATCATGCCTGGAATTTACTTCCCCATCTTGCCTGTCCATCTATTGTAACAAATAAATAATGTTTTGGTTAATTAAAAATCCTCTGCTCTTTCATATTTCCCCAATGTCACCCCAAAGGCCAGTGTATACACATACTGAGACTCCCACATCAGGGTTTGGGAAATGCATGTGTTAATGACACACATATGTATTCTCTCATGACTCCTGGTTAACTTGTTGCACATCTTAATGCCACATTATTGATTTATAAATGTTATAATGTTGATTGATGCACAAATAATGGTGAGAAAAGGAAATGTTATGGAGAAAAAGCAATGCAAGGAAACATAAAATGGTGAAAATAAGGAATGAAATTTGTGTGAGGGAAAAGTGAAGTAGAAATGGAGATTAGAAATACTGGGATTAGAAATTTGAAGTTATCCTTATCCATAAGGCCACATAATGAGTCTAGGACATAGATTGGGTTTGAACCCACTATTCAAATAGCTGAATATACTTGCTGTTCCTCCCCCCATTTGCACTTAGCAAGGATGTTTGTATTAGCATGGAAATAAAACAATACTATAATTTTTTTTTTAAAAAAAAAGAACCCACACAGGAAAAAAATGTCTACAAATTATGCAGTGTGCCAGCCTCAACTATGTAGAAATGCAGTCTGTCATCAGGATCACTGCATGGTAGTGGTTTAAGCATTCAAAGGAGTGTCTTGAAATACAAGTAAACAATACCACAACCAAGATGGGTAGCATAATGATGAACAGGAGGGGAAAAGCATGACAGAGTCAAAATGAAGCAAGTTAGGAGATACAATGTACTCCCAGAGAGGTCGTGCTCCACAAATCACTATCTACACCACTGCAACAATACACAGTCCAATCCTGTCCCAGATGTTGCATGCACACCAAGTGTCATAAAAGATGAGACCTATACTCAGGCAGAATGTCAACAACAGAGGATGGATAGATGCAAACTGGCCAGTGAAGTGTCACCGATAACAAGCACAGAGAGACTGTTAAGGTCAGCTAGAAGCAGACAGTATCCAGGTAGCAGGTGTTAAACAGATGGCTATACTCTACAGAGAAAACAAAGCACCAAAGCAAGGATTCTATTTCAGTCTATGAATACGGCATCACAAGAGAGCTTGCTACTTAATGCACAGAATTCTGTTAGCTATTACTGTTCAGACGTGCATTTTTATTTTTTATTTAAGATGGTTGAGAAAAACAACAAAAACTGTTTACTGTAAATAAGAACATGAATAAAGATAGTCAATCTCAATTTTAAAATCCCTTTTAACTATGAAAGCTGAAAAAGATAAATTTAGCATCTTTTTTTTTTTTTTTTTGCAAATTTTAAAAAATAAGACTTCAAGCATTGTTTCTTAAGTCCTCCTGGATGGGAAAGAATGGACAAACTAAATGCTTTGATCAAGTACAATTAGAGTTATATCTAAAAAATATACAGATTCCTTGTATACTTAAAACATTATCTCCCATATTTCAAGATGGATGGGAATCCTCCCCATTTCTGTCCATCCGCTTTCTGATCTAGTAAGGAAGCCTGTTGTAGAATCCTGCTTTCATTTATTAATCTCTCTCCTTAGTTGGGGCATTTGGTTTAATCCAAAGGTGTCATTCTGCATCTAGCAGTTGTCTACTCATAGAAGGGCAACTGAATGCTTCATTCTAGGACATGGAGTGAGAAAAATTAACAGTGTCCTGAAGCTGACACAAGGGCTTCTGCAATCTCACAACAAGTCTTGTGTAGCATTATAGCATTCTTATACATATATGCTGCTAGCATTCTTATATGTATTCTAGCATAGACATTTACTGAATGGTGCTACCAGCTGTTTTCATTCTGCTCAGAGTTCTTTGGCACCAACTTTTTATTTTTACAAAATCAGCAAGAAAGAACCTTGTGCCTCCACCCCACCCAAAGTATTTTCTGAATAATCAACCCAGTAGCCCAATGTATAAATATCTAGAAAAATGGTCTTGTGGTTCAGCTGTCCCAGATCAGTCTGAATGATATATAAAGAAAAAAAATCTAAATGTAAATGAACATGAATGCTTTCACTCTGAATAGAGATATACACCCATGTATAAAGCCTCTTACATATCATACTCTAAACACTAGTTAAGGTAATTTTGGCATAATGGCAAGGGTCTTTTCATAGAAAAACAGCTGCAGGAGCTCATTAGCATATAGTATGCTAATGAGCTATTAGGCTATTAGCATATGCCACACCCCCTGACATCACCGGAAGCAAAAGGGGGGGAGGCATCTTCAAAAGTCTCCCCTTCCCTTCCCCAGTTGGCCTGGGTGGGGGAGCTAAGAGAGAAGGGGTTTAAAGTTTAAACTCCTTCTCACTAGAGTTGGGCCACAGAAGGAGGAAAGAGGGAAGGAAAGAGAGAGAGTAGAGAGAAGGAAAGAAGGAAGGAAAGAGGGAAAGAAAGAGAAGGAAAGGAGGAGGGAAAGAAAGAGAGGGAAGAAGGAGGGAAACAGGGGAAGGAGGAAAAAGAGAAGAGAAGAAGGTGGGAAAGAAAGAAAGAGAGAAGAGAAGAAGGAGGGAAAGAGGAAAAGGAGAGAAGGAAAGGAGGGAATGAAAGAAATGTGGCAGCAATTTGGCCCCATTATATCCTATGGGCCATTGAAGTCAATGGTGAAAACATAGGGTATATTCTGGGGGCTGGAAGGGAGGAGGTTTGAGGGAGAGGCTCCAAACTCACAGAGTAGCTTATGAAGCCTATCCCCAAGATACCCACCAAGTTTCAAGAACATTGGACCAGGGGGTCCAATTCTATGGGCCCCCAAACAGGTTGCCCCCATTCCCTCCCTTGTTCTCTATGGTGGGGAAAAAGCTACTTTTTCCCACCATATAGAACTATGGAGGGGATAGGGGCAACCTGTTTGGGGGCCCATAGAATTGGACCCCCTGGTCCAATGTTCTTGAAACTTGGTGGGTATCTTGGGGAGAGGCTCCATAAGCTACTCTGTGAGTTTGGAGCCTCTCCCTCAAACCTCCTCCCTTCCAGCCCCCAGAATATACTCTATGTTTTCACCATTGACTTCAATGGCCCATAGGATATTATGGAGCTGAAATTGACATTCGGCTGCCTGAAAGACTCCAGGGATGCCGGCTGGGGGCGGGGCTTGGCTCCTGAGCTGCCGGAGCTGTGCTCCGGTGCGCTTCCCCCCAAAAAAAGACCCCTGCATAATGGTATCTTGGAAATAAGACAGGCATAATATAAAAAAGAGTGGTTAAAGAGTGTTCCTTAGCCATATGTGATCTTTCCTTTGCATCCTGGGAACCAAGTAAGGGAGGGAATTGTTGATGGGAACTGTCAAGACTAATGGGGTTTAACCAGTGTTCAAATAGCTGATATGTTGATCTGACCTCTGAATTGCTAAAGTTGTCTTAGTGCACTCTGAACATGCCACCACCACTCAGATTGTATATATGTTTTTTTTCTTCTCTTTTATCGAGCATGCTCACAGCAAACATCAACATTTGACCAATATCAAGATCTTACATACCACTTTAGAGTTGTTATTTTTTTCTTGTGTTATCTCTAAACATCTACAGACTCACCTGACAACTGAATTAACATTTTTGAATTTATGATCAAAACGTATTCAAAGCTAGCTACCTAAGCTAAACATACTTCATTATATATTGAGATAAAAGGGCACCACATTCAAAATAAAATCCTTTAACTTCCTGTCCATACTGTGAAGAATAGCTTCTGGTTATAGAAACTGGTTAAGCAGTTGGTTTTTATTACTATGGAGAAAAAAAACCCTCTGTATTTGACCTGACCTTTTATCAAAAGGCTTAACTTTAGAAAATAGCAAAATAAAGGAACTGGCACAAACACAGACAAGCTGGCCGTGGCTTTGAGAACAAATACATGTTTGGGACTATTACACAAGACTAGTGCAGCTGCAAAAAATAATTATAGGTGACATTTTGAGTTTACAGGATATGACCAAGGACACCAATGAATTTTAAATGAAAAGAATCAAAAATTCTTTAGAAATGACTGTCAAAGATATAACAGCCGGAAAATGGTTCATTGTTATTTGCTTTTAATAGTATCCTGGAAAGGTCAAAAATCAATCAGTCTGTAACATGAAATAATTTCAAGTAGAGTTTCATATTGTAAGGAATCCTGCATTTGTAGTTGTAAGGCATGCTACGTTTCTTGGTCATATAAATAAATAACTGGCCTGATTTTGCTGTTGCTTAGACAGAAATAAACAAGGAGTGTGTTAAAGCCCCTAACAAAATACCAAGGCAAAATATGTGTCTAAATCATTTCAGCATTGTAGGATTGTTTAAAATCTTTGCCCGTTAGCTTGTTTCCTTGCTTTTTGTGATCTTTCTAGATTACAGGAGATAAAGAGATAATACTCACTATGGAATCTCATTGTCCTTTAGAACAGTATATTTCCAGTAGACAATCATTTTTAAGTGACGGGATATTTTATGCTGTTTTAAGACTGGTTTACAGTTTTTAATGGCTGTGATTTTCAGCAGGCAGAGTTCTAATAGTTTGGTAAACTTAACAATTTCATTCTTTTACATTCTTTTTTAAAGATTTAATTAGCCACCTTCAGCAGGTTCTCTGGAGAAGTGGCATAATAAAGAAATAAATAAATAATAGAGCAACCTGCAGTGCCTGAGATCCGACACCCATGCATCTCTGACCTAGGAGGAGAGAGAGAATAGTTCTTCATGAAGGGAATGTTCAGGAATGAAGGTGAATGTGGCATAAAATGATTACAAAACTGGAGCATGAGAAGTCTAAGCATTGCAGCTGGGTATTCTGAATCCCTGGCTAATAAAAAAGAAAAAGAAAAAAAATAGCAAAGGTTTTTGTTTTCTTTAAATGACATAAAACACCACTGATATACGGGCAAAGAGAAGTTGCTGGTAGAGATTCTGATACTGAAGGTTCTGGCAAGCAAATAACATCTTCTGAATGGCATTGTGTTCCAACTGTAATTAAAATTGGAACTTCACTTTGGAATGGACAAACACTCCCACATAATATTTATTTATTGAACCATCAAATCTGCCCATTAGGTTGAGAATAATGATACCTTCAGCAATATCAAGGGTGTGTGGGTAGGTGTATACACACACACACACTTTTAAAAATATAGAAATCATACAAACATAAATAGATGCAGTTTCTGCAGATGTGTAGCAATACTGAAAAGCCACAGGCTTGCACATCCTGGGCAGGTGGGAATGTGTACTGAAAGAGATAATGAAACTCTATGCAAGTGTGGTAAAGTGTGTTCTGTTGCCCACAGGAAAGTATGAGGAGACTGCAAATTAAGTGACAACTTTGTGATGGCTTGTAAACTAATTTTAAATCTACTCGTTAAATGAATAAAGGTATTCATACAAGAACGGTCTTCTGGGATGAAAGGTAAAGCTAACATTGTTTAAATCCAAGCATCACAAATATAAAGGGGAAAATGACATAAATAAAAGAGCTATATGAAGTCTCTGGGCAAACAAAAGTCACACTATCAACAGAAGGAATTAATATTTCAGAAGATGATGTTGGGAGATATCTTGTAAAGTGGGGTAGGGGGTATTCTGAACCCATGCCTGGAATCAGTAAATGAACTGGATAAATTCTGACACAAGCTTAATCTAGACAAAATGGTAGATGGTTCAATTGTCTTTGGATCTAGTGTTCATCATGTTCTGCATGGTGTTGCACTTTCTCTTAAAGGTTGCTTGAAGATTTGGCACTTACTCTGGAAACCTATATGGCTTCCCTTGTATGGTGTGCCTGTTATCAGCTATTTTTTTTAGAAGAAGAGATTGGATTCATACTCCACCCTTCACTACCCAAAGGAGTCTCAGAGCAGCTTACAAACTCCTTTTCCCTTCCCCTCCCCACAACAGACATCCTGTGAGGTAGGTGGGGCTGAGAAAGCTCTGAAAAAAACTGTTATTTTTCAAGGACAGCTCTTATCAGAACTATGACTTCCCCAAGGTCATCCAGTAGGTGCAAGTGGAGAAGTGGGGAATCAAACCCTGTTCTTTCATATTAGAGTCCATGCACTTAACCACTACACCAAACTGGCTAAAAAAATGTTATTGTTATTATTGCTGATATACCAGCTGCAGACATCTTGGCCAGAAAGACAATGAACAATTTACCTTCCAGTAATATACTAGTTAGATTAACACAATATATTACATATGCACTGGGTTGGGAGACTTTTTGTAAAATATGCATAGTTGGGACTATGGCAATAGCCTGTTGACTGGATTGGCTTATCTCAATAAGGTTAAAAGACCTTGACTGGTTTCCAAATTGTCTCTGGGTACAATTCTAAATGTTGGATTTTACCCTCACAGGTCTAAACTTTCACAGATCTAAACTGTGGCATCTGAAGTGCTTCCTCTCTTATATAATCCTGTCCCATCTTCTAAGACTATCTCTGAGTGCATTCTGAAGTTAAATGGGTAGTGATGAGATACTGCATCTTCTCTGTGCAGTAGCACATCAATTTTGGAATAAAATCCCAAAGGCATTTGATGCCAATACGTTTTTCATTTTATTCTCCCAGGGGTTGGATATTTGATTTGGTTTAATGCTGCTGGTTTGCTTTATTCAGAGCTCTTGCATCTGTATTTCATTTGTATGCTGTTGTTATTTTGTTGCTCTGTTCTTTGCCTTGAGATTAGGCTGGCTGCATATACTCTTGCCAGGCAAAACTACTTTGTTTAACTCTGTCAATAACATGTGTGGAGAACTCCCCACTGCATCACCTCACTGGTTGTTGTCAATGTTCATCTCTCAAGTCGATTGGCACCTATGCAGTAGATTTGCACCTGAGTATGCTAGGTCTATGGGGCCATCTGGCTGAGTTTGCCCAGTCTGAGACTTAAATTTTATCAATAGAAAGTTAAAGCACATTCCCCCCCAAGCAATGGTTGCATCACTGATGTGCATTTTAAAGCAGATAATCACTTTCAGTTAATTCCTTCTATGAGCATGCATAGTTGGACACATCATTTATGACCAGTATTAGCTAGCTTGAACTGTTTACTTTCTGTGTCTGCACAGCCAGTAGCTTCTTTTTAAAGCATAATCTCAAGAAATAATCACAAGATTAGCTGGAGTCATGGGCAGACAGAAAAGGCACACAAAGAATCTACCAGTAAATCTCAATTCAAACATCTGGAACTGAATATGTCAAGTTTAACTCTGTCTTAAAATTGGAGGCAGAAGTAGATGTGTGATAGTGTGAGGCTGCTATAGAAAAAGGACTGTAATTGAATGGGAAAGAAGCATAGTTGTGCAAATGGACACACTGGAACAGCTTCCCAAACGACCTGAGCCAAACTAGCAGGTGCTGGAGCACACCTACTTGAGATCTCTTTCTGATTGCAAATGTGAGATAGAAAACTTATAAACTTATCAATGGTTGGTTGAGAGAACCAGCTGAGTGGGATGAATGATGGGGCAGCTTTCCATGGGTGCACTTCCTAGCCTGAGGTTTAGCTAATGTTCCTGCAGAAACAGTAGAATTCTTCCATCTCTTCCTGCCTATCTGACTTCTCCAGCAAGCTGGATCATTGTTAGGCCAGAGTGCAGGTAAGTTGCATAGCTATGAACTGATGTATGAACTGGGCCATGACATCACAGTAACACGGAACCCTTCTGCATGAGCTTTCTGTTTACTGATAAAACAGACTGATTAAAGACCTCAGCTTTGGGCACGCATAAGTACAAATTGTTCATTTCCATATGATAGAACCTCACTCCTGACAGCCATTCAAAACTAGCCCTTTCTGAGCCAAAAACTTGGCATATAAAAATAAATCAGCATATGAAGAGCTAATTTTGAAATGGTTCCTGCTATTTCTATTTCCTTCTTGCAAAAATGAGAAATTGTGTTCTTCTGCATCACAGAAGCAAAAAGAGAAACCCCTTTAAAAATTTTTTTTGCCAATTTCTTTTTTTTTTCTTTTGCGCATATAAAGTAGCAGTTTTGAACTATGTTGTTTTCTTTCTATTTTGCAACACATGGATATACATTTAGGATCTTGAATGTTTGGGTCATAGAAGCAGAGTTGGTGTCAGCATACTCTGAGGTGGGGCATCTAGCAGGGCCCAGAGTTTCTAGCAGAGTTCATTGCCACTGACCAGCTGTACGCACAGCCCAGCATCAACAGGGAGGGGCATGTGGGTAGTGTGGGCATCTGTGAGTGCAGGTGGTAAGAGGGCTCATGAGGAGATGTGAGAAGGATGCACAGGTTTGTGGGTTAGCAGGTGGGAATGGAAGCATGAGGTAGGATGGGAGGTAGACAGAAGAGAGGAGGAGAGCCCTGGGCAGGCAGGCAGGCAGGCAGCCCCCCAACCCCGCAAACCTGAAACCAGCTTTGCACAGAAGCACAGATCTATGGGGCTTTAAATAATTCCCCCCTAGTGTCTCTGTGGGCACCAGAGAGGAAGGTGATGGGGGGGAACATGTATTTTGGACTGCTCATCAGATTTACCATAGATCAGTTTTCCATCTGAAGAGTAACTCTAAGGGAAAGAACTAGGACTCTACAGTGAAATCTACCCTAATAGGATTTGATGATCTTTTCTCAATTGGTTTTATTGCATTAGCAAGGATGATCTTTTCTAATGCTAACTTCTTGCATAGTTATGCTAGAAGGAGAAAGTGGTGAAATACGGAAAAGGTAATTGCTACAATTTTCAAGGGCTCAGACATCCAATTCCCAATTAAAATTAGAGAGTATGGTGCATAGAAATCCCCTGAGTGGCCTTGAAAGATTCACTGAATATGCTTGGATTAGGGGAGCAGGTGCTAACTTCATTTTTATAGTGAAGTTTTGCTTCATTTGTTGCAGTTTATATCCTGATACATAAATTCCTTAGTTGCAAGTACATTAAGAACTATTTCTCTTCTTGGGTGAAGCCCTAAAGTGATAGTTGTACTACTCATCCATATTCAGAGATGAGGTACAGTGTAACTATTCCATTTTCAAGATTGGAGCTCCCGGTCTCCAGCCGAAGGCAATGGAGACCGGGGGCTATTTTGCCGCCGCCGGAATGACGGGGCAACAGCCGGGTCATAGCGCAACGCGCTATGACGTGGGCGGGGAGGAACCAGCCCAATATAGGACGGCTCCCTCTCCCGCCCAAAGCAGTTGGAGCCTCGTGCTTGGGCTGGGCGACAGCAGGAGATTGTGGTGCCTGCAGAACGCTTAGTTCTGCAGGCCTTGAGGTGGCACGGGCTCAAGCAGCGAGTGATCGAGGGTGGCGTTTTGTTTTGGCAGCAGCTGCAGTTTTTCGTCGGAGGAAGGAATCTGGATCGCGCAGGGAGGCTTTTTGACGCTGCTGCGTTCCTTGTTAGGGGGTGGTAATCGCGCGGGCGGCTTCTCGGCTACGCGCTGTTAATTTTGGCGGCCGTTCTGGGGGTGGAGTCCCTGGCGTCAGTGCACTAAGGGGTGATAGTATTCATTGCTAACCCAGGGGGGGTCTGTTTATATTTTGTAGCAGCCGCGCGTAGAAGGCTCCATTTGAAAGCGGGGTGTGTTCTGTCACGGGGAGGGGTTGTTTTCCTGACTTTGCTTTGTTCTTCAATTCCCTCTTCATAGCTGTAATTTTGAATTAACGGCCCACCGATTTTGTGGGTAACACTCCCCCGGGTGGCTATTTTGATTATTAGGGAAGGCAGTTGGGGGCAGCCATCGTTGGTGCGGCCAGGAAAAGGTTGTGGCAACTTTAGTTGAGTGGCCATTTTGGTTGCTGGCTAGGGCTCTTTGTGCCGGCGGCCATATTGAGAAGGGCTTCTTTGTGCTGCAGTAAAGAGCGGCCATTTTGTGGATCATTTCGCAGGGAGGCCATTTTAGGCTGATAGTGGGTGGTGGTGTGTTCTCTCTAATCTCCCCCTTCACCTTAGCATAGTGATTACATTGAGTAAATACACTAGTTTGGATGGCTCCCAAAAAAGGTCAGGGTAAGCCTAAGGGCAAGCAGCCTGCACCTAAGTTGCCTCCAGGCGCACTGGCACCCCCGACCTCTGACGACGACGATGGGGATCCTATTAATGCCGCTATATTGGCAAGGCTAGATGCTCTGGAGAAGCAGAGGATTGGGCCTCAGCAGGTTGACGCTGCCCCATCCTTGGCTAAAAAGTCCAAAAATCCGGTGTTTCTTCTTTCCAGGCACAGGTATTAGCTCGATTGGCACTTTTGGAGGATGGGCAATCGTCTGCTTCGGGGAGTGGTGACTTGGAGGCTGGGACGGCACAAGACGGTGAAAGGTCTCAACAGTTGGAGCTTTACAAGGGGCCTGTACGTCCTCCACGGCAGGATGGTAAGGCTGGTGCTGCTAGTCAGAATGACACATCGTGGCCTTGGGGTTCAGGTAATCAGGATTCAGCAGGGGCTTCCTCTTCAGGCAAGGTTTCCTCAACTGTTGCGGGGGCTTCTTCATCACCCAGTGGCTGGCATTTTGTGCCACCTGCTGTGGTCGGGGGAACCTCACAAGATTACGGACAAGGGGGCTGGTATCCATCTACTCCAGCTTCTCAGGCGGGATATTCATATGATCAAGCCCCAACTAAAGTTATGCCTGTGGGTGATATAGCTTTGCCACTGGGAGATCACCTTTCCCTGGCTACTAGGGAAAAAATTCTTAAAGGATCTTATGTGGATGTTTTCACTTTGTTATATCGCGAATTGGACAAAAAAGACAAAGAAGACCTAGACGACAGGGACAAGGAGCGTATTAGGAGGCGTAGAGTAGATAGGACCTGGGGTAACTGGTTCCCGGGTTTTCTCATTTATTCCAGTGTAATAGTGCGTCACCAGCCCTGGAGGGCATCGGCGCTTTTACAATATATGGATACAATTTACAAAGCCTTTACAGGTTTTTCAGGACATGCGTGGTTGGAATATGACGAGGGTTTTCGCACAAGGGCGGCGATGAATCCGTCTTTGCGCTGGGACCTTATTCATCCCCACCTCTGGCTACAAGTCGTGTCGGCACCTAAATCTCTGTATTCTGAGCACTCTGACAGTGGTCACGTGGTGCAGCGGTTGCAGAGTCAGAACTCTGCACGGGTGCAGGCAGGGACCGTAGTACAGAGGCGTCCCCTATGTTGGGAATTTACATCAATGGGTACATGTGGAAGGAAATCTTGTTCCTTTCGACATGAGTGCCCTCTTTGTGGGGGCAGCATGCATTGTCTGGTTGCCCCAAGCCTAAGGGACGTTTCGGAGCAAGGGGAGGAAGGCGTCCCGGTGGCGGAGGAGGTCAAGCTTCATCTAATGAGAAAGGGGCCCAGCCCAGTTAAGACGCAAGCGTTAGAGAGTTTTTTGAGAGGTTACCCGAACAAAAAAGATAGTAGGTATTTAATTGAGGGGTTTTTGTTTGGATTTCGGATTCCTTATCAAGGTGAGAGGGCCCCATTTTGGGCCCCTAATTTAAAGTCAGTCATAGGGATGGAAGACATAGTACGAGCTAAAATTGGAAAAGAATGTAAAGAGGGGAGAGTTCTGGGCCCTTTTCTTGCCCCCCAGTGCCTAATCTACGGGTGTCTCCTTTGGGTGTTGTACCAAAGAAGGCTCCTGGTGAGTATCGCCTCATTCATCATTTATCGTACCCTCGGGGCGGATCTGTGAATGATGCTATACCCGATGAGCTTTGTTCGGTTAAATATACTTCCTTCGACCAGGCCATGAGAGTTGTGCGGGGTTGTGGACGTGGAGCACTGTTAGCTAAATGTGACATAAAATCGGCCTTCCGGCTCTTGCCTGTGCATCCTGCCGATTTTGAGTTGTTAGGTTTTGCTTTTGAGGGTCAATACTATATGGATAGGGCCCTCCCCATGGGTTGTTCTGTGTCCTGTGCGGCATTCGAGAGGTTTAGTTCCTTTTTGGAATGGGCCTTGCGATTTCGAACAGGATTGGGCTCTACAGCTCATTATTTGGATGATTTTTTGTTTGTAGGAAGGGACGGGACTGGGCAGTGTGAATTTTTGCTGTCCAGTTTCATAGACATAGCGGCTGAATTGGGAGTTCCCCTGGCAGAAGAAAAACGGAAGGTCCGAAGGCTATTCTAACCTTTTTAGGTATCGAGATAGATACAGTTCAGCAGTGCTCTAGGCTCCCTATGGAGAAGTTGGATAGCCTTCAGGTTTTGATTGACAAAATTATAGTTTTGAGGAAGATATCCCTTTGGGAGTTGCAGCAATTGGTGGGCCATCTCAACTTTGCATGCAAAGTTGTGGCTCCTGGTAGGGCTTTTGTCAGACGTCTTTGTGATGCCATGCGTGGGCTTCGCCTCCCACATCACAGGACTAGGGTGACTAGGGGGATGAGGGAGGATCTTTTGATCTGGAAAGAGTTTTTAAGGTCATTTAATGGGGTGTCCTTTTGGAGAGAAGAATTGCACTTAGAGGCTGAGTTGCAGGTGACATCAGATTCTGCAGGCTCCTCAGGTTTTGGGGTTTACTTCAGACGTCATTGGTGTGCTGAGGATTGGCCGCAGGATTGGTTCCGGGCAGGCTGGGTCAAGGACCTAACCTTTCTGGAGTTTTTCCCGATTGTTGTGGCAGTGGGGATTTGGACGGCTGATTTTGCTGGTCGTTCGGTCCACTTCTGGTGTGACAATCAGGCTACAGTACACGTGATAAACTCCCTAACATCCCGGTCAGTACGGGTCATGAGGTTAGTTAGGGCATTTACACTGATCTGTTTAAGAAATAATATATTATTTCGTGCAAGGCACGTTCCGGGCGCAAGTAATGGGGTCGCTGACGCTCTCTCTCGGAAACAGATGGAGAGGTTCCGTCAGCTGGCCCCGGAGGCGGACGAGCGCCCGGTAAGGATGCCCCCCAGTTTTTGGCAGATTGGCGGCTTGAAGCTGAGCGAGCGATAGGTATGGCTCTCGCCCCTTCAACACGTAAATCGTACATGAGGGCTGGTCACCAATTTGTTGCTTTCCAAAGGGAGGCCGGATTACGGCATGAGTGGCCTATTCCGGTCCATCAATTGATGCAATACTGTGTTTATCTGAAGGGCAAGGGTTTGTCGGTTCGCTCTATAAAGGGCAGGTTATCTTCTCTAGCTTACGCAGGTAAGGCTGCTGGACATGAGGACAAGACTAATGATTTTCGAATTAAGAAAATGCTGGAAGGGTGGTCTCGTGAGGCAGGGCAGCTGCCTGATTCTAGGGAGCCATTGACTCCTTCAATTTTAAAGGGCCTAAAGGCGTTGTGGCCGGACCTTTGTTCTGATGAATACGAGGCCGCTCTTTTTCACTCAGCGTCTTTGCTGGCATTTTTTGAGCACTCCGTGTCAGTGAGCTTGTCCCTGCTTCGCGACATGATACTTCTAATCGGGCTCTTAATTTGAGTGACATCCGGGTTACTGCAGACCGTGTTGTCATTCATATTAAGCGGTCAAAGACTGACCAGTTGGGTAAAGGCTCAGCAATTGAATTGGGACGTTGTTATGAGTCGGATTTGTGCCCGGTAGCAAGTTTACATTGCTACTTGCAGTTGCGGGGGTCCGACATTGGGGTCTTATTTCAACACAGAGATGGTTCACCTCTCACAAAGTTTCAGTTTTGGGCATTGACAAAACGGGCACTTGATGCTTTGGGTTTGGGGGGCTTCTGTTTTGGGACCCATTCATTTAGGATTGGAGCTGCTTCCACGGCAGCTTCCCTGGGGTACTCTCAAGAGGACATAAAGGGCATAGGGCGTTGGAAAACTCGTAGTTTTAAAAGTTACGTTCGTCAGTGTAAATTTTAAGCAGTTCCTGTTGCTAAAATAGTTCTTTTTCAGGTGCTGTGGGCCTGCAGGCGCGACGGAGAGTCCTATTATGCGGCCACAGTATGGTTTTTTGGGCGGCTCGCCAGGCCAGGAGGACGTCAGTTGGTTCTCAGTTAGGTTTGAGTGAGTTTGCTGTTGTTGAATGGTGGGGACGTAGGGGCATGCATTGGCCCAGATTGCTCCCACTTCTGTTTGAGGAACGGCATGGGCCGCCTCCTGACGTTTTATTTGTGCACTTAGGTGGCAATGATCTTGGCCTGATGAAAGGCAAGGCCCTGGTGATTCAGGCTACACACGATCTTTCAGTGATCCGGAGAAGATGGCCTGGGGCTTTGATAATCTGGTCGGCGATCTTGCCGAGGCAGGTATGGCGCAACCTGGGGGATCCCAGGTGCATTGACCGGGCTCGCCGCAAGGTTAACCGGCAGATGAAGAAAGCTATGGAGGGTGGCCTGGGTCAGTTTTTACCACATCCTGGAATTGTGGTAGGAAATGTTGACCTCTATAGGCAAGATGGTATTCACATGTCAGACAAGGGCAACAAATTCTTTTGGAGGATATTCAGCAAGGGATTAGGGCTGCACTTGGCTTGGAGGCCGCGTCGGCCAAAGCAGAGGCTTGACCTCGCTAGTGGCAGAATAGTGCAGGGAGTAGAAAGCAGAAATTGGTGAGCACCTTAAGCCATTCCTAGTTTAGGAACATGGGGTCATCAGGAACGGCCTGCGGGTTATTAAGGCTCTGGGTGGTGAATGATGATTCCCTCTGGGAACCTCTTGGATAAGCTCCTCTCTGCAAACTGTATGGTTTCAGGGGTAGGTGCTCCCAGGAGGCCACCAGTGGCTGGGCTGCTGGTCGCAAGCCAGATTAATGGCTCAAGATCGGGGTTGGTGGCTCGCCCGTATCTTGGACAAGGAGGCTGGTCTGTCTGACACCTGCCTTGTCTATTCTGCTCTTGAATCGATTCCTTGCTGTTTTAGTTGTTTAAACATTATGTAGTTAATAAAGTGGCCCTTGTTTGATCCAAAACTGTTGTCCGTCTTTTTATTCCGTCTGCGGGGGCAATGGAGCTCCCGGTCTCCAGCCGAAGGCAATGGAGACCGGGGGCTATTTTGCCGCCGCCGGAATGACGGGGCAACAGCCGGGTCATAGCGCAACGCGCTATGACGTGGGCGGGGAGGAACCAGCCCAATATAGGACGGCTCCCTCTCCCGCCCAAAGCAGTTGGAGCCTCGTGCTTGACCCGCCCGCCCGCCCTGTTTCTAGTGTAGGCTTTGGCTGGTCGCCTATGGGGGCCAGGTAGGAATTTTTCGCCATTTCCCCAGATTGGCGTTGGGGGAGTTGGTGTTTTCGCCTACCTTACACTGGTTGACGGTGGAACAACGGGTTGTGGTAGGCCATTTAAATAGGCTGGTCACTTTGGCAGAATAGTGCAGGGAGTAGAAAGCAGAAATTGGTGAGCACCTTAAGCCATTCCTAGTTTAGGAACATGGGGTCATCAGGAACGGCCTGCGGGTTATTAAGGCTCTGGGTGGTGAATGATGATTCCCTCTGGGAACCTCTTGGATAAGCTCCTCTCTGCAAACTGTATGGTTTCAGGGGTAGGTGCTCCCAGGAGGCCACCAGTGGCTGGGCTGCTGGTCGCAAGCCAGATTAATGGCTCAAGATCGGGGTTGGTGGCTCGCCCGTATCTTGGACAAGGAGGCTGGTCTGTCTGACACCTGCCTTGTCTATTCTGCTCTTGAATCGATTCCTTGCTGTTTTAGTTGTTTAAACATTATGTAGTTAATAAAGTGGCCCTTGTTTGATCCAAAACTGTTGTCCGTCTTTTTATTCCGTCTGCGGGGGCAAACAGTAACAGTAATCAACAGAATATGCAGAATATTTTTTTTTTAGGCTGATGTTTCCCTTCACCAGAAGTGCAAAAGACAAGTGTAATTAGCGGAAATAGCAGAGAGAACAGTAGCGACAATAAGAAACTTGTTGAATGGACGTCTGCTACTGGAACAGAACTTCACTGCCTAAGGGAATATATAAGGGTGCAGGAAAAGGATCAAGGTCACATAAAATGCTAGCCAATACAGGACAACAAAGAAAAGTGAGGATGACAATGCACAAGTGACGTACAAATTACGTAGTGTAGCTGCTTCTTAATCCCCTAATCCTCAACTTCTAGAAATAGTAAAATGTTCTTACTGGGACGCACAGGATATTCACTCAACCAACTGAGCATCAGACAATGGTGGTGGGGGGAGAAGTGGTGCATATTGGTTTGCACCGCTGCCAGGCACACAAGCTGGTCTTGGGTAATAATGTTGTTGTTTTTTTCCCCTGTCATTTGAGGTGGACCATTAATCAGAGTATTCACGGAGGGAATTCTCTCCTTGTTGAAAATAGTTTCAGGTGGTTAGCCATGCTGGTCTGCAGTAGAAGGGCAAGGTTTGAGTCCAGTAGCACTTTAAAGACCAACAAGATTTCCAAGTATATGCTTGCCAGAGGCACAGCTCCCTTATCTGACAAAAGTATGTGACCAAGGGAGCTTTGGCTCTCAAAAGTTTATACCCTGGAAATCGTGTTGGTCTTTAAGATGCTACTGAACATGAATCTTGTACTCCCTGTTGATTATCATAACCTGGACCAGCACATAGACCAGCATGATGTTAATGAGCCACATCTCTTGGCAAAGGATATTAACACTGAACTTTGAGCCAGGGCAGTTCTGCCCAAAACAGGTGAACCTGCTTTGAGTTGCCTATTAAGGAACCCACACTAATACTAATGAAGATAGTAAAATGATTAATAAACCTTAGCTTAACACACGTTTGTTTGTTGTTGTTGTCTTTTGGTGTGAGATAGCAATTTCTTTGCAAAACATAAACAAAATTAGCAGCAATGGAATTTGGTGTATATACATATCACACTCATTGTGTAAACCTAAGTGTAACTGTACCCTTCTAAGCCCACTGACAAATTGATTTAGAAGAGTGTAGTTCTGCTTAAGGATTGCACCAGAATATTTGTTAGTTGAAAAAGAAGTGTCCAGTCTTGTGAGACTGATTACCTTCAACTACACAGATAGCTGGAAATTGGTGCTCCAACTAGTAATCTGTAAAATAATATGAACAACCACAATGCAAATGACAGTGAGGAAAAGAACACACACAAATGCACATACAGAGAGACAGTATATATATATGTGAGATACCAAGAAGTGCAAGTGTTAATAGTTTTCCTCCTGCTCGGTGAACCTGTACCTCAGGTGCAAGCTGCTCCCTTACAGATCAAGGTTTAGCTGAAACGGTTGATTTCTCAAAATCCTGATGGATTGACATTGTTGCATTCTAGTAACAAAGTGAAATGGAGCCAGAAATCAAATATATTATGCTACTAAATCATCTTTTCCCTGGAAATCTTATATTAAAATAGGTTTTAAGGATTTGCTGTGCTCCTCTTATTTACCCATACCTAATATTTTTACAAAGTATCCTCCAGCACTCACAAATCCAAAACACACACAAAAAATGCAGAACATGAGTATGGGCAAAATATAGAACATGTATACCTTGCCCTTTATACCATGAAAATTTGCTCATGGAGACTAAAAGGTAAATTTTGTAATGCATCTATGAGGGAGATAAAACAACTCAGCTAAGATTACTGAACTTTGGTCACACTGTGGGAAGGCAAGACTCACTGAAAAAAAGACAATAATGCTAGGAAAAGTTGGAGGCAGCAGGAAAAAAGGAAGACCCAGCATGAGATAGATTGATTCAATCAAGGAAGCCATGGTCCTCAGTTTGCAAGACCTGAGCAAGGCTTTTAATGACAGAATGTTTTGGAAGTCATTAATTCATAGGGTGCCATAACTCAGAAGCAACAATAGCACTTAACACATATAAGGAATATAGAATCTATGAAACAGTCGTTTCCACAAGCAAACATTAAAAATAATAATTAATAATTGATTAATTATTGTTATTCTTTGATACTGTTTTGTGGTTTTATCTGGACAGTGCCACTCCCATTTTGACTTTTGATTTAGTTAGGAAAAGGTGAAAGGGCAGTGTATTCTAATTCCCATCCACCCAGTACACCAGCCCTGCTCTAACACCAGCGTATACAGTGAACATCCACACAGTTAAGTTCTAAGTTGAATGATGATTTCAACAGCAACTGTGGAATTTGCCCATGCAGATTTGTTGATACAGTAATACAGAGATATCTCCTGACATCAAAAATGGGACAATGTGCAGAGTGGGTATGCTAATAAGGTGAACACAACACTCCACAAAAGCTTGTTGTCATCAAAAGCTGTCCTTATTGATGGTATGGCAGAAAGTTCTGCAGTACTTCCAGAAAACATTTAGAGCCAAACCATACTGGGCCTCTGGAAAATAATTCTCCAAGGATGGAGAAAGACTGCTGAAAACACCACTTCTTGTTTTAACTACATATAGAGCGGGAACCATTTTAGCAGCACCCAAAATGAAGACACTAAAACCAAATATATAGGTTAAACTAAGTTTATTAATCTCCCCCAAGGATCACTGTCTTGTTGTGGCGAGGGGGCTTGCGTGGTTCGATGAGGCTGTGGGCTATGCCATGGAGGGCCACCCAGGATGGACAGGCCACAGCAAAGAACTCAGACCAAGCGTGATCCCCTGGAGAAGGAAATGGCAACCCACTCCAGTATCTTTGCCAAGAAAACCCCATGGACAGTAACAAAAGGCTAAAAGATATGATGCCGGAAGATGAGCCCCTCAGGTCAGAAGGTGTCCAATTTACTACTGGGGAAGAGCAGAGGGCAAGTACGAATAACCCCAGAAAGAGTGAAGCAGCTGGGCCAAAGCTGAAAGGACGCTCAGTTGTGGATGTGTCTGACAGTGAAAGGAAAGTCTGATGCTGCAAAGAACAATACTGCATAGGAACCTGGAATGTAAGATCTATGAATCAAGGTAAGCTTGACGTGGTCAAAAATGAGATGGCAAGAATGAACATCGAAATCTTGGGAATCAGTGAACTAAAGTGGACAGGAATGGGCGAATTTAACTCAGAAGACCATTATATCTACTACTGTGGCCAGGAATCCCGTAGAAAAAATGGTGTGGCCTTTATAGTCAACAAGAGAGTGAGAAAGGCAGTATTGGGATACAATCTCAAAAATGACAGAATGATCTCGGTCCAAATCCAAGGCAAACCATTCAATATCACAGTAATCCAAGTCTATGCCCCAACCACTGCTGCAGAAGAGGCTGAAGTGGACCAGTTCTATGAAGACCTACAACAGCTCATAGAACTAACACCAAAAAATGATGTCCTCATCATCATAGGAGACTGGAATGCTAAAGTAGGAAATCAAAAGGTAACCGGAATAACAGACAAGTTTGGCCTTGGAGAACAAAATGAAGCAGGGCAAAGGCTAACAGAGTTTTGTCAAGAGAACACGCTGGTCATGGCGAACACCCTTTTCCAACAACCTAAGAGGTGTCTCTACACATGGACATCACCAGATGGGCAACACCGAAATCAGATTGACTATATAATTTGCAGTCAAAGATGGAGAAGCTCTATCCAGTCAGTAAAAACAAGACCTGGAGCTGACTGTGGCTCAGATCATGAGCTACTCATTGCAAAATTCAGACTTAAATTGAAGAAAGTTGGGAAAACCACAAGGCCATTCAGATTTGACCTAGATCACATCCCCAATGAATATACAGTAGAGGTGAAGAATAGGTTTAAGGAACTAGATTTGATAGTGAAAGGGCAGTGTATTGTAATTCCCATCCACTAGGCAATCCATTAAGGGACTAGATTTGATAGAGTGCCTGAAGAACTATGGACAGAGGTCCGTAACATTGTAAAGGAGGCAGCAATCACCGCCATCCCAAAGAAAAAGAAATGCAAAAAAGTAAAGTGGCTATCTGATGAGGCTTTACACATAGCAGAGGAAAGAAGAAAAGCTAAAGGCAACGGTGAAAAGGAAAGATTTGCCCAACTGAATGCAGATTTCCAGAGAACAGCAAGGAGAGATAAGGAGGCTTTCCTGAATAAACAATGCAAAGTAATAGAGGAAAACAATAGATTGGGAAGGACTAGAGATCTCTTCAAGAAAATTGGAGAAATCAAGGGAACGTTCCATGCAAAGCTGGCCATGATAAAGGACAAAAATGGTAGGGACCTAACAGAAGCAGAAGAGATTAGGAAAAGATGGCAAGAATACACAGAAGAACTATACAAGAAGGACCTCAATGTCCTTGACAACCACAATGGTATAATCACTGACCTCGAGCCAGACATCCTGGAAAGTGAAGTTAAATGGGCCTTAGAAAACATTACTAACAACAAAGCTAGTGGAGGTGATGGTATCCCAGCTGAGTTATTCAAAGTCTTAAAAGAAGATGCTGTTAAAGTGCTGCACTCAATTTGCCAACAAATTTGGAAAACACAACAGTGGCCACAGGATTGGAAAAGGTCAGTGTACATTCCAATTCCAAAGAAGGGCAATGTCAAGGAATGTTCAAACTATCGCACAATTGCACTAATTTCACACACTAGCAAGGTCATGCTCAAAATACTACAAGCTAGGCTCCAACAGTACGTGGATTGAGAACTGCCAGAAGTACAACCTGGGTATCGAAGAGGTAGAGGAACTAGAGATCAAGTTGCCAACATTCGCTGGATTATAGAGAAAGCAAGAGAGTACCAGAAAAACATCTACTTCTGCTTCATTGACTATGCTAAAGCCTTTGATTGTGTGGATCACAATAAATTATGGCAAGTACTTAAAGAGATGGGAGTACCGGACCACCTCACATGTCTCCTGAGAAACCTGTATAAGGGTCAAGAAGCAACAGTTAGAACCGGATATGGAACAACTGATGGGTTTGGCATAGGAAAAGGAGTACGACAAGGATGTATATTGTCACCTTGCTTATTTAATTTATATGCAGAGTACATCATGCAAAATGCTGGCCTGGATGAATCACAAGCTGGAGTTAAGATTGCTGGGGAAAAGATCAATAACCTCAGATATGCAGACAATACCACTCTGATGGCAGAAAGTGAAGAGGACCTCAAGAGCCTCTTGCTCAGGCTGAAAGAGGAGAGCGCAAAAGTGGGCTTGAAGCTCAACATCAAAAAAACTAAGATCATGGCATCCGGCCCCATCACTCCTTGGCAAATAGAAGGGGAAGTCATAGAAGTAGTGACAGACTTCACGTTCCTAGGATCCCAGATCACTGCAGATGGTGACTGCAGCCATGAAATTAAAAGACGCCTGCTCCTTGGGAGGAAAGCGATGGCAAACCTAAACAGCATGATAAAAAGCAGAGACATCACCTTGCCAACAAAAGTCCGCATGGTCAAAGCAATGGTATTCCCCGTAGTAATGTATGGCTGCGAGAGTTGGACTATAAGGAAGGCCGAGTGCTGAAGAATAGATTCTTTTGAACTATGGTGCTGGAGAAGACTCTTGAGGGTCCCTTGTACTGCAAGGAGATCAAATCAGTCAATCCTAAAATAAATCAACCCTGATTGTTCCCTGGAAGGCCAGATCCTGAAGCTGAAGCTCAAATACTTTGGCCACCAAATGAGAAGGGAGCATTCCCTGGAGAAGACCCTGATGCTGGGAAAGATTGAAGGTCAAAGAAGAAGGGGACGGCAAAGGATGAGATGGTTAGACAGTCTCATTGATGCAATGAACATGAAATTGAGCAAAATTCAGAGGACAGCAGAAGACAGGAGGGCCTGGCGTAATCTGGTCCATGGGGTCGCGAAGAGTTGGACTCGACTGTGCGACTGAACAACAAGTTTATTAATGACTGAACCAAATCAACATAACAGTGACCCAACGTTTAGGATGGGTGGCTGCTAACAAGCCTACCACAGCTACTGATATTTTGGCTCCAAATATGTCCAGCATTATCACTGACTTCATTTAGTCTTGCCTGCATACAAAACAGTACAGAGTGGTATAAACTTAATTTCCTTCCCTCAATGTCCCACTCATCTAAGGCTTTGGTTAATGTTACTCACCACCACCACCACCTCCTCCAAGCTATGGAACCCAATGACAGGCTATCTTGGGAAAGCAAAGGTCTGTTATAGCAAAATAAAACAAAAGTCCACTGGCACCTTAAAGACCAATAGCACTTATTTCAGTACTAGGAATAAGGCCTGTTGTGGAAATAAATGCAGCGAGCTCTAGAAAGAAACTCTGGGCCAGTGCCCTGGCCTTGGGCACTCAGTGTCAATTTGCTATGGTGACCTCAGCAGGGTATAATGACACTGAGTTTACTGTTTTCTCCAGGGGAACTGATCTCTACCATCTGAAGAGCAGCTGTAATTCTCAGTCATCTCCAGTCCTCCCCTGGAGATTGGCAAAAGTGGTTCCCCAGGAGGAAAGGACTGGTTTTGAGGGTGGAATCTATGGCATTGTACCTGTCTGAGGTCCCACTCCTCCTCAAACCTCATCCTCTCCAGGCTCCACGCCTCAAATCTCCAGGAATTTCCCAGCCTGGAGCTGGCAACCCTATCTCCTTCCCAGCCAACCATCAACCTACCTTTATTTCCCCTTCTGACTTCAGTTTTCTATCTCCTCCCCCCGCCCTCCTGGATAGCAATTGTAGTTCTAAGTGATCTCCAGCCCTCCCCTGGAGATTGGCAACAATGGTTCCCCAGGAGGAAATGGCTGGTTTGGAGGGTGGAGTCTATGGCACAGTACCTGCCTGAGGTTCCACCCCCTTCTCAAACCCCACCCTCTCCGGGCTCCACCCCTCAAAGCTCCAGGAATTGTCATACCTAAAGATGGCAACTTTATCTCCTCCCCTCTCAGCAGCCTCTTCCTAGGCAAAGTTCTGTCTTTCTTATTAGTGGGAAGCAAAGCAGCTAATTTCATTCTCCTCTTCTGCTTTGTGATCTGTACTGCAACCCTGCAAGGTAGGTTAGGCAGAAAGTCTGGGGCTGGTCCAAAATCACCCAGGCAGCTTCCATAGGGAGGCTCCTGCTGAACAGGAGCAAGCAGCCAGGGCTAGTAACGTAATGCATGAAGTCACCTTGAGAGTGCTGGCAGGCCTAGGTTTGCCAAAAAAGACAGATTGATGCAAAGGAGGATGGAATGTCTCCATATCTTTATTTTGCCTTAAATTGGTTTTAATGCCAGCAGAGTGAGAAAATGCCAGAGGCTCTGGATGGGTGCCCCATGGTAAATGGACCAAACCGTTCATAAAGGTTTTCCAAAACACTACTCTGTCGATAATTCATTTTCTACACTCACAGCGTCCTGTGCCAGAATGCAACACATTCCTAGCACTTTGAATTAGCACCAGAGCTTTAAGAGCTCTCCATCTGTCACCTGGTATTCCATGGAAGAAATGGGTTGTTTGGAGGGAGGGTGACTATGGCATTGTATCTGTCTGAGGTCCCCCTCTTCCTCCTCCTCAGACCCCACCCTCAGCAGGCTTCATCCCTAAAATATCCTGGAAGTTTCCAACTTGGAGCTGGCAACCCTATGTCCTTTCCAGGCAACTATCAGCCTACTTTTATCTGCTTGTCTGTCTTCAGGTTTACATCTCCCCTCCCCCCCCACAGCCTCTGCTTACGGAAAGGGCAGTCTTTTCCTGCAGTGGGAACCAAAGCAGCATCATTCTCCTCTCCCCCACATGATCCGCACAACAACCTTGTGAGGTATGTTAATGTTGAAAGTCTGTGAATGGTCCATAATCCCCCAGGCAGCTTTTATAACATGAACCTGGGACCTGCACACCATCCTCTGAAGCGCTCTCAGGTACATATCTGTGGCAGTAATGGGGTGACTGCTGGCACCTTTTCCTATCATTTTTTGCCTTGTGGTATTATGCTTGTGGTGTGATCTGTCTTTTTTGTGGTGTGGCATGGTTGTGTTATTGGGGCCGAGTTCAGTCTGGCAGTTTGAAGTGGGAGTGAGTCGTGGCAAAAAAACCCTAGAACAAACTGTTCCCAGTTTTCCCAGTCACACTGTGCTGACTGATGCAGGAGCCTACCAGGGAGGAGGCATGAGGGAGCGTTCACACTGTTGGCCCGAAGGCGCAGCTGTAAGGTGAGGCTTTCTGTTTCACTAATCTGCAGATATGTGCTTATATGCATGAGTGCATATGAGCATGAGCACACAATCAAAATCACAGATTTTAGCATTCACACTGTGTTGGTGCAGGATATATGAAGAATAGACACACTTTCTGGAATTTGATACCAATTTTAACAGGTATCTTTTTTAACTCGGGAATGAAGCGTCACAAGACAGGTTGAATACGGCTGGGGAACGCTGGACAGATGTGCCTGTGTGAATGCCCCCTTTAATCTGCTTGTGAAACGTTGCTGAAACACGCCTCTCTTGGGGCAAACTGCCAGTCTGAACTTGGCCTGGGTTTGTTTCTTTTGAAGGGGAAGTGATGTGTTGTGAGTGAGGACATATGTTATCTCAGAATACACCAGGTCGCATATGCAACTGACAGTTCCAACTGTATCGCGGGGAGGAGTTTGAGGTGTGGAATGGAGTGAAGTCCAATCAGCTTCCATATGCAAATGACCTTGAAATGCTGGCCCAATCAGAGAAGAATGGCCTAAGTTGCAGTGGGTGGAAGAGAACTCAGGCAACACAGCCAGTGGATAGAGACACCTTGTGATTGATACATCACGGAACCAACTCATTTTGGAGAGCATAGAATGTTGCCATACCAAATTGCTTTTATATAATATGGATGAGGTTTTTGTCTGAGTCCTGGTCAAGAGACTCCCAACAACATTCTCTTTGGCAGTGATTTGTTTATTGAGATATCAGCATGATCCAGGCTAGAACAGTACCATGTCCGAACTGAGGTTCTGGTGGGAAAGTCCAAAGATATTCAAACAGGGCCCCCCTGAGGAATAACCAATCATACTCCACAGCCATCCTGCCTACCTCTTGCATTCACTACCACCCACACCTGGGAATATACAATTAGCTGCAATAGCAAGCTGGCACAGCTTCAGTCTCAAGGCTGTTCCTCTAGGAGGAAGGTATCTTAAGGAAGAGTTACAATGCCTACAATAGAGACACACACAGCCATTCACACACACACACACACATGGGATTTCCCTCTCCGCTGTAACTATGGCAAGAGTTTGACAGTTTTTATGAGTCAGAACTGAGCCATGATTCACAAAAGCTCATATTGAAATAAATGTTATTATTCTTTAAGTTAGTTGTTGTAGATTTTCTGGGCTGTATGGCCATGGTCTTGGCACTGTAGGATCTGACGTTTTGCCAGCAGCTGTGACTGGCATCCTCAGAGGTATAACACAGAAAGCTGGAGTATGCTCCATGTTGAGGTGAGAAGAAAAATGGTAGGCAGGTAATTCTTTAAGTTGCTCTTAAAATTATTACCCCATTAGTCAACAGGACACCTGGACACATTAACACAAACAAAGCAAGGCTTCACTGGCTCCTATCAGATAAGAATGCAGAGATTACACATTCAGTCGCTGAATTTTGTGCATTAATTCTTAGATTGTGGGAATCGCATTTTAAATTCAGATTTCTATTTTTGTCTATTATGACTGTTTTTCTCTCCCTTACATATTATGCTTACTCTGTATAAAACTAAACTAAACTAAGTTGCTACTAACATGGGAATGGCCATTCATCCTTAGATACCTCAGGCTGTTTGCAATTTAGTACTATCTATACATTACCAACCTGCACTATTCCTGTCCGGCCTAGTCATGGCCTCACCAGTTCAAGACCAGGCATAATTATAATTAAATCGCAAACCACTCAAACAACGAGAAGCAGGTGCAAAAAGGTCCATGCCAGTTTGAAAGACTCCCATTCCATTCCTTCTTGAACCCTAAAAGGTGAACAACCAATCTCACAGTATTCTATAGAGAGAGTGGATGGGTCAGCTAGCAGGAGAAACCTGCAATGGGGATTAGGAACATCCTAACATTTTTTTAAAAAACCCAGATTATTTAATTAAAGCACGCTATATTAATATATTATTCTTCATACCACTTGGGAAAAACCACCCATCAGTTTCACTGTTTTAAGCAAATGCAAAAATTTTCAGATATCCTTAGCTGAATCATTGTATCAGTGGAGATTAGGGTGTGATTTGTGATATTTCTGAGCAAGCCAGTCTTTCATCATATTTTGAGTAGTGGCCATCCAAACAGAGTAGATAAAACCATAAAAGGCAGATTTAGAACAAGGCATCAGGAAGTGCTTCTTCCTTCTTTGTGCCTGATGAAAAAACATCACCAGCATTTTTGACAACAAATACACTGAGCTGACATATTAGACCAGCAAGCTATAAACCTAAAATATACTTTTGCTAGAGCTATGGGAAAATATTCACACTTCCTGCAGAACTGTCAAAAATCCTACTTTTGTCTCATTTACAAAATAAAAATAAAAATAAAAGTCTGACATTTGCTTGACAATCTCTTCTGCATTTTTGTGCATAAGAGATGTATTTTATGCTCAGTGCCACAGTGTCTGAGTACTAATGAACTAGCCCAAATTTGTATTGGCTATGGGTGAAATTACTTCTGGAACTAATACCTCACAACAGCAAAATGATTTTGCCCACAAGTGGATTCTACATATTACAGAAAGTTGCAACCCACATCTATCAAAATCATGAGGATGTTCTCTATGTTGTTTAAGAGTAAAAACAGCAAGCCTAAATCATATGTCCTGTAGATCTTTAGAACAACTTGGAAGATATCTGAGTTGATTGATACAGTGTACACTGTGAACCCATAAAAATATCCCCTGAGCTCTGCGTTATTTTTTTCCCTAATAATCATCAACATAAGAATGTGTTATACAGCAAATAGGACAAGAGGGGCTGGACAAATATCTAGGGAAGACAAAGGTTTGTTCTTCTTTATGCTCTTCCTCCACTCTTCAACATACTTTTTTTTTTTTTTGCTCAACCCAATCCAAGAAGGTAACCAGGTTTCTCTCACTCGTTATCACTTGCTAGATCAGGAACTGTGGGTGAAAATTCTGTTGAGACAATGCAGGGGAGATGATGTACATATGCTTAATGCAAATCTCTGAGATTTGCATTAGTTCACATAATTTACATATCCTCCACTCTCTCAAAACTCTGAGTAAACTCAGTCTAGGTCTCCTCCTCACAATTGGTTGTACAGGGTAAAATTTGGCCTTGGAAGATTGAAAAGAAGCAAGTGGTTTAATTCTCATCCTGGCCATATGGAGGCTTTTGACTACACGATGCTCTTTAGGGATGGGCATGAACCAGCTCATGAACTAAAGTCCATGATGAATTTTGGCTGGTTAATGGTTCGTTAAATGAAGTTCCTGGCAGGTCAACCAGCACAAGCTTTCCATGAACTTTTTTAAAAAAATTATTAATAGGATATTAATAAAATAAAAATAATAGGATAACATATTCCATATTTCAAAATATCATTAAATACATCCTTTTCTAATATCCCCTCCCTCCCCTCCTCATGGCTTCCAGCAATGCTCCCACCCCTTCATTAACCCCTTGTTACTTCACTTTTCATTTACATTAAAACTTCTCACTTTTTCAATTCTTCATTTCTAACATTTTCAGTTTCTCTGTCTAGATCTTAGGTAACCTTTTAGCTACTATTCAATCATTATTTTCTATACTTTACTCTCAATAGTTATCAAAGCAAAGTAAATTATTTTTAACATCCCAGTTCATTTCAACATAGTCTTTAAAATCCTTCCATTCTGCAAGAAATTCTTCATCTTCTTTATCATTTTTTCAATTTGTCTATTTCTGCCATAAAAAGCATCTTCTTTATCCAGTCCCATTTTTCCGGCACTCTTTTTGCTTCCAAAATTGAGTATAGGTCATTCTAGCTGTTGAAATCAAATGCCATAACAATGTTCTCTTTGTCACATTTATTTCTTCCATTTTAAGACCTAAAAGTAATACTTCTGGTTCTTTTTTCAGGGTACATTTCAGAATTTTCTGTATTTCATTGTGAACTTCTGTCCAAAAAGCTACTGCTTTATCACAAGTCCACCACATATGGTAAAATGAGCCCTCCTTTTTTTTACATTTCCAACACTTGTTAGACATGCTCTCATTCATATTGGCAATTTTTTTTGGCGTCATATACCATCTATACATCATTTTATAACAATTTCTTTTCACATTAATACAGGTTGAAATTTTCATTGACTTCTTCCACAAACATTTCCACGATGACATAGTTATTTCTTTATTTATATTTATAGCCCATTTTATCATTTGTTCTTTTACCATTTCATCCTCTGTATACCATTTTAACAAAACCTTATAAATTTTTGAAATCACTTTCTTCCCTTTCTCTGCCCATACATCTTCAATTTCATTATTTTCCTTCCTGAAACCATATCTCTTTTTGTCAGTCTTAAATAAATCATAAATCTGTCTATAATTTAACCAATCATATTCAAAGTCCAGTTCCTCTCTAGCTCTCATCACGAAGCTATTCCCTTCTGCTTTTAAAATGTCTCTATAGGGTATCCAATCCTCACCTTTATGCCTTGAAAGTGGTTTAATTACTTCTGCCGGTACTATCCATAGTGGTCTTGCTTCGGAAAAAAAAAAAATTATACGTTATCCAAGTCCCAAACAGTGATCTTCTTATAAAATGGTGTTTTTTAAAAATTGTCCATTTTGGATTTTTCATACCATAAATAGGCGTGCCAGCCAAATTTACGATCATGTCCTTCCAGCGCTAACAGTTTTCTATTGTCTAGATTGATCCATTGTTCTAACCAAGATAGGCACACCGCATCATGATAGAGTCTAAAATTAGGTAGTTGAAATCCTCCTCTTTCCTTTGCATCACATAGAATCTTCATTTTAATCCTCTGTTTCCTTCCTGCCCACACAAATTTTGATATTTCTTTCTGCCATAAGTTCAACACCTTGCACTCTTTTACTATTGGAATAGTCTGAAATAAAGACATCAAATGAGGTAAAACGTTCATCTTGACTACCGATATTCTTCCCAATAATGACAAGTTCAAAGTGTCCCATTTTTTATATCCTGTTGAATTTTACTCCAGATCTTTTCATAGTTGTTCTTAAAAAGATCTATGTTTTTCATTGTCAACTCAATTCCTAAGTATTTTGGTTTTTTAACCACTTCACATTGTATTTTTTCTTGCAATTCTAGTTGCTTTTCTTTCATCATATTTTTACATAACACCTTTGTTTTATTCTTGTTCACATAAAATCCAGCCAGGTCTCCAAATTCCTTAATCTTTTCCATCAACAATGGTAGATTATTTATTGGCTCTTCAACCAAAAACATTACATCATCCGCAAATGCTCTATATTTATACGTGAAACCTCCAATTGTAAGTCCCTTTATATTCTTTTCCTCTCTTATCTTCCCCAACAGAACCTCCAAAATACAAATAAACAATAGAGGGGATAACGGACAACCTTGTCTGGTCCCTTTTTGAACCTTGAAATGATTTGTCATTTCTTTATTTGCATTCAATAATGCTTTTTGTTCTGAGTATATCAACCTAATTACGTTTAAAAAGGGCTGTCCAATGTCCATTTTCTCCATCACTTGGAACATAAAATCCCAATTTAAATTGTCAAAGGCTTTTTCAGCATCTACAAATAGAAAAGCAACCTCTTTTTCTGGGTGTTTATCATAATACTCAATTGCATCTACCACCATTCTTAAATTGTCTCTGATTTGTCTGTTTGGTAAGAAACCAGCTTGTTCTTCTGCTATAACATCTTTCAAATAATTCTTCAATCTTTCTGAAATTATTTTGGCAAACAATTTATAATCGTTATTAAGAACAGAAATTGGTCTGTAATTTTTTACATCTGTTAGATCTTGTCCTTCTTTCGGTATGAGTGATATATTGGCTTCTTTCCACATCTCTGGAATTAATTTAGTCTCCTGTATATCATTTGATAAGAGTTCAAAAATTGGGGTCAGTTCCTCTTTTAATTTTTTATAAAATTTTGCAGTAAATCCATCTGGACCTGGAGCTTTCCCCAACTTTGCCTCCTCTATCGCATTATAAATTTCTTCTTTTTGAATTGGACCATTCAACATTTCCTTGATTTTTTTTTCCACCTTTGGAATTTCTACTTTGTTCAAATATTTTTTATTTTTTTCCGGATCTATATTCTTTTTTTGAAATAATTTCGCATAGTACTTAAAAAAACCCTCTTTTTAAACCATTCGTATCCACAATTTCTTTATCTTCTTCCATTATTTCCATGAACTTTTAAGCTGTTTGTGGTGGTTTGTGGAGATTCATAAATGGATACGTTTCCAGACAGACAGTCTCCACTCAATTTAAATGTTAACCAAACTTAAAAGCAACAGGGGAGTGGAACATGGTGGGCATGTAGAGGAGCATTGGGGGGGGGTCTCTTGCAACTTTGATGTCTCTGGCTTGTACAGGATCTGTTCTATATTCTCCTGAATCTCCTGAACATGTGCCTGTTGTTTCCCCAGAAAGCACTTTCCTGGGGGCACCTTCCTGGGGGTCATAACTCAGACCCCTTAAATCCAATCATCATCAGACTTAAAGGGCAGGTAAAGGAGAATCAGTTGGAGGATCTCCTTGAGTTTGGTGTCTCTAGCATGCCAGGGGAGGGATGTTCTACTGCATCATGAAGCTCACAACCAAAGTGGTTTATTTGGAGACTAAAAATTTGAGACAGTTCGTAGTTTATGAACTGGGCATGCCACAAGCCACAAACTTAACTGCATTTTCCTGGTTTTTGCCATCCCTACTGCTCTCTGCTGCCAATTTTTGACTGTGAAATGCAAAGAGATAAAAATTACACCAGCAACACAGATACCAATGAGAGTGGTGCTCAGAATTAAAAAAAAACAGGAGATGTGTAGTAGAAAACAGAGTTGATTTTAAGATCTGCAGTTGTTTTTTGACACTTATTTTTATTTTATTTATTTATTTAGATTTAGATTTATATCCTGCCTTCCCTGCCCAACTGAAGGGTTGGAAGAGTGAAAGGAGAGCTTGATAAAGACTTAGGCCAAGTTCAGACTGGCAGTTTGAAGTGTGAGGGAGTCATGGCAAAAAAGACCCGGAACAACGTGTTCTTGGTTTTCCCAGTCACACTGCACTGCACTGATGGGGGAGCATTCCAGGGAGGAGGCACAAGGGAGCGCTCACTCTGTTGGCCCACCCCTGGTGGAGGCACGGCTGTAAGCAGGTTTTGTAATGGAATCTGCCAATATGTGCATAAGAGCATCCCTACCGGATCAGCTTTTTTGCGTTCACACTTCTGGGAAGCAGGATGAACGTGGGATGAACGTGCCCTCCAGGATTTGCTAGCACTTTCAACTGGTATCTTTCAAACTCAGGAGGGAAGCATTACAAGACAGCTTGAGTACGGCTGGAGAATGCCTGACAGATGTGCCCATGTGAACTGGCCCCTTAATCCATTTGTGAAATATTTCTGAAACGTGCCTATCTTGGGCCAAACTGCCAGTCTGAACTTGGCCTTAGTTTTAACAGAGGAGTAAATTCAGGACAACACAGAAAGAACTGTTTTGGACTTAATAAAATTACTGAATTATAGCTGATTGTTGTGAATGGTCTGTTATGTTTTGACCAAGGTAACATAGTATAAAAAGCCCACCTGGAAATGGTCCCCTCTCCCTTCAACATGTTGTGATTCAAACCTCACTTCTGCTTGTTCTCCATTGTCACCCTAGTTTGTAGGTGTATTTCCCTATTTAATAAATTTTATTCTTGTTCCTTGTTTAAAAGAAAACCTTCTTGTTGTCAATTTATCTCATGACTATCAGCAATAAGCTTGGGTAGGAGGAAGGATGTAAAATTCCAAGAATATTGAAGTCATGGGAAAAATAGCAGGTTTTTTGTTTACTTGTTGGGGGGAAACTGAACTGGAGGAAACATTGAAGTATCACACACACACACACTAATAGCCAAGATGCCCCCTCTGTGCAGATATCTAAGCCTGCATGTCGGGGGCAATTGGGGGGGAAAGAGATTTTCCTGCACACTTGGGGTAATACCCGGGTGTGCAGAAAAATCTAAAAAGTTAAAAAACTATACGGGGGATACTTAAATCCCCCCAAAAGTAAAAAAAAGTGTTCCCTGCACATGCACAGAGAATACACTGGGAATGGTGCCTTGCAGCTGTTGTGGGGGAGGCTTGGCAGTCCCAGAAGCTGGGAGCTGCTCAGGCCTCACTGCCAGTGCCAGGGGGAGAGAAGCGTGACAGGTCTAGTGGCTGGGAGCCACACGGGCCTCGCTATCACTGCTGGGGGGTGGGGGAGAAGGTTTGGTGGGCCCAGTAGCTGGGAGCCACATGGGCCTCACCATCAGGGCCGAGGGGTGGGGGAGGTTTGGCTGGTCTAGTGGTTGGGAGCCACACGGGCCTTGCTGTCATTGCTGGGGGGAAAAGGTTTGGTGGGCCCGGTGGCTAGGAGCAATGTGGGCTTCACTGTTGGGGCTGGGGGGAAGGGAAGCTTGGTGGGTCTGGTGGCTGGGAGCCACTCATGCCTTGCCATCAGTGCTAGGGTAAGCTTATCTGTGGCTGCTTCCTCCTCAGCCCTGAGGTCCTCCTGCTTCTGCAGGCCAGGAGCCATGGGGAATACTCCCCCCCCAGCAAGTATTGGGTGCTGGGTCTGCTCCTCTCCCCCACCCACTGCCAGTTTGCTCTCTTCCCTGTCTGAATAAACTGCCAAAATGGCTGTCTCTCCTGACAAAGACGCTTCTTCTGCCACTGTTTCACTGCTCCATGTTTGACTGGCTACTGAAATGGCTGTTCCCTGCTCAGGAAGTCTACTGCTGCTGCTTCTCCTGCTTGCCTCCACTGCAGCTGGCTGGCTACTGAGGTGAGCCACCAATCGTCAAAACATTCTCTTCCCCTCCTGCTGTGGTGTTCATTTTCCCCTCAATGACTGTTGCAATACAACCATGCTTTGTTCTGTCAGTAAAAAGTCAGGGGCAGGAGGCCCTTTCCAAGCCTACTTTGGCCTTTGTGGGGAACTCATTGGGGCCAGTCTTGACTAGGGTTGCAGCTCCAGGTTGGGAAATTCCTGGAGATTTTTTGGTGGAGTCTATGGAAGCAACAGTTTGGGGAGGGGAGAGGCCTTAACTGAACAGAATGCCATAGTGTCCACCCTCCAAAGCAGTTATTTTCTCAAGGGGAAGAGAGATCTGTTGTCTGGAATTCAGTTGTGATACCAGGAGATCTTCAGGCTCCATCTGGAGGTTGGCATCCTTAGGCCTGGGTGACTTGATGACACCTGACTGGCATGACTCAACTAGGCTTGGCTGCTTACTCCTGTTCACCAGCAGCAGCCCCCTAGGACAGCCAGTGTGGTGTAGCAGTTATTGCTTCAGAGTAGGGTCTGCCACTGCCAGACTCAGGATCTTGCTGCAGAAGCTGAGCGGATGATTTTGGACCAGTCACAGAGTTTCAGCCTAACTTACCTCACAGGGTTGTTGTGCCGATCAAAAGGAGGAGAGGAGAATGATGGAAGCTGCTTTGGTCCCCACTGCAGAGAAAGACTGTACTTTTCCTCCTGGGGAACCATTGCTGCTGATCTCCAGGTGAGGGCTGGAGATCACTCAGAATTGCAACTGCTCTCCAGATGAATCAGTTTCCCTGGGGAAAACGATGGACGCTGTGTCATTATACTCTGCTGAGGTGGCCCCTCTATGACAGCCAGTGTGACGGAGCAGTTAGCACTTCAGAGGAGGGTCTGCCAGAGCCAGGTTCTTGCTGTGGAAGCTGATTGGGTGATTTCAAACCACTCACAGACTTTCAACCTAACCTACCTCACAGGGTTTTTGTGCAGATCAAAAGGAGGAGAGGAGAATGATGTAAGCTGCTTTGGTCCCCACTGTAGAGAAAGACTGCACTTTTCCCAGGCAGAGGCCACAGGGAGGGGGAGGAGATGGAAAGCTGAAGTCAGAGGGGCAGATAATGGTCCGTTGATGGTTGGCTGGGAAGGAGATACAGTTGCCACCTCCAGGGTGGGAAATTCCTGGAGTCTATGAGGGGTAGAATCTGGAGAGGGTGAGGTTTGAGGAGGGGTGGGATCTCAGACAGGTACAATACCATAGATTCCACCCTCCATACCAGTTAGTTCCACCTGGGAAGCATTGTTGCTAATCTCCAGGTGAGGGGTGGAGATCACTCAGAATTACAACTGCTCTTCAGAAGGCAGAGATCAGTTCCCCTGTAGAAAATGATGGACTCTGTGTCATTATACCCTGCTAAGGTTACCACAGCAAATTGATGCTGAGTGCCCAAGGCTGGGGCACCTGCCCAGAGCCTCTTTCTAGAGATTGTTGTATTTATTTCCACAACAGGCCTTATTCCTAGTATGTAATATTCTCCTATCAACCCGAAAGTTCTTTTATTGATTTAACAAAATAGCATACACCATTTATATACACAGTATATAAAATTGTACTATTTGGAATATTTATGGAATTTAAAAGTATAAATATCTTTATTTTTATAAGAAAAATTGCAACTATACCTAATACTCAAGAAAGAGTTGCAAATTGCTGTACCCTATGCCGTTATAGCACATGTATCTTTAACTTTTGCCACCTGAGAGCTAATAATAATAAAGGGGAAAATAGAAAAGAAATTCTGAAGTAAAGAAAAGAAAGTATTATTTGAACAGAAACTCTCTCATAGGGTCATGATAGGTAGCACTACTACCCTGTTTGGATAAGAAGCTGAACTTTATAATATTGAAAACAATATTTTTATAATGTATTATCAATAAACACATTATAGCATATTAATAGTTGCCAAAATTATTTAAATCTAAACAAAGGCATTGTTGAAAATGTTGTATATCTACAACTGAAGAGGTTTCCCCAAAAAATTTCCACTGGAAAAACTGAAAAAGTCCCCTACTTTTTTTTTCATACTGTACATTTGGAAAGAATGAAATGCCTTGTAAACCAAGGAAAAGTTTTTCTCTGTCCAAAAGAGGAAGTATTTCATAGGAGGGTTTTTTTTTAGTGTTTTCCCCAATTTTCCTATTTACACTGGAAAGAAAGGTGGTCAAGAGAACAGTATAAGAGATCAGCCACCAATTGAGTCATGTTGCTTGCATTTCTTCATGCAAGTCTGCTTCCCGTTTCATTTCAAAATAAATAAAACACTAGGTCTCACGAGGTAGACTGCATTTACTCCTGTTAGTAAGTTGCTGAGAACTTAATCTTCTTTAACACTAGTGAAGCAACCTGGTGAAAAAAATTAATGGCATTGTCAACTAGCATGATGGACAGGGCTTTAGAACCTTCCATCCTAGGCCAGAGTTCTAATCCCAAGGTCCTTGACATGTTGACATGTCTACAGAATTCTTGTAAAGGGGATCCTGTTACTTCTGTTGCATTCTCCTTCTCTATTTTGCTCAAATACTATTTGTTTCCTAGAGTCAAGGATATCTCTTAACTCTTACTGTGGTGTTGGATTAAATTCCTTCTAAAGTGTAATTTTTAAAATCTGTGGCTCAGAATAAATTGGTTTAAGGGAGTTGTTAGTTCTGCAAGGCAGGTGGCAAGTAATGGCCTAGACTTTACAAGACTTCTGGTAACTGGATGCCAGTAAATTGAACAAGACTGGGAATTATGCCTGAATGTGCCTGGTGCTTGAATTGGCAGCTTGTGTTATTACCTCTAACAAAGTGACGGTCTGGGCTAGGGATCCTGACTTTCCACATTCTTTCTTCCTCCAGCATCTTATCATTTACTTATCTTTAATTACAACTGTGTTTATAACTCCCTGCTCGGAGCTCTCATTATTCAGTGACTGCAGACATAATAACTATCATTAAAGTGAAAAATTAATGCAGTTAATTAATGCAATCAATGTATTTGCCATCATTTCTACCGCCTTGCATAACATCTGCCTGTGAGTAGATGGAAATGTCATTTAGTTAGCAAAGAAAACATAACCAATTCGATGTAGGCCACATCTGTGACTGTTTTTCAGTTGTGCAATGTTTAAGGGGAATATGAATTAGTGGATACCATAATCTAGGCTGAGATTGCTCCTTTGATAATATTACAGTACATGTTAATACAGGGTTTTTTTAGAGAAAAATCTCTGCCATATCAGTCTTTACTACTATCTCAGTGGAGTAAAATGCAAACAAACACCAAACTGGCTTTAATTTAGTCCCAGTGGATATAATTTCCTTAGCAGTGGCACTACTCTGTAACACTGAAATTGTATACTAGGGATATGCATTCTAGAATTCCCGAGGCAAAAATATACACAAAAATCACTGTTTCAGAGTATTAGAATAGTTTTCCAGAATGTTGCACAAATCTAGGATTCTTGGGCTTTAAAAAAATCACACCCACACCCACACCCAAAATGTAGTTTTTAATAGTCCATTGTTTACTATCATCATCATCTTGTTTTTCTTTGATTCTCCAAATTGCCCAGTTAGTGACCTGGGGAAGGTGGCTCCAAGCCAGGTGTGGGGTCCAGAAGAGCTGCTGTCCTGGCTCATTCCTTCCTCCCTTCCAGCTTTGTGGAGGTGGAGCCCTCCCCCCCATAAGTAGAATGTCTGGGGGCACTGATATCAGAGAGCTAACTAGATGCCTAAGTGCACACCTTTATCTAAATCAGGCCTGATCAACATCATCCAGAATAACTGGCTTAGGCTCTCACATGGACAAGGCTGGTGAGCTGTTTGTGGGTGATGAAGTAGAGATGTTTGGTGTTGAAATATGTGATTGAGCTGCCAAAAATCTGAAAAACATTATTGGTACTGACCAGGCACCCTACATCTGTGCTATGTTGCTTAGTGGAAACTCTGCAAGCCAGAATCATATTCACTGTTATGCTGTAGTCGGACTGAGCAGGTGAACTGGTGGCTGGGATGTCTGTGATTATTAGGAGAAGGAAGATAAAAAAAATATGTACACACATACAGGGGAAATACACACATGTACTGTAATAGTTTCAGGTGGGGGTGGCTGTGTTGGTCCGAAATAACAGAACGAAGTTTGAGTCCAGTGGCACCTTTAAGACCAACAAAGTTTTATTCATGGTATAAACTTTCGTGTGCAAGCGCACTTCTTCAGATAGCTCCTAAAACAGGATGGAGCATAATCTAATGATATGAGTGCCTGTCTTGATTGAGCAAAAAAAGAGAGAAGATGAACCAAGGCATTGGTTAATGTTATAGCAACTTCCTTGAGTGGGACAGACACTTCTGGGATGTGCCAGGATAGTCCAGTGTTGAAAAGCCTTTTGTTGTTGAGAATGAAGTCTTAATGTTATTGAGAATGCTAAACTAGGGGAGATTGCATTTAATCAGCTTGTAATGCCAGCACACCCTACTTCTTTCCTGGGCTTTCATGGCTATACACAGGTGCCTTTATGAGACTCTCCAGGTTTCAGGTCCCCCGGCACTTAAGCTCTAAAAGGGGGTGCCTATAACAACTAAGTTCAAAATAAGATGGGGACCCCACTAACAAAGGGGGTCTTGGTTGGAGGAGGGGGTGTGATCGTTACAGATCCATCACTGTGTATTCCTCTGATTCCTAAATAATGTAGTATTTCTCAATAATTACTTCTTCCTTTTCCACATATGGGGGGGGGGGAATGTGAGGTTTTCTTAATTTGAGTGAAAGCCAGATGTTCCCTGCAAATAGAATTATGGTTTGTGGCATTTGCTTAAAAAAAGAAATGCTTCTGCTCATTGCTTTCCAAGCAGTTATATCAAACAAACAATGTACTATGTTAGAGAAATAGCCTTGGAATTCACTATTCTTATGTCATGCCCATCAGAGACAGTCATGCAAATAATGCAAAATTCCTCTGGGGGCATGCATAGAGTGCATCCTACCTTTGGAGCCCTGAGGTAGCAGCACATTGTTTGTTCTTTCACCAATAGAAGTGACTGGAAAATATAATTACTATTTCAGTTTTTTTTTCCAAAGTGGCCTTAGGAGCACCTCAGGAAAAAGGGCTATCCCAGGATTAATATGTCACAGAAACGCAGAGCTAAGAGAAACCTGGAAATAATTTAAATCCAGCAGACAGGTACAAATGTAGAAGCATTCTCTAAAATAACTTCCTTGAAAAAGTGCTCGAAAATACCTAACCTTACTGATTAAACAGATATCCCCATACTGAAGCAGGATTTCAAAAGTGTATTTCTATTTACAACCACAACCTATTTAAACCAAAGTATGTTGTCTAACCTTTCCCCACCCCCAGAATTGAAACAGGAATTGTACAGTGAGAATGTCAAAGAGTTCCAGGGCTGAACTGAATGGAAGAAGGCTCCTTGTGAATGTTTTTGGAAGTATGGGGGTATACTAATCCCCCCTTTTACAGTGCTTGTTTCAAGAAAGGTCAAAAGTGGTTGTGTCAGGTAGCCCTGCCATGATGGATGGAAGGGAGGGCGGTGGGCTATGAATGGAAGGGAGGGAGGTGGGCTATAGGCGCCTTGGTGGCGTGACAGGCGGGAGGTTGGAATCCGGGGAGTTGCTGATTTACACCTCGGGTGTGAGAATGGAATGTGGCTTTTATTGTTATTATCTCTTGCAGCCTAGACGTTCTGACCTTGGCAAGTCAGGCTGCGTGCTTCCCTATCGCTGGCATAGATGTAGCAGCTGTGGGTAGCAATGGGGCGATGGGAAATTCATTAGCTTAGTAACTTTCGATTTCCCAGGTGTATGTTATTCATGTAGTCGGAGAAGGGGGGTCCCCATTCACCCCCTTCCCTGTATAACCGCTTGCTTTCTGTAACCAAGTCATTCTGAACAAGATACCTGTACCAGTGATCTATCTATTGCAGCTTAATAAATGCTAACCTTGCTTGCATCATAAGGTCTGGTGTTTGCTGACTAAGTTAGGACTTCTGACAGTTTGTTCAGAATCATCAATTACTTTTGGGACTGGTCCTAAACCCGCAACTCCAAAATGAGTGGCGGAGAAGAAGACACTATCCCAATTGAAGAAGATGAAAAGGAGAAGAGACCTCCCGGGAAAGACGCACCCCGAGAGACCCCAGACACACACGTGCCGAGACACTGGGGTCTGGAGTACGACTTTGGAGGGCCTTACGGAGATCCTTATGGGGCAGCCTATGGGGGGTGACCACCCGAGTTGGACGCAGACGTGACTGGGTGAAACCCCTGGCTGAGACCCACGAAGCGTGGTTCGGGACCCCGAGAGCTTCCATGGGGGTGAGCCACCCCGAAAGGTCGGTCCGGAAACTAATCACGGCGGAAGCCTTGGAGGAGACTGGCCGCGATTCCGATACCCTGGAAGGCGCCGTGGTGAGGAGGAGATGGACTGAAGAACCCAGCCAAGACCGCCTGATGCGCTTCCTAGACGAATCCCTCGCACGCATCCCACAGATGATCGCAGAGGGTATCCGGGAAGAACGCGAGCGGCAAAGGCGTGAGGAACCACCAGCCCAGGTCCCTCCTGATCAACGGCCGGTGCCGGACCAAGGCCAGGGGAACGTGCCAGCCGGGCCGGTGGATCAACCAGCGGGGCCAGGACCGCAGGGGCCGCCGGGGCAACCACCCCCTCGTCCTTGGGGGTTCTTGCCGCCCAAGCCCACAGAACTTCTGGACGCTGACTTCGATGGAGACCCCGAGAAATTCCCATTCTTCCTGGTGCGAGCCGAAAAGTTTATCGAGACCTGGGGCCATCTGTTCCAGAGGGAAGAGCGGATGGTCGATGTCATAGCAGCCCACCTGAAGGGAGCGGCAGCTGACTGGTATGTGGGGCTTCATCAAGTCGACGGGCGCGAGCTGAGAGAGATCGACTCTTTCATGTGGGCCATGAAAGAGCAATTTGAGGATGTGCACTCCACCAAAGCAGCGAAGGCAACGATCCGAAGCCTCAAACAGGGAGCGCGATCGGTGAGAGACTACACCTCGGAGTTCCGCAGATGTGCCGCCAAACTCCGAGGGGAAGGGAACCTCGTGGATTTCTACAAGTGGGGACTCAACGCGGAAATCCGCCGAGAAGTCACCAGAAATCAAGATCCGAACACCCTCACCGGATGGGTTCAGGCAGCCATCACGATGGAGAACCGCCTGAAGACCATCAAGCTGGACGACGCTGCAGCGATGGCTAACAGGGGCCCTGCGCCGACTGCGAGAGGGAAACCCCCGGCACCCAACCCGAAACAGAGGGATGGCACAAGGGAGCTCCGAATGAAGCAAGGTCTTTGCCTCAAATGCGGAGAAGGGGGCCATTTCGCCGCGAACTGCCCGTCTTCAGCTGCAGCACCCGGAGCCCCGAAGGGAACCAAGAAGAAGTTTGACACATCCACGCCAAAACAGGTGGCGAAACCGAAGGGGGCGAAGGCTCTGCAAGCCAAGCCGCTTAGTGAAGCTTCCGACTCATCAGATGGCGAGACCGTGCCGCAGGGAAACGACACGGACCTGCTGTAAACAGCGCTGAACAGCAGGTCCCACCTCCCCAGGCGCAACTCCCGGTGAGCAAACCCCCTCTCTTTTCTTTCTCACGGTGACTTTAATGGACCCGGGTCTATTGACCCATGTGAG
The DNA here is from genome assembly GCA_029375565.1 of Gekko gecko. Classification (NCBI taxonomy): domain Eukaryota; kingdom Metazoa; phylum Chordata; class Lepidosauria; order Squamata; family Gekkonidae; genus Gekko; species Gekko gecko. Next base: position 46,197,437 of record JAPDNY010000009.1, read on the forward strand.
AGTACGAGCTCTCATTGACTCTGGGTGTGGGAGAGACCTTATTAACCCCACACTACTAACGGGACTTGGGGCGAAAGTTGTTAAACTAACTGACCCCTTGATTTTTACGCAGATGGACGGGTCCACAATGAAAGAACCTTGCAAATATGAGACTGTGCCCTTGCGGGTGGGACTCGGGCAACACTGGGAAGAGAGACCTTTCGTGGTTACCCCTTCAGCCCGATTTCCCTTGGTCCTAGGGAGCCCATGGTTCTTTGATCACGATCCTCATGTACTGTGGGGGAGGGAAAGGTCAACTTCATCTCCAATAAATGCCAGTCCCACGTATGGAAAAAGGAGTGGGGACCTATGATGGGGGACAACTCCTAGTGACAGCGGGGGTGGCAACCGCAGAACTGGAAGGCATTCCCCCCGAATATCACGACCTGGCTCCCGTGTTTGGAGAGGAGGAAGCCGATGAATTGCCCCCCCATAGAAACTCTGACTGTGCCATTGAAATTTTACCCAACCAAAAATTACCGAAGGGAAAGCTGTATTCTATGAGCCCTTCGGAAAAGGTGGAACTGAGAAAGTTCATTGATAAAAACCTCAGTAGGGGCTTCATACGGCCGGCATCCTCCCCGTTTGCGGCTCCCGTGCTTTTCCGGAAAAAGAAGGATGGGGGATTGCGGCTTTGTACTGACTACCGCGGGTTGAATGCAGTATCCAACACAAATGCTTACCCCATGCCCCTTATAAAAGACTTACTAGCGGCTGTGGCTGGGGGAAAATCTTCTCTAAGCTAGACCTCCGGGATGCCTATTTCAGAGTCCGCATACGGGAGGGAGATGAATTTAAAACGGCGTTCAACACCCCTCTCGGCCAGTTTGAATACTTGGTCATGCCATTTGGACTCCAGGGGGCACCTGGAGTCTTCATGAATTTGATTAACGAGGTGTTACATAAGTACTTGTTCAAGGGGGTCCTTGTTTACCTTGATGACATTCTTTTGTATTCCCCCGACCGTAAATCACATGTGAAACTGGTGCGGGAGGTACTACAAACGTTGCACAAGCATAAACTGTTTGCCAAACTGTCCAAGTGTGAGTTTCACAAAACAGAGATCCCTTTTCTGGGCTACCGCATCTCTCAGAAAGGGATTGAGATGGACCCTGACAAAGTCAAAGATGTCGTGGGGTGGGAGCCTCCTAAAACGAGGAGGCAACTCCAGGGGTTCCTCGGATTCGCGAACTTTTATAGATCGTTCCTTTCGAACTTTGCCCAGGTGGCCCTTCCCTTAACTGACTTACTGAGAACCAAAGGGAAGCCACCCGAATGCACTCGGCCCGGGGCCAAACTGGATTGGTCGCCAGAGTGCCAGCAGGCGTTCGACAAATTGAAAGCCCTTTTACGTCGGAACCCGTGTTGGCCCACCCGAATGAACTTAAAAAATTCATTGTTCAAGTTGACGCCTCCGACGTCGCAATGGGGGGGCGATCCTGCAGGAGGGGGAGGATGGCAAGTTGCACCCCCTTGCTTATGTTTCCAAAAAGTTTAACGATACTGAACGGAATTGGTCCGTGTGGGAAAAAGAAGCGGGATCGATCCGCTTAGCGTTGTCTACCTGGCGCCACTGGTTGGAGGGGGCGCGAGTCCCGTTCGAGGTCTGGACTGATCACAAAAACCTCGAGCTACTCCGCTCCCCCGTTCCTTGAACGCCAAACAGCTCCGCTGGGCTGATTTCTTCTCCAAGTTCAATTTCACACTGCACCATTTCCCGGGGACATCTAACTCACTGGCCGATGCCCTGTCACGCCTCCCTCAACACGACAGCAAAAGGGAGGAGATTCGTGACTCGATTTTTACTCCCTCCCAGTTGGGAGGAGCGGTAACCACTCGGAGACAGGCCAGTCGTTCCCCCCCACCGGCAGATCCTCCCCCGAATGAATGGGCGGTGAGATTTTCTACAGAACTCTCGCACGCGGATAGGGAGGAGGGGGAGGGGGAGGAAGGAATGTCCAAAGATGAACATGGCTGCTGGACTAAGAATAACAAGCTCTTTGTCCCACGGTCTCTCAGGGGGGAGGTGATGGGCTGGGCGCATGGATCTAAGCTAGCTGGTCACACGGGGTTTGTGAAGTCCCTCCAGCTTCTGCAGAGACAATTTTGGTGGCCGGGCCTACGAAAAGATATGTCTCTCTTCACGTCAGCCTGCCAAACGTGCTTGATGAGTAAACCTCGGCCCGGTAAACCCCCAGGTGCCCTACACCCTCTCCCCACCCCGGCTCGGCCATGGGAGGTGATTTCTATGGACTTTATTACAGATCTACCCCCTAGTGGGGGGAAAACAGTCATCTGGGTGATAGTAGACCTTTTTACTAAACAGGCGCATTTCGTTCCGTTTGCCTCCATCCCCTCGGCTAGAAAATTAGCCTCTGCTTTCTTGCAACACGTTGTGAGACTCCACACCTTACCTGCCAAGGTGATCTCGGACAGAGGGGTTCAATTTGTTTCTAAGTTCTGGAGCGAACTTATGTCATTGCTTGGAGTAGAGAGGGGGGTGAGCAGTGCCTACCATCCTGAATCGGATGGGCAGACCGAACGTGTGAATCAGACTCTGGAACAATACCTGCGGTGTTTTTCTAACTTTCAGCAGGACAATTGGCATTCTCTCCTGCCTTTGGCTGAGTTTTGTTATAATAATACTCAGCACTCGTCGACGGGGATGTCCCCGTTTAAAGCAGTACATGGATATGATGCCCCGCCTTTGCCCTTTTTGACTTCTCCCGACCTCCCGGCGGGAGACGCTGGAGACTGGTGCAAACAACTGCAGGAGGCGTGGGGCTCCTTGGCTAAAACTCTTGAGGAGGCTAAGGCTGCATACAAACTCCAGGCGGATAAGAAACGTAACCTTGCTTGGATTCCGAAATGCGGAGAGTTTGCTTACTTATCCACCCAACATTTGCGTCGCATCCAGCCGAGTCGCAAACTTGGTTGGAAGTATGTTGGGCCGTTTGAGATCATAAGAGTAATTAACAATGTGACTGTTGAACTTGCCTTGCCTAAATCTCTAAAGTCTGTTCATCCTGTTTTTCATGTGAGGCTTCTACGCAAAGCGCCTGAGGAGAACAGATGGAGACCGCAACGGCCGACCCCTCCTCCGCTGCTGGTGGGAGGGGAACCTCACTACGAAGTATCGCAAATTCTGGACTCTAAAATCTCTCGCAATCGCTTGTTTTACCTGGTTGAATGGATTGACTTTGGGCCGGAGCAGAGGGAGTGGGTTCGGGCGGAAAATGTTCTGGCCCCCCGGCTTGTCAAAGCATTTCACAAGTTGTACCCCCATAAACCGAAGGGGTAGGACTATTTTCGAGGGGGCTGCATGTCAGGTAGCCCTGCCATGATGGATGGAAGGGAGGGCGGTGGGCTATGAATGGAAGGGAGGGAGGTGGGCTATAGGCGCCTTGGTGGCGTGACAGGCGGGAGGTTGGAATCCGGGGAGTTGCTGATTTACACCTCGGGTGTGAGAATGGAATGTGGCTTTTATTGTTATTATCTCTTGCAGCCTAGACGTTCTGACCTTGGCAAGTCAGGCTGCGTGCTTCCCTATCGCTGGCATAGATGTAGCAGCTGTGGGTAGCAATGGGGCGATGGGAAATTCATTAGCTTAGTAACTTTCGATTTCCCAGGTGTATGTTATTCATGTAGTCGGGGAAGGGGGGGTCCCCATTCACCCCCTTCCCTGTATAACCGCTTGCTTTCTGTAACCAAGTCATTCTGAACAAGATACCTGTACCAGTGATCTATCTATTGCAGCTTAATAAATGCTAACCTTGCTTGCATCATAAGGTCTGGTGTTTGCTGACTAAGTTAGGACTTCTGACAGGTTGTCTGTTGAATAAACATTCCCTTCACTGCTTATTTATCTTCTGATCTCAGTCTGATTTTTAATTAGTGGGCATTGCATTTGTAGCTTATCAAGTTGCAATAGCAAGTAGGAGATAAATGGTACAAAAAGAGCATCAGATAAGGAAAACAATGGCTGAGTTCAGACTGGCAATTTGCCCCGCTATAGCCATGTTTCAGCGACATTTTAAAAGTGGATTAAATGGGGCATTCACTCAGTCACATCTGCCTGGCGTTCCCCACCTGTAGGCAATCCATGCTGTTCTGCTTTGCTCCCACGTTTAATAGATACCTCATAAAAGTGATAGCAAATCCCCAAAAAGTGCCTTTATGCTGCGTTTGTCTGCTTCCCGGCAGTGTAAAAGCTACGCAGAAAAGCCGGGAGCAACCTGCATTGTGCATAAGGGAGCAGTGATATGATTGGCTGTGCTCCGCTCTACTGTGGTGCCAGCACAGCGGGATCCTCCCCAAATTGACTGGATGTCTATGTATGTATGGGCACATGGGCGCATGAGCACTCATGCGCTCATGCACTCATACACACATAGGCATCCAGACAATTTACAACCACACCTCCAGACCAGCAGTCTGAATGCTCCTGCGTGCCTCCTCCCAGTATGCTCCCACATCAGTCTGAGCTGTGTGACCGGGAAACCCCGGAACACTTTGTTCTGGGGCTTTTTTGCCACGGCTCCCACTGCAAATTGCCAGTCTGAACTCAGCCAATGTTAGGTTAACAAGTAATACCAAGGAATTGCAACTATTATTATTTGGTGAGTCACCCAAAGACTTACAGTGCAATCCTAAACAGAGTTCCACTCTTCTAAGCCCACTAAACTCTGTTCAGGATTGAGCTGTTAGCTGAACACTACTTGCACAGTCTTTTGAAGTTTTTAAGATCTGTTAAAAAATATAAGATACAAAACTCATCAGAGAAGCCACCAAAAAGGTAAAATTTGGAACATGTGGGAAAACCACAGTTGAAAGTTATCACCCTTGTTTGTTAGCACTGGCTCTGAATGTGTGACACATACAGAATCTGAGTAATACACAAGCAGTAAAGCACTGTGCATTTACCTATATTTTTATGACATTTTTTCCTGTTAAGCTGAGAAAGAAGGAAGATTTTCCCCCCTTCTTGCTCTTTAGTGTGACTTTTATGAACTCGTACACCACCATTTCTGCTCCAGCCATCATATTCTGTGGTACTCTCTAAAGGGCACTTCAACAAGCTTTTCCATTGTGTCTTAAAACACTCCATGCAATTTATTTCTATTTCTATTCTTCCTTACAACTCTCAAACACAGCCAGAGTCCCCAAATCAGTTTTCAAGTCTGTTCCTTCAGCATCACTTGAACTAGATCATGATTGCCCTGATTAACTCTTATCCCCAATTCTGATCATCTTTGGTGGGGGGAGGGTTACCAAATTGTGCTTCAACAATTTGAAGACAGAAAATAGCATGAAATTCTAAAGTTTAAAGTTGCAATCCTAAGAACACTTTCTTGGAAGTGCCTTTTAATAAAATGGGATCTATTTCCAAGTAGAATTTCTTAGGATTGTTCTCACAACATGTTAATTTGTGCTATATAGATTTAATTTTGCAGGGTTCTTTCATTTCATTTTGATTAAATGAATTTAATTTTGATTAAATTAGCAAAACAATCCTCCAGATTGGCAAAGAATGAGCTAATTTGGGGGGGGGGGGACTGGTAAAAATGAATTGTAGATATGGAGGTATGAAGCTGATAGGTCGCAGACTTTTTTTTTTAGTGTTATGCATCCTGACTGGCAGCAACACTCCAGGGTTTCTGGCAGATAAAGGAGTCTCCCAGCCCTGTGAGACCTTTATGTGGAGACAGCAAGGGTTGAGCTTGGAATCTTTTGCATACAATGTACATGTTCTACATGGAGTCATATGTAACCAGCTTCCTGGGCCCTGAACCCAGGGTGATCTTTCCTGAGAGAGACACCCCAAAACAACCTCTGAATATCCACAAGCAGTGCCCTCATCAAGCCAGGCTTGGCTTAAACAGTAGCTTTTGTTGGGGGCTAGGAGAACCACATCTTGGCTGGGAAAACTCAGGCCAAGTGAAGATTCTCCAGGCTGGCTGCATTGCCAAACATCCTTCATGCAAGCAACCTCCCCCCCTTATCTCCTGTCAACTCAGTCCAAAAGGACTAGAAGAGGCAAGTCTCTGCTGTCACCTCAGGCATCTTTTACTGACCAAATGGCTAGTCTTTTGTCTGTCAAATATACAGGCAGGCAGGGAAAAAGAGCCTCTAGTCTGTGCTATGGTCAGAAATGAAGTATGTTGCATGTTTCCAGCCCCAATTTCACTCGTATGCCTGGAAATACCTTTGGAATAATCCTCTCATTTCTGTCTCCATATATTTGTCTAAAATATCTACATTCTTACACCTATGCCAGACCTACCAAGCTAAACACTAAGAGTCCACGTCTAATGAATGGTCTCCAATTCAGGTTCATCCTGCAGCACATTAAGAAATATCACCTCTTTTGTTTGGCACCAGGGAAATGCCAAACCACCCTATTGTTCCACAATGGACAGCCCAACCATCCAAATCCCATCATAGCTATTGTTAATCCAGAGTCTGCCCTTCTGGGACTTCATTGGTCACACCTAGGCCATGCCCCTCCTGACAACCACACCCCCAGGACACCTGATTGGTCCAGGTAATCTTTTGTCTTCACCTGGGGCAAGCCCCACAAGACCTCCCATTGGTCAGCATTGTTCTCTAATGTCTATATCTGTCCATGCACATGGCTTCAGAAGGTGTGCCTCTGGCCTGATGCCAACTGGCAGTCTATCCCCAAACCTTTGGTTTGGGCCATAATCTCATCTTCATGGCTCTCTGCATGTTTGGACAGGTTGTATTACTTCATCTACTCACTTTCGATCACCTCTACTTTCTTAGTTCTGTATTGCTTGCTCTTTTTGAATGCTTAGTGTGCTTGTAATTATACTTGTATGTTCCCCAATGGGCACTACAGTCGGGAACGCAACACCTCCTGGTGACCCCAGGCCCCAAGGAGGCCAGGTTTGCTGTAACCAGGGCCAAGGCCTTTTCGGTGGCGGCTCCTACCTGGTGGAATGAGTTCCCGGAGGAGATCCGGGCCCTGTGGGACCTTGCGCAGTTCCGCAGTGCCTGTAAGACAGAGCTCTTCCACCAGGCTTTTGAGTAGGAGCCGCCACTATTTTTACCATCACTATCTTTACCATCACTATTACTGCCCTGTGAGGAGTGAAAGACAGCGCTGCGTGGAATCTGACACCACTGAATTAGGAGTACCATCTTTAAGATGCCTTCTTTTTACCAAAGACTGAACATCCAGAGCACTTAATATTGTAAAGGATTGTTTTTATGTTGTTTTAACCTATTTTATGTATTGGCATGTGCCCTATTTGTGAGCTGCCCTGAGCCTGCTTGTGGGGAGCGTGGGCTATACATTGAAATAAATAAATAAATAAATAAATAAATAAATAAATAAAATAAATAAAACAATTAGGGAAATTCTTCAATAAAACCTATTTAATTTACTCTTCAAATATGGAGTCTTCCTACTGTACCAGACCTTGGTATAAACTGGTGTGTGGTCCCTTGTACCCCTCTGGCCTGTCTACCACATACCTAATTTCTCCCAACAACAAGGCAGGGCATTGATGGTAACACATATACCTTCCTCAGCTAGCTTTTAAAATTCAAATAGAATTTTCTGCATTTAAATAAACATTCTTTCCTTCCCCCACATTTGTTGGATTTTCTAGCTCTTCTGTTAGCATACATTTACTCCCCAGGGGGCATTTTGCTTCCATGAGAAATGGAGTATGCAACTCCACTGGAGTGGGACTGGATCAGATGCCTAGTGTGTCCCAGGCCATAAAAGATAGATGTGAAGATGGTATTTAAGCCAGCTCTGTCTCTCAGACTCCTTTTCGATTCAGCTGCTGCTCTGCCCACCCATGCTGCAACAGGCAATGCGGGGTTTGATGGTCACTACTAGGGTCAAACAGGAAGTTTTTCAGCTTCCTGCAGATTGACTTGAGGGGAGGACTTTTTGCCTGTTTAACATTACATTCATGAAACTTGAAGTTAGTGTAATTAAGCCTAACCTTTATGATCGACCCTAACTGGGATGGCAGGAATAGTGTGGGTTGATAACACATAGGTAGGGGACATTGACAAGCATGAGGAGAGGCTACATTGACTGTGTAGATGGTGGGGGGAGGGGCAAGGAACTTCCTTGATACTTAGCATCATCAGCTGAATCCTTAATGACTTTGTGACTGAAAGGGAGGGGAATGAGTTATGGCACTGCTTGGCAGAGGTTTTATGTGCTGGCTAGTATAACCAAGGCAGGGAACAAACCAGCTGAGTTTAGAGTCAGTGTAGAGTTACCCAAAACACTGACAGGAGACAGCAGAGGCTGTGCATCAGATGACAACTTGTCCTAAAAGGGAAGGAAATGTTTAATATTAGGCAAATGAGACATCATTGAAGCTGGATTTCACTCACACACTGGTGTCTCATGTCATCAATATGGGCTGGGAGAACAGGCACAATTGACAAATGTGTGCTCTCAAATCCTTAGCATTTTATCTGTTTGTACAACCTATGAAACTTCACAGGGATGGTAATATGTCCATTAATTTGGAGAAAGAATTTCTGAGGTGGAAAGTGAAAATATTGGAGACTAGGAATAAGGCCCATTGTGGAAATAAATACAATGAGCTCTAGAAAGAGACTCTGGAAGAGAGCCAAGTCTTGGGCATTCAGCATCAATTTACTGTGGTGACCTCAGCAGGGTATAATGACACAGAGTCTGCCATTTTCTCCAGAGGAATTGATCTCTGCTACCTGAAGAGCAGTTATAATTTTCAGTGATCTCCAGCCATCACCTGGAGATTGGCAACAATTGTTACCCCGGAAGAAATGGCTGGTTTGGAGAGTGGAGTCTATGACATTGTACCTCCCTGAGGTCCCACCCCTCCTCAAACCTCACCCTCTCCAGGCTCCACCCCTCAAATCTCCATGAATTTCCCAACCTGGCGTTGACAACCCAATCTCCTTCCCAGCCAAACATCAATCTGCCAGTATTTGCCCCTCTGAATTCAGCTTTCCATCTCCTTCCTCTCCCTCCTGGAGATCAGTTCTACTCCTGAGTGATCTTCACCCCGCACCTGGAGAATGCTAACAGTGGTTCCCCAGGAGGGAATGGCCGGTTGAGAGGGTGGAGTCTATGTCATTGTACCTGTCTGAGGTCCCACCCCATCTCAAACCTCACCCTCTCCAGGCTCCATCCCTCAAATCTCCAGGAATTTCCCACCTAGAGTTGTCAACCTTATCTCCTTCCCAGCCAATCATCAACCTACCTTTATTTCCCCCACACTCTTCAGCTTTCCATATTCCCCACACACCTGCAGCCTCTTCCGTGGTCTGAAGCCCTGACTGCCACATCGCATTGGCTGTCATGAGGGGGCATCTCAGCAGGGTATAAGGACACAGAGTCCACCATTTTCTCCAAGGGAACTGATCTCTGCCATCTGGAGAGCAGTTGTAATTCTGAGTGATCTCCAGCCCTCACCTGGAGAATGGCAACAATGGTTTTCCAGGAGGAAAAATCTTCTTTCTCTGCAATGGGGACCAAAGTAGCTGACATCATTCACCTCTCCCTCTTTTGACTTACACAACAACCCTGTGAGGTTGGAACCAGTCTGTGACTGGTCCAAAATCACCCACTCAGCTTCTACAGCAAGAACCTGGATCTAGCAGACTCTTTTTCCCACACTTTTTGGCCTTGGGACAACTGGGAACTGCAGGCCCCTCTCTGGAACTACAGCTCAATTAAACCTTATGGGGGAACATTTTAAACAAACAACCACAGACAGCAGCCATCTTACAAACACAGGTAACTGCCAGTCTGTGAGTGGTTCGAAATCACAGCTTCCACAGCAGGAACCTGGGTCTGGCAGACCCTGCTCTGAAGAGCTAACTGCTACACCTAGGGTAGCCAACCTCCAGGTGGAGCCTGAAGATCGCTGGGTATCACAACTGAACTCCGGACAACAGATCTCTTCTCCCCTTGGAGAAAATAACTACTTTGGATGGTGGCCTCTAGGGCATTCTATTCAGATGAGGCTTCTTCTCTCCCCTCCCCAAACTCTGGCTTCCTTACATTGGCTTCCTTTGACACAGAATAGCCAGGAATTTCCCAACCTGGAACTGGCAACCCTAGTCAGGACTGGCCCCCATGAGTTCTTCACAACAGCCACTGAGGGGGATGTTAGTCCCACACAGGAGGCAATCAGAAGTGTCTTCATCAAGAGAGAAAACCATTTGCCAGTAATTCTGACAGGGCACAGTAGCTGAAGGGGGAGTGGGTGGGGAAAAGGAGCAGACCTAGCACCTGGCCAATGGCACGCGAGTACTCTTGAGTGGCGGCTGATGGGTCAATGGCTGAGGGAGCACATTTCACAGCCAATGGGAGAGCTGGAAAGTGACACTCCACTTCACAATTATATATAAGGAGAGATTAACTCTACGACACCTCTGTGATTGCAATCCTTTTCCATTCTTCTCTCCCCCCCCCCATATTTGTGTGAAAATGAAAAATTATTCAGTAAAGATATGTGAGCAGCCATTATCAGAATTTGTATGTGCTGGTATTTTTCCAAGATTCAATTTGGAGATATTGTTGCCAAATTTTGTACTAGCCCTTTCCTCAAGATATTCTGAACAAGATTGGGTTGATTAGAAAATTAAGCTAGTTTAGCACTTTGTGCCCATCTAAAATAGTTTGTACTCCTAACATTGGATTCGGAGTACTGGGAAAAAGTATTATTGCTTCATGTTGTAAAAATACTCTACAGTCTGCCATGTGAATGGAAAGGGGGGGGGATTCACTGAGGACTTGTTATTTGCTGATGTGTACACTCTGATCATAGTCATTACCACCAGTAATATCTACAATCAGTTGAAAGCAGTTTATTACATCTAGGGTATACCATTTGTGCAGTTAAAGACTCTTTTGACATAGCTCATGCATTTTAGTGTAGATACGGACATGCAGCAGCAGTTTTCTGATTTAGAAGCAAATGAATCATCTTAAATCCTTCAGTGAAAAAAAATGTTCATGTAAAGATACTGCTAATTATATGTTGTTGCTTCCGCTGCTATTTATTTCATCTTTACTGTAATTCTAGTTACATATTAGCTAACAAAAAAACCCTAGCAATCTGATCCTAACCTTCTTTACTTGTAAGTAAGTCCTACTCAGATCAGTGGAAGTTGTCCTGGTATGGATGTTCAGGGGCATAGTCTTAAATATTATTATACATTATCAGAGTGAGATTTTAAAGAAACCATGAAGTCTACCATGGCTTTATTCCCCAAAAAGTAGTACATTAACTCTGAAACTTATAAAACATGTATGGCACTTCTAAAAGATTCCTTCCAAATGTAATTTTCTGTCTTTAACCAATTACTAGTTAAGTTCTAAATGCAAGATCCCTGAGGCAATTATTTCAGAATGTCAATTCAAGATTTTTGTCAAGTACTTGCACTTTAAGAATATATTTCACTAAATACATATAATTGAAATATAAACATCTCTAACTCTCTGGCTAAATGTCATAATACTCCAGAGACTGTTGAAAAACTGTAATTCCAACAATTAAAAAATAATAATTTTAGTCAGAATTCATCTCAGCTTCAGCATATGGGGAAATGTAATATTATGAAGTTAACTTTATCTGAAACAGTGGAATCTATTGAAAATATTTGGGCTTTAAATTTATTTATTTATTTATTGGATTTATATCCCGCCCTTCCAACATGGGCTCAGGGCAGTGAGTGGCTTGGTTCAGAAATAATATGTTCTGGATGTTTTTAGACATGCATGGTCGTTGGTCAGCACCACATCATAGGCTTTGTAGTACTGAGGCTGCATAAACATCAGGTATATCCCTGAAAAATACAGAACTGACCTTGCAAAAGAAGTATGAGTTACTAAAACTTTGTCCCAAATTATGGAGCACAATTCTGCCTTAGTGGAACCCAAAATTTCACTCTGAATTCCTGTCCAGATGTCATTCAATTCATTCCACATTGTCTAGGAAATGAATGTCTATACAAGAATATAGAAACTATGAATACTATACTGTTAAAAAATAATAGTGCTGCTGATTCTTGACAGAAAATTGGTAACATCAGCAAGACAAAATGTAATGTATGGTAGCAGACTTCCATAACCACTTGCATTCCTCAAAGCCACTATAAATGAGGAGATGGTGCAAAAACATACTATGTATGTTAAAAGTTGGAAGATGTTTGTTGTTGTTGTTCAGTCACACGGTCGAATCCGACTCTTCACGACCCCATGGACCACATCAAGCCAGGCCCTCCTATCTTCTGTCGTGCTCTGGAGTTTGCTTAATTTCATATTCATTGCATCGATAACACTGTCTAACCATCTCATCCTTTGTCGTCCCCTTCTTCCTTGACCTTCAATCTTTCCCAGCATCAGGGTCTTCTCCAGGGAGTGCTCCCTTCTCATTTGGTGGTCAAAGTATTTGAGATTCAGCTTCAGTATCTGTCCTTCCAGGGAACGGTTAGGGTTGATTTCTTTTAGGATAGGCTGATTTGATCTCCTTGCAGTCCAAGGGACTCTCAAGAATCTTCTCCAGCACCATAATTCAAAAGCATCTATTCTTCGGCACTCAGCCTTCCTTATAGTCCAGCTCTCACAGCCATACATTACTATTGGGGATACCAGGCCTCAATTGGATCCGGAGCACTCAGGAGCAGCACTCTGGGAGTGAGGAGCCTAGGGGGCAGGCACATGACCAAGCCCTGCCCCCTGCTCCCAGCAGCTCTCAGGCCACAAGGAGGCAGAAAAGGAAGGTAAGTTGCCTGCCTCCCATCCCATCCCCAGCTTTCTCCAGAGCCCCCCCCACCTTTCTCTGTCTTCCCACCAAGGCAGACAGGCAGAGAAAGCCCTCCAGAGCACCCCCTGCCCTTTTCTGCTCACCCGCTGAGGTGGACAGGCAGAGAAAGTCCTCTGGAGTGCCCCCTGCCCTTCTCTGCTTGCCCACCAAGGTGGATGGGCAGAGAAAGCCCTCCAGAGTGCTCCCTGCCCTTCTCTCCTCACCTGCCAAGGCAGACGGGCAGAGAAAGCCCTCCAGATTGCCCCCCACCCTTCTCTGCTCACCCACCACTTGTTCACATTCTGGGAAGTGGGATGAACACGCTCTCTAGGGTTTGCTACCACTTTCACCTGGTATTTTTTAAATTCAGGAGGGAAGCATTACAAAACAGGTTGAGTACAGCTGGGGAATTCCTGACAGATGTGCCTGTGTGAACCGGCCCTTTAATCTGTTTGTGAAACATTTCTGAAACGTACCCATATCAGGCCAAACTGCCAGTCTGAATTCAGCCTCAATGTCTCAGAACCTATCTTTTGTGAAAAAGTAGGCTAGCACAGTGAAGGCTTTAAGAAGAAACTAGAGATGACTCAGGCCCAGTTTCTGAAAGGAACTGGCTAATGATTTGTGATTTCTGGAAAATTCTTGTGTGTGAGGAAGGGAAGAGGGCAACAGTTCCATATCATATTATAAACAATGTAATTGAACAATGCAGTGGGACAAAGAATTCAGAATTAACTTGTTTTTGTGTACCCAGGAACTGATAACTGAAAGGTTATAACTAATGAACCCAGCAAAAGGTGAATGTTACCTGTAAATAGTTTTAAGCCTCTTTCAACTTTATTTCTCCTGCCTTGGTAGTAAATAAAGGTTATTTTTTAATTCTGTTTTTCTTTCATATCATATGAAATAAATGTATTTAGAAGGCCATTTCAGTACAGTTGGTCAGTAGAAAGTTGGGGTGTGCTCTAAGAACATTTTCATTATACTTTTGAATTCAGGAATGGGGGAGGGGTTACTGTGAAAGCTGATTTGGGGGTAGGACATTACTGGTTTGAGATTCAAATTGGTGTGGTTTCTCAGATTCTGGAGTTTCAGGACTTATTTTCTTTTTTTTTTTATCAAAACCCTCCTAAAAAGGAGAGGAATTTATTCTTTTTATAAATAGAAAAAGGTAGGGTATATAGAGGGATAAAGAAAAGAGCGGAGTGAGTATTCTGTTAATAAAGGTTAGTTTAAATCAATATAGATACAGTTTTTGGCAATCTCTGTGATTTGAGAGTCTTCTTTTCATCTAACAAAAATTCAAAATAACTCTGTTAATGAGATTAGTAATGTCCTTTGGGGTTAATTATTAGTCATCTCCTTTTTGACGTTTCCCGAACAGTTATTTCTTAGGTTGTCTTCCTTTGGTATCCCTCAAGTTACAGGATGGGCCACCTTTGGTTTTCACTTCTCCCGCTCCGGCACCTCCCTCCTCTGGGCCGCTGTTATCTTCACTACTCAAATCTGTCCACGTTGCGAGTGCTGCCTCTTCCTCTGGACTGGCGTGTCTCTTCAGAAATTCCTGCGCCTTGAAGATGGAGTCAATCTTCTCTCTTTTACCCTTGTACTTGAACAAAAGGCCTTCAGGATAGGTCCATCTGTATATGACCTGTCTTCTTTGTAGAAAAGTGGTCAATCCTTTATAAGCTTTCCTTTTCATCCGGATTTCATAAGGCACATCTTTCAATATTCTGATGGTCTGCTCCCCAATTTTCAAGGGCACCGCTGCAACTGCACGCAAGATTTGATCTCTGGTACTTTGCTTGGCAAACTTGACAACCACTTCTGCAGGCAGATTATTTTTTTTTGTAAATGTGGAGTAGGCCCTATAGACCTTATCCATTTCTTCTTTTAACTCACGCTGATCTCTGCCAGTTACGGGTGCCAAGGCATTCGCAAGTATAGATCTGAGATCTTCCTTCTCTTCTTCTTTAATGCCCTGAAATCAAAGAGTCAGATTCGATTTTTCCATTTGCAACATCAAAATTCTTTTTTCTTGCACATCCTGATGCTTTTCTAACTTGTTGACCCTTTTCTTCACTTTTCCGATGTCTTCCGACGAGACCAAACATTTCTGTGCGATCTCCTCCATCTTCTTTGACGTCTCTGTTAGTTGCCTCTATTGACTGTTGAGAACACCTTCCATATTAGTTAAGGTTTCGCTGATTTTCTGTATTTGGACCAGCAGAGGGTGCAGTAGCTCGCTTGTCTGTTGACTGACAGTCGGCTCTGGAGGGGATTACCCGGACCGGAAGTCCCGCCTCCCTTCTTCTCAGTTTTCAAAGGGACCTTCTTCATGGCAGACATTTCTTGTATTTGTTTACTTTATAAAAGTTCGTGACGCGTCGCTCAGGAGTCCCGCTAACTCATTCGCTTCAATGGCACCCCAAAGGTAATTTCACCAACCCTTCTTCCCTTTCATCCCCCTTAGCTTTCTTATGCAAGTCCCGCTTCTCAGTGGGGGGGGATTCCCCTCCTCCCAGCCACTTATTCGCTTACGGGGGAAGGGCTCGGGTTTCGCTTCAGATTCAGACCTCCAACTCACGGTTCCTGCCGTTTCTTCTTTTTGCTTTAATTCATTGCTGTTCCTCACTCCTGTTGGAAATCGGTGGCGTTGCTAAGTCCCATTACGGGCACACCGCAGCGGGGCCGATTGGGGCGGGGAGAAAGCCTCAATTTCCCGGCTGACTGCCGGCAAAGAGGCTACTCCCCAAGCGCCCCCGGTTTGGAGCCTTTGCCTAAGGCTCACTAGGGTCTTGCAAACCTGCAAAGACCCCCCCAAACTGCGTGTGGGCTAACCACCTCCGGGGGCTTCCCGAAAGGTGGCCGCCATTCGCAACGCCGGAAACCGAAACCAGGACTTATTTTCAAGGGAGGACAAATTTGAGGGTCTGGGGCACCTGTTTTTAAAGAAAATGGCACCAAATTTTCATAGAGCATAATTCTCCCTTTGTCCTAAAGACTCCCTAAATTTCAAGCAGATTGAACAAAGGGATTCCATTTTACAGACCCTGAAATAGGTGCCTCTTCTTTAAAAAACAATTTTATTATTTTAAGACAAACAAACATACATGAGAATAATCATCTCGTCTTCTGTCTAATAAAATACCTCATACATACATATCTAATTATCTATCTTTCTACCATTTAGCCAACTATAATTCTTGCAAGTCTATGGTTTAACAATATGTATTTACTTCTGTTTAAGCATTCTACTATATTCTTCTATAGATTTGCTATGTTAAATATAGGTTAAAATTTCAGAAGTATATAAACTGTAATACAGGTTACCCTTTCTTAATGTTTCATCATCTGTTGTAAAGCTTTACCTAGAAATTTTAAAATTACTCTTCCCTTAAATACCTTCAATATGGGTTATGATTTTTCCATATGATTCTCTAACCAATCTTAATCACATATCCAAAAATCCACCGAATGAATTTTGTTTATACATTTGCAATACATTTTTGATTTCATTATCTAAATATTTTATAAATTATCTATATATTTTATAAATATAAAAATATTATATCTAAATATTTAAAAGGAAAAAAAAATCGAACAGTCCTAATCCATTATACATACATAATTTTTTCCTACAATTTTTTAAGTACATCAACAACAATCTTACTTATTCCCTAGCTCATCTTAACCAGTTGTACATACAAATAGGTTTCTCAACCCATTCAATCCATTCTTATAAGTGTTGGAAATGTAAAAAAAAAAAGAGGGTTCTTTTTATCATATGTGGTGGTCATGTGATAAAGTAAAAGTATACTGGTCAAATGTACATTGTGAGATGCAGAAGATATTAAAAATTCCTATCAGGAAAAGTCCGGAGCTTCTTCTCTTAGGTTTGACAATGGAAAAAATTCCACAAGAAAAAAGGCCATTACTATGGTACATGATCACATCGGCAAGAATGGCTTTTGCGCAACAGTGGAAAGCGGAGAAGGTGCCAGATATACAAGACTGATTAAGGAAACTGCTGTTTTTAGCCAAAATGGACAAAATGATGAAGAAACTAAATGGACAAATGGCAGAACAATACCTAAAAGACTGGGAAGGCCTGAAACTGTACATGGAAACTAAATATAGAATGAAAGGGAAAATGTACAATTTTGATTCGTATTGAAACTGAATGAGAAATGAAATGAACACTTGATTGTTTGTTGTTGTTCAGTCGCACAGTCGAGTCCGACTCTTCGCGACCCCATGGACCAGATTACGCCAGGCCCTCCTGTCTTCCGCTGTCCGCTGAAGTTTGCTCAATTTCATATTCGTTGCATCGATGACACTGTCTAACCATCTCATCCTTTGCCGTCCCCTTCTTCTTTGACCTTCAATCTTTCCCAGCATCAGGGTCTTCTCCAGTGAATGCTCCCTTCTCATTTGGTGGCCAAAGTATTTGAGCTCCTTGCAGTCCAAGGGACTCTCAAGAGTCTTCTCCAGCACCATAGTTCAAAAGAATCTATTCTTCGGCGCTCGGCCTTCCTTATAGTCCAACTCTCACAGCCATACATTACTACGGGGAATACCATTGCTTTGACCATGCAGACTTTTGTTGGCAAGGTGATGTCTCTGCTTTTTATCATGCTGTTTAGGTTTGCCATCGCTTTCCTCCCAAGGAGCAGGCATCTTTTAATTTCATGGCTGCAGTCACCATCTGCAGTGATCTGGGATCCTAGGAACGTGAAGTCTGTCACTACTTCTACGACTTCCCCTTCTATTTGCCAAGGAGTGATGGGGCCAGATGCCATGATCTTAGTTTTTTTGATGTTGAGCTTCAAGCCCACTTTTGCACTCTCCTCTTTCACCCTGAGCAAGAGGCTCTTGAGGTCCTCTTCACTTTCTGCCATCAGAGTGGTATTGTCTGCATATCTGAGGTTATTGATCTTTTCCCCAGCAATCTTAACTCCAGCTTGTGATTCATCCAGGCCAGCATTTCGCATGATGTACTCTGCATATAAATTAAATAAGCAAGGTGACAATATACATCCTTGTCGTACTCCTTTTCCTATGCTAAACCAATCAGTTGTTCCATATCCGGTTCTAACTGTTGCTTCTTGACCCTTATACAGGTTTCTCAGGAGACATATGAGGTGGTCTGGTACTCCCATCTCTTTAAGAACCTGCCATAATTTATTGTGATCCACACAATCAAAGGCTTTAGCATAGTCAATGAAGCAGAAGTAGATGTTTTTCTGGTACTCTCTTGCTTTCTCCATAATCCAGCGAATGTTGGCAATTTGATCTCTAGTTCCTCTACCTCTTCGAAACCCAGCTTGTACTTCTGGCAGTTCTCTATCCACGTACTGTTGGAGCCTAGCTTGTAGGATTTTGAGCATGACCTTGCTAGCGTGTGAAATGAGTGCAATTGTGCGATAGTTTGAACATTCCTTGACGTTGCCCTTCTTTGGGATTGGAATGTAAACTGACCTTTTCCAATCCTGTGGCCACTGTTGTGTTTTCCAAATTTGTTGGCAAATTGAGTGCAGCACTTTAACAGCATCTTCTTTTAAGACTTTGAATAACTCAGCTGGGATACCATCACCTCCACTAGCTTTGTTGTTAGTAATGCTTTCTAAGGCCCATTTAACTTCGCTTTCCAGGATGTCTGGCTCGAGGTCAGTGATTATACCATCGTGGTTGTCAAGGACATCGAGGTCCTTCTTGTATAGTTCTTCTGTGTATTCTTGCCATCTTTTCCTAATCTCTTCTGCTTCTGTTAGGTCCTTACCGTTTTTGTCCTTTATCATGGCCAGCTTTGCATGGAACGTTCCCTTGATTTCTCCAATTTTCTTGAAGAGATCTCTAGGTCCTTCCCAATCTATTGTTTTCCTCTATTACTTTGCATTGTTCATTCAGGAAAGCCTCCTTATCTCTCCTTGCTGTTCTCTGGAAATCTGCATTCAGTTGGGCAAATCTTTCCTTTTCCCCATTGCCTTTAGCTTTCCTTCTTTCCTCTGCTATGTGTAAAGCCTCATCAGACAGCCACTTTGCTTTTTTGCATTTCTTTTTCTTTGGGATGGCGGTGAGTGCTGCCTCCTTTACAATGTCACGGACCTCTGTCCATAGTTCTTCAGGCACTCTGTCTATCAAATCTAGTCCCTTAAACCTATTCTTCACCTCTACTGTATATTCATCGGGGATGCGATCTAGGTCAAATCTAGGTAGATTTGACACTTGATTGTACTGTACCTTTATTGGAAACTATGTTTGAAAGAGTCAGGCTTTTACGTATTAGAATTGTGTTACCTGGTTTGTCGATTGTTACAAGTTTAAACTTGATTACCTTTTAACTCTTTTTTTCCTGTTATTAGCAGTGTTTGAAGCCTATTGGGGGGGCTGGGGGGATGGGATGTAATCTTTAAATTGTATTGGTAATGATGTTTAACAATGTTGAATATACGCCAATAAAATTTTGTTTTTTTAAAAAAAACATTCAGCCCATTCTTATTTATGAAGCTTCATTCTCTTCTTCTTTTTCTGGTTTCTTCTCTTCAGTAATGTCTTAATTCTGTGTTTTTTGCTCTTATAGGTAGAAAGACTTTCTCTTAAGACTCGCCATCTGTATTCCATTCTTGAAATGGTTGAGGATACCATGAAATCTGTTTCTCTTTGGGATTTTTTTCTTTACAACTTTGAAGATATCAGCTTTTGTCTGCCTTTTAATAGCTCTATTATACTTTTCTGTGTCAGTTTTGGCTCTCTTTTTTTGGTATATAGATCCTTCTGTAAGGTGCATCCACTTGCTTGCAGTCTTGTTCTGTGTCATGACAAGTTTGACTCTGAGATTCCTCCATCTTAATTATGGCTTGCACTGGTATAACATCTCTTTTTTCTTACATTAAAGCAAAAGCCTCCTCAACTACCAGATTGACTGTATCAACAATTATGCATTTAAGCTGCTCCCAAAAAGTCTGTGTCCAGTTAGCAACAGCAGAGCTGTCTGTACCTATGTCATCTGGCATTTCTTTCTTTATGTCTTGTAAGCTCGTTTTAATACAAATCAAAATCCCCAATGCAGTCCAGCAAACCAGAAATCTCTAGAGTTCTTTTTCAATAGTCCCTACAAGGCTGACCGCATTTGCCAGATAGTATCTGATGTAGACATATTAACAACCAAGAGTCTTTCAAGATGAGTCAGGTATTTTGCAGTTTTATAATGGAGCCTGAACAATGTAAATTTTTATAATTTCATCAGCTGGTCTGGTACTTTGAGGGACTGTTACAGAGTAGAAAGTTAAATTTAAATGCCTTCCTTCCTTCCTTCCTTCCTTCCTTCCTTCCTTCCTTCCTTCCTTCCTTCCTTCCTTCCTTCCTTCCTTCCTTCCTTCCTCCCTTCCTTGCCAAAGAAGATTTATACTCCTTTTAATGGGGTATATTCCATGTTAAAGCTATTTGAGCTTTTGTCTTTGAAGAATCTATATCAACTTTTTGGGAGCAGCTTAAACACATAATTGTTGATATAGTCAATCTGGCAGTTGAGGAGGCTTTTGCTTTAATGCAAGAAAAAAGAGATGTTATACCAGTGCAAGCCATAATTAAGATGGAGGAATCTCAGAGTCAAACTTGTCATGACACAGAACAAGACTGCAATCAAAGACTCTAAGCTGTCTCATGAGCAAAAATTCTACTTTGTGAGCTACTGGCACTAAAGTTGTGAGTGAGTGATTTGGCTGCTGTATAAATTAGTTTGCTCTTGAGCCATCCATCATGAGCAAAAATTTGTGAGCTGGAGGCTAAAAAACTGTGAGCTAGCTCACACTAACTCAGCTTAGAGGGAACACTGGTCATTCTAATAGTTCTAATAGGTCATTTAAATCCAAGAGGAAGAAAAATAACAATTGGAGTCCAAAGAATAACATGAAAAACTTGAATCTCATATATTATTCAATGTTGCTTTTTACAGGTACTCATGGTGTAGATCTTCATCGGTGTTATGGATGAGGCTCAAAATTTATCTCTTATGGAGGTGTTCACAGCTGGTGCAGACATGGCTGCCATGTCTGTACTGCTTCATTCCTTGCTTCAGGGACAATCCAGGGCTTCCACCTGCTTGCTGCCATTTGTGTGGTGGGGGGCAAATCAAGTCCCTTATACTGGACCTCCCTCCAGGAGGTCCAATGGAGTTCAGGATCCCCAAAAAACTGCCCTAAAAGGAATGAAACACCAGCAGTACCCGGGAGCAAAGCCCGGTGCTGTCCGTGCCACTGCCCAGAGCCCCGCCTCTGAAATAGGTGCCTCTTGATGCAGGATCACTTATCTCCACATATGATTTTCTTACTCTTACAGTGATTGACTGACAATAGTAATAATTTAAAAAAAACCTTCCCACTGAAAACTTTGTTTTCCATCCTTCTTTGTTGTGTTATGTTGTTTCCTTTCACAAAATGAGGAATGAGAGAGGGAAGAAGAACAGTATTTCTGCTATTATTGCCTATGGGGACTTTTTTCATGGGGGACTGGAGTGGCTGGTCCACTAAACACTACTCAAGTTTCAACTGAATTGGACCAAAGGGATCAAGTTCTAAGGGGTGTCTGAACAAGCCTCCAGGCACTCTACATTCAGAGGGGGGAAGGCTGTACCCCCACAAAGCAGGGAAGGAAGAAGGAATGACCTAGAATGGAAGCTCTGCAGGGCCCTGCACCCAGCTTGTGCCAGGAGCCTCCTTACCCAGGCCATTGTAGTGTTGCCTGGTTCCTCCTAACAACCAGTGGGGGAAGAGGGGAACTTATCAGGAGCAGGAGGAAGTCCAAAGCTATATTGTTGGCAATGTGGTGATATCACTTCTGGCACCTACCATGAAGGTTTTGCCCAAATACCAAAGCATCACCATGACATTGCCAGTGTGATGATGTCACTTCTGGTGCACACTGCAACTGACATTGCCACATTGCCAGTGATATATCCTGGGCTTCCTTCCTATTCCGGGTAAATCCCCCGCCAGCCAGCTGATTGGGGTGGGGGTGGGGTCTGGTGGTGGGCGTTCCCCCATCTCCAGCAGAGAGGCTGGCAACCCACTGCCTTGGAGATTTGGTGAATCAAAGAAAAACAAGATGCCCTCCTGCTACCCACAGTTAGCACCCAAACATGAAAACCAACATGGATTTTGGGCGGTGGGTTGTTTTTTGTAATTTCTAAGAGTCCCTGATTTGCATAACCATTCTGGAAAATCAAGATAATGACCCAAAGTGGTGATTTTGTGTATATTTTTTGGTTCAGGAATTCCATAATGCACACCCCTAGGGTAAAGACCATCCTGGTCAAATTGCACAGAATGCAACCTCTATTTTAAAGACATTTAAATCCCTAACCTTCACAGTGTCCTTAGACCATCCTTTCTAATCCTAACCTATTTCTGAGGGTTGTGGTAAGAATAAAATGGGGGGATATATACTGTCATGTACATTTTGAAGGAAGGATGAGATAAAAATATATGCATAGAAAAATGTGAACTTAAAAAACCCTTTTTTAAAATACTTGTGATGGATTGTGCTTTAAAAGCTCATAAGTGCTGTATAAACACGTGATGGACATGCCTCATAGAGCTAGAGATCCTTTGAGTGACAGGCTGTTCAAGAGAATTTCATTGAATAGCGTCAGTTGAGAAGAAAGAGTTGGAAACTGACTGCTGAAGAGAACTCAGTTTAACACTGACAGAGGACTGGGAAGGTGGCAAGGGGGAGTGGGAGAATCACTGAAGACCCTGATTTGGGCCAGGAAAAAAAAAAGAAGAAGAAGAGATTTAATTTATACCCCGCCCTTCACTCAGAGTCTCAGAGTGGCTTACAAACTCCTTTCCCTTCCCCTCCCCACAACAGACACCCTGTGAGGTAGTTGGGGCTGAGAGAGCTCTTTCAAGAACTGCCTTTTCAAGGACAGCTCTTGTCAGAACTATGGCTTGCCCAAGGTCAACCAGCAGCTGCAAGTGGAGGAGTGAGGAATCAAACCTGGCTCTCCCAGATTAGAGTCTGCACACTTAACCACTACACCAAACTGGTTCTCAAGATCTTCTAGTTTAGAGAAGTATATCCCTGCCCAGATGAAAAGGGGAGGCAGAGTGATCTCTAGTGTGTTTAGAGAAGGGTTTTCAGGTACTTGGTTGCATATCACTGACTTCTGAAATTTGAAGTGTCAGTTAAATTCAAAAACTTATACTGGAGTGTCTAGCAGTCATTGAAACCAAAGATTCTAAGACTTCATGAAAAGCTTAAAACTCTCATTTGCTGGAAACATATTAACTAGAGTTTGTGACATTACTAAGTTACCTCCGAGTTATTATTGATTCACCTTAGAAATTTTACCCCTGATTTTACCTGACATTTTCCTCCCTACATTGAACAAAATATATTGTTTATTTTTGAATTTTCGAAAGTCTCTCATGTACTATTTTCAGGAGTATAAATTTAAGAAGGGGATCTTGTCTCTTACTTCAAGTTCCTGGGCTGAGCCAGCATCAAAATATAATAATGTCAAAGGGTGGGACAGCCATAAACCTTCAAATAGAAGAAAAAGGGGCTGCTCAGCCAGAAAGGAAGGAAAAACAGAGGGGAAATCCTGCGTGTGAGTGAGGGGAGAAAGCAAGATTGCCCTAATAGTTTTTACATTTCTGCTAGTTGGGAGTGGAGCTGTAGCTTTGCTAAGCTACAGCCTATTATGCTTAAAAGATCATTTATACAGGTTCATGGATTTGATCATTATTTTTAAAAATCTGAATCATGACTTCATGTCCTTTAACGTTAGTTTTCTGTTTGTTTGTTTTTTAAAAGATGGGACTTCTTCAATAGATTTCTAATAAAAACTCCAGATTCAATTAGACAAACATAATTAAGCTACCTTCTCTTTGTCAGCCCTAAAACATCATTTTATTGGTTTTTTTTCTTTCCAAACCCTGTTTCTTGTTGTTGTTTTTTTTTAATTTTCATCACTCTGCACACAGAGTTCTCTTATCTTTGAGATTTTTATTTCATTGTTCTTTTTCTTTTTTTGTAATACATTTCCCCAAAAAAGATGAGGTGATCCAAAGTGCATGCCGCATTTAACAGTTTGGCCTGATTCTTAATTATACTACAGTGCAAAGGGGGACAAAATGGCAACAGTACAAGTTGTACGTTCCTGAAGACCTCTCTGTATTCCCATTGAGGTATAAGGTGACCTTAAATGAGAGGCTTGCCCAGGCTATCAAATCATGTGTGCTGTAAACAACAAATATAATTATGAGACGTACTAAAAGCACCATGGGAATTGGAACTAGACTGTTTGTCCTTCACCTCATTGGAACTCATCACTTCAATTAAATTAAGTGTGTTCCAGTAAGGTTAGGAGCACCATATCCTCAAAGGACCCCTTCTTAACATTGTATTACAGTTTGATTTGCTTCATCTCAAAAGCTGGAGGTGAACTAAGAAGGTGGTGAAATTTTGTTTCAAAATATTTTATGGTTGCTCTTACCTGGACAGCCCAGGCAAGCCCAATCTCATCAGATCTTGGAAACTAAGCTGGTCCAACCCTGGCAAGTATTTGGATAGGAGACCTCCAGAGAATACGAGGGCCAGAAGGCCAGAGGCAGGCTATCAGGCCACTTCTCTGAATGTCCTCTATGCCACAGTAGGAGTTGCCAGAGGTCGCCATGACTTCCAGGCATGGGCACACGCATGTACACATACACACCCACACACAATCTTTTAACCAGCTTTTAAAAATCAGCATTTTAGTTGTGCTCAAGTTCTAAATATTGAATTTCATCCTAATAGCTGTGTGAGTGGGAAAATGTTTGTAGTAGTGGGTCTTTTCCCACCAGTAGTGGGTCTTTTCTCTTCTCACTGAAGTTCTCTTCCCCAAAAGGAATTGCTGGGGTCACAACACTCAAGGGCAAGATACAATTAGTTAATAAAATAAACAACTGGAACAACGGTGGTTAATTCCACATTATTCAGGCCTCAAAGCTTGTAATTTTTAGGTCAATCAACTTACTGAGGATCGGTTTCACTCATTGGGTAAAATATTATTTGGGGCACATTTTATACTTTTATAAGAGTCATTTAATATTCATTTGATTTTTAACTGAAACCGTTAGATGTCAGCCCTAAATTAAGTGATGCTTTAGCTTTATGGAATAGCTAATAGATTTCATGGGAATACTATTATGTTTTTACCTGATTAAGTGTGCCACTCAATGGGCATGGAATTGTTCTTACAAGACAGAAGCTTGAACTGATACTATTCCAGTTGTACTTTTATTTCAAACATCAGAATTTTTTACCCTCTTCCTGCTGGGGAAGATTTTGGTGAAATAATAGGAAAATAATGCTTTCCCTCAGAAACCAGCAGATCATCCATCTTCAGCTTTGAGCTTCATGGCAACACATTGTTATTTTTCCACAGTAAAAAATAATGTTTTAACTCCAAACCTGTAAATTCCATCAGTAAGCTGCTGACTAAGAAAGATGGTGAAGTGTCCAATTTTGTTATGACTGCTGTGGAAAATTAGTTGCTATTCAACCCCATCACGATTCAAAATCATGATGTCAAAAAGAGGGAAAACCTATCAGGGGAATCCAGGAAATATACTTGTGACAGCTCTAGTATCTCCTGATACCGAAGGAGGAAAAGTGTAGGAATAATAAAAAGGGTCTGTATGATTTTGCGTCCCATTCTTCAACGGATTCTCAAATTCTCAACACAATCCTCAGATTCTTGAAACAATGTTTTTCTTATCCCATGCATATTCCTGGTCCTTTAATTAAATTTAAATTTATAGATATGTATGATAAAATTATTTCTCCAAGAGACTGTTGCTTATTTGCAACAGGATATGCCATTTTATACAATAGAGTCTGAACTGAATCCTTAAAATCAGTACATAAGTTTTCTCCTCTTCCAAATAACAGCAACCCACTCAAAAGATTTGTGCAAACATCTGATATTGAAAAAGGATTAAGAAATATAATGGTTCAGATCCAGTCAGTGTCAGTGGAAGGCTTTCCTCCAATTCCCCCTCCCCTCAGCAGCTGTTTCCAACTCCAGAAAACTTGATTACTAGGGTCATGGAACTCTCATGGAGTAATAGCTATGTGGTAGGCTGCAACAGCTATAGGACTGAGAGCTAAACTCCTGGTGAACTCATGCTGGCGGGAGGGGGCTAATGTGCCTCCTTGTGAGGAGTAGGTAGGAGTAAGCAGTGTGGTAATGCTGCTTTAGTCCTTGAGTGGAGCCATTTCCCTTCTCCCCGCTGCCTCCCCCAGCTATCCGCAGTGGACAGCAATGGCCATTTGGGCAATTTCAAATGGTGGCCATTTTAGGGCTTTTTTCTGGGTGGCCATTTTAGGGTTTTTTTCATTGGGCAGTCATTCTAGCCACCCCCCCCTTTCATTCAGCAGCAGCTGTTAGCCATTTGTAGCCCACTTGTTCAATTACACCATCTGGGGCATAGGTGGGGAGGACATTAGCAGTGCTGCATAAGGGTACACTTGCCATTGTATTGGCATTTGCAGTAGGCATGGCTCCACAGAAGGCAAAAGGGACTTCAAAAGTTAAACAGCCCGCCCACAAAAAGTCTGGTGCAATTCTTGCACTGGGCAAACAGCCCCCACAAAAATGGACTGATGAAGAGGCCACACATGTTAATCCAGGTGGCCCAGTGCCTTCAGGAATTATGCCAGGTGCAGTTTCCCCGCCAGCATGCCCAGTGCCTTCTGTGCCATTGGGCACTGCACATTTAGCATCGGTTCCCTTAGCTCCCTCCCGTATTGTTTCACTGGCTCCTCTGGATGCCTTTTGGGATACTCCAGTTAGTAGGGCCATTTTGGATAGGCTGGCTGGCATTGAGCAGTGTTTGGGTGGGCCTTCATCCGTGTTGCAACCTGCTATGTCATCTATGGAGATTTTTCAAAATCAAGTATTGAATTGTCTCTCCATTATTGAAAGTTGGTGTGTAGGTGCTGTGAGCCAGGCTATTGTTCCGGAAAATGAGGAAGCGTGACTGGTTAAGATATAGGAGAACCTGGTAGAACAAGGGGGTGAGGAACAGCAAGTGGTGCTTGTTGGGGGTCTATTGCAGGCTCCATGTAGGCCGGTTTCTTCACAAACACCTGACATCACTTGGCCATGGGGCCCAGTAGGCTTACAGGCTTCTGCTGGGTTGACAGTGTCTAGCCAGCATACCTATTCCATTTGGGTCAGTTGGTGGGGTATCCCCAGATAACACAGTAAAGGAAAAAGTGCATTGGAAAAAGTGCAGAGAAGGGCAACTAGAATGATAAAAGGGTTGGAACACCTTCCCTATGAAGAAAGGTTAAAACGCTTGGAGCTCTTCAGCTTGGAGAAACGACGGCTGAGGGGTGACATGATCGAGGTTTATAAGATTATGAATGGGACTGAGCAGGTTGAGAAAGAAGTACTTTTCTCCCTTTCTCACAAGACAAGAACTCGTGGGCACTCCATGAAATTGCTGAGCAGTCGGGTTAGAACAGATAAAAGGAAATACTTCTTCACCCAAAGAGTGATTAACATATGGAATTCACTGCCACAGGAGGTGGTGGCAGCTACAAGCATGGACAGTTTCAAGAGGGAATTAGCTATATGGAGCAGAAGTCCATCAGTGGCTATTAGCCACAGGGTATAGATGGGAATTCTCAGTCTGGGGCAGGTGATGCACTCTATTCTTGGTGCTGGAGGGGGCAGCAGTGGGAGGGTTTCTAGTGTCCTGGCCCCACTGCTGGACCTCCTGATAGCACGTGGTATTTTTGGCCGCTGTGTGACAGAGTGTTGGACTAGATGGCCATTGGCCTGATTCAACATTGGCTTCTCTTATGTTCTCTTATGTTCTCATGTTCTTATGACAATCAGGGCAGTGGGGGATTACAGACATCGGCTGTGTTGTCTGTCCCAGTGCCATTTGGTGGATCTTCACCTGCCCCTGTGGGTGGGCCACCTCCATCATATCCTGGGCAGCATCAACAAGGTGGGGTGTGGATGGGGTATGTTGCTCCTGATCTGGGTAATAGAACCTATGAAATGGTGCCAGCAAAAAAGTTGCCTTCTGGGGAAGTAGCTATGCCTTTAGGTGACCACCTCATGGCAGCCACCAGGGAAAAGATATTACGGGGTGAGTACGTAGATGTCTTTTCCTTGTTATACAGGGAGCTAGATAAAAAAAGATAGAGAAAATTTGGATGAATGGGACAAAAGAGCGCTTGAAGCACCACAGCTAATTGGTACTCCGGCTTTTTAATCTATGCTGAGGTAATTGTTAGGGTGCAGCCTGGAAGGGCCTCATCTTTGCTCCAGTATATGGACATAATCTACAAAGGCTATTTGGACTTTGCTGGGTCTGCTTGGATGGCCTTCCATATGAAGGTGGCTATGTATCTGGCACTCCACTGTGACTTAATCCATCTGCATATTTGGATGCAGACGATGTCCCCGGCCTATCTTAGGGGAGCATTCAGACAGCAGACATGTAGTGAAGAGAACTAATGCTGCTAATGCTGGAACTCCGCATTCACAGGGTGGCCAGGCAATCCAAAGGCGCCCCTTGTGTTGGGTTTTCCTCACAGGGATATTGCAGCTGGAAAACATGTTCCTTTCATCACAAATGTCCCCTCTGTGCTGGCCCCCATTCCTTTCCATCCTGCCCCAAGGCAAAAGCCAGACCTGCCACTAAGGATGGCAAAGGTGGCAGATGTCAAGGGGGGAGCGGT
This sequence comes from Gekko gecko, assembly GCA_029375565.1. Taxonomy (NCBI): domain Eukaryota; kingdom Metazoa; phylum Chordata; class Lepidosauria; order Squamata; family Gekkonidae; genus Gekko; species Gekko gecko. Next base: position 46,226,020 of record JAPDNY010000009.1, read on the forward strand.
CAGGCCTTACCTGACAAAGGGACCCAGTCCAATTAATGTGTTAAAATGCTGGTTGTACATGTACCCCAAGTTTGCCGATAGGCAGTATTTGTTGGATGGGTTCAAGTTTGGGTTTCACATTCCTTATGTGGGTGAGAGGTGTTCATATTTGGCTCCTAATTTGTGCTCGGTTCAGGGCAGGAGCAGTTGGTTAGAGCCAAGATTCAAAAATAATTTTTGGAAGGGTTCCTTTCCCCTACCTCTGGTGCCCAGCCTGCGGGTATCACCTTTAGGTGTGGTGCCCAAGAAGGCACTTGGGGAGTATCACCTCATTCACCATTTGTCCTATCTTCACGGCAAATCAGTGAATGACGCCATACCTAGTGAGCTCTGCTCAGTTAGGTATACTTCTTTTGATGAGGCAATCCGTATGGTCTGTAGTTGTGGGAGAGGGGGCGAATTGGCTAAATGTGATATCAAATTGGCCTTTCGTCTTCTGCCAGTACATCCAGATGACTTCATCCTTCTGGGTTTCTCCTATATGGACAGGGCCCTCCCTATGGGATTCTCAGTGTCCTGCACTGCATTTGAACAGTTCAGTTCCTTTCTGAAATGGGCTTTGCGTGCATGCATGGGCTTGTTCAGTACTGCCCATTATTTAGACAATTGACAAGCTTTAGCGTGTCCAGAAGAGGATGACCAGGATGGTGAGAGGGTTTACCCATGCTGCTCAGGTATTGGGTTTAAATGGCCCCAAACAGCCAAACCAAATCAAACAAAAGTCTGATAAATGTTTGGGGAAGTTGCCTTCCCTGAACATCAGTCTGGACGTTCTGAACTGGCCCAAGTTTATGTGAATTTTGGCTCACAAGCCAGTCCATGCCCATCCATAGTAATACTTGCTCCTTTGTTCCTCAGCCTCTCTACTTTGTCAAGAGTATCTAGTTGTTTTGAAAACACTTTGCCTTCTCAAAGCCTTTCCCCCTGAGGTTGATAATTTGGAATTTAAACTGCCACCATCAAGATAATCCCCTTTAATGCTTCCCCTGGCTCTCTTGTACACCCAAAGTTTTGTGTATGTGTGCATAAGGAAGAGCTGGGGGGTTTGGTGAGAGCTCAAAAGGTAAGAATACTTCTATATTTACAGTAGGTTTGCACAGCTATCCATAAAACCTAATCATGAAGTTACAAAACAATCTATTTAAAATTATATCAGGTGCTGATAGACAAAATGTTCTTCGGCTGTATGAATGCCTAACCTCTGTCATCCACCATGCAAAATATCTCTTGAAATAGCAGAATGTAAATTTAGGCCTCTTGGCTAATAACAGCCCTGAGTCTCAGACATAACATCTCCAGCAAATTGAGGGCTAGTCAATGCACAGATTTGAAGCTATCCTTTCAGGTGATGTTTTAATTGCTGAGGAACTTTGGACAAGAAAGGGATAGATGTTAAGAAAGAGGTTCTTTAATTATTGACAGACACTCTGGGGTATTCCTTATGTTTCACAAATGGCAGTTTCACAGTTTTATGAATGGTGACGCATCAGCTTCCTTCCATAGAATTCTACTTCCTAAAAATGTGTTTGCCCTGATACATTTGGTATACAAAGAGTATTACCTGATTATATCAAATATTCCATTCAGTTTCTGGTACTGAATCAAATATAATAGAGTACAGAGTACATTAAAAGCTAAATCAATCTCTTAAACATCCTAATCATGAAAAAAATGTTGCTGAAGTTACAATAATGCAATTAGGTTCAGCATGACAACATTCACTTATTTTACTAGTAAGAAGAGTTGAATTAATAAGTAAAAAGCACCCACCCCTCACAACATAATACAGAGTAGATTCTGGTATTACTGATTATTCCTCCAACTAAACCTACACATATATTGCACAATCACTTTTCTACATTTCTCTGTCTAGCTTCCCCCCCCCTCAAACCACTGAATTGCAAATGAACTTCTGGTCAAAATGTGATACTTTTTCTTTATTTAACAAGATTGCTTTATTGCTCATGAGATTCATAAGAAATCAGCTGCCAGCTGAAGTGCCAGGATTTGTAATAATAGCCAAAGTATTAGAAGGATTTAAGGAATCTGAATGAACAATCCCTCTGCTCCTAAGAGGGGATGATACAGCAGGAAAAAGTAACATTAACTATCCAGCAAGCACAATGTACCACAAGTCACCTATGCACCAAATTAAATATAGCTCATCTGAACAATATATGGAGGATCTAAAGGGGAAAAATATTTAAGGTTTTGATATTACTGTATTATCATTGCATTCAAAACAAAGGCATTCTATCTTATCCTACATTTGGAATGTAAGTCTTTAGTGGTAATTTTGTGTAGCATTATATCTCAATGGAATTCATGCAGAGATTCATACTGATAAGTCAGCAGGAGAAAAAAGAATTGCACAGGATGGAGGATAGAACATTACACTTACTAGTTACAATGTATATGTTTTGCAGTACCAGCACCTATAGAAGGAATAAGGGCAGCGAAGGTGAGGACCTCCTTTACAACAACCCACCAATAACACAACCACACACTGTGTTTTTGGAACAAAATGGCCACAACTTTATTAGTTACAGCTGTAAGAAGCCTTGGCACAGCATGGGTCCACTGCATCCAGGTATCGACTGACCTGCCTGCCAATCAGTGCACCTCGTCCCACTCAGCCTGCTGGCTGGGGTGGGTAGAACCATGGACTGGCAGGTATTTGGATTCCACAAAGATGGTCACCACTAAGTGGTCTTCCCTGCCACCTGAGCATGAGGGTAACCTGTTTGCAGTCCCTGAGCTGGACATGCCCTTTGAAATCCTCACCCCAAGATCCCTTAAGGGGATCACCATACCTGGGGAAATGGCACACAGGCTGATTTTCCAAAATTGGATCCAGTCCCATGCTGATACCGTCCTAATGTTGTGACAAATAAATGAAGTGGAAAACATCATGAACAAGAACCCACACTTCCTCATAATGTATCCAACCCCCAGCAAGACTACCGGCAAACCTCTACAAACCTTCTTCCCCTCAAACACTAACATATAGGTGAGGGAGGGTTGAGCAAGCAATTCCATATGGTCAGGTGAGGAGGGCCAGGTGGTAAAGACTGCTTTAATCCCCCAGTGGTCCCTCCCCTTCCCACTCCCCCAAGCCCTGCTCAGGCCTCACCACAGGCCCACTTGAGAAGGGGAGGGCCAACTCTTCCCCCCATTTCTGCCACCTGATCACAAACTGCCCCTGCAGCCTGTTCTGCCTTGCTGGACACGGCCACAATGGCTGCTTGTTGCCCCCTGGCTCTTCCCCTCAAACAGGACCACAAACAGGACCCACAGTGAGTCAGGGCCCCCACTTGCACTGACAGCACTTTAGAGAGTTCACAAATCTGAATTAAACTAGTGATGGGTGAACTCCTCGTGATTTAAACTGTAATTTCGTCACCAATTAAGAGAATCTGTGAATTATCAAAAATGGTTTGTTTTGTTTTTACATGAATATTTTAGTATTACCACTGAATTGTAGGACACATGTAAAGGGGGAGAGTAAGTTTCCTATACTGTCATAAACACTCCCTCCTTGCCTTGTTTGCTCACCATATATTACCACACAGTCTTGCCTCGCCTGCAGTATTTAACCAGCATTAACATCTTGGTGGAATAGAAGAAGGAAGCTGTAGCATTTCAAGAGGCAATTTCAATGAACTCAAATTGACTTCAGCAAGTAGGAGAGTTTTTATGAGACCAAATAAGGAGTTAAATTAATCAGCAGTTGAGCATGAAACACTACTGGCTATCAGCCTCATCAGCTTAGTCTGATGATGCAAAAGCAGCTCATGAGCTCAAAATACATCTAATTTATACTAGCAAATGAAGTCTCAATTTCAGGGATCGAATCCCCCTATGCCATGGAAGCGCGTTGGGTGACCTTGGGTTAGTCACACACTATTAGACTACCCCCCTTCACAAGAGTTATGCAAGGTTAGCATTCATATCTATTAATTGTATTATCATTCTAATAAAGGTATAAGATGAATGTAAAAGTCATTGTCCACAAACTCTTCTTTTTTTATAGCATTCACAAATCTATTACAAGAAAGCTATGCTTAGGATCATGGGACTTGCATGTACAAAAGCCATAAGATTATGTTGTATGTTAATCTCCAGTAGGTAGATCATTAGGATCTAGGATGACAGCTACCTGTCAGCTAGTGTCAGCTGATATACTCAGAGGACAAGTCCCAACTTGTTCTGCCTGGCACTGAACAGTGTGCAATCACTGTGACTCAGCAGTCCACTGATTGGTGGAGGTTTGTATATAAGTCTTTGTACTACTGCCATACTCTCTCCTTCTGTATATTGGATGCCTGGCATAGCACTTTGCTTGTGAATACTGTGAATAAAACTCTTGTATATAGTGTACCACTGGACTGCCTTTGTGTGGTTACTATAAGAGGTTCCTCTGCTGGATCTGCAGTGCAAGCAGGTGAAAGACTGGTAGCTGAGAAGTCCTAGTAAAGGTTTGGGGGCTTGAACCATTAAGACACGCACCCCGCAACAGGGTTATGGGCCCAGACCTTAACGGGTTCGAACCCAGCCTGCTAAGGACCCAGCCCAGTCTGAAGGAGAGCCAGCTTGTTGTGAACAACCAGCTCTGCTTTCCAAGGAACGCCGGTGAGCCGTGCTGAAAGGTGATGTGTGCAGCTGTGAGTCCAGGATCTGAGGTGGACGGTTACTGCATTTTCCAGAAGTGGGGGAGTGACCTGCCCAGATAAGCCTGTGTGCAGCAAGAGCCACGCCGGAGAACAGACGGCAGTTCCAGCTTGTGATTGTCGGTGAGTCGGGAGTGAATTATGGCTCTCATGCCAGCTATGCAAGTGGTGGACAAATTAACCTCTACAAACTATGACGTTTGGGCTTTTAAAATGAAGCATTACCTCATTAGAGAGGGGATTTGGCTGTATGTTGAGGACCCTCCTGACCCTGTGCCTGTGGGAGACCAGCCGAAGGCTAAATGAGCCCTGGCATGCATCGTTTTGTCGGTGAGTGACGATCAACTTATTCATATTATGTCAGCAACTGATGCACGGGAGGCTTGGCAATCACTTAAGGATGTTTATGTTCAAACAACAGCTGGGACAGTGATGTCTTTAACACGTCATTTGTACAGAAAAGTCCAAGCTCCAAATGAATCAGTTCGGGAGCATGTCAACGTGCTGACTGAACTTTATCAACAGCTTGAAGGCAGAGGTAAACAGATTGATGCTGAGGATAAATGTTATCTGCTACTCAGTTCATTAAATGAGGCCTACGACCCCCTCATAGTAAATTTGGAAGGGCTGCAGCCTGCCCAATTAAACCTCCAGCCTATAATTGGGAGAGCTTTGGAATATGAAGCGAAACTAAAATCTCAGCAGTCTCTGTCTGCTCTGGTTGCCTGCCAGCGAACTAATGACTGTGTGGGAGTTGCCAGTGGGAGTAAAGGCTTCACCAGGAGTTTCAAAGAGGAAAAGATAGAGCCAGCTAAAGCTCTGCAAGTAAAATGCTGTTTTTTGTGTGACTCAACAAAACATTTGAAAAAATTCTGTCCTTCAAACAAGAGGAACAATCTTGGTGGTCGCTCTGACACGTCGTCGAGTCGTCCTTCTGTGTCTCTTGTCACTACCAAAGAGGAAGACAAGTGTAAATGGGTTTTGGACAGTGGAGCAACTGTCACAATTGTAAGCAGTCCTGACATGTTGATGAATGTGCGGGATGCTCAACTACAACACGTAAGCCTTGCAGATGGTCACGTTGCTGAAGTGACTTGTTCTGGAGAACTGACACTGCAGTGTCTAAACCACACCTTCCAGAACGTAATTTGTGTTCCAACTCTGGAAAGTAATTTGCTTAGTGTTCTGGCACTGGATTGTGCCAACTTTGAAATTATTTTTTTGGGGGAGCAATGTCTTATTAAGAAAGGTGGAAGGGAAATTGCAAAAGCTAACTTTGTAAATGGGGTGTATGTATTGAATAGCTCTGTTCTTGCAGCTACAGCAAGTGTTCCTGGAAATAAGGATCCACATCATGAGTGCCTACATCTCCTCCATCGCCGGTTAGGCCACGCCTCCTTCAAGGCAATTAATGAAACTCTTGCTTTAACAGGTAAAGAAGGTGTTAAGGCTTGTAATACTTTTCTTGATTGCCAAATATGTAAACAGGTTAAATCTCATGTTTACCCTGTGGCACACAAAAGTGAAAGGGAGTCAACTTATCCTTTGCAACTAGTACATGTTGATATCATAGGTCCTTTTGCACCCAGTGTGTCTAATAATCGCTTTGCCCTGACGGTGGTTGACGATTTTTCGAAATATGTTTGGACATATTTTAAAACATAAGTCTGATGCCTTTGAGTCACTGAAATATTGGTACAAGAAAGTAAAGAACCAATTAGGGGATCTCAAAGCTATACAAACTGACATGGGTTCAGAATTTATGTCAAACAAAATGAAACAATGGTTAAGAAATCTAGGGGTGAAGCATCGTGTGGCAAATGTAAGCACGCCAGCTGAGAATGGAGTTGTTGAAAGAAAAAATGCTACTTTACAGACGGTTATATATGCCATGCTCGCTGATGCACAATTGCCTAAACAGTATTGGGCTGAAGCCTTAAAATATGCCACTTTTGTTACAAATAAGCTGTGGACAAGAGTAACAAATTCCATACCATATGCAATGTTGTACCAAAAAATGCCAAAGTTAGACTTTCTGTGTGTGTTTGGTTCCCAAGCATGGGTAAATGTACCATTGAATCAGCGCAGGAAGGGTGGTCAGAGATCCAAACTCTTGACTTTCATGGGATGCCACTCTGGTATGAAGGCCTATAGGTTTGTCAATGATCATAACCAACTCAGTTTTAGTAGGTCTGCCAACTTCACTGAGGGAAGGAATTGGCACAGGATTCATGGTAACACACTATATGAAAAGGCAATGTTACCACTCTCAGGTGATCAACAAACTGTGTCAAATTCTGAGGAGTCTCAACCTGGCTCATCTTCTCAGTCTTCTGTTTCAGGTGATGTACAGGCTGAAGCCAATACTCTTAGAAGGTCTGAAAGGAGCAACAAAGGTATTCCTCCTCAGAGGTATGGTTTTGAAACACAAGTTGTAAATATGGTCTGTGTAAAAGAGCCTACATGTTATTATGATGTTACTGTAATGCCTAAAGGTGAAAAACAAGCCTGGATGCAGGCGATGCAAACTGAATATGATTCATTGTGTTCAAATGATGTGTTTGAATTGGCTGTAGCACCAGAGGGTAGAAGAATCATAGGTTGCAAATGGGTGTATAAATTAAAACCTGTACAGGGTGGTCAACCTCAAAAGAAAGCTAGGTTAGTCGCTCAAGGCTATTCGCAAATCCATGGGACAGATTTCGATGAAACTTTTGCGCCCACAATAAAAAGTCATACTTTAAATGTGGCCCTGACTAAGGCAGGTATAGAGGGAATGCATGTTCAACACTTTGATTTCACTACAGCATATTTGAATGCAGACTTGAAAGAAGCATGCAACAAATCCCTGGTTTTGTGAATGAAAATCTAAATTTGGTATTAAAACTAAAGAAAGGTCTTTATGGTTTGCGTCAATCAGGTCATCTCTGGAACCAATGTTTAACAAATACTTTGACTGATATGGGGTTCAAACAGAGTCTTGCTGACCCATGCATGTTCAGTAAAGTGATCGGAAACAAATGTTACTTGGTACTTTTCGTAGATGATGTGTGTTTTATCTATGGGCAAGCAGAAGAACTGACATGGTTTGAGTGTACAACAAAATAATATTTCAAAATGAAAAATCTTGGTACAATCAGTCATTATCTGGGAATGGATATCAGCAGAAACTCTGATGGTTATTTTGAAATATGCCAAGAAAACAAAATTGTAAAATTGTTGGAAAAATATAATATGCTTGATGCAAAACCAGTGTCCTCACCAATCTCTACTAGCTATGCTAGAAAACCTGAAGATGAAGTTTTTGAACAGAAACAATTGTACCAGTCATTGATAGGTTCTTTAAACTATTTAGCTACATGGTCTTGGCCAGATATTTGTTATGCTGTTCATGCACTTAGCCAAAAAAGTGCTAAACCATACAAACGGGACTGGAATGCAGCAAAAAGGCTTTTAAGGTACTTAAAGGGAACTAAGAAATGCAAACTTGTATTGGGATCAAACAATGCACAACAGGTTCTGGGTTATAGTGATTCAAATTGGGGCTCCAATCATGATGCAAAGTCTATAACTGGCTATGTAATCTTTGTGCATAGATCATTGGTGATATGGAAATCTGTAAAACAGAGTCTTGTATCGACCAGTACGTGTGAGTCCGAATTTGCGGCCTTGAATGAATTGACTGTACAAATGGAATGGCTACAACAACTGTTAACAGACTTTGATGTAAAGCATGATATGCCTATGATTGTAAAATGTGACAATACTGCAGCTGAAATGTTAGCAGATGCCCAAGGTATAAGGCCTAAATCTAGGCACATAAACATTAGATACCAAAATGTTAGGGATACTGTCCAAAGGAAAATAGTGTCATTACAACACTGTATGTCTAGTGAAAATGTTGCAGACATGTTTACTAAGGGCTTGAATGAAGCACAATTCTTGAACCTTAGGGGGAGACTCAACATGATCCTACCTACTGAAGCTTAAGGGGGAGTGTTGTATGTTAATCTCCAGTAGCTAGATCATTAGGATCTAGGATGACAGCTACCTGTCAGCTAGTGTCAGCTGATATACTCAGAGGACAAGTCCCAACTTGTTCTGCCTGGCACTGAACAGTGTGCAATCACTGTGACTCTGCAGTCCACTGATTGGTGGAGGTTTGTATATAAGTCTTTGTACTACTGCCATACTCTCTCCTTCTGTATATTGGATGCCTGGCGTAGCACTTTGCTTGTGAATACTGTGAATAAAACTCTTGTATATAGTGTACCACTGGACTGCCTTTGTGTGGTTACTATAAGAGGTTCCTCTGCTGGATCTGCAGTGCAAGCAGGTGAGAGACTGGTAGCTGAGAAGTCCTAGTAAAGGTTTGGGGGCTTGAACTGTTAAGACACGCACCCCGCAACAGATTAGGGTTGCCAACTCCAGGTTAGGAAGTGCTTTCAGATTTGGAGAGTGGAGCCTGAGAAGGGCAGGGTTTAGGGAATGGATGGACTTCAATGGGGTATAAGGCCATACAGTATACCTTCCAAAGGTGCCATTTTTTCTAGGTGAACTGATCTTTGTTGCCCAGAAATCAGTTGTAATACTAGAACTCTACCCACCACCTGGAGTTTAGCAACCCTACATATGACATGGAAACCAAGGAGACCAAATCCTATGACAAAAAGTTTAAGGAGCTGGGTATGTTTAGCCTGGAGAGAAGATGACTGAGGGGGATATGATAGCCGTCTTCAGGTCTTTGAAGAGCTGTCATATAGAGGATGGAGTGGAGTTGTTTTCTGCTGCTCCAGAAGATTGGACCAGAACAAATGGAAATGAAAGATAAATTAGCCAAAAGCAACTCCATTTGGTGTGCCTTAAAACTTAAGATCTTCATATGTTCTAAATTCCTGAACTCTGCCTGAATTCTGCTAATGTCATAAATGTTGCTAACATCATAAGGAGATGTAGATGTAGTTTGGTGTAATGATTAGGAGCACGGACTCTAGTCTGGGAGAACTGGGTTTGATTCCCCATTTCTCTACATGAAGCTACTGGTGTGACCTTGGATCAGTTACGAGTTATTTCAGAGCTGTTCTCTCATGAACAGTTCTCAAAAGAGCTCTCTCAGACCCACCTACCTCACAGGGTGTCTGTTGTGGGGAGGGGAAGGGAAAGGAGATTGTAAGCCGCTCTAAGACTCCTTCGGGTAGTGAAGGGCAGGGTATAAATCCAATCTCTTTTTTCTTATTCATTAAGAATGTAGCATGCCTGCTTGAAGTAGAACTTGTGCTGTACTCAAGTTAAACAAACATCTGGTGATCTGAGCCTAGGCTCAGAGATAAGATACAAAAGTAGAACATGAAGACATAACCACAAACAGTTGCTTACCATTGAATAAATGCCTGTTATTTTTAGGATTAGTGTGCCTTTGTAATTAAGTGCTGAAATGTGTGTTAAAGAAGTGTAATTGGTAAATGTAGTAAATATTAATGAAAACATAGTGAATAGGTTACAGGGTAACTAGAGATGAAAGATCATAGTATGAGGTATTTCACATTACCTTTCTAAACTGGATGGTATTCATTATTGGCCCATCAGCTGGTAAAGCGATACTGGGAACAAACAAACAAACCCCTTAGTAATCAGTTACTGAAATGGAATACATATAGGCAGTCTGAAAAGCCTCTATATAATGCATGTGTGTCTGTTAGAATTTTGGAGACTTATTTTCAGTGTCTGGATAGGATCTCTCTCTGCAGTTCAAACTACTTAATAAATTATTTTCTGCTGAAGTCCACTATCTCTATCTGAACCCCTCACTGGAACCCTCAAAAAATTTCCCTGTCAGAAATTAAATCAAAAAGAATTTTCAGCTAAACTTTGAAAAGAATTTCCTGACAGAGTGGTTCCTCAGTGGAACCAGCTTTCTTGAGAGGTGGTGGGCTCTCCTTCTTTGGAGGTTTTTAAGCAGAGGCTATGTGGCCATGTGACAGTAATGCTGATTTCTTGAATTTAGGCAGATCAAGAGAGAAAGGGCAGGAAGGGATGATACAGTGCTCAGCTCTCCTGACCCTTTCTTGCATGGCCAGTTGCCACTTTGGGGTCTCGAAGGAATTTTCCTCCAGGCTAGATTTTTTGCATGCCTCTGGGCATAGGGCAGGGGTCATTGGGAGGGGATGGGGGTGAGAGGTAGTTGTAAATTTTCTCTGTTGTGCAGGGGTTTGGACCAGTGTTCCCTCTAAGCTGAGTTAGTGTGAGCTAGTTCACAGTTTTTTAGCCTCTGGCTCACACATTTTTGTCTTAGCTCAGAAAGGATAGCTCCAGAGCAAACTAATTTATGCGGTAGCCAAATCCCTCTCTCACAAATCACTCATTGTGTGCCAGTAGCTCACAATGTAGAATTTTTGCTCTCAAGACTCCACAGCTTAGAGGGAGCAGTGGTTTGGACTAGATGACCCTTGAGTGAGACCCCTTCCAGCTCTATGTTTTTATGGGAGCTATTTTAAGGAGGTAAATTGGGAGAGACTTAATGAGACAGCTGGCTAGATCCCACTGTAAGTGAAAAGGAAAAGAAGACTCTAATCTCAGATGTTATGACAGTTTTTTTTTTACTGAACATATTGCACTCTGCTCTTCCCATTTATTCACTGGAAACAGAACCATTATCAATTGATTTATTGCTGACTTATAACATTTTACTGATTCATCAATATATACCAAAGTGGCAATGATAAATATTAAAGATGTTTCCAAATGAAAACTGATTGTTTACATGTGCAGTTGGTACGATTCTGAATCAGCATAATTTCGAAGTGAGGTTGGGAGATAATTAATCTGATGAAAGATGTTTACATCAGCTAATCTAGTGAATATCATACAAGGTTATCTAGAAGACATGTTTATAAAAAGAATACCATGAAGTGGTGGGAAATAATCTCACTGTGGTTAAATTTTGACAGTTAACAAAAGGCATCATTATGAGCCTCCAAGATGAAGAAATTTACTTATTTGGAAAATCTTATACACCACATTTCTACAAATTCAGGATAGGATACAACCAAACATAAAAGCCAATAAAATAGTTAAAATACTCAGTAGATAAAATCCAAAAGCAGTGTGCTACAGAAACACAAAGTACTATGCAACCGCAGTATAAAATTACAGTATCTTAAATTGTTAAGAATTCTGTAGAACAGCATAATCATATCTGCCCAGTAAAATGTTTACATGATCGGGATTTTTATATATATATACACACACACACACTGAGCTACAAGCATGTGACATTACAGTGACATGGCAAGAAAGGGAGAAACCAGAATTATGACATCATGAGCATCTAGGTCAGTACTTTGGGCAGAAGAACAAGATAACTGGGGTCAAGAACTCCAAGCCAATGAACCTCAAAAGGACCTTCTGGAAAGATCTGGTCCATGACCTCATATGGGGTACACCTTCAGGTATGTGATTCTTGAGCTGTGAAGCACATTATAGAACCAGGACCCTCATTGAGCCTGAAATTATATTGAAAGCTAGTGGGATTTTAAAACCGGATAAGTATGCAAATGAGGTCCAACCCCCAACCGATTTCAGTTTCTGAGTTGTCTTCCAAGGGATATATCAGGGAGATCTGGGAATTTGCAGAAATGCTGGCATTACCTGAATACATTGTTTTAAAAACTTTTAAATATATATATATATATATATATTAAAAAAACAGAGCCCTAGTGAGTCCAAATTTAAATTCCGTCTCAGCTTCACACAGCACTTTGTTGAAATACCAGCATACTAAAATCTTACCTGCTGGAAGATATTGTCCACTGTAGAACATGCTGCAGCTCACACAAGAGGATTAGCAAGCAGCAAGAACAAGCGGATCAATTATCTGTAACCAGGTAAGACTCTGACATAATTCTGCATTAGAATACTTCCCAGATTTTTACATTTCCTCCATGGGAAGCACTTGTATCTTTCACCTGATGTGTTGGAAAAAATTGAATTGTAGCTGTGTAAATATTCCTTCTTCCTTTTCAATGAGTGTTTTGTGAATTTTGCAGGTTAATTTTGCAGTTGTAACGTAATAACCAAGGAAATCTAATGAATGAAGAAGCTATATTATTCTATTACAGAGAAATGGGGGGCTTAACAACAGGTGGATTTATTATGGCATAAGCTTTCATGGACAAGAGTCTATTCATTAAAAAGCATGATGAAAAGTGCCACCTGATAGAAAAGAAGACATGATATGCACCAACTTCTGGCAGAAAACAGCTAATACACACCTGTCCATGTACCCTCAGATGTCTTCTAATGGACTGGATCAATTCTTGTTCACTCATTGTTTCTGTCACATCATGGGTAATACCCACACATGATCATTTATGATACAGGAATCTGTTCTAGTTACTTGTGTGATGTTCCAGCTTGATTCCGGATTTGATTTTAGAATCCTCAATTTCAGATTGAATGCTCTGCCCCAGGCCTTTGCTACAAAGGACATCTCCCTAACTTTGGCTGACACACATTGATGGATTCCCAAAATATTATATAGAAATCTTAATAGTGGTATACTGATGTCACTGTCTATCTGTTACTGCTCTGATCCAAACCCGGCAGCATATAGCATCTGCCTGATGACTTCAGCATTAAATAGTTAACTGCCACAGGAACATATTGGCTACCAGAGCAGTAATAAAACCTTGAGATGGCCTTCTCAGTATTCATAGCAACTCTTACAACAGAGTTCAAGTGCTCTTTCCAAGAAAGGCTTGCTTGAAAATAACTCCTAGATATTTGAAATGCTCCACTTACTCCATGGATTGACCTGCTACTGACCACTTGTACTTCTTTTCCTTTCGTTTTTTACTGAAAAGAAGAACCTTTGACTTAGTAACACTAATAGCTAAGCCCTCATTGGAATAATACTTTGAAAAGGAACCTATATGCTTATGTAGGCTGACCACAGATCTTGACAGAAGAGCAGTATCATCTGCGTATAAGAGACAGGGTAATTTAACATGAGTCAGACAAGGTGAGTGAAATTCATCTCCAGAAGTCAGTATGGCTTCATCTTCAATCCAGAGAAGTACCTTCTTATAGAGCAAGGAAGCATATCATTTGCCCACCACTGATATCATGAGAAGATAATTATTTGGGTCTGTTGGATCACCTTTTTATGGATAGGGACTATTATTGCATGCCGCTAAGAGGTAGGCATAATTCCTGTCTCATTGATTTGGTGCCAAAGTCTCTGCCCACTAGTCGGCATTGGCTTTAAGCAGCTCTAACCGTATCAGGTCAGGTCCTGGTGCCTTGCCAGATTTCATTTGAAATATTAAAAAATTAATTTCCAGTAGTGTGATGAGGGGGGGATTTCACAAGCTTTGGAGTATGGACCATTTGGGCAGGGATACTTTCAGCAGATGTCACAAATAAGGCCTTGAAATGTGCCTCCCAGTAATTAGCAGAGATGTAACAGAGGAGTGGGGATCTAATGTTCAGCTGATTTGCAATCATATTCCAAAATGGTACCAGGAGACCTGTATACCATGGAATAAAGATATTTATGCCCTTGAATCTGAAAAAAACCCACATATTTTTAGGTTCACATCCCTAGATATTAAAACTAATTTATTGGATTGCCGTGTATAATATTTTGTGACGAGGTCATTTAAATCAACAAACATGTTTCTTTGTATGAGCACAGATACTCTGCAGCCAAACATTTTAAAAAATGCTATGAAAAGAGTGCCATACCTGCATTCAGGTCTGCCTAGAACAGTAAAACCCACACATCTCTCCTATATAATAAAGCCATTTTGGTGTGATTCTTTTCTGAACTATCCACATGCTTCCCCAACCTTTGGCTTGCCGACCTGCCACTCCGACCGTGTGCCAATGGCTGTGTGCCAGGTGCAGGGTCTGCTCCTCTTCCCTGCCCACTCCCTCTTCAGCCACTGTTACCTGTCAGAATGGCTTTCTCTCTTGATGAAGACATTTCTCTTGTTTGCCTCCTGTGTGGTTTCCCTCAGTGGCTGTTGGTAGATATAACAAAATGGCAGTTACCTGTGTTTGTAAGATGGCTGTGGTTCTTGGTTTAAAATGTTCCCCCATCAGATTTAATTGAGCTGTAGTTCCAGAGAGGGGCCTGCAGGGGTATCACTCACTGAGAGGCATACAGTTAGTTCCCAGCTGCCTCGAGGCCAAAAAGGGCAGGAAAACAGGGACTGTGCCAATGAGAAGGGTGGCATCAATATATACTGCAGCCCATCCAGGGAGGCGGCAGTCTTTGTCCCTGGTTTGCAGCAGAAATTCAGCCACTCCACAGTCAGCTGGACTGAGGAATGAATGGAAGTTTCCTTTCTTTCTTGGGCAAGAGAGAGTAGAGTGGCTGAAGAAGAGCCCAAGGCCAGTCCAAGGAGAGATCCTATCCTGAGATAGAGAGTATTGCGTGTAGGGAAAGAGCGTTTAACTCTGTTGGTTATGCCCCATTGGTTCATGGTGTCTGCTTACTCCTACAGTGTGTGTGTGTGCCATAACTGTGTAAATAGTTAAATAAAATCTTTTATTTGGGCTAATAATGTGTGTTGTGCTCTGACACACTCTCCCCCACTCTGCACAATACCAAAGGGAGGGGGTAGCCCAGGGAAGCAAGGAAAGGCCAGACCCTTGAGTTGACAACTTTCCAGGGGTCCCCCAAAGATTGGGGATTCCATCTCCAAATAGGGAGATTCAGCCAGAGGGGTCTCACTGTCCCTCTAAAAAGGCAGTGACAATTCAGGGAGTCGTGGTGGCAAATTTAAGGAGTGAGATATGCCCACGGGACGAGAGTGGGAGGCAAACAGCTGAGTTGTAAACTGGAGCCCGTTTCGCCATGGTAGGCAACCAAGCTTGGTTCAGACAAAGGAAGGAAACCCTTTGCAGACCTTTGTGAGGAACTCATTGGGGCCAGTCCTGACTATGGTCGCCAGCTCCAGGTAGGGAGATTCCTGAAGATTTTCTGGTAGAGTCCATGGAAGCCAGGGTTTGGGGAGAAGCCTCAGCTGAACAGAATGCCATAAAGCCCACCTTCTAAAGCAGCTTTCTTTTTTTTTGGGGGGGAGATCTGTTGTCTGGAGTTCAGTTGTGATCAGGGTTCCCTCTAAGCTGTGAAGTCTTGTGAGCAAAAATTCTACCTTGTGAGCTACTGGCATTAAAGTTGTGAGTGATTTGGCTACTGTAGAAATTAGTGTGCTCTGCAGTCATTCATCCTGAGCTAAGACAAAAATCTGTGAGCTGGAGGCTAAAAAACTGTGAGCTAGCTCAAACTAACTCAGCTTAGAGGGAACACTGGTTGTGATACCTGGTGATCTTCAGTCTCCATCTGGAGGTTGGCTGCCCTAGGCGTTGCAGTCAGTGCTTCAGAGCAGGGTCTGCTAGATCCAAGTTCTTGCTGTGGAAGCTGAGTGGGTAATTTTGGACCAGTCACAGACTTTCAGCTTAACCTACCTCACAGTGTTGTTGTGCAAGTCAAAAGGGGGAGAGGAGAATGATGTAAGCTGCTTTGGTCCCCATTGCAGAGAAAGACTACTTTTCCTCCTGTGAAATCATTGTTGCCAATCTCCAGGTGAGGGCTGGAGATCACTCAGAATTACAACTGCTCTCCAGATGGCAAAGATCAGTTCCCCTGGAGAAAATGGTGGACTGTATGGCAGTCAGGGTTTCAGAGCATGGAAGAGGCTGCAGGTGTATGTGTGGGGGAATGGAAAGCTGAAGAGTGATGGGGAAATAAAGGTAGGTTGATGATTGGTTGGGAAGGAGATAGGGTTGCCAACTCCAGGTTGGGAAATTCATGGAGATTTGAGGAATGGAACTTGGAAAGGGTAAGGTTTCAGGAGGGGTGGGACCTCAGACAGGTACAATGCCATAGACTCCACTCTCCCAACCAGCCATTCCCTCTTGGGTAACAATTGTTATCAATCTCCAGGTGAGGGCTGGAGATCACTGAAAATTACAACTGCTCTTCAGGTAGCAGAGATCAGTTCCTTTGGAGAAAATGGTGGACTCTGTGTCATTATACCCTGCTGAGGTTGCCACAGCACATTGACACTGAGTGCCCAAGGCCTTGGCACTTTCCCAGAGCCTCTTTCTAGAGCTCGTTGTATTTATTTCCACAATGGGCCTTATTCCTAGCAATAGTATATTGCTTATCCCAATTAGGTATTCAGTGTGGATATGGAATGCACACTTCTTGTGTGTTCCATGTTATTATAGGACACCAATCTCCTTTCACTCATATCTGCCACTTACAGTCTTGATGTTTCATGTACTTATGGACTTGCTATTGGCATTCTGCATGCCACTCAATGCTTAATCAGTAACCTATCATCCAAAATAATGTTCACCCTTTGCTTTTAACAAGGGGCAGGTGGCACGAAAGAAACAGCAAGCAACAAGGAGCCCTTTGGGTCTTGCTCTTGCAGCAACAGCAGATTTCTTCTTATTTGTTATCTGAAGATGAATAAGTGGAGCATGCTTCCCTGTTCTGTTTGTTGCTTTTCTTCTTAGAGCAGTAGAGGGATTTTTTTTTTCTCCAGGAAGCAAACAGCTCTGGAGAATAGGCATAATGATAGTTCTGGCTGCCAGCTTGAGCAACAACACTACAGGGCTCACTTCAATGCATCTCCTTAGAAGAATTATTGTATTCATGAAACTTTATGTATCCCAGAAACCCCAGAAATGACAGTAGCTCCGCATATTTTATTGACTGCAGACCCCTAGAAAGGTTACTGTTGGAATAAGATGCCTTGCCACCAGTTACGTTTTCCTTCTTTGGTATCTGGAAGTAATGATTCAACACTGCTATAAGATAAATCTCCTCTTGAAATCTTCTGATGGAAAGTGTAGTGTTAATTTGACTAGAATGCTTGATATAGTCTTCCTATACATCAACACTAATCACTCTGGGAGGTAAGTATCAAGAGTGTCACTGGTTTTCCCCAGTGTTTCAAAGTGCCAGTATTCAGCTACTAATGAACAAAGAAAGATGGTCCTTGGAACACATGCATTTATGTCCTTTCTCTGCTATCTTAAGCCTCTACCTACAGCCTCATTATGATTGGTTTGTCTCTGTTATTTTCGGTATTTTGGGTTAGATCCAGCCAGCTTTTTCACTAATGCTTTTAAAAATGCGAAGTGATGCACTTTCAATCTGGGATACCTACTGGCATAGCCCCCCCCCCATTCCCTGCTGCAGCTTCACAGGCCAGCAGGGGGCTCACCACTGTCATATTGACACAGGATGTCATGTCATTTTCAGTGCAAAACTGGAAGTGACTTCATCTTGTCGGGACAACACTCTAGGATTAAACTACAGAGATCCAACCGTAGAGTTGGGGTTACCCCAATGCAATGCCATCACTTCTGGTTTTGTGCTGAAAATGATGGCACACATTAGCATGACACCAGACAGTCTGTAGCTGTCCACCAATTTCTCCCAGTAGGTTGCCAGAACCAGCTGGCATCCCTACGGGACACTTGAGGAGACATGGGTAGCTTTGGACACCAAACCATTCTTAAGCTGATTGCTAGAAGTGCTTCAAATAGGGCTTTCTTCTGTCCTGTGCTATTAGAGCTTCCATAAATTCACCTACCCAGCATGCAGGATGAATACTGTTTAGCCAGCAAATGGGCTGTGCACTGGAATAAGAAGTCTGAGATCTGGGCTCTGTAACAGTAAGATCCTTCCTATTCTATGTGAAGCTGCTGGAAGTTAGTCATTCAATAAGATTACAGCCTAATTTCACCCCAACCCAGCATGGTTTAGATTTGCCCCTAGCTCCTTGCTGTTGGTTTAGAATGCTACCTCGTCAAATTCTGCTACGTTCTGAAGACCTTTCTGAGTTCCCTGTTGCATCTTAGCATTTGCATACTTCACAGAGGACAGCCTTGAAAAGACTGAAGTATTAATGGGAGCATTTAACTAGGAAACTTCATTGAGTTTTATTAAGAAATGCATTATATTGGTCTAATACAATAGTAACAATATGAAATAATAGAACTTGATGAATGGGTACTGCCCCTTTCATATTGCAATAGCAGTATATTAGGCTAACAGGATTCAGTTTTAATACACAGTGATGGATGAATACTAGCTGTTGTGCTGAATTATGTATATTAGAAGCCACTTTCTGTGGATCAAACTCATGTTTTATCTCTTACTGATGAATAGGACTAGTAAAGATACTGATAAAAATACTAATAGAGATATGCACTCATAAATGTGTTAAAAGTGAGAATTTTACCCTTGTCAGAGTTTTCTTTTTTAATGATGTAATTTTTTTCCACTTCTACACAAGGTTGTCCTAAGCAAAGATGGCTGGATAGAACCCCATCTCTCTGCTGTACTACTATACTATTGTGTACTGTCTGTTGCTTTAAGTGTGCTCCTATTGTGTAATTTTGACATTGTTTAACATGTCATGTTTAAATGCTCATGCTTTGTTTGGTGTAGTGGTGTACAGTTTGGTATAGTGGTTAAGTGCGTGGACTTTAATCTGGGAGAACCAGGTTTGATTCCCTACTCTTTCACTTGCACCTGCTGGATGACCTTGGGCAATCCATAGTTCTGGCACAGCTGTTCTTGAAAAAGAGCAGCTTCTGTCAGAGCTCTCTCAGCCCCACCTACCTCACAGGGTGTCTGTTGTGGGGAAAGGAAGGGAAAGGAGTTTATAAGCTGCTCTGAGACTCCCTTGGGTAGTGAAGGGTGGGATATAAATCCAATCTCCTCCTCCTCCTCCTCCTCCTCCTCCTCCTCCTCCTCCTCCTCCTCCTCCTCCTCCTCCTCCTCCTCCTCCTCCTCCTCTTCCTCTTCTTCTTCTTCTCTTCTTCTTCTTCTTCGTTTGTTTTAGCCATGCTTCCAGATTTCTGCAATCCAAACCATCTTGTACTGTTCATCCGATGTCCCATCCTGTTAATTGTATTTGACTGACACTATGTAATCAGCCTTGGGTCTTGGTGAGAAAGGTGGACTTATGTAAATAAATAAATAAATAAATAAATGTCTACTCAGTCCCTCATAGTAATGAACATTTAGCTAGTGTATTCATATTAACAAAAAATGATTTTGTAAATGCTGTCTGTTCTGATGCTGCCTATGAACTCGATATTTTGAGAATTTCCTTGAGTTTTGATTAAATATTTTACTCCTTTATAAACAATGCCCAGGATCCAAAGAGCTGTTCTGATAAAGGACTGAATTTCCCTAGAGAAATTTTTATGGGGGGGGATTAATTTATTTTGCTTTGAATAGCTGAACCTCCTTCATTTACAAAATAGCATGTCATGGGGGGTGCAGGCATGGGGGGGGGCTCTTCAGGTAAACAACATGTCTAACCCCCCCTTCAAGTAAACAGCATGTCTAAAACCCCTGGAATTAGTTTCATGAGTCTTTGGATACTTGCTAGAATTTTTCAATCTCCATTGAAGTTAGTTCCACTATGACTTACACCATATTAGTTTGATGTTGCATGTCAAAATCCTACAGAAAGCCTGTTCATTTAAGGATGCATCTCCCCCTGCCTTCTCTCTACCAGTGGGATCACATTGCTTGGAGTATTTTCAGACATACTCATTGTTTTCCCCGCCCTTTTCTTTCAGCATGCCTCTATTCTTTACATTACTGCAACAGACACAGGTAAGTTTTTTTCTGTATTTGATTTACACAGCAATAAATGAAGGCTACATCCAGATTTAGCATTCCTTTTTTCTCCAGAGGGAATGGAGGCAAATATTAAGTGCAATTCCCACTACTGCATGGTTATCATAAGGCCATTACTCTTAAATATTGCATTATGTTATGTGAGTTTATTTTTTTCTCCAGCTTGGTTCAAAAGTGTTTTGTGATCACCGGATTCATCTCAGGGGCTTCTGGTTAAGATGAACTCAGAGCTTGTCCAAACCAATTTATAGATCCTGAACTTGATATTGGATTCAGCCATATTTGTGAAGGCTGGAACTGCTTTGTAGTATGTATTTACATTGAATTCTATTTTTCTACAACTACCTATAATATTATATTAGCCGTGTGTAGCCCCCATCTGTGGATCACTAAATCTATAGATCGGGGCTACATCGAGGCTAAAGATATTTTTTTTAGCAAACTTCAGGAACTTTTTGCAGAAGAATCTTTAAAAAAAAACCATGGGGAGATTTAAATCCCCCCAGTACAAGTGCTATGGCTGAGCACTGCAGCACAGTAGGATGCCAGCAGCTGCTCTGAGCCCAGCAGTGGCTGATGCCAAGCAGCTGCTGAGGGCTTGGTGGTGAAAGACACTGGAACCCACTGTGGGCCCAGCTGTAAGAGAGGAAACCAGCAGCTTCTGCAGACCCAGACACCACAGCAGCAGCCACCCATAGCCACTGCAGGCCCAGGATCAGTAAATGAGGATACCAGCAGCCAGTATTCCCTCTAAGCTGAGTTAGTGTGACCTAGCTCATTTTTTTAGCCTCCTGTTCACAGATTTTTGTCTCATCTCAGGAAGGATGGCTCCAGAACAAACTAATTTATGCAGTAGCCAAATCACTTTCTCACAGCTTTACTGCCAGTAGCTCACAAAGCAGAATTTTTGCTCACAAGACCTCACAGCTTAGAGGGAGCATTGCTGGCAGCCATTCCAGTTGCCGGCTGCAAGGCTCAGTGTTGGGTACTGGAGGCTGGAGCCTCACTGGCTCAGTAGTGGGGGGACATGGGATTTTCCCCCTGCAAGTCTTGTGGGTCCTCTGTTTTTTTGTGTGTATGTCTATATACCACCTCATCTGCCATGTTTAAAGTAGTTTCCAAAAGATAAAAAGATACAATCATAAAATCTAAAGTTAATAGGAGATAATTTTTTTAAAAAATAATCATTGAGAAACTCTGCCAGAGCTAAGAAAAGATTCTAATTTCATACTGAAATGCCATATCCTTATAGAAATATTACATTTATGAAAATTTCTGGTGGCTTCAGAGGAAACCCATCCCACTGTAAGAAGGTCAATGCATGTTGACAAGGATCCACATGGTAGACGTTTTGAACTATGTAAGGCCATTCAGCATAGCACACCATTTTGCACAGTAACTCAACGTACGGATCCAGTGATTTTCACCATGGTACCAGAACAGATTTTATGGTGTTGATTAAACTGGTTATTTGATGAGCTTTGAAGAGTGACACGGACCTCCCATGTGTGTTGAGTGCTGTTTAATGGACCTATTGATGCTATGAATGTTGGTGAAAGGGGTGTTTCTGAGTGATGGGCAGTACTGAGTGATGGGCAGTGAGACATTTAGATCTTCATCTTCTTACAATCTCCATTCCATCCCATGAGATGAAGGCAGGGAAACTCTTGACAGCTTCACTTAGACCCTGACGTTGTATAATTCCAGGATGGTTAAGAACAAAATTGCAGTCATCTATTATTTGCTCCAGTGCAGTATATAGGGCTGGCCGTTGTGACCCAAACCCGGCTGGATGAGTGGATGACACTGCAGCATCCATTTTATTTGAGTTGGTTCTGGTTTGGTATTTGATCCTTCTCAGCCCTGAACAAGGACATAGGGAGAGTGGACAACAGCACTTCCAAGATCATTTCTCCTTCTACAGATTCCTGTTACAACTAGTAGTCAGCTTTCCCTGTATATACCTCTGTGGGATAGGAGGGATAGAATCCCTTGTATATTGCCATGGGGCAATGGGATATGGAGGCAATGAACTCACAGATGGTAAAGCAAAATAGATTTAAGTAGCATAAGTAGTAGTATGCAGAAGAAAACCGCACCTACAGAAAATGCTTCTGTCCCTTCAGTGGTCAAGAACGACAGTGAAACTAGCCAGTTCCACAGCACTGTTCTGTGGTTTCAGCCTGTGCTGAGGTTCAACTCTCAAGGCTATTCCTGAGGCTTTATGCACTCCCTTGTCAATAATTTCACAGGTATTTGTAATAACATATAACTGAGCTTCCTAGAAGGGATAATTCTTCACTCTCCAGGGCCAACTCATTTCATAGATGTCATGACCAAATATGCTTTCCAAAATCAGTCTCCTGTTTTGCTAATATACTGGCCGAGGACAGACTGGCAATTTGCCGCGGGATGGGACCCGGGCTGACAACGACTCAATATCGGATTAAATGGAATGTTCACACAGGCACATCTGCCTGGCGTCCCCCACCCGTAGCCTACCGGTGCTCTCGCGCTTCACTGCCGGATTAAAAAAACACCTGATAAAAGCCGGCGCAAATCTTGAAAGCCTGCGTTTGTCACGCGTTTCTCCGCTTCTGGGGAGTCTGAACGCGCAGCCGAAAAGCCGGGAGCAACCCGCGTTGGGCATGAGGCAGCAGCGGTGTGATTGGCTGCGCTCCGCTCCACTGCCCAATGCGGTGCCGGCACTGCAGGGCAAAAAAAAAAAATCGCCGAAATGCGCTTATGCGCATGAGCGCATGAGCGCTCAAGCGCTCATGTGCACATACGCCCACAGCCGAAAAAATGGGGAAACAGCGAATATAGCGCGCCTCCGGCGCGGCAGTCTGAATGCTCCCACGCGCCTCCGTCCCGTTTCTTCCGGCAGAGGCCCCCGCTGTGTGGACAGGGAAAACCCGGTATCGTTTACTCTGGGGTTTTTTTGCCCCGACTCGATACCGGGGCAAATTGCCAGTCTGTCCTCGGCCACTATGTGACTTTTCTTTAGACCTATTCTCTACCTTTCCAGGGACCTGTGAGTTCTGAACAGCACTGTGGACAGATATTGCTGACAGCTAGTTTTAATATTTCTAAGGGATCCTTCTCCATTGCTTCTTGTCCTGGAAGACCTTTGCATAATCTGAAGCGTGACATTTTCAGCAAGTGCATCCTCCTACCTTAATGCTGAAAAATCTACAAACTAGGACAAACAAAATTTAACATTGTGCTCGTGTTCTTGTCTGAGAAAGAGTCTTGTGCAACTTGAAAACCCACAGTCTGAATGAACATCTGCAGTCCTAACATGAGGAATTTTTCTGTTTCTATTATGTGGATTTATTCACAATTAATTATTGTTACTTTGCTGAGAAAATGCTCTAAAAAGTTTAAAAAATGACACTTATGTCTACTAGAAATTGTCACCTATTTATCTCCCATTTTGTACCTTTATTCTTTAAAGTTAGTAGCAGAAAATAACATATATTGGAATTCAAGATATTCATTTCTCAGGTTTATGTAGCTTAAAACTGCATATCAAATGGTCAAGTAGAAGCAGTTATGCTATTAAGTACTAAGATTAAGATGATATACAGTACTGATAGAAGTTAAGGATACCGGATATTTTAACTTTAAAATTAGTGCGAAGATAAATATTTGCAATGACATTCATATGTGCTGGATTTTAATTATTTGAATGGCTCTAACAGGAAATTGTCTTGCAAGTAGATCACTAAAGGGCATTTGCTGAACAAAATGGATGACTGAACAGAATAAAATGGATGACTGACCACAGGGAATGACTGAACACAAATGAAAATTCCAAAGCACATGTTTTTTTATTGATTGGATCATGCAATGCCCCTATGAATGGATTCGGTTACATTATTGATCTGCTATGTCAGGCTATAATTTGCCAAGGCACATCAAAATGATGAGAAAGAATGAGTTGTAGAATAGTTCAGAGGAGAAATGTATAAATTAATCACAGACTTGCAAGGATAAATGGAAAATACATATTTAACTGAATTGCATTGTATGTCTACTTTTGCTGAGTAATTATTCTTTAATAATCAGAATATTTTGATAGAGAACAAGATAGAATATTTTAGCTTGTTTCCCTTTATTCAGACATCAACCCATTAAAATACATTTTAATACTCTGATCGTTCCAAGTATAGGCAAATCATGATTATCAGTGACTGTAAAATGTGGATGCTGAAAAGGGGGAGCTGCTAAGAAAACTAACAGAAAATATGCATTGGTATCTGAAATTTGATTGTTGCCTTTTAAGAGAACCACACAACTGAATGTCCATATCCATTTCTAACCTTTGCTATTTAAAACCAACACGTTGGGATCTAAACTCCATATCAAGATTCCCCGTTGGGATAGGGAAAGGGTCATTGCCTCTCAAAAAGCAAATTAAGAAGATAAGCCTGTAAAACTTGCATGTAGACAATTCAGTATTGATCCATTATCCAATGAGACTCCTATGTATCATTTATCCTTCCAAGCTCATGAAATCTGTTGTGCTTGTAAAATATAGCATTGCTACATCTATTTCCAATAAAGCACCATGTACAGTAATTTGCTGCAAGCTGCCTTTATTAAACAAAAGTTCTTCTCAGTCTTGAAGAGCATGACATGTTAATGTATGTATTTTCATCTGGAGTGTTTTGTCCACTAGATATTACACTGACTGACTAGTTCCATAATAATTCTTGCTTGGCTGAGACAGCGCTCTTAAGCAGGTCTACTCAGAATACCATTCAGGTCTATTCAATGAGGTTTACTGACATTGTCAGAATATAAGCTTGGAAGCCACACCTTCCTGCTGGCTGAACCCAGAGCAGAACTGCCAATAAACCTCATGCTCCATTTGAATTTCTGGGACCAAAGCAAACTGATCCCCAAGTTAAATGCTAGAAGTTCCACTTTTTAATAAATGGGATTTTCCTGCACACTTGGGTGGTTCCCCCCCCCAAACTTGCAGAAATAGTAATTGCAGCCAGG
Source organism: Gekko gecko (assembly GCA_029375565.1). Lineage (NCBI taxonomy): Eukaryota > Metazoa > Chordata > Lepidosauria > Squamata > Gekkonidae > Gekko > Gekko gecko. Next base: position 46,251,424 of record JAPDNY010000009.1, read on the forward strand.
GCGACAGCTGTTTTGTGGAGTTTTTGATTTGCATGAGGGCTAGCTCTTCACTACAACAAGGTATAAAGTATATGTTGACAAGTGAGGACCTGCAGAGAACTTGGAGAAATCCCGTTGCCCCCAACACCTTCTCTATCACTCTCTCCTTCTTTCTCCCCCATTCTTTTCTGTCACTCTTCTCTATGCCTCTTCCCATCACTTCTCCGTCATTCTTTTCTCCCCCTAATCCTTTTTCTTCACCTCCTCTGTAATTCCCCTTCTCCCTCACTGGGCTGCTCCCATGGTTTAGGTTGCTCCTCCTCCCTCACCTCTAGTGTTGCTGCCTTGGTGCCAGGGACAGAGCAATGACTCCCAGGAGCAACATTTTCAGCATTGGGGATGGGGGGGGCAACTTGCCTCCTTGCCAATTTGCCTCCAGGCTGGCTGCCTCAGTGGCACTTTCAGGGATGGTGGGGATGGGGAGGCAGAGACTTCCCCTCATCTTTACCAACCTTTCCACCTCCAGGCTGGCTGCTGTAGTGGCACTTTCAGTGATGGAAGTGCCTTGCCTTCTCCTTGCCAACTCACCTGCTTCCAGGCTGGGTGGTGGCAGCTCCTCCTCACTCACCCTAAGTGCTGCTGCCTTGCTGCTTCCCCCAAGCCTCACAGTGATGGCAGTGGTTCCTTCTTGCACAACCTTCAACTATCATCTCAATTCTGGAAATGCAGCAATGACAGGGCTTGTGGTGGTTCCTCCTTGCCTACCTGAAGAGCCACCATCCTTGCTGCCTCTCCCAGGGCTAGTGGAGATGAAGGTGGTTCCTTCTTGGCTGGCACCACCTGTCCACTGGCAGCATTGCTGCCTCACTGTCAGTGAGGCAGAGATGGCAAAGCTCACAGCAGTGGTTCCTTCTTGTGTGCTATGCTGCTGACTCTGAGGTAGTTGGAGAGGGTTGGGATTGCTGATGGCAGTTTTGGGCAAGTGCAGATCAGTTTGTTGGGGAGAATTAACTCCCCATCCAATTTAGGCCCTCTAAGTTTGCAGGAAAATCTGCCTGCTCTCCATCTGACCTCAATCCCCCAATTTAAGTATTTGCAGATCAGGGCACAATTGGCCATTAGAATATAAGATTTAGTGTTTTCAAGTCATTGAAGTGCTTCATAGTGGCTTGTGATGACCACCCACTGAGTTCATAACTGGGATAAGTTGTGAACAATGTGTGGTTGCTATGAAGATAAACTGGAAGCCATGAGAACCATGCATGCCATCCTGAGTTTCTCGCAGCAAGGGCTAAGGGAAAACACAGAAAAATAGTGAAAGAAAGAATGACAGAATGGGGAATTTCATAGCTCACATTTTTAACTATTTGCTACACTGCATCAGTTTTCCTTTGCACACTTATGGGACACCAACTGGACCTGAGGCAACTGCCACACCAGTGGGTACCTATTTACCATGATACTAATGTTGACAAAAGAAGTTTAGCTTCATAGATCCCTTTTATTTTTGAGACAGACCTTTCTTAATTCATCAGTTAACTTGCTGCACTATGGATACACATAATGGATGTATTAGCCTCTGAATATTCTATAGAGTGTTTCTAGATTGTAGTGGAATGATTACTTTGGCAATCACATTTCCCACATTAAATGGCAAATTGGTAATGGAAATGAGAAGCTGCAGAAATCTTTTTCAGTCTTTATCCCCTCACTTAGTTGTGATCATATTCATTTGGTTATTTCTAGTGTTTTGACACATGTAAAGTAATTGATAGTTTCTTTCTGACATTATTTTATTTAGCTTGACATTCACATGCATGACATTATTTGTGCCCTTCATTACAGTTCTTTATCCAGTGCTGATGGACTGAAATGTTTAATTTGCAATAGATTCCCTGGGGTGACTTCACAAAAGGATCACATTATGGAAATTAATACTAAATAATATTAAGCTGTAAAAAAGCAAATAAGGTCAGAGCTCTAAATCTACTATGATCAGAGTCTGGATCCTGCTCTATTTGTGGTGGCATCAATGGCCAAGATTTTTTTTTATCAGTTTCAGCAGGTTTTGCCAGCCATTATCTCATAAGAATAGAATGATGAGGGTCATCACATATTTGTATATTTGTCACAATTTTTTCCTCCACTTTTTGGTCTGTATGTGCCCCCCCAACAGATTGTAAAGTACTATCAATTGAAAATATGTCATCACAAAATAATCAACATAAAAAATTAGAATGATTAAAATATTAAATATATTTGATAATGCTTAAAAGTTGTTAATAACCATCAGAATAAAACAGCAGTGCCACATACATAACAAAGGTAGAAGAGGGTATACAGTTAACTATGTGAGATTAAACCAGGGAATCAAACTGATAACAGCAGTGTTAGCAGTCAGACCCCTCCTCTTACTGAGGGGATAACCATAAACACCCTTCTTAAAATACCATCTCAAAAATCAAAAACGCAAGACATTGATTGGCTCAAAATAACACAAAATGGATGCCAGTCAGAAACAAGCCTGGACATAAAACTCCCAGTAGAGAAGAAATTAGTTTGAAATTGTTAAGTTTAGCAGAATTGGATAAATTAAGTTTGTTGATTCAGGGAAAAGGAGAAGAATTTTTTTTAAAAGATGGTCAAGATTATAAAAATGGATAAATAAGAATAATTAAGAACAGACTCAATGTAAATGGTATATTGTTTGATACTTTATTTACTGTTTGTACAACAAAATACATAAATAAACATGGGAAAAAAGAATAGACAATGCTGACCTTGATAGACAATTGGTCTGACTCCATAACAGTAGTGTTAGCTTTGTGCATTCATGTAAACCCCAAAATGTTAGACAATTAACAAATATTGCCATTTACCCATTTACTCATGTACCTTGAAGATATCAAACTCTGAAAGAAATAGATGGGAAGAAAAGGTATATATAAATGAAGAGCATAAAGCCTGATATGTATTAAAAAGAATGTTAATATAAAAAAGAAACTAGCCTGGACATGTAGTTTAGAAATGTGAGTAAGAGTGGCAGACTGTCTACTGTCCCCTCCATACCTCAGAAAGATGCATAATTTAGATCAATGCATCTCCCCCCCCCAAAAAAAAACTATTAGCTCACCCTCAGACTAATCCCATCAACACCGAGCCTCACTTCCTTGCACCCATTTATCTTAATTAAGGAACACTTAATTCTACTCACCTAAACCATTAGCACTTCCTGCCAAGTACTTGTAGAGTCATCAGACCTAACTTGTAGAGTCATCAAACCTAGTTTCAGCTGGGGCATATCTATATCTATATATTTTAAAAAAAACCCTATCACACATTTGTCCACCTCAGAAAAGCCCATTAAGTTATTGTTTTTCCAGTAAACACCTCATACCTGCCAGAGGGCATTTCTCAGCTGTGTGTGTGTGTGTCAGATGCTCTGCATTCACTCCGACTTTGTTGGGTTCTCTCACAAAACACTGGTTATTTTGCTGCTTCTGTGGGCCTCTTTCTTCAAGACTGGTAATTATCACCCTTCCCTGAAATTGCTTTTCCCCCTGTCCTCCCTGTGATATGACTCAGAGAAGGTTATCACATTAGACATGGAGGGTGATGCTGGAAAAGGGCAGTCCTTGAAGCACCTTTGGTGCTTTTTCAGATGAGATTTCTTGAATAGTATGAAGACTGTTAAGAACTAGCTTTTTATTTCGAAGATTTCTTTGGTAAAGACTAGTTAATTATAATTCAAAGTGCAGGTATTAACTTTTAAAGCTTTTAATGACCATAAACCAGGTTTCTCAAGCAAACAACTAATGTCACAAGAACCAATCTATTGTATGCTGAGTTCTGATGGGAACTTGCTTTGGATGCAGTAGCTATGAAGCTGGAATATATATATATCTGAACAGTGGAATGATAGTTAAAATGAGTAAGTACCCTTCTGTGTAGCAGCCCTGTTGTGAAACTTCCTATAGATATGGTCATCCAGCGTACTCTCTCTTGGTTTAAGAGAGATTAATATACACTTTTTATTCTAAATAACCTGAAGGGAGAGCAGATATTTGTGTGTGCATTTTCTACTGCCACTGAGTTGTGCTGCTGATTTTGTTTTAAATTGATTTTCTCTGATTTTTATGGTATTTTAAAGTGTTCATATGAGTTTCCTTGAGGGCTTTTGATCAGTGGAAGGCAATGTTCCCTCTAAGCTGCGGAGTCCTATGAGCAAAAATTCTACTTTGTGAGCTACTGCCATTAATCACCTGTTGTGAGCAGGTGATTTGGCTACTGCATAAATTAGTTTTCTCTGGAGCCGTCCTTCCTGAGCTAAGGCAAAAATGTGTGAGCCAGAGGATAAAAAACTGTGAGCTAGCTCACACTAACTCAGCTTAGAGGGAACACTGGTGGAAGGATAGCATATCAATTTCATACACAAGTAAATATAGGAGAAATATTTCCAAACTCCCCATACTGGCAATAATACAATATGTATCCTTTCTTTAATTCTAAAGAACAGAAAGAACTTTATGCATGTTTTCAAAAGTTATGGTTATTTAAAAAGTGGTTTCCAGCATGTATTGTAAATTTCGAGTGACTGTAAGGTGGCCAGCCCTGTGCCAGAAAATTCTGGGAGCTTTGGGGGCTGGAGGAGAAGTGTCACCAATTCTGTTATAGCTCTTCCAGGTTAACATTCAGAACGCAGCTCCAACATCACCCTGCCACTCTAGAAATTCAAACAATCTCTATGGTAAAGACTGTAGAGTTGGGTAGATTCCTAGAGCAAAGGTGTTGAACTCATTTGTTATGAGGGCCAGATCTGACATAAATGTCACTTTGTTGAGCCAGGTCATGTGTGCCATAAAATGTAACATGAGGTACCAGAGATATAAATTTTATAAAGATGCTTTCAGATGCTGAATGGCAATAGCAGGTGTGATTGGATTAGGTGTAATATGCAGAGGGGTAGTAGGCATGGAGATATCAGCATTGGCAATGAGGCAGGAAACCTAGGTCTCAATTTGGTCCAGGAGGATTCAGTCCAGGAGGATACAAAGATTAAATGGAAATAAGTCTGAAGAAGTGCAGTGACTCACAAAAGTTCATGCTACTGGACCCTTATTCTTTCTACTGCTAGTAGAAACCACAATGTTCAAAAACCAGTGAGAGGCAATCTTTGCAATACCAGCAACAAAAATGGAAGGACCAAAACTATTCAAACTGCACTATACAGAAACAGATGCTGTGGTTACACACACTAAATAATCCACTTTCAATCCACTTGCAGTGTGCTTTCCAATTGGCTTTTACTGTGTGAACTGGCAAAATCCAGTTGGAAAGTGGATTGAAAGTGGATTATTTATTGTGTGTGATTGCAGCCATCGAGTAATGAAAAGTTTTTTTCTTTTCATCCACATTATCTTGTGTTGTTACAGTCCCCATAAGTGGGCTGTGATGTAGCTTTGGTGTGATAATAAAACACATTGTGATGCCAGTCTACTAAGATCAACCTCTGTGTGCATCAAAAACTGAACTAATAAAATGTATGGATGAGCATCCTAAATCTACACATTTCATTTGGGAAGTTGACATGTGAGAGAAGTTGTAGCACAACAGAAGGGCTTCTTGAATTTGACAAAGTGGGCTCTGGCTCATGAAAGCTTCTGGCTTAACAAATCCATTAGTCTTTAGGGTGATGTGAGACTTATTTTAGCAGAAGGAAGGATGTTACTCCTGCCAGAAGGGAGATTATGCCATCACAGGAGTTTCCCATTCCCATTGATCATAACAAGGCAGAGGACTTATGTGGTAAAACTCTCCTAAAAAGGAGAGAATTTTATTCTTTGTATCAGAAAAGGAAGGGGTAGACAGATGGAGAAAGAAAAAAAGATGGAGTGAAGTTTTCTCTGTTAAAATGGGTTAGTTTTAGTTAGTAATTAATACCATCTTTCGGCATCCATCATGGTTGGAAGGTCTTCTTTTTAACTTTGCAAAGTCCAGAAATACTCTGTTAATACAGTTAGTAAAGTCCATTGGGGTTAGTAGTTAAACAACTCCTTACAGATGCAACACAAACAGTCCTCAAGGTGTCTTCTTTTTAAATCTCTTCCAGTTATGGACCAAGTCCTTTTTAACCTTGATGGCTTCCTCTCCTTCACCTCCTTCCCCTGGGCTGCTGTTTTCCTCGCTGCTTCTCATGATTTTGAGTGCTGCGTCTTCCCTCATGCCGGTGTGTCTCTTCAGATGCCTTTGCATTTCAAGGATGTAGTCTTTCTTCATTCTTTTCTGAGCTTCAGATTTCCCGGGCGCCATAACCACTTCGCAAAAAATTAGATCTCCGATGTCTTGTTTGCTTTGCTCGACCTCCCCTTCTACTGGCAGAGTAATTTCTTTTATAAAAGCAGAATTGGCTTTGACAGCCATATCCACCTCTTCTTTTAAATCTTTCGCTTCACTGCCAGTCAGGGGTGCCAATACATTCGTCAAACTAAATCCGAGATCCTCTTTCTCTTCTTCTTTTACGCCCTGAGAGCTTAAAATCCATGCTTGCTGTTCAAATTCCGCCATCTTCCTTGATGTTTCCGATATCAATTCCTGTCGACTGATGAAGACACATTCCACTTTGAGCAAGGTTTCATTGATTTTCTGCATTTGCTCCAGCAGAGAGCGCAGAATCTCATTTTCCTGTTGATTGACAGCAAGCTCTGGGGGGGGGCTTCTCGGACCGGAAGTCCCACCTCTCATCTTTTCCGGTTTCTGCAGGACTCTCCCCGTAGTCGACATTTTGTTTTATTATTTACTTTTAAAAAGTTCGTGCCGCATCCCCCCAGGAAGTTAATACGGTCGTATTCTTTTAAACAGCCCCAACGGTACTTTCACCAACAGTTCTTTCTCTCTTCCCCCTCCGCGCTCCCTTTGTAGATCTTGCTTCTCAAAAGGGGTGGGGACTCCTCCCTCCTCCCATACGCTTAAACGCTTGCGGGGGGGTTCAAATTCACGCTTCAAAATAGACCTTCCACTCACGATTCGATGCCACTTCTTCTTTTAAAATTAAATCATCTCGCTGTCTTCACTCCTGGAAGTCGGTGGCGCCGCTAAGTCCCATGACGGGCACGACGCAGCGGGGCCGATTGGGGCGGGGAGAAAGCCTCAATTTCCCGGCTGTCTGCTGGCAAAGAGGCTACTCCCCAAGCGCCCCCGGTTCGGAGCCTTTGCCTAAGGCTCACTAGGGTCTTCCGCACAAGCGGAGACCCCCCCTAACTGCGTGTGGGCTAGCCGCCTCCGGGAGCGTCCCAAGACGCGGCCGCCATTCGCAACGCCGAAACCGAAAAACCCACAAGGCAGAGGACTTATGTTGGCTAAAGACCTGTGAAGCTTGGGGGTAGCAGTCAAGTCCACATGACAGTACATCTGATGTGAATCTGCTTGTACAGGTGTGTGTGTATGTGTGTGTAGCATGATTCAATTTAAGATTAAAGTACATTGCTTATGAATGTGTTTATTTAAATATCAATGAAATATGGGATCTTGATTTCTTGGCTGCTTGCTTTTAAACAGAGAAGCATAACACATATAAGCACTTCTGTATAACTGATCTAAAGACTGAATCCAAATCAGTTTTAGATGCGGTGTAAAAGGCATTTCAGTCCTGCATTTACTTTTGCAAAGCTTTTACATATAGAAAAGAATACTTGATAATATTGTGAGTGCTAAAAAAGGCCACCTGTTTTGCGGTGGCTCAAGTGGTTAAGACACTGAACTGCAGGCTGTGGAAGGTCAGTAGTTCAGCAGTTCAAGACCCGTGAGTGCCGCATGACGGGGTGAGCTCCCGTCTCCAGTTCCAGCTCCTGCCAACCTAGCAGTTCGAAAGCAAGAAATTGCAAGTAGATAAATAGGTACCACTTCAGTGGGAAGGAAACAGCGTTCCGTGCACCTTGGTGTTTAGTCATGCCGGCCACATGACCACGGAAATGTCTTTGGACAGCGCTGGCTCTTCGGCTTTGAAACGGAGATGAGCACCGCAACCCTAGAGTCGGATTCGACTGGCTTTCGAGCAAGGGAACCTTTACCTTTACCTTTGCATGCAAAAGGCTCAAGTTTTAGTTCCTGGCATCTCCAGTTAAAATGATTGTAGAATCATAGAATGTTAGAGTTGGAAGGGACCTTGAAGGTCATCTAGTCCAACCTCCTGCACTCTGCAGAAGTGTAGCTGAAAGATAACCCTACAACATACCTGAAAAATGGTCGTCCAGCCTCCACTTAAAAACGTCCAGCAAAGGATGTTAATGTGAAAGACCCCCACCTGAGACCCTGGAGAGTTGCTGTCAGTCAGAGTAAGGAATACTGGCCTTGATCTGTCTGATTCCATATAAGGCAATGTCCTGTGTATGTGTAGAAGAGAATAGTGTCCTCACACTCCAGTTCTCGGACCTGAGGACACTGGCTGCATTGTTAAAGAAGGGCTTTGCTAAAGGGCCATAGTCTGTATATGGGACTGCCATTTTCACAGGTGGGCACCAAAGAAGTGAATGGCGAATTCATGGTTTCCTTACATTCCAAAGATACTTGTAACCCTCAGGGCAGTGCTTTGCATAATTATTCCAGTTTAAACCCACTGAAACCAGTGGGTTTAGGCCAGAGCAGTTTGCATAGGATTGCAGTGTAAATGCACTGTTTTGTATATAAATTATATGCATTGTATTATATATAAATTACTTGTTTCAGAAATATATGTGTTGAGTATGAAGTTATTTTTACCTACTCTAGATTCTAGCTTCTTATAATTAACACTTGCCATAGGTAAAAAAAAAACCCAAATAAACAATGTCTTCAATAACTTTTAATAACTTTCAGTGTTCATAGTAGTTAAATGCAGATTAGTTTGTGGAGTACCTGAGCACACTAGGAATATGTATATTGTGCCCTTTTTTGTTTCTTTTTGTTTTCTTATGTTGCTATCATGAGCCTTTTCATTTTGCCCATCTCTTTTGCTAGTATATCTGATTCTATGCTATTTATATGCTGTATACCACATGCCCTTTACATGCCATTTATAAGCAATTTATACGCCACTTATTCACAATTGGTGCACAAATAACATAGAAAAGAGTACAGTTTGTGCAGAAAATTCAGCATGAAGAAACAGAAAATCAGACCAAAAAATAAAGACTTCAGGTTCAGTTTTGTTCAAGGAAGAAAGTACATCAAAAAAGGAAGTTTAGCAGAGACAGCATCTATAAAGCAAAAGGGTGATAATGAGCTTGGAAAATGTGTCCTGTGAGCCAGAAGGAAACCATAGGTCGTCAAAGCTCAGTGGGTCAAATGGGAGGAGTTTGGAACAGCATTACTTTGAAAGCGGGAGTGCCAATAGTCACTGGTAAAAAACACAAAACTAGGAAAAGATCTCATTCTTTAAATAGAAGATGTTATTCCTCCAAATTAAAATACTTGGGGGGTTTTGCCTCTGTCTGTTGCTCTGACTGACGGTGCAATCCTAAGAACACTTTCCACAGAATAAGCCCCATTCTATAGAATTGATCCTGACAAAACCTGCTCAGGATCCTTCTCTGAATGAGGACAAAACTACACCTTACACTGTCCATGAGTTAGCCATGGCAACTCACAGCCATATAGAAGCTGCAAGCTCCAGGTGGCAACACCATTTAAAAGTGCTGCAGGGGCATGACTCAGGTCAGGACCATGATGGTCCTGCCACTTTGTTGCCCCACTTTCCTGAACTAAAATTGTCCCTGGGATTTTATGTGCCCCATCAGGGCACTGCAGTCTCCTGGTAGGTCATTTCAGCTTGGGAAATATCATATGGAGGAAGGCAGGAGCCCTCCTCCCCCTATGACATGGTCCTCATCCAAATTAGACTTCTGCAACAATTTTAAATAGAGTTACCACCAGGAAATTGAAGCTGCTATATGGCTATGAGTGCCCGTAGACAACTCATGAACAATGTAACATGTAATTTGATCCAGAGCATTCAAGGTGGGATAGTGTAGCCATTGGCCAAGGACAGACTGGCAATTTGCCGCGGGATGGGACCCGGGCTGACAACGACTCAATATCGGATTAAATGGAATGTTCACACAGGCACATCTGCCTGGCGTCCCCCACCCGTAGCCTACCGGTGCTCTCGCGCTTCACTGCCGGATTAAAAAAACACCTGATAAAAGCCGGTGCAAATCTTGAAAGCCTGTGTTTGTCGCGCGTTCTCCGCTTCCGGGGAGTCTGAACGCGCAGCCGAAAAGCCGGGAGCAACCCACGTTGGGCATGAGGCAGCAGCGGTGTGATTGGCCGCACTCCATTCCACCGCCCAATGCGGTGCCAGCGTTGCAGGGCAAAAAAAAAAAAATCGTCAAAATGAGCTTATGCGCACATACACCCACAGCCAAATTAATGGAGAAACGGCAAATATAGCACGCCTCTGGTGCGGCAGTCTGAACGCTCCCGCGCGCCTCCGTCCCGTATCTTCCAGCAGAGGCCCCCACTGTGTGGACGGGAAAACCCGGTATCGTTTACTCCGGGGTTTTTTTGCTGCGACTGGCTACCGGGGCAAATTGCCAGTCTGTCCTCGGCCATTGTCTCTGCTCTTGATTTGGCTATTTCTCTGTCCAGTCTACAGCATCTTCAGCTGGTACTCTTCCAGACCATGCTGTTTTCGTGAGCTTTCTTCAGCCTTCTACTTGGTTATCCCACATATACTCAACAGTTGCACAATATATCTCTTAGGGGTGTGCACTTCAAAAATTATCCATATTGTAATTTCAGAAACAGTGTGATTATCATTTTCATTAAATGCTGGGAGTGTTTTTATCCTACTGGAAAGTTAGGTCAGGGAAAATTCCATGCTCAATCAGATGTCTGACCATTATTTCCTATGGAGAGAAATGGCAGGCTTTCCAGAGTGGCTGTTGTTTGTTCACCAAATGGCACAACTCTTTCAGTGCTCTGACTGACAGTGCAATCCTAAGAACACTTAAACAAATTAACGCTACCAAATTAACCCTACCAAATTAACACAAATTAACGCTACCAAAAAGATATTCTCCCAAAGGGGCATATATCTAAATTCCTTTTATTTCCTATTACCTTGGCCAATAGACACAGTGAACCCAGTTTTCCCTCTCTGGTACTCCCTCCCCAATTTTCACATAAATTGGACAAAGGGGTATTGAACACAGACCCATGAAGGAGCCACCCATCATCCAATGGGGAAAATAGGTGGGTTTTACAGACTGGCTATTTTTCAACTGAATGGCATTCCCCCCAAAAAACTCCCACAACAAATAGTTAAAATAAGTGGAGATCTGCAAGAAACTTGCGGGATGGTCATCCCATTCCTCACACCTTTGCTTCATCCCCTCTACCCTTCTGGGGGTGGAGCCTCGGGACAGTGAAGCTTGGGGAGGCAAAGAGCCCCAGCAGGGTATAATGCCATAGAGTCAACCCTCCAAAGCAGCCATTTTATCCAGGGAAACTGATCTCTGTCACTTGGACAACAGTTGTAATTTGGGGTGATCTCCAGCTCTCACCGACAGGTGGCAATGGTAGTTCTCATGGAGGAAATGGCTGGTTTGGCGGGTGGTGTCTATGGCATTATACCAGTCTGAAATTCCTCCCCTTCTCAAACTGCACACTCCCCAGACTCCACCCCTCAAATGTCCAGGAATTTCCCAACCTGGAGCTGGCAATCCTATTTCCTTCCCACCCAAAAGCCAGCCTACCTATATCTGCCTTTATCTGTCTTCTGCTTTCTGCCTCCACCCCTCCTCACAGCCTCTACCTAGGAAAATTATAGTCTTTCTCCACAGTGGGGACCAAAGCAGCTTACATTATTCTCGCCTCCTTTTTACCTGAACAACAACCCTCTGTGGTTGGTTAGGCTGAAAGTATGTGACTGGTCCAAAATCACCCAGTCAGCTTCCACCGCAAGATGGGGATCTCAACCTGGGTCTTGCAGACCCTACTCTGAAGCTCTAACTGCTGCACCACACTGGCTTTCATAGGGTGGCTACTGATAAACAGCAGCAAGCAGCCAGACCTAGTTGAATCAGGCAAATCAGGTGGTATCAAGTCACTCAGAGGGTGCTGTCTAAGGATGTCAGCCTCCAGGTGGGATCTGGGGGTCCCCTGGAATTCCTGCTCAGTTCCAGACTACTGAGGTAACTTCCGCTGGAGAAAATTGATGCTTTGGAGGGTGGACTCTAGGGCATTGTACCCCTCTGAGGTTCTTGTCCTCCCCAGGGTCCACCCCCAAATCTCCAGGAGTTTCCCAGTCTGGATCTGGCAACCTTCCCCCCATCCCTTGCCAGTACCCAGGGGGGACCTGCTGCCAGGCCTAGTGTTAGCAACCTCCTAGTGGGGCCTAGAGAGTGAACTCTAGACACCAGAGTTCTGTCTCCCTGGAGAAAATGGCTGCTTTGGAGGGTGGACTCTGTGGCATTATCCAGCCAAGGCCTCTCCCTTCCCCAAACCCAGCCATCCTGAGAGTCTACCACAAAACCTCTAGGAATTCCCCATCCTGGCACTGGCAACCCCTGTCAGGCTCCCTCCCTCCCTCAAAGGCCAAAAGAGGCTTGGAAAGGGCCCTTCCTCCACCCTTTTACTGACAGAGCCATTTAGAAGCCTCACCCCACCCCACCGCAATGTTCTAATCTCTCACCATTGAAGTCTGGAGTTAGATCCCTTCAGAGTCCATTTCAAAAGGTTTTGAGGGGAATTCAACCTTCCCTAAGGGTTTTTTTTTTCACTTTTTGGATTTTTCTTCAGACCTAGAAAGGCCCTTGGGTCTGTAGAAAGAGCTGTTGGGGGAGAGTGAGCCCTCTGTTGGCAGAAATAAGTATCCACACACAAAAAAACCCTCTGGGAAATAGTATAAAGATAAGAATGGTATATTAACAACAGCAAAGCAACTTTCCCTTCTCCCGATCCAGAGAACACAGTATATTCTCTTCCTAATTAGTCCTCCCCAGGGGAAAAGAAAAGCTAGCTATTACTAAGCAAAATGACTAAAACCAATCTGCAGTCCAAGCAAGGGTTCAGCACAGAAATCCAAGGTCCAGGCCATGGTCTTTATACTCCAACCAAGTTCCAGGCAGGGCCTCCAAATTAAGACAAGCCTTTTTTTTTACAGCCAAAAGTACTTGAGGATCAGTGCAAGGGAGATTGCGGCACTGAATACCCTAATTGGCCAAGTGCATCTCGCCTGATCCCTCTCTGGGATCAGATTGGCTGGATGACCTGCCTCTTTTTCTCTTCCAGTTTCTTGGGCAACTTGCAAACAGAGAACAAGTCTCCTGCCCTGCTCCAGATTTTTCCAATAATTATCAGATTAAAATTTTTGGAATTGGGAATGTATTAGGAAGCCTTTTGTGGTGTTGGATATTGCCAACCTGATCTGATAATGGTAAAATCAGACTTTTTTTCCAGGTGAGTAATATCCAACCGCACATCCCTAGTAACTTTAACTAATAGGCTGTAGGTAGTCTAGAGAATTAATGTAACCATGATCTCTTCAAGCCTCTGAAATTCCACCTTCCCTGTCTATTTTAAGCTACATAGTATATGGAAGAATCTTTTTTGGTGATTTTTGAAATTTCTTTTGTTTTGGTGTTTTGTTTTGGTGTTCTTAACCAATATTCAATTCAACTTGTGATTTCACCCTTCTGTTTGGGTTTGTCCACAACTTCAAATTTCTCCAGCTTTAGCTTAAAAAAACAACAACAACACCTCAAAAAGTACTGGGATCATGCATCTTAAAACACATGAGCAAATGCACCTGAAGACACAGATTCCTTTGATTCCTGTAAAGGCAAAATCAGGTGTGTGTGTGGGGGGGCTACAATGAAAAGAGAGGATCTGGCAAAACCATTCTCCCTCTCTCTTCTTCTAGCACGGGAAGTTCATAGTCTGGAGGATCCAATCCAATGAAGAAGAAAAGTAGATTGATCTCTCAGTAGTTTATGTCACAAAGAGGGAAGGAAATTAAGGATTCGAAGCAATTAAATACTGTTTACATTGAATCACACAATTTGTCATGGAAGTTTACCATGCTGATTTTTCCTCTTTGTTTTCAGCAGTCGGAACTTGTCTCTTGCCACTTTTATTTCCTTAAAGGGAAGTATGAAAATGAAGTACCGATTCAGGATTTTGCCGTTTGAATTTAGTCAGCATTGTAGGAAAACAACTTTGGCAGAACTAAGATGGCAACAACTTTTTTTTGTTGCAAAACTCTCTTAAAAAAGAGAGAATTTTATTCTTTTTATAAGAAAAGGGAAGGGTAGACAGATGGAGAAAGAAAAAGGTGGAGTGAAATTTTTTTCTGTTAGTGAGAGTTAGTTTAGGTTAATAACCAATACCAAGATTTGGCATCCATCATGGTTAGAAGATCTTCTTTTTAACTAAAGCAAAGTCCAAAATCACTCTGTTAATGCAGTTAGTAAAGTCCATTGGGGTTAGTAATTAAACAGCTCCTTCCAGATGTAACACGAACAGTCCTCAAAGTATCTTCTTCTTAATTTTCTTCCAGTTATGGATTAAGTCCATTTTAACTTTGAAGTCTTCCGTTCCATCACCTTCCCCTGGGCTGCTGTCATCTGCACTTATCCCAATTTTGAATGCTGCATCCTTCTTCCTGCTGGCGTGTCTCTTCAGGAGTTTCTGTGTTTTGAAGATGAAATCCTTCTTCTTTCTTTTCTTTTTTTTCTTAAACTTCTGGCCTTCAAGCTTCCAGGGCTCCACAAACTCAGCAGATGAAATTAGATCTCCCGTTTGTCGCCTGCTATGCTCGACATCCCCTTCTACTGGCAGAGTATTTCTTTTTATAAAGGCGGAATAGGCTTTGGGAGCCTTATCTACCTCTTCTTTTAACTTTATCGCTTCACTGCCAGTTAGGGGTGTCAAGACATTTGTCAAGGTAAATCCGAGATCTTCTTTCTCCTCTTCTTTAGCGCCCTGGAAACCTGGAATCAAATTCGATTTCTGTTCAATCTCCTTCATCTTTCCAGTTGTTTCCAATATCTGTTTCTGTCGACTGATGAGAACACTTTCCATTTTAAACAAAGTTTGGTTGATCTTCTGCAATTGTTCCAGCAGGGGGCACAGCATCTCCTTTTTCTGTTGATTGACAGCAAGCTCTTGGGGGGGGCTATCTGGACCGGAAGTCCCTCCTCTCTTCTCTTCCGGTGTCTGCAGGGCTTTTTCCATTATCGACATTTTGTTTTTTTGTTTACTTTTAAAAAGTTCGTGCCGCATCCCCCAGGAAGCTAAGATGAACACATTCTTCCATGCAGCCCCAACGGTACTTTCACCAACACTTTGTTTTCTTTCTGCCCCCCTTCGCGCTCCCTTTGAATAGCTTGCTTCTCGAGGGGGTGGGGATTCCTCCCTCCTCCCAACGCTTATACGCATGCAGGGGGCTCCGATTTATGCCTCAAAATAGATCTTCAACTCACGATTCGATGCCACTACTTCTTTTTATGTTGAACCATAGCGCTGTTTTCACTCCTGGAATTCGGTGGCACCGCTAAGTCCCATTACGGGCACGCCGCAGCGGGGCCGATTGGGGCGGGGAGAAAGCCTCAATTTCCCGGCTGTCTGCCGGCAAAGAGGCTACTCCCCAAGCGCCCCCGGTTCGGAGCCTTTACCTAAGGCTCACTAGGGTCTTTCGCATATGCGAAGACCCCCCTAACTGCGCGTGGGCTAACCGCCTCCGGGAGCGTCCCGAGAAGCGGCCGCCATTCGCGACGCCGGAAACCGAAACCTAGATGGCAACAACTTGATACAAGATTTTAAAGAAAAAACACAATTCATTTGATTCAATTATTTCTTTCAGGTGTAGAACCTTTACGGACCCCCAGCCAAAGCATCCATGCCTGAAAAAGCTTTCCTAGGCTGAGTTCAGACTGGCATTTTGCAGCAGGAGCCAGTCGTTGCACAAAAGCCCCGGAACATGGGACCGTCTGATGTGGGAGCTTACTGGGACAAGGCGCTCCGGAGCATTCAGACTGCTGGCTTTTCCCATTCGCACTTTGCCAATTGGGGGAGGATCCCAGCACCACATTGGGCGGTAGAGCGGAGCACGGCCAATCAAACCATTGCTGCTGTTCCAGCTTGCTCCCGGCTGATCAGCTGAGTGGTCACACATCAGGGAAGCAGAATGCAGTGGGATAAAGGCACTCTTCAGGATTTGCCACCACTTTACTGAGGTATCTTTTTAACATGGGGGATAAGCGGAATGGCGTGGGTTGCCTACAGCTGGGGAACACCAGGCAGATGTGCCTGTGTGGATGTCCCCTTTAACCTGCTTGGGAAATGGGGCTGGAACGTGGCTCTCATGGGGCTAATTGCCAGTCTGAACTCAACCCTATTTCTTTCAGAGCAGGAAGCAGAATGTAAATTGTTCACAACTTTACACATTTACACAGATTTCTTTCCTTTATTAAAATGAACGGAGCTCCCAAATTCCAATACAGGCAACAGCTCTTTGCAAACAAGGAGTGCATCTAGAGGTCTTTTCTTAAAAAAAAATAGAGATTCATTTAATTTTCAAAACATGAACACAGAAGAACATGATCTCACAGAGTACTTCCACTTTTTGCCAAGATTGCCCTTAGACTTTTAAATCTCTCTTCAAAATGGGCCACATAGAAAACCACATAGAAAAGCCTTTTTCTCTCTATTAACATAACATTATCTGCTCCATCTGTGCTACTTTTTTACCACGCATTATACTACCACTTTAACACAGCCTTTTTTTGTCTTAGAAGCTAAGCCTCATCCTCAAGAATTAATGCTTATTGGCCATAAAGCGTAATAATAAGATACATTTAACATAAATTCATTCATGGCAGTTATGGACAGGGAGGCGTCCATGTCCACTTCTGAAATCAAATGAGGCACAGAAGGGCAGGAACTGGCTGAACATTATTTGCCAGGTAATGGGGGCTTGGCATTTAGAAGGCATATAAGTAGCTTCCCACCTTTCATCCCCAGGCATTAGGTGAGTGCTGCTGGGGTTTTTTTCTCTACAGAGCAGAATCTGGTTTAGATAGGTTTGGGGAGCCTAGTGTGTGTATTTCTCCCTTGAAGATTTTGTATGTCTCAATCTGCACACCTTTATTTGGTTCTCCATAATCAAAGGGGATAACATGTGATGGGAAAGGAGACGGAGCAAGGGGTTGCTGGCACTGCCGGGACCCTACAAGACTTGTTCTTTGGCTACCTGTGTGCTGTCCCAACTATCTAGGGACAGGGTTGCCTGCCATCCTTCTTCTGGCAACCCTTGGGAGCATTGGGGTAATGGAGACTGCAGAATCACACAATGCCATTTTCGAATGCATAGCTGGAAGTGACATCACAGCATCAGCAATGTTCTAGAAAGCTAGAAATCAATGGTTTACCATAGAGATTTGGGAAATTCCTAGAGCATTGTATGGCACCAGTTCCTCACTCCCATTTTTGTTCCTGCTGCTCATCAAGTAGGAGCCAGGTGCATGGAGTCAGGGTGTTGCCCACCATGAAGGGAAACCTGGGAGGCTGCCTCAGCTCCCTCTGCTCACTTGTGGAGATCTTATCTTGTGTTGTAATGCAAACAACTGGCTTGCCAGGAACATCTGGGGGCATTCTGGAACATCTTTTGGCCCTGCAGGCCAGGAAGGGGCCGCATATTGAGTCACCATGGCAATGGCCTCTTCCTGAGTTACAGGTGCTGTGGCTGTCTTTGCATTCAGCAACATCATCTCACAGCGTCCTCACCTAACATCTAGCCCACGTTGGGCCTTCCTGGGTTTCTTACTATGACTTGGAATTTAGGAGTCATATAAGGAGCTTCCTGGAGCTGCGGTGGCTCAAGGGTTTAAGACGCTGAACTGCAGGCTGTGGAAGGTCGGTAGTTCAGCAGTTCGAGACCCGAGAGTGCCGCGTGATGGAGTGAGATCCTGTCTCTAGTTCCAGCTCCTGCCAACCTAGCGGTTCGAAAGCAAGAAATTGCAAGTAGATAAATAGGTACCACTTTGGTGGGAAGGTAACAGCATTCTGTGCGCCTTGGTGTTTAGTCATGCCGGCCACATGACCACGGAAACGTCTTCGGACAGCGCTGGCTCTTCGGCTTGGAAACGGAGATGAGCACCGCAACCCTAGAGTCGGATTCGACTGGCTTTCGAGCAAGGGAACCTTTACCTTTACCTTAAGGAGCTTCCTACCTCCTCTCCACAGACATTTCCCCTGAGTTGTTGCCCACCCAGCTTCCCTAGGGGCCTCATGGGATGAGCTGGTCACTTTAGGACCAAGCAGGATTTTTAAAAAAAAGATTCTCTATGAGTGGTTCTTTGGAGTCCCTTTCTTTGCCTGCTCCATGCCTGCTTCAGGAGGATTGGGATTACTAGACCTGGTCTTTAGACTGGTTAAGCCATAACTTGTTTAGCAGAAATAGGGTGGGCTGCTTATGAGAGGTAGGGTCAATTGGCAGGCACCCTGAGGCATCGTGCTATGATGAAGGGTTGTTTTTGAACAGCCCCTCAAACATTGTACTTGTGGAGTGGATTGGGAAGGAGGACCGTGGGTGCTGAGTAGCATCAACAAAATCTTTAGTTGTTATGCAGCCAGGGCTGCCAATCTCCAGGGTCACCTGCAGATCTTGTGCTATTACAGTTGATCTCCAGACAACCAAGCTCAGCTCCCCTGAAGAAAATGGCTGTTCTGGAGGGTGGATTCTATGACATTAGAACCTGCTGAGGTTCCTCCCTTTCCCAAACCCCACTGTCCCAAGTCTGCACTCCTAAAATCTCCAGGTATTTCCCAATCCAGAGCTGGCAGCTCTATGTACACTACATTGTGGGAAGGCCATGGATGGCACCTCTCAGCATGTTTAATGTGTAGGTGAGGATAAACAAAGCTGGCAAGTGTTTGCTGGTGGCATTTGAAGCCACCTTGGTGTTACCCAAATGAAGGTAGCCATGAAAGGCTATGAAGCTCAGCCTCCCCATGTAAAATAGGAATAGAATTCAATGTTCCCTCTAAGCTGTGGAGTCTCATGAGCAAAAATTCTACTTTGTGAGCTACTGGCATGAAAGTTGTGAGTGAGCCGTTTGGCTACTGCATAAAATAGTTTGCTCTGAAGCCATCCTTCCTGATCTAAGACAAAAATGTGTGAGCTGGAAGTTAGCTCACACTAACTCAGCTTAGAGGGCATTGATTACCCATTTAATAAAACTCTTTAAGCCCATGTCTTGCATCAGCAATAAATATTTATCTCTTATATTTTTATTGCACGTTTTTTTCAGGGATTCAAGAAACACTTATTTATTTATTTATTTATTTAAAATACATTAGCCACCATTCTTCCTTACAGAGCTTAAGACAGTTTACAATCTTGATAAAATGAATAAAATAGTTTAGATTAAAAGAAAAATAAAACTTAAATTTTAGAATCACAATTTAGGATTCCTTTATTCCCAAAAAACTGAAAGCAAGAGGGGCAGGCATACCTCTCTGGGGATGCTGTTTCATATTCATGGGGCTGCCACTGAAAAGGCTGTCTCTTGTGTACCCACCAAACAAGCTTCTTTGATTGGTAGGCAGTCAGGAGCTATGCTCCCTCTAAACAATGGAGTGTTGTGAGCAAAAATTCTACTTTGTGAGCTACTGGCATTAAAGTTGTGCGTGAGCAATTTGGCTACTGCATAGATTAGTTTGCTCTGGAGCCATCCTTTTTGAGCTAGGACAAAAATGTGTGAGCTGGAGGCTAAAAAACTGTGAGCTAGCTCACACTAACTCACCTTAGAGGGAACACTGGTCAGGAGAGACCTTCCCGTGTTCTTAATTCCCAGGCAGGAACATCTGGGACAAGACAGTCTTTCAGGTGCCCCAATCCCAAACCATGTAGGTCTTTAAATGTCAAAAACAATATCTTGAATTGGGCTTGGGAGCAGATCAGTAGCCAATGTAATTGCTGTAATATCAGGGTCACATGTTATCAATAGCTGGCCCTGACCAGTAGTCTAGCTGTAGCTTTCTGCAGTAGCTGCAGCCTCCAAACACTTTTCAAGGGCAGTCCAGTCTAGACATCATTAAGATATGGATCACTGTGACTAGATCTGATTTACCCAGGAACAGGTGCAATTGACACACTCCTGGTTCTTCCCTCCATTTTGTATAAATTGGGATTGCTCCCTGGATATTGGGCTTCTGAATAACTTCATTATATTTGTGATTTTTTTTTAAGCTGCCAATCTGCCAGTCTTCTGCTTTTTAGTTTAGGACTTTATTCAAACCATGCAAAGTTTTGGAGGTTTTTCAGTCTGCTGGCACACATATGCGCATATATTAAAACACCATGCAAAAGGCATATTGATGCAATTGCACAATCACATCAGGATTCTTTTTTCCCCCTGTGATTTAATCAATGCACACATGCCCATAAATATTCCTTTTTGTTCACTGTTTTAATCAAGACACATATACCTTTCTGTGCATAGATATCTTGAAGAATCTAAATTTGCAATAGAAGCACAGCATAGAATGAAATATTACGGATAAGCAGATGTTTTGGGTTGAAAATGATCTCTATCCTGTGATTCTGGTTACCAAACATTTTCCCTCTTTCTTTTAGAGAATATCAATTTTATTCTGATAGATTTTACTGTTTTATACTGTCATTAACATGATGTTCTGTGTTAATTTTCTTACATGAAAGTCATTCCTCTAGAGATCCTAGTGGGTAGCCATGTTGGTCTGAAGCAGAAATACAAAATTAGAGTCCAGTGGCACCTTTTAAGACCAACAAAGGTTTATTCAAGGTCTGAGCTTTCATGTGCAAAGCACACTTTTTCAAATACAGTGGAATGGTGTGTAAGGTTCAAACTGTCTTGAATAAACCTTTGTTGGTCTTAATGATGTCATGGGACTCTAATTTTGTATCCCTCTATAGAGTCTTTTTTTGGTGGTCTCCCTTTCAAGTACCATCCCTGCTTAGCTTCTGAGATCTGAAAAGATCAGGTTATACTGTGCTGCCTTCCTTCCCAGCCATTGTTGGTAAATGTTTACAGTTTACTGGATTGCTGGAGCTGCATATGCCCCGTGGCCATCATGGACAGGACATGCATATTTTAAATCAGCCATGTTTAGAATGTATGTCCTGATTTTGCAATATATCGTTGGTAGCATTCAGTAGATGAGGGGATTCATCATGTTTGCCCATGCTCATAACTTACTGGATGACACTGCAGTTCCCAGGCAGCAATGTGAGCATATGTAAAGTATTTTGCTCCAATTTAAAGCATTTATTGAACACATCCAGCTTTGGTAGTTATGGAAACAGAAGTGGGAACGTGAAAAGACTTATAGGCATCTCATTTCCCCCTCCCCCACTATTGCCTTTTGCCATTTGCTGAAAAACCCCATAGCCTCTTCCCTTTTCCTGTTTCCTTCTTTCCTACCCAACCAACTTTTTTCTGTCCCTCTGTCTTAAACTTTCCTTTCCCCTCTCTAGTAGCCTTTACCTTGGAAAACTGTGGCTCAGTTGTGTGGTGCCAGCCACTAGGCAAGACCACTTGCATGATAAGGAACCCTCAAGGATTTGTGGGGTGGCACCTCACTTTTCTCTGCATTCCCCAATACACACTATTTCTTCTTTCCCATCTCCTGGCAACCCCTATATCTTCTCTCCTTTCCCTGCCTCATTCTCTTGCTCTCAGCCATTCACCAACCTACCTTTTATGTGCCTCCCACTTTTAGCTATATATTGATTATTTACTTACTTCATTTATAACCCACCTTTCTCCACAGTGGGGAGCAAAGCAGTTTACATTATTTCATCTTTTTTATCCATACAAAACCCCTGAGAATTAGGTTAGGCTGAAAGTATGTGACGGGTCCAAAATCATCCACTGAACTTCCACATCAAGATGGGGATTCAGATCTGGAGCTCTGCTACACCATTCTGGTTTTCATAGGCTGAGTTCAGACTAGCATTTTACAGCAGGAGCCAGTCATTGCACAAAAGCCCCGGAACAAACTATTCCAGGGTTCCCTGGTCACACAGGGCTGTTTGATGCGGGAGCTTACTGGGAGAAGGCGTGCCAGAGCATTCAGACTGCTGGCCCAGAGGTGCTGCTATCAGCGGCTTTTCCCATGCACACTTCACCAATTGGGGGAGGATCCTGGCACCTCATTGGGCGGTAGAGCAAAGCACAGCCAATCAAACTGCTGCTGCTGTTCCAGTTTGCTCCCGGATTATCAGCCAAGCAGTCGCATGTCGGGGAAGCGGAATGCAGCAGGATAAAGGCACTCTTCAGGATTTGCCACCACTTTACTGAGGTGCGGGTTGCCTATGGCTGGGGAACGCCAGGCAGATGTGCCTGTGTGAACACCCTCTTTAATCTGCTTGGGAAATGGGGCTGGAACGTGGCTCTCACGGGGCTAATTGCCAGTCTGCTGTTGAACTGTAGCAAGCAGCCAGGCCTAGTAGAGAGATGCTAGTTGGGTTTTATCAAGTCACCCAAAGGTTACCAACCACCAGGTGGGACCTGGAGATCTTCCAGAATTACAACTGAACTCCAGACAACAGAGAGCTGTCCCCCTGGAGAAAATGATTGTTTTGGGTGGACTCTGTGGTATTATATTCAACTGAGGCCTCTCATCGCCCCAAACCCTGCCCTCCTCAGACTCCCCCATAAATTCTCCAGGAATTTCCCAACCTGGAGCTGGTAACCCTTATCAGACCTGTCTCCAATGAATCCTCCCCCAAAGGCCAAAATAGGCCTGGAAAGGATCTGCCCCCACCCTGTACCTTTTTACACAGAGAGAAACTAGCCTGGAATACTGTGGCTGCCTAGCAACCACCACTCCAGGAATCTGTTACTTAAAGCTACAGGTACTCCTTTTATCATTTCCAAGTTTTTTACACCCCCCTCCAATGTACGGTGGTTTTGGTTTTTTTAAAGATTTCACATTTTTTCTGCAAACCTGGGACCCTTTTCAGGTTTGTAGAAAGATCTGTATTGCCCATTCACAGCTCAAGTCACTGGATTTAAGTATCCTAAGATTTGGCCAACTTGGCTATTAGTATACAGATGAAAATGGAGAAGGCTGATATATGAGAGAGATGAATCATACAGTTTTCCCTATCTGTGCGCTCTCTTTAATAATTAAAAAATGAGTTTATGCTTTAGATGTGAATGGACAAGGACTTCCTTAAGAGGTCTTGGGGGGTTGAGCTATTATGTGGCATGCCCGGCTCAGGGACTGTTTGCAGGCTCACCACCAGGTAGGCAAAGGGAACCACTCAGCGGCACTCAACCATGTAGTAGCCACAATTCTTGCAACTCTGTGGTTTCAATCCCCAACAGGTGGGCCGGGGAGTTCAGTCTTATCAGGCAGCAGGTAGATTACCCAGTGCCAGGATCCATCCCATGCTGCACCAGCACTCCTTGATCTGTAATCAATAAAGCCATGGTCATTTTTCTTACATGAAAGTGTGGTCTTTTTTCTCCTTTGCACGCTCTCTCCCTATTAGGCCCTGGGCCTGCAACCATTTTTTTTAAAAAAATCCATTACAATCACACTTGTTCGATACAACAGTCACTACACAAACTCTTGTGACTATGAAATGCAATCAGTAGCAGCCAAGCTGCTTTTTGGTATTTTGATGCTCACAAAAGGAATCAAACTGGAATGGCTCTTGAACAAGATTCCATTTTTGTTCATCAGTCTCACCCACTCTGTTTGTTTGAAAGGAACTATTATCAAAGAGTTTGGATGATATATCCAGCCCAGCTAAAAGGCTGAAGAATTGACACAACATTTGAAGATTTGCCAAAAGGGTTGTAATAAGAAATAATAATTCCAGAATGCTGTCATTGGAATTTAAAAACTTTGGCTTATTCAGACTGCCTATCCTGTTTTAGTAACTGGTTACTAACAGATTTTTTCCCTGTCATTTCAGATAGAACTGTTTTAGTAAACGGCTGCTAGTAGAATTTATTTACCTGTTCACTTGAACCTGCTTACCTCTCATTGGCAGAGTGTGGCTGAGCCATTGTTGATGTAATGTCTTTCTTCCATTTTCAAGCTCTTTGTTGTGCTTCTGAATCTCTGTGGTGTGCTGTGTAAAATGCCCATAGGGCTTCCTGCAATGCTGCTTTCTTTCCCCTCCCCTTTTCATCCCACGTGAAGGGATGAAGGGTAAACTCATGTGGCTTCTGAGTTCCCTCACACGCATGACTTGGATTTGCAAAAACCATTTAAAGGGAAAGTTCCCCTTGAATGCCTTTGGCAAAGCCAAGCTGTGTGAGAGGCAACTCAAAGCTGTAGGAGTCCACCCACTTTCCAGGTCTTGGATAACAAATTTGAAGAGACCTCTCTTGGGAGGCAGCCTACCCTCCGCTCCACACTGCTATGCACCTACCACCCTCCTTGTCCAGCACCATTGTGGTGGGGATCAGCTCCCTCTGCTGCTCCAACTCTGTGGCTGACTCGCCCTCCAAGCTGCCAGTTGCTGTTTCTTCACTCCACTGGAAAATTAGGCAAAGAGCACAAAGGGAGAGCATTTGCAAAATGGGACCGCCATGTGGAAAATGCGCCCAGCTCATCCTCCCATTTTTGCCTCTTTCTGTTCCTTGAGATCCTCACAGCCCAGCCAATCAAGCATTTGGTTTTTCCTTTCCCCTAACCTACATGCAACTGGAGGAGGAAAAGACCTCGCTTTTACTGCAAGTATGTGGGATCCTTCAAGAAAACCAAGCTTCTAAAGTGCTTTTCTGTTGATTTCACTCTTAATCTAAAATTATATTCAAAAGGCTTGGGGAGGGGGTGGAAGGATGAGTGTTTGTATACTGAATAACTGATTCAAAGAGGGGGAGAAAAGGGAATGCCAATCAGTTGTAAGCATCTCAATGGAGTCCAGGCATCTCAATGGTGCTGCTGTCACACTAAAGTGAGATTGTGGCTGAGCACTATATCACTCAACTTAGAACATTTTTTTTAAAAAAAACAACAACACAGAGAAGGTTGTGCAAGGTGAAAGGGGGTAGGGGCGAAAGTGGTACTGTTTGAAATGGCCACAGCACTTCAGATATGGCTCATTAATGGAAGGAAATTAGTGTATGAAACCCCCCCTCCCTTTATCACTTTACTCGATAACAGGCCAACCATGACTAACATCCAGAATAGATAGGCAGTCTGAAAAGGCTCAGAATGTTTCCTGTTTGTTTTCCCCATTAGCCTTTTTTGTTCTAGAAATAATATGCTATTGTGAAATAGTTACTGCTGCATATGCATATGTTCTAGCAATCATTGATTCCAGGAAGGATTACTTGTGTGTGCAAGTGTATTTTTGAACACACCTGAAGCTGCCTTATACTGAATCAGACTGTTGGTCCATTAAGGTCAGCATTGTCTACCCAGACTGGCAGCAGCTCTCCAGGTCTCAGGCAGAGGTCTTTCACATCACCTACCATTTGGCCCTTTTAGCTGGAGATGCAGGGGATTGAACCTGGGACCTTCCGCATGTCATAGCAGAGGTTCTTCCACTGAGCCACAGAACCTCCATTTTTATGTTTGCTAATGCTATATTGTGGTCTAAAGCGCTGCGCTATATTGTGGTCTAAAATTTCACCTGACAGGTCAAAAGAGAAGCTGGTTATTGTACTTACTTAATGTGGGTTACGAAATTAAAGCATTTCCACTCACAAAGGATCTAATTGACTTATAATGCATGGGTGTCTTCCCTCACTTTTACTGTGCATGTCTGTCAGGTTTTCTTTGTTGTCCTGCATTGATTTTCCTCCCTTCCATGCTCAGTTCACTTTCTGGTTGCTGTTTCCCTGAGTTTTCTGAGACTGATTTTCCCTTGTTTTGCTTCCAAGCTGAATGCAATTCAAAACAGATTGTCTGCCATAGGACTCCTCCTTCAAATTTATGTCAGCTTGTAATGTCTGAACGGAACAGATTTGGTAGAGAAATTCAACAAAAGAGAATTTTGTAGGCATTCCTAGGCAGAATGTGATGTAAATTTGAGCACAGCAATGGCATTGGGTAAAGGGGAGTTGTATCATTTCCCCATCAATAGCAGCTCCAGATGGACTATTTAGATCAGGGAATAGTACATCATTATCCACCCCCCCCCCACTACTCTGATCAAACCTGAAACCCTAGTTAAATGTTATAAAAGATAGAAGATTCAGTTACAGATCTCACACATCATGACAGTTCTGGTCTACACAATTATGCTATTCTAGATAGAAAGATTGGTATTTCTTGTTTGGAAGAGAAAAGAAGAGATTAACAAGGAGAGCATAAAACTACTTTACGTAAATCAGGGACATATTAGGAAAAGGAAATAATGATACCCTTTTACAAAATGCTCGATACATACTAAAAGCTATGGAAAACTTATTGCTCAATTCCCCTTCGTGCAAATGTCTTTTGCTGAGGAAGAAATATAAAGCACATCTACATTAAGAGAAAAAGTCTTCAAGATTGCAAAGCTCTGCAAGTTTCCTTTATTAAAAGCAAATAATTACTATTGTTCTTATCAGATGCCCAAATTAACATCAATTCATTCAGGTCAGCCTGATAAAATGAGGGTATGTTATTTAGGAAGCTGAAGAAGAGAATTACTTCCTATCTTATGCAGCTATTTTAGGTACAATAAACTTTTTGAAGCACCCACTTGCATTAATGAACTGACAACAAAGAAAGGACTGTACATGGGAGAGAGGTCATAATCGTATTACCTAGATGTGCAGTCAGAACTATTTTGTGCTAAGCAGCAAAGACTAATTGGATAATTGGATTGTCCAATCTGACAGAGTACCAAAGCAAATGTAAAGAACTATCAAGTGTTAATTTTATCTTGAAAGACATTTCTTAAAAAATATCCCTTCTAACCTATCCATGTTGCTTTTTCTGAAAGAAAAAAAAAATGATGATGGCATTTACATACCAAACTATTGGCTTTGTGTCATAAAAAGCAAGTGAGTTTAAAAGATGAATCGTATGCAGTTTTTCTGTCATAGCTATTGATTATCCCTCGCCCTATAAAGAGCATGTAAGGTTAAAAAGCGCTTAAAGATTTATTACCTGTATTGATCTATCTTTTCTGTTGTGATGAAAGCAAACATTAATCTTACTTCCACCAAGAAATAGAGTAAATGTGGATGTTTAAGGAATTAAACACAAGTTAAATTTACAAAATTAGCGTTCACTAAATTCCCAAATATAACCCAATCCTTCTGAACATACTCTGACTCCCTCTATATATAGACAGACAGACAGACAGACAGACATTGCAGTACATCAGACTTTATGTTAAAACAGTTTTAAAATCAATTTGATGTGGGAGACCAAAAAAAGTAGATATTAATCATTTGCATTTAAAATGGCATGGGGTGAGAAATATCACTAGGAACTTATCATGCCCATTGAGTATCATAGATATCTGCAAAAGTTTGTGTAGAGGTCATAGGCTGCAATTTCCTGAAAGTAAGCTCCATTGAATAACTTGAGGCTTACTTCTGAGTAGACCTGCTTAATATTGCACTGAAACACTGCAAGCAGAATCACACCCTTCTGTGCCACTAACTTCAATAGATTTAGATCAGTGTAATTCTGTTCAAGATTACAGTCCTCTCCTTGTGAAATAAACTCTGACTTTCTAGACCTAAGAGTCTAAAGACACAGTTGTTTAAAAGGAACATGGCCCAGCATTCTAAATGTGACTAGAGATTCTATGCAGCCCAGCCTTGAAACGCCTAACATGAGGGGCTTCAGGGAAGGTGACAAATGGACCAATTCAGATATTCAGTCAGTAAGAGAGTACAGTTCCAGCTACAAACATTCTCTCTGAAGCTCGGGCTTCACATTAGAAAGAGTTCTGTGATACATTCTTTCTTTTTTCCTCTTTCTTTCAGTCCAATGAGGCCTGTGGCAAACTGCATCTGAGTGGAAGAAGGATAGATGGGAAACAACTGCTTAATCCTTTCATGTCTGTTTCTTGTAGTGGCTCACAAGTGATGCTTCTTTCATCTTTATCTTCTTCTCTCTCCTTCTTATACAAGGGGAAGAGCTAGCCCACATGTTTGCAAGTACTGTGAGCAGGGCTGAGGGGAGAGGCAGATGGTGAATTCAGAGTAAGAAGAATTTTGATTTATTCTCAGTATACATAAATCAGCTTCTATCATTCCACAGAATATGCAAAACAGAAATGTTCAGTAAGGCAATTATAGAAATGGTTAGGAACTGTAGTATAATGAACATTCCAGGTAGAGTTTTTATAAGGGAACAAGTGGAGACCTGCAAGAAACTTGTGGGAGTGGCTATCCTATTCCCTGACCTCTGCTTCTTCCCCTCTCCCCCTACTTCTCTCACATTCTTTCTGCTTCCTGCCACCCCTTTTCTTACTCACTCTCTCTTTTCCCTCCATGCCTGTCAGTTCTTTTCTGCTGCCCCATCACTCTCCCGGCCTCCCACCTGCTTCCCCCCCACAGCAGCAGTGGCAGCAGCTGCTCTCCAGGAATCACAATGGATTGTCCAAATACAGAAATCAGTTACTCTTAGGGTTGCCATCTCCATGTTGGGAAATTCCTGGAGATTCTGGGGTGGAGCCTTGGGAGGATGAGGTTTGAGCTTGGAAGTGACCTCAGCAAGGCATAATACCATAAACTCCACCCTTCATGCAGCCATTTTCTCTGGGGGAATTGATCTCTGTCATCTGGAGATCAGTTGTAATTCCAGATCTCCAGCCCTCACCTGGAGGGTGGTAACATTAGTTCCTCTGGAGGAAATGACTGCTTTGGAGGGTGGAGTCTATGGTATTATATCGGTCTGAAGTCCCTCCCTGCCATAATCCCCACCATCCCAAGGCTCCAGGAATTTCCCAACATGGAGTTGGCATCCCTATCTCCTTCCCACCGAACAGCCAATATACTTTTATCTGCTCCTCTATCATCAGCTTTCCGGCTTCTTTCCCTTTGAAGCTTTTACTAAGGAAAACTAAGGTCTTTCTCCATAGTGGGAAGCAAAGCAGTTTACATTATTCTCTCCTCCTTTTTATCCACACAACAACCCTATGAGGTAGGTTAAGCTGAAAGTATATAACTGGTCCAAAATCACCCAGTGAGCTTCCACAACAAGATGGTGATCTAAATCTGGGTCTTGCAAACCATACTCTGAAGCTCTGACCATTATACTACACTGACTTTCATAGGGTGGCTACTATTAGAATCATAGAGTTGGAAGGGACCTCCAGGGTCATCTAGTCCACCCCCCATACAATGCAGGACATTCACAAATACTTCTCCCTCCACACCCAGTGACTGCTGTTCCACACCCAGAAGATGACAAAAAACCTCCAGGATTGCTTCCTGACCCCAAAGTGGCAATCAGCATTTCCCTGAGCATGTATAAAAGAGTCACAAGAACTAAGCACTGAGGCAATCCTTCCTGCCCTCCCTCTCATGAACGG
Source organism: Gekko gecko (assembly GCA_029375565.1). NCBI lineage: Eukaryota > Metazoa > Chordata > Lepidosauria > Squamata > Gekkonidae > Gekko > Gekko gecko. Next base: position 46,280,870 of record JAPDNY010000009.1, read on the forward strand.
CCTAAGTTCACAGAATCCTCATTACTGTCAGATGGCAACCTAGCCTCTGATTGAAAACCTCCAAAGAAAGAGAGCCCACCACTTCCTGAGAAAGCCTGTTCCACTGAGGAACCGCTCTAACTGTCAGGAAGTTCTTCCTAATGTTTAGCCAAAAATTATTCTGATTTAATTTCAACTCACTGGTTCTGGTCTGACCTTTTGGGGCAACAGAAAACAATTCCACACCATCCTCTAGATGACAGTCCTTCAAGTACTTGAAGATGGTTATCATATAACCTCTCAGTCGTTTCCTCTCCAGGCTAAACATACCCATCTCCTTCAACCTTTACTCATAGAACTTGGTCTCCAGACCCTTCAACATCTTCATTGCTCTCCTCTGGACACATTCCAGCAGGTCTATATCCTTCTTAAATTGTAGTTGAACAGTAGCAAGCAGCCAGGCCTAGTTGAATCATACAAGTCATGTGGTATCAAGTCACCCAGAGGCCTAGGCTTGCCAGCCTCCAGGTGGGACCTGGAGATCCCCCAGAATTCCAACTGAACTCCAGACAACAGAGATCTGTCCCCCTGGAGAAAATGGGTGGACTCTGTGGCATTATATCCAGCTGAGCCTTCCCCCCTCCCCAAACTCTGCACTCCTCAGACTTCACCACAGAATCTCCAGGAATTTCCCAACCTGGAGAGGGCAATCCTAGTCCCAGGTCTGGCTCCAAATTCCCTGCTATTTAGGCATTCATATTGCAGGAGGAATCCTTCCCAATCCCAGATCCAGTCCTGCTTTTTGCTCTCCCCCCCACTCTCTCTATCTCTGTCAATCTCTCACTGTCAAGCAGAGGGGCCTGGAATAGATCCCTGTGGCATCCATTTCCAAAATATCGGGGGGGGGGGAGGGATTCAGTCCTCCCTGAGTTTGGTTGTTTTGGTTTTTTTTTTTACTTTTTTACTTTTCTGTAGTCCCAGAGAGTCCCCTGAGCCTGTAGAAAAACCTGTTGGGGTAGAGTGTGCCCCCTATATGCAGAAATAAGTATCCACATGCAGAAGGGGCTGTTGAGAATTAGATATATAGATACTTAATTTTTGTTTTTTTATCCATTCATTTGTTTATTTATCCATTCATTAATTTGCTAATTTATCCATTCATTTATACCCCATCTTTCTCCCAAAGGGAACTCAACGTGGTTTACATCATTCTACTTTCCTTTATTTTATCCTCACGACAACCCTCTGAGGTACATTGAGAGTATATGAATGGCCCAAGATCACCCAGAAAACATCCAAGGCAGAGTGAGGATATGAAGCTGGGTTCCCCAGATCCTAGTCTAACAGTCTAACCAATATACCACTCTGGCTCTGAACAGGATTGCAGTCCATTACAATCATTACTGTATGTATCATAATGCTTTCATTGCCTCATCTTCTACACTTGCAGTGCAGTTTCTGCATTGTTTACAGTTTAACATGCCTGAGACAGTTTTTTCTTTGCATAGTCTTTCAGTTCTGCAGTCCTAATCCTATGACACTGTTCAATATATGTCTTATGATGTCCAATTGTATAGGGTTTTTTCCTAAATATATTTTGTGTTCCATTTTGAATCTTGGCAAAAAAGGCCGGCTTTCCCCCTTTCAATACACATCATCAGAAAACAGCTCATGATATATGTTGACCAAAAAAACCCACAACCTAGAAATAATGTGAAACTGGAAGTAGAAAAGCTGGAATGTAAATCATAAGCCTCAAAAAAAAAAAAAAAAAAAAAACACCAAACCCAGAAACCCAGATGTGGTTTTCAGGCCTCCCAAAATGCCTGTGCACTGACTGGGTTCTTCTTTGGAATGGATGCTTCTGCCCAATAATCCTATGGTGCTCCAAAACAAAGAGAAGGGGGGGAAATAGCTGTGCTTTGTCAATAGTTCTTTTTTATTTTAGCATACTGAATTTATGTATCATATCTTTTACAAAGAAATATGGCATCAAAAAGCTAACTAATATCTATTCATGTACATCTGTCTGTCTACTTTATCTGGCACTTATCAGCATTCAAAGGCTTGGCCTTCTCATGGCAGCAGCAAAAAGACCTTGAAGATGCTTATTTCCATTTCTAAGGCCTTTATGCACTGGTGGTTTCCCTTACTTTCATAGCACCACTCTGTCGCTGTATCTGTTTCATTCTGCATTTCTCCCAGCTTTCACCATGCATGTCTCTCTTTTTTAAAAAATTAGTTCTGCATTGATTTTTGTCCCTTCAGCTTTCAGTTTGCTTTCTGTTAACTGTTTCCCCGGCTTTTCTGAAAGTGGTTTTGTGACGATTTCCCCCTTGCTCCTCTTCCAAGCTGACAGAAATTCAAAAGCATGCATTTTCCCTCGGATTTCCCCCTTCCTTTCCCCACCCCTTGGAGGCTACTCCCTGCCCACATCAAGGTCACTCTGTCCACTCTGCACCTCCTGCCATCCCCCCCCATCAGTGCTTACTTTTCCCATCAAGTAAAAAGGGGTTTCTTTTGCAAGCAGGATTAGTTTAGTGAAATCGTGTGTGTGTGTGCTAAACTGGGTTCTCTGGTGTAAAAATATATATATATATAAAAAAAGGCTGAGGTGGTGGTTTGTGTGTGTGTGAAGGAGCGATTCCTGTAGGGAGTTCTCCCACAGGATCAGCTGGGATTCTGCTGGCAGCCCGGTTTAAAACAGACAGCTCAACAAAGCCCACTAAGGAGCCCACCAAGTTTAAATCAGCTGGCAGGTGAAGACAGCACACAGCTGAAGTCCCAGGGAAATATTGTCATCACTGTGCCTGTGGGGAGCATTCAGCTCTGTACTGCCTTCTCCCACCACCCTGGGAAAAGGGGGAAGAATCCACTCCCCTCCAGGACAAACCCATCCTCTGGACCTTAAAGGAGAAATCTTTAGCCTGGCATTCACGCCTCTGCTTCTCAGATCAGGGAAGAGCGAGGGAGATTGCTCCAGATTGCTAGACTAGATCTAATGGGTGGAAATTAGAAGGGAGTCATTACCAGCTATATATCAGGAGAAACTTCCTAACTGTAAGAGTGGTTGAGCAGTGGAACAGACTGCCTCGGAAGGTGGTGGATGCTCCTTCACTGGACATTTTTAAGCAGAGGCTGGACGACCATCGTTCGGGTATGTTGTAGAGCTATCTTTCGGCTATGCTCCTGTAGAGTGCAGGGGGTTGGACTAGATGACCTGCAAGGTCCCTTCCAACTCTAACATTCTATGATTCTAAGCAGGCTGCCTAGAAATGAGGAGGAGGTGGGAGACCAAGAGGGGAGAAGCTAGCTGTGTGTGTAGGAAGGGGGGGATGTTTGCTGAGAATCAGAAGTTACTGGCAATCAAGCAGCATCTTCGCCTCTCCAAAGGTGGAGACACTCAGTACACATGGACACAGCAGAGCTGACCTCCCCCCTAGTGCTTGGCAATATGGAAAATTGGTGCTTCTTGGGTTTCCCCCACTTTGCCTATGTTCCTTTCTGTTCCCTATCATTCAAAGTACTAATGCTAAAAGGCATGCACAACACATGAACTATGAGGACTTAAATGGAAGGTGCTTGCTGGACACTACTACACAGCAGCGATGCAGCAATTGAGTAATTAAAAAAAAAAAATGGACACTGCCCACCACACGTCACAAGTGTCATTCTACCCTAGAGAGGTGTGGGTTTGTTTGTTTGTTTTGTAGCTGCAGAATAAAAACACCAGACGGTGTAAGACTGGTATGGATGACAGGCACAGAAATCTTAAGTCAAGTTTAAAGGCTTCACTGCTCAGATACTCTGCAGTAAATTGTGAATGCAGGAAAGGCCTAAGTCAAATTGACACACAATAGAGGTTTATTTGTATTTTCTGTGAAGTAGGAAGAAGAATTGGGCAATTTAATTACTTCCTTTATGCTCATCATGGATTTAGAAGCCTCCATCTATAGAGAACATTCATTCTAGGACGCAGAGATGTTTTTCGTTAGCACTTAAAACAATAATGCACTTACTTGGGAGTAAACCTAGCTGATTTCAATGAAACCCATTTTCCAGTAACTATATCTGGTTTATTAATACTAAGGAGGGCCCTGAACTGTGCATCAAATTGGTCTCATTAATCATTTTCAGTCATTTTTCTTTAGTAACTGTATTCATTTTCTTTATTGTAAAGTATGCTTGTTTTATTCTAACCTTTATTCATTTCTACCTCTTCAATAAAAAGCACATGTCTGACTGGTTGTTGTTGTTTTTAAGAAAACACCCAATGAGGATAAAATTCTCAGTTGGTACCCCCTCATGCCAAGGATCTCACCTGCCCAGTTTGAGGCAGGAGGACCAAAAAAAGTCTCACTTTCATAGCAGGCATAGAAGAAACATGATAACAGTGATATCTGAGTGAGGTTCCCCCCCCTCCATTTTTGGAATTCTTAAGCAGAAGTGGGGAGGATGTCCATTTAAAAATACTGAGTGTATAGACAAAGGAAGGTAAGTGTTGCTCTTACTTCATCTTGCTACCCACAGTTGATTTCAACATTATTGTTGCAGTTGGGCTATCTTTCAGAATCAGGGCTGGTTTGAAATTAAAATGCTGTAATCAGTCAATTGTGCACAGCAAGCAAAACGGGTGTGGTGTTGGCTGCATTGCCTTGTTTCTTTATCAAGCTTGGGGAATTATGAAATTAAAAAGCAACTGGCATATATAGCAGGGATATAACCTGTGTATACCAGAGTCAGAATCCCCAGAGCTCGTGAATAGATGGGGATACCAGGTTGCTGTAATAATTGGTCTTTTACTTAATAATTGTCAAGTATACAAAATAATTAGCACACATGTAGTCACTTAATACAGATCTAGGAAAAGTAGGCAGGGAAAGACAGTGACTTTCATATTAGCAGGGATATCATTGGAGGGGTGATACACTACTTGTCCAGTGAGATGAGTAGACCTTGCAGCAAAAAAGGAAGCAAAAGAGAGGGAGGGGTGTGTGTCATGAGTTGGCCAGCAACACATGTGGAGTGGTCCCAAATTGATCAGGTATGGAACTGGAAGGTGGAGTGGAAGCTCTAGAGTGCAAGAGTAAGTGAGCAAGAGAGAGAGAGCGTAGCTAGAGAGCTCTCCTTAAGTAGCCAAATTGTGACCTCTGGCAATAGCCGGTTGGTCACTGGTTCCCAGGAAATGTGACAAAAAGCATAATACCTAAGAATGGATGGACAAAAGAAATGGCAGTTGGACAATTTGGGGATGATGTGCAGCAGGGAGTGATACCTCTTGGGGCAGGTGTGAGACAAGGGAAAAGGGAGGAAGGTGCAATCAATTTAACAACTCGATGCTTGTCATAAGTATCTTCTGGATTGGTGGCAGGAAGGCTTAATTGCTTCTATTGTTTCTGGCTGGGCAACAATCTTTGTTTGAGGATGACTTGGGGAAAAGAAATATGCTGTGTGCTGGAGAAGCGATCCCTTCATGTGTCAGAAAAAAGTCTATTTGATGACTCTCACTGAGTCCATTGTTATGTGTTCCCTATTCCGCTTTGCGCTTGCGTAGGTATGCAGGCAGTAACGTGGGAGCTTCTTCCCTGCGGCTTTTCCTTATCACGGTGGCCTTGAATGTAGGCTTTGGGCTATTCTTGTGTTGATGAGAATTTTCCAGTCCTGTGAAGGTGAAGGGGAGGGGGAGAGTCGTCTCCTGCTCATGAAGTAATTCTCCTGCCGGGAGTTTCCCGTGCGCGCGCTTACAGTTCATTCGCTAGTCGCACTCATGCATCATACTATAACTCTGCTTGCATTGCTCTTGCCCCCCATTCCTGACAATGACCTTCTACTGTGGGTTTTAGCACCGTAATCCAATAAAGCCTTTCTTTTGATCAAGAATGCTTGGACCAACTTGCTTTTGAACCTGACATCATGGCTTCTTTGCAGGAACATATGGCCTCTTCTAGAACATGGCTCCTCTCTGGTCTGCTGCTGTTTCTGTGTTCATGGAGACCAGGGCAGTTGGTCTGCATTACAGTGCTTGTGCAGATACCATGGAGTATAGGCGGAATTCCTCTGCAGTCTTGGGTCCAGCTCTGGCTTGGCATGAGTTTCTGACACAGGCTACCCTGTGTCTGACACAGTCCATGGTCCAGCATGGCATTGGTATTAAAAGAGTCTCTTTAGCAGTGCCATCTGTGACGGCTTTTTGGCAACAGGTGATTTTAGTCTATAGTTTTGTTTAAAACCATGGTTGGTTTTTAAAAAAATGTACTACTAATATCTCATACAGAGAGTTCTCTGATTCTTTGTCATCACAGATCTCATTTGGGGTGGAGGGGGAGCATTGTCTTCTCTTTCCCTGGCACAATCTTCACCAGCTTATTTTTCTGCCTGCCTTCCAGTAGGTATGAGTAAAATGTTTTCCTCTGTCTACTGTCTGTCATAGGAATGAGAAGGTAGCCTGTGCCTCTACCAACCCCTCTGCTTGCATTCCAAAGGCTATAAGAAAACATATGCCTCTGTCCCTCCCTCATTCTGCAAGCAAAACCTTTCCCCTTGTGCTTGTCAAGGAGGTGAACCACACCATAAAATAAATTACCATGTTCATTCTCTGCTTACACAGAATTAAGAAAGCTCATCTCAAGCCTGAGTAATAGTATAATTATTGCTGGAAACACTGTTCACAGAAATACCTACTGAGTCAATCTGTAATGGGAACACCTGCTACTTCTTCTGCCTGGAAAAGATCCCTGTCAGATTATATGCTGTATTGCTCTTTCCCCTCACTCCCCATAACTATGCAATTATGAATAACAGACAATGATGTACCAGAATAATGGTAATTTCCAAAGATTTACTGTCATAAATTTAGGCCGCTGGATTTAGTATATTTACAGTGTGATCCTAGGCAGAGTAACCCATGGAACTCAATCACCCTGTAAATCTATTAAAGTTAGAGATTATTTATTTTGCTTTTAGTAGTTAATTTTGAATGAATATCTATAATCTAAAGCTGAAATCCTATGCACAAATATCAGTCCCATACTGACTTCAATAGTTTTAAAGAATGCTCAGACATGAATAGGATCTGAATAAATGGGACTATACCCAATAAAAAGGTGTAGTTTTCTCAAGGTTGTTGTTCCTAAATTGCTATCCTGAAATAATTCAGTCAGTACATATTGTGGTTGTATGTACAACCTGTACACTGTACAAATTGTGGTCATATATACAACTTGTACACTTCAGACAAAATAACCTCCTTACATATTGCATAGATCAAGATGGGTAGCCATGTTAGTCTCTCTGTAGCAGTAGAAAAGAGCAAGAGTCCAGTAGCACCTTAAAGATTAATAAAATTTGTGGCAGGATATAAGCTTTTGTGAGTCACTGCTTGAGCAGCAACTCACGAAAGCTCATTCCCTGCCACAAATTTTGTTAGATTTTGGGGTGCTGCTGGACTCTTGCTTTTTTCTACTGCATAGATACAGAAATAAATATGCTTAATCATAATGCAGGGAGTCTAAATAAAGGCTAGTTCTCCTTCCTATACATTTGTTCAGATCTGTCATTTTTAACCAGGAAGCAACAAACCTTAAAATCACCCTCTGCTCAGGTCATTAGGAGGACAATCCTAAACAGATATGCTCAGATGTCAGTCCCATTTTCCTCACTGGAGCCTACCCCCTGGAAATTGTTCATAGCATTGCAGGTTGTGTGCTTCTTTATTGAGCTGTGATCTCTGTAAAAGGTAAAGGTAAAGGTTCCCTTGCTCGAAAGCCAGTCGAATCCGACTCTAGGGTTGCGGTGCTCATCTCCGTTTCAAAGCTGAAGAGCCAGTGCCGTCTGAAGATGCTTCCGTGGTCATGTGGCCGGCATGACTAAACACCAAGGTGATGGAACGCTGTTACCTTCCCACTGGAGTGGTACCTATTTATCTACTTGCAATTTCTTGCTTTTCAACTGCTAGGTTGGCAGGAGCTGGAACTAGAGACGGGAGCTCACTCCATCATGCGGCATCTGGGTCTCGAACTGCTGAACTACCAACCTTCCACAGCCTGCAGTTCAGCGTCCGCTAACCCCTTACTGTCTCTGAATGGAAGTGGAGACAGTTATGTTTTTAATAAGCATAGGTTGCTGCCTCTCCCCTAGTTCTCTGATTCTCCCTTGAGTAAGTAGATAAAATCAGAAATTTAAGTGAATTTGGATGTTGTTATACCAGGATAATTAGATGTGTTAAGAGGGCCTCTTTAGTCTATCTTCTCATAAAAAGAAATATGTTCAAGGTGACTTCAGAGCCATAATTTAAAATAATATTAAATTATCCCTCCCCTCCAACTCCAAATAAGTCAAGAACAGGAGGAGATGTGGGAACTAATTCTAGCATAGCTTCAACAGAGCCTGGGCAGCCAAGACAGGTCCCTCCTCCCTTTCATTATTTACTGCCTGTAAAAATCAAAATACAAGGAGAAAGTTGGTAAGAGATAAATTTACAAGGTGACTGTCAAAAGTTCTGGTCTGGTTCTTTGGTTTCACTTGCTGCATTTTACAGGAACTCTTTTAAGAACTCTACCAATAATTGAACTTTATTAGGAAGTTAAAAAAATATAAAGAAAATCTAAAGATGAAGTTCATGTTCAGTTGGCCTATCAATGGCCCAGCCTAGCCCAGTCTTGACAGATCTCAGAAGCTAAACAGGTTTGGATGGGAGACCATCAAGAAATTCCAAGGTCACTATGCAGAGGAAGCCAATGGCAAACTGCCCATTATTCTCTTATCTTTACAACATGGTTGCCATAAATTGGCTGCAACTCGACAGCACTTTATGCACACATAGAAAATGTCCACTCTTTACTCTTCTCCTGTTAAAAAGTGCTTTTGTGCTAGCCCTTTCTTGACTATCAGAGCTCATTAAAAACTCACTTAAAATTGTTTTTTCTCAGTATTTGCCAGGTTAGCTTTTGGGAATTCCTTTTGAATAGTCTAAATAGCTGCTACAAATAAAGCATATTAGTGAGAGAACGCATTTATTTTAGTATAAATGAATTTGCCTTTCTCATACAGAAATCGGTTAGAAACTATTTTAAACAGTTCATGTGCTCTTCAGAATTATTATTAGTCAGGAAACGTGTGCCAAATCTGTTGTAAATTGTTGCACAATTACCATATCATTCATTTCATACATGTATCTAATTATAGTTACTAATTGTTGTTTACTCCACCAATTTGTAGTTATAGTAAATTGCATCCTTAATTGCACCATGGTAGGGAAAAAGAGAAGTTATCCCAATTCAGACTTTGCTTATTTAATCATTTATTTAAAACATTTCTATTAGGCCTTATCTCCTTGAACTCAAGGTGGAAACAATGCAGCAATCAGGTTGCAAGGACACAAATGATAATTGTCCAATTAACAAAACTTAAAAGCACAGATCTAAATGTACAGAGTAGAAATGTAAAAGCACTCAAGATTTACAACACACGGTTTCGGTTTTTGGCGTTGTGAATGGCGGCCGCTTCTCGGGGCGCTCCCGGAGGCGGTTAGCCCACGCGCAATTAGGGGGGGTCTTTGCATGTGCGAAAGACCCTAGTGAGCCTTAGGCAAAGGCTCCGAACCGGGGCGCTTGGGAAGTAGCCTCTTTGCTGGCAGACAGCCGGGAAATTGAGGCTTTCTCCCCACCTCAATCGGCCCCGCTGCGGCGTGCCCACTATGGGACTTAGCAATGCCACCGATTTCCACCAGGAGTGAGGAACAGCGATGATTTAAAGCAAAAGAAGAAACGGCAGTGAACCGTGAGTTGGAGGTCTGAATCTGAAGCGAAAACCCGAGCCCTTCCCCGTAAGCGAATAAGCGTCTGGGAGGAGGGGGAATCCCCCCCCCATTGTGAAGCGGGACTTGTATAAGAAAGCTAAGGGGGACGAAAGGGAAGAAGGGTTGGTGAAATTACCTTTGGGGTGCCAGTGAAGCGAAAGAGTTAGCAGGTCTCCTGAGCGACGCGTCACGAACTTTTATAAAGTAAACAAATACAAGAAATGTCGGCCATGAAGAAGGTCCCTTTGAAAATGGAAAAGAAGGGAGGCGGGACTTCTGGTCCGGGTATTCCCCCTCCAGAGCCGACTGTCAGTCAACAGACAAGCGAGCTACTGCACCCTCTGCTGGTCCAAATACAGAAAATCAGCGAAACCTTAACTAATATGGAAGGTGTTCTCAATAGTCAACAGAAGCAACTAACAGAAACGTCAAAGAAGATGGAAGAGATTGCACAGAAAAGTCGGAAAAGTGAAGAAAAGGGTCAATAAGTTAGAAAAACATCAGGATGTACAAGAAAAAAGAATTTTGATGTTGCAATTGGAGAAATCGAATCTGACCCTCCGATTTCAGGGCATTAAAGAAGAAGAGAAGGAAGATCTCAGATCTATACTTGCAAATGCCTTGGCACCTGCGACTGGCAGAGATCAACGTGAACTAAAAGAAGAAATGGATAAGGTCTATAGGGCCTACTCCACATTTACAAAGAAGAATAATCTGCCAGCTGAGGTGGTTGTCAAGTTTGTTAAGCAGAGTACCAGAGATCAAATCTTGCATGCAGTTTCAGCGGTGCCCTTGAAAATTGGGGAGCAGACTATTAGAGCATTGAAAGATGTGCCTTACGAAATCTGGATGAAAAGGAAAGCCTATAAAGGATTGACCACCTTTTTACAAAGAAAACAGATCATATATAGATGGACCTTCCCTGAAGGCCTTTTGTTCAAGTACAAGGATAAAAGAGAAAAGATTGACTCCATCTTCAAGGCGCAAGAATTTCTGAAGAGACACGCCAGTTCAGAGGAAGAGGCAGCACTCGCAACGTGGACAGATTTGAGTAGTGAGGATGACAGCGGCTCAGAGGAGGGAGGTGCCGGAGCGGGAGAAGTGAAAATCAAAGGAGGCCCTTCCTACAACCTGAGGGACACCAAAGGAAGACAAATTAAGAAATAACTGTTCGGGAGGCATCAAGAAGGAGTTGATTAACAACTAACCCCAAAGGACATTACTAACCTCATTAATAGAGTTATTTTGAACCTTTGTTAGATGGAAAGAAGACTCTCTAATCACGGTGATTGCCAAAAACTGTATTTACACTGATTTAAACTAACCTTTATTAACAGAATACTCACTCCGCTCTTTTCTTTATCCCTCTATATACCCTACCTTTTTCCATAAAAAGAATAAACTCCTCTCCTTTTTAGGAGGGTTTTTTAAAAAAAAAACAAAAAAAAATCAAAAAACAAAAAAGATTTACAACACACAAGAATAAAATGAGCACAGCCAAAACTGCTGAAACAATTTATCCTTCATTAGACATTCTCCGGAATCAGACTGCATTACTTGCCTTCGTAAATACAGCAAGCGAAGGCATCCTTGCCATCAACTTTGGTAGCCCATTCCGGAAGATTTGCCCTACTATGGAAAAGGACCATGATCTCACTGTTGTCTCACTGTAGTCATAAAGGAGGCTACTTTAAGGAGATGGATGTCAGCAGAATGTGACTGATGCAGGGGTATGTATGAGAACTCTAGGCCATGAAGGGATTTAAAGGTAATAACTAGCAATCTGAACGGGCCCAGAAGCAGATAGGCAAGCAATGCAGTTAACAAACCACCAGCATTATGTGTTCTGAGTATCTCACCCCAGAAAGGAGCCTTGCTGTCACATTGTGTGCCAACTGGAGCTTTGGCGACATCTTCAGAGGCAGTCCCACACAGAGCACATTGCATTAGTCCAAACTGGAGGTTATGGTAAAATGAACAGCATCTCAGAGTTCAGATATCCTCTGCTATACATGTGGAACTGTTGCATGTATAAGCATTGTTATCCATTTCAACAGTGAGCCAATCCACAAATGGACCCAGAGGTGTTATGTACACAAGCAAACTTCTACACACTGGGTAAGAAATCAAGTATACACACATACATATCTTGATTCAGCTACCAGAACTACAAGTAGTCCTGATATGATCAAGAGGGCATAAGATCAAGTTTGGTGTAGTGGTTAAGTGCATGGACTCTAATCTGGGAGAAATGGGTTTGATTCCCCACTCCTCCACTTGCACCTGCTGGATGACCTTGGGTAAGCCATAGTTCTGATAAGAGCTGTCCTTGTCAGAGCTCTCTCAGCCCCACCTACCTCACAGGTTATCTGTTGTGGGGAGGGGAAGGGAAAGGATTTCGTAAGCTGCTCTGAGACTCCTTTGGGTAGTGAAGGGTGGGATATAAATTCAATCTCTTCTTCATCAGTGATAGTGCTAATGAAGTGCTCAGGAGATGAAGCATGTAGAATGTGGCTCTAGATCAGTACCATATTCCATACAACCCTCATACTAGGGTTAGCATTACTGCAAGAGATAGCATGATTTAAGGCTCTATAATTACTAACACGATCCATTAGCAACAAGAATGATATGACAGAACACATAATCAGGGATGCTCAAACGTTCATTGGTTTGTGTCATAAGCTTCTTGGAAGCTGCAATCAATAGAGCTGAACATTCAACATGTTTATTGGTGTCTGAAAAGCTAGAACATATTCATTTACAGAAAAAAATGTCTTGGCATGCACAATTATATGCCTCCTTGTAGCAATGAATGCCTCCACCCCATAACACTGATCATGTTGGCTGCTCTGTCTGGAATTGAAAATTCATGCATGTATGTTCTTTCAGTGCCCCATGGTTTCTCCTTTCCCTCACCCACAAAAACTATTGCTCTTCCATATTCCAGTTAATTGGAAAAATGTATCTTGGGGTTATCTTTTTCTCTGTGTTACTGGAACATAACACTTGCATTGAAAACCCAAAGGAAAAAGCAGCCCAGTTGTCCTCACTGAAATAAATGTGTGTATGCACATGCATTCCAGCACTGCCTCATGGTAGTTTTAGGTATTTTTGTGGAATATCTATTATTACCTAGGCAAGTAGACTTTCCTATTGCATCATGAGAAAGAGCTGTTCTCACTGGTTCCCATCACATGCTATTTTGTCTGCAACAAAATGGAGGCCCGCAATATGATCAGTTCTATAGATGTGCCAACACTTTCAAGCACAGAATACAGGCATTGTATCAACTGAAGGTCATTTAAATAATTCATCGATCTGTGCAGCTGCAAAGAAGGGTGTGAGCTATGATTCTGTGCTTGACTTGTAAGTCACTTTAATGACCCATGCATGATCCTGGGGCCTTCTTCTTTGGTGACTGAGAAATATTGCTTCATCAACTGCACAGATGCAAGTCATGACTGGGTCGCAAGCTGGTAGCACAAGTGGGTACTCCTCAGATGTAAAGCTGCATGTCACAGCACTTGATCTGAACTCCATGCAAAACCGTGAAGGAGATCCAGTGAGGGGGCTCACTGTGCACTTAAAATACGAATTCAGTTATGGCAAGTTTGACCTTAGACTTCTCAGCACCCCAGCACATAACAGACTTCTCACCGTTTGGTCACTTGATTTGCTTTTTAAATGTTTAACTAGAACATGTATGGATCACAGCTATTCGACTATGTCAAATATTCTTGCGTTTGAGCAAAGCTTCTGGTACTGCTTTAAACCTTACTTGAAAAGAAAAATTGAAATGAGCTTGCTTAAGATCAGTGTTAAGAGGAGTAGAGCCCACTGCACGACAATCAATAAAGGTTAATGAGGAACAGCAATGTACGGAGTTGTCTGGGGAAAGCGGGATAACCACAGGGATCAGTGTAAAAGCTGGTCTTATTTAAAATCGTAATTAAATTACATGAAAGAAGGAGTGGAGAACTTGTTAATGAAATTCAAGAATATTATCAAAGCTCTAATAGTGTTGTTAGGGTAAAGAGGTACAAACAAAGAAAATGTCTTTGCCTTGAGTGGCTTAGAGATTAAAAGATACATGAAGATCCTGTGGGAATGCACTTGAAAGATACAAATGTAGTAGTATCTTAGAAATGCTTTAGTGGAAGGGAGTAATAATGTTTTTCAAATGATGCTTTGTATTTTGTAGACTTGGCAGCAGAAGTGGTTTTTGAGAGCAAACAGCCACAGAGGGAGTCAGTCGTACACAGGTTTGTTTTTTTTCTGAACAGGCTGCAGGAGAAAACAGCACAGCTGGGAAGGCTTCATGCGCCCACAGTGAAATAGATATGTGCATATTGATCCCACATGTAGAGGTGAATGTGATGTACATGGGGTGCATATACCCATCGTCAGAGAGTAAAGGAATATCAGTTCCCTTGGCATCCATTTCCTTCCCCAAGAACATGCTGTAGGATCAACATGTTGCTTGAGCACAGTTTCTTTATTCCAATAGAATAGCACTCTTCTCACTGTCCTTTATAGATCTTGCTTCCAGGTCTGTTCCCACATGGAGGTAGATGATCCACTTCAATATGTCTCTTTCCAGGACACTTTGGTGATGCCTTCCTTTTGTCTTCTTTTCATCAGCCCAGGCTGCAGGGGAAGTCTTTCCTGCCTGTCTTCAACTGTTCCTTCTTCCTCTGCCTCTCTCTCCCTCACAACTTCTCCCAACCCCAGCTGTGGCAATGTCTAAGTTGGTGTGATGTAGCAGTGTACACTGCATATCCCAGTCAATCCAGGTGGTCTCTGCCATAGCCAATGTCACTAGGATGGGCAAATATACACAAGCCACAAGTTGATGGACTTGGCTAGAAGAACCAGCCTGAGCCTCTAGAATGGTCAGATAAATGTCAGTTCTGATTAGTGGATCTGAAAGGCAGTTTAGAAGTAGTGAGACTGGCCAGAAGGTGAGTCTCTAGAGTAGGATAAAACATAAAGTAGACACTGGAATAAACTACAATCCTATTTCCTTTTATAACGAAACAGTTTTGTAAACATACATACACTCTATACATATTACATTTGGGGTATAATAATGTACCCCAATCAAAATCCACTGTATTTGGGGATAGAATATGTCCCACAACACAAGTCTTTGTGTCTGACAATACCAACACAACCAAAGCTTCAAAACACAATTACACATGAGGCAGATTTTTTTTCCCTTTATGTGCCCTTTCCCTTTTGATTATTGAATAATTCATATCAGTTTTGCTGCTTTATAAGGTTGTAATTTTTATTTTCAGTTTGAACAAACAAAAACAATGTTTTGAAACTAAGATATTAGAAAACGTTTGAAGATATTTGAAACTAAGATATTAGAAAACAAACAAAAACTGGCATAAATATTCTTTTTTTAAAAGTAATAGAACATCTAACAAACCTAACATTTGCATCTGGAGTATTTTTCTACCCCAATAACATATCTTTCTGTGGTGACAAATACGCAAGTTCCTTGGATGTGCCAGCCTACAGGCAATCCTGACACTTATCTCCCCCCACTGACACACCATCTACCACCCTAGGGCAGCATCCAGTTGATGTTCTGCTTGTTGATGTAGAAGCTTCTCCGGGTATTTGTGGTACAGTGTGTTCTAGACAAGCTAGAAATTACTTTTTTTTTTTTTTTGGCCCCCCGAAGGGGATTTTTTATTGCTTTTTTGATATACAACTAAAACTACAATGAAAAAAGGAAGGGGAACAACAACTAAGGAGAAAGAAAAGTATACCCACACTAAACTAAAAACCCAAGAGTAGGACATCATTATCCCAGTTAGAATCTATGTTAGTACTACACTGTTAGTGAACAATGCATGCTGTGAGTTGCTATCTCTGCTCAAATATTAACTGGTTACTTGTTATGGGAGAGTTCCAGAGCATCCCCTGCAGCTTGCTTAATAAAGGCAATTTTCAGAGTCCTTCTGCCTTTACTTAGGCTTTCTATCTCTAAAAACATAAGTTGGTTTGTGGGCAGCAGCACCTTCTTCCGCAGCCAGGTCCTCGTCCGTCTCCGAGGGTGTGGAGCCACTCAGACCAGTTTCATCGTCTTCTTTGGTTCCCATGTGGAATTTCAAAAATTATTTAGCCTTGTGTACAGAGTCAATCTTCTCTCTTTTTTTGTGGAGTTTAAAGATGACCCCTTATGGAACCGCCCATTTATATGCAATTTGGTTAGTTTGAAGAAAGAGGATTATATCCTTGTAGCTCTTTCTTTTTTGGTGAATTTCAAATGGAATGTCTTTTAGAGTTTTGATAGTTGTATTCCCCAATTTCAGTGGAGTTGCTGATAAGACTTTTAAAATTATATCCCTAGTTTGTCTTCTTGAGAATCTGACTGATATCTCTCCAGGCAGGCTATTTATTTATTTATTTATTTTGGTGTAATTGGAATACACCCTGTACGCTGTTTCCATGTCACGCATAATTTCTTCCACTTTCAAGCCTGTTACTGGTACGATAAGATCACTGAGTAGCTTCTTCAAATCCTCATTTGGTGATTCAGGAACTCCCTGGAATCTGAGGATCATATTTGCTTTTTCCATTTGTAGAAACAACAGTCTATTTTCCTGAAGATTCTGTTTATTCATTAATTCGTCCACTCTTTTCCTCAAAATCTTGTCCTCAGCATGCATCTCTTTCACTACTTCCACCGTTTGCTTCATCTTTTTAACTGTTTCCACCAACTGGAGCTGTTGCACTGCAAAGTTTTGATTGAGAGCAGTTAACTGCTGATTAATACCAGTGAGTTGATCCATCATGGGCTTGAGCGTAGCTGTTAGGAGTCACATGAAGTCCACTCCCTCTTCTTCCGGCCTCGGACTTTGGCCGCCCATAAGTTTCGGTTTCGCTCCTTTCCTCCCTGCACCCGACATCTTTGCAGATTGTTTACAAAAGCCAACTGTTATTTCACAACCTCTGAAAACTGCTTACGATTTAAATCCGCTCTGGTAAGTCTCTCAAAACAAGCCAAACGTTCAGTTTTTCCCTCCCCCCCTCTCTTCTCTGCTAATCTTTCATGCTCGTGGGAGGTGTCCCTCCTCTCTCAGCTTGCCGATGTGTGTGTGGGGGGAATAAGGGATTTTCCGGTTATTTCAAAGTTCACTTACATCAAACTCATTTTCATTGTCAGCCACTCTCGACCTCGCTTATATTTTCATCAATGGCTCGATCTCCAGCACTTGTTTTGGTCAACCCAGTTAGTGCCATGCGGCCACACAGCAGTAGGACCATCAGGGCAGAGGGGCACCTCAATTCGCTGGCATTACGCCATTGAAGAGGCTACCCCTCAAAAGCCCTATGGCTTGGAACCCTGCCCTAGGGTTCCATGGGGAAACAGCGTCTGCAGTTTCCCTCCACACTGCTGGTGTGCAAATCGCTCCCCCGAGCATTGGGGAGAGCCATTGCCATCACTACGCCATAAACTAGAAGTCCCAAGCTAGAAATGACTTGATGCTCTGCTTGAGCCTGGGTGCTTCTTCCATCCTTCAGCTTATCTGGGAATCTGTCAGCTCTTTTCTCAGATATACAAGGAATGTGCACCTTTTCTGACCTTAATTCTTCCAGCTGAGGAGCAGCACCATTGGACACCTATTGATTTTTTGTTTGCATGTATAATTTGTGACAAAGTGGTCAAGATTTTTCATCACCACCCATTTTCTCCTTGTAAGAGGCAAATATGTGTGGTTTCTTGTACAATCCCCTGTACAACCCCCTGTACAACCAGGTTAAGACACATAGTAGGAAGGAGGAGGAGGAGGAGGAGGAGGATTTATACCCTACCCATCACTACCTGAGGCAGTGGCTTACAATTTCCTTTCTCTTCCCCACCCCACAACAAACAACCTGTGAGGTAGGCCGGGTTGAGAGAGCTCTTTTGAGAACTGCTCATGAAATAAACAGCTCTGAAAAAACTTGTTACTGACCCAAGGTCACACCAGCAGCTGCATATGGAGGTGTGGGGAATCAGATCCGGTTCTCACACACTCCTAGCCACTACACCAAAGATGAAGTACATCTTTGCCTTTCTTGGGGACATATGAAACCAGTGTATATTCTCTGTCAGAGGCAGGGCTATTTTGGGGCAGGAACACACAGGAACGGAGTTCCGGCTGGCTTCAGAGCTGGCCACGCCCACTACAGCCAAAACCTATGTCTGCATGGCTACAGAGGGAAGGCCTGGACAGCAACCCCCCTGGTGACTCCAAGGCGGGTGGGCCACAGGGTCCCTGGAAGGCATTTAAATGCTTCCCCATGTCTTCCCTCACCTGTCCAAGGGCCAGCTTGCCCAGGCTCCCCACAGCCGTGGGGCACCTGGGAAAGCCAAGTTTAAACAGCCTTCCCTTCCCTCCAAGGATTGGCTTGCCCAGGCTCCCCACAGCTGCGGGGTGCCCGGGCAAGCGAAGGGAAGGCATGGGGTGTGGCCTAATATGCTAATGAATTCCTGCTGCCCTTTTTCTACAAAAAAAGCCCTGGTCAGAGGCAAATACTGATGACAATAGTTCTCTGGATGGATGTGGCTGTATTTCAGTGGGATGTATGGCTTGTTTCACCTAATGGGGCCAACATAGATCTACCTCCTTTATACTTGTGAAAAATTATCCCTCACTACATTGCTCACACTGTGGTCCCAAGGTTCAATCAGTATAGTCAATACAAGATTCAAGCAGTGTTCCAGGATGTCTAGCCAGGTAAACTTCTCCTTTGAGAGGATACAGTGTCTCAGCATCACAACACCATATTTAAATCCATATTTTCATGTTTATCTGGCATATATTGCTTGAATGGAGAATGGCCTTTGAATCTGGCCAACTGCTCATATATGGTTTAGGCCCATTCCTGGTGTATACAACTTTGGGAGCTGCTCTATAAACATAGTCCATATGTCATTGGAAGGCAGATAGTTTATCTATAATTCTGTGTTCATCTATTATTAGCTCGTTGTCAGATCTCATGTACTTTGTAATGGCATGAAATCTCCCCAAGATCATTGTTTCTCTGAAGCAGGATTTTCCAGATGATGCATCCCACATTCCCCTCAGGGGTTCATGATGTGTATGATACACCCTTCCAGAAGCAGTAGTCCAAGGTATGCCTTGTGTGATGGCAGGGGCTTTCTACGCTTTCACATTGTTAAGCTTGCTTTCATTCCATTGG
The DNA here is from genome assembly GCA_029375565.1 of Gekko gecko. Lineage (NCBI taxonomy): Eukaryota > Metazoa > Chordata > Lepidosauria > Squamata > Gekkonidae > Gekko > Gekko gecko. The sequence continues at coordinate 46,299,855 of JAPDNY010000009.1, forward strand.
TTGAATACATTCTCTGCCTCCATTTGTTTCAGGGATGATGAGGTAAAGAATGTTTTCTGCCTGTCATGGTTCAGCAGGTTCACCTTGGAAAGGATCAGCTGGCTGTGCAGTTGCCATCCTCCCACTTCTAGCTGTTCTGCCTCTTGGATGACCGCAGACAAAAGACCTGCTTCTTCCACATGTCTCTGTCAGCATTTCCAAAGGCTGCTCCTCCTTTTTGGATATACTTGAGCTTGAAGGAGCATCGTCTCATGGCTCTGAACAGCTTTCTGTTTGTACCACATACTCCTCATTTGCCAGATCCAGTCTGATCAATGCTCAAGACCTTTCTGAGAACCTCTTCAGGATTCAAACTTGCATGTTTGATGATACCTCCACCTTGCAATGCAAATACAGTAAAGCTAGGGACTGGAATACTGAGCATTGCTCAGTCCCCACTTGTGCTGCCACCACCCATCTCAAAACAATTACCCATTTGGCAAGTGTGCCACTCAGAGCAGAAGCTGTTTGCCCACAGCACCTTCATGCAGACAGAGTGTTGTTGAGGGGGATTGCCATGAAGCAACTGGCTAGGCAACCTCCTAGAAATGTCCTGCATATTTTTAAAAGAAGTCAAACAGCATGGGGAAATGTTTAGCAATCAAAAGTAAAAGCTTGTCCTTCTTGATGAAGCCATCATTATCTTCTCTTGCAAGATCTCTCTATTTCCAGGAAAAGCTAAATGAGAAACCACAAACTAAAACCAGTATGTAGCTGGCTTCTCCCTAACAAAATCTGCGGTCATATGGACCTCAACTGTAATAATCAACAGGCTCATTAGTTCTCAAAGCACCATAAAAGGCTTTCCTGGACTTTAGCTCTGAAATGTTGTCAGGCCAGGCAATCAGGATCAATATTAGTTCTCCAAAGCACCTTAAAATGATTTTCCTGGAGCAGCGTGCTATGAAAAATGTCCCCCTCCCACTTAAATAGGTTACATGGGCTGGAGTCAAAAAACTACCCCAGTGATTAGAATGCACAGACTTCTAGGTTTGTTTTTCTGTACTTTGGGTTTTTTTTACAGAGATCAAACTGTAAGTGGTAACTGACAGTAGTTTGGAGACATTGTTTACAGTTCTACAGGTGAAAATGTCCTAAAAGGAAAAAAAAAGTTCCAAAGCCATTTTTCTCTGCATTCTGCCAAAAAGGCTATCATGGGTATGAAAATACCCTGGAAAACAGGGGACAGTAAGCAAAGCTAGTTTGTCTTTCTTGTAATATTCTGGTGGGTAGCCATGTTGGTCTATTTACATGTCCTACCAAATGTGTTATTCCAATCTTAGCTGTATTTATTGACTCTAATTAGCTCTTCTTGGCAACTAACCTCCCCCTCCACCTGCATGTAATATTTGGGGAAATCTGTTTCAGTGTATGTGAAGAAATGTGTGCATGCCGTGTCTCTGTTCTCACATGTACCCAGGGTTGACTTTGGTTTGTCTCGGGGCTATCACTGGACTCTAGCTTCGTTCTCACATCTCTTTGTCGACCCTTGCATTTATGTGATAATTTGCTGTCATTCATTGATCTTACAGGCCACCTGATCTACAAATACAAATTTATTAAAACAGTCATAAGACCAGCAAAATAAACTAAAATAATACAACACAGAATCTTACAACAAAAGACCCTTCAGCCGCCTGATCTAATTCAGCCCTACTTATGCATCATGGCTGTGCCTGACCTTTCCTAAGAGTTGCCCCCACCGTCTTTTCTCCAGTAAGCGGGGCTTGAGGAGTTTTCATTTCATTGTGTCTGACAAAGTCTGCTTGCACATGAAAACTTATACTTTGGACGAGGACAGACCCGACAATTTGCCCCGGGATGGGACCCGGGCTGACAACGACTCAATATCGGATTAAATGGAATGTTCACACAGGCACATCTGCCTGGCGTCCCCCACCCGGAGCTTACCGGAGCCCTCGCGCTTCAGTGCCGGATTAAAAAAACACCTGATAAAAGCCTTCGCAAATCCAAAAGCCTGAGTTCGTCGCGCGTTTCTCCGCTTCTGGGGAGTCTGAACACGCAGGTGAAAAGCCGGGAGCAACCCGCGTTGGGCACTAGGCAGCAGCACTGTGATTGGCTGCGCTCCGCTCCACCGCCCAATGTGGTGCCGGCATTGCAGGGCAAAAAAAAAAAAAATCGGCAAAATGCGCTTATGCGCAGGAGCGCAGGAGCGCTCATGCACACATACACCCATACACCCACAGCCGAATTAATGGGGAAACGGCGAATATAGCACACCTCCAGCGTGGCAGTCTGAACACTCCCGCGTGCCTCCGTCCCGTATCTTCCGGCAGCGGCCCTCGCTGTGTGGACGGGAAAACCCGGTATAGTTTAATCCGGGGTTTTTTTGCCGCGACTGGCTACCGGGGCAAATTGCCAGTCTGTCCTCGGCCTTTGAATAAAACTTTGTTGGTCTTAAAGGTGCCACTGGACTCAATCTTTGTTTTACTTGTAATATGTATATCTGCCTCCTAGACAACAAAACCCAGCATTCTCCCTTTCTAACTTGCATAGTAATTGGTGGCCTATTCACTTTCAAGTAGGCTTAAATTCTAATAAATTCTCTGGAAATATCAGTCACATTCTCTCCAAGTCAGAAATGACATTCTGTGTCTCCTGGGTCACCGTGTAGCAGATAATAAGCTTTGTTATCTGGCTGAATTGTGGTTACCCAGATCTGGTGCACAGTTTTATCATGACCAGCCTAGATCTAACTGGCTTGTGGAATTAAAGGCATGGATATATGACCCTGAGGCCAAAACAGGATAAAAGAGGCAGAACTGGTAGTGATCTTTCTCCCCTTCTTGTCCTCAGCTTTCTCTGTAAAAGTTGAGGATATAAAGATTGGCTGGAGCTGCTCCAAGTTGGGAGTAGGATAGAAGGTGTGTGATCAGTGCTATGTTAGACTTTGTGAGAAAATCTAATTGAAGGACTCAATAGTAACTCACAAAAGCTCATATCCTGCCACAAATTTTGTTAGTCTTTCAGGTGCTACTGGACTCTTGCTCTTTTCTACTGATACAGACAGAGTAACAGGGCTAGCCATCTGTTTCAGGAATAGCCCTTCATCTGTCAGTGCCTCAGGATATTTGTCAATTTGCCCTATGTGTGTTGAACGTCCTGTCCTATTCTTGCCATCCCTAGTTACGGTCTATTTATACTAAAGATCCCTGTGACCAACATGCAGCTGACCATAAACAATCCCATACCTGAGCCAAACATTCCTGCTCTGATGTAGAAGGTGACTAGCTAATACACAAAAATACACAAAGCTGCCTTGGAATTAATCAGACCATTGATCCATTGAGGTCAGTATAGACTACTCAGAGTAGCAGCAGCTCTCCAAAGTTCAGTAGAGGTCTTTCATATCACCTCCTACCTGATCCTTTCAACTGGAGATGCTAGGGACTGAACCTGGGACCTTGAGCATGTAAAACAGGAGCATGTCCACCGAGTCACAGCCCCTTCCCAATTCCACAATGTTGTCTGATGGGAGAATAGGTGGGTCAACAGCATAAGCCTTCCAATGTTCTGGATTCCATCCAGCACTGCCAGGAGCTGCTAATGCCTCATTTGAACACTAGGGCTGCCACAGTGGCATCTATGAATCTAAGAACTGTGCATGAATTTCTGTATAATAAAACAGACACCAGTTTTGCATTAACATTTTATGATGGAGATGGCCTAAAGTGCTTGATGACATGTTTTCCTGGGCAGGTTTTAAGACTCAGATTGAGTGTTGTCTGTTTACCTGGTATAATTTAGAATAGGCTGGTGGGAACAATTAAGAAATAATCTTTGCCAGTAAATTAAAACATTGCATAGATTTGGACAGAGAGTTTGATTCTCATGTAAAAGCAAATAGTTGGGAGTTTCAAAGCAGAGGTTAAAAATAATTCACCACCTTAGGCAGAGCATCTAAAGAATTTCTGCAAAAATGCATAGTGTTATGTCCAGACTAACAAAATTTCTCACAGCAGTTTCACAGCTCCCTAGAAAAAAGGCCTTCCAAGGGATAGGCTTCAGTTGACCAAATGCAGCTTATCCTTTAGCTTATGTGTGGAAGTGTATAGAAATTACATCATAACCTGTAAGGAAAAATTTGAGACAGCAATTTAAGAGGACCAGACATAGTAAATACAGAAGGAAAATAGTGAAATATTTTATAAGCTGAGAAACTGTGAGAAACATATAAATGCATTTAGACACTGTGGATTCATTTTATAAAGACAAGACTATATTCAGGGATGCTGAAAATCACAACAAAAATGATTGAAAAATCAAATTTATGTTGTTCAAAATGAGTGTTTAGCTTCAAGTCAAACATCTGTATGGATCACCTCAATGATTTGCTCGCAGTGAAAACTGATTAGTATTAGGGGTAATTTTGGGACTGTGCAATGGTGGCATTCAAAATGGCAGCTCATTCAATATTAACCATATTTGTTTGTGGCTTGGATCCCACTTAAAATTATGTTACTGCCTCCTCCTACTACTATAGTCTCAAATGCCCCCTTAAATAATGTTCCTGGGAGAAGGGGGACCCCTCCCTCAGCGACAGCCTGAAGAGTGAATCAGAGATCTGCAAGTGGGAGGAGAGAGTCAGTGAGAGTTGCCCCTCTGTTGACATCAGTGGAAATGCTAGGTAGAATCCAACTCCACGAGTGCTTTTGCACTTGTGCAGTTAGAAGGCAGCGCCAAACCATGTGGGTGCATGCATGGCACTTCTATAGTTGAACTACAGCTCCCAAGAGGCAGTATGAGGACACATCAATATTCTCTAACAAACGTACTTGTCTAGGCAGATGAAATGAGAAAGATTTTAGACAGATAAAACATGCATTTATATACAATCTGTGAAGGGTGGTTTTTGCCAGATTGAGGTGGAGGGAAAGGAACAGTATTGCGAGAATGAACATGTGTAGAGTCATTTGATCATATTCACATTTGAAAGTTCAAAAAATCTTTGCAAATTGCTGTCCAAACAGAGGGATGTTTGAGCATCCCTTTGTACCGACGTTGTGTGAGACATATGTAGTATATTAAGAAATATCCCAGGTTTTATGGAGGAAGAGTTCTTGCTGCTTCATTTTATTAACTTTTTTTTTCTAGAAGGAAGACTTGGTTTCTAATATGAATAGAGTAAACAGTGAGTAGCCTCAGGTTATTCAGTGCCTGACTGGAATATCCCACATAATTTCTGCTGTATTTTGAAGCAAGAGGCTACATCTGTTCAACTCCCTCATTCCATGCATTAGTGCAATGGACAGAATCTCCATGTTAAATTAACATAGTTAGGATGGGTGCTCATCTCAGCTAACTTTCAATATGAACCCAAGACATGATATTCATTTAAAGTAGGAGGATTTTACTTTGTAAAGTTCTTTCTTGTATTGATACAAACAAGAGTATGACTAGAACAAATTTAGAGTCCAGTGACTAGAACAAATTTAGAGGCCAGACTCCAGTTGAGGATGGTTCAGGTTTATTCAAGGTATGAGCTTTCGTATGCATACACACTTTTTCAAATATACTGGAATGGAAGATAGAGTTCAAACTCATAAACAGGCTGAACAGCAAATTTACATGTAACATGATGAAATAGAATGTAACATGATCAAATAGAATTATTCATTTATATGCCACTTTTTCTCTCCAAAAAGTATGTTACAATAAAACAAATGAAACAATCAGCTCCGGAATTGTTTCTACTTGAAGAGGCTTCTTATAAAAGCACTGGGCTAAGAGCAAAGAGTCAAAGCTATCTACAAAGAGATGGAGATAAAACTTAGCCCAGATGGGATTCAGATGCTGCTAGCTTTCTGGCAGCAAGATCTTCCTTACTATCCCCCACCAAGAATACATCTGGCCCCACCCAGGCTTTAAGTACCCTTTAATAAATCAATAATCCTGCATGGCTCTCCAGTCCTTTCATGCATTGCTGGGACCTGGGTGAATGTGCGAGATATGTTATGGTGCAATCCTAAGAATGCTGTCTTGGGAATAAGCCCCTTTGAATAAAATGAGGTTTACTTCTGAACAGATCTACTTACACTAGCTTCCTTAGAGTGATAAAATATATTACATGCTAAAGGTGCTCTCCTTTATCTGATTATACCTTGGAAACTATTTTTATAACTATTATCTATGATTTGCACTTGTGAATGGGTCATTATGGAATACAACTAGGGATCAGAATGAACTGGAAAAATGTGGTTTGGTTCATGAACCAAAGCACGAATCGTCATGAACTAAAAAGACTTCATCCAAATGTAACTGGTTTGTGAAATTCATGATGTGACATATTGTCCCCCCCACCCACCCAGTGTGTCAGAGACACCAAACTCACAGGGAATCTCTGGATGAGTCTCCTCTACCTGTCATCTAAGTTTGGTTATGATTTTATTTACAGGATCTGAGTTATGCCCCCCAAAAAATGTACCCCCAGGAAAGTGCTTTCTGGGGAAATGACAGATGCAGGTTCGGGAGTGTATAGAACAGATCCTGTGCAAGCTGTAGCCACCAAACTCGCAGCAGACCTCCAGCTGACTCTGCTCCACAGTGAGTCTAAAGAATTTGTAAACCAAACCATGAAGTCATGAACTAAAAGACTTCATACAAATATAACCAGTTTGTGAAATTCATCATGTGGTGGAATGCCCCCCCCCCCCCGCAATGTGCTAGAGATACCAAACTCACAGCAGATCTCTGGGTGAGTCTCCTCTACCTGCCATCCAAGTTATGTACAGATCGGATTTACAGACTTTGAGTTACAGCTCCCAAAGAAGGTGCCCACATTTTGTAAACAGTTTAATTGAGCAGTAACTGTCTGGAAATGTATCCATTCACAAACCAACACAAACCGCTATGAACAACACCAAAGTTTATGGAATGTTCATGCTGGATGCCCTTCCACAAACATTGCTTTACAAACCACAAACTGTCCAAAATTCATGATGAACAAAATTCATGATGAGCCGGTTCATGCCCATCCCTAAATACAATCAATCCCATGGATAAAACTATCATATCACCTTAGACACAATGCGAGCCCCAACTACCGCCAAGCTTGCACTGGTGGGAGGGGGCTGAATTGCCTCCTTGTGAGGCAGGAAGAGAAGGCCACTGGCGATGCAAGAAGTGCAGCACCAGGCAGGGAGTGGAGCCAGCCTACTTAGGCTTGGCTTCTGCCCTCTGCCTCAGCAGTCCTTCAACATGCTCAGCTAAGGAAGACCTGCGAGCATGGGGGGAGAGCTCTTGGCCTACCTTTGAGGCCTTGACTCCCCTGGCAGTGGTCAAATTGGCAGTGGCATTAAGAGGTAGCAGCAGGGCCCCAGTGGGCCACCTTAACAGCTGGAGCACTGGGGCCGCATTGGTGCCAGATCAGCTGGGCTGCGCGGTGCAGCGATGGCCTGAACAGCAGGACCACTTAGGCAGCCAGAGCACCAAGGCTGAGTGGCAAGCGGGAGCTTCTGGGCGTGTGAGCAGTCAGAACAGCGGGGTCCTATCTGCTGCTGGACTTCCAGGGCCTGTTGGAGGCGGGGGCAGTGGGCTGCGTTGGTGGGTCTCCTGTGGCTCTGTCGGGACCTCCTGCAGTTGGTAGCAGTGAGAAGGAGGCAGCAGCGATTTAGGTGGCTGTTTGGGACTGCTCCAGAATGCCTGTCATAAATTTAAAGAGAGAGAGAATCGCTCTCTATATGGTATGTGTGTGGGGGAATCAAGTATGGTCCTGTGAGTATAAAGGCAGCTGCAGTTGGTGAGTCTGCTTAGTCTGCCACTCCCCAACTCAACTGATCCTGTTCTTTCACACACACACACACCCAATATTGGGATGCCCCACCCCACTCTGTGCAGAGGCTTTTGGGAGCAAGTCCAGCCTGGCTATAAGGGACAGGGTTTGTGGGGAGCCTAGCCTTCCTCTGTGGCTATAGTTTAGCTTGGGTGGTCATTGCATAGTGATCCAACCACTTTCCTTTTTCCATTTGCTCACCCCCCACCAGCATAGGCTTACGGCCCTCTTTAGGCTGGTTTGGTGGGGTGGGAATCTTTAAGGGGCTTTTGGTCTTGGACAGGGCCAGCCGTTGGTAGAGCTGCTCCCCCCTCCCTATTTATTCTGTACCTTCCCCAAATGCGGCAGTGGTGGGTACTTTTAAAACTGACCCATATCTACCCCATATCAGGTCAGCCTATGGGGGCCTAGACATTCTGGAGGCCTGCTTTACCAACAGCAGCCATTTGGTGGAGGTGAGCCTTTTAAAAGCATGTCTCTCTGGTTGGCAGCCGTTTTGTGGAAGGAGGTCATTTTAAAACTTGCCTTTCCAATGATGGCCATTTTGTATATGGGGGTCATGGCAGTGTGTGGCCAGTACAGCTAAATACAATATAAATTGAGAACCCAATTTAAAATAGGTATAGGACAGCCATTTTAGAACTGTCCTTTGGGAGGTCATTATTTGATGGAAGTTCAGGTGGCCAATTTGTTTTCAAAATAATACTCCCTTTTAATTAATTTTATTCAACATTTTCATGCTGGCTTTCCACATTATTTGACGCTCAAGGGGTGAATAATTAGCAGCTTGCAGGTCAGCTCTATCAACTCCTCTCTCTCTTTTTATGTAAAGGGAATGCCGCTGAGCTGATGCAACATGTGGGCGCCAGAAGAACTTGTATGCACCAAGGTCCCCCACCCATTTGATCGCTCTCGCAACACTCCACTGACCCTAGATGGCCATAAATGTTCGTGTGGGTGCGGTGGGGAGGTGCATCCCATTATGAGCAGTTCCTGTTGTATGAGAGATGCTTAAGAGGAATCATCTGAAGGGGGGAGTATCTACTTAGATTATTGTTCTAGAGACCACTGTTTGGGGATTTGGCAGTGGGTGATGTGAAAGTCCTCTGCCTGAGACTTGGAGGGCCTTTGCCAATCTAAGTAGGCAGTGCCCCTTTTTAGTGAGCATAATTGCATACAGTGCTTTAGAGGGGGCAAAATCCTTATGAGGAGTAATAATGGATTATCAACTGATTGCAGGGGCCTTATCTATATTTGGGTCTGTATTTTTACAGGTTTCTATTAGGTACCGCTTCAGTGGGAAGGTAACAGCATTCTGTATGCCTTGGTGACTAGTCATGCCGGCCACATGACCATGGAAACATCTTCAGACAGTGCTGGCTCTTTGGCTTGGAAACAGAGATGAGCACCACACCCCTAGAGTCAGATTCAACTGGCTTTTGAGCAAGGGAAACCTTTACCTTTACCTATTAGAAGTAGTGATCATATAACTTGCTTGTTTTCCCATTCTTCTGCATAAGCCAGCTGGGTCAGTCAATGTTCTCTGAGAGCTGTTCTCTCAAGAGCAGTTCTCTCATTGCTCTCTCAGCCCCACCTACCTCACAGGGTATCGGTTGTGGGGAGAGGAAAGGGTGGAGATTGTAAACCACTCAGAGTGAAGAGTGGGATATAAATCTGTCTCTTGTTTTTCTTCTCTAGAATACTATAGATGGCTTTACTGGTATCTAACTGTAAACTACAAATAGAAACAGAATTTGAGGTGAGGGAGTACAGCCAACAGGAACGGCTACTTGGAACTGGATAGCTTGATTGAGCACCTGGCCCCACTGCTGGACCTCCTGATGGCACCTGGTATATTTTGGCCGCTGTGTGACAGAGTGTTGGACTAGATGGGCCATTGGCCTGATTCAACATTGGCTTCTCTTATGTTCTTATGTTAGTATGTGGGGGTGAAATCAAGTGTAATCTGAATGGAAAACAGCTAAATTTCTAAGGGTTTCCTTCTGTGAAGACATCCTTGTCAGCAACATGTGAATTTGATGGGGTGAAGTCACTCTGTGTTGGCAAAGTGGCTTAGTCTTTAACATGTGTTTGGATCTGACAATATCCATTGCAATAAGTCATTTGTACCTTCTGTTTTGTGTTTTAGCAGGGATACAGGATGACTTCTAACCTGATGCTGTGATCTGGGAATTTGACAGCTGGTATGTCATTACATGTCATTGGTTAGTCCTAATGAGCATTTTTACAAGGTTTAATAGAGCATTTGTCTTTAAAGGGTGGTCCAGTGAGTTGACATGGCCTGGAAGAGTTGGTTGTTGTGACAGCCTGTGGAGGATGCTGGTTACGATGCGGCAATGCTTCTGCAGCAATAAGAAATGAGTCAGGTGGCTTCCAGGTAGGTTCCTGTGGAGGCAAGGTTTAAGCAAGACCCATTGGAGAATCAGCGGGGCTTTGGGGTCCAGGGGCCCAGATGGCTGTTCTGCCCACTCACTTGGCCAGGAAAGAAGCTACTTTCAGGCACGGCAGCCCAGCCTTACTCATGTATATATGGGAAAGGGTACACTGAGGACATGTGCCCATTACGATGAATGAACATACAGCCTGCATGTATGTGCATACACCTGTTTGTAAAAAGTAGCCAGTGCACATTTACTATGTGTCTGTTAGGATAGGAACCCAGTGTCTCTAAGAAATTATAGGTACTGTGCACTCTTCGATTTTTTCAAAACAAACAAATAAATAAAATATTATACAGGTTTTTAAAGTGACAACATTGTAGATTGCACTTGTCATGTTTTAAAAGCCAAGCTAACTTTTTGTTATGATAGGTCTCAGTTGTTAGCAGAACTGGCGAAGATTAAACACCAGAAAGTGTTTCAGAATGTCTTATGGGGACAGTCTCTTGACTTCGAAAACAATGAATGCCTGTGAAAAGTTTTTTAAGGAACTCCAAGACTGAAAGAATGTTTCCACAGTTTGACAATCTAGCAGATTTGGAATTGAATCAGAGATGCTCTCTTCTGTTATAGACCTTAGACAATGGTAATTCCAGGCCTCAATTTCCTATCTTTCAGGGCTCAGGATTGCCAAACAATCCAATGAATGAAGTCTTGTCTGCTTTATCGAGACTTAATGCATGAAAATGCACAGCTGTAGTTTTTATGGCATGGAGGTAAATAACATCACCAGACAATTAACATCCTTTTAAAGGAGGTGGACTTTCTTTGCTACCCAGGAATATCAATAAGTTATTTCACTTAATCAGAGCAAATGTAAGCCCTATGGCTACTGGGCAGTGCCTTGTGAATCACAATTACTGTGCAAAAGCAAACATTGTGTGAAATGTAGCCGAATTTCTAAAGCACTCTATGAAGGTCTTGGGGAGAGGGAGCTCTAGAGGACCAGAGGCAACCCATTTCCCTGGTGTGGAAAAGGGTCATTTTTCAACCTGGGGAGTTGTTGCACTTCAGGTTAGGATGACAATTACCACTTTAGGCATGTGGATGGAGCTCCGCTTATCAGGCACTAATTTGCGGTGGTTAGCACCTGGGCTTTGGGCAAGTTGGACCTTTCCGGGGATGAAGTTTGGAACTCACTCTTCTCAGTTCAGCACCACTTCCACTGCAGCTGCTCTGGGCTACATGTTCTCTTGCCGTGTAGTAGTGTCAATGAGACCTTGTTCAGGTCAGGACCTTTGTCCAGTCACTGCACTTCTTTTTTTGGGGGGGTGCTGTGGATCAGTGAGCTGTGGTGGGCTTTTGCCTAGCATTCAAAGAATGGAATTGCAAAGCTTTAAGTTTAATGATGTTCTTCCTTCAAGGTGGCCCTGTGCTGGCTGCAGGGTGAGACACAGCTACAGCATGGTCTTTTGGGCCACCCACTGGGCCAAGAGGACTCCCTGGCCGGGAAGGCCCTTGTGTTAAAAGCTGAGGCAGACCTTGTGAAGATAAGAGCAAGATGGCCCAGAGTGTGGATAGTCTGGCCGGCTATTCCGCTTTGCCATGAAGGACAAGGGCTTTGTGTTAAAGTGGAGGCTGGCCTTGTGATGATAAGAGCAAGGTGGCCTGGAGTGCAGATAGGTTGGTGGCTATTCTGCCTCACCATGAAGGGCAAGGCCCTGGTGTTACAAGTGGACCAGTTGCCTGGGGTGCAGCCTCACCATGATGGGCAAGTGGCCGGGAGTGCAGATGGTCTGGTCGGCTATTCTGAGTCATCATGAAGGGCAAGGCCCTGGTGTTACAAGCAGAGGCTGACCTTGCGATGATAAAAGCAAGGTGGCCTGGTTTGCAGATGGTCTGGTCGGCTATTCTGCTTCACTATGAAGGGCAAGACCCTGGTCTTACAAGCGGAGGCTAACCTTGTGATGATAAGAGTAAGATGGCCCGGAGTGCGGATAATCTGGTGGCTATTCTGCCCTGCCAGGTTGGCACAATTTTGGGTACCCCACTAGGCATAAACACAGCCAGTTGCCTGGGGTGCAGTTGGTCTTGTCTGTTATTTGGCTGTGTCAGGTGTGGCATAGCCTAGGGGTTCCTAGGTGCTTGGGCTGGGCGAGATGAAACACCAATCAGCAGCTTAGAAATGCCATGGAAGGTGGCTTGGGACTCTTCTTGTTGCATCTTGATATATGGGTCGAGTTAACGGGCCTATATAGGGGGGACGGGGTGCACCTCTCTAACAAGGGCAACACTATATTTCTGGCACTGGATCGCTTGGTGGGGGCGAAGGCCTAAACAGAGGCTTGGCCTTTGCTATGGAGGGATAGCACGATCAGGAAGTTGAAAACGGTGAGCACCTGGGCATTGTTATAAAGGAATTAAAGGGTCCTCCAAGAACGGCTTTGGGGCCTTTGTGGCTCAAGGCCAAGAAGGGGTGATCTTCCTTAGAACAATCTGGCCCAGCTTATCTCAGCAGGCCTTGCGGCTTCTGGGGTGGTGGGCCAGGGGGTTCTCCTAAATATTCCAAGCTGCTGGTCAAGAGCTACATTGGGTGGCTCGAGATCTGAGAAGGTGCATCGCCCAGAAGGAGATGAAAATGGTCATGAGTTTGACACCAGTCATATTCCTCAGTACCTATTAGCAGCCCCTCACGAGTTGTTTGATTATAAATAATTAATAAAGTGGCCCTTATTAAATCCATATTGGTGTCCGCTTCTTCATTCCAATTGTGGTGGCAATGTGTTTCAGTTAGTTCTCACAATCATCTATTGGCCATCAAATATACAGTCATCAACTATAAATCAAATGTTGCACACAATGTCTGAACTAGTACCAATTGTGAAGTAAAATGTAGAGAAATTAAGTGAACACACATTTGTCAACCAGCTCCTGTGCTGGTTAATATATCCAATCCCACATTGGATTGGAGGCTGCATGTCCTAGCAAAATATGTTTATGAAAGCTGTTAATCTCACAAAATACCTGCTGGAGTGTCAGTCTGTGTAATGCATTTTATAGTATCATCTGGTTGGCATCCACTTCTGCATATGGGCCTCCTGTATAATAAACACTCAAATGGTGCTCATTAATCATTTCCATTACTATGAATAAATCAAACTTCACATTAATGGAGTGCTAGTAGACATTTTAATACTGGAGCTAAGAATATCTATTTTCCTTATTTTAATTAGTTGGCATTTTCAATTCAACTGTGTATTTGTACATCCCACCCCCCAGAATTATATGTTCCTAACAATTAATATCCTATGCCATAAGAGTTTGGTTTAATGCATTGTTTGTTGTGTTCGGTCTCCCTTCTCTCATCTTTTTTCCCCTCCCTGGTGAAATGCTGAATTCTAAGTGGCCATCTGTCTGAAGTGCTTGGGTTGTAGATAAAGCTGATTTATTTACAAGACACATTTTGGCAAGCATTCTTAGATCTCACCTAGGGTCTCAGGAAAACTGGGAACTGCTTCATAATTCACAGCCATCAAGTGGAAGTGCTTTACATTGCCTTGTGTTGTCTGCACAGAGTCTATAAAATATTTAGACTTGACGGTGGGACCTGAAGAGACAGTTTTGTCACATCGATTTTGGCACTTTTGTTGTACTTGGCCAAGGCAAATGGTCCAAATATTTTTCGTACCTGTCAGCCCACTAGTAACACACTCTTGCTACCAGCTACTAAATAAAAGCCAAACACAAAAGCACTATTGCAACTGTCATGGCTGAGGAAGTTGTGCAATCCAACATGTTATGTTTTTTGTTTCTAATTAGGAAAGCAGAATAGCAAAAAGAAGCATAGAAATAAGTGGAGGAACCTTTGGGTACCTGGTGAAGTCAGATCCCCCATCACTGGCAGTCATCTTTTGAAAGTGTATATGCTAGCAACATCAGGTGCCAAAACAACAAGAAGGGACAAATCCAGTGAAGGGTGAACAGAAAGGATCTCTGTGTTCTCCTGTTCTCCTAAGCATAAGCAAAAGTTCAAGGATTCGTGCAACCCACAGAAGGGATAATATATTAGTAGGGTTATTTATAAAGTGACCTTAACAATTCTTAACAATTCTGAACAAAATATTTCAAGCTGAGACCCAGATAAGGCTATGAACCAAAGCCAGCAGGACTTTGACAAACTCTTTGTGTTAGCGTCAGTTTAGTCCTATTAGTGTAATAGGCTGGTTCCTTCACATAGTGCTCATTTTTATCAGTGAATGCCAGGTAGCAGCAACTATCTGAAGAGGTGAGTATGCACACGAAAGCTTATACCTTGAATTCGTAAAACTTTGTTGGTCTTAAAGGTGCCACTGGACTCAAATTTGTTCTACCGTAGCAACTGTTCAACCAAATAATCTAACAGTTTATTTAGCAAGTGTGAATTATAATGCAAAATATTTACTTACGTTATTTTCCTCTCCTCCTTTTTGTCCTCACAACAACCTTGTAAGGTAGATTAGGCTGAAAGTATGTGACTGGTCCAAAAGCATCCTGTGATCCTCTGCAGCAAGATGGGAATTCAAACCTGGATTTTACTGACCCTTTACTGAAGCTCTAACCGCTATACCACAGTGGCTTTCACAAGGTAGCTGCTGTTGAAGAGTAGCAAGCAGTCAGGCCTAGTTGAATCATACAAGTTGGGATGTATCAAGTCACCCAGAGATTATAGAATCATAGAATCACAGAGTTGGGATGAGCCATGCAGGCCACTTAGTCCAAGCCCCTGCTCAATGCAGGATTAGCCTAGAGCATCCGTAACAAGTGTCTGTCCAGCCGCTTCCTAAAGACTCCCAGTGAGGTGGAGCTCACCACTTCCCTAGGCAGCTGATTCCACAGTTGCACAACTCTTGCTGTAATAAAAGTTTTTCCTGATATCCAGCCGGAACCTCCCTGCCCTTAATTTAAACCCATTATTGTGAGTCCTCTCCTTTGCTGCCAACAGAAACAGCTCCCTGCCCTCCTCTAAGTGACAGCCCTTCAAATACTTAAAGAGAGCAATTATGTCTCCAGGCCTAGGGCTGCTGCCAGCCATAGGGTTGCTAGCCTCCAGGTGGAACCTGGAGATCTCCCAGGATTACAACTGAACACCAGATGACAGAGATTTGGCTCCATGGAGAAAATGGCTGCTTTGGAGGGTGAAGTATATGGCATTATATTTGGCTGAGGCCTCCCAAACCCTGCCTTCCTCAGACTCCACCACAAAATCTCCAAGAATTTCCCAATCTGGAGCTGGCAACCCTAGCAGGCCTGGTCCCAACAAGTCTTCAAAAGCCAAAATAGGCCTGGAAAAGACCCTGCCCACTCCCACTTTTTTACTCACAGAACCCCAGTCTGGAATATTTGGAGGGGGGGTTAACCTCCAAGTAGGCTTGTGTTTTTTTGTTGTTTCACAATTTATTTATTTATTTATTTATTTTTTTGCAAACCTGGGGCCCTTTTCAGGTTTGTAGAAAGATCTGTCATGCCTGCTCACAGCTCCAGTCACCAGATTTAAGTAACTTAAGATTTGGCCAACTTCACTGTTAGCATACCAACAAGTGAGGATCCACAAGAAACCTAGCAGGAGGGGCATTCTCCTACCTTTGCTTCTGTACCTTTCCCCTCCTTCTCTGTCAAATTTCTCCTCCTCTCTGGCTGAGTACAGACTGGCAGTTTGCCCCGGTAGCCAGTCGTAGCAAAAAAACCCCGGATTAAACTATACCGGGTTTTCCCATCCACACAGCGGGGGCTGCTGCTGGAAGATACGGGACGGAGACACGCGGGAGCGTTTAGACTGCCGTGCTGGAGGCGTGCTATATTCGCCGTTTCCCCATTAATTCAGCTGTGGGTGTATGGGTGTATGTGCACATAAGTGCTCATGCGCTCATGCGCTCATGCGCATAAGCGCATTTTGCAATTTTTTTTTTCCTGCAATGCCGGCACCGCATTGGGCAGTGGAGCGGAGCGCAGCCAATCACACTGCTGCTGCCTCATGCCCAATGTGGCTTCCGCCCAGCTTTTCGCCTGCGCGTTCAGACTCCCCGGAAGCGGAGAAACGCGTGACGAACGCAGGCTTTCAGATTTGCGACGGCTTTTATCAGGGTTTTTTTTAATCTGGCAGTGAAGCTCAACAACACCGGTAGGCTACGGGTGGGGGACGCCAGGCAGATGTGCCTGTGTGAACGTTCCATTTACTCCGGTATTGAATCGTTGTCGGCCCGGGTCCCTTCCCGGGGCAAACTGCCAGTCTGGACTCAGCCTCTGTCTGTCCCCACCCAGGCCTACAGCCACAGTGGTGCAAAAGGGTGCCCAATCATTTGTCATGCCCCTCCAGTCAGCATTAGAGGCTGGTGTGAAATCTGTCACAATATTTCAGGTGTAAATTTTCTTTGCAAAAAAGGAAGGAGTTGAGGTGAAAAGTGTTGATCCTGTCATAAATCTTCCAAGGGTGAATTCTCTATTCAATTGGCTAGAACAGAATTAGCAGTTAGCAGGGCTGAAGAGTCCTGATTTTAAAAGCCTGCAGGGAAGTGAAATCTTGTTGGAGTAAAGCAAGAGAGAGATTAAAGAATGAAGGGATAAAAAGGTGTTGTAGCAGGCTCAGAAGAAAGTAAAGAAAAAGACAGACAGAAGAACACGACAGTGTTTCACAATAGTCATGTGGAACTCTTATTGCTGGGGAAATTATTTTGACAGGAGATAAATAATAAAGAATTTAGTTCCAGAGGTAAGTGAGCAAAAATCTTTTTTTTTTGGCTAATATATGGTAACCCACAGGAATCTCATTCACTGGGGAGGGTGCCACATTCTTGATATATTCCTAAATTTTAATGTATTTTTTTCTCCGATATGCCAATAAAGGTTGTCTGTCTGTCTGTCACTGGGGAGGGTTGTGGTGTTTGCTCTGAAGATGGAAAGTTGCTGGGAAAAGATCCCACCTGTGGGCACCTCAGGGCTCATGCCACTGTTGCTAGACCCTATGTTTGCTCACTTAGAACAGAACCCTACTCACAGCCACACCCTGTGCTCTTTATTCATTTTATTTACATAGTCTACCTTTCTCACTGAGACTCAGAATGGAGTAGCCAGTGTTAAGTCAATACAGTAATTAAATGAGACACCTAATAAACAATCCAATACGACTAGGATTACAGCAATTTGAAACAGAGCCAAAATAATTACACATGGTATGTCAAACAATGCAGAACATGATATTACAAAGGTAGTAAGCAATGCAGTAAGAGCAGGATAATACATACAGAAAACAGTGCATAATGTACCGTGATACAGTTTGCAGTCCTGTTCATTTTGTAAAAGGTCCTTCCTGAACCATTCCATTATCCTATTATCTTTATTAAAAATGCCCTCTTGAACCATTCTGTTTTACATAGTTGGCAGAATGACAAAATTGTGGAATGACAAATGGGAGCCACAACAGAAAATACGTTTTGTATGGGCAGTTGCTGATCTTTCCCATTTGTTGGGTAGCACCGTTAGAAGCCTTGAGTTAGTGACTTACAGAGAAAAGAAGGTTGAATTTACAGTTTCAGGTTTTAGCAACTGAAAGAAGGCAAACTATGTAGAACAGTTGCTTGGGGGGCATTTTAATTCTGCTAGCTCACACTAACTCAGCTTAGAGAGAACACTGCCTTAGAGGCACAACTATTACTTAGGAACATTATTTCAGTGTATGAACATACATCAGTATTTCAATCCATAAAAACTTGGTTGGGCAAGAAACTGTACAGTATTTTGTTATTATGCAAAACAGTTTGCATCACTAATAACTTCAGTTGGAAGACTCTGTTTTCCACTGGTCTGTTGGGGCTGGGTGCCCCCCCAAGCTGTCATGGGAACTTTGGGGAATCCTTGTTAGAAGTCTCTTGACATATCTTTATTTCTGTTGTTGCATCACTAATCACTTTAAATGGAAAACTGTGATTTCTACTGGTCTGGTGGGGCTAGGGTACCCACCAAGCAGTTGTGAGGTAACTTTGGAGAGCCCCTGTCAGAAGACTTGTCACATCTGCCTTTCTGTACTTCCAAAACTGTCTTTGGAGAATTGTGGGTGGCCCAGCCAGCCTGACAGGTGTTTCTTTTCATCCTCAGAGTAGAAAAATTTGCTGTGGGTTATGTCAGCTCATGGGGGAACTGTGAGAATGGTAGGCACTGGGCATGGTCCCCTTGCTTGTCTGGTGGGACTGGGGTGCCTGCCAACCTGTTGTGGGATAACTTTGGGGAGCCCCTGTTGGAAGTCTCTTGTCATGTCTGCCTTTCTGTTGTTGCATCACTAATCACTTTAAATGGAAAACTCTGATTTCCACTGATCTAGTGGTCCTGGGGTGCTCGCCAAGTTGTCATGGGGTAAACTTTGAGAAGGTCCTTCAAAACCTGCCACTGGAGACTGGTGTGTGTGTGTGTGCTGTGAGTGTAGGGGGATACTTGGCTTTGCTTCCATTGTCTGGCTAAGGGGGAGTCTGTCCAGGTGAAGTTTCCCTGTGAATTTGGTATAACTGGATTATTCCTGAGCTGTTCCATAGACTCCTGTAACTGCAGCTGTCTTTTCCAGAGAGCGCTGGGGAGACCTTTTTTAGGGGTCCATAACTAGGACCACAGAAATGTAATCTCCCCCAATTTAGAGGAGGTGTAGAGGAGTGTGCAGCTGAGTGAGGTTCCCTGTGAATTTGGTGTGCATAGCTTTCAGGGGGTCCATTCTATACACTTTTGAATTTATGCCTGACATTCCCCCCCAAATTGCTTTCCTGGCTTGACCTTAATCTTATAGGGTTTTGAGTGCCACAGTGGCACTGGTTCTGCTGGGCTTGCAGAAATGCCCCCCACCTTCAATTTCAACTGCAGAAATTCTTGGAGACTTTGAGTCTGTTTTGTGGGGCTTCCATTGCCCTTGCTTTTTTTGCTGTATTTTTCTCCATTGGAATCAATGGAGGATGGAGGCACCTTCTTTGGGGGGCCATAACTCAGACGCTGTAAATCCATTCCTCACCAAACCTAAAGGGCAGGTAGAGGACAGTCATCTGGAGATCTGCTATGAGTTCATTGTCTCTTGCTTGCACAAGATCCTTTCTATACATTTCTGAACTTCATGAACCTGTACCTGTCATTTCCCCAGAAACAGTTTCCTTGGGGCACCTTCTTGGGGCGGGCTAACTCAAACCCCGTAAATCCAATTGTCACCAAACTTGAAGGGCAGGTAGATTCAGCTGGAGATCCTCTATGAATTTGGTATCTCAAGCATACTGGGGGAGGGCTGTTCTGCTATGTCACAAACTGAACTGGTACATGTAGAACCGAAAGATAAAGTCAAATGGCTGTAATTATTCTTCACGAACCATGCACGCCACAAACCATGAACTGAACTGCATTTTCCTGGTTCATGCCCATCCCTAATTGCCTCTGGGAGTAAGCCTTTAATTATATTCAACTACACACTCTTGATCTTTTCCTAGAACTGATTGTCAAGGAACGCAAACTCCTGTGTACTCCACAGAACCCCCTGAACTTTCCCCTATTTAAAACTGTCAAATTAAGTGTAACCATTAAATTTAAGTATGGCTGACAAAGATAAAATGGTATCCCCCCCCCCATCATCTGGCAGGGAGGGGAGAAAAGTTGGTACCTCTCTCCTCATTAATCCTCTTTCACCAGAGAATAACTGTTGTTATGGAAAAAAATAACCATCCTTGCTTTAGGTGGATATACAGAAACTGCTGGTGCCAGGAGTTAAGATATTCAGAAGACAGCCACACTTGCAAATTATACTCCTAATAATATATTCCTCTTTCATTTTCCCCTTCCTTTTGTGTCATGAATTGTAAAATATCAGCACTTTATTTTGAGGTCACGTAAGTCAAGGCTAGCAGAAGAGGAGAGGCTTCCAGCAGGGATGATGGGTCAATCAGATACGTCTCTGCACAGCATGAGGCTTCTGCTGCAGCCAAGGTAAACCAGGGCCAGTCTGGAATTTTCCCAACAATCTAATGGTTTTATACCACAGTGGCAGGCTATTATCTTCTACTGTGATCTTTTTTGTATTTGGTGAATGTAAGGAACGTTTGCTAGCGGGGAAACTGTTTAAAGGTTCTTCACTGTTAACACCTCAGTAGCTGCTATGTAGTGAGATACATGCTAATTAAACACAAAAATCATAGCAACTGTATGTAAGCAAGCTGGGGTCCTGTGCTTTTAAAATGCCCTATATATCCCTATGATGATAACAATCTCAACTTCTGTGGTTGGAATGATATACACAGATTGGAAGCAAGTATATTTTATTATTCCATATTTATTTTATCCCACTCTTCCTCTAATAATTTTAGAGAAGATCTTCCTCCCCAATTTAGTATCAGTATCGTCCTGTGAATTAGGTTGTGCATTATCACATATAGTCCAGTTACATTTGTATCCTAAACACCTCTCTGTCTGAATGTGGCCCACTTTCTAATTGAGACCCAAATCCACATTCATAGCCCAGTGTAAGGAAGTCTTCTTCCTTCCACCATGCCTTGCCATTATTCTAGTGAGCTGCTCATTTAAATGTCAAATAACTTTCTAACAGGGTCCTCACATGGGGAAGGCAGAAACTAGGATTCCCAAATTCCTTCTTGGGGTAGCAGGAAAAAAATAAAGGATAGATGGGGGGACAATGGCCAGCCTCCTGACAGACTGATGTGATTTCCTTGCAACAGGAAGTGACATCAGCACATCACTGAGAATGCTGTAGTATTTGGAAAAACTCTATAGAAACTTATTTCTATAGCAGTTTGTTTACTAGCAGTAAAGCCCATTATAGAAGCAATACAAGGAGTTCTAGAAAGATGTGAAGCGTAATGAATGCATAGAAAGGTCCAGAAGTGGAAATAAAGTCTCTCACACACAGCCAGGCAGGCCTTGGCTCTCCCACCCCCCATTCAAGGCCCCTGCGGCCCAGCCAGGCAGGACTTTGGCTCTCCCATGCCCCCGTTCAAGGCCCCTGCGGCCCAGCCAGGCAGGCCTTGGCTCTCCCACCCCCCCATTCAAGGCCCCTGCAGGCCAGCCGGGCAGGACTTGGCTCTCCCACACCTCCGTTCAAGGCCCCTGTGGCCCAGCCAGGCGGGCCTTTCGCTCTCCCACCCCCCCGTTCAAGGCCCCAGCAGCCCAGCCAGGCAGGCCTTTGGCTCTCCCCACCCATTCAAGGCCCCTGCGGCCCAGCCAGGCAGGCCTTTGGCTCTCCCACCCCCTCGTTCAAGGTCCCAGTGGCCCAGCCAGGCAAGCCTTTGGCTCTCCCACCCCCCTGTTCAAGGCCCCTGTGGCCCAGCCAGACAGGCCTTTGGCTCTCCCACCCACCCCTGTTCAAGGCCCCTGTGACCCAGACAGGCAGGCCTTTGGCTCTCCCACTCCCCCGTTCAAAGCCCCTGTGGCCAGCCAGGCAGGCCAGCCTTGGCTCTCCCACTCCCCCCCCCGTTCAAGGCCCCTGCGGCTCAGTCAGACTGCTCATGGCTCGGCTGCCTACTTACCTTGGGGAGTCTTCGGGGCTCTGGGAGGAGCTGGGACAGGCAGCGGTGTGGAGGGGCAGTAAGCAGCAGCCTCAGTGCAAAGTGGCAGGGCCAGAGTCACTGGGAAGCGAGAGGGCTGGAGTCTCCATCCTCTCTCCTGAGGTGAAATTGTCTTCTGAGGTGAATTTTGGCTCCTGCTGCTTCTGTGCATGGGACTCAGGCAACTCAGCCTAGGGAGTCGTTTTGAATGACAGATCAGGCAGCAAACTGATTTTGCCAAGCATAGAACCTTTCCAGACCACTACACATTTATATACTAGGACAGGATAGGTAGCGATTGTCCAGCTCTCCTATAAGTTTTGCTTTGAGTTGCCAATCTCCAAGTGGGGGCTGGAGATCTCCCAGAATTGTAATTCATCTCCAAACTACAGGGATCTATTTCCCTAGAGGAAATGGCAGCTTTGAAGGGTGCACTCTATAACATCACACCTCTGCTGAGCTCCTTCCAAAATTCTGCCCTCTCCAGGCTCTGCCCCCAAATCTCTAGGAATTTCCAGCCTAGAGTTAGGAACACTATATTATCTGGAACCAATCAGAAGTCATGTTAAAGCGGCGATATCAAGCAATGTTCTAAACACTTAGGCCACATGGCCCAGGCTAAGAACCTCTAGAATAGAGAGTGTGCTCATGCAGTTACATGAGGATTGTATGTGTGAGACTGAGAGACAAAGAGATTTGTTTTCCTCTATTTCATATGGTCTATCATATCAAGAACTATAATTCCTAGAGTTCCTTGTACATAGGCAGGAGGGAGGAACACCTCGTGGGAAGGGCAAAGCAAAGCATCATAAGACAGTGGGGACAAGTGCTTTTTCTTCCTCCTCCCCCTCCTCCTGTTCTTCTGGTAGGATTTGCAGGCCCAAAAATATGTGCAAATGTCCAATTTATTCACAGTTCAACTCCCATGCTGCCATGCCTGGTGGTAGCTATAAGTACAAATTAGGCAGCCAGAAAAATAAGGAGGTAAAAGTGAATCTGAAAAGCTAAAGGACAGCAATCCTTCAGGGGTTTTCTTCCCACTTGGGCAGCAATACAGTAACAGGGGAAGCAGGTGAACAATATCAAGATGAGTATGATTTTAATTAGAGGGGGTGCATATGAAATTCCTGAGCCAAAGATATACATGGAAATAGTTCTTTTGGATATTTACATTGTTTTCCCAAAATAGAAATACAAACCCCAGATTCTTGGAATTATGAGCCCCCTTCCCCTGAACAATCCCCCCACCCACAAAGTTACCAGCAATTGGCATTTCTACTGTTTGCCTGAGCAATCACATTTCTCCTTTCTAATCAGAGCCTTTCAAGGGAGGGGCACAAAGCATTCCCAACCAATCACTCCCTCCTTTGTGGGGCAGAACCCTTTTATCTTTGCAAGTATGATGTTGGCACCTTGTTCAGGGCCCCTTAGAATTGTACCCCTTGATCCAACCTGTTTGAAATCTGGGAGTTCTTTACTGGCCAGGCAGCACTAGCTCCCCTGCAATTTTGGTGTCATTTAGTTGAAAAATAGTTACCCCAGCTCCCTGGAAAAACAGTCCCCCACAGAGAATAATAGCAAAGCTGAAGTTCTTGCTTGCTTCTTCTTCCCTCCCGTCTTTGTTGGGGTGAAACTGTTTTTTTCTTTCCAAGTATGATAGGTGGGGGCACTTTGTTCAGGGATCTGTAGAACTGGACTTGTCCAATCCATTTGAAACTTGGAGATTCTTTAGTGGCCTTGCAAATGCCCTGACAGAGCTCCTCTCACCTCAAGTCTCTTAGGTGGAACAGGTCAAATGGATGAATTGAAGAATTATGTACAGCCTCAGACATCTTCATCTTTTTCTAACTAGCAGGATTTGACAAATATTTCCCAGTCCTTCCATCTGTCAGTACATAACTAATCCTGGTTCAGATTCATAAAGCCATCCTAGAGGTTCCTAATGGCCCTTCACTCAAGTCAGGAGGATAAATTTGTAGCTGCATAGTAGAACATATCAAGGGACATATTATATTTTCTCCACTCCACGCACGTACACGCTAGCCCTGTCCATGTATTACAGTGAGCACATGTACATCCTGCCTGTATGTGCATACATCTGTTTGTAAGAAAGAGCCAATACATGTTCACTTTACAAATGAAACCAGGGTCCAATACTTGGATAAATGTGGAATTTGTATCACACATTCAGCTGTATGTGCATTGACTGTAACATGAGAATTACTTAACACACATACATACAAAGAACAGTCAAGGGTCCACTGCAGACACATTGTACAGACACATTGTACAGGTGTTCACTGTAACTCATGAACAGGGCTATTGTGTTGGCAACAGGAATAAGAGCAAGGGACTGTGGCTAAGATTCTGCAGGTCTTTCCCAATTGTACCACAAGAATCTCCAAGACAGAGCAAACATTTCTTAGTGTACTACACTAAGGACATTGTACTATTAAGAAGGAAAATAACAGTTCACAGAGTTTGAATTGTTCTATTTAAACATTAATTGAACATCAAACTTTTGCATTTGCTTATTAAATAAAGTATTTGACCATAAGGCACGATATCTAGCCATTTTATTTTTATTTTATGCAGAACAGAAGAGAGTACTGGGCTACGGGGAGTACTACTCACACTAAACAGAAATTAAATCAAACAAGGTTTCGCTATTTAAAGTTTCGATGTGCATACAGAGTCACTGTAAAACCCAGGATACAGCAATATTGATATGCCTTTACCATAATCCATTTACATGTCATCATGGTGCAGTTTGACTTTACAGCCTCTTTTTACAGCTCTGTCAGTTACTTTACCACAATGGCTCTTTCATTTGGTCAACCTATTAATTGCAAAAATTTATGATGATACTATTTTTTAGACTAACCAACAGGTGAGTAAGAAGTGGACCCACTGAGGTATTTAAATAGTTCTACTAGATCATCTGAAAATGAAAGTCTTTTCCCCTTAACTTTTGTTGTTGTTATTGTTGTTTTAGAAATTAAGAAATAGAATTCATGTTGCTGGAATAACAAGGCTGACTCAGCGCCAGAACAATGCCAACTTCAGCAACGCAGCCTCATAACCTTTCAGTGACAGCAAGACCTTGACTGTGAGATCATGGTCACACAATTGTAACTGTCCAAATTTTGGGAGAAAATGGCATGCATAGATGAAAAGCAGCAAGGAGCATACTGGCCCTGGCTCTACATTTAACTGAACACACAAGACCCCCTCCTATGTTTGGTTATCTGAAGATTACAGTGTCTATGAAAGTCCAAAACATAGGATGCATCCCCACAATCAGGATTTATTTTTTTTTAAAGTTCACTGCTGATCATGGGTGACAGTTTGTAGACTAATAGGCTCTATGCTCGACTTCTACTGATGGTGCATAGGGGTGGGGTCTGATGCCATGCAAAGCGATTACACGGGTTAATGGGTGGAACAGAGATTAATGAGATAGATAAGCAGAATGCTGATGGATGCCTCAGCAACATGTCATCTTATGAAGATAGTTCCAGGTAATCAACTATGTTGGTCTGAAGCAGTAGAACAAATTTAGAGTCCAGTGGCACCTGTAAGATCAAAAAAGGTTTATTCAAGGTATGAGCTCATATCTTTCATGAAAGTTCATGAAATTATTTCACGAAAGCTCATATCTTGAATAAACATTTGTTGGTCTTAAAGGTGCCACTGGACACTAATAAATTCGTTCTATGTCATCCTGTGAATATCTATGCCATCAATTCTTCTGGGTTCCTTTGATACAAATTTGTACACATAATTTACAAATGAAACCAGGGTCCAGTACCAAATTTGTACACATAATACATTGCAGAACATTTTTTTAACAATTACTGAAAATAACGAAAGTATAAGGACACATATAGCCTGTTGTCTCACACAGAACATTACTGCAACTTTATCAGTACAAACCGCCATTACTTGGAGGTTGTCAAAGTGAAGAAAATCCACACCAATAACTATTCCATATGAACAACAATATTCAGAGATTGCCTTTTTGTGGCTACAGATTCATAAGTGTGGACACTTAGCACCTCCAGGGATAGCAAATTACATTCCTCAGCTCTTGGAGGGTTGGAATGTGAAAGAAGAATGTTTTTACATTGACTTGAAAAACAAAGCCTTATGGGAGTACTTCTAGCTCCAAACATTTGGAGACTGATGAGTCATTGGGACAGAAACATTTAGATTAATGTCAGACCGAAAGGCTGAGCTGATCAGAAAGATGAAGATAAATTATTTGCTCTTTGTCTCTACATGATTCATCAAGACTGATGGTATTAGGGTTACCACCAAGATGTTTGGTAACCAAGCTGGGATTCTGTTTCTTGAGTTATGACATCTCTCTGGAAAACCTCTGGACCAAAGCACTTTGGAAGCACAGCTAACAGATTGCTCTGTCATTGCCTACGCCTGCTTTACTTCCTAATCCTACAACTGTTCCCCTGGTACCCTAGCCTTGTCATATTCATTACCTCTTCCTTCTATGCCTGTCTTTGAAAATCTGACCACCATTTGCTTTTCCAACTTTCAGGGTTTTTTCCCCCTTGTCCTGCTGTGAAGCAGTTCCACCAATCCACTCTGAAAATGAGCCAGCCATACATAGCTGTACATCTTCCCTTCCTATCTGCAACGTGTCACAAGTGAAACTGCCCAACTGTTCTGTCAACATGTTCTTTAGCATGGTTTAAGTGTTCTTTGGCTGAAATAACACTGCATTTACCCTGTGTGTTTCCAGAAAGGGCTATATTGAACAGTTATAGTGGCGGTAGCAATGCCTTCATTTAAGGTCTATTTAAGGTCCTGGCCATTTAACTTATAGGAAATTTCCTAGAGGGTCACTGTCCTAGAAGGTCACTGGTGGCCAGGAGCAAGAAGTATATATACACATACAGATACAGTTGTTAAGTTTCACCAGGGGTCTTTTCGTAGAAAAAGAGTTGCAGGAGCTCATTAGCATATGGTATGCTAATGAGTTACTAGGCTATTAGCATATGCCATGCCCCTTGACATCACCAGAAGTGATGTCAGAAGGGGAAGCAAAAGGGGGGGAGGCATTTTCAAAAGCCTCCCCTTCCCTTCCCCAGCTGGCCTGGGGGGAGTGAAGAGAGAAGGGGTTTAAACTTTATACCCCTTCTCTCTAGAGTTGGGCCACAGAAGGAGGAAAGAAAGAGAGTAGAGAGAAGGAAGGAAAGAGGGAAAGAAAGAGAAAGAAAGAAGGAGGGAAAGAAAGAGAGAGAAAGGAAGGAGGGAAACAGAAAAAGGAGGGAATGAGAGAAAGAGAGAAGGAAAGGAGGAAAAGAGAGGAAGGAAGGAAGGGAAAGAGAGGAAGGAAGGAAAGAGAAGAAGGAAGGAAGAAAAGAGAGGAAGGAAGAGAAAGGAAAGAGAGAAAGAAAAGGAGGGAAAGAAAAGGAAAGGAGGGAAAGATGGCAAAGAGATAGAGGGAAGGAGGCTCTCCCGCCGCCCCCCATCAAGCCCCTGCCACCCCCACTCCTGCGGATCCCTTATTTACTGATTTGGCAGGGGCCAGGGAAGCCGGCAGTGGGGCTCTCCTGGCATCCCCCAAGCTGCAGCGCTCCTGTGTGGGCCTGGGGGATGTGGCGACAGGGCTCTCCTGGTGTCCCCCGAGCCACAGCACTCCTGCACAGCCTGGGGATGCTGGCGGGGGGGGGGCTCTTTGCATGTCCCCTGGGCTGCAGTGCTTCTGCACAGGCCTGGGGATGCTGGTGGGGGCCTCTTCATGCGTCCCCTGGGCCGCAGCGCTTCAGCACGGGCCAGGGACACTGGCTGGGGGTGGGGCTTGCCACCACCACCATTTGCTGTGGCTCCTGAGCTGCTGGAGCAGTGCTCCGGCATGCTCCCCCCCAAAAGACCCCTTAGTTCGAGTCATACTTGTGTACATTTAATTATCTAAGTACAAAACATTCTATAATGAAAAACAACAACAAACTCTGTCAGAACAATACAAACTATAAAACAAGGGAGAGTGAAAATGTCCAGTGAAACTTTCCAGATCTTTGTAAATAGATCACAATGTCCCAGATGTATCACGTCCCTCATTGCATCCTAAAAGATTTCTAAATATGTAGAACCACATCGATAAACGTATATCTCATTGGCAAATATATCATCTTACCATCTCTCTCCACAAGTACAAAAGCTGTAAAGCTTCTCCATATCAGTTCATTCTAACTGGAAGCCACTGTAAGAAACAAAGTAATCCTTTCATAATTTCTAAAAGTTACTTTTTCTTTCCATTTTAATTTCATAACTGTATTATATCATTTACACTTACCTAGAAGTTTTTAGTAGGAGGAAATACCTGCCATCCAAAGTGAAAGTTTCTAACAAAATGCCTCAGCAGAAACTGCTTTTACCCTGTGTGTTTCCAGAATGGGCTATATTAGGTGGTGGTAAAAATGCCTTCATGCAAAGTCCATGTTGAGAATATCAGTGAAAATTAATTGTGTCCATACAAGATACACAGTGTAACAGGGGCAGACTGGCCATTTAATTTATAGGAAATTTCCTAGAGGGTCGCTGTCCTAGAGGGTCACTGGTGGCCAGGAGCAAGTAGTGCCAAGCACAGCAGCTTTGCAATCACCTCAGAGGCCACTTGGCTCACATCCTTCATCAGCGATGAAAACTGGTGTCAGTTCACCAATTGTCTCCTTCCGCACTGCTTCCAGTCTGGAGAAAGAATGCAATGGGTGAACTAATGCCCATTGTTGGCCCCACCGAGCTGAGTTTCCCTGAAGCACTGGCTTGTCTACCATAGGGGCCCACTCAACTTGGCTAGTTCAAGAGCTATTTTCACTTTCAGTCTGCTCCTAGACTGTAATTGTGATAACAAACTACATCCAATGATTTTCCAGTTCTTGGTTGAGCAACCACCTCTCTTTATGTTGCTTTGTGGCATTCATATCTCACAAAATACTATGATGCAAAGAATACAGTGGCACCAAGTTTTATGTGTCTCCATTAGTTTACTTTATTAAAATGAAACACCAGACTTTAATGATGAGGTGAACAAACAGAGTGGCAACATTCTTCAAAATGAAACTCATTAGCAAAGACCTCCCCTTTTGCTACAGTCCAAAGGGCAGGAGGAAAAAGAATAATCACGACCATTTGACTTTATCTTTTCTTGCAGAAATTACACTAAGCAGGCCCTTCTATTTTCTGGGCACTGAGATGACTAATTAAGACAGCATCACAACCTTGCCATTGAATTTATATATTACAATGCACTCTTACCCAGATGCCAAATAATGTTATTAGTGCCAAATATCAGTAATTTAGACATATAATTAAATCACTGCCTTTGCAATATTTATCCAGAATGCTGAGTGCTTTGTGAAAGCCTCGGGGAATCTAGGACACAAGTCTCATCTGCATACAATAGAATGGAAACTGCACAATTTCCAAAAGATGAAAACAACTTCCCTAATAAATCGTTATCCAAGTTGTAAATAGAGCTATTTTTTTTTTTTTAAAAAAAGGGGTTGAATATAGCACATACTTTTTTGGAAACCAGGGTATTTTAAAAGGGCAGCATAAAGCTAGCAAGGATATTTAAGCTGCCCAGCTTTTTCATTAGCTAGCTGCTAGATAGGAAAAAGACTGGTCCGCCAAATGATTTGCTGATGCCAGCATTTTAATATGAATGAGAGCTGCCAATCAATCTTAGGTATTCAGTATCTTTTTCAAAATTCTATCAGGGTCTATTTTTTATGTAAATACTCCCTTTTAGTTACATAACTCACAAGGTGGTTGTCAGATGTCTTCATGCTAAATGTGTACTGTTTTATGAACTAGAAATCCCTCCTGTAATCTCAGATAGACAGACTCCATTTGGATGTCACAAATATGAGGGAAAAGCATTCCAACTCAAAGATAGTCTTTGTTGCTATTGTTCCACTTGTTCCAGGATTAAACCCTGACACTGAAAACTGGCTTCAGGCTCAAAGTAAGCCATTAAAAGAATTTAAAAAGAGAGCTCATAGTGCAAATGGATGAAAAGAGCCCTGCCTCCTCCTCCTCTTGCCTTTTTACTAACAGAAACCAAGGCTTGAAGACTGGCAATACTATTGTGATTGCCTAGCAATAGCTACAAAGGCCATTAAAGGTATGTGTTTCTTAAAGTTACAGGTGCTGCTTATACTACTATGGGGTGGTTTAACCTCCCAATATATTTTCTTTTTTTTAGATTCCAGATATTTCTGCAAACCTGAGACTTGTAGAAACATCTGTCTTGTCTGATCATGTCTACAGTCTATGGATTTAAGTTCCCCAAGATGATGCCATGTTGAGAATTAGATATATTGACAAGCAGTGGGCCAGCAAAAACTTGCAGGGAATCACTTCATTGTCCCCTGTATCCCCTTCCACACACTATTTGCTTTTTCTGTCCTTGTAGTTGCTTCCATATAGTTTGTTCTTGTTCCGCTTCATTCCCTCCCTCCTACCCATCAGCCAACTTGCCTATCTTTATCTGCCCCCTTGCCTTCAGCTTTCCCTCCTTCTCTCCCCCTGGCAGCCATTGTCTGGGAAAACTATGGCTGAGGTGTGCAGTCCTGCCACCAGACCCAGTTGTGTGATGGGAAACCTGAAAAAAACTTGCAGGGAATATCTCATCTTCCCTTGTATCACCCTCCCCACAATGGAAACCTATCTCTCTCCCTTCTTCCTTCTCTCCTACCCACGCACCAACCAATCTACTTTTTATCTGCCTTGATCTTCAACTATATAATTTATTTACTTTATCTATACCCCACCTTTCTCTCCAATGGGGACCCAAAGTAGTTTACATCACTCACATATCCTCAATGTTATTCTTACAACTACCCTTTGAGATATGTTAGCTGAGAATGTGTGAATGGCCCAAGGTAACCCAGTGAACTTCTAAGGCTGAGTGAGGGTTCAAACCTGGGTCTCCCAGATCCTAGTATGAAACTCTAACTACTATATCACATTGGCTTTCATATGGTGGCTGTTGGTGAACAGTAGCAAGCAACAATCCTGGGTGAGTCACATAAGTCATATGGTACTAAGTCACCTTATGGCTGCTGGAGAGCCTTGCCTGATGAGTCCTCCCTCAAAGCCACCTAGGAAATGTTGCCGTGCAGCCACTTTAGATGGCATATTAAAGACTCTTTAAATATCACTGCCTTGTTGGACTGTGAAGAATGTGTGCCAGGGCTATGGACAGAACTGTCATCCTAAGAGAAGTGCCCTATGCTGGACTATTGTGTATATACTGTGGCCAAGGGGAGCCTTGTGCCTAAGAAGTATGCTAAGCCAGATGTGGACCTGGGATTACAGAAGCTTTCTGCCACTGAACTTCTGCATCCACCCCAAAGCAGTGAGATAAAGACCAACAGCCCTGACCTCCTTGCAAGCCATGCTGTGACAAAGGACAGATGTTCCTGAACAGAAGCCATGACAGAATCTCTTCTTCATCACACAGCATCCCCCCCCCACCTTGTGTGTTAGCTTCACCTGGAAAGTAACACATTCCTCTTCCTCCTGAATCAATTTAAGACAAAAAGATTGTGCCCAGCTAAAGACAAAAGGAATCATTAAGCCTTCCTGCTGCCCATCCAAATAATGCTGCTGTCAGACATCCTACGTGATTGGATACCTTCACTGTCTCAACCCCTTCCCTCAGAGGTGACACTCCCTGCCAACCATTAAATTTCAATTGCAAAGTTCCGGTTTCGGTCCCAGCAACTTAAGGTGTGTGCAGAGGAGCTTCGCTCACCCAGACTGTTCCTTTAGCCTTCTATTTTTTTTTCTGCCTTTCTTTTTCCACTGGCAAGGAACTCTACCTGATACCGAAGATGAGTGGCGGCTATCTCGGGGGTTTTGTGGGGGGCTACATTCCAAAGCAGGAGGCTAGAAAGGACACCCAGCATTTCATGCTGTGCTCAAGCTGAAACTAAGAGCCCAGATTACACAACAGGATGTAAAAAGACCAAAGGTAAAGTTTCTGTCCAACAATAAATAAAAATTACTTAGAAGGGAAAATAGAAACCCGGCTTACTCGTAACTTGCTCATATCTTTATTAGAACTACAATTTAAAGATACTTTCTGCCTGTATAAAGAGCTAAAAGTGAGGGGGAGTCACCCCTTTAAAGAAGTTAGAAAAGGGTTTGCTCAGATATAATTGAGTAGAGCAAATTTGAGGGCAGAGAAAAACGAAAAAGTATTATTATATATTAACATGCTAACACAAAACTTATTCCTTTCTTTGTCTACCATACCCCAATACCTGGGAAATCGAGATGAAGTGGATGGTGAGCAGTAGCAGAGGTGGCCTGAGGCTGAGGAGAGATTGTGGAGAAGGTTTGAGAGGAGAGGGAGAGGAGGTGGCCCAACCCGGGAGGAGAGACACACGAGGAGACCTGACTCATGAGGAGATAGAGACGTGGAGTGATGCAAATGATGAGAATGGAGGAGAGAGGCATAGCAATGGGATGGGACTAGGTGGAGTGATGAGAAGAATGGGTTGACGTGTATGCCAAGAGACCAGAGGAGGAGGAGAAGTGCAAAAAGAGGAGAAGGAAAGCTATTGCAAAAATCTGGAATGGATTAGAAGGACTTGCAACAGACAAATAGTGAAAGAACTAGATAGACTTACAAGAGACAATTAAAGAAGGAAAGGAGAAGTAGATAAGACAAAATTGTTAGCTAAAAGAATTGAAAGAAGTTTAATATATATTAAGACTATACTATCAGAATATAGCTAAAGAGCAAGACAGAATAAGGCTGAGACATATAATGAACAATATTAAATGGCCACAGGAGGGAATGGATATTGGAAAGCATCAATAACTTCACCAGGACAGACAGGGGTACAAACCCAATTAAAATTCAATACAATGAGTGTTGCCCAAAGGTCAGTGAAATATTTAAAAAATCTTATCCAGGAAAGCATAGTACAAGTGATTTAAAAGGAAATAGAACTAATCCAAGCAAAAATGGAAGAAATAACACAAAAAATAACAACAGAAACAGAAGAAATTAAAAAACAGAGAATAAACAAGAAATATTAAAGACTGCAACAGCCAATAACAAGATGGAAGATAGAATGCAAGAAATGAACCAGGAATTGCAAGTACTTAGAATATAAAGTGATCAGATGGAAGAGACACTGATCAATCTGGAAATGGGTAAAGCAGCATTAATCCTAAAATGCCAAAATGTACCAGAAAATATTGAGAAAAACTTACAAGAAGAAATGATACAGAACATAAGAGAACAACTTTAAAGTTGAAACAACTGAAGAACTAGCAAGAGAAATTGAAACGATGTATAGAAGAAACTCATCTTATGTGAAAAGAATCAAAACACCCTGAGAGTTACATATAAAATTTGTGAGAAGAGAAATACATGATAGGATATTAAAAGCATTGAACAAATCCAAAATTATAATACAAGATGCAGAAATAAAATTATTGAAAGAGGTACCATGGAGGGTTAGAGAGAAAAGGCAAAATTATAATATCTTAATGAGAACAAATGGTATCATTTATAGATGGTTGATTCCAGAAAGTATTTTATTTAATTATCAGGGGAGAAGACAAAAAGCAGACTCAATATTTAAGGTAGAAGAATTTCTGGAGAGACATTACAAGGACTTGGGATGGACTGAAGATGAAGAGAATGAGTCAGAAGATGCAGGTCCAGCACAAGAGACAGGAAAAAAATAAAAAGAAAGCAGGAAGAAAGGAAAGAAAGAAACCAGAACAATTTCAAATGACTACAAGATTTCAGTATAGGAACAAGGAAAGGACAGCTAAAAACAAGAATAAAAATGGCGAGCAATAAGAAATTGAAGATATTCTCAGTTAATGTGAATGGGCTGGATAACCCTCAAAAAAGAAAGAAAACTTTTCATCAAATTATAATACTACAATCAGATATAACATGTTTACAAGAGACACACATAAAAAATGAAGATGTAAAGTATTTAGAGTATTAAAAACTAGGAAAACAATTTGTGGCGGCGGAGCTTAAAAAGAAAAGAGGTGTAGTTACATATGTGAGAGACTATTTAAATCCAGAATTAGTATATGCATCTAAGGATGGGAGAATAGTAGCTGTTAATATTCAGAGGCAAAACAAAAAATCATTAATATTGAATATATATGCACCCAATCAAAATCAAGATGCTTTTTATAAGTCTCTACAAGACATACTGATGACCCAATCAGTTGATGAATTATGTATTATAGGAGATTACAATGCTGTACTCAACCCAAAAATGGATAGGAAAAAAACAATAAAGGGAAAGAAAACAGGAAATGTTCTACCAAAAACATTTCTTCAATTGGCAGAGGAATTTAACTTAATAGATGTTTGGAGAACTCGAAACATTGCAACAAAAGATTACACCTTCTATTCTGCAAGACATAAATCTTGGTTGAGGATAGATATGGTATGGACCTCTACTACTATGATAGACTTAATAAAAGCTGAAATACTTCCCAACACATTTGCAGATCATAATCCTCTTATGATAACTTATCAGGAACCGTTAAGGAAAACAAGATGGACACTGGATGTAGGTATATTAAGGAATAAAGAATTTGTAGAGGAAACTAAAATCGAAATTCAAGATTTTTTAATAAGAAACATACAACCAGAAACCTCTACAGAAATAGTATGGGAAACATTTAAAGTATTCATAAGAGAATGGTTCATAAACCAGGAAGCTTGGAGGAAAAAAGAGAGGAAAAAATACTATGAATCCTTAGGAAAACACATACAAAAAAAAAAAGAAGAAGAAGCTAAAATGAAGAAAGGGGACGAATCAGAGGAAATAAAAGCAAGATATAAACTTTCACAGCATCAAATGAATGTATTAATGACACAAGAAATAGCAAAAAAAATAATTATACCAAACAATATTATTTTGACAATGTGCATAAGCTAACGAGATGGTTGGCAAACAAATTAAGGAAAGAAAGAGAAAAAAGAATAATCATGACATTAAAAAATGAAAAGGAGGTAGAAAAGCATAGTTTACAGGACCTGAAATTGTAGAAAATTTCTATAAGCACTCTATAAACAAGAAAACTTAGATGAACAAAGGATGAAAGATTACTTTCAAAGACAGAATATAAAGCGATTTAATGAGAACCAAAAAAAAATTTGAATGATCCAATTGATGTTTGTGAGATCACAGAAGCAATTAAAAAACTTTAAAAAAGAAAGTATTGGAACCCAAAGGATTGCCAACAGAAATGTATCAGAAATTTGAAGAACTATTGTTACCCTTCAAAGAAGTGCTTCAAAATATAATAAAAACAGACAACCAGAAACATGGAACCAGGCATTGATAACATTAATTCATAAAACAGATACAGATGAGAAGGAAGTTAAAAATTATAGGCTGATTTCACTGTTAAATGTAGACTATAATTTTTTTGCCAATATATTAGCGACTAGATTAAAAAAAAAAAGTATTCGTGTAAACTATACACGAAGATCAGGCAGGATTTCTTCCTAAACTTCAATTAAAGGACAACATTAGAACTATAATTAATGTGTCAGGAGATACATTCAGATAAACAAATGGTGCTGATCTTTCTAAATGAAGAAAAAACATTTGATAATGTGAATTGGGAATTTCTGCACCAAAAACTAGCATTATGGGATTGCGGCTCATCCTTTCTGAAAATTATTAAGACAATCTACACAAGACAGAGCGCTAAAGTTCTAATAAACAGTGATATGACACAGAATATAGAAATTAAAAAAGGAACCAGACAAGGATGCCCACTCTCCCCCTTATTATTTATTTTCAACTTGGAGACGCTGAATAATTTAATAAGAGACAATAAGCAGATAAGAGGATTGAAGATAAATGAAGAGGAATTCAAGCTTCAGGCTTTTGCAGATGATCTAGTTTTTATTCTAGAGGACCCTATAACATCTATTACAAATTTAATCAAAACAATCCAAGAATATGGCCAGGTGGTTGAAGTCTTTCAGAAAGTGCAGCAACCCCCCCCAGGTCCTCCCTGATGCCCCATGTCACCCTGCTATGGTGATGAGGTGTGTTCACACCATAGGAAGCCTGCACAAAATGTGCTCAAAATGTGTGCTCAGGAGACACCACCTTGCAAGCAAAATTAAGGTGACCAAGGTGAATCTTCTTTAGCGTGCATGATCCTTAAGAATCATGGAGTTCAAAGCTGTGATCTTGTCTTCAGGAAGGTGAGAGATGTCCACAACGGAATCTAAATGGACACCCAAATACATCAACAGAGTGGTGGGCCCCTCTGCCTTATCCTGTGCTGGTGGGACTCCCAACTCAGCTGCTACATATTGAAAGGAGGCCAATCGGTCAGCACACCCTGAGGTTGCACCAGCAATAAGAAAGTCATGCAAATAGTGGGGGACATGTGGACATTGTGTGCAGTCCTTAATTGCCTACTAAAGGAACATGCTGAATGTCTTTGAATATCTCAAAGGTGGCACAGGCCACCAGTAGCCCATAGTCGTGGCTTTATCTCCATACCACTCACCTTTGAACTTGAACCCCAGCGAGCAGAAGTCCTCTGGTGAACTGGCAGCAAGTGAAATGTCGATCGGATGTTGCATTTAGCCATAAGGGCACCAGTGCCACAGGACCTCAGAATTTGTACAGCCTGGTCAGAAGAGGCATACCTTATGGTGCAGAGCTCTGAGGAAATGAAATTGTTGATGGAGGACCCCTTGGGGTAAGACATGGGATGTATTAGCTGGATGCTGAGCAAGTAAGGGAAGAAGGGTTAGGAGAAGGACTGGGTTTTTTTGCCAAACTCCCATCAAAAGGGGGGAGGCCCTCTAAACTATTTGGTTGAACTGGTGGCTGGGGCATCAGAGGCTCTCAATCCTCCATACTTTTTAATGCTGGAGCCAGACAACTGAGCACTTCAAAATAGGTGTTGCAATGCCCTGCCCAAGGGGCAAGATAGCCAATTATGTGGTCCAAAACAGGTGTCACAATTATGCTCAGATTACACCTGGACTGGTGATACCTGCCCTGGTTGTACTCCCAGAATACCCTCTGGAAAGAATCCTGACTAATACTGGTCCTGGTCCCACTGGTCATTTCTTTTTGGACTGCCATCTGCCTGAAGGCCTCATTGTACTCAATAGATGGGGAGTTCCCCACTAGACCCCGGGCCTGTAAAACATTTGCTAAGTATTGCAAAAGGGTGTGGAGCACCTGGCTAAATAATTGCGGGGCAGGCAGGTAAGGCCTCCAGGATGCCCACCCCCTCCTTGCTCCTTGCACCCACCTTATGTCAGCCACACTGCCAGGACATCTGACCCCTCATCTTCAGACCTGGCCATGTGGCCACTCAACCAGCGGCCACGTGGCCACCTCACCTGCTTCCTCCAGGCCCTGAGGCCACAAAATCAGCAATGAGGTAAGTCCAGGCTGTGTGTAAGAGACACACAGTACCTAAGGCAGTTTTGTGCACAATTAGAGAGTGAGGAATAATTTCCATGGGTTTCAGTTCACAGGGAAATATGAAGTCTGCATGATCGAATAAGATGCTTGATTCTTCCCCCCCCCCCCCAGGAAGAAAACTATAAATTTGTATTTGGAATCTGTTACAGTGGTATCCAGTGCAAATGAAACATCCCTCATATTTTCAACGTGTATGAGAACATAGAATTGGGATGAAGGAACAGAAGGCATAATGTGAGATGCCTTTGCGCCTAACAAGGAATAAATTACATACAAAAAAACATCAGATCCAAGTAAAATGTTAGTTTGATTCAATCAATCATCCAGCCAGCTTTTCTGATTATGAAAAGAAGAGCAGAGGGGAATTAGGTAAGATTGAGCAAAGCAGCTGGTTGGATCCAACCCAGTAAATTTCAGCTTGCCATTTGGCCTAATTCCTCCTGTGCCCTTTATATGGTTGTGGCAAAAGCTACTGTCTGAAAGCTTTGGTTATATTATGGACTTGTTGCAAATCTGCTGTAAAGCTGCAATAAAGCACACAGGTGAAAATTCAAGTAAAATATAGCATATTCCACTGATTATTCACTTTTCTTTCATTACATTAATACTGATACCACCAACCAATTGCATTCATGACATCATCTAGCCACACCCACTGTCAGTTCTGACACTACAGAATTTCAACCAGGTGGATGGAAGACAACTGACACCAATACAGTGATGGCGAACAGGAAATTAATAGTGCACTGTGCAAAGTAT
The DNA here is from genome assembly GCA_029375565.1 of Gekko gecko. NCBI lineage: Eukaryota > Metazoa > Chordata > Lepidosauria > Squamata > Gekkonidae > Gekko > Gekko gecko. The sequence goes on from JAPDNY010000009.1 coordinate 46,337,890, forward strand.
ATTTGCTGTATTACTTTTACTGTGGCCCATTCTGCATCTAGTATTCACTCAATTGTTTAACCAAACCCACTCTTGAACAGAAAAAGATGTGGCTCAAAACCCCATTCGAATACCCTGGGCCAATGCCATATTGACTGCAAAGTCACCCCTGAGTGGCCATAAAACGGCCATAAATCTATGCAGTTGGGTATCATAAAACTGAGAGATCAAATGAAGTGAAAGTAGCATGCAGTCTGGAAACTGCCATAAAATTCAACAATCAATCAAAATGAAAGTGGCATGCAATGTAGAAGGGAATTTCTGTTCCAATGTGGGTTTGGTAAAACAGCGGAGCAAATGCTAGATACAGATTGGGCCTGTATTTCCTGCCCTATCATGCGCAAACCAGAAGGCCTAAAATATTGTGAAAACTTTTCTTAGTCCAATTTGTGCAACTTTGCCCTTAAAGAAGGGGTTCATTATTTCTCATCCTTTCCTAATGCTTCGGGTACCCATGGTTTTCTCAGAACACACTCATTTTATAAAAATAGAGAGAGACCTAATTCATGTGAGGACACATTCCTCTTAAGACATGTTCTGGAAGGGGGAAAAACCTATTCATATATAAAGAGCACTGGAACAGGACTTTAAATTGAGTAGTCCTTTGTAGCCTAAAATAAAAAAAAAAACACTTGTTCTTAGTGGATAATAGCCTCCTGAAATTTTCTTAACTTTAGGAACAACACATTTCCTGTGCTTTGCAGCATAACTGAATTATCCCTTGACTGAAAAGGAGGAGGGCTTACTGAAGAGTGTAGTGAGTGCAGAGTCACAATTTAGATAAGATGGGAGAAGGGCTAGGCCTTCCATTCAGGAAGTGACAGCTAAGGGGGATGGGCCTACAGTCCAGAAAATAGTGCAGGACAGTAGAGGGCAGGAAAAGAATAAGAAGTTGGTAGGCATTCTGTGCATAGACTGATGTTTTAGCATTACTGCTTTCTAAATGGGCCCATAAACTACTAGGATGAGTACAATAAAGGAAGCTAATAACACCTGTGTTTCTTGCCTATCTTCTTTTCTCTTCTTATTTATATTTTATTGAATTTAACTCCAGCAAGGCTGCTGGCTGTCCTCCAAACAACCAAAGGTCTGCCTTTCATTCCTTTCTTTTCTACCTAAATAAATAACTCCTCATACAGAACCCAAATATTAGGAAGAAATTAAATGCAGAAGAAGTATCACCGAAGTTCATGAGAATCTCACAAGAGTTTGGGAGGTGGAATGCACAGTTTGTTGTGCTGCTTTTAAAGGGTGGGTCTGAGAAAGAGAAGATGTAAGGAAGCCTTTGGCTGTCTCATCACAAAATAGGATTCTTCCAAAGTATATACATAATGATGCCCATGACATAGATTTCGTTAGGGTGTGGTCACATGGACATGGACCTTTTGATTGGGGTTCACCGCTGTTCCCTCGCGCATGTAAATTTCACATTCACATGTGCCAATCCACCTCCCATGCCACTCCCACAATGCTCCTGGGTTTTCCTGCCCCCTGGAAAATCAGGTATTTTCCTGGCACTTGCACTTTGAAAGCAGAATTTCACCTATCTGGACAGCCATCTTTCACAATGATTGCAATTAGGGCCGTCTGACCACTCTTCGTGTGTGTGTGTGTTTTTTTAAAAAAGCTTCCAGTTTGAGTGCTTGCATAAACATGCACTTAATAAATCCATTTAAAGTTTAACAATGGATTTATTAAGCACATGTTTGCTCAAGTGCTCAAACCGGAAGCATTTTAAAAAAATGCACAAAGACGGCCCTGGAGGCGGGAACAAGAGGTGGAGGCTCTGACAGCCTGGACGGGGGCCGGCAAGGAGGATGGTGGAGACGGCGGAGCCTTTTTTCATGGGGCAATGGTGGCAGCAGCAGCAGTGGCACAACCCCCCACAGCGGGGGCAGGAGCAGCAACTGCCTGAGCCTGCCCTGTGGCCGGCAGGATCACCTGGAGGGATGGTGCAGGGGCAGGCGAGCAGGTGGTGAAGAGGGGGGCTGGCTGCATCTAGTCAGCCCAACCTGAAGTAAAATGTTCCTGATTTAAACAAAGTGGGAACAAAGTGTGATTACTTTGCCGTGTGACCGCACCCTGTATGTAAAATATTTTTTGAAGCAATGCCCAGTCTTGATTCTCATCTTCAAGTTCAAGGAAAGCTTGGAATTTTTCTGCCAGACATGCCATACAAATGTGAATCATCACAGGTCAACTTTCACCTCTTATGTAATTACTGGATGAAAGTACATGTTTTCACTTCAAGTGACCCCAAGCAAACCTCTCCTATGATGCCTTTATTTTTGCATGCAGAAGGCAAGTTATACTTCCTCAGCTAGGTTCATTTCACATATTCTGTTTGCCTAGTCTCCCAAAGCTATTAGCTTTTTTTTTTTTTTTTAAGAAATATAAAGTGGAATTTGAAAGATAAGATTGTTAAGGAAATCCTTTGATGCCAACTCCTGGCTTCTAAAGACCATGGAGTTTTGTATTGACGAGTAGATGCCAATTAGAGTGGTAGATCTGGCGGGAACTCACAAACTTGCAATTAAAATTCATTGAAGAAGAAGAAGAGAAGAGATTGGATTTATACCCCGCCCTTCACTACCCTAAGGTGTCTCAGAGCAGCGTACAAACTCCTTTCCCTTCCCCTCCCCACAACAGACACCCTGTGAGTTAGGTGGGGCTGAAGAGCTCTTGATAGAAACTGCTCTTTTTTCAAGAACAGTTCTTATCAGAACTATGGCTTGCCCAAGGTCATCCAGCCAGGTGCAAGCGGAGGAGTGGGGAATCAAACCCAGTTCTCCCAGATTAGAGTCTGCGCACATAACCACTACACCAAACATAGCAACTATGACCTTGCTACCAGCAATCTTGATGATATGAATTCTACCAGAGAAGTTTGGAAGTTCTACCAATCTGATTGGTTATCCCCCAAATGCTGTAAATTGTTCAGCTACCTTTGTATTCACTGTGGTTCTATGTCTTTAACAGTTCTGTAATCAATATCAAACTGACAAATCACTATATTCCTATGTCAAATAAAGATTTCATGACTCTCTGATTTCCTGCCTGAGATGCAGCCACTAAAGGTAGAGATCTTCTTCCCATAAAATGGGACCACTCTAGCCATAAGTGGTCTGCCTTGAGAAACAGAGTACAGTAAAATACCTCTGACAGCTCCCATTGTGATTAAAAAAAAATAGTCAGGAAATGAACTAGTGCATTTGGAAAAGCAGGATCACTTTGACAATTTCTGTGCCTTGTCCAGCCTATGCATATTTCTTAGAATGTTTGCTTAAATCCCACACATAAAGAAGCATTTGCATATCTCCCTGTATCCAGGAACTTATCAGGGTTCCATATCTCTGTGTTATCCACTTGTATGCCCCTACAGAGACCTTCCAAAAAAACTTGTGGAGACTGGGGGGGCAGAGCTTGCTCAGCCACCAAATTTTAGTTTATTCTTCTCAGAATATCATCTGAAAAATTGCTTATGTTAGTGTAGTTCTAGTCAGAGATTCTGCTTGTGTGTTACCTGACAGAGCAGAAAAGAAGCCTTTTAACAACACTAGTAAAAGCAGGTTATATTAAATTCCCTAATCTTTATATAGACATCTAAGCCAGGCTTTCTCCCTAGTCAGAGCAAAGAAAGACTTCCAATTTATTCTTTAGAAGTTGCAGGCAAGCTGGGGGTGGTGGTGGTTATTTCTTGATTAACTACACAGAATAATTGTTTTATTTTCTTCATGTCTTTTAAGTAAATCTAAGTAAGTAAGTCTAAGGTTGCGGTCACATATGCCAGAAAAAATGGGGGGGGGGGTGAGACTATTTCCTCTGGAGGAATTTGACCCACAGTTGCATGATCACACAGTCCATGGAAGCTGTGGGCACAGCCCGCCACTGCATGATTAAACACAACTACGGGTGAGTCAGGGTTTGGGGGGGGCATTTGTTTCCAATGTGCTAAAATGAGAAATCAATTAATTGCATCTCCGCACTGAGGGCTCCCTATGGAGTTTGCAATGATGCGCATACTGAAAAGTGTGTGTGGGGGACAATGGCACAGAGTTGGGATGGCCTCTTCAGACCATCCCGATGCCATGAGAGCCCGCTGGAGCAATCAGACAGGGGAAAGTCCGTCCGTGGCCCGTCACAACCCGTTTTCTCCCAGATTTTCCCTTGTGTCTTTTAACTCTGCTTTTGCGGCGGAGCAGAATGGGTTGCAGATGGCTGCGGGGCACTTCCCAGATGTTGTTGTCTGATCACACCCTTTAAATCCACCCAGCATTCATGTCTATGGTGGGTCTAATTGTGCGTATGATTGCAGCCTAAGTATTCATATATTTTTTTCAAATAAAAGCAAGTGTAAACCCATGAAAAATTTCCAGGTTTTGATTGTAGCAGCTACATTAGCCCTTTAATGAGTGGGGTGGTAGAATATTCTGGGCATCCTATGGGTAAGCAAAGTATTTTACATCACAGACGAGATTAAGAAATCCCTGCATGCCTAAACTTGGATTTTGCCTCCTACTCTGTTATATAACATTTCAGGAATAATGCTGTGAGGAGTATCAAAAGCAAAACGTTGAACAGCTAAGACTTTTTGTGAAAAATGCCATCCTTAAAATGCTAGCAAAAAAATTATACCAGAGGGGTCTTCATGTCCCACTGTCTGAGCCATAGGTTAAGTATTACTAGGGCTGTCAGCCAATAGTTGGCACCTGGAGATGGGGTGGGGTTGGGGGTGGGTTCCAGCAGTGTGATGACATTACATCACTTCCAGGGAATATCTGGAAGTGAGGGCACACTGTCTCTCTGATAGGGATTTTTTAAGATTTAATTTTTTTCTCCCACCAGCTGAAGGAGTGATGGTGGGAAGTGGGGCTTGCTGGTGAAAGGTTTTGCACTATAGCAGGAAACCAGCTAACACTAACTACTACCCAGTCACTGTTATTTTGAATTAAGCAATAGGCTTCTGTTCTCATGATTCTACATTGTTCTTCTTTAACATAGCCAATAACCTAGCAGTGGAAAACATCTTTGGATTATTTTAAATGAAAGAATGTCACATATAGAAGAAATATAGATAATGTTTGGAGGGAACCAAGTTTTTCTACAACTTTTCTGACAGTGTTTTTTCTGCTACATTCTTTGAGAGTAAGTCTCCAATTTGAGATCTAAACAACAAAAGCTCCCTTCTTCTTGTACCAACCATCTTATTTTCAGCCTAATATAAAAACTGCCAGAAGTTAAAAAAGATTGTGGAACATCAATATTTTTTTTTATGCTTACCACTCATTTTTGCTATATGTATCTGCTTTCCATCTATAACTGTTATAGATTTTCATCTCTGCATTGTTGTATATTGGGGGACAAAGATGTCATTGTGGCAAAAGAGATATATAGAAAACAATAGCACGTTTGATGTGTGTTTTTTTTCAAGAACAGTTCTTCATAGAAAAGTCACTCTTTTATATAAGATATAAATATTGTTTTCTCCCATGGTATCTTAGTAATTTCTAGAAAGTTTTCCTGGTTTACCACAAGTAACAAGATACATGCCCTTATTACTTGTTCTTCAACCTTTACTCATTGTTTACGAAGTAAAACAACAAAGATAACTCAGTAGCTGATTTTGAAGACATATAAAGTAAACCAGTACAGGCCTCTATGGCACACTAGTAAGAAAGTGGCTGCTGGCCAGGGACCAATGAAGTGCCAGCATGAGGAGAATGGCAACATGAGATGAAGTGATGGTGCTGACTTGTACCTGGATAACCTATATGCTCTGGGGCAGTTGCTAAACTAGAGCTGTAACCAGATTGTGATATCGATATTCATTCAGGGTTAGGCTTGTCAGTTCCTGCTGGCCACTGGCAGGGGATGGGGGGATAGGGTTGCAAGGTCCAAGCTGAGAAACTCCTGAAGATTTAGAGAAAGGGCCTGGGGAAGACAGGTACCTCAGTGGTATAGAGTCCACCCCTCAAAGCATCCATTTTCTCCAGAGGAATTGTAGTCTGGAGATGAGCTGTAATTCCAGGGGATCCCCGTGTCCTACCTGGAGGCTGGTATCCTGGGTGGGTGGGCGTGGGTGGGGAGGCAACAATATGAATCTAGCTTAACAAGCAGTGTAGGATATGAGGCATCACTACTCCAAGAGATACAAGAAATCTTGCCAGATGGATGTGAAAGTATCAGGAGCTTCTAATCTGTTGTATGCAATTCTCTGTCTTATATGAAGAACTGATATATCATTGACCCAGTCATCCACCAAAGGAAGAATATGGCATTTCCATAGTTGCAAGATAATTCACTTGTCAACTAAGGCTGCCCTTGGAATCCATATCATGTGATGCTTGGAAAGCGCTCATAAAACTATATATAGCCTAACAGAGCATTAACTATGAACCAGAGTTTGGTAAATAATGGACCAGGTTGCTTGAGGTATCTGGCAGTTTCAACAGGCATCATTCTCAGTGAGGCCTAGGTGGCGAAATTTAATGAGATACCAATACATTGTTAATAAGATACCAATATATACATATCAGGGTTTTCTGGTGAATAAGCCTTAAATGTAAAACAAGGGTAGCATATTTGATGGATTTAAGTGCATTTTGCCATTGGCACAAGTGGATTGGAGTATTCAGTTCCATTTTCCAGTGGGAGTGGGTGGAACCTAGATGGTATTTGATTTATTTAATTAATTTTATGTCACTTCTCTTCAGCTAAGAGCTTGAAGTGATTCACAACAATGAACAATTACATCAATTAAAAGAGGTACATCAGTTACATCAATTAAAATACATACCAAAGTGATATAAGATCTAGCCACTATGCTTGCCTATTTGGCTTAAAGTCAGGAAGGTCAGAAGAAATGGGTTGGATGAGGAAAAAGTGATATAGTAGGTATATATACCTAACAATATATACCTAACAGTGATAATTTCTCTAGGGATATATAACTAACTATGATAATTTCTCTAGGAATAGATTATGAGGAATCAAGAGATCTGTATTCCAACTTGTATCTGATTAAGAGAGCTTTGACTTTCAAAAGCTTATACCCTGGAAATCTTGTTGGTAACCTGTCTCAATATTGGGGGAAATTAGCTATGAGAGAGGAGGCCAGAAAGGTACAAGGGATTGAACACCTATATATACCAAGGTCCAGTTCAGTATGAAGACTCCAGATTTTAAGAGTGTTCAATAGATTTATTAGAGAATATCCTTGCATATAATTACACTAAACAGTCAAAATATACACACAATCCAGAACTAAGAAATAATGGGGGGATAATAGTGATGTTTAAGGAGCAGTTATAGAGATTATACTACTTGTCCAGGTTTGCAGATGTCCATGTAGAAGAAAGAGCAAATGGCCAGCATTTCACATGGAGAAAAGGAGACTAAAAGTAGAGGCTCTGGGGGTGTACCCTATTGTAGGCTCCCTCAGAGTGCACACTGAGATGGTACTTGCTCTCTATTTTTATAGGAATTCAAAGGGCGGTCGTTCAGGCCAGAACTTGTTGAGATTAATGACCATTGATGGTTTTACCAAGGCAGATTGAATGGTTTCGATGACTGTTGATTATCCTACTGAGTATGTTTAATGTGTTCCTAGGCTTAGACAAATGGGGAAAATGGGTCTCTGATAGTTAAGAATATAAGAACATAAGAGAAGCCAGTGTTGGATAAGGCCAATGGCCCATCCAGTCCAGGACTCTGTCACCCAGTAGTCAAAAATACCAGGTGTCATCAAGAGGTCTATCAGTGGGGTCAGGACACTAGAAGCCTTCCCACTTTTGCCCCCCCCCAAGCACCAAGAATACAGAGCATCACTTGCCCCAGCCTGAGAGTTCCTATCTATACCTTGTGGCTAATAGCCACTGATGGACTTCTGCTCCTTAAGCTTATCTAATTCCCTCTTGAAGCTGTCCAGGCTTGTAGCTGCCACCACCTCCTATGGCAGTGAATTCCATGTGTTAATCATTCTTTGAGTGAACAAGTACTTCCTTTTATCCATTCTAACCCAACTGCTCAGCAATTTCATTGAGTGCCCATGAATTCTTATATTGTGAGAAAGGGAGAAAAATACTGCTTTCTCAACCTGCTCTATCCCATGCATAATCTTATAAACCTCAGTCATGTCACCCCTCAGCCGTTGTTTCTCCAAGCTAAAGAGCCCCAAGCATTTTAACCTTTCTTCATAGGGAAAGAGTTCCAACCCTTTTATCATTCTAGTTGACCTTTTCTGCACTTTTTCCCATGCTATAATATCCTTTTTGAGGTGTGGTGACCAGAACTATATGGAGTACTCCAAATGAGGTCACACCATTGATTGGTACAGGGGCATGATGATACTGGCTGTTTTATTTTCAATTCCCTTCCTAATAATCCCCAGTGTAGCGTTGGCCTTTCTGATTGCAGTTGCACATTGTCTCAACATTTTCATTGAGTTATCTACTATGACTCCAAGATCTCTCTCTTGGTCAGTCTCTGCCAGTTCGGACCCCATCAGTGTGTATTTATATTTAGGATTTTTGGCTCCAATGTGTATCACTTTGCACTTGGCCACATTGAACCACATTTGCCACATTGACGCCCACTCACCCATCCTTGATAGATCCCTTTGGACTGCCTCACAATCCTCTCTGTTTCTCACCATCCTGAACGACTTTGTATCATCTGCACATTTAGCTGCTTACTCCCAACTCCATATCATTAATGAACAAGTTAAAAAGCATCGGACCAAGTACTAATCCCTGTGGTACCCCACTGCTTACCACCCTCCACTGAGAAAATTTCCCATTTATACTCACTCTCTGTTTCCTATTAATTAGCCAGTTTTTGATCCACAAGAGGACTTGTCATTTTATCCCATAACTATTGAGCTTACCTAGAAGCCTTTGATGAGGAACTTTATCAAAAGCTTTCTAGAAATCAAGGTAAACAACATCTATTGGGTCCCCCTTGTCCACATGTTTGTTCACTCCCTTAAAAAACTCTAATAGGTTAGTGAGACAAGATCTTCCCTTACAGAACCCATGCTGAGTCTGCCTCAATAGTTTTTGTTCATCAATGTGCCTACTAATTCTTTCCTTAATAACAGTTTCCACCAACTTACCCGGTATCAATGTCAGACTGACTGGCCTGTAATTTCCTGATCTCCTTTGGAACCCTTTTTAAAGATGGGAGTGACATTAGCTACCTTCCAGTCCTCAGGAATGGAGGCAGATTTTAATGAAAAATTACATATTTTTGTAAGGAGATCCACAAGTTCACATTTGAGTTCCTTCAGAACTCTCGGAAGAATTGTTAATAGTTAAATCAATTGGATGAATTTGTCTTAGTATCCTGAGGGAGAGGAAAGGAAGGACAGGTGTTGAGACAAAAGATTTCTACATAGGCATAGGGAACACACAAAGGGGATTATGTGGGGATACGGAGAAAGAGAGGGTTTTGCAGGTACTTTACCTGAAGGAACTTGCAGCCATTACATATGCATACCTTTGCTGGATGGAGGGGGAATTGGAGATTGCCCTCAAGGGCACCTTGTGCAACCTTAGATTGAAACCCTTTGCTGAACTGTGGCTAGCTCTTTAGCACAGGTCTATAATGTTCTCTTTGGCCTGGTTCTGTGGGTCTCTGGTTTAAGTCAGAAGTGAGGTGCCCTGCTGTTGGGGCTACCCTGCAAGTAAGGCAGCACCTCTTTTTTTTTAAGAACTTTATTAATAGGATATATTAACATGTTCCAAATTTCAATTTTTTTTTTATACATCCTTTTCTAATATCCCTTCCCTTCCCCCACCTGGCTTCCAGCAATGCTCCACCCCATTATCATTTCAATCAATATTCACTAACAGTAAAAACTTGTCCAATATTCAATTCTTCATTTCTAACCTATTCATTTTCTCTGACTCAGTATTAGGTAACATTTTAGCTAATAATCATTACTTTCTAGTCTTCTAATCTTAATCGTTATCAAAGCAGAGTAACTTTTTTTTTAAATCCCAGTTCCGCTCTAAATAGTCTTTAAAGTCTTTCCATTCTGCTAAGAATTCTTCATCTTCTTTACCGTTAAGCTTCTTTGTCAATTTATCCATTTCTACCATAAAAAGCATCTTCTTTATCCAGTCCCATTTTTCCGGTGTCTTTTCTTGCTTCCAAAATTGAGCAAATGTCATTCTAGCAGTTGTAATCAAATACCATAACAATGTTCTCTTTGTCACATTAAATTCTTCCATTTTAAGACCTAAAAGTAACATTTCTGGTTCTTTTTTCAAGGTACACTTCAGGATCTTCTGAATTTCATTATGGATCTCAGTCCAATAAGCTACCACTTTATCACAAGTCCACCACATATGATAAAATGAGCCTTCCTTTTTTTTACACTTCCAACATTTGTTAGACATGTTCTCATTCATATTAGCAACTTTTTTTGGTGTCATATACCATCTATACATCATTTTATAACAATTTTCTTTTACATAGTAAGGCAGCACCTCTGAGCTACATAAGGTGCTACTGGACTTCAACCTGGCTGTCCTACTGTAGACCAACAGGGCTACCCTCTGGCATAAAGGCACACTGGTAACTATGTTTTCTACCCTTTCTCAGACCTCCTTCCTAAACTGAAAGGTTTCACATTCCTATTTAATTTCCAGATCTATACCTCTGCAAATAACATTAATCCATTAAAGACTGCGTTTCACATTTTGCAGTGGTAAAATTCAATAGGAAGTGATAGATTCTGTAGATTCTCTTTCACAGAGATCTTTTTGGTTCTATTTTGTGGAAGAGAAGAACACAGTACAGGGCAGGAAGACTCTTTAAACATATAATTAAATTCTCATTGAAGTCACTGATTTGCATGTCAGAGTTGCTGTGTTAAATTTAGTCAACAATAATGATACCATTGGAGTGTGCCAAGAAAGCTGAGCATACGCTAATTATATGGAAGAAAAACGGCATGATTAATCATATTTTACACTAAACACAAGTAAGTATAAATGATTGCTACATCGTGGAAGTGAAGGTCACACTTGAACTTTGTGTGACATGCTAATGAAGTCTGAAGAGTCTTAGCATAATGCCTCTGTTCCAAATGACTCTGGCAAATGTGCAGTCACTTATCTCTATTATTATATCTTTTCTCTTCCCCCCCCCAGATTCATTTCTGCACATGAGATATCCTAAAGCACACACACAGGATAAATGAAGATGAATATGCTTGAGAAAGCAAGGATTCGTCTTTATTTTAGTAGCCAGAAGGACAGGAATGGTTCCTGTCAAAGCAAACACATGCAGAATTATACAAAAAGAATCTTTATGCAATGCACAGGCTGGCTCCCTAGTCGACAGTGCTGACAAGGCAAAAGGCTATAAGTAACTGATGATTTTAAGAGTTATTAGCAAGCTACAATTATTTAGGAATGTGTGAAGCATGTCTGTTTACTTCAGCAGAGTTTTTAGCTGCTTTGCCTCACAGTTTCAATTATTCATGGAAACTCCTTGTATGAAAAATCCTCTTTTAGGACCCGCTATCCATTACTTTGAATGAATGTGCATCCAAATGCAAATTTGGTAATTTGCTTTCAATGGGATGTGCATTTAAATTCCCATTCAGACGTGCATTCTAATTCTTAAAGCACTGGCCAGCTTGATGCATCCATCTCCTGATATTTTTTCCCAATGAAAACTAAATCAGACTCAGACAGTGGGGATGTGTAGATGGAACTTTACTAATCAAAACCTGACCCTAACTGGGCCCACTGGTAAATGAAGTAAACTCTTTAGATTCAATGAACTGATTTCCAGCATTCAAGAGCAGACAGATGGCTACCAATCTGAAAGTTTCTTCCAGTGATTCACTGTCTGTTTCCATTTCCTAGGCAGCAGGAGATGAATGACAGTGATATCATACAAATGGCAGACTCCCCACCTATCATGATTGCTTTTATGCCCTGCATGTCCACTTTCCGCCAATCATTGCGCCATCTTAGTGGCTTTGGGAGGACTTTGAAAGTTGAGCAGGGGCATGATTACCCTTTGCTTCCACTATTAGCACAGCTGGTTTACACTCACTGTGCATTCATCAAGTTGGGGTTTTGGAACTGGGAAAGGACTTTTCTCGGCTTACTGCAATTCCTCGGAACTGAAAAGTGTGTGTGTGTGAGACTGATTGACAGCATTTGTCTGAGAGAGATCAGGTTAGACCGATGGATGATTATTTTTTCTTCTCCCTTACCCCATCTTTAATTGCCCCTAGCTGGTATTACATTGCCTCACTATTTACACAACCCACAATTTAGATAGTTCTTCTAGAAGTGACCAAGTATACACAAACATCATCACCATCAAAAGCTGCAGTTTGTTTCTGTCTGTGGCTGAGTTCAGACTGGCAGTTTGCCCTGCTATAGTCCCATTTCAGCCATGTTTTACAAGCGGATTAAAGGGGGCATCCACACAGGCACATCTGCCTGGCGTTCCCCACCCACAGTCAACCCGTGCTGTTCCACTTCGCTCCCACATTTAAAAGATACCCGGTAAAAGTGGTAGCAAATCCCTGAGAGCCTGTTTATCCCGCTTCATTCCGCTTCCGGGAAGTGTGAACGCCAACCCGAAAAGCCAGGAGCAGCCCGCGTTGTGCATAAGGCAGCAGCAATATGATTGGCTGTGCTCTGCTCTACTGCCCAATGTGGTGAAAGTGCAATGAGATCCTCCCCAAATCAGCCAGATGTGCTCATGCACACATGCGTACATAGCTGAGTTACCAGGAAAAAGCCATTTACAGCTGTGCCTCCAGGCCAGCAGTCTGAACACTCCCGCACGCCTCCTCCCGGTATGCTCCCACATCAGTCAGCACAGAGTGACCAGGAAAACCCAGAACAGTTTGTTCCGGGGCTTTTTTGCCACAACTGACACCCACTTCAAACTGCCAGTCTGAACTCAGCCTATGTGTCAATTTATCACACATTCTGGTATGCATATATACTTATAGTAATTTTAAAATGAGCATCCTACTTCTGACTTTCCCCTACACTCTCATATTCATTGAATGATGAGTGAGAGACAGAGAGAATTATTTTTGAGAATATTAGCTTCTGTCCCATGTAGCCTTCTTGATTTTCAGCGCAATGGGTGCCATCAGCAATACATTTGCTTCATCTTGCTTGGCTTAAAGCTCTCAAAGAGTAGAACTGCCCCTTTCTACAAGGCTGGTTCTGTTGTGTAACTCTGCCTTGGGACTCCCAATTGCCAGCTCTTGCTTTTTTGCTCCCTTTGAAGGATTCCCAGGCACCTCTCATATCTTGCACCTCTACAAGTGAAAACTTTCACGGCCTCTAAAATAGAGCCACAAGGTATTTCAGAGCTAGGGAAAGTGCAGAAGAAGGCAACCAAGATGAGTAAGGGGTCAGAGCAGCTTACATACAAGGAAAGGCTATAGAGTCTGTGGATTATCAATTTACAGAAAAGGTGAGTAAAGAGATGACATGATGGGGCTTTTTTGAAATTATATATGGAGTGAAGAAAAGTGTATAGAGAACATTTCCTGTTCTATAGATGTAGAATGATGGTAGAACTTGGACAAGCCCAATGAGGTTAACAGGCAGTAGTTTCAGGACAGACAAAAGGAAGTACTTCACTCAGTGAGGGCAGTCTTAAAACAAATTTATATCCATCTATATACAAGAAAGTCAGTGGGCTCTGAAGGGCTTTAAATCAATTCAGCTTAGAATTGCACAGGGAATTGCGGAATTTACTGCCTGTAGACACAGTGATGGCATGGGCATGGATAACCTTAAAAGGAAATTAGAAATATTCATGGAGGACAGGTCTATCAGTGATTCATAGCCATAGTGACTTGAGGGAAGATCAAAGGCCATCAATCATAATGTACCAGTTCTACGAGGCAATCTCAAGGGGAGGCCTCAGACTCCCCTGTTTGTTGGCCCTACAAGGCAAATGATTGGCCACTGTGTGAGAAAGAATGCTAGCTTCGATGGTCTGATCAAGCAGAGAACCTCTTAGATTTATGCCTGTCAGGCAGATATATGCTAAAATCATTCACTCAATTTTATTCTAGATCATTTTCTGAATAAATTAGATAGCTGCAGTTCTTTGCAGTTCCCTTTTGACTAACTCCTTCATTGTCTTAGAAGTTGCTTTTTGTCAAACCAAATGTGGTCATGACAGACTTTCCCAAAAAGCTTATTTATAGTTGTGCCTTACAAAAGGGTATAACTTTGTAAAATAAATTCTTCATTTACTACGACATTTTGACCTTTTCCCATTTTATCACCTGACAACCCTATGAGGTAGGTCAGGGTGAGAGTGTGTGGCCAAAAGTCACCCAGAAAGCTTCCATTCACATAAACACTATCATCTTGTTTTACTTTCTTGGAGATGATCTCTCAGACTGCAATCCTAAGGACACTTTCATGGGAGCCATTAACTTCAGACATACAGTTGACTGTACCTAGTTAGGACTGGGATTGCTCCAAAGTGAATTCCATATACTTTCTTTTGTCCAGTGAACCAGGCTATTAAATCTACAGGCTACGTCATGTTAGTCTATGATTGTACTTTCTTTGACCTCAGTTCACAAGCAATATCTTGAAGTGTGTGTGTGTGTGTGTGTATGAATGATCTTAAAGAATCCATGTATTTCCAAAAAGAAAAGAACAGAGAAAGGAACAAATGTGACTGGCCCACAAGGTGCTGATATGATTATTCCAGCACTGTGTTTGGGATCAATATGAGAAACAGCAGGTGAAAAGTGAGGAATATTCTCAGAATGAAACTAGATGCTGTCTAAAACATGGGGCTACTGCTGAAAACAAAAGTCTTGATATCTTGTAATAATGAAACACCTCACAGGACATTGTCATGTTGTGAATTCCCACTTCTCCTCTATAATAGCCAGTGATCTGGAGGGAATGGGTGGGTACATAAAATGTTTCTTGCATTTCATCACCACATGCCACAAAGGAGACCAGGAAGAAGTAGACAATGGATCCCCCCCCCCCATTTTCACTACATTTTCTTAAAAAAAATAAATTGGGTTTTGTTACATTAGTTGTTAAAGCTATTCATGCTAACTTTCCACTAATTTCAATGAGAGGTGCATTTTCCACCATTCAGTGGTATAGAATTCAATATATGCCCTCAACCCAGGGATCCTCTCTGCCAAATTTCTGGCAGACAGAAAATGGCCCTTTCTTACTCTCTCCTTTTAATCCATGCTCACCGTTGTGTCCTCCAAGCAATCCTGCACTAAAATAGAGTTCAACCTTCTTTTTAATCCAGGCTCCCCCCCCCTTCTGTGCTAAAATTGATTTCAACCTTCTTTTTATTCCAGGTTTCTTCCCCAGTCTGCATTACCTTACCACCCTTCAGGGGTCATCTCGGCTTCAGCCTGCTGTTGCCCCACGTAATTTGGATGCTGTTTTGCTGTGGACTTAAATTGCCTCAGCTCAAACACCGAGAAAATCCAGAGTGGCAGGCAAATGCAGAAAGGATCAATGTCCCGGCTTTAGAAGCCATTTCAATCCTTGCTTGCAGAAGAGGAGACAAGGTTTATCTCCTGTCACCCATATGACCCATTTTTGTTCAACATAAATGGTTAGACTAGTGCAGATACACCACAGTTGAACTGTTAAATATATTGAAAGACTTCATATCTTCATCGCTCATCTGCCACGTCTTCCATTTCTTTTCCTCCCCTCCTCTCTCCCTGTTGTGTATCAACCAAGACCGCACACGCGGTTGGGCTCGCACGTGGTCATGCGGATGCACTGAGCTTCAACCTTTATGAACAATAGGCCCTAGGATCCTGAAACAGACCAATAGGACTGCCCAGATCCAAGTAGAGTCCTATAAGATATGAGACACTGTAAATAACCAATCATGGTGTGTGGTGTGTGTTGGGGGTGTGGTTTGTATGGGGGATTTAAGCAAGACTTCGGACCTGCTGTTTTGTCTTAGTTTTCTGTTCTGGAATAAACTATGAGCTGATTCACTACAATGCGTCTAAGAACCCAGTACTTTACACTCCCCCTCACCAGTTTGGTATAGTGGTTAAGTGCACGGACTGTAATCTGGGAGAACTGGGTTTGATTCCCCACTCCTCCACTTGAACCTGCTGGATGACCTTGAGCAAGCCATAGTTCTGGCACAGCTGTTCTTGAAAAAGAGCAGTTTCTGTCAGGGCTCTCTCAGCCCCACCTACCTCACAGGGTGTCTGTTGTGGGGAGGGGAAGGAAAAGGAGTTTGTAAGCCACTCTGAGACTCCTTTGAGTAGTGAAGGGCAAGGTATAAATCCAATCTCCTCCTCCTCTTCTTCTTCTCTGTTTGTGAGATCACAGAAGCAATTAAAAAACTTTAAGTATTGGGACCCAATGGGCTGCCAACAGAAATGTATCAGAAATTTGAAGAGCAACTATTGTTACCCTTCAAAGAAGTGCTTCAAAATATAATAAAAACAAACAACCAGAAATTTGGAACCAGGCATTGATAACATTAATTCATAAGCCAGATACAGATGAGAAAGAAGTTAAAAATTATAGTCCAATTTCACTGTTAAATGTAGACTATAAAATTTTTGCCAATCTCTTTATAGTCTGTCTTTGAAGGTAGTCTTTCATCCT
Organism: Gekko gecko; assembly: GCA_029375565.1. Lineage (NCBI taxonomy): Eukaryota > Metazoa > Chordata > Lepidosauria > Squamata > Gekkonidae > Gekko > Gekko gecko. The sequence continues at coordinate 46,354,566 of JAPDNY010000009.1, forward strand.
TTGTTCATCTAAATTTTCTTGTTTATATAGTGCTTTATAGAAATTTTCTACAATTTCTTTAATGTCCTGTAAACTATGCTTTTCTACCTCCTTTTCATTTTTTAATATCATGATTATTCTTTTTTCTCTTTCTTTCCTTAATTTGTATGCCAACCATCTTGTTGGCTTATTTGCATTGTCAAAATAATATTGTTTGGTATAATCTATTTTTTTTCACTATTTCTTGTGCAGCATCCCCAGACTCCATCCCTGAACTTCTGGAATTGGATAGTTTTTCATACACTTACATTTTAAATGCTGTTTTAATGTTATGATGTTCACTGCCCTGTGGATCTCATTTGAGTGGGAACATGGCATTGAAGTGTTTTAAATAAACTTACAAATAATGGTCATGTCCTTAAATAACTTTATGAAAGAATTATACAGATTTAAGGAGGCTAGCTCCATTTGTTGCTGCTGTTGTTGTTCAGTTGCACAGTCGAGTCCAACTCTTCGCAACCCCATGGGCCACATCACGCCAGGCTGTCCTGTCTTCTGTCATGTTCTGGAGTTTGCTTAATTTCATGTTTGTTGCCTCAGTAACACTGTCTAACCATCTCATCCTTTGCCGTCCCCTTCTTCTTTGACCTTCAGTCTTCCTTGCATCAGGGTCTTCTCCAGTGAGTGCTCCCTTCTCATTTGGTAGCCAAAGTATTTATGCTTCAGCTTCAGTATCAGGCTTTCCAGGGAACAGTCAGGGTTGATTTCTTTTAGGATTTAATGGTTTGATCTCCTTGCAGTCCAGGGGACTCTCAAGAGTCTTCTCCAGCACCATAGTTCAAAAGAATCTATTCTTAGGCACTTGGCCTTCCTTATAGAGCTCCATTAATAGTCACTATCTATTATGACTAAAGGGAACTTCCATATACAGAGGCAGCAAAATTGTGAATATCAGTTCAAGGGGGATATCAGGGAGATGCTTTAGCCTATATGCCAAGCTCTTTGTATGTTCTCAAATCATAGCCTTCTTCAAGTTAGTGAATAGAAATATAATGCAAACAATACTTTGTAAAGTCAGATTTATTGGCACAATCTTCTTTACTGGCACAATATCTACATACCTTTGCTAGCTGGAAACAGGCTTGCCAGGTTCCTGCTGAGGACTAGGGATTCCCTGCCCTTGTGTCGCATTTCCCACCACCATTTCAGTAGCCAGTGGAAGGGGGAAAAATGCAAAAAACCCACCATTGTCACAATGGTGTTATGCTACTTCTGGGGAAAATCTGGAAGTGACATCAGTTAGCTCTAGGAATCCGAGAGTGGACTGATGTCACTACCAGGGCCGAGGACAGACTGTCGTAGCAAAAAAACCCCGGATTAAACTATACCGGGTTTTCCCGTCCACACAGCGGGGGCCACTGCTAGAAGATACAGGACGGAGGCGCGCGGAAGCGTTCAGACTGCTGTGCCGGAGGCGTGCTATATTTGCTGTTTCCCCATTAATTCGGCTGTGGGTGTATGGGTGTATGTGCGCATGAGCGCTCATGCGCTCATGCGCATAAGCGCATTTTGCCATTTTTTTTTGTCCTGCAATGCCGGCACCGCATTGGGCAGTGGAGCGGAGCGCAGCCAATCTCACCGCTGCTGCCTCATGCCCAACGCGGCTTCTGCCCGGCTTTTCGCCTGCGCGTTCAGACTCCCCGGAAGTGGAGAAACGCGCAACGAACGCAGGCTTTTGGATTTGCAACGGCTTTTATCAGGTGTTTTTTTAATCCGGCAGTGAAGCGCAACAGCACCGGTAGGCTACGGGTGGGGGATGCCAGGCAGATGTGCCTGTGTGAATGTTCCATTTACTCTGGTATTGAATCGTTGTCAGCCCGGGTCCTTTCCCGGGGCAAATTGCCAGTCTGTCCTCGGCCCAGATTTTCCCTGTAGGTCGCATAATGCTGTCATGGCAATCATATGCCCATGTCCCTGCCCTCCCCAGACTCCCTCCCTATGGAAGAGCAAGAGTCCAGTAGCACCTTAAAGAATAAAGAAAAATGTGGCAAGGTATGGGCTTTTGTGAATCACTGCTCATTTCTTCAAGATTCTGAAGACGTGAGCAGTGACTCATGAAAGCTCAGGCCCTGCCACAAATTGTGTTAGACTTTGAGGTGCTACTGGTGTCTTGCTTTTTTCCACAGCTACAGACAGAATATCCCAGTCATAATATGGAGCTTTTCACAGAAGGAATGCAGGATGCAAAGGTACAATGGACATAGTAATTAATTTGATTAGAGCACAGGATAAATATTAGCATCTGTAGTGAAAATTAGCATCTGTAGTGAATTCTTTGTCCCTATTCTGCCCTGGGGGTCCATTGTTCTGAATGTGAAGTTCAGCATTTGTAATGTCTCCTTGAAGCTTCTCTATTTGAGGACTACCACTTTTAGGTCAGTAATAGAATGGCCCAGAAGACTAAAATGTTCTCACAGTGGGAGAACATGAAGAAACATGCATGACTCTCATCTTGAGCAGGAATTCAAGAGTGACCCCTAACTTGGGCATCCTCCCCTTTATTAGGTTTCCTAGAACATACCAGGAATGATGAAGAACCAAAACTATGATCACTCCAGATCTCCTATCTTACATACAAGTATTTTCAGTCTGATGCTGCTTTGTAAATTCCCCACTGAGAATGCAACTTTGAGGTATACAGGGTAAGATTCGAACTACAGCTCACGGGGAGAGGGAGTTTAAGCCTTCCTCCTATATTCTTTTTCTGATCTGAAATGGCACCAGAGAAGTGCTTCAGGCCCCTTTGGGGACTGCAGGTATAGTCTGTTAGTGCAGCCCCCAACAAAGCAAATAGCAGCTCCTCAGAGCCATTTCAGGCCAAGAAAATGGTTTGGGGTAGAAGACTTAAGCCCCTTCCCCCTGCTTCTCATGGTCCCAAACAAAAGTTGTATTCCTAGCAGGAACCTCACAGAACAGCATCCGACTGAAAATCCTCATGGTTGACCCAGAAACGATTGAGACATCAGCTTGGGCTTCAGACAAAGTGTTCTTTTTTGTTGTTTTAGTTTGGAAGTGATTTGGAAGCATATTAACACAAATGATGCAGCAGCAGTGGCAATAATCCAGCACATATTTAGTTGCGCTTCAACTGATTGATTTAGAGGGGTTTAAATGCTCCCTAATTCTGTGTTGCATTGTAGCCAATAATACTAAGCAAAACTGTTTTAGTCTTAGGGGGTCTTTCCAGGATTAATAGTGTCTGGGTCAAACAGTGTTAAACAACATTTAAAGAAAAGAGCTTTGACCGAGCTTTTAAGAAATGCTACAAGGTTATTTCGCTTTTTGGTTTGTTTGTTTTTTTTCCTGTAGAAGGATGATAACTGAAAACCACTAAACAAAATGAGGCTTAAGTATTTAAAGGGTCTTCCTAAAAACAGGAAGCATTGGCTGTGCTGCATCCCTTATAAAATAACACCCAAGCACAGTGTCTGCCAGCAGCAGTGCAAAGCACGTATTTCACAGTAATAAGATGTTCTTCAAAAGCCACATTTGTCATAGAATATTAACCAAGTTGAATTATGCTTCATAAATATGTAATCTGTTTGCTTAGTGGATGATATTTTGATGATCTGGGTTTTGGGTTTTTTTAAATCCATAAACAGAATTTAAAATGTAATTTAAATTGTGTTTGTAGCAGTGCCCATGCAGCCCCCACCATTACAGAAGCAGGAAGGTTTCTGCTTTCCAAACTGCCTTGATTTAATTAGTAGTTGTTACTCCGGGGTCTGGTTTATATCCTACCATCCCAATCCAGATCAAATGCCATGTGCTTATCTCCTAGAGAGATCTCTAGAACTACATGTAGCAGTTTGCCATTGGGTTAGGAGATTTCTGGGTACAAGTTCCCAATTAGTCACATTTCATTCAGTTAAGGTCTATGATTTGCACCTGTGGGAAAGGGCCAAACCTAGCTGCAGACTGGTTTCAATTCCTTTCTCCCTGGTCAGACCACTGCTTAGGTCATCTGCTTAGCCATTGACCTAGTGAATTGGCTGTACATTACCACCCAGGGTCCGTATTGGTCTTTCAGGCCTGAGACCATGAAGGACCCCTGCCCATAGAGAAGTAGGTTTCTAGTCTATTCCTTAGCTTGATGGTGACTGCCTGAGATCTTGACATGCAGTCATCATTTTGCTCAGAGCAGCCATCTTGAATGTTGCTTGTGTGAACCAGATGTTGACTCTGGAGAGAGCTCTTTGGATTATTGGAACATTCTACTGAGAATGGTAACATCTGATATTTGGAAACGATGTATTACTGTTTTAGTTAGCCTTTGAATTTTAGATTTCTTGTTTTATCCTCACAGTTCTTGTGTTTTTGAAATATTCTTGCACCTTAATAAAATATATTTTAATTTACTTTTGTGGTTATTTGCCTTCAACTGACCTCATTCTAAGTCCAGAGCCTAGACTGACTGACCACTTTCCAGAGTAATTGCTTTTGTGAGAAACTCATTCTGCAAGCCTACCTTGCAGGGCTGACTTTCTTGTTTAGTCCTGGGAAGGTTGGAAGGTTGCCCTTTGGCTTCTGATCATTGGGATAGTCTAAAGGAATGGTGGCAGACTACCAGACTGGTGTGTGAGGAATCACACACCAGGGTTTTGTAATGTGTTCTGCAGCCCTTAAACAAAGATTCTTGGCCCAGGATTGGACTGGGAACCTTTGACAGTGGGGGAGAGAGATTTGGGGATGAAACCTTCAGGGACCTACCAGTCCTGACAGCTCTTCTGCTGTTGTGGAGAGTGAGAATCTTAATGGTGGAGGACATGACTGAGGAGGAGGGATGTGATCCCTCAGAAGGGACCCCATCCTTGGATGATGGACCAATATCCTCTTATACCAAGGATAACCCTCTAGGCTTTTGGTAGTGGCTGACTTAATTACTAGGACTATATATAGAAAGAATATATAGTGACAGGCATTTTGACAGCATGGTGACTTGCCTGCCTGGTGTGAATGTTGTGGACATCATATGCAGTCTAAGTTGATAGTACTGGGGAGGAGTCAGCAGTCATGCTGCATGTTGGCACCAATGACATTGGGAAATGTAGTCATATTGTCCTGGAGGAAAAGAATCAGTTTACAAGGAAGAAGGTGAAAGGCCAGGACCTCAAAGTAGCATTCTCAGAATTGCTACTCGTTCCACACACAGAGCCAGCTAGACAGGCACAGATCAAGGCTCTCAGTGCATGGATGAAAAAGTGGTGCTAGGAGGAAGGGTTTAGATTTGTTAACCATGAGGATCTTTCTGGGAAAAGCTGAGCTTGGATAAAACAGACACATTTCACTTGAACCATAAAGGAACTACACTGGTGGCACTTAATATCAAAATGCTAATAATTTCAGCATTCACATGAATGAAAAATTATCCCTGAATTTCAAAACTGTAACATTTGACTTCAAAGTGGGAACTTCACAAAAAAATGAGGTAAATAGTTAAAAGAGGTAGCTAAAAGGGAAACACAAGAGAATCAAATCCCCAGAGGATGCTTGAAAGTTATTTAATACAATGCTAAGTGAAGCCCAAATAGAATGCATTGCCCATGTTACGAAAGGCATTGTAAAGTCTAAAAGAATATCTGCATGGGTAACACTGGATTCAAGGAAGCTAAAAAAAGAAGCAAAAACCCCTTCTTTTAAAAAGTGGAAGATCTGCCCCAATGAAATGAACAGAAGGGACTATAGAGTCTGGCAAAAAGAGAATTCAATGAGCAGGTTGCTAAGCATATCAAGACAAACAATAAACATTTATTTAAACATATCCAGACAGGAAACGAGACAGAAGCAGTAGGGGGGGAGAGAAATGTTATAATTCCAGATCTGGAGTTAGAGGGGTGGGATTTTTCAGTGATTGCTTATTTTCAAGTAGGACATCACCGTTTCAGGATTCAAATCTGTGCTGTTGTTTTTTGGAATACAGTATCATTATTTTTAATGGGGAAGGAATATGGGGGTTCTGCGGCAATTTTTAATAAAGATGATGCCACCAAATTTGCACACAAAGTAGTCTTCCCTAGAGATGTCCCTAGGGACGATTTTCCAGATTCCCCAAAGTAGATGCCTCACAGCACACTGTCCACCGATTCCTAAAATGGTGGTAGCAGCAGAGCTGTGGCTGGCCTCTACATTTGCTATCCTTCCTTGTTTGTGGCATATTTGTTTCTTTTCACAAAGTAAAAGTGGCTTCCTTTGAAAATCCCTCCCATCTGTCAGTCTGCCATTATGAGGATGTACTAAAATGAAGGACAATAATACCTTTTGGAAACACTGGGAGAGGCCCCAAGGCCCATTGGATACCATAGGACCCACAAATACTCCATTGAAATGTGGTACAACACACAAAAGTTGCAATGAAAATGCAAAACAAATTATGAGAATTCTGCTCTGGGCCTGGAATGACAGCAGCCAGAGTGGAATGACAGTCCTTGGGAGGAGAATAAAAGTCCCTGGGCCAAGAAAAATGGATTGAAATGACAGCCCCCAGAGTGGAATGATGGTTCCCCAGGATGATATTCCAGTCCCAGAGCAATCTATATGGACCATCTTTCCAGTTACTGAACATAGATTCTAGTCCCAGAGGCTGTCATTCCACTCTGGGGGCTGTCTATTTTAAAGGATGTGGACAGAATGGAGTGGGCACAGAGAAGGGCAATGAAGATTATCAGAAGCCCAGAGACCAAGCCCCTCAGGGAAAGGCTGAGGGACTTGGGAAGTCTGGAGAAGAGGAATGTGGGCGGGACATGATTGTTTTCTTTAAGTATTTGAAAGGGTGTCACTTACAGGAGGGCAGGAAGCTGTTCCTTTTGGCAGGCAGAAAGGTACAGGCTGGATATGAGAAAAAATATATAGTAAGAGTTGTGCAGCAGTGGAATCAGCTGCCTAGGGAGGTGGTGTGCTCCCCTTCACTGGCAGTCTTCAAGCAGCAGCTGGATGAACACTTGTGAGGGGTGCTTTAGGCTGATCCTGCAGATGGCCTGTATGGCCCCTTCCAACTCTATAATTCTGTGATTCTCTTCCAATGGAGCCCATGCAAGTCTATTGGCCATTCCTGGCTCACATTATATCCAATGGGCCTTCAGATGGCAGGCCTCTCCCATTGTTCTCAATAGGCATTCTTTTCATTTTTACATATCCGTTCCTTTACAGAACCCCCTCCCTATTGATCTGACATTATTTCCTTTGGGAGATTTCAGGGAGGCTGGAGTGGCTGCTTTTCAACCAAGTGTTACCCAAATTGCAGCAGAGTGGATGCAGCCTATCCTTTAAAGAACACCCAGTTTTCAAGTAAATTGGACCAAGAGGTGGAGTTCTATGAGCCCCTGAACAAGCTGCCCCCCAGAAAGCAGTAAGGAAGGGGAAATGGCAGCTCTGCAGCTTGTCTTCAAAGGTGATTAATTACAGTGCCCTGTGCTGCTCCCTTGCAAGGATCTCATTGGAAGGGAGAAAAATGCCATTGCCCGTGAAATCAGTGGAATGAAGAAAAAGACACGTTTGCTTACCTGGATAGCACACAGACTTAAAAAAAAAGTTTCAAGGAGGGAGATTTGTATTACCAGCCACTTCCATGTATATTTTTGGTTCAGCAATTTCATTACGCACACCCCTAGCTGGGCCTTTGGATAAAAGGATGGCTAAAAGAAGATGAGGAGATGTCAGAAAAGCTCAATTAATTTTTAGCATCTGTGTTCACTGTGGAAAGTGTGGGGCATGTTCCTATGTGATGAACACTATTTTCAGGAAGGGAGTTAGAGAAGAGGTGGTCTAGAGCTACTGGGGAAATTAAAAACTGGTAAGTCTCCAGTTCTTGATGGCACCCACCCAAGAATTCTTAGGGAACTCAAATGTAAGATTGTTGATCTGCTAAACTGTATATGTAACTTTCACTAAATCCACCCACTGTATCAGAAGACTGGAGATTAACAAATGTTACAGTGATTTTTAAAAAGGGGTTCAGAGAGGAACTAGGAAATTACAGGCCAGTTACTTAGCATTTGTCCCAGGCAAATTAGTAGAAACTATATTCAAAGACAGATTTATTAGAAACACAGAGGAACAAAGCCAGCTGAGGGAAAATAATCACGGCTTCTGCAAAAGGAAGTCCTGCCTCATCAACCTTTTGGAGTTCTCTGAGAGAGCAAACAAGCATGTAGATAATGGTGACCTGGCGGACATCATGTAGTTGGACTTTCAAAAGGCTTTGGACAAGGCATTTTACCTAAGACTTCTGAATAAACTTAGTAGTCATGGGATAAGAGGGCAGGTTCTCTTATGGACTAAAATTTCTTAAAGAACAGGACCTAGATAACCCAGGCTAGTCTGATCTTATCAGCTCTCAGAAGCTAAGGAAGGGCTGGCCCTGGTCAGTATTTCGATGGGAGACCACCAAGGAATACCAGGGTTGCTACACATAGGCAGGCAATGGCAAACCACCTCTGAACATCTCTTGCCTTGAAAACCCTTGGGTCACCATAAGTTGGCTGCAACATGATGGCAAAAAAAATTGTCAAAAAACAAAGAGTAGGACTTAAGGATGGGCATGAACTCACAAATTAACCCCTGTTCAAGCATGAACCAGGCTGGTTTGTGGTTTGCAAACCAGGGGTTCAGGAGAACCGTCTCCCACATTCTGCCCACAAACCTCCATGGAGGTCCATGAGGTTCGTGGGAGGGTTTGTGTGGGTTCCAATGGCATTTAAATACCTTCAGAGCTTACTTCCCAGTCAGCAGCCCAATCAGAAGTGAGCTCCAAAGGCATTTAAATGCTGTTGGAGCCCACCACCAGCCTGTGGCCTGACCCAAGTGAGCTCTGAAGATATTTAAATGCCTTCGGAGCTTACTTCCGGGTTGGGCCACCCAAGTGGAAGTGAGCTTTGAAGGCATTTAAATGCCTTTGGAGCCCACCTCCAGGTCGGACTGGCCTGACTGAGCTCTGAGAGTGAGTGCCAAAAGCCAAAAGGTCATGAAAATTTCAAACCGCCTATGGCCATACCACCCTGAACATGCTCGCTCTCCTATAAAAACTCCAAACCATGAAACTCCATGAACCTCCATTTTTTTCCAGTCTGCGCCCATGCCTAGTATGGACAGTTTTGCAATAGAGGAAAGTAAGCAATGGGGTCCCACAAGGATCAGTATTGGAGTCAGTAGGATTTAATTTGTTCATAAATGATCTGGAATTAGGAGTAAGCATTTTAGTGGCCATATTTGCAGGTGACACCAAAGTACTCAGGAGGGTAAAAACCAAGGCCAACTGTGAAAAGCTCTTGGAGGCTCTCTATGAATTGGATAAGTTGGGCAGCAATGAATTGGGCAACAATATGGCAAATGAAGTTCAATATTTCAGAGGGCTTGTTCCCTGGAACAGTTAAGAAAGCCATGATTCACCCCCTCTTGAAAAAAACATCTCTGGATCTGGCCAAATTGGCTAACTACCGGCTGGTTTTCAACTTGCCCTATTTGGGCAAGTTAATCCAGAAGGCTGTGGCAGTCCAGTTACAGAGCTATTTGGATGACGCACTGGTCGCCCTCATGGACGACCTTCGGAGGCATCTGGATCAAGGTGGATCGATGGTGCTGTTGTTGTTGGGCCTGTTGGCTGCGTTTGACACAGTTGACCACCAGCTACTGATCCACCACCTCACTGACACTGGAATTCAGGGGCGAGCCTTACAATGGCTCGCATGTTGGAGAACTGAGCTAGTGTGAACATCATTGGAATATACAGTTGCCTAAAATGTTTTGTAAATAATCTCATTCTCACTTATTGACTCTGTTCCAATATTTGTTAATATGTTTTAATGTTTTAGGAGGATTTTAAATGATTGTTTATATTATGTTTATGATTATTTATGTACTTATGTGAGCCTCCCTGAGCCCATTCTTGGCAGGGAGGGCAAGATACAAACCAAATAGATAGATAGAGAGATGATAGGCAGGCAGGCAGGCAGGCAGGCAGACAGATAATGGTGTAGGGTGATGCACGTTGGAACAAAAAATCCCCACTTCCATTATAGGCTAATGAGGTCTGAACCTGCTGAGACTGAGAGAGCAAGAGATCTTGGGATTGTAGGAGACAGCTCAATAAAACTGTCAACTCAGTGTGCTCAAGCAGTGGGGAAAAAAAGCAAACTCTATGCTGGGGATTATGCTGGGGAAAGGTATGAGAAATAAAAAGGCCAATATTATAATGTCCCTATAAAGATCTATGGTATGGCCTCATTTGGAATAATGTGTGCAGTTCTAGTCACCGTATATCAAAAAAGATATTGCATAGCTAGAAAAAGTACAGAAGAGGGTAACAGGGAGCAACTAAGTTGATTAGGAGGCAACTAAGAGGGCTACTAAGTTGATTAGAGGGTTAGAGCACCTTTCCTATTAAATATGGAATTTCTCAGTTTAAAAAAGAGAGGGCAACATGATAGAGGTTTATAAAATTATGCAAAAAGTAGAAAGAAGAGAGAACTTTTTCTCCCTCTCCCAGAATACTAGAACTTGAGGGCATCCAATGAAGCTGGTGGACTGTAGATTGAGGATCAAAGAAAACACTTCTTTACATGAGTGAATAAAATGTCTAATTCACTGCCAGAAGACAGAGTGATGGCCAAAGACATAGATGGCTTTAACAGGGCATTATACAAACTCATGGAGGAGAGGTCTATCAGTGGCTATTAGCTATGGTGACTAATGGAACCTCCACATTCAGAGGCGGTCTACTCTAAATTCCAGTGCCAGGGGACAATATCAGGGGGAGGCCTCAGCTTCTATGCCTTGTTGTTGGACCTCCAGATGAACTGATTAGCCACTGTGTGAGACAGGATGCTGGACTAGATGGACCACTGGTCTGATCCAGAATGCCTCTTGTTATTTTCAAAGCAGCCATTCACTCCAGGGAAACTCATCTCTGTAGTCTGGTGATCAGTTCTAGGATATCTCCAGGTTTCATGTGGAGGTTGGCAACCCTAAGCTAGGGCTGCATACACATCCAGTCACCTTAACAGCATGAGTGATGATGAGTGCTCTTTGGGAGTCTGAGCAGCAGGTTTCATCAAAATAGGGATGTCGCACATTTTACAACAAAATTGTTTAACAGTGAAACTTACCATGTTCAAAAGTGTCAATCAGATGTGAGCCAATCGTCCAGCCTGCAGTTCATATCAAACAGCCATGAACATTTGCTGAACAGGATTGCATCAAGGTTTTTTGTTTTGTTTTTTTCTGTGAAACAGTGCATGTGCAAATCACTGCCAGCAGCCATTAGCATCACTAGGGGACTATTTAGAAGAACACTAAAGGGTAGGATTTTCATTAAAACTCAGCACTTATTTATGGCTGATTTATATCATTTGTGACTAATTTAGTTGTATATTTCAACTAAGAGGAGCAGTAATGCAATAAAGACTGGGGAGGTTAGAACTTGATTGGGCTGAATGACTGTGTATGTATGAAAAGCCAGTGCACTGTACAGCATGGTTAAGAAGGGATACAGTGAAGTAACCTGCTGAACAGCCATAAATAGGTGGCCCAACAGTCAATCTCATTATCCAAAAATCAGCATCCTGTTTGTGACTGGGGATTGAGATGGAAGTCAAAGTGGCTAGTGTCCTGAGCATTCCTACCTTTAAATTCTGCTTCCTTTAGGACAGTGATACTCACTCGGCAGTTCATGGAGAGCTGTATTAACAATTACCTCAACTGGAAGATCCACATTTACTTCCATCCTTGGCTGATATGAGACCTTCACCTCAGGGAGGCTTCTAGCTTACTTATTTCTGTTGAGGCAGCTGATTCAGGAAACCACCTGTCAACTACGAGCACCATCAGGCAAGGGATGTGCCCATTTGCCAGAAGGGCAGGTGCCACAATGTGAAATAATGTTCAAAAGAGCCACAGGTGGGTCCAGAGCCACCGACTATCATTGCTTTAGAAGTTCTACTGATGACTATTTCACTTGGGCTATGTGCAACCCTGGCATCTGGATCAAGCACAAATTTACACTTAGTACATAATTTGACATTATTTGTGAGCACAGATACAGCCACTGTATACATGTGCACCATTCAACTGAATCCTTCACCTGTTGTGGATTTAATCAAATTGAGCAGTCAAAAAACTCCATATTCATCCAAATTAAAAATATAAATGTATCTTAAATAATCCTACTGGCACACAAACTTCATAATCGTATCTATACTCATTTCTTCAGAGATTATAAAAAATAAAAGATAATTATTTGCATCGCTCTCTAGATGACTCTTGAATATTTTTCTCTGTTTTGTTTCCTTTTTGTTTTTTATAAGCTGCAGAAATTGGATTTAAACAGATTTTCATTGCACTGTAATTCAGTGGGGTGAGCTGCTGGAACTGTTGTACAGGCCTTTGTTTACTGATTATTCATATATAGTTTTTAAAGACATCTTAAATAATTAACAACAAATACTACCTTAAAATGGCATTAAGATAGAGATAGATTTGCAGAAGCTGTGAAATCTTAGTGCAAGCTTCCAAAATGTCCTCTACCCTTCCAAAATAACCTCTTGCTCTGAGAGAGAGAGTGTGTGCGTATGTGTGTGTGTATGTATAACTCCTATTTGTTATACTCTTCTGTTTAGCTATTATTAGTTGAAAAATATTTATGTTTTATTTATTTTATGCCACTTGTATCCCACCTAGGGTTGCCAGATCCCCCTGGGGGGGGGCTTGCCCACTTTAGGGCCCCCTGATCCACTGGCCCAGATCTGGCAGGTGGGGGGTACTCATCCGCAAAGTGCCTGGACCGGGCTGATGTGCCCGGTGTGATGACATCACCTGGTCACATCACCGGGGGGATGCTCTAGCATTCAGCCTGAAGATCCCAGGAGAAGATCCCATGCCAGAAGATCCTGGGAGAAGAGCTTCTCCCCCCTGCTGGAAAAAGGTAGAGACCTGGCAACCCTAATCCCACCCTCCCCAGCAAATAGGCTCAGGGCAGTTCACAACATAGATATAAACAATAAAACAACTTCTTAAAACTAAAACTGTAACAATAAGAACCCTGAGTAAAAGACAGATGGTAGGCCAGCAAAAATCAATTGTGCAGCTTGTGTTGAAGATCAGGCATGCGGAAATATGATAAACAGTCCCATTACAATTGATAGCGATGATTGCCACCTGCACCATAGGCAATTTGAGGGCAGTCTGGGCAGGAGGGGACAAAATGAATGGGCAGGAGGGGGCTAAATGTGCTCCTGATCTCCTTGAAATCATTGGCACCTTACCATTCACCTGATAGAAGTGTGAATAGCTAAACTCTCTCTGCCTCATTAGAACAGGAAATATTCTTAATATACATTCATAGATGAAACAAATGTGTTAATTTGAAGCTACACTCATCAGCTAAAGAACAGTGGGAAAGGGGAATCGTTTAATATCTGCTGAGCAAGAAAAGTTAGATTTCCCAGTCTTTGAGGCTGATCAGATGGAAGAAGAAATTATAAAACTGGAAAGCTGCACTTTTAGATTTCAGTTATTCAGGGCTATTTGGTACTGGGGAGCAATTACTTGAAAAACTGCATTATTTATTTGTATTAATGCCATATATTATGCACTAGATGCATTCAAACCTCAGAAACAAGGACCCTTTGTCAGGTCTGTAATCTGCAGCTTTAATCCACTGGATAATATTATAAAATGATCCAGGGATGAGAGAGAAAAAGTAAAACTCAGTGATACAGTAACCCTCCAGTTATTAATACTGGAAGAGGATCCCAATGAATCTGTATGACAATCTGTTTTCATTATTATTAAAAAATTATAGGGCATGAAAAGCACCAAAAAGGCATAGGCATATGAAGGGGTGGGGGAAAATATTTACGCAAGGAGAAATATAAGGCTGTGGGTATGGGGAAGGCAAGGAAGAAGGAAGGGCGGAAAAAAAGAAGGAACTGACAAATAAGGAATGGAGGCCAATGAAAATCTGTTGTCTGTGAACACCCATTACTGTGAAGCCATGGAATGTCTAGAGAGGGTCTATGTGTTTCGGAAGATGTGGAGAGCCAGAAGGCTGAAGCCTCAGTGAGACAAGACAGGAAAATGGAGAAAACTTACTTCAGCTGTACGTGTATGTTGGTGGGAACAGGGATAGTGATATGTGAGGAAGAATGTATTACATACTTTGCCTCATGATAATCAGCCAGATTTTTGGTTCATGTCTTGAGAGTCCTATATAAATAACCAGAACATCTTTCTTCGTCTTTCATGCTTCTTTTCTGTCTTCCAACCTCCCTAGTTGCAGCATATATGTTCTGCAAGTACAAGTCTCTGATTTACTTTGCATTCCATAGACGGACATCTGTGCTTCGGGTTCAAAGCTATAACATTATTGTAAAAGTGCATGCAACAGGGCAGACAATACATCTACTGAATAAAATAACAAATCTGCTGGCTATTTTGGGTGCATCTGTGTAATAGTAAAGTCTTCTGTGGATTTCCCATTATGGCTTTAATCTTTAAATTGTTCCTGCTGATGCCAGCCCTTTGTTTCATTGGTGCATCACTTCACACTAGTCCATCACTTTGAGTATCCATCTCAATGACAAGTAAGATAGTAAATGACTGTTCTGCCTTATAAACAAAGCAATGTGGTCTACACAGTAATCATAAAAGTTAATACATAGACATAATGTAGACAGGAATATGGTCCAGTGAGTCATGACAAAAGGCAACAAATCACACAGCCTATCGAAATGAAAAAAGCCTTAACAAAACTAAAAGGTTTCAAAGGTTCCACTGTGTGGTTTGCAAGTTTGATTTACACTTTAGCTGATATTACCTAAGTGCACTGTTTTAGGTTCCCACGAGTAACATCTGTCAAAGTAAATGCTTGAGTTTTAGTGCTGCTGAACTTCCTTTTCAAAAAAGTATTTGCCAAATAAATATGTTTTGTGGTCACAAGTAGTGATGGGACTTTGAACTGGCCACTGATGCTCTATCTCAAGCACAGCACAGTAACTACAGACCTTCAGTAAGGGACTGCCTGGGCCAACATGGAAATGGGGACTTCTTTGTAGGTTATAGATTAAATGCCAAAAAGATGATTCTATTTTGTGCCCAGTCTATACTAAGAGGTTTATATGAAATAAAGATTATTGTGGAATGTAATACAACAATCATAAGGGAATAGACTTCTGGGAATGTGAAGGTTGCAGCTGTTTATGGAGAAAATGGAGCAGCATCAACAAAAGGGTGGGTGGGACCTTTCAAAATGGCTGCCATGAAAGCTACATCCAATCTCAAAATGTCTCAAGGTTCCACAAAATGTTAGAAGGTCCAAGCCAAACATCTTCCTATCATGAGGGCAACTGTTTCTGGGGGAAAGGATTATGGTCTCAGAGCTGGACTTTTTTTTAAAAAAATGTTGCCTAATATAACCAACCATTTTGTTGAATATCCCTTTAAATACTGACTGAATCAGCTCTCTCAGTCTGGGAAGTAGCCATACCTTCTTCCTTAGACTCTACCCCTCCATCCCCAGAACCAGATGCACCTCCTAAGGTCTCTCCTCAACCAACAATTCAAGTTTCATATGGTCAAAAAACATCTCAGCCTCATGGAACGCTCACCACCAAAACCCAACATGGCACCTTTAAGGGCAAAAGAAGTGAGGCTTCTTAAGAGGTGAGTTCTTAAGACATCAGCCAGCCTTCAGTTGTTGGAAAAATGTCTTAACCCTTGTTCTGTTGGATTCAGCATCAGTGACTCCTGCCTTCTCTAAGAACCTTAGTGGTAACTACATTCAGCCTTCCTCTTACCCTCAATTTATGACTGACAGTTTTCAGTACCACCAGATAAAACTGCTGGATCATGTACACATTTGATCAAGCTGATGTTGTTGTTTTAATAAAAAAGAAAAATCCTAAATAATTAAAAATACACATTATGAAAAATGCCAAAAGCATTCAAACTACTAAGTTCAATGAAAATGCCTATGGGACTGTTTACGATAGTGAAACATCTACTTTCTAGATTTTTTCATGCCTCAGCACAGATTCTTCTAATCTCTCCTTATAAATAATTATCTTTTGGTTTCGCAAGATTCCATGCACTTCCATTGGCTGTAAAATGCTCTCCCTCAGCCATTGGCCCATCAGCCGCCACTCAAGAGTACTCATGTGCCATTGGCCGGGTGCTGGGTCTGCTCCTCTTCCCCACCCACTCCCCCTGGCAGACAGCTCTCTCTCCTGAGGAAGACAGTTCTCTTGACTCCTGTGAGGAACTGTCCCCTCAGTGGCTGTTGATAGGCAGCCAAGCTTGGTTCTGTGAGTAAAAAAACAAAGGACTTTCAGCATAACCCCCTCCCCCACCCATAACCCCCTCCCCAATGGCCACTTTCCTGTCAGAATAAATGGAAAAAGGCTCTTTCTCCTGCTTAGCTTCAGCATGGCTGGCTGGCTAACGAGGTGGGCCAGCAACCATCAAACCATTTTCTTCAACTCCCGCTGTGTGGCTGACTTTCCCCTAGGGCTGCCAATCTCCAGGTGGGACCTGGAGATCTCCCACTGTTACAATTGACCTCCAGATGACAGAGATCAGTTCCCCGGGAGAAAATGGTTGCTTTGGAGGGTAGACTCTATGGCATTATACCCTGCTGAGTCCTTCCACACACACCCCAAATGCTGCCCTCCACAGGATCCACCCCCCCAAATCTCCAGGTATGTTGGCCTTTGGGAGAAAACTCATTGGGCCCAGTCCTGATCAGGTTGCCAACTTCAGGTGGGCAATTCCTGGAGATTTGAGGGATGGAGCCTGGAGAGGGTGAGGTTTGAGGAGGGGTGGGACCTCAGACAGGTACAATGCCATAGACTCCACCCTCCAAACCAGCCACTCCCTCCTGGGGAACCACTGTTACCAATCTTGGGGGTGGGCTGGAGATCACTCAAAATTACTACTGCTCTTCAGGTAGCAAAGATCAGTTCCTCTGGAGAAAATGGTGGACTCTGTCATTATACCCTGCTGAGATTGCCACAACAAATTGTCACTGAGTGCCCAAAGCTGGGGCACTCTCCCAGAGCCTCTTTCTAGAGTCCGTTGTATTTATTTCCACAACTGGCCTTATTCCTAGTATAATAATAACGTAACCTGTTCAGTGCATAGGTAGCCTTAAAAAACATTTATTTTTATGTGCAGAAGGAGAATAAATATAGTACTTGCCATTAATTTATAATGAATGGGGGAAAACATTATTACTTATGTGTTTTCCACAATGCTAGTGATGCTAAATCAGGATAACAGTGGCCACAACAGCACTAACAGAAGCCAGCCTAAGCTGCAATTGACTTCAGTAGTTAGTATTTACCATACTAGTTTCAGAATTCTTTTTTTCCTTTCAAACAGAAAGAAACCAACTAAGGCCCCAGTCACACGGGCCAGATAATGTGGGGGGGCGTGGCTTTTTGCACAGGTGCAATTAGACCCACCAGAACGTGATCAGGTGTGACGGCAGCATACCCTGGTTTCATCAGTCAGCGTATGCACATAAACGGGGACAGCCGGGGAAAGCCGTTCAGATTTATTCATGACTTTTGCTTTTAAACAGAATCCAGTAAACTGTGAACCTTTAAAAAATATTTAGCTTAAACTGATTGAGGAACATGTACATACATGGTTCTGCCGTAAGGAATATATATCTATATATCTAATTCCCAAGGGCTCCCTCCCTGTCCGGATACTTATTTCCTCATACTGGGGCTGCATGGAAGCAAAAGAAATTATCCTGCACACGTGGCTCGCTCCCCAGGTGTGCTCAAAAATCTAAAAACTTTAAAATACGTAGGGGGGAGTTTAAAAACAACCAAAAAGTAAAACAGAGTTCACTGCGGCTGCGCAGAGAAAGGACTTACCAAGGCAGAGGAGGAGCCTTCTCTCCCTGTCCCTCTCTCCTCCCCATGGCCACGCCCCCCTCCACCAAACGGTCTTCAACTGACAATGTTGCGATTTAAAGCAAACTACAGTAACTCTCGGCTTTCTTCACTGTGCTCGGGCAGCTCCTTCCACTTTGCAAGAAGGAAGTGCACACACACTCCACCCCCACCCCCGGGGAAAACCGGAGCAGGCAGGAGAAGTTCCTGGTGCCTCTGCTCTTCCTCTTTCCCTTGCCTCCTCCCCACTAATTAGTTTTAGGTTTACTGATAGAAACAGAAAAAAACAGAGTGGGCAGGGAGGAAACCCTTTTTTTCCTCGGAGAATGCAAGAGTGTGTGTGCCAAGCTCCTTTCTCAGATACTAGATGGTAGAGCCAGCGTGCTTTTCCATGGCCCTTTGCAAAGAAGTCTGGAAGAGAAGGATTTTGCCCAGAGGTGGGTAAGCCTGCCCAGTTCCTTCCCTGCGCTGGAATGCCAGAGGCTTCAAATGTAGCCCTCCCCACCAAGTGGCGCTGTTCTTTGGTGCTTCATCCTGACCAAAGAGGTATTGCCTAAAGTTTAGTCATGGGAATGCTATTTAAACTGCAGAGCTCTGATAACAATGATTAATTTTAAACCGTGGGGTTTCTCTGGACTGCAGCCACCAGTGTTCCCTCTAAGCTGAGTTAGTGTGAGCTAGCTCACAGTTTTTTAGCCTCTGGCTCACACATTTTTTTAGCCTCTGGCTCAGGAAGGGATGGCTCCAGAGCAAACTGATTTATGCAGCAGCCAAATCACTTGCTCACAACTTTAATGCCCGTAGCTCACAGAGTAGAATTTTTGCTCACAAGACCCCGCAGCTTAGAGGGAGCATTGGCAGCCACCACCTTCCCCTACTGCTCATCTGTCTGTGGGGCTAGCATAAGACCTCTTTCAGTGTTTGTGCCACAGGGTATGTATATGTCAGAAAAGGGCTTCCAAAATCATACACTGATTCATACCTTCTTCCCTCTCCAATAGAGAGGTTACATATTGCCCCTCCCCAACTGCATTCCCAAATGCTCCAAGTGACTGGGAAATACTGGCAAGATCATATCTGGAAAAAGGGACTCTTTCTGACTCTGATTGGTTGTTACTGGGATTCCAACTCTAAGCATGGTGCATCTTCTCTCCCAGTAAGAGGAGCAGGAGGTGGTGATGACAGTGGGTCATGCAGCAACCCCATCACACAAGGGTGGGGGCGTGAGCTTGCTGGAACCCGGTGAGAACCAAGAAGGGGTGTTCAGTAATAATGCTGCGGTGAGGGATAGGTTTGGGCAATGGTGGGGGAGGGGACCTCTAGGTGATTCTCTTTATCCAAACATCCTGTTCCCAAAAGGAGCTAAATCCCTCTGTGTGGGAATGGACTGATTTGTGCCTATAAACACATTATCACCCCTTGCTCAAAATTGTGCTCCTCATTTTAGGCACAATAAGAGTCTTGCTCTTCTCTCTTTCCTTCACTCTTCCCCTTCTTCACTTTTTTCTTCTTTCACGGGTTTGCTTGCATGATAGAATATAAATGCCAGGCTATGATCTTTGGAAAAGGAAGAAGAGAAGGAGGAGGAAGGCAGGCAGGCTGGTAGGTAGGTCGGCAACCAGCAATTACAAGTTAAAACAAGTCAGAACACATTATGCAACATTTTGTTGCGGGCCCCCTCTTGTCCTTACACTAATAGCCAAAATTTGCAGATACTTATTTCCATCAACAGGGGGCTCACTCTCCCCCAACAGCTTTTCCTACATAGTCAATAGACTTCCTGGATTTGTACAAAAATCCAAAAACTGAAAAAATCCCTGTTGCGTCCCTGGTCCAGCCTGTGAGGGCGCCAGGACTACCTGGGGCCAGTCTGGCCGAAGGGGAATGCCGAGGGGTTATGCCATGAGCCTCAGATGTCGGAGGTGGCCTGTGGTTACATCACCACTAACAGCCTACCCTCCTCAGGTGTGCACAAAGCAGAACCTCTCTCTCTCTCTCTCTCTCTCTCTCTCTCTCTCTCTCTCTCTCTCTCTCTGGGTTCACACTCCTGTGTCTCTCTTCTCCCCGGCTCTGGCTGCCACACCTCTTTTTATTCCCTTCCACCAGCACCTGACCCCTCCCTCCCCCCTTAACTGACATTCCATTGGCCTCTGTCCCTGTTCGTCTCCCCGTCTTCTGACCGCCATTGGTCCAGACATTCTCTCTTTTAAGGCTGCCTGCCAGCTCCACCCCTCCCCCTCTTCAGGGCCGAGAGGCAGCTGCCGCCTTACTTCCTCCTCTAGCGTGATGGAGCTTTGCAGAACCTGCAGTAGGGAACTGTCGTCGGGTGCAGACTTTTGGGAGAGGCTGCGGAGACCGTGGGGCTTTTGCCGAGCCCATCCCTGTGGCGTGGCTCTTGGTTGCTCTGCTCTTGGTGCCTCTTTGGACCGTGGAGGCCCCTGGCCCTCCCTTACCGCCCCAGACACTCCCCCCCAAGGCTCCACCACCCCGACTTGTCCCCACCTCTGAGTACTGGGCAGTGGGGCCGATGAGGGTGTGCCGTTGCTGGGCGCTGGAGGGGTCGGGGCTTCTGTTGTCGCCTCGAGTTGCCTCCTTTCTCTGGCTCCGCTTGTCCCGCCCGGCCGCCACTCTCCCATGGCCGGTGCCGAGCTGTGGAGCGGCTCCAGAGCTTCCCCGGGGACAGGAGGCTGTGCAGCTTTGGGCGGAGCCATCCCCCCACTCCCGGGGCTTGCCGCGGCTGCTGGCAGTGTTGCGGGGCTGCCCGTGCCCGGGGCCAGGCTGCAGAGCGGCTCCAGAGCTTCCCTGGGGACGGGAGGCTGTGCGGCTTTGGGCGGAGCCGCCCCCCCCCCGCTCCCGGGGCTTGCTGCGACTGCCGGCATCATCGCAGGGCTGCCATGGGGCAGTCCCGAGTCGGGACACACACACCCCTGGGTGAATCATTGTCGGAGTCTTCCTCATGTAGACAGGACAAGAAGTCGGCGTTGAGATGTTCCCGGCCGGTGCAGTGCTGTACCGTAAATCTGAAAGGAAGTAGAGACAGATACCATCGCATTATCCGGGCCTTGTGCCCTTTTGCTCGAGCCATCCAAACCAGGGGGGCGTGATCCACTACTAAGTGGAATGGGTTGTTGGCCAGGTAGAACTGCAGGGTGCCTACTGCCCACTTAATGGCTAGGGCTTCCTTTTCGATTGTGGAGTATTGCTTCTCGGCAGCCTGCAATTTCCAACTTAGAAAAAGGACAGGGCGCTCCTCCCCCTCTATGATCTGGGAGAGAACCGCCCCAAGCCTGGTGTCAGATGCATCCGTTTGAAGGGTAAACGGGTGATCAAAGTTGGGATTGTGTAAAACGGGGTTGGCGGATAGGCTACGTCGCAGGGTTTCGAAGGCGACTTGACGTTCGCTGGTCCAAACAATGTGGTTCGGGTGCCGCTTGCCGAGGCTGTCCGTCAATGGGGCTGCAATGGAAGCGAAATGGGGTATGAACTTGCTATAGTACCCCACGAACCCCAGAAAGCAGCAGAGGTGGCATTTCGTTGTGGACAGGGGTAGATGTTCCAGTATTTCCACCTTGTCGGTTAGTGGGCGAAGAACCCCCCTCCCGACTCGGTATTCCAGGTACTTCAACTCCCGAAAGCCTAGGCGGCTCTTTTTTGGATTGGCCGTTAGCCCAGCAGCGGCCAGGGCTGCCAGGACTTGTTTGAGGTGCTTCAAATGGGTATTCCAGTCAGGGCTGCAGATTATGATGTCGTCTATGTATGCCCACGCGAAGGGGCTGCAGTGCGCTAGAGCCCGGTCTACTAATTGCTGGAAAGCGGCAGCTGCCCCGTGAAGACCGAAGGACATTCGTTGGAACTGGAAGAGGCCTTGGGTGGTCGCGAAAGCTGTCTTTTCCTTGTCTTCGTCGCAGACCAGGATCTGCCAATATCCCTTTGTCAAGTCGAGGGCTGACAGATATTGGGCTTTCCCCAACTGGTCGATTAGATGTTCTGCTCGGGGCATGGGGTAGGCATCGAAGAGGGCGACGCGGTTTACTTCCCTGTAATTGATGCAAAACCACACACTGCCATCCGGCTTCGGAACAAGAACCACTGGACTTCTCCAAGGGCTCTGGGATGGCTTGATGATGCCTAGGCGGAGCATGTCACCCACTTCCCATTCAATCAGTTCGCGTCGTTTGTGGGGGATAGGACGCCATGGGCACCGAACTACCACCCCTTCGGGTATAAGGATACGATGTTCTGTTAGATGGGTGCACCCTGGTTCGTTAGAGAACACCGGAGGGCCGGCCTCTATTACTCGGCGGACCTCATTCTTCTGTTGTGGGCTGAGCCCTACGTCTAGTACCGGCTCCACTCGGGTGCCCGGCATCTCCGGCTGGGGGATGCCCCGAACCTCCACTTCTCTCGGACGTTCAGCCAGAAGGCATGGGTTGGGCTCAGGCCCTGGAGGCGGGTTCTGTTGAGCCCATTCCTTCAAGTCATTGATGTGGAGGGTCTTGACTTGCCTGCTGGTCTGTCCACACTGGACGAGGTACGTTAACGGTCCTAACGCTCGCAGGATTTTGAACGGGCCTACCCATGGGTCTCCCTTGCTCTTAGGCATAACTCGCTTAGCCACCAGAACCAACGAGCTAGGTTGCAAGGCTCAGGGTTGGGTGCCGCGGTCGTATCACCTCTTGTATTGTTCCTGAGCCTGCTCGAGGTTCTGGTTGGCTAACGCCCTGGCAGCTTCCAGCTGTTCCCTCAACTGTTGGATGTGCATCTCAACCGTTTGGGTCTTCCCCAGGCTGGAGGGAACCCACTGTTCTTTCAGCAGGCTAAGAATCCCCCGCGGATTCCTTCCATATATTAACTTGAATGGCGAGTATCCTGTGGAGGCCTGGGGCGTCTCCCTTAATGCCAAGAGCAAAGGATCCAGGTATAGGTCCCAGGCTTGGGCGTGGTCATGTGACAAGAGTCGTAGCATCCCTTTGATGGTCTGGTTCATTCTCTCTACCAAGCCGTCAGTCTGGGGATGGTATGCCGCTGTGAAGAGTTGCCAGATGTGGAGGGTGTCACAGACCTTTGCCATAAAGTCGGCCGTGAACGGCTTCCCACGGTCTGTCAAGATCTCCCGGGGAAGACCGACATGGGCGAAGAATTTCATGAGGGCCCGGGCCACCCCAGCACTCTTCATGCTGGGAAGTGGTATGGCTTCCGAGTACCTGGTCGCATAGTCCATGAGGACAAGTATATATCGGGCCCCTCGGGCCGTCCAGACCAATGGGCCGATAAAGTCCATGGCAACTCGTTCGAAAGGCCGACCTTCAAATACGACCGGTTGCAGGGGGGCTCAGGGTGCCGGCCGTGAAGCAGTCCGCTGACAAAGGTCACAGGTCTTTACAAACCGAGTTACGTCTTTAGACACTGAGGGCCAAAAGAATCGCTCCAACACCTACTTAAGGGTGTTAGTGATCCCTTGATGGCCCGCCCAGGGGGGGTCATGGGCTTGCTCAAGGACTCTCGGGCGGTACGCTTGGGGCACCAGTACCTGCCGTCGAACTGACCCCCTCACTAAACACTCCCTATACCAACCCCCCCTTCCTGCACGATTCGGGACCCCCATTGACTCAACCGTTCATCGAGGACCGCGCCTTCGCTTACCGCCATCCGACCACGTAAGGCATCCAGGGATGGATCCTCTCGTTGGGCCACTGCGAAGGCCGGATGTCTAGAGGGGTCTCTGGTGTGCTCTCATCTTCTTCTTCCGACCAAGGGGGTCTTTCTGTCGCAGGCGCGGCCCATTCGGGAGGCTTCTCAGACTGCTGAGCCATCAGATGTAGAAAGTCTGGCGCGTCTCATCCTAATAACACTGGAAAGGGCAACGTCCGTACTCGGGCCATGGGTAACCGGTATATATGATTCTGATACCGGATGGGAACCACCACCACGGGGCACCATTCCCTGTGTCCATGGAAACAAGCGATCTCTGTTTCCCGTAAAAGGGGAAGTTTCTCTGGCATGTAATCTTCCCTTACCATGGATATTGAGCTGCCGCTATCCAGCAGAGCAGGGATCTCCTCCCCACTGATCATTACTTGTACTACGAAAGGGGGGAGTCCTCCGCATGTAGTCTCGATCTGTAGGGAGGCCTCCCACCCAACATCACACTCCATCATCGGGCAGTCGCGGCGAAGGTGGCCCAGTTGTCCACACGTGTAACAGGGCCCGACGTCTCCGCCACGGCCAACCGGGGCTTTCCCTTCGCCTGCCCCATGGGCCTCATGGGCCTAGCTCCAGCCATGGTTGGGGCGATCCACCGGGGTGTCGTTTTGCCAGCCCCGCCTTGCGGGGAAAGGGCGGTCGAGCTCTCCCTCCTCGGGGAAGCTCTGGGCCCCGGGCCCCCTTGTCACTGCCGGCTTTATTCGCTGGCTCCCTTTGCTTCGGCTCGTCCCGCCAGGCCGTGGTGCCATCTACTGCCAAAAAGTTCTCCCACAGCTCCGTGGCGTCGGCTAAAGATCAGGGTTGCCAACACGGTATCCAGTGACGGGTCCTGGGGGGCAGAATGTTTAGTAACTGTTCCAGAACCATCTGTTCCACGACCCGACGTGCCTCGTCAGACTTGGGCTGTAACCAGCGGGTGGCTGCATCCTTAAGGGCGGCCACGACACTCCGGGGCCTGTCGCCGGTGTGCCAGGTCAAGGCCTGGAACTTCTGGCGGGAAGTTTCGGGGGTGATTGCAAGGCGGTCTAAGATAGTGGCTTTTACTGTGGTGTAGTCAGCTGCTTCATCCTTAGCGAGTGCCTTCACGGCGGCTTGGGCTTCCCCCATCAAATAGGGTCCTAGTATGAAAGACCATTGGGCGGGCGGCCACTTGGCAGCCTCTGCGGCCCTTTCAAAAGCTTCCAAGTAGGCCTCGATATCACCATCTGCCGTCAGCTTAGATAAGGGGATCCAGGAGTCCCGGCTGGGCCAACCTCCATCAGCTCGGGTCCATCGGCACCACGAGCACTACTAGCCAGGGTCTGCTGTAAGTCGCGCACCAGGGTAGCCTGTGCATCTTGTTGCTACTGCACCACGTCTTGCAATAGCCTCGTGTTGTGCTCGGTGAGCCACTGCCCGAACTGCTGTAAGTCCATGGCGGGCCGGGCAGCTACGGAGACCCCGGCCTGGCTGTCTTCTGATCCCAAGGAATCGTCTGTTGAGGAGGGCGTGCTGGCGGCACAGGGCTCCAGGGGCAGTGTTGCCCGTAGCTGAGGGGGTTTCCACCCCGAGGTTTTTGGAAGATGAGGGCGAGACTTCTCTAGCGGGCCGCCAGTGCCCGCATTCTCCACCACGTTGTCGCATCCCTGGTCCAGCCTGTGAGGGCACCGGGACCACCTGGGGCCAGTGTGGCCGAAGGGGAATGCCGAGGGGTTACGCTGTGAGCCTCAGATGTCGGAGGTGGCCTGTGGTTACATCACCACTAACAGCCTACCCTCCTCAGGTGTGCACAAAGCAGTACCTCTCTCTCTCTCTCTCTCTCTCTCTCTCTCTCTCTCTCTCTCTCTCTCTCTCTCTCTCTCTCTCTCTCTCTCTCTCTCTGGGTTGGCAGGTTCCTTCACATTCCTGTGTCTCTCTTCTCCCCGGCTCTGGCTGCCACACCTCTTTTTATTCCCTTCCACCAGCACCTGACCCCTCCCTCCCCCTTAACTGGCATTCCATTGGCCTCTGTCCCTGTTCGTCTCCCCGTCTTCTGACCGCCATTGGTCCAGACATTCTCCCTTTTAAGGCTGCCTGCCAGCTTCACCCCTCCCCCTGTTCAGGGCTGAGAGGCAGCTGCTGCCTTGCTTCCTCCTTTAGCGTGATGGAGCTTTGCAGAACCTGTGGTAGGGAACTGTCGTCGGGTGCAGACTTTTGGGAGAGGCTGCGGAGACCGTGGGGCTTTTGCCAAGCCCGTCCCTGTGGCGTGGCTCTTGGTTGCTCTGCTCTTGGTGCCTCTTCGGACCGTGGAGGCCCCTGGCCCTCCCTTACCGCCCCAGACACTCCCCCCCATGGTTCCACCACCCCGACTTGTCCCCACCTCTGAGTACTGGGCGGTGGGGCCGGCGAGGGTGTGCCGTCGCTGGGCGCTGGAGGGGTCGGGGCTTCTGTTGTCGCCTCGAGTTGTCTCCTTTCTCCAGCTCCACTTGTCCCGCCCAGCCACCATTCCCCTGTGGCCGGTGCCGGGCTGCGGAGTGGCTCCAGAGCTTCCCTGGGGACGGGAGGCTGTGTGGCTTTGGGCGGAGCCACCCCCCCACTCCCGGGGCTTGCCGTGGCTGCTGGAGGCGTTGCGAGGCTGCCCGTGCCCGGGGCTGGGCCGCAGAGCGGCTCCAGAGCTTCCCCGGGGACAGGAGGCTGTGCGGCTTTGGGCGGAGCCACCCCCCCGCTCCCGGGGCTTGCTGCGACTGCCGGCATCGTCGCGGGGCTGCCACGGGGCAGTCCCGAGTCGGGACAATCCCTTCAGGGATGATTGAATTCCCCCCAAAACCTTTTGAAATGGCCTCTGCAGGGATCTGCTTCAGGCATCAATGGTGAGAGATTAGAATGTTCAAGGGTGGGCTTCTAACTGGCTTTGTCAGTAAAAGGGTGGGGGAAGGGCCCTTTCCAGGTCTATTTTGGCTTTTCAGGGAGGGAGGAAGGGAGCCTTGGGGCCAGGCCTCACAAGAGTTGCCAGTGCCAGGCTGGGGGATTTCTAGAGATTTTGTGGTGGACTCTAAGGAGGGCTGGGTTTGGGAAGGGAGAGGCCTCAGCTGGGTATAATGCCACAGAGTCCACCCTCCAAAGCAGCCATTTTCTGCAGGGAGACAAATCTCTGCTGTCTAGAGTCCAGTTGTAATTCTGGGGGGTCTCCAGGTCCCATTTGGAGGTTGGCAATTCTAGGCCTGGCAGTAGTCTAAGGATGCCAGGTCCCCCCGATTTGCATGACTCACTTAGCCTTGGCTGCTTGCTACCGTTCATCAGCAGCCACTCTGTGAAAGCTAATGAGGTGCAGCAGTTAGAGCTTCAAAGCAGGGTCTGCAAGATGCAGGTTCAGATCCCCATCTTGCAGTGGAAGTTGACTGTGTGATTTTGGACCAGTTCAGCATAACCAACCTCACAGGGTTGTTGTGCAGATAAAAAGGAAGAGGGAATAATGATAGCTGCTTTGGTCCCCACTGTGGAGAAAGACTGTAATTTTCCTAGGTAGAGGCTGGGGAGGTGGAGATGGAAAGCAGAGAGGGAGATAAAGATAGGTTGGCTGTTTGGTGGGAAGGAAATAGGGTTGCCAGCTCCAGGTTGGGAAATCCCTGGACATTTGAGGGGTGAAGCCTGGAGAGGGTGGTATTTGAGGAGGGGAGGAACTTTGGACTGGTGTAATGCCATAGAATCCACCCTCCAGCCATTTCTTCCATGAGAACCACCATTGCCAGCCTCCGGGTGAGAACTGGAGATCACCCAGAATTACAACTGTTGTCCAGGTGACAGATCAGTTCCCTTGGATAAAATGGCTGTTTGGGAGGGTTGAGTCTATGGCATCATACCCTGCTGAGGCTGCTTGCCTTCCCAAGCCTCACTGTCCCAAGGCTCCACCCCCAAATCTCCAGGAATTTCCCAGCCTGGAGCTGGCAGCCCTAACGTGAATTGATCTCTGTAGCTGGGAGATCCATTGTGATTCCCAGAGTGCTGCCACTGCAGCTGGGGGGGGAGAGGAAGCAGGTGGGTGGCTGAGAGCACTGCTACCATTGCTGCTGCTGCTCTGTGGAGTGGGGGAGGAAACAGGCAGGAGGCTGGGAGAGTGATGGGGGCAGAAAGAAAGAATGATGGGGTGGGCGCAGAAAGAGAGAGAAAGAGTGATGAAGTGGGGAGGCAGAAAAACAAAGAGAAAGATGACAGGCCAGAAAGAGAGAGGAAGTCACATGCATGGAGGAGAAACAGAGAATAAGAAAAGAGGGCAGAGGGGGAAAATAGTGTGAGAGAGGTAGGGGGTGAAGAGAGGAAGCAAAGGTGTGATGAATGAGATAACCATCCTGAAAGTTTCTTGCGGGTCTCCACTTGTATATATATATTTTTTCCCCTGGGAAAACCAGGTTGACACCCAGAATCATATATGAAGATTGAATCATTTATACTAGCTTTTCAGGGGTGTTTATGCAACACTCAGAATCAAGCAGAATACTTTATGACCTTAATGATCCATGTTTATATATGTACTGCTTTGGTTTAAGGCTCTGAATATCCCAAGAGGAGAAGGTAAACAAAAATAAAAACTTAACGGCAGTCTGAGAGTAATTACAGATTTGGATCAAGGCTCTAGCTGCTAGTTCAGGAAAATGTAGAAACAGTTCCCTATGTATAGTGGGATATGTAACACAAGTATGCTTCTGCCACACAAATAGGCTGAATGTGGTTTGGGGTGATTATGCCTACACATAAAAACTGGATGTAATTGGATGCCAAAGTGTGGCCCCATGCAAGCCCTCACGAGGATGTGCACTGTAATTCTATATTTCTATTTCCCTCCCAGAAGGGAGTAAGACAGGGTTGTTTACTCGCCCCTCCTTGTTTAATATTTATGTTAACTCCCTTATTCAGTCTCTGCATGGAGAAGAAGTGCATGCCCCTAACTTCTCAGGAGGAGAGGGGGTTCCAATGCTGATGTACGCAGATGATGCTATCCTACTGTCCCAAACTAGAGTTGGTCTTAACCGGGCCTTAAGAATCTTTAGCAAGAAATGTAACGAGGAACTATTAACGATTAATTATTCTAAAACCAAGATTATTCGTTTTAATAGGGCTTATAAGAAAGATACTTGGAGAATAAACGGACACCCTATAGAGCAAGTTAAAACATACAAGTATCTGGGGGTAACCTTCAGTTATAATGGCAGCTCCTCAGCGCATATAAGTTCTACAGTCTACTCAGCTGAGAGAAATGCTAATGCTATTATTAGATTCTTCAGGATGGAAGGCCAAGGTGTAATTCAAGCGGCCTTAAAATTGTTTTATGCAAAGATTTTAACCCAACTCACATATGGTATGCAAGTAATTACTTTAAGTGATAATAATTTTAAGGACCTAGAAAAAGTTCAATCTAAATTTATTAGAGCACTATTTAATGCGCCTAAATGTACAGCAAATGTAGTTCTTAGGCAGGAGATTGGGGTGCCAAGAGTGAAAACGAAAATTTGAATTGCTTCGATTTATTACTGGTTAAGAACGCATTTGAAACCTACAGGCCTAATTCCATCCTTTTTAGCTGCCACCCCATATCCCGAATGGTCCTCCAAAATATTGGTCAAACTTGGTTCAATTGGGCTTCATCCTGTAAGTCTTTTCGATCTAGGATTGACCAAAGCTAAATCTATAGTATCCCAACGTCTAATGGATATAGAGGCGCAGACAGAAGAAGCTCTTCTACCCTCGAGATATGGAGTTTTAAAATCTTGGGCAGGTTTTGCACCTGCTCCTTATCTTTCTAACATTATATATGATGGCTATAGATGGGCTTTTTCTAGAGCTCGTTTTGATGCCTTACCCTCTAATTTATTACAAGGAAGGTTCTTGCGTTGGCCTATCTCCCAAAGATGTTGTCCCTGTACAGGTCTTGAGATAGAGTCGGTCCCACATATTCTTTTACATTGTAACTTTTACGCTACGGAGAGGCAGCTGTTAATTTTCCCATTGTTGTCTACATTTAAACCTCTGGATGTCCACTTGAAATTTGCAGAACCAAGGATTCTAACCTTTTTGTTGGAAGATCGGAAAGAGAGGATATCTTTAGCTGTGGCAAAATTTTGCTTCCTCGCACTTAAAAAGAGGAAGCTTGTACCTCAGACAGCAAGTCAATGATAAAGTAGTATTGCTCCTGTTTCCACCTTAATGATACACTGTGTTGCTCCCGCTTTTGCTCTTAATGCTGTTTTATATATTTATTTAATTTTATGTATCTACCATGTATTTTACCTCAATCCTTTTTTTTTGGAAATATTTTATATTGGCTGGTCGCTTGACCGTACTAATAAACTTGAAACTTGACTTGATATTTCTATTTCTGCCATTGTGCACTATATTAGAAATCCTTTTTTAAAAGTAATAATAAATCTGACCACCATCTTTAAATTAAGCCACTGATTCCTTTGATTAAAGCTCTTGTGCAAAGTGCAAGTGCACATCATATTAAACATTTATTACAACATTCGCCAATTAATAATAGTTGGTTGTCATGCTGCTATATTGGCGATGGAAATGAACCAGCCCACAAACTAAAGTTTGTCACCAATTTTGGCTGGATTGTGCTTCATAAAGTGATTTTTTGTGAACGGAAGGGCCACTGTATTTAGTGATATTCATGAAGTGAAGTGATGTTCACAACCTGAAGCAATGTTTGCGAAGTGATGTTTGCAAACTGAAGAGCCACCGTGAACTTCCGCAAATCTTGATGCAGTTTGTGGCAGTTTGTGATGGTTCGTAAAGAGCAAACAGCTGAGTAGTGGGGAGCAGAAAGCAGAGGTTTAAATGGTTCTAAGCCATTTAACACACTGCTTTTTGCTCCCCATCAAAAGCAGAGGGAAGCAGGAAGTAGAGATTTAAATGGCTTTGAGCCACCATTTAAATGGCTTTGAGCCACCAAAAGTGGCAGAGAGCAGAAAGCAGAGGGTTAAATGGCTCAGAAAGCAGTGGGGAGCAGAAAGTAGGGAGTGAAATGACTCATGAACTGATACAAACCGTTTTGATTGTGAAATGGTTATCAGTTCGTGGTTCAGTCATGAACCATGAACCAAACCACAAAAATGTGGTTCATGCTCATCCATACCCAACATAATTCACAACAAGGAGTGGAAGAGTAGAATAAATAAAAAGCAATATGGAGCGATCATACATGAATAATGGATGTATCAGAATATTTGCTAGGAAAGAACATGTCTGCATATCTGATTGGCTTTGTATAAGTGAATTTCCCTAGTTCCACTGATTTTTGTGAAGAGCACAAACACAGAACATTACAAAACCCATATGAATAATCAACTCTCTAGGAATAGTAAATGACAAAAGGACACTTATTCTATTAAAATGTTTATTTTAAAATTAATTTTAATACCACCATACACTGACATAGAACATCACTAATACACGAGAGTGTTCAGACCCATTTTGAGAAAAAAAGCAAACAAGATAATTGGAATTACATAAAAATGCCAATAACAAACTAAACAGGATGGATGCAAGAAGAATCTGATGAAACTGTAGGAAAAAACATTAGCTACAAGCAATGGGTTTTAATGACCAATCAATAACCCTTCTCACTGTTTCATCAGCTAGGAAGCTGACCCTTCACACTTGCAAATCTTTCTAGGAAAGTAGCTGGAAGTGGTATTCAGGTCTAGACCACACAGAAGGTTCCTTCTAGTTTAATTGCGCCCATCATAATTATATTCCAGGAAAGCACAATCTTGCTTATTCCAGCTATTTTGTTTACCATGCTGTGCTGCTATTTTCATTTCCAATATCTCCATTGTTTTCTGCAGTGTAGTTAATTTTAGCATGCTTAAAATTAGGGGGAAGGGGTTGCCTAGAAACTATAGTGCTGTTGAAAATGTTGCAACAGTATTTATGCATAAATAAAGGAAAGTTCACAATGTATCTCTATTGACCCCTAAGAGTTTCAGTAGCAACTTCTATGAGGTCTGATTTTCACTTTCTTCTTTTTCCAATTGCTAAAAAAACCCTTGGATCATTAGAATGAGAAGCCTTTTCTTTCTCACATGAAGAATACCGTAGCAGTTCTCTTTCAACTCAGACTTCCTTTGGTCTTGCCTATTTGAGACAGATCTTTAATGACATTTTAATGCAGTTTATTGCATTTAATTATTTTTATGGCTAGAAGAACTGTAATTTGCCCTGCTGCATTCTTTGTTTAGGCCACTCCTGACCTTCACTTTGAAATTGCTTAGTTATAGCTGTTCTTGTATTTTAATCTATAGTAAGATGGGAAAATATGAAATGAAAAGTCTTCTTGCCTCCAGAGAAGACGAGAAGTATAATTATACAGCACCTTTTCTCATTTTTTAAAGCGTGGCTGGTGGTTTAGCATATAAAAACAAATGCAACAAAAGCTGTCACCACTAGTTCACAAATGATTGATTCTTATGGTAATGAAATAAAGAAACACTAAACACCCAGCGATGGATGGAGAAATAGGATATAAGAGGAGCTCATATGCCCACATACAAACCATCTTCAGATATGCCTTGGGGGTGGAATGAACACATATTGTGAATGCAGCCATGGCAACGAGTTCCAACCATTCATTTGGAAACATGAAAGGTACACATATCCATATGTATGCATATATGGTCATTTCAACA
Source organism: Gekko gecko (assembly GCA_029375565.1). Lineage (NCBI taxonomy): Eukaryota > Metazoa > Chordata > Lepidosauria > Squamata > Gekkonidae > Gekko > Gekko gecko. The sequence continues at coordinate 46,386,841 of JAPDNY010000009.1, forward strand.
TGGTTAGGAACCCTGCTTTTCCAGTTTCTCGGAAGCATGGAGAAGTTGTGTTCACATATATGTGCATACATGAACTTCTCACTGTGATCCCTTTTTCCTGATACATATTCATTATACTCTCTATGAATGCCTGAAGAGAGCTATAGCTTACTCATAATACACATTTTCTGCATATTACCAGTGGGTTTGGGAATATATAGAATGGACCCTGTGCAAGCTAGAGGGAATGTTCCAAAAATAAGTACTCAGAGCAGACAGAAATGCAGAAGGAGATGCCCATGAGACACACATTCTCATAAAGGATTTCAACCACAATTAGGTCTAGCTGGGAGGGAAAGGGCCCAGAAGGCCTTAGGGGTACCAGTTCCACTTAGGGAAATTCCTGGAGATTTGGGAGTGGTGCCGAGGGGAAGAATCGGCAGAGGGGAAGGAGTTCAGTGGGGATGTGATCCCATACAGTCCAGTATTTGTTGCCATTTTCTCCAGAGGAACTGATCTATTTGGTCTAGAGATTGGTTGTAATTCTGGGAGAACTCTGGGCCCACCTAGAGTCTGGCAACTCCAGAAGGCCTCTAGGGATTCTATACATTTTCCCATCAATAGCAGCTGCAGCAGGGGGATATCACAGCCTTGTCTCCAGTTGCTGATTTCTGCAAGGTACTGCAAGGCTGGGGCCACACAGGAGCTAATGGGCTTAGGCCTGGAGGGTGATGAGTCATGGAATAAAACTACAATAAGACACACATTTAGCAGCCCAGTGATAAAGCACCTTCCACAATTATGGGCTATTAAGACTTTGGATCTACTATCAGCTTAGTGCCTTTTGTTTACCGGGGCATGCTTCATTTATTTTCAAGCTGCTCTAGTTTCCCTGAGAATCACCAGGCAGTGTATGAAAGCCAAATGTTTTCTGTCCTAATGAGATTCTGCTTTTAAAGGGGAAATAACCTCCCAGAGGCTTAAAAAAAAAGGTCTATCTGCTCCCTTGAGTAAAATGAAGGTGGCAAATCAACCATTACGGTACTTAAAGGAAGCTAATATCTATTCAAGCATGGTAGTGTTTGACAGATAAAAACACCAGGCAGGCAGCCACATTCTGGTGCCTCAGAGAAAAGCATATATTCAAATCTGAATCCAGACAGCCAAGTTGTATGAAAAGCCCACAGAAACACTTGTTGTTCTCTGCTAATGAGATAACCATTAACTGTTTTCACTCACTTCTTTTGTCCTTGAGTCAGCAGTCTTTCATTGACTCTTCTAGTACTTTTCATCTACAGCATTAGCAATTTGCCTATGGTAGTCCAGTGAAAGCCATTCACATTTGCACAATCCTAATGTTCAGTTGCACTATTTTAAGTAATGCCCAATTAAAGTTATGTTTACTCCAAATTATATTCCTCTCCTGGGACTAGTACAGAGAAACCAAATTGGAAAGAAGAGATAGGTGACTGGTTGCCCCAAAAGGATCCAAAGGTACAGTGGGATAAAGAGGATTTTCAGAATAAGCGAGAAGAAGTTACTAGCCAAGTGAGAATGCTATGGGAGAAATCTGGTTATCTACAATGCTGGGAAAAGTTAAGGGAGAGGGAGATGGATAGAAGGTGTGACAGGCCAGTTCAGCGAGGTGATGCCCCCAAGGCCCTCATCCCTGAAGCCCCCCATTTTTGTCAGGGCTTCTTCCCCATTCTCTGCACATATATCCAGTTCAATGTAGGCCTAGAAATGAATTAAATTGATATCAAAAGGCAGGGAGTCATATTAAGGTGGAAAGGAATGCAGGGCAGTTCCTCTATGAATCATGCAAATACCCATCCTAAGGGGGATTCAGTCAAGGGCTATTTCCCCCAAGTACCTTAAACCCTCTTCCCATATAATTTAATCCTAACTAATGAGCCAGCTCTCCAAAATAATAAGCAATGGGCCAATTCCAGCAATTTCCTCCACATCTCAAAGGTTGCACATGAAGATTCCTGACTTCCCCCAATAATAACACATACTCAGCCATATCTAATTTCCAAATCTCCCTAATTTCCAAAATTCCCTAAGCTGTGGTGAGCAGAAAACAGGTGGTGAAATGGCTCAGAGCCATTTAAATCCTTGGTTTCTGCTCCCAATTTTCATGGGGAGCAGAAAGCAGTGGTTTAAACTTTAAATGGCTCACAAACTGATACAAACTGTCCTATTGATTTGTGGTTCAGTTCATGGTTCACAGACGAACCATGAATCAAACTAAAAAAGTGTGATTCGTGTCCATTCCTATTCTCTACCATGCTGCATAAATTAATTTGGCTTCTCTTCTGTGTATAAACTACAAACCCCATCTATTTCAGTCTCTTCCCCCTCCCCTCATTTTTCCAAATGTTGGTCTGAATCTGGACCTTGGTACACACAGGCTAGACCACAACTATTGTAGTACCTGAAATACACGTTTGTTTCATGGTAGCAAGGGGCAGCTTTATAGGTTACAGCCGTGACAGATCAACCTATTAGCCTAACAGAGGGAACCAGACTGGGAGAGATACTCTCCCATTCTCGTCAAGGAGGCCCCATAATTTCGGTATCAGTAGTGGAAAAGGGTTAGAGAGCAGGGAGCTTGGTAAACCTTTTCTCCCCTGTATCTGGATTTACTTGGGCATGAATAGGAGAATCAATGCTATTGGCTGAATTTGGTCAGTACTAGGATCCATTATGGCTTTGAGCCAAGGATTAGGATCTGGCTTCCCATTGGAGAACTGTGGGCTGCACTTTTATTGGTCCATCTTTAAGATCCATGCCCACCCATTGATGCAAGGGCCAGGATCTGAGTTGACATAGAACAATTCAAAATTTCTATTGTAGAGGGGTACCAAGAAGAGTATGACTGATGTGTCTGGTTGCAGATGATTGAATGAACTTGGACTCAGACCTGCTGAGGAGGATGAAGAGATGAAATGATGGTTCTTCTTGGTTTCTGGATTAGATTACCAGAGAAGTCTACATTGTGAGAGAAATTCTGAGAGCCCCAGTTATTGTACTGCAAAGTTGTGTCATTCCTCATGTCCATAATGTAAGAAGCTTTGGAGGGTCCATGCAAAAGATTTTTGATTAATGCATCCATGGAGTTCTCAGGCAGCTAAGCTATTCCCCCCTTGAAAGCACCTGGAGAAATGCATGCCTCAATTGAGAAACTCTGACTTGATATCAAAAGGACTGGTTCATCCACACCTCTTACTTTGGAAGCCTCAAAAATTTTGGACATTGGTCTTGGTGGGGGGGCATGCTACATGTAATCTTCAGCCCTGTGAGGCTACACCAAGATCCCACAACTATCGCATCATAAGGGTTTTGGCTTGTTTCTTTGAGTTTGCTATGAAATTCTGTGTTTGAGGAGACTGAGAAATATTTGTTGCTTTTGATGACCAGAATTTTGTTTGACCTAGTTTTACAGGTATACACAATGTTGCTGGCTTTTTAGGTGACTTTGTTCTTCAAGGTGCACAGTACATTCATACTTTAATGTTATTTCCCACAGCCACAGTTATCCAGGACTTCAGGGTTCAGCTGTGGTGCTTTGTTGGGAGTCTCCAAGTAATATACTAGTTTTTGTAGAAGTCCAATACCTTTTAATGATCTTATGGGGTCAGGGGATGTTATGTAGACTGTAGGAATACTTTTACAATACTTTAGGTCAGGGGAAAGGAAGCTGTCCACTGTCTGATGTTGAAGGATGAAGAATTCCTTTGGCCAGATCTGTAGCATTTTATTCTGATTTTTTTTTAAAAAAAAATGTGACTTCTCGGTTATATCCTTGGTGTGGTCAGTTTTGAATTACTGTTTGTTTTTCCTTTACTCTTTGCCAGACTAGAATGAGACTTGCAGCTAAGGTGGAAGAGGAGAATCTCAGCATTTTACCATTTGTCAGAGCACAAAGAGGGATTTCAAAGCCTGCTGAAAAGATACAGGAAATTCTTTGTGGTACAAGAAAACAATACTCATGACGAAGTAACTACTTAGCATGGGATGTTTTGCTTACGCTTATATTATGATGAAAGTGAATACTTATCCCTTTATATATAAGTGTTTTGCTGACTCATGGCATGTGACATAAATTCTCATAAAAATTAGAATCTTTAACACATGCACACACACATCAGTCCTGCAGAAACAGCTTGGTGAATCATCAGTACAGAGACACAAACATCAACAGGAAGGAAGGAAAGTCATACAGGCATTATACAATTGAGATGCATTTTGCATAGAAATGGCAAGAATAGACGCAAGTTACTGATACAAAATACAAGACAGATAGAGGATAGATACAGAAATAGAAATAAGGGCATAAAAATCACATTTGCATTTTCTTTTTGTTTTAAAATCATTCATTGGTTTCTTTGAATTAAAGGCTAGTCTTATTAGGAAGGGCTAGTCTCATTAGGAAACCACAAGGGGACCCTGGGCTAAAATCCAGGATGGAGCTCCAGAATCACTGCCACTGAAATCACCGTCTTGCCTGCCCCCCCACCCAACCAGCTCAGTCTCGAGCAAGATCTGGCCCTTATTCTTATAAGGCAGGTGGGGGAGCACAGCCACCAAGCTGGCTGCTGCCCAAGCCCCTTAGCACAGGAGGGCAGGTCCAGTGACCAACTGCTGCCTGTACCCAGAAGGGGTGGGCAGCCCCTGAGCTGGATGGCTATTGCCCAAGGCCCTGGAAGTGGTGGTTGCATGTGAGCCTCTGGTAGGGGTGGGTTGCACAGCTACCGTTTATTCCTCTTCTTTCCCCCTACATCAAGGTCATGGCCATGGGTGGTGGGGACCCACCCAGCCTGGGGCAGTTGTCCCCAGATGCCCCATGGTTAAGACTGCTCTTGGGAAATCAATGTGATAGAAGTTTCCATTGGTTTTGATAGTAAACACATTCCTGGCTATAACTCCCCTCAGACTATTCAGTGCATACCTGAAACCAAAATAGCAACGCTTTGCACAGGAAAGTCACTTGAGAGCCAAACTATACATGAATGGTGTCACCATTTTAAAGTGACTTAAAATGCTGTGAAAGCCTTAGCCTCATCAGGCCCACAGTGTGGTGGGCTGAGGTGCTCTAAATTTCCTCCACACACACCTTATCAAGTGCAAAAATGAGCACACACCCACACACCAATGGTGCAGGAGAAAACAAGATCAACACACAGTTTGGCCCATTCAGAATCAGTCCCTGACAGCATTTTTATAGACTTCAGAATGGTGGTGGCATCCTCATGGTTTTGGGACAATCTTGTTTGAGGCATATGTTTGCTGAGTTACTGCCAGGCATATGTTTGCTGAGTTACTCTCCACCCTCACTGCCCTTCCCATTTCTGATTGTCTGAGAAAGATACCTGACATAGAGAGAGAAGACCACTATTTCCCCCTTTTATCCTGGCAACTTGTTACAACTGGAAAATCTATTTTGCGTCCAGCACCATCTAAACTAATCCAAACCAATTTTTGTTTTAAGACTACAACTGCAAACTTTGGCCCTTGTGAGCATTTAGTGAAACATAAAATGGGCCATTGGCCTGATTCAACATTGGCTTTTCTTATGTTCTTATATTTTCTCTCCTTTCCCCCTCCTTTTTTTTTGTTTTGTTCTGATGTCCAGCCTGAGGATGAGCTCCAAAGCGTGCATATGGTTTTGTGATGCATACATTTTTGTTATATTTTTGTTGGTCCTAATAAACAGTGTTACATGACTATTGCTTTCAAGACATGTCTGCAGATCAATGGAGGTGGGTAATTACAACCTACATCAGGTGGAGATGACCTCTGTGTTAGATTTGAAGAAGACCTTGAATTATGATTTTTCAGGGAATGAAATCTGTACTGTGCTATATGATTAAATTAAATGGCTGAACCCAGGCTCTGAAAGATGTGAATTTGGGAAGCCTGAAAATCTAACACTGTTCATACATAATTTTGGTTATGATATTTTACTACCCTCACAGTAGGGACAACAAAGTCATTCAATAACCTGCTAACACAAAGGAATGGCAATAAAAAACCCAGAATATTAGCACAAAACCATGCTATGCTTGAGTCACCCATAAAACTGCCAATTATTTGCAATGAGAAAGACCTTTGTACACCACCATTCTGGCTATCCAATTAAGATAAGCTCTTTTCATGCATTGCTTTGGAACTGTGTTGATCCTTGATGTGAATTAATAAAATTAACGACTATTCTACTTGCAGGACCTCTATTGGCTGGAAAGATGAGAGCATTTGTTCCTTGCTGTCTACTGACTTTGAGCAAATGGTTCTGTATAGGGTGGGAGAAAATGGGACATAAAACTTGTGCATGCATAAAATATTGTACATTTGCATTGCTTTCTGGGAAAATGCTGCACACTCTTCAGAGCAGAGAATTTATATTTCTGTTTTGTATCACACTGAACACGTGTAATGTGCACATAATTAATACATTATAACAGTAAAAACATTCCTGCTTTTATTGTGGTATTAAAATTAATAGCAAATATGTTCACTCTATCCTGTGATGTAGAGAGATTCCAAAGCTAGCTAATCATAGTGTTGCATTAAAACACAGCAAGAGACTTTGTTAATCATGAAAGATAAAATGGTTTACACTTTTTCCCTATTACAGAGAGGAGGAGGACACTGTAATTTCACTGTCAGCTTTGTTCAGCGGTTTTCAGAAATAGCTCAGCTAGGCATCTGGGGCAACATATATTGGCATCATCACCAACATTTCATCAATTACAAGGGACACTCATGCATTCCCTACTCTCTTTCCAAGAATCCCTGTCAGTTCCTGACAATATACTGCACATTATTTGGTGTCTTAGTCTTAGAACACTCTCCTGGAACTAAATCCCACTGTGAATAAAATGGGATTTACCTCTGAGTTGGGATTGCTCCCTTAGTGCTTACATCTCTGTGTGCACTAATCTGAAGTTCATATTTATGCATATTCCTACTCAGGAATATTCCTATTCCATATGTATTCCTTCCTACTCAGATTTTTTTTTAAACTTCTGTAGACACAGGAGGTGTAATGTGCAAAAATGCACGTGTGCTCACATACAACAGTGTTTCAAAACACAGATTTTGTGGTTGTTTCAGCTGTTTTAATTTGATTATAAATGTATTTATTGAAATGTATTTGTTGATGTGTTGTTCACTGCCCTAAACCCTGCTTCACCAAATATGATCCAAATATGAGAGAATGAGAGAAGACAAAATAGGAACCATGATTTACCAGGGGAAGGTAGGAGCAGATCTGACAAACAGGGACCATCAAATTTATCAACTTTTTCTCTAGCCTCTCCTCCTGTGAACAGGACCAATAATTCTACATATTTCCAAAGAAAGATCTGTGTGTGTGTGTGTGTAATATTTTGATTCTAGGACAAATAATAGACCCAATTTTGAGGGAGCACTGTATACTACATAAAAGAAATAGTAATAATGAAATGAAAGACATTGTTGCAGCTCAGCTGAACTTAAAAGAAGGCTTACAGTGGAAAGAAGTAGTCGTAGAATGCACTGCCTTGACTGTGGTGCTATAATGTATGAGATGCCATCTGGAGTGTATTAAGGAAGGTACAGAGAGTTTACAGACAATTTGTCAGCAGAGCTTAACTGCAAAGAAATGATTACTGGTGACTGGGCGGGGTGGGTGGGAGTTTTTGTCCAGTTCTGAATTTGCTTTATGTTTTTTTCATGGATATTGCAGCCTAAGTTGGAAATGGCAATGTCAATTCTCAGCTATGTATCAAAAGACCTTATAGGCTAGTGGTAAAGAAGCTAATACAAAAGCAAACATTCAGTTTTATCCCAGCATACAAAGTTTTGGATAGTTTTGAAATCAGATTTAATACCAAATGAATTTAACCGTGCAGAGCATTTTTGCTAAACTTTAGGAGATGGAGTTCATTATTTCAATTAAAGCTTTATCTCTTCAAACACATATGCCCAGACACTGAGTCTTTATGTATTTCTATAAGATGATAGATCAAAGGAATGTATCTTCAGAAGGAGATTTTTTTTTCAAGCCTTGAAAGCCCCAAGATACACAGATAATATTTCTAATAAACAAAATTCTTGGGTGATGTTAGAGAAGGAGATCTGGGGCTGGACTCCTACCCAATGGAAGTCTGAAAAATTAAAAAAGGAGAAGGAGGACTGCTATGGAGGTCACCATGGCACTTACAGAGCTAGGAGGGGTGCCAAAGGCCCAAGCCTATCTGTTGTCTTGGCCTTAAATATGGAGGAGAGGAAGGGTCAAGCCACCCAATTTCTCCACCTCCCCATTGGGCTGCTCCTTCCTCTCACTGGTTTCTCTGAGCCTTCTCAGCCTGGAGAGGAGCAGTCCCAGTTGCATCCTCCTCAACCTGAGGTGTCAGGGCTTTAAACAGCCCAGCCTGATCTCTCCTGCCCCACCTCCTCAGTTCACTTTTTGTGATGATTCCTGCTCTTGCAAGTCTTCCTTCTCCTTGGGCATATAACTGGTGCTGACAAAGCACCCCCATGTTGCCTGAAGGTTCACTGACTCAGAACGGTATATCCAGGAGGCCTGATTGGCTCATAGAGCATATGTCTGTCAGCCAGCTGATTGGCCCCATGTTTTCTGGCTTGGTCCTTGCACAGCATATTTATGGTCAAGCCAGCATGGGCAGAGACTTGCTTGTAGAGTGGGGATTCAGACCTTGGTCTGCCAGATCTTAGGCTGACATTCTTAACCACTGTACCACAGTGGCTCTCGTCCATCTGCTCATTCATCTCATCAGTTCTTGTACCATTAATATATCTAGTTATCAATCTGTGGATACTTAAATTCAGAGAGTGGGCCCAGGGGCAGCAAAGACTGCTCTTCCTGCCAATCTGAGAAAAGTCCCAGATGTCCAGCTATGTTTTAGAAAAAATGCTAAAATCAAAAACAAAAACAAAAAACAAAACTCTTGGGGGATTACCCAACCAGTAACACAAGCAGTGCCTGTATCTTTAAGAAAAAAATATACCCTCAGAGGCCATTGCTATGCAATGACACCAGAACTGCCAGTGTTCAAGCTTTGATTTCTGTTTGTTAAAGGCAGGAGGAGGGGCCCCTACCCTCTTTCCAGGGCTGTTTTGGCCTTTTTGAGGTCCACGCATTGAGGCCAACTCCTCTAGCAACCACCAGGCTACTTGCTACCACATGGCTTGTATGACTTACCCAGGCCTGGTTGCTTGCTACTGTTTAACAAGTGGCATCCCACAAAAGCCAGTGTGATGTAGTGGTTAGATTCAGACTAGGATCTGCGAGACCCAGCTTCAGATTTGCACTCTGCCATAAAAACTCACTGGGTGACCTTGGGCTAGTGCCCCCAGTGGCAGCCCATTAGCTTTCCTTGGTAAAGCAGTAGAGCTCCTAACACTTCTAGTAGAGAACTGTGAAATCACCTTGTGTTTCCTGATCTGCTTTCAATGTAGTCAAAACATTAAAAACTACTCCCAGAGTTTATGTTAATCTCCATATAATTGGCTCAGATTATTTATCTATTGGACTGTAGATGGTTTTGAACTTGGCATCTCAGAAGACAAAGCTATGAAATAGAAGCTGCATTGTTTTGGCACAGAATTGTCTCAGTGACAACATGGAATGAAAACGTAGATCTCACATTCCAGTATTTTTTCAAGCATGGCTTTGTATCTTCTGCTAGCTATGTCATTCCTAGTCTATAGTACAGTACACATTAGATGAAATTCATAGTTTTGCTCTAAATTAGAACAAGAACACAATTAACAAGTCACTTTACTACAGCTACATTCTTGGCTCTTACAAAAGGGGGAGGAAAGATCAAATTGGAACTCTCTTTTGTTACTACTGTAACAGAATAATTTGGTTCTTGCTTGCAAATTCACATCTATCACATAGGTTTTTTGCCAGGCTTGCTCAGCTTTAGCCTTTGGTTCATGAAAGGGTGGGGGAAGAAGACATTCAAAAATAGGGTTGCCAACTAGTTTTCTGCCAAAGGCATTTGATCAACAGACCAGTCATTGCAGCTTCTGGATGAGAGAAAACTTCTATTTCATTCCTTTCTGTTATACAGCATCTAAAGATACTTGTTAGGAGAATGTCTAGACCACACTGCTAATCCCTGAGAAGAAAGGAAATGCCAGGTAGAAAGAAGAAAATGCAAAGATGAGCCTGGTGTGATGACTTTTTCCAATGAAACTCTTCAAACAGTGTGGCAAAAGTTGCCACTTGTCTAAATGTGTTTCTACCAAGTAGGAATTAATTTCTAATCCCTGCTGCTTCAGCCCCCCCCCCCAAATCTCTGTTCGAAGAACTAGTGTAGTGTAGTGGTTAAGAGAGGAGAAGAGAAGAGGTTGGATTTATATCCCGCCCTTCACTACCCAAAGGACTCTCAGAGCGGTTTACAAACTCCTTTCCCTTCCCCCTCCACAACAGACACCCTCTGAGGTAGGTGGGGCTGAGAGAGGTCTGACAGTATCTGCTCTTTTTCAAGAACAGCCATGCCAGAACTATGGCTTGCCCAAGGTCATCCAGCAGGTACAAGTGGAGGAGTGGGGAATCAAACCTGGTTCTCCCAGATTAGAGTCCGCACACTTAACCACTGGCAGACTCTCATCTGAAAAATGGGTTTGATTCCCCACTCTCCAAAAGAAACCTTCTGGGTGTCCTTGGGCCAGTCACAGTTCTCTCAGCCCCACCTACTGCACAGGGTTTCTCTTAAGGTAGAGAGAAGTGGGCTATTAAAACAAACAAGATATTCTTCTTTGGCTTTTCCCATGTACAACTTAAGCAGCCTGAATAGTTTAATGTGAGTTTGTCAGAACTTGGCTGCTAAATAGGGTTGGCCATGGTTAGTACTTGGATGGGAGACCACCAAGGAAAATAGGGATTCCTATCCAGTGGAAGGCAATTAATCTCTTGCCTGGGATACCCCATTTGTGCAATCGCCTTGAATTGGTTAAGACTCAAAGGAACGTTCTTCTTCCTGTATGGCTCAAACCTGTAATTCCTTATTTTGACACCATTTCCTGCTTGCATGCTCCAATTTTTCTCATAACATTTAAGTATTTTTCAAAGATATTTGTATGTGAATAAATTGCTATTATATGTAAATTATATGCATTAAGGATGTAGATTGTATATTAAAACTATACAATCTGCATTAAAATATATATATGAATACTAAAGGCCAACACCAAAAAAAGGAAATCTGAAAACATTCTCAGCCCTGGCCCCTGCCTGGTGGAATGAGCTCCCATTGGAAATTAGGGTCCTGTGGGAGCTTTTACAGTTCTGCAGGGCCTGTAAGACAGAGCTCTTCCACCAGGCCTTCAGTTAAGGCAGTGGATATCCAACTCAGTCTGGCCTCCCCCCTGCCCTCCCCAATGAGTTACACTCATGTGTCTATTGAGGTAAAATTTATTTTAAAGTGTTTACTGCTGTAGTTAATTTATTGTATTTATTGTATGTATTTTGTTATATTGTATTTATTGTTGTAAATCTGCATTCAGCAGATTATCATAGGTTAGAACCCACCATGAGCCTGCTTTGCGGGGAGGGCAGGAGATGAATTGAAGGAAATAAATAAACAGTTAAAAATGAAATAGTTAGCATTTGTTAACCCTCATAACCAAGTAACCATTAAAGTCAGAGAAGCCATCTCTGAGTCAAAGACAAACAGCCATATGTAATATGCTATGTTATAAAGAAAAAAAATTGAGGAATGATCTGTCACCATAGATTTGCTATTCATCCATCATTTATTTTACAGAAACAACAGTTATCTGGAGGTTCACATCCCAACTCTTCTACAAATTCACTTGGCGACCTTGGGCCAATAACTGTCTCTCAGCCTAACAGGGTTGTTGTGAGGGTAAAATGAAGGTGGAAAAAAATGTTGTCTGCCCTGAGTGCCTTGGGTAATGGCAGGATAAAATGTTCTAAATGAAATAAAATCCAGTTTTCCTGAAGCATTTTAAGCATCCACACAAACCATGTTGCCAACAATAGTCTCTCCCAATGACCCAACCATATTTCCCTGTGGTATTTCAATCTTATCAGCTTCCATGAAAGAGATCTTGAATTTGGGATTCCATGGTATGATTATGATATACCAATTTTGTACAAGATTCTCATATATTTTATTCTTCAACCTGAAGCTTCTGAGCAAGCAAGCAATTTCCCCTTTCTCCCTCTGCAATTTTTCTCCATGATTTCCCCCAACTTTTCAGCATCTTAATTGTCTGCTATGGGAAAAGAAAATGAAGCCTGCCCTTTTGCATTCTTGGAGTAACCTTTTCAGCTTGAGAGTCTCCTGAAAGACACAACCATTTCTGCAGCAGGTGTAGTTTTAATGATGCTTTGATGCCATATGTCAAATCTCATCACTTGCTGTGAGGAGTGACATTTCTTTTGATAGCTCCTAGCAACGGCAATACAGATTGTTGGTGGTCATCTCATACTGTACAAATAGCTCCTTCAGGAAGTATATTTAATTTCAAGTTCATGTTAGATTGCATACTGAATAGTATTATGTCCTCAGCAGTTCTCTTTTGAATAAGATGAACCTTATCTCTTTAGAGCCGTCACCTCTATTTTATATGTATATAAGAAAATTACTTACCTAGATAACCAACACCACAGTGCCCAGCAGACCACTGATGAATACAGTACTTATATACTATTAAAAGAAACATTTTCATAGAAATGTGAGTTTCTTGCACAGCCACATCATGTTTGGCATTAGAACATGTAATTATATTGTAGCTTCATGAAGAGGAGGAGGAGAGATTAGATTTATACCCAGCCCTTCACTACCTGAAGGAGTCTCAGAGCAGTTTACAATCTCCTTTCCCTTTGCCTCCTCACAACAGACACCCTGTGAGGTAGGTGGGGCCGAGGGAACTCTTTTGAGAAGTGGTTTTGAGAGAACAGTTCTGAAAGGACTTGTAACTGACCCAAGGTCACCCCAGCAGCTGCATGTGGAAGAGTGGGGAATCAAACTTGGTTCTCCAGGTTATCGTCTACCCAAGCCATAACAGTTTTGGGCTTTGCCATAGAAGGTGGGCATGCATTATTTACAAAGTTGTAGAACACTCAGCATTTGGGACGGGGGATACACAAACCTTCTGTGAAGATTATTTGAACTGGACTTGCAAAGAACTTCTACAGTAGATAATTCAGATTCAGAACATTGCTGCAAGGAACATAAAACACCACATTCTTCTTTCTCATTACTTCATGGAAAGCTATCTAATCAGCAGACTTACTACTTAATTTGGGAGGATGGGGCAGTGTTCAGCATGTTCAGGTTTGATGAACTATAATAGTGATATAAAGCTGTATGACAATATTTCAATCCTGAATATGAAAACCAAAGAAAAAGATTGACTTAGTCATACATACATACCCAGAGGTTTTACACTTGTCTCATATTAATAGCTGACTTTCCAAAGCTCCACTATTTGAGTTAAAAAATAAAATCAACAGTTTCATGTTTTATGAGAGTTATAATTATTTGTTCAGGGAAATTCTTACATGGCTCAATGAACATTCCCCTTGGGATATATAAATGGAGCCCAGTAGGACACTGACATACAGATTTGCTAATCCAGGAGGGCTTCCATCTAGCAGGACCCCAACAAAATGTCCTCTGGAATATCCCTTAGGATCTAACAAAAATCCAGTGCTAGATATTTTTAGAGAAGTCAGAAAATGTTCAATTTAGTTTCAGTGTAGTACATGCAGTCTTATTATACCTTAGCATCATAAATATGGAAATTGTATCTAGTCCAGGAAATCTGAAACTAGACCATCCCACCCAGATGACTATCCATACTCTGCTGGAAGATCTCCAGTGAAGAACAGAAGTAAGTGGATCCTCTGTTCAACTGCTCAGTGTTGTCCATAGAGAATAGTATAGTGGTAGGACAGCAATCAGTTTTTAGGACTGACAGGTATAGTTGAGACATCTGAGCATGAGAACTCCAAACGTTACTTATCAAACCAAATCACTCTGAAGGTCACTGGTGCACTGTAGGTAAAGTTAGTTGGTATTCATGAAAATTTTCCAATGTCTGCTGTATGACTGAAGCGACAGAAAAATAGGTTTGATCTACAAGATTCACAGGATAGATATATTAGTACTAAAGGCTTCTGAGGGTGGGATTATGATCACAGTGATTATGAAGCAATCCCTACCCAACCATCTCCCAAAGGGGTTAATTCAGGGGCAAATGGCAGTTCTATGTTTCTGGCAGTCTATAAACCCAACTATGTACATTACACAGAGACCCTTGAACTGAATAATGCTGTCTAGTCTCCAAATGTTTTGGTATTCTATTCTATTGGGGGGGGGGGTTACCCCTTTTCTTAAACAAAGAGCTGAGCTGAATTTTTTCATGAGTTTTTATTTTCATGTCAAAATGTGACTGTTTGATGAGGAAGTGTCTTCCACCTAACATCTAAGCAAATTACACAGGATTCAAAAGTGTTTCTCTACTTTTCTGTCACCTGGTCATGAACCTAAAGCTTTGCAGAAAACCCTAAAGGCTGCTGTTTATATTTCTATGAAGCTGTGAAAAACCTGAGCTATTCCACAGGCCATAACTCAGAGAAGCTCCCATACCTTGGAACCAAGGAATCTGTGCAGTCCATAAGCCTGTCTGATCAAGAGAAATTGCCTAATGCAATTTAGCTAAAAGGTATGCAGAATCTGCTGTACTTTTACCCTGCAGTCCATGTGACTGTAGATGATCTGACAGAATTTGGTTAGCTGATCTCATGGATAGCCCAGCAAAACTCATTAAAAAGTAAGAGAGTCTGCTAGATAAGTCCATTGTGTTTGCACTTTTCAATAATATTCTTTAGGGGATGGTGTGACCAAGGCTGAGTTCAGACTGTCAGTTTGCTCCGGTAGCCAGTAGTAGCAAAAAAGCCCCGGAATAAACTGTTCCAGGTTTTCCCGTTCAGACAGCCCGGGCTACTGCCGGAAGATGCAGGGCGGAGCCGGGTGGGAGCATTCAGACTGCCGTGCACGGGGGAGAATGGCCAATCATACCGCTGCTGCCTTCTGCCCAACATGGATTGCTTCCCAGAAGTGGAGAAATGCACGACACACGTGGGCTTTCGGATTTGCTACCAGTTTTATGAGGTATCTTTTTAATCCGGCGGTGAAGCGCAACAGCACGGGTTGGCTATGGATGGGGGACGCCAGGCAGATGTGCCTGTGTGAATGCCCAATTTACTCCGCAATTGAATTGTCGCTGGCCCGGGTCCCTACCAAGGCAAATTGCCAGTCTGAACTCAGCCCAAAATTGTACACAGTATTCCAAATGTGATCCCTAAAAGGCATGACAACACTGGCCATTTCATTGTCAATCTCTTTCCTAATAATCCCTGACACTTGCCGATTCTGCTACTGCATAAAGAAATATTGCTGTATGTAATGAATCTATTGCCCATCAACTTTATCGGGCATCCCAAGATCTAGTAGTATAGGGGACAAGGAAGAAACATTCTCTCTGATTCTCTGTCCTCTCCGCATTGCATCCAAGGCTTGAGAACTTCCTTGAGCAATATACTTCATGCTACCCCAGAGCCAACAGTTGCCTGAAAGCATAAAGTTTACCCTTTAGGAACTTTTTCACACTTCCTTCTGGTATCCTATATGGAGCCGAGAGAAAGAGAGAGTCACGATTGTGCTAAAAACAGGGCTAATTTTCAACAATGAAAATACAAAATGAAACTATTTTGGCTTAGGTATATTTTTATAAGACACATGCTGAGCTTTTCAATTAGATACCGATCTTTTTTAAAAAGGAAAACTTAATATACCTTTTCCTAGTTCTTACTATTGTTCTTAATTCTTTTGACCAAAATACCTTCTGGGCTTTCAACACCCTCCCCCACCAGATAAAGATAAACTTTTTAAACGTGTAGGTTGAAGCCTCCATTAGCTATATCATAGTATAGCCTCAAGGCAACACGCACCACATTTTGAGAGAGAATGCAAAAAGTACATGCTAGCTTGTGCCTGATGTTTGAAAAGGAGAGAAGCAATCAAAGTGAATGTAACATTTGCAGGAAGTATGTAACCCCTTGGTATTCTTTTTCCTATAAATGTATGATTATTAATATGAAGGTTGCCAATATTTTGCTTCATATTCATGGACATCATGGAAATTTCTTTTGTTTGATTTATGGAGCAAGCTTGGGTATTGCAAAACATGGGACATTGCTAAGATTTTATAAAGCATCTGTGCAAAATAGAACTGGGGGGATGTTACCAAATGTCCTACCATTTCAGTATGAAGATACTCATCTGATCTCAGAAAAAGGCTACTCACAGCCATCAGAAACCAATTCCTGTTATGTCTTAACAGTGAATGCTGCCTATTCTTTACCATGTAAAGCTTGAGTTTATGTACAGGATCATAAGATGCAAAGGGTGCACCCCCAGATGTTGCCACAGGAGGAAAGTGTGTCAACCAATGTGAGGAAGAGGCCCGCTCCCTCCCAGCAGGGGAGACACAGAAGAGGAGCAGGAGGCCTTCCCAAGAAAGGCTCCCTGAACTCAGGGCACTGTGGGTGGGACATGAAAGCAGGCCACCCTCTTAGAGGTCATCTCCCCAGGGGATGCCGACAGTGCCATCCAGAATGGCTACATGGAGGGCCCAGGAAGCAGTCACTCGCCTTGCCAGCAAGATGACTGCTGTGGATGGCCAATCCTTCTTCCTTGTGGAGGACATAGCCTTTCACCAGCTACTCCCACACCTGGTTCCCTGGTACTCCATCCACTCATGGAGGACCATGAGCCAACAAGTCTTGCCTGCTATGCACCACTCTGCAGTTGTGATGGTCAAGGCTGAGCTTTCCAGAGCACAAGGCAGAACTGTGCACTTCATGGCAGACCTCTGGAGCACCCAGCAGCATGGCTACCTCTCCCTCACCACCCACTGGTGGCTTCCAGAGGACCTCTCTGTCTGGACTGTCCCAGGCCCCAGGATGGGACAATCCTGCCACCAAGCTACAAAGTTGTTCTGCTCCATGCACATATTTGCCTTTCTGTCATTCAGAACCTCAGTTGGTGGGTGTGCTCTGGGCCTGCATGTTTAGCCTTGGGGGCGGAGAGGCTGTGAGAGTTGTGGGCAGGCTTCTTTTGCTTGTCTAGTGGGGCTGGAGTTGCCACCAAGCTGTCATGGAGTTACTTTGGGGAGCCCCTGTGGGAACTGTTGTCATGTCTGCCTTTCTGTCATTCAAAATCTGCCTTTGGAGAATTGGGGGTGGCCCAGCCAGCTTGACAGATGTTTCTTTCCCTCTGCAGAGTAGAAGAATTCACTGCAGTTGATGGGTGTGCTCTGGTCTGTACCTGTGTGTTGCAGTCGGGGGGGGGAGGGGCTGTGAGAGTTGTGGGGAAGCTTCCTTTGTTTGTCTGGTGGGGCTGGGGTGCCTGCCAAGCTGCTGTGGGATTACTTTGGGAAGCCCCTGTTAGAACTCTGGGTGATGTCTGTCTTCTGTCCTTCAGAACCTGCCTTTGGAGACTTGGGGGAGGGGGAGCTGTAAGCATAAGTGGGATGCTTACCTTGCTTTCAGTGACTGGCTGGGGGGTGTCTGCCCAGATGAAGTTCCCTGTGAGTTTGGCATCACTGGCTTGTTCCTGAGCCATTTCATAGACTCCTGTAGCTGCAGCTGTCCAGAGAGAGCACTGGAGAGACCTTTTTTAGGGGTCCATAACTGGGACCACAGAAATGTAATCTGCCCCCAATTTAGAGAAGGTGTAGAGGAGTGGGCAGCAGGGTGAGGTTCTCTGTGCATTTGGTGTTTGTAGCTTGCAGGGGGTCCAGTCTATACACTGCTGAACCTGACATTTTTCCTTGGGGCATCTTCGGGGGGTATAATTCATACCCCTAAGTCTAATCTGCACATAGCTTGGAGAGCATGTAGAGGAGTGTCAGCTGGAGATCTCCTGTAAGGTTGATGCCTCTAGTTTTTACAAGGTCCATTCTATACACTCCTGAACCTCTGGAACTGGCACCTGTTGTTTTCCGAGAAAGCACTTTCCTGGGGGCACCACATTTTGGGGGGCATAGCATGAACCTCATAAATCCAATCCTTATCATACTTGAAGGGCAGGTAGAGGAGAGTCAGACAGAGATCTCCTGTGAGTTTGGTGTCTCTAGCACACCGGTGGGCTGACCTACTGGTTCACAAACTGAACCAGTTCATTTAACCCTGATAAGTTCATGAAGGTTCGTGGTTCGCAAACCAGGCATGCCACAAACCACGGCCCACAAACCAAACTGAACTGCATGTTACCAGGTTCATGCCCATCCCTACTGATGAGCCGCAGTGCCACAGAAAGCTAGCCAAGCTGCAGCCAAGTCTGAGAGACTTTCAGAAGGCCTCACAGAAGCAATAAAAGACTCTAATCACCACTTTGGTTCCAGCTTTAAGTTGTATTATCTGAGTCTGAGTTTTGCTCCTGTCTCTCCTGCTTTGATTTCCTTTTGTATTAAACCCTATTTCTATTTTAAGTTCTACATGTGTATGGTTATAGGTGACTGGAGGGTCTGGGAGTTGGATTTTTTTATTTGTTTATTTATTTTTACTCCTGGCCATCCAATGGGCTGGAGGAACTGCTACTTTCTTTTTTTGTCACTCCCCCTCCATTAACCCATAATTTTTTCCCTTAACTGGAGTTGGTTAGAGAAGCTGGGGTTACACACCAAACAGAATAATCATGACATTAACATCAGTCCCAATGTGCACATTGATAATGCAGAAAGGGAACATATATGAATCAACCAGAAACTTCGGTAAACTGCATGCTGTCTCTATAAAATAGCAAAATGGAAACGCAACAATGGAGAACTGCTGATGTAGTAGTTTCACAATGAAAACAAGTCAAAGTTGTTTGGTATTCTGAAATTCAAGGCAAAATTCAGCTTAATATAATTTGGGGGAAATCTAGCCATCTGAACGGGCATTTCTTTTTTTTGCAGCCCTGGGTCAAATAGGACTCTTTTGGTTTTTTATGCAGATTCAGTTCATATATAACACAAAGACAGGGTTTAATTTTAATTTGTGAAACTAGGTTCAACTCAATGAGTACCATGCAAATCCTGGTTTCCTTGACAAATGCTAGTTTTATCATTTTGCGTTTGGCCAGGCATCTATGTAACCATGGAGTATGTGAGGGGAGTCCTGGGAAACATATTAGGATTAAGACAGAATGTCTGTACTGGTATGTCACACAAAACCATAATTTAGAATAGTAGCAGTTAATATATTTCATTATGGTCTGAGTCCAAGGTTTGACAGATCTTAAGTGGCAGAAAAGAACAAGAGTCCAGTAGCACCTTAAAGACTGACAAAATTCGTGGCAGGGTATGTGATTTCATGAGCCACTGTTCACTTATTCAGATATGGAGTTATCTGAAGTTTTTAAGGTGCTACTGGACTCTTGTTCTTTTCTATTGCTACAGACAGACTAACATGGCTATCCATCTAGATCTCAAGTGAGTATAGCTAGCAGAGTGGCCCATATATGGAAAATAGCACAAATTGTGGTTGGTTTAATTGAACCATGCTTCATGCCATGGCTGAGTGTACCCTCAGAGAGTCACCTCAGGATATAATTGCTAAACTGGGACTGACATTTCTGGCCCAAGGTCTTCTCTGTGGAAAGCTTCATGCTACTGCACTCTGAACAAAAGCTCTAGGCTGCTTCTTGGTGGTGTTTCCTCTCATTGTTTCAACTCCAGCATGATAGAAAGTGAGAGAAGGACTTTGTGCTTTGTTCAAAGAGAAACAGGTATGGTGTGGCAATATTGATATAGTAATATGGTTCCAAAGCACTTGGGAGAGGCAGTCCTTTGTAAACTACCCTTAAAAATCAGTGGCATCTAAAAATATTCTTGGTGAAGAAGGCAACTTTTGAAATCATGTTGATATTTTGCCCAAGTAGGTGTTTTTTTTTTTCCTTTTCTTGGTTGGGAATTAGGGTTAGAGCCTGGGGACAGTGGGGTTTGGGAAGGGGAAGGACCTCAGCAAGGTATAATGCCATAGAGGTGACCCTCCAAAGTGGCCATTTTCTTCAGGGAAACTGATCTTGGTCATCTGTAGATCAATTGTAACAGCAGGAGATTTCCAGATACCACCTGGAGGTTGGCAACCTATTATGAAGACTTTCTTCAATATTCCTTGGATGTTT
This sequence comes from Gekko gecko, assembly GCA_029375565.1. Taxonomy (NCBI): domain Eukaryota; kingdom Metazoa; phylum Chordata; class Lepidosauria; order Squamata; family Gekkonidae; genus Gekko; species Gekko gecko. The sequence continues at coordinate 46,407,048 of JAPDNY010000009.1, forward strand.
GAGAATTGAGCACGAATTTCCAGTTCACCTCAAGTTCTACTTTACCAAAAGTATTTTAATGTTGGTATGAAGTAAAAAATCAAACAAAACATTACACTTTTGATAAACTTTCCAAAGTTCCATTCTACCACTTCAGCAAGTGAAAAAAAGTTGACCTTCATAATTCCTTAGTTTAGGACTTGAGCCTTAGTGGCCCATAATCTCACTTAGGAAAGATAATTAAGGTCTTGAATTCTTTTCAAGCTTGGATTTTAATTTGAGGTGCAGGAAAATTCCAGCATTCCACTCCAGCCTCCGTACTTGTAGCTACTTCTCTCATGGCAATAATAACAAAAAGGAAGAGAGTTACACCCCTGGTATACCTCGTTCCCTTTCCTAGTTGTACCCTGGAGGGGGGGAAATAATGTATTTGAATGATGCCAACACAGTATAGCATTGGAGGGGAGAAGTCAATGCCACAGTGAGAGGAGGTTACAGCAAGACATTCTTCCCACATTCCATATCCAATAGACTTTCTATCATTACGTTATTGTTGTCACTGCTGAAGTGCATACATAAGCCACCACCAGAGGGTGGTGGTTTAAATGGTTCTAATATGTGATTTTATTATGTATGTTTTAAATTATTAGGCCTCTTGGTGTTTCTTGTGAGGGCAAAAAGGTGGAGTATAAATTTTGTAGAATCAATCAATCAATCAATCAATCAAAGGTTTGGAGAATTCACTGAAAAGCCCGGGCAAATTTTATTTATTTATACATTCATATTTCTAGCCTGCCCTTCCCATGAGTGGGCTGAGGGCAGATAACACATTTTTTAGAAGTCTTGCACAAAACGACCCCCCCCCAAGTTCTGCAACATCACTCAAAATTGGCCATTTAATATTGACAATCACTTACTTCAGCTGCTCTGTAGCTACCATAGTGCTTCTTGAAGTAGATGCAATTCATGTGCACAGAAACTTAACAACTTTAATGCATTGTCAGTGTCCTTAAAAAAAAAACACACCATGTTGTACTATTCACTCCTTTGTTCTTTGCCTGTCTCTTCCACTAATATTTGCTGATGGCACACATATCCACAGAAGCCCTTGTCTTTCTTTGGAAATAATGTCTGATGCTATAAAGACAACTGATATAAATAAAGATGTCTTGCTGTTGTTGTTTTTGAATGTACTATGTTTCTTTTCCTTTCAGTGGCTTGTCTCAATCAGCATGTACTCCCTGCCAGTCCTGCTTTGTAAAATATTTTACATCTATCTTATGTTCTGTTTGGCACTTTGTGTTCCAGGATTTTAGAGGGGAAAAAAATCTGGTTGTATTTTTTGCTTGGAACAACTTGCAGGACTTATGCCTTAGACACCATTTTGGAACAAAGATAATGATATAACTATAGCTTGCACCATTAAAATTTTTGGAAGCCGCTCACCAAGCTTAATTTACTTGCAATTCCTTCTTTCCTCAAAGAGAGTTCAGTTCTTTAAAATGTTCCTTGCATCCCAATAAATTGAACCTAGAGGAGTGCCAGTTGTACAGTTTAAGTGAGCCAAATACTGCCTTCGAACAAGGAACTGATTAAAGACAAGAGATCTTGTTTGTATGGCAGCTAAAAGGCCCAGACTTTTCCATTTCCACTGTATCTGTAAATAAAGCAGAGAAAGACATTGGTAAATAACTAATAGAAATACACACATTTCAATTCAATACATGTACTGCAGCTCTGCATTCATAATCATAATCAGATACTCACAATACCACTCCATGATTGTTTAGTCTGCATAAGAGAGTGAGGAAGGATTAATCCAGACCCATGCAACCATAGACAGCTGCCAATGTCACTGGTCATTTCAAACAGGCGATATGGATATACAGCCCCGGCCTCATCTATTGGTTGGTAATCCTCAGGGCTTTTTTTGTAGAAAAAAACCAGCAGGAACTCATTAGCATAATAGGCCACACCCAACAGCAGAAACTCATTAGCATATTAGGTCACATCCCTGACAGCACAGCTCATTAGCATATTAGGTCACACCCCCATGTTACCAGAAGTGTGGTCATCCAGCCACACCCACCTTCTGTTTACCTCATTTGTTGTCAAAACCCAGGGCTTTTTTGGTAGCAGGAACTCCTTAGCATGTTAGGCCACACACCCCTAATGTGTCCAGTCCTAATCAGCTTCTGCTGTTGGATGTGGCCTATTATGCTAATGAGTTCCTGCTGGGTGTGGCCAACTGGGGAGCCAGCCGGAACTCTATTCCTGTGTGTTCCTGCCCAAAAATAGCCCTACCCCTAGATACCTCTTCCACTGAAAATGAGAGATCCCTCAGGAGGCCTTTGCAATGCCTTTCAGAAGCCTTTTGTTGGTCTCCCCTTTCCTGTGAAAGGGGTCCACAGGAAAATGGGGAACAGTGGGATACAACTCTGTGCACACCTTTGAGCCTCATCAAGCAGAGGTGATTTGAGGGCCCTCTTGGGGACCTGGGGACCCAGCAGCCACCAAACCATGCCAACCTCTGACACCGTCTCATACAGATTAACCTAGGGACACATGCAGGCTCCTAAATTGACCCAGTCATTCTTTTTCCTACTAATACAATCATAAAGGCCCATATATTTCACAAGATTGAACTCTGAATTAAACTAAAGATGTAATGGAATATACTTGAATAGAAGAGGATACTGGAAAGAAAATGTTTACAAAGAAGATTTGTTATTTTTTGCTCTTTCTGACAATATTTTGATGCAAATCCGCAGGGTTAGTTCTCATATGACTAGTGCAGAAATAAGTTAGTTACAATCTTCATCTGGGAAATCAGTTTGACAGAGTTATGCAACCTCCTCAGCCAACTGTTTTCTTTTTTCGAGATATTTTCAGCATTCCTATTCACCCTGAACTGTAAGGGGAAGGTGGGTTAAAAATCTAAATAAATATACCCATGCAGAAATATGAAAGACAATTCTCATAGAATGATCCTGTTTGGTTACAAAACTTCTGCCATCACTGATAACTGAACCTTTCAATTTGAATTTTAAAGCACCTTCTCTCCCCTTAGGGAAAGAATCCTGTTCTGTTTCACATTCATTGACTTCCTACCCTGTTGCTATACCCCAGGGCCGGGACCTCAAAAACAGATCATGATATTTTTATCTTCTTGGTGTCTTGGCATCACTGATAATATCAGTACCTCTCTGGAAAGCTGAAAGCTGTTGCAGTGACAGCAGGGAGGCATGGAAAGGAACCAACAAACATGGAAAGCTATAGATAGAAATATGAACAGACATCTCCAAATATATGAGTACATAGCCAAAAAAAAAAAAAAGGCAAAATCAAATGTAATCAGAATAGGTTGGCATCTGTCTGAATCAAATCAGTAGAGAACAGATATAGCCTTAGAATTTCCCCATGTTACTATTTCCATTACAGGAATAACACTGGGCCTTTCTTGATGTGGTGAACTCCTTGGTGCAATGTCAGTGTGTAACATTATTTCTGCTCAATTACAGCAGTCAGAGGACCCAACACTGTTCTCCAGGTAAAGTCACAGGACAACCATACGTTCTCAAGTGCATAAAACAGAATCCCCAAACTCTCTGTTCTTGATAAATGGCTTCCATATAAAACCATCTCCCAATTACCATGAATACTACAGCATCAGACCCCTTGTTTTCAAGACATGGCAGAGCATTATTTCTCTTCTCCTATTTCACTTTCCTTCCCCCATGTAGCCTTTCATCTGTCCTATTTCCCATGGTGGACCAGTTAATCCAACTATAGCCAAGTCCTTCTCATTGCTTCCTTGTCAGGGCCCCACTTTCTCTTATCCTAAACTCCATTCCTTTTTATCCTACTGCACTTTCCCCTTTCAGGCAGCTAATCAGCTATGTCTTCTCTCTGAATTATACTAGTTATGGTCTAAATATGCCAAAGTAGGGATGCTGTAACACTTGCAAGTTTGTTTCACTTCCCATTTGCTAGTGGGAATCAGGCAGCCGACAGGCAGCTCTTTGAAAACATCCTGGAAACTTTTTGGCCTCTCTTCTGACCAGCAGTCAGCTGATACTTTATCTGCAGTTGTCTGAGCTGCTCGATGCAATTGGAATCTATTACTGTTTTGCTCACAGTCAGGTCATGAGTGTCAACTGCCAATGTTCACTGAGAAATTCATATTATCTCTATCCCATACACTGGCTCTAATAGACCCTTTCCACCACCACCCCAACAATGATGGGTGGGGTATAAATCCAATCTCTATCTCTTCCTCTTCCTCCTCTTCTTCTTCTTCATCTTGCTAATGTCACCCCTCTGCTTCCTGGATTGTCCCCACATTCTTGGCTTGGCTCATATGACTACTGGGGAGGGACTTGTCTTGCTTGGGTGTCTCCACCTGGGACTCCTTATCTACAGATGGCTGCCTCTCTCCACCTCTCCTCTGGCTTTGGCCCCGCTTCCCAATCTGGGAGCATCTGCTGTGCTAGGCCCTGCACTGCCAGCATCTGATTTCCTGGTGTCATTTGTGACACTGAGGTCAGGGCTGCAAGCTCCCCCACTGCCGCTCCCAACTCCCACACACCTGAGGAGCCCACCTCTCTGATGGCAGCTTTGGAGGAGGTGAGGTCTCTATATCGATGGGGGGGGGGGGCATGAGGCTGCAAAGTCCCTTCCGAGTCTCAATCTCCTTCTGATTTCTTGGGTGCAGACTCTTTTTTGGCTGATGATTGAGCCAAGGAATAGAGAATCTTTAACAATGTCCATTTCTTCATCATCAGCCTTAAATCCATGTAATTCCCCAGTAGTCTTTACTTTTGTCAGTCAGGCAGAACTTTTATTAATTACAATCATATATAAAATAGTAGAATAAGGTTTAAAAGGGTTGGGAAGTTGGAGTAACTAAGATAGTGTAACAAAGTGGAAGATAAGTTATCTGGATTTTTTTTTCTAGTTTGTTCCTGTGACCTCAGAAAATTTAAAAGAAACTTAGCAACTTGACTAGTGATAAAGGAATTTCAGTCAGATAAAAGTTAACAGACAAGCCACTTGTCAGGGTGACTGGTAAAATCAGAATGAGGGCCCTAATTAAAAGATTCCTCTGCTCTAGATGAGGGTGACAATAGAGTAGAACATGAGATATGGGTTCAAGGCCTCTAGCCCAACAGGGGCAGAGCCTTTTGTCTGCAAATATCTGCTGTAGAACACTGCAGTAGGCAAGATGTCAAACTTAGCTAGCATGAAGGCTCTGCAGATTTGAGGAGCTCTGAGATGGAAGAAATATGCATCCCAAGTCAGGGATGATATCTAAGGCCAAGGGAGAGCAAGTTCTGTTTGCTACTGCCTACAGGGACTGCCTGTCAGTATTCTTTAACTGCTGGCACAGCAAGTGAAAGGTTTGATGTCTCCCAAGCATATAGATAGAATCCAGTGGTACTCCAATCAGTTTAATTTTTCTTAAAATATGATCTGACCAATTGCTAGAGTAAGTATCCAAGAATAAAGTATATATGTAGCTAGGGTATTCTGATAAAAAATGGATGCACAGCTAGAACTTTAAGGTCTGGAGCCAGGCCCTCAGGGATACAGACTGGTCTCCAGGCACATAGCTGTGTATCCAACACAATTTGGAATGCCCAGGGTACAACATAGGAAAAACACTTGAATCATCTCAACTCTCTGATTAAAAGTACTAATCCAAATAGGAATTCCATAGAGCACTTGGGCTATGGATCTAGCATTAAAGACATGAATAGCAGCAAGGACATATTGGGCCTCATGGGCATAAAAGAAGCAGACCACAGCTGATATATTGCACTTTGCCAGGTTAAGGACCTGATTACGAGACAATAGTAGAAGAGGTATAGAAAAATTAAAATGTCTAAATTAAAAGCATTTCAAACATGCAAACAAACCTGGCAGATACTTGGCATACTGTCTAAGGAAAGAGAAAGAAAAAAGTAATAACAAATGCAAAGAAAGGAAATCAAATTACATAAAAAAAATACAGGAACCATTTATTCATGCTTATTCAGGATTATATAAAAAGAATTTGGTTTCAGAAGAAGGACTTGGACAATATTTTAAAGACATCCCAAACAAAATTTACACCAGAACATAGCAAAATTTTAAAGCAAACTATAACAATTCAAGAAAATTTCCAGGCAATAAGGAATATGAAAAAGGGTTTTCAGTGTATGGAGGCTTGCTCTTGGACATGTCTCATCGACTCTCTGATGGAGGTGCACCAAGCCGAGGTGATCAGGAGGGGTCTTGGCTGGTTCCAGACCCCCCAGGAGTCTCTGTAGGAGACTCTCAGCCTGGGGAGCTGGGATAAGCCTCTCCCAAGGCGACGGCCAAGGGATCGAGGCTTGCCTGTCCCCGAGAGGTCCTGACACTGAGGAACCAGTGTGGCACCCAGAGCCGACCTCCGAACGAACGGACAAGAAAATAAGTGAAACTAATCTCCACAACAAGCAAGCCCATCTAAACAGTGAGTTAATTAAACCTCTGTATAAGCGAAGAAGTCTCAGTTCACTAGATCATTTTTAGAAGGAGTGGCGGGTGGGAAAGGGTTGGCAATCCCCCCCGAAACAGAGCAGTTTCCCAGTGCCACAAAAAAGAAAGATAAAACAAAACTAACCATACGAGACTTCATTTAAGCTTGCAAGCTTCATTTTAAACCAAAGAACGTGGAATTCAGATTAACTTTACTTTAAAACTAAAACTCTTCTTCACTGTAAACAAATGGTGGGGAGGGTGAGGAGAATGGCAGCAATGGAAAAGAAACTTCTGCCAAGAAGTACTATGCCAATGACTCCCACCCACTCTCAGGAAGCGGCTGCAGACTTTTCAAATATGCTTGCATCCGCTGCTGGATCAAATATCTACTATCAACACCAAGCTGGATTCCATGCAAAAACAACTTTCTCATATGGAAAAGAAAGCTAATCAGACTGATAAAAGAATGAAGAAAGCTGAAACAAGGACTATCGATATTAAGCAACAATTAAAAGAAGTCTAGAAAGAGGGAAACATGGATAAAAATCAATTACTTCAACTTCAGCTAGACAAAGCCATACACATTCTTCATTTTCAAGGATTTCCAGAACACAAGGGAGAAGACATAAAAGCAACGATAAGTGGAGTGACAGCCTCAATTTCAGACCTTAAAAAAGAGTATCTACAAAGTGATATGGACTTACCCTGACTTCATAAGAAAATTGTACTTATCCTGACTTCATAAGAAAAAATAAACTACCGGAAGAAATTTACATTAAATTCTATAAGAGAACAATGAGAGACAATGTTTTAAAAGCTACAGCAGGGAAATCACTACAGGTTAATGAAGAAGAAATTAAAATCTTGAAAGACATTCCATTTGAGATCCATAAGCAATGACGACAATACAAAGGCCTAGTCCTCTTCCTACAAGACAAAGCAATAATCTACAAATGGAGCTTCCCAGAAGGACTTGTGTTTAAATACAACAATAAGAAAATTAAAATTGACTCAGTTTGAAAAGCCAAAAACTTTTTGAAAAAACAACTGGGCACATATAAAGACGAGAATCCAATTATAGAGGAAGGAGAGGAGCACAGTGAAGAAGAATAGGGATGTTCTTCAAGTGATTCCAGCAGCTCAACGTCTGAGTTGTAGAAAGGAGCAGCAGCACCCAAAACACCAAAAGTGAAGAAAAAGCGCAAAAAATAAATGTTTCATTTTGGATTTCAAAATACTTGATTTTAGCATAATTAACCAATAACAGATAGAGGATTGATCTCACTGTTTTTATAAGTCTATGTTTACTACTACTTATGTAGGAGTGATATATGTATTTGTTACACTGCAAAATATTTTTGTCATAAGTTAGAGAGAGATTTTCCCTGTACCACTACCCTTTAGAATGTCGGATGTAGCATATAAAACCAATAAAATTCTGTAAAAAAAAAAAAAAAAGGAATATGAAAAAGAACAAAGCAATAGGCCTGGATGAGCTGACAGCAATGTAGTACAAACACTCTGAAGAAGTGTCCCTGAGATATACAGGTCCCTGGCTGTATGTGGCCAACACGGCAAGAGGCATACATAATGTTAATATATAAAGAGGGCAGCAATGCAACATTCACAGTCATATAAACCTATTTCTCTACCGAATGTGTATTATAACTTTTTTTTGTCGCAGTAATGGAAGAAAGACTAAAAAACTGTATACCAATTCTAATACATACCAACCAAATAGCCTTTGTACCAAAGAGATATATGAAAGATAATGTACAATTCATAATATATGCAATCGAATTTGTGAACAAGAAGAGAAAGAAAGCAGAATTTTTATTTCTGGATGCAGAGAAAATATTTGATAATTTAACATTGCCTTTCTTACTGAACAATGGAGTTGCGGTGGCTCAAACGGTTAAGACACTGAACTGCAGGCTGGAAGGCTGGTAGTACAGCAGTTCAGGACCCGGGTGCCGCATGACAGAGTGAGCTCCCATCTCTGGTTCCAGCTCCTGCCAACCTAGCAGTTCAAAAGCAAGAAATTGCAAGTAGATAAATAGTTACCACTTCAGTGGGAAGATAACAGCTTTCTGTGTGCCTTGGCGTTTAGTCATGCCAGCCACATTACCACAGAAACATCTTTGAACATCTTTGGCTTGGAAATGGAGACGAGCGCTGCAACCCTAGAGTCGCATTCGACTGGCTTTCGAGCAAGGGAGCCTTTACCTTTACTTCTTACTGAACATACTTCAGAATTTGGGCTATGGCTCTGAATTTTGGAACTGGATGCATGGTATATACTCGAATCGACAAGCAAAGTTTTTGATAAATGGAAAATTAACAGAAGCAATCCTGATCTAAAAAGGAACATGCCAGGGATGTCCTCTGTCACCTCTACTATTTTTCCTATCAATGGAGATTCTAGCTACAAAGACCAGATAAGACACCATGATTCAGGGAATAAAAGTAGATGATGTAGAGTTCAATGAAATGATATGCCCTTGGTTCCAGCAGTCTTAACCATCAGTCATCAAAAATCATTATGTTTGGTATTTTTGGCCACTGTGTGACAGAGTGTTGGACTGGTTGGGCCATTGGCCTGATCCAACATTGGCTTCTCTTATGTTCTTATCACAGTATGTAATGGAACATATTGTAGAATTTGGATCCTTTTCAGGCTATGAGATTAGCAGAAAGAAGACAAAAATATAACAAAAATTTTAACACAACAAGAAAAGATTATAAAGAGTAGAGAGTGTTGCCACCAACCCTATTAAATATATGGCAATAAATGTGACTGGGCAAAACTGTACTCTTAAAAAAACAATTACCAGAAGATATGGCAATTCCTACCTGTAGATTTATCTAGATGGAAAAAAATTAAAATCTCATGTCTGGGAAGAATCTCCGCAATCAAAATTAATGTATCACAAAAACTAAATTGTCTATTCCAAATGTTACCTGTACATATAGAAGAAAGAATATTGAAAGAGTGGCAGAGATGGATAAACCAATTTATTTGGAATGGCAAGAAACCAAGAATAAGCTTGAAGATATTACAAGATGAGAAAAAGAGAGGAGGATTCACAGTTCCAAATATAACATTATATTACCATTCTGGATTGCAGATTGGATTAAAAACTCAAAAGATAGAATAGTAAAACTTGAATCAGCAGACCTAGATGAAGGCTTACACAATTCTTCATGGATAAAGAAAACTAACATGATAACACAAGAAAGAAGTCATATCATCAGAGATGGACTTTTGGGAATATGGTTTACACACTAGAGTTTATTGAGCCCTCCAAATTCTCCACTCATGTCCCAGTAAGGTATTAATATTAAGGCTAAATATCTAACCTAAACACTCTTACAAGCATTGGTTCTAAATCCAGGGATTATCTGGCAATACTGAATCCAGTCTAAATACAAAAGGGTGCTCCAGCCAACCTGGCCCAACCAAAGTCAAAAAGTGTCACAAAGATGGAATCCAGACAAAGAGTAAAAACTAGACCGAAGAATCTTTCTTTATGCCCAGCAACCCATGCTGGCATGTTTCTAGCCGACCAATCAAATGTATAGCCAACAAAAGTTATATCCCACCTTTCTGCTCTTACAAGGGCAGCCAAGGTGGCTAACAATTTAAAACATACAAGATAACTTTTTATTATAAAATCAGTAAAATCAACCCCCCACCCAAACAATTTTAAAAGAGTTAAGAATAACAGTTAAAATATGTACAAAACATAAAAACATTGGTTGGGAAGGAGGAGTCATTGAGGGAATGCCAAACAAAACAAAACAGTCTTCACCCACTGATGGAAGACAGCAACAGAAGGGGACAGATGAATCTTCCTGGAGGGAGAGTTCCAGAACTTTGGTGGCATGACTGAGAAGGTCCTCTCCTGGGTTGCTCCCAGGTTGATCTCAGAAGGCAGGGACACCTGAAGCAAGCCCTCCAAAAATGACTGTAACAGTTGAGCGGGTTCATAAGGGATTAGGCACTCCTTCAGGCATGGTGATCCCAAGCCATATAGGGCTTTGAAGGTCAATACCAGGACCTTGAATTGTAGCAGGAAACAATTGGAAGCCAGTTAGATAGGTCAAGACTGGACTGATCTGGTCCCCATGACCCTTTCCAGTAAACATCCTGACTGCAGCGTTCTGTATCGATTAAAGTTTCTGAATACTTTTCAAGGGCAGATGCCACCCCAATACCAGGTGTCTTGTAACATCTACAACTGTGCAGATGTTACCATTAACATGGGGTGGGGCTTAAGCCTCAAATTTGTTGTTTTAATCAATTATTTTCTTTAAACCTGTGGGTTCCCCTAGATTTTCAGACCCTTACAAGTTAACTCTGGCTCTCCTCACTGTATGGACTTGCCTAACTACACAAAGAGTCCCCCTTCACTATTACATACAAGGATATACATAGAAAAGAAATAGGAAGCTTTTACTTATTGATACACTAATGCAACCAGCTTCTGTGTAGCACTCACAGGTAACTGATGTGACAAAGCTTGGGGGTGGGATTTAAGTTGGATTTCCCCCAGGAATAACATGTGGCTGTTTGAGCACTGGGAATGTGTTAACATTAAACATTATTCTCTTTCCTGACCCCAAAGTGAACCACATGCACGAGACAGGATCCAATACACCAAACAGACAATGGTGCACTGCAGAAAGACACTTGCAGAATCCAGCGGTGACAGGTAACAGCCTGTGTAGAATATAACAACGGATAAGCTACTACTTAAGACACACACACACACCACTTTCTTTGCACAGCATAACTGATTGCTTCCCAAAGAAAGGAGGGAATCTTTTGAACTTTTAAATAATAAAGGTAGGGGAGCGAATCCGTGTGTGCTTATTGTAAAAACATTATTGTGTCCCCCCCCCTTCTGCCTGATTTCTTCTTCTGCTTCTCTCCTTTCAATTTACTTGTCCATGCTGACCTTACGCTCACAGTTCCCACACTCCTCATATTCTCTAGATTCTTCTTCAAACCGTAAATGCTCATTATTTTTTTTGTCAAACTTGAGTCAAGTGCAGGGTAGACTTAAAAAAAAAAAAAAAAGCAGTCTATGCTATTATATCCACAACAGCCAATTTATTCCTCTAAATGTGATCTTTTTTTCAGTCTTTTCCAATCATTTGTTTCCACAATATTGCTACAGCTTCTTTACACGAGGTTTTTTTTTAGTCACTACCACCCCTCATCCCTTGCTTCTATATAACTACTTGTACACCACTGAGAACCATATTATCTCAACATGTTTCCTATTATTTAGTGTGCACTGAGGTGTACATTTATCTCATTATGCTATGTAGTCTGAAAAAATACATAAATGTTTCCATGCTTGTTTTTCATAATGAAGTGAATAAAGACTGGCAGGGCATAATTTTCATATTTTACTGTTCTTTATTAACTTCTGAGATCTGATGAGATCCACGAGAACGTTTCCCACACACACACACACCCTGCATCTGTTTCCTACATTTTTTCTGCCTGCTGGTGTGACTGTCCTTGTTTTCATCATCCACCAAGAAACGGTGCTACAGAGCTGTCTCTGCCTACCTGATAGGGAGGGAAGGATAAAAAAGATCTCCAAGTCTCTCCCCTGCCACATGCTTCAATAACAACTGAGCTACTAGGAATTCAATGGTCTATGGTCGAATCTGCATTTGCATTTTTAAATCAGTTTCGTGCTGCTGTGACGCCATCAAGCATAGAGAAAGACAGCAACACAGCAGCACGAAACTGATTTAAAAAATGCAAATGCAGCACAAAACTGATTTAAAAATGCAAATGCAGATTCGACCGATGGAAGCACTGTTGTCAGGAATAGTTCCTGGAATATTATTCTCTGATTTGGTGGAAGATTGGGGTGGGCAGTTTCCATTAGCCCTCCATTGTGAAGATTCTGTCTGCCATCAAAGCAGCTGTCTGTGAAAGACCTATGATAGCAGAGCCTTGTACCCAGGATGTTGTTTTTCAACTGTTGAAAGCTGGGCTGAAGAGCTAAAGGATAGAACAGCAGCATTAAAACTTGGAATATAAACAAACAAACAAATCAATCAACTCTTGTGAAGAACTGATGACAGGGGTTGGTATCACGGGGTAGATCCTGAGGCCTGAGAGAAAGAGCATCTACTGTAAATCCTGACTTGTTATAAGGTAGCAGCTGCAATAATCACAACTTGCCTTCTTGTGGGTGATGGAAGCTAGGAAGACAAACAGCAGTTACCATTGCTTTCACAGGCCTGCCTCTTTCTTTGCGATGTGGTGGCTGTTGGTGCTCCTGGCTCTTGCTGGGTGACAACAGTGGCACCTGCCTTCTCCCTAGGTCTAAATGAGAGAGGAACAAACTGATGGAGGAGGATGAGGAGATGGCAGTGTCCATGCACACTGTAGAAGGGTACTGTTAGCAGTCAGACCTTTCCTCTCATAGAGGGGCAGTTTATAGTTTATAGAGACAGAAACACCTCTCTATACATCACTCCAATATCTTAGTGCAGGGCACTGTTTGAGCCAAAATGAAACCAAAATGGATGCCAACTAGGCATCAGCCTGGGAAAATAGTTTCAAAATGCAAGTCAGAGAGGCTGACTCACTACACTCCTTCCCTACCCTGGCAAGATACATGACTTTAGAGCAATGGGTCACCCAGGACCTATTTATTCACTTAGCATAATCCTATCATCACCAAAACCTCACTTTCCCTCACCCATTACACCTTGATTAAGTGGCCATTAAGTAATGCTTAAATCTTTTCACCTTCTCAGTTCTTCTTCCTATTTGATACTTGCAAAGTCATCAAGTTTTTCATTCCTTTTTGTCATAATTCTGGTTAAGCTGTTTAGTCATTGTTTTCCAGCAAATGCGTCATGCCTTTCTGAGGGTATGTTTTGTCCTATAACTGGACCACCCTGCTGCCCCAGCAATGTGTGTATGTTCCTGGTACCAATGTCACACACACCCAGTCTGTGGGCTCTCCCCTCTCTTGCCTCCCAAAACACTTTCTGTTTTGCTCTTCAGCTGCTGCTTCTGTGGACCTCTTCAAGATTGGTAATTACTGTATTTTTGCTTATTTTCATTTTCCTTTTTAAAAAAACCTTTCTGGTTGAACATCTGCCTGGTTTATTTGAGAGTTCCTTTAAAGAAAAAATCCTGGTATGCATAAGTGGAGAATCCCAGTGATCTGCATCTCACTCTTTTCTCCTTTGCTAATTCCCCCAACTAATTAGGAGACTGCCTATTTGGCTAATAGTACCATCAGAGGACATCTAACCTATAGCCTGCCAACATCTGAAGCCAGTCTTTGTCTTGTGTGATGTCTGTCTCTGCAGTGAAAAGGGCCATTCCTGATTATGCAGTTCTCTATGTGCATCAGAACCCTGAAGAGCTTTAGAGTGTAACAGTTGTTTACACTTCCTGACTGTTGTACCAAAGATATGACTGTAGCTTTACTTTTAGGTCACTATAAGCCACCTACGATCAAAGTTGCTGGAGAAAATTCACTAGAACTAAGACTGTTTTAGAAGTTAACTGCAAACTGCCTATATGTAATAGTGAAAGGGCAACTTTACCTCTGAGTACAATGCATGATGCTCATAAGAGCCTAGCTTTCTGGAAGTTCAAGACAGCATATATGTTCCTGGCTACTGTATACTTCAATAACAGCCTTCAGTGCATGAACTGGAGACAGGACGCTAACTCAGATAAAGTCTTATTCAGTCCCAGTAAGACTTTCGTGTGTTTCATGTGTCCAGGTAACCTGATTAATTCTGAACACCTTACCTTAATTATGTCCTGGGAATATACTGTGTTTTTCACGCTCAGCAGCCTCCAATAATTCCCAAATGTTCAACTTTCAGCATTGCATTATACTAGGTACTGAGAAATTCTTTAAGGATTCTCTTAAAATTGTTATTCTTCTACAGAGCAGTCCTATCCCCAACCTACATCCATATGGGAAAGATGATCTCCTAGAAGCCTTTACTCTGACCAAGCACAATAGGGTTGCCAGGCCTGCTCTCCAGAATCCCAGGAACTTAGGGAGTGGAGCCTGGCAGGAGGATGTTGTGACATTAGTTCCAGACGATCACCTGTAAATTGCACCACAACCTTTAAATTGCATCACAACCCTTGTGATTCTCTAGTAATCTTCCCAGTCTCTATGGTAAAGACCACAGAGGCAGAAACTCCTAGAGTTTGCAGATGCTGTGATATTTGTTCCCTCACCATTTTTCTCCCACTGCTCAACTGATTAATTTCAAGTGATCAGGGGGTGGGAATTCGCCTGCTGCGTTGTAAGCCTAGAACCCACTGTTACACCGGAAGGGGGGGAGAGAGTACTAGAACCGCAATCCCTTTGTACCAGCAGGAAGTTATCATCAGCATAACTCTTAGTGGTGGTGATAGTAGAACTCCTCCAGTGTTAGGTACAAAAAGTTGGCAAAGCAAGGGTTTGGTGGTGAAGGAATAGAGGAATTACTCATGGTACATTCCTGCCATTTGTGAGAGGATAATGCTACACATGCAAAAGAGGTGACATAAATTAGAACATCTTCAGTAAATTTAGTAGCCATCTCCAAACACCATCTGGGATGTAAGGACCCCCAAATCTACTCCCAAATCTAAGCTTTGCCTTGAGAAAGTTTCATGTACATCTGTTGAGATTCAAACCTGAATCTCCTGTTTCCTACAGAATTGCTGTTGAACGAATGAGAACTTTAATGGTGCTACCTGCTATGAGTAATTGTTGCTGTTTTCCCTTGATCTGAATGGAGCCATTCTTTCTACAACAGGAATGAGCTTCCAGTGAAGCTTTGCATTGTCTATGTAAATGTCCTACATACAGAGCCCTGGTGACTTATGAAGGGGGAGATATTATGTTTCTTTATATCTGCATGTTTAGTATTGTATGACAAGAATACATAGTACTGGGTTGTTTTTGGCCATCTTTGTGTGAATTCATTTTGTCGTGACTGGTAGATGGTAGAAAACTTTGAAGATACATTGTGGGTTAGGGATGGGCATGAACTGAGAAATGAACCACAGTTTGAGCATGAACCAGAGTGGTTCATGGTTTGTTTTGAACCAGTTCATTTGGTTGTATTATTCCCAAATACAAAAGCAAACCACCTTTTTTCCCTGGAGGTTTGTTTGGTTCATTAGAGTGGCTCATTGTCCTGACAGCCTGGTGATGGTTCACTCAATTCCTAGACAAAGCTGGGGGTGAATTTGTGGAGAGGCCTAAGAATGGCCATAGCAATTGTCCATAGCTTGATTGGCAACTCTGGGAGCCAACTATGGAGCTCCCATTCTGCTCTGTGGGAACAGATTGTATATATGCCATACCCTTACTCAGTGGCTTTAACTTTGCAGCAGGAAGAAAGAGGAGTTAGTTGTCATCAGGGATCATTTCATAGAAAAAGAGGTGCAGGAGCTCATTAGCATGACTCATTAGCATAACTTATCTGCATATGTCACACCTCCTGGCATCAGATGAAAGGGAAGGTGGTTTAACCCCCCATCTCTTCCATGGCTTGCCCGGGCACCATAGATGAAAGGGGAGGCAGTTTAAACCCCCTCCCCTTCTGTGGCCCTCCCACAGACCCTGCAGCTGTGGGGCACCCCGGGGAAGCCAACAGCTTAGATGGAAGGGGAGGCCATTTAAACCCCCTCCCCTTCCATGGCTTGTCTGCATGCCCCGCAGCTGTGTGGCACCGGGGCAAGCCAGCACCTTAGATGGAAGGGGAGGCAGTTTAACCCCTGCTCCACTTCCATGGAGCTCCCACGCACCCTGCGATTGCGGGGTGCCCGGGCAAGCCAGCACCTTAGATGGAAGGGGAGGCAGTTTAAACCCCCTACCCTTCCATGGCACTCCTGCATACACGTTGACTGCGGGGTGCCTGGGCGAACTGGCAGATTAGATGGAAGGGGAGGCAGTTTAAACCCCCTCCACTTCCATGGTGCTCCCACGTGCCCCACAGCCGCGGGGTGTCCAGGCGAGCCAGCAGCTTAGATGGAAGGGGAAGCAGTTTAAACCCCCTTCCCTTCCATGGCTCACCTGTGTGCCCTGCAGCTGCAGGGAGCCCAGGCAAGCCAGCAGCTTAGATGGAAGGGGAAGCAGTTTAAACCCCCTTCCCTTCCATGGTTCTCCTGCATGCCCTGCAGCTGTGGGGCGCCCAGGTGAGCCAGCAACTTAGATGGAAGGGGAGAGGTTTAACCCTCCTCCCCTTCCATGGTTCTCCCATGCACCCTGTGGCTGCAGGGCACTCAGGTGAGCCAGCAGCTTAGATAGAAGGGGAAACAGTTTAAACCCCCTTCCCTTCCATGGCTTGCCCACCTTAGATGGGCTGCTTAGAGCAGGGGGAGGGGCTTGGTCATGTGCCTCACCCCAGGTTTCTCACTCCCAGAGCACTGCTCCTGTGTGCTTGGCTCCAACCCACCCCTGGTCGTTATGTGATTGAGTTAGGAAGAATTGCTTGTTGTTTCCTGTGGACACTTGCTTTGGGGGGCTATAATTCAGACATCCCAAATCTAGTCTTCGCCAAACTTGGAGGGCAGGTGGAGGAGCACCTGCTGGAGACTCCCTGTGAGTTTGGCACCTCTAACTCATGAGGGGGCTGTTCTACCACCTCCCAAACTCATGAATCTTGAACCAGTTCAAGAAATGGGAAAAGTTCATGAAAGTTGTGATTCGTGGTTCATGTTATCAAATGAACCACGAACCACCATTTTCCCAGTTCACGACCATCCCTACTGTGGGTATATCTGTGGATGTAGCTACTTTATGTCCCATTTCTACAACTGTTTTGTTGTTGCACATGCTGCTGGATAAAAATAAAATAATGCTATATTACACTGTATGACAAGTGCCTGGTGTATGAGCATTCACTTGTAATTCTTTCAAAGCCCTTCTATGTTTCTGTCAACTGCTCTATTGTTTAAAAGTTCTTTAAACTCAATATTTCTTTAATTAAGAACACTGGAGGAAATGCATGGCCTCTGGAACCAAGTCAGATTTTTACATCAATTAGGTTAATTGACAACAATTAAACACTTTCCCAATAATGACCTTCTCACTTTTGTTAACAATAAATCAATTGCACTTTGTTTTTCAAAGGAAGTCAAATTGAATCAACAATGGTTTTTAAGCACGTTGATGTGATACTATAAAAAGAAGTACATAGAAGATACTATTCATATAAATAGATGCAGTGGGAACTTACTATGCTAGGTGCCTGTCCTGAATGTTCATTCCCCTTTTCATTCTTATTTGACTTATGTTGACTTGCAAGAATATAAGAATGGCTGGTTTTGATTCTAGACATAGTTATAATTAATGTAATTAGATTATAACTAACTTGAAAACAACAAAAATGAAAGAAAAACTTAACTATAATGTGTGGTTAGTTACCATTTTAACTTTGCAACATGGTATCAGATTCTTAAGGCCAAGGATGGCCAATTACCTTGGGAGGGCAGGCTCATGATATGGTAATAGAGAGAGTGAGTCTGATGGCTTCTTTCAATGGCAAGTTGTTTAAGTCTGAAGAAAAGCTTCTGATCAGACTATTTATTTATTTATTTATTAAATTGGATTTACCAGGCCACCCTTCCCTACAACTAAGGATCAGGGCAGCTTACAACAAATGATATACAATCTCATACAAACAACATTAAAACAGTCCAATAAAAACAGTGGACAAAAACAATGTATGTACCCTACGTAAGATGGCAGAGAAATCCTAACTCCCCAGCCTTCCTGGGGGGAGGGGTTATGAGGAATGGGGAATCATATGAGAGTTCCAGAAGAAGTCCCGCTGCTATCCTCAACCAAAAGCCCAGTGGAACATCTCTCTCTGCCTTACATGCCCTGTAGAAAGATAGCAACTCCCACAGGGCATGGATGTCTTCTGGCAGAGCATTCCACTAGGCAGGGGGCAGAGCTGAAAAAGCCCTGGCCCTGGTCAAGGACAGCTGGACTTCTCTCAGGCCAGGGACCACCAGCAAGTTCTTATTTCTGGTACCAATGGTACCAGATTGGCTCTGTCTTTGATACCTCCCTCCTCAAGCCACAGGATTCTGAGATGTTGTATGAAGTGCTTTTGATTCCTTCCTCTAACCAGGAGAGGTTGTTGGTTCTCATATTTTATTTTTTAAATTTTATTTACAAAAAAGTATGTCACCTTTCTACCCTTACAAGGGTCACCAGGGAGACTAACATTTTTAAATATACATAATAAAGCTACATTTTAAAACCATTAAAATCATCCCCCCCCCATGAGGCAAATCACCCTAATTCCCTTGAAGGATTAACATGATTATTCATTGGCCTGCTCCAACTTGCAGGTGTCCACAGTTTGGGCCTTCCTGCAGCTACCATCCTTATCTTCTGCAAGGTCAGATTCAAGAATGTGATAACTGGTAAATCATGAAAACCTGTGCTCAGTTGGGTAACCAGATGGGGGAATTAGGAGAAGACATTAACGTCTTCTGGAAAGTTCCATCAAGGGAGATTCCTGATTGGATCTGAGAGACCACCTGGTGCCAGAGGGCAAAAGACTATGATAAAGCTACAGGCCAAAAGGAAACCATGCTAACTTTATACTTGTGCCATGCTAGTATGCTTTGGTATGTTATGCTACATTCAGGGCTCTTTTTGTAGCAGGAATTCCTTTGCATAGTAGGCGACACATCCCTAATGCAGCCAATCCTCCAAGAGCTTACAGAGTTCTTCTTACAGGGGCTACTGTAAGCTCTTGGAGGATTGGCTACATTAGGGGTGTGTCACCTAATATGCAAAGGAGTTCCTGCTGCAAAAAGATCCCCGGCTACATCATGATGGACTGCAACATACAGAATGCTTTAGGCAACAGCTTGGATTCTTATGCTGCCATCTAATACCTGATACCAAATATATTAGATAGGAAGTTAGCCATTTTTCTTTCTCTGTTGCTAAGCTATAGAGATTGTATTGCTTAGTGATATCCTTCTTTAACTGTTTAATAAACTTTTATATATTTTCACAAAGGTCTGTTTTATTTGTGTGCATCTAACCTCAAAGACCTACAGGGCTCAGAGCTGCTAAGGTAGAATGTAGTGGTGGCCTGGGGACCCAGGCTTGGTCTCTGACACCCCACCACACATGTGCATGCACACACACATGCGCACACACACACTTCCATGATTAACTTCATGGCCCTACAATATATTTGTGGCAAAATTTAGAACAATGCCTCCTCATAACAATGCCTCCTGTCCCCATCATATCCTTAGAACAATGCCTTCCTTAGATCAATGCCTCCTGCCCCCATCATATCCTTGAGATTCATCAATAACACTTTTAATATCTGAACTTCAGAAAAATCTGTAGAAAAACTGCAGTTAGAATTCTTATGAAGGTTTGATGCTGTCTAACTTGGACTCAGCAGGGGCTCAAAATGATTAGCTCACAATAAAATGCAATAGTTCCTCTTTACAGGTTTCTGTACAGTATTCAGATTCATTATACCTTGCTGATTCATCATTCAGCATTTCAGAAAGGTCTATGCCCTGTTCTCACCTGAGCTCTCCAATGTAATATACCTTCTCATGGAAAATGGTATTTTCTTACCTCTCTTTGTAATAACTACTGCCTACCCCACCATTCTGGTATTTGTTATTCTAGGTATCAATCCAATGAAGTGGGGTATGCCTCCCAAAAGTTTATGCCAAAATAAATGTGTTAGTCTTTGAGGTGCCACATGATTCTTTGTTGTTTGGGCTGCAGCAGATTCACATCAGCCCCCTGAAATTAGGCCTGGTTGGGGAATGGGTGGGACAGACACAGAAAACATTAAATTACAAAGAAAAGGAAACCAAGGTGGGTGGAGGTCTATTTTTAAACTAAACAGGAAAAAAGGCAGGTGAGGAGACCAGCTTCCCCTCTTCCTGTGCTTTACTTTGGTGCTTGACGCATTTTTCACTAGCGTGTCTTAACTTCTGGTACTGGAGCCTGGCTGGACAAAACAACAACAACAACAAGCTTCAGGTATCAGAGAACAATGAGATAAGGCACAGAATTGGGAAAAGCTTGGAGACCCAGTTCAAACCCATACTGGATTACTTGTAGACCATGGCCAACCACTGTCTCTCAGCCTAAAGTATTTCCCTACTGCTGTGAGGCTAAAATCGATGGGGGGGGGTGATGCTGTAATCTGTTTTGGGTCCCCACTGGGGAGAAAAGCGGGGTGGGAACTTTTCCTTACCTACGTGCTCCATTTTTAATTGATTTTTTAATATTTTTTGAATTTTTCAAAATTGATCCTGGGAATGAATTTTAAAAAACCAAACCCTTAATCACATGCTAATTCACATCTCCCTCTACCCACTGTGCAAACAAAAAACTTAAGGAAGTGTGTTTTCTTTTATTTGCCTGAATATAGGTAAGAAAAATCATGTAGTTAAGGAATACTTTTTCTGTGTATTTAGGTATAATTGTTTGGCAGGAATAAAGGCAGAGCGGAGATGTGTTTCCCATTGCAACCAGTTGAACTGAATAAAGTTTTTTTGCGGGGGATCCAAACAGGTGTACTAATCATAATAAAAAGAATAAATGAATAACTTTAAAGACAAAAAAATAATGAAAAAAACCACTGAAATAAAATTTCTGTGCCTATCCCTGAAGGCTGGCTGAAAACAGAACCACGGTGCACAGGAAACATTATCAGAATGATTCTCTTTGGCATGAACATCTGCTTCTAGCTGAAAGATGTCCCTATCAGTTAGATAATCTGCTGAGCCATTCTTTTCTCTTGCTGCCCCTTCTATTGCTTCGCATGATGCAACTGTGAAAAGTGAGCATCCAAAATCAGCATAATTCCTCACACTTTCAGCTGTTGTTATTTTCAGCAATTGGATTTGGTATATAAAATACATCAAATAGTCATTTGGATTTAGTTTGGATTAGTTTAATTTAAATTGGCCTTGGGCTAGTTAATTTCTGAACGTGGATCTCTAGTTGTCAGATTCCAGCCTCAAGATCACCTTCATGCCTTAACAGAAGAGAAAAATTCAGCCAGTGCTGAACTGACTATGATGAAAGAGATCATACCCCACATAGATAAAACAGTCCTTTTGGGTAAAGAACTAGTTACACTCCCCATTTTGTACAGATTCCATACACTGGAGAATTGCTGTGGTCGCAAAATTTCCAAGTACCCTTCAATAGTCAACATTTGTAATATGAGTAAAAACACTTCCATGTGATATCAAAGTATTCTCATGATGATGGAGTCAGCCCTGCGCCTTCTCACCCCTGCTCCTAATTATACAACGTAAGTTTTGTGTGGTGTTTTAGTCTTGCAATATTCATCAGATATAAATAAGCAATTAAAATGCTTTTCATGTGCATAACATATGCACACCAATTAAATGTGTTACATTCAGCGTTTTCTAAGGGAATTCTGTTGTGTCTTCATACTCAAAGCAGGGCAGGAGAAAACTGCTATGTTCAAGCAATATTCTTGAGGAACATTCTGTTCAAGTTCATTGTCATTCAGCATTATAAAACTAAGCTTAGACTCCAGTATTTTCCTCTTGCATCTTAATACATCTCTATTAACTTGCTGCATTTTGTAGGAGATATTGCTTAGGAATTCCTGCAAGCTTTTCGTTTTGCATGCTCACGTACATATTTTATTAAATCCCTTTGAAAAGTCATAATAAAGATGGCTTTACATTTTAAGTTCTATGTGGGAAAAGGCAGGAAAGAGGATATTTGAGGTACGGGGTTATCATATTTGGCATCAAAAACAACATTTGTCTTTGTATTTGTCAAATTGAATGTGTAAAAGGAGATTTTCTTTTGATGCTGAAGTCCAGGGAAAGTTTGCAATGTACAGCATCTGGCATTACTCAAACATGATCACTTTACAAGGATAGCTTTACATGAAGTTCTATGAAAAATCCCAAAACACTTTCATGGCATCATATAATCTAGTTAATAAATAGCCAGATAGCTTGTTGGAACAGTGCCCCATCCTTAGATGGCTCAGTATGCTTGCCTACTAGCACTGCCTATACTGTAGTAACTTGCACTGTTCCTGCAAAAAATAGCTATTTGATTAACCAGTTAAAAGAACAGGTCTAATTAGAGAATACCACCACTCCCCAAGGCACTGTGGAGCAGGGGAAATTTGAAGGAGGTCCCCAAATTTCCTTCTTAGCCTCTAAAAAGATGGCATTATCCACATGGATGGTGGGTGGGACAACTCACAGTGAAAGTCTGCTGTAGAGATTAGGACAGAATTCAAATAACTTAACAAGCCATCTTCTGATTGGCTGATTCATACAAGGCAGCATAAGGTTCACAAAGAGCCAGTAGTGTTCTCATACCTTATTTAAAATTGTGATTGGCACAAAGCAGTACCTCCGACCTATAAACTGGGAAGTAAATTAATAAATGTTGTCCAAAGGCCTGAGAGGTTAAAATAGCTAACAATTAGTACATGGAAAAGATGGTGTGATAACTGAAAAATATATCCTCTAGCTTGAGTTTTCTTGAAAAAGGCAGATTATAAATATTGCACAATAAATAAATAAATCATGTTGGTTGTTTAAAAGGGACCAAATTTTTCAAATTGTTCTTCCCCAAAGAGATATTGAAGAAGTCTGTAATATACCACAAGTCAGAGCAGGAAAGAGATTGAATCAGATAGCAGTCTTAGGTGGGTTGATAAGGTGGGTTTTCCTTCACATACCTTTTCCCACCTACAGATAACTGTCCTATATACAGCAGGTCCACATCTGCCTTAGATGCCACTTTGGAGTGTTGTCTGTGCCCTGAGTGTGGCCACCATTTTCAAAGAGAAGGGCTTAGCTGTGATACATAATTAGTGACCCTTTTGATTATTTGCTGAAGTCAAGATTCTGTGCAACTGTTTGTTTCTTTCCCTGTTTATATTTTGTTTTCTTATGATTGTGTGGGAATAACAGAAAATGAAGAAACATATATTCAGATTAGTAGTTCCAGACAAGTTGGTTAGCCAGAGATCTTGTACATAACTGTAGATGCCTGCCAGAAGAGGCGTTAGCTTGTGTTTGGGGAGTTCCTCCTAAACACAAACTCTGGGCACTACCTGTCTTATCAGTCAAATCCCATGAGACAAATCAGAGTACTTGCAGGCTGACTAGAGCTGCACAAGGGCCACCATGCTGTCCTGACTCTGAATTGGTTTCAGACTGACTATTGCAGCGGTCTAGTTCCTGGGTAGAAGGATAGTGCTCAATGATATTGGAGCCATATGCTTCAGAAGAAGATTCCCTGAGGTCCTATAAGTTCACAGAGCCCAGATTCTCTGACTCTGTATCTGGATCATTATTCAGGGCCAGTCCTCCAAGTCTTCTGAGTTACTTTCTGCATCAGTGGTAGTGATACATCTGGTACACTGCAGGTAGTTGTGCTGATGATGTCAAAGCTTCTTACTTACTGGCAGTGGACCCAGTTTGCCAATCCACAATATATTGAAGAGCTTTGGGATTCCTGTGGGAACGTTAAAGCATACCATGCCTCTATTCTGCATTCTCATTTCCTCTTTTTTCTGTCCCTTTCCCTGTCACAACAGGGATGCCACTAACTGAGTTTCTTTATGTACATTCATTAAATTCAAGGACATTTGAACAGATGTGATCATTCATAGTTTGAGAACAACGTTTTAGAAGTATATTATGTGTCTGTGAGCCCTCCTCTTTGATGACCATGTTTAAATAGATTAGAATACTAAATGTTATAGCACTGTAGACAGTGGCATTTATGAGAAAGTACCCTCCAAACCTAGAATAAAGCAAAAAAAAAAAAGTTTATTCTAGGCTACTAAGAAATGCTATTCGTCACCAAGCTATCTACTGTAAAAGGCAGGGAAGCTGATCCAGATGTCTGTTTTCTCTCCAACTTGTAAATTGTTTCAGTCTCTACTGCCTTTTCATCAGAGCTCACTGATGCAGTAGAAAGCACACCTACCTTTCCCCCCTTAGTTCGTAGGTAAGAACAGTTATGCTTTGTAACAATAGAGACTGTAGCAAGACTGTGCACTGAGACCTACTCAGCATACTAACAGCATGTATCAATCAGACTATATTGCACTGCCAGGTAATTACTCTTTCACTTGGTGGTTCACGATGGGATCTCTAACTTTAGACATTTTAATATATAAGCCTTTGCCTCTGTATTTTTCTTCTATATCAGCTTCATGCTCGTTGCTATTATCCAAGAAATTTCACATTAGTTGGAGGCAGTTATGGCTCTTTAGGAATAAGTCCAGCTTTCTCGTAAAAGCATGTGCTCAGGATTATATGCTCAGACTGACTGAAGCCAGGTCAGACAATCTATGTCTATATATGGAAAAAGTATGCATGCACACAAAAGCTCATACCTTGAATAAACCTTCCTAAAGGTGCCTCTGGGCTCTAAATTTAACCTATATCCCAGTTTCAGATAGCACTGTGTTTACCTGCACTGCATCATTTCTTATTTGGAAGACCCCTTGCAGCAGAGCTGCAGGAGATGGAATGAACAGCTGCGAGGAGCCTTATTGAGCAATCCGATTTGCTGCATCAAAACTACATGGAGAGAAAATGCAGACACAACCCCGAGGTGTCACATTTACAGGTAGACCAAAAGCTTTGTTTGAATTCTAACCAAGCATTACTGGACAGTTTTAAAGCAGCCAGAAGGTCTCCTGCTCTTTGCAGTGTTGCATGACCTGTAGAGTGGCAGTGGCTGGCTTACTGGGTAATTAGGTGACATCACAATCAGCCCCTATTACCTGGAGTGCAAATAATTCATGATGATTAATTTGATACATTTGGTCGCTCTGTAAGCAATTCACAAAACAGATTGTTGTGGCTCTCTGAAAATCATTAGTAGAGAATTGCTAGAAGAATGAATGCACAAACCATGTCAAGTAAAAACCAAAACAAGGTATAGAAAAGAGATATATGGGAATACAGAGCTGCATAATTTATATCATTTGATGAGCCACACTATTAGTTTTATTCACTATCACGCTGGGATTCAACTAGCAGTAGGCAATGCTCTTCCAAGAGACAAGCATCTTTGGAATTTTTAATCTAATGGAATCCAGCATGGAAGTGGTTGTCTCAGGGTAATCTCTCCAATATAATATGGAAAATGGGCTTTTTGGAATGTATATGAGTGCAAAACATATTTTTTTTTAGAAAAAAATCCCAACCTTCAGAGCCATCATATATCATTTTAAAAATCTGAGTTAATTCAAAAGTAATTTCCATTGGTTTTAATGGGGACCTCCTATATCTGTGTCCCTTCCCCTATTGGGATGATTTTTTTAAGTGATTGCTCCTCACTCCATTGGGATCCTGCCTCCAAAATTTCAGGCAGAACCTTTCCTATTCTGTAGGCATTTAACATACTCACTTGCATCTTAACCATATCTGTACAATAGTCAGTGTAGTTTCTCAGTGGGCTTTCTCCTAAATGCATATGCTCAACGTGAGTGAAGCTGAAGCAGACCATCTCTATCTCATAGATCCCTTGATGCACACATTCTGTTTTTGTTTAGAAATGTACCTCTGTTAAAAAAAGAAAAGAAAAGAAATGTACCTCTGTTCCTTTACATGTGACTGGAAATGGAATTACCTGGCTTCTCCGCCCCCCCCCTTACCTGAGCTAATGGCAGTTGGAGGAGGAACAGGATGAACTCTTGGGGTAAAGAAATTGAACAGGCAGGGAAAATTTAAAATGCTGGGGACTAAGTAAGATGATGAGTAATAGGTGGTAGTGTTATGAAGAATACATTGAATAATAGTTTGCGGTCCCAGCATCAAGAGGAGGGGAGAGGACGACAAAGCTGAGGGATCCCTCCTCGCTCCATACATCAATAAACACACTTACCACTCAGTTTTTGGAATAAAACTGGCCACAACTTTATTGGTTACAGCTGTAAAAAGCCTTGACACAGCATGGGGTACCAGATCCTGGCTTCAACTGACACACCTGCCAGTCAATAAACTCCATCTGCCCCCAGCCCATCTGCTGGGGTGGGAGTGAACCATGGGATGGCAGGATGCTGGATTCCACAAGGATGACTGGTCTCCTCTGCCACTTAAGTGTGAGGGTAAACCCTGGCAGCCCCCCAAATTAGGCATGTCCCTGGAAAGCCCTCACCCCAAGATCCCTTAAGGAGATTCCTAAACACAGGTAAACAGGCACGCAGGTTCTAAAATGGTTTGAGCCCCATGCTGATACCACCACAAGAGCTGGGCCTCCCCTCACCCGGATCCCACCAATGCTCCTACAGCTATAGCCAAGTCCACAGGCCATACCTAACCCCATGTAAC
Source organism: Gekko gecko (assembly GCA_029375565.1). Classification (NCBI taxonomy): domain Eukaryota; kingdom Metazoa; phylum Chordata; class Lepidosauria; order Squamata; family Gekkonidae; genus Gekko; species Gekko gecko. The sequence goes on from JAPDNY010000009.1 coordinate 46,433,908, forward strand.
CAGGTGTCCATCCCCCACTGAGACAGGTGAACACCATCTACATGAAACAGAGCATCCAACCAGTCAGATATGTCCAGATGCCACATCCTGAGGATCCCCCCATGGTCTTCACAATGTTGCCCATCCTGTTCATTTTCCTCTTTGCCATATTGACCCTGCCTGGGCATTTAGCCCCATGCCAAGAGTGCCATTCCAGCCAATCAGACCAGAAGATGGTAATGGCTGGGAGCTCTTCCCATAATGCTTGCAAATCCACTTTGGCCTAATGTGCCTGTGCGGACCCCAAGGTCATTTTGCCCAGTTGTATGACCATTGTATCTGGAGGCTGGTGATGCTGCAAGTGATGCCACACTGTAGGTAGCAAGGCATCCCACCTGATTCCTCTTGAGCCAATCCATGTGATCTGTAGTGCCTCCTCCAGGTCGAGGTTCCTGCCCCACCCAGATGGGGTGGCATAGATCCCTGCCCAATGCACAATGCTGTGCCCACAGATCCAGACTGACTTGCACAGCTGCCCTGAAATGGAATAGGTCCTAGTCTAGACCATGGAAGGAAAATTCTATGAGTTTTGGTACCTACAGTCATTGTGGCTTTATTATCTGACAAATGTAAATGGGCAATAAAGATTAATAGAGCAAGAAAATGGGATATATTTCATTTATTGATTGAATTAACTGACCAATTCTTTGACTAAGGGCATCTAGTAATTACTATTGCATTTCAACAGCATTTAGACATCTTTTTTTTAATTAAAGAACAATTTGATTGAAGACAAGTGAGTCTGAAAATCAGAATATATATTTTAACTAAATAAAATGATTATTTCTACAGTCTCATTTAAATGTATGAAATCTTCCCCAATAATATATGTGCTATATAGGTTGTGAAAACACATCTATTCAGCAAGTGACAACTAGCAGCTAGACCACATCAGCATTCACTTTTAAATTGCTTAGATGCCCTTATTTTTGAAGCTACATTCCTTTAGGAGTACCCAGACCAACTAGTATCAGTATTAATCAATGTTACAGTAGTTTTATGGTATTACCCACCCTCTGAAAGCAGATATCCAAGCCCATAATAAGCCTAAAGGTCAGTCCATGATTGACCAACAGGCAATATGTACAACCTTTGAGGCAATGACAACATAATTTAGTGTTGGTTTTTGCTAGTCTCTTTAGGGTATTAACTTGAAGCAAATCTATTCAGTGAACAAAATTCTAAAATTAAACGTCATATTGACATTATATCAATCCACATGCTGAACTATCTGCAGATTGTTACATAAATGGCATATGATTATAGGGGTTCTTTGCTGCAGAATTTATGAGACCAATCCAACATGTTTATTGTTTTTAGTTTTGTCCTAGTTACAAAGAGTCAAACAAGATGTGACAGCATCCTCTTCACCACCACAAGGATGCCAATGCTATTTTAAAGATATTTAAAAATCCCAAGAGGACCCACTCATACAGTGGGCTGAGGCACTCTTGTTCCCCAGCACTGCTCCTTAACAGGTGCCAAAAATGGCTGCCCCCCATTTCAGTACTTGAAAATTTATTTATTTGTTTATTCATTAGATTTATAGGCTGCCCTCCCCACAAGCGGGCTCAGGGCAGTTAACAAATTGGGCACATATGCCAAAAAGTAAAACAGTTACAAACAAGATAAAACAATCAATTACCATCATTTACAAAGTGCTCTTGCTGTCTCAAAAGATCTACAGTAACAGGGTGGGCTCCTGTTGGTGGTGGTCCCTAATTGATGATATCAGTTCCAGGCAGCACTGTCATTCATTTGTTATAGGGCCATCTTGCCCCCAATGTTACCCAGCCCAGTTGGCGGTGATGGTGCAGTGGCGGCAGCTCCTATTCAAAAGCCTGGTGGAAGAGCTCCATCTTACAGGCCCTGTGGAACTGTTCAAGGTCCCGCAGGGGAGGGGACAAGAGTTCCACACAGTGGGCCCAATCAAGAATGGGCTTTCACTGCATTTTAAAATTACTTTCAGATTGTGGTGGCATCTTCATGGCAGCCACAAGGATGCCATAGCATCTAGAGTGGTCCACAATATCATAGACCACAGCTGGAAAACCCTTGACAGGTGTACTGAACACTAGCATGCTAGACCATTTTACTTGGCATGGACATTCAGGCTGGTTTTCTGTCCAGCTGACTGAGGCAAATTTGAAGAGCTAGTAGTGCCACTGGGCGGGGGGGGGAGATTATGGTGTAGTGGCTGTGTGTGTGGACTCTAATCTGGGAGAACTAGGTTTGATTTCCCACTCTGCCACTTGCAGCTACTGGATGACCTTGGGCAAGCCATAGTTCTGTCAGAGCTGTTGTCTCAAGGACAGTTTTCTCAGAGCTCTCTCAGCCCCACCTACCTCACAGGGTATTGATTGTGGGGAGGGGAAGGGAAAGGAGTTTGTAAGCCATTCTGAGTGAAGGGCAGGGTATAAATCCAATCACCTCCTCCTCCTCCTCCTTAATCTTCACTCAGAGTCTCAGAGAAGCTTACAGTCTCCTTGCCTTCCTCTCCACACAACAGACATCCTGTGAGGTAGGTGAGGCTGAGAGAGCAATGAGAGAACTGCTCTTGAGAGAACAGCTCTTGTGAGAACTGTGACTAATCTAAGGTCACCCAGCTGGCTGCATGTGGAGGAATGAAGAAACAAACCTGGTTCTCCAGATTAGAGTCTGCTGCTCTTAACCACTACACCAAACTGACTAGTGGTGTGCAAAGAAAAAAAATGGTTTTATTCAGATTTGGGATTTTCTGAGCCAAATATTTCTGAATATCAAGATCAATATGATATCGTATTCAAGAAATATTTGGGATTCCAGAACGTATTCAACTCCATTATACCCTGTGGGGCCATTATAGTCAATGGGAAATCTCTCCTGTGATATAGTCAGTGGCCTGGGGGGAGGGGTTTGAGGTAGAGGCACCAAATTTGCAGTGTAGTTGCTGGAGCTTCTCCCCAAAATAACCTCCAAGTCTCAAAAAGTTTGGACAAAGAGTGTACCCAATCCCAACATTGTTTCCTGTAGTGGGAAAAATAGCACAAGGCCAGCAGATTCTCCCAGAGAATCTGTGCAGTAGAAAGTGAAGTGTGTGTGTGTGTTGGGGTATTATTTGCAAGGCCAGCAGAACCAGTGCCATTTACCCAGCAGAACCAGTGCCACTGTGGTACTGCCAAGAAGCCAACAGGACTAAGGCCAAATGTGAGAATCTCAGAAGTACAAACTGCGGGGAGGCATTTCTGCAAGGACAGCAGAAGCAATATACTATACTAATGGCCAGCAGCAGAACCCAACCAGAACCAAACTACTAGTGCCCAGGAGCAGCACCCTGTGCCATTGTGGCAAATGCCAGCCCCACAGGCCTGCTCTAATGTCAAGCACAGCCACAGAATCACAATCCGAATGTGGGGCAGGGGCAGGGAAAGCAAGGTAGTTGCTGGATTTTAGCAACAACCTTGCAAAGTTGCAAGCCGGCAATGCAATGTCATTTGTAAATGCATTGCAGTGATTGCCTGCAGAGATACTCCTCCCCCTATTGTCCTGAAAATCAGGGCAAACAGCATAAAAGAAGCAGAAATGGTGGGAAACAACACAGAAGAGAAGGTAAGGCTACCTTTTAAAACTTTTAACCCCTCCTACACACACTTCCTATGGCAGAGATTCTCTGGAAGAATCTGCTGGGCTGTTTCCCCCACCACTGGAAATACTTGAGTGCCCCTAGAATTGGACCTCCTGGTCCAAACTTTTTTAGACTTGGGGGTTGTTTTGGGAAGAGGCTTCAGCAGCTGCACTGCACATTTGATGCCTCTACCCCAAACCCCTCCCCCAGGCCACTGAATATACCCTAGGAGAGATTTGCCATTGACTATAATAGCCCCATAAGGTATAATGGAGCTGAATATATTCAGGAATCCCAAATATATTCAGGATTCTCTATTCAGCTGCCAAATGCACATTGGAGAATCACATTTGGTTGACTATATGCCCGAATAATGCTGATAAGGACTTATTTGGGTATGTATTCTCCTTGGCTTCTGCCGAAGGCACACCCTTACTTGTGACATGAGAGAGGGTTTGCTCCTGAATATCCCTTCTGTAGTGCAGAGATTTGGATAGGCCATTTAAAAAACAAAACAAAAAAACACTTAACAAATAGTAAATAAAAGTTCCAATATTACATCTTACATTGGCAGATTTCTCCACATACTCATAAGATCAGAGAATATCTCATTAATGTAAACACCTCTTGATGAATCTCCACAGTCATAATTTAAGGAAGGATTGCTTGGCACCCCATAAAGAAACTTAAGAATCAACCTGCTAAAACTGGGTTGTTACTTTTGGAGCATAGATAGTTGTAGGAGTTGCCAAAAGGTACCAGAAGATGTGAAATGATCAGAATGGAAGGGTTTTCAGGATAGGAAGGGATCGAGTCCATAACTAGATGGGAATGTTATGGTTGGCTGTAAGGCTGAATGGCCAAGAGTGAGTGGAGGTGAAGCTAAGAGGTAAGAATAAATAGAAGGATGTGGAAGATCAATTTCAAGAAGGGAAGCAGAGAAGGAAAATGAACAATTATATTCTGCCTGCCTTGATAAGAAAGTCCATTGGTTTTCTGCAAGTCATTATGGAAGAAGGTGCAGAAGTAGAACAGAATACAAAAATGGGGGCTTGGCATCCCCTTTGTATATTCCTGGATCTACCTTTGCTTGGGTAAAGGAGGCAGTGTCATTGGTGCAGAATTATCATCCTGTATACCAAACTTTCAGAAGAAAATCAGCTTGTGTTTCACAAATTATAGCAAATCTTTTGACTGTGTGGCTCATGAAAAGCTATGGTTGGTTTTAAAAGAAATGTGTGCATCTGATTGTTTCAATGTACAACCTATATTCTGGACAAGAGGCTACTGTTAGGACAGAATATGGAGGGGTGGGAAACAGTTCCCAATTGGATACAGTTTATCTCCTTGTCTGTTCAATGTATAGGTAGAACACATCATAAAGAAAGCTGGATTAAGTTTAGATGAAAGTGGAGTGAAAATTGGTGGAAGGAACATGAACAATTTGAGATATGCAGATGATACCACATTACTGGTAGAAAATAGTGAAGACTTGAAATGACTGCTGTTGAAGGTTAAAGCAGAAAGTGCCAGAGCTGGATTACAGCTGAACATCAAGAAGACAAAAGTAATGACTACTGAGGAATGAAGATTGACAATGTAGAAAATGAAATTGTTAAAGATTTCCTATTCTTTAGCTCCATCATCAGCCAAAAAGGACTCTGCAACCAAGACTGAAGTGGGAAGGGTAGCCATGAAATACCTAGAAAAAATTCTTAAGTGAAAGGATGTGTCACTGGCAAGCAGGATCAAGGTAATTCATACTGTATTATTCCCTGTTACTATGTATGTTTGTGAAAGTTGGACAATGGAAAAAGCTGACAGGAAGAAAGTTGATTCATTTGAAAAGCGGTGTTGGAGGAGAGTTTTACAGATACCATGAACCTCCAAAAAGATAAATAAGTGAGTTGTAGATCAAATCAAGCTAAAACTCTCCCTAGAATAAACAAACTGAGGCTATTGTGGTTTGGACACATTATGGGAAGGAAAAAGTCACTGGAAAAGACAATATTGGCCCCGTCCACACTGAGCATTTGCCCCGCTGAAGGAACGGGAGCCCTGCGGACCTTCCGTGCGCGTTCATACGAGCACATCTGGGAGGCGTAGTGCTCCCGTGGCCAACCCATGGCTTCCCTCCGAAAACATGGAGTAAAAAACTAGTAGGTCCGAGGTACTAGTTTCTGGAAACCCCGGGGCAAAGGCTGGCGTCTGATTGCGGGAGTGCCGGTATCCCGCGGCTTCCGACGCCCGCCCATGTCCCAGGGGTTTCCGGATGTTGTACGTTTCCCTGGGATGCGCACCAATGCTGGACAGCGCATGTGCACACACAAGTCATCGACAGCGGCCTGCCCCCCCAACGGCGCATGCGCACTTCGCACTTGTGTGGTCTGCTGTGCTGCTGTTTTGCTGCGCTACAGCAGCGCGGTGTGATTGCAGCGCAGAGCTGGAGCGTGGCAACCCGGTGGTCCATGAGATCGGGCTACCGTGCCTTATTTAGCTCCAGGGCAAACTGCCACGCCTCTCCACCACGTTTTCTGGCCCATATGACCAGGGCCACTGTTAAGAAAAGCAGGAAAAGAGGCAGCAGGAAAAGAGGAAGACCCAACATGAGGAGGAGGAGGAGGAGGAGAGGAGGAGATTGGATTTATATCCCACTCTTCACTACCTGAAGGAGTCTCAGAGCAGCTTACAATCCCTTTCCCTTCCCCTCCCCACAACAGACACCCTGTGAGATAGGTGGGGCTGAGAGAGCTCTTTCGAAAACTGCTCATGAGATAACAGCTCTGAAAGAACTTGTAACCGACCCAAGGTCACACCAGCAGCTGCATGTTGAGGAGTGAGGAATCAAACATGGTTCATGCTCCTAACCACTTCACCAAACTGAGATGGATTTATCCAGGAAGCCACAGCCCCCATTTTGCAAGATCTGAGCAAGGCTGTTAATGATAGGACATTTGGGAGGTTATTAATTCATAAGGTTGCCACAAGTCAAAAGTGACTTGACACAATTTAACACACACACCAGACTTCAGGATGTATCTGCTCTTTGCTGGAATTATGATTGCAATGTGATTAATGGAACTTTAGCATCTGAGACCCCATTGGTGTAAAGGTGAGAAAACAAGCTGTCATAGGATAATTCAAAGTTTCTGTTATGAGTGATACTAGTGAGTGATAAATCTAAGTGATATAATGGGATGGGGAGATTTATCCGGTTGCAAATGATTGAGATAACTGGGCAACAGGTATCATACATACCTGTTGGAAATGGTCAGGAGATGTATAGCTGGTCCTACCTGAGTTCTCGTTTAGAATTTCAGACAAATCTTCCTTCATACAGTGCAAGTCCTGTTGACAGCAGGATTTCCAAATCTCCAGGCACCAGTAATTTCTTGTGCACATGTTCAAGGTCTCTCATTACACAGATTTCACAATGTATTTATTTATAAATGGCTGACAGTGCAATCCAAAGCATGGCAATAGCCTTGTAAGTCAACTGAAGTCAATGGATCCAGAAGGGTGTAACTCTCTTTAGTATTAAACTACCAGTAGCAGCCCCATAACAGTTTGAACTGTGGGCCAGGATCCCTTAGGCATTTGAAGGTCTACCAAGCCAGTCCCTGGACCTAGGCCCCTCAAGGGTACACTCACATATAAATAATTGTAGACACAAGTTAGTGCTGAAGTACACACGGTGGCTCAAGTGGTTAAGACGCTGAACTGCAGGTTGTGGAAGGTCAGTAGTTTAGCAGTTTGAGACCCAAGAGTGCCGCATGACGGAGTGAGCTCCCATCTCTAGTTCCAGCTCCTGCCAACCTAGCAGTTCGAAAACAAGAAATTGCAAGTAGATAAATAGGTACCACTTCAGTGACAAGGTAACAGTGTTCCGTGCACCTTGGTGTTTAGTCATGCCGGCCACATGACCATGGAAACATCTTTGGACAGTGCTGGCTCTTCAGCTTTGAAATGGAGATGAGCACCACAACTCTAGAGTCAGATCCAACTGGCTTTCAAGCAAGGGAACCTTTACTTTTTACACTCAGCATATTTATGGACACACACACAATTATAAGGATAAGCTCAGGGAAAACCTGTTGCTCAGATTGTTGCTCAAGAGTGTCAATTAGAAAGCTAAACATAAAATAAAATACAAAGATGAATTTTAAAAAGAGTGCCAAGTAAGGATGGGCATAAATTGGGGAAACACAATTTGGTTTGTGGTTCGCACAGTTCACGAACCACAGACTGTCACAAACTTTTTAATGTAGACAAACCACTTCAGTCTGGGAAGTTCATGATGTGGTAGAATGGCCCCCTGGCATGCTAGAAACACCAGATTCACAGAAGACCTCTGATTGAATCTCCTCTACTAGTCCATCAAGTTTGGTGAAGATTGGATTTACGGGGTCCAAGTTACAGCCCCCCAAAGAAAGTGCTCCCAGGAAAGTGTTTTCTGGGGAAATGACCTGCACAGGTTCAGGAGGTTCAGGAGGATACAGAATGGATTCTGTGCAAGCTAGAGACAACAAAGTCACCAAGGCCCTTCCCCTGAGGCTCCTCTACATGCCCTCCAAGTTATTTGGATTTCGGGGGTCCAAGTTATGGACCTCCAAAGAAGGTGTCCCCATCCTTCATTGTTTCCAATTAAGAGGAAAAACAACCAGCAAAAAATCAAGGGCAATAAAGTCCTACAAAATAGAATCAAAGTCCCAGAGGATCTCTGCAATAAAAATGGAAGGTGGGGGGAATTTTGCAAGCCCAGCAGAACCACTGCAATGTGTCCAGTAGAACCAGTGCCACTGTGGCAACAAAAACCCAGCAGGACTAAGATCATGCCAGGAAAGTCATTTTCGGGGAAATACCAGGCACAGCTTCAAAAGTGTATAGAATGGACCCCTGGCAAGCTACACAAACCAGACTCACAGGGAATCTCACCCCACTGCCTGCTCCTCTACAGTCTCTTCAACCTGGGGGTAGATTACATTTCTGGGGTCCTAGTTATGGATTCCTCAGAAAGGTCTCCCCAGTGCTCTCTCTGGAAAAGAAATCTGCCGTTACAGCCAGGAGTCTAGTGATGCAACAACAGAAAGGCAGACATGACACGATACTTCTAACAGGGGCTCCCTGGAGTTTCCCTATGACAGGCCCAACAGACAAGCAAGGGAAACATGTCCAGTGGCCACAACTCCCACAGCCCCCTCCAAGGGTGAACTCTTCTACTCTGTGGAGGAAAAGAAACACCTTTCAGGCTTTCTGGGCCACCCACAGTTCTCCAAAGGCAGATTTGGAAGAATAACCTGAGTTAACCTAGCACCTAAACCTAGCACCTAAGCAGGGGAGAGGAATCACAGTCAAAATGTGGGCCCTAACTCATCCAAGGCACCCATTAGCTAAGCTTCACCGCTTGGGGTGAGCAGTGAGACAGGGTGGCAAAGAGCCTTGAGTCCATTTAACACCCAAAGTCCAGCAGGGAGACACATTTACAATCAAGAGGGTATAAAACATGGGTCCTCACTCAGCCAAGGCACCCAACAGCTAAGCCCCACCACTTGATGTGAGCAGAGAGACAGGGTGGCAAAGAGCCCTGAGTCCACCTAACACCCAACCCCCAACCCCCAGCAGCGAGTCAAGTTCACAATCAGGCAGTATAAAATGTGGTTCCTCACTCAGCCTAGGCACACAGTAGCTAAGCCCCTCTGCTCATTGTGAGCTGAGAGATGGGGTGGCTCAGAGCTCTGAATCCACCTAACATCCAAACACCAGCAGAGAAGAGGAGTTCACAATCAGGAGGGTATATATGAATGTGCTCATCTATTCTTTTGTTAACAAGTCCTCTGCCTTTCTGTCTAACTATGATACAAACAGCTGACAAACAAAAGGTTATGGAGTTGAGCTGAGCATATATATAGCTTTCTGATCCCATAGAGCAGAATGGGATCTCTATTATTGGCAGCCAGCAGTGCCTGTTAAGCTTTGGAGGGCTCCTTTTGGTGTTTCAGGGGCTGGAGAATTCTGACCCTCCCATTTCCTCAGAGTTTTGTAAACAGTTTAATTAAGCAGAGACAGTCTATCTGGATATTCTATGATTCTATAAATGTATACATTCACGAACCCCCACAAACTGACACAAACAGCACCAAAGTTCATGAAATGTTTGTGCCAGGCACCCTTCCACAAACATCACTTTGCGAATCACGAATTTGTGATGAACTTTAGTTCATGAGCTGGTTCGTGTCCATCAATAGTGCCAAGCAAAGGTTTATTGAAATAAACAGGTGAAGTAATTTAAAGAAATAAACAAGCAGTACACTGCCTGCAGCATGGAAGAAAATGCAAAGAACAACTGGCTTTCAGTTGAGAGGCTGTACATGTGTCCTCTGAAGAGTAAAAGCATCAGCAATTAGGACTTGCTTCATAAAGGGGAAAAAGCCTGCATTCGCTCCTGTTTGAAGGTAAAGAGCCTTAGAGAACAATCCTAAGCAGATCCACTCTGAAGCCTACTCAGATTTAATCAGTGGGTGTTGCTTCCATGAAAGTGTTCTTAAGATTGCACACCCTGTGATTTTTCACTGCCTTTCTAAATATTCAATGAACAATCTGAGATCTCCAATAAATTCTGGATGGGTGAAAAAGCTGGAGGCACTGTGAACAGAGAGGAGACCTTTTCCCATCCCATTCTGCTATTTGCATTAGAAATCCAGGCTTGGGGAGGGACTTTCATTGTGAAAGGTCCTGGTTCCCTATCCCACCAACCCTGGAGTTTACCCTCTTATTCTGAATTCCAAATTGTGTTCAAGACAGGGCATTCAATGACAGGTACTACCATATTCTTAGGCAATAGATACACTGCAAAAGCCTCACATGCATCGAAACTTCCCTTGAAGAATGAAAATGCACAAAGGTTGTACTTTGTACACATCACACACCCTCCTGTTTATAGAACAGAATGTGGCAGCTCCTACTGAGGATGCTTTGAATTTCACCATGAACACTTCAATTATTGAACAGCCCCAAATGTGTGCCAGACTAGTTTGCTTTGCATGCTAACAAAACTGTGCATGCACAAACGTGCTGACAATTCAAACTGATCAGCAGCCATTAGCATTGGGGGGGGGGTTAGAAACTTCTAATCCATGCACATCCCAATCATTGTGTTTGCAGAAGACAGAAACACAGTAAAGTTAGTGATGAGAGGTTTCAATCTCTAACTGCTGTATTTCAACCTGCACAAAGAGAGCACTGGGAAGGCAGGTTAGAATCCCACTGCTAGAGAGCATAAAGCACTGGATCTTTTTTCTTTTTTAAGTGCAATGTGTGAACATGGGATGTGTAGGCAGTCTTCCAATGTGTTTAGGTTAACACCATGTAAAAATCATGAGGATCCATGAGGATCTGTGCTTTGGATCCATGTTATCACACCATGGTGGCACCATGAAGTAGTGGATCTGTGTTGCCTGTAGACCAAGACATGAGCTACAACTCAATAGCAGCTGTTTTGTTTCAGTGGGAAAAAATCCTGTGAATTCGTGAGGTTACCTTTGACTTGTACTCACCCTACCCCTACATAGTGATTTGCAGGTTTAATTAGAAGCCCACTCCTAGCTGAGCTGATAAGGAGTTTCTAGCTCCTACCCCATCCCCAAAATCACTGTTTGGGGGAGGTTTAAACAGCAAAGTTGGAAATCTGAAGCCTCTGCTTGGCAGTCATTCATATTGTGAGAATATGCATGCACAAAAAGCCAATTGCACTATTTGGTTAGAAAGGACCACAGTGAACTAACCTGTCAAACACCTATGAGCAGAATGATGACCTATTGAACAGATTGTCAAAAAATCAAGTCACTGTTTGTGACAATTGAAGAGGACCCGATCTGAATGGGCAGATGTCTATGCATCTGTATTGCATACAGTTCTATTGCTATCCAAGCCCAAATGTTTTCTCTAAGTTAATGTTGTTAATGGGTATGCCATTCTTGATAAGAAGCACATATGATCCACAAACTAGTTTTCTATACCCATAAGAGGCTGCTGAGGAAATGTGAGTTAAAGTTGGTGGCAGGTGGGAGAGAAAGACCCTGTTAAAACAGTAATTCCATTGATTTTCTTCTACAGTTCACACTTACTGCCTCCTCCCTTACAATGAAATCCTCTTTCTCCAGTCTAAACCCATTTATTTCATTGGGATTAGGTTAGAGCAACTCTGCATAAAATTGCAATTGTTAGTTGACTTGAATCTAGGTCTGATGCATCCAACTCTACAGTGAAATTGGATAAAAATAATTTGGCAAAAAAATAACTCTCTGCAAACATTACTAGTTGCACTTGATGAAGTTTTGTGGGGAGAAGTGAGTGTTCTCTGTAGTTGTGTTCTCCCTTCTATTTTGGTGTCCACTTGGCACACAAAGTTAATTAGAGGCTCTTTGGTTCTTTCACTCGTTGCTTCGTTCCTTTGAAGAAGTGCAATTCTCATTAGTGCTGCAGGCTCTGCCACTACATGCTGCTGCTTTATTACCAGTTCGATCACAAATAATTTGGTCTCTAATTAAATGCTCAGATTTTAGACAATGGTTTACAAAGCTAAAAATCCAGAAGTCAGACTCTTACACTCATATTTATACAATTCAAAACAGCTCTTGAGTTTCCCAAGCAGTTCCTAGGCATTGTATGTAACATCACCTCTCTCATTGTTTTTGTTTTGTTGTTTTCTTAGAAGACTTGCAGATCTTTGGAGGTTTGCAGTTTTTGTTCACAGCTATAGTTAATATGCATATATAGTGTATTCTGACAGCCTGTTGGGTTCAAGTAAGCAAAGGGTGAGGACGTCAGTCAGAGCACCGCTCCACTCCACTCCTGCATGTGATCACTCTGTACTTATTAACTCTTGAAAAGGACCGAGCATGTATTTATTCACATGGTCCAGGGATACCTGGTCACTATAACACAAAAAAATTGTCTGAATCAGGCTATAGATTCTTTCTTCTAAACTATCCAGGCAAAAACATTGTGTCTGTCCTTTCATGTGGAAGTGGGATTCCAAATAGTCATGTACAGTGATTATAGAAGGTATATGAGATAGCTGTGATCTCTCTTATCAAAGGCTTCTATTCAGTGGCATGCCAAGAACTGTCAATGAATGAATAAATAAATCCAGAACATTACTATTGATCACGTGTCATCTGCTGGCCCATACACCAGAAAGCTGTAAGCAAGACAATTGTGAATTTATTAAAAACTTGCCCTAGGCCTTTGTGTGCATGTTCTTGCTCTTATAATCCTCTAAATGACTGTCAAATTACTTGAGAACATGAAAATGATTAACCAAATATTATTCTGAAAGACCCATGCTTTATAGCTTTCAAAAAACTCTACCAGGTTACTGTGTATTTGATAAATGTTCCATTTAATTCAGAAAAGGTCCAGCTCTAACAAGAGCGGGGGTGGTAAGGCCCGGTCCTATGAGTGCATAGCCTTATGCATGGGCCTATATGGCTTGTGTTTCACTGTTAATTGTTTTCCATTTTGGTTTTGCCAGTTGCTGTGAGAGCGGACCACATGCTATGGTAGGGGGAACAGGGTAGTTGAGGTCAGACAGGAGGGAGTATGATAGGGCCTGGGGCTGGAAGCTCATGGCCTCCCAATCATACCATACAGACTTGTGCTCTGCTGCTAATTGTTTTTTTCTTTTAGGTCTGGCTGGTCACAGGAGAGAGGTGAGAGTTACCACTAGTGGCTGCTGTTTGGTTTTTGGCCTGGTCACCAGGCAAAAGCCAGTGCATTGTTGAGTGGGTGGAGTGACCAGGCTTGAAGGATCCACTCGGGCGAAATGACCTTATTTTGGTAAGAGGGGAGGCCTCGCTCAAAGGAAGCTGGTATCATCTGCCTCATGAGACACTGTGGTGGTGTCCCGGTATTGGTAAGTGGGAAGGCCCTGCTGTGGAGGGGAGTTGGAGTCCTCCGCCTCTGGTAGCGCAGCATGGGGATCCCAGGAGTTGCAGCAGGGAAGGCCTTGCCATGGAGGGGAGCCAGTGTGCTCCACCTCATGTGGATCGGCAGGGGGATCTCAAAACTGGTAGCAGGGAAGGCCCTGCTGCGGAGAGGAACCAGTGCACTTCATCTCTTGTGGCTCATTGGGGGGGCATGGCTATTAGTAATAGATATGGCCAGCAGACAGTTAGTAAAATTGAGGTGAGGTAGATTGGTCCAAGCTCCACATGGGCAATGGTCAGTTGGGATGATTTGCAGCAAGGGCTGTGAGTGACTTTTCACTGCCTGGTGGGGTGCAAGGCCTAAGCAGAGGCTTGGCCTTGGCTCTGGCAGGTTAGTGTGGAGAAAAGGGAAAGAGGATTGGTGAGTATGTTTGGCACCCCCACAATTTGGGGGACAAGGGGTCTGTCAGGATCGGCCTTGGGCTGTGCAGCCCAGGGTGGTTGAATGTGGACTGCCTGTGGTATCGCCCTGGATAGGTTCTCCTCTCAAGCTGTGCGGCTTGGGTGTCTGAAGCTCCAGGGGGGGTAGCCTGCTATGCTGACCAGGTCTGAGCCACAAAAGGATGGCTTGTGCCGGGGCAAGGTGGCTTACCCAATGCGGCAAGGGAGGGGTTGGTGGCAACCCCTGGCCTTGACCTATTCCACACTGTCAGGTTGGCCATTGCCGCTTGCAAGGGAAATAATTAAATAATAAATAAAGTGGCCCATATGCATCCCAACCTTGTGTTCATCTCTTTCTTTCAACTGGGGAGGCAAATAGTTTTTTTAAAAAAAGATTTTGATGAGATGGAACTGATAGCTCAGACAACACAGCAATATTAGGGCTGCAGTCAGACAGGCAAGTTGCTTTGATGTTGTGGCGGCTCCCTACCGGATTTGAAGTGCACAATCAGACGGCAACATCTGCCTCCTGTTCCTCAGTCATCAGCCCTCTGTCAACACCTCCGACTTTCCCAACACCAGATAATGCCCAGTGTTTATAACTGAACATGCCTCACCACAGATTTCCAGGTGTCTGATCTCTCCCTTGCATGCTTAACCCATTTGGTGAGGTCTGATGCTTCTGGTTCCTGGCCACCATTTTTTTTCTGTTAGCGATGTGTGCATAACTTCATATCTGCTTCTAGTAAATAAGCAGTTATGTGCATGCACATATTACAGGTTGTTGTTTTTTTAAAAAAAAAGAAAGAAAGAAACTGCCTGCTCTCCCTCTCTATGGTGCAATGACGGTCTGCACAGTCAACCGCAGGAATAGATTCAGGAATAGTGTGGCATGTCTGGTCACACCTCTCCAGAACAAATAGCTTCTGAGAAATTAGAGATATGGCCAGACCATGCCAAAGCCTGCTGTCTGATCACAGCCTATGACAAACAAAATCCTACAAGTGGATCTGTTCTTTATTACTTAAGGTGTGTAGATTACTTTAAGTATTCTGTTGCTTAAACAGAAACCACTCAAAGTTGAGAGCTTTTACTGGAGGCACAGTGTTTTGCTGATTTCTCATCTAAATAAGCGTCTACAAATATAACTGCCAGATTCAAAATCAATACAGCCACACTCAGGCTCAAGCAATATTTTTAATTAAAAAAATAAATCAAGAGACGTTTGGGATATAAAAATACCAATAAGCTTTATTGTGAATAAAAAATTTATTTACTGCATTCTCTGCAACAGCCCCTTTATACAATGCAAGCACTGTATGCAGGAAATGGATGCTGTCACAGTGCCTTTTTCTGTGTGGCAGAAGCCTGGCTGTCTTATCTGCATTGGGCTTTTAGGCAGGATTCATATGAAGATGTAAAACCAGATTATTCTCCAGTATGAGCCCCTTCAGATTTCTTCCCTGATGGTGATAAATGAAAAGGTCTGCAAGTGGCCCTCCCTGTAAACCTTTCAATTTCCTGGTGTTTGGCGGGGAAATGGCAACCTCTAGCCAAATCCTACCATCAAGAGCAAGGCATGTGTTTCAAGCTGGCTCCAAAAATGGAAGAGACCAGAATTATCTAGTAGACGGGAAAACTGGAAGTCCAAATATGTTAGAATATGAAAGGGTAGCTTCTAAAAGTAGCACTGCAAACATTACAGCCTTCATATTGCCAGACTGAAATCACATTCAGTTACTCACAGAATCCCCCTCCATGGCATCCAGGAGCTTTTAATAGGTTGATGTAATGGGATGGAATTCACTAATGCCATCCAAATCTCTGAGGAAATCCATATTTAGGTCAAAGGAATGTTTCACAGTGGTCACAGGGCTTTCTCTAAAACATATAGATAACCTCTTTAACTTTCCTTGGTAATTACAAAGCTCCCAACACTAAGCAATATACATATTTTAGGATTGTGCTGGGGATCAACAGGATACTGAATAGCAATGTAATTGTGTTAGGCGGGGGCCTAACATGTGGAAGAATGTGGTTACTTAACCAGGTCAAGAAAACTTGGTCTGTGTTGCAAACCTGTTGCCATGGTATGGTCCATTCATGACATTTCAAAAATTAAATAGATTTTTTTTCCAGATTTTTTCTTCTGTCTCCCATGAGATTGTATTTATTGGACAGTATTGCTTCAATACTGGTTCTACCCTATGCTTCACACTTTCTGTATATTGTCCTTACCTACTCCTGAATGCTACTTCTTTCTGCCTGAAGACATCTCCAGGTTAGCTACCTGGTAGTGCTGGGGGTCACTATGATGAACCCTTGTATCTCCCCAACTGTCTGGCATATTTTTTCCTGCCAAATCTTCAGTTCCCCTCAGTTGTCCTACAGTAGCGTGTATATATTCTTTGTCATAAAAGACTTGACTGTCCCACCCTATGTTTAGATATTTAATTTAGGCTTTTGATCAGCTCAGGAACTCTACTGAAAATACAGGAGCTGCCCAGTTGTTGTTTTTTAACCCTTGAGAAATTGCACTTGAGGCAAATTAACTTTCAAAAACAGAATAAAGATTTTATTAAACATGCAGGGAATATATGTATATATGGAATAGTCAAGGTTTTGAGATTGCTGAGGTAAAAAACTTTCTTTTATATATTTATATATATATATATACACGCACATATATACACACGCACATATACACATACACACACACACACACACATAGAGAAAGAGAGTTGAATTCCTGGAACATTCAAGAGAGTGTATTTGAAGTTTTGTTTCAGGGCTTTCTATGTCTTTCTTTGAGAGGTATTTTGTTTTATATGTTTCAGCACTAACACAGTTCTTATTGATGTTTCTACATTTCTTCTTTCAGAGTTCTAGGTTTTCCTTTAGATATTACAGCTTTTCACTAACGCCTGAGCTTCTCTATCACTAACCAGGGTTCTCTTCCCAACCCTTTTCACAGGCAGAAAGTTATTCTCCTTGTCCCTTAGAAGCAATAACTTCTTTTACTGTTTGATTTATATGGGGGTGTAACTGCCCAAACCTTCTGCCAAATCCTTCTCAAGCATCCATTGTCTGTATAAGGCTGTTCTGTAGCTTTCCTGACTGAGAATCTAAGTTCTCCCTCAGAGCAATTTTAATATACCTAAGACAATGGAGTTTCTCTTCTTTTTTTCTGTAGAAGTAGTTTTCTGACTATTGTAACAAATGTCTCTTCCCTTGGAAGCCAAACCATCTGGCTACTAATCCAGGTTTGTTTTCATACAACCAAAAAGGCAAAAGACCAAATTGCAAAAGACCAATCAGAGAGTGAGTAGAGCAGCCAATCCGATAAGCTCTTCTCTCCAGGGAAGAATAACTCATGAACTTCCAGATGCTCTGACACATACAGCATTTTAAAAAGCTTCCTTTTCTGTTCAATCCATCACAGCCACAGAATTTCAGCTTCTAACTATAAAAGCACCCCATAATCACACATAGAGATGGTATTGCTGCTTGATCCTCATCTCTCAGCAAAACTTTAATTGTGGAGATACATTGAAGCTAGGTTTGAGACCAGTTGCGCCTTAGACACCAACAACATTTTGGGAGTATAAGCTTTCAAGAGTCAAAGCTTCCTTTGTCAAATATAAAGGGACGATTGATTCTCACAAAGTTATACCCCAAAAATCTTGTTGGTGTCTAGAATGCTACTAGACTTGATTCTACTGCAAACCAACACAGCTACCCCCTGAAACTATCTTCATGAAAGTTATGGATGTCTTTACAAACAGAAGCTCTACACATTGTGCACTGAAAGAGCAATATGAAAAGTGGTGGCTAAATTTTGTCCTCTTTCTCTTCACAAAGTTATAGTAGGAAGATACATGAGGGAGGGAAAGGCTGTAACTCTGCTTAAAAATGACCTTGTTATTTTTATAAGAAAGAGAGATGTGCAAACCATTTGGTTTCAAAGGTCTGTCCGGGCAGAGTGACATCTAGAAAGACCAGATCAGTCAGTCAACAACCTAACCTTAAAACAAACCCAGAGGCACCATTACATTTGCCTCAGGAATTTTCTGTGCAGACAGATGTTGCTACTTGCAAAAAAAAATGTAAATATTCAAGGAACTTTGAAACAGAAACTTCTGCTCTGGAAATACACCAGCAATTAGAGTTTTAATCATGATAATCTTTACTAAAGGACAAGATAAAAGAAATCAGACACTTTTTTTTGTAATATATTCCATTTGTGAGTGTTATGCAAGTCAGACATCTAAAGCCACTAATTAAGAGTTGTTATTGGCATTGGGTATAAGCTAACAAACTGAGCTAATGCAACTGGCTGGTACCAGTGTGGGAAGTGACAATATCTGGAAGGCAAATATTGTGTAGATCTCTTGTTTGCTCATCTCATAATGTCCTCTGTAAGAGTCAGAATACTTCTATGATTTTTCTTTCTGGTAGCATTAAAAAGTTGTCAGTATTCCAAGCCTGGTGTTTAAACTCTTAGCTATCATGTAAGCCTCACTTATAACCTTGACATTTTGTTCTTCTCAAAAGCAACTTTTCAACAGCAAAATGAAGAAAAGTTCTTTTTTCTTTCTTATCTAGTGACTAGCTGTATCATACTAATCTAATCTGTGTATCCATGATCAATAAAAATCAAAGCCCAAATCTTAACCTAATTTCCCAGAGTTAAATGGTGGAATGAGTTAAATGGTGGGTACTATGGTTGATATGAGTCTGGTAGGGAATTCTGGAAGCAAATTTCTCTTAGGGCTTTTCCATAGAGGCTCTTGAACCCACCTTGGCTTCTGAAGCCTGACAGATTTCTTTTTTAAAAAAATGTTTCACACATCTGCTGACCTCCCATGGTTATTAGAGCCTTAACTCACATTTTTCAAAACCTATTTTGATCCAAGAAGGATTTTTTTTGCTGTGCTTCTAGTCATGGTAGCCTATCACTTTTAAAGGAGCTATTTTTGTTCTGTTTTTGGTGGTCGTTTTTTCTCCACCCACCGCCCGGCATTGGGGGACTATACTGCAGAAAGTGACGACCTTGCATGCTTATCAACAAACTCACAAAGAACAGGACCATGTATACAAATAAATGCAAAAATTAAGCTTAAATCCCCATCCCCTAAAAGCAAAAACCAAGAGAAGAGATATTCACAGTAGACCCTGCCGTGGATCAATTTGTTCTAGCCCCATTAACTTCAAATTAAGCATGGGACAAAATTGGTTAATTGTAAATCTGTAAATCTGGCAGCAAGCTTCCTCATCCAGTGGCACCTTTTCACCTACAAAATTTTGCTGTGGCTAAACCATCCACGCTCCATAAAGGCTGTGCAAAATCAGCTGGTTGCTATAGTAGTAGAGATGCCAGCCTCCAGATGGGACTTGGTGATCTCTCAGAATTACCACTCATCTCCAGACTACCAAGATCAGTCTCCCTGGAGAACAATGGATGCTTTGGGGAGTGGACCTATGACATTGTACCCCACTGAGATCCCTGTCCCCCTCTCCCAGGCTCCATCTCCAAATCTCCAGAAGTTTCTCAACATGATCTGCCAACCTTACCCCCTCCCCTGTGACCAGGGGGGACCCTACAACCCTATATAGTAGGGCCAAGCAGGAATTTGCCAGACTGGCTAAGTGTGATGACCTGCTCTATGCTGTCTCTGTGGGCAGGGTGTTGTAATTATATAGGACTGGTTATTTTTTATTTCTTTATTTGATTTATATACCACCCTCCCCGTGAGTGGGCTCAGGGTGGTTTACAACAGTTCTTCATATAATAACATAAAAACAACCATTAAAACAATAAATCCCTAAAATACTGTGCAACAGTTAGTTCCTATGTCAATGTATTTGAAGTTCAATAGTGCCCCAGTATTGAGGTCCAGGCCACCAGAGGGGAGATAGCCAGGAGGAAAGAGGAATGACCGCCACCTCCACCAAAAGCCCAGTAGAAGAGTTCCATCTTAGAGGCTCTGTGGAACTGTAATAGATCATGTAGGACCCAGATCTCAACTGGGAACTTGTTCCATCAGGTAGGGGCTAGGGCTGAAAAAGCCCTGGCCCTGCTCAAGGCTAGTCAGATGTCCCTGGGGCCAGGGATTGCTAGAAGATGCTGATCTGTGGACCTCAGTGACTTCTGGGGCTCATACGGGGAGATTCAATCCCAGCTGGTTGGCAGGAATAGGACAAGTTGTTCAGGATTGGTAGGGCTAGCTGCTTCATTGAGTATGCTAAAGCCTTTGATTGTGTGGATCACAACAAATGATGGCAAGTTCTTAAAGAGATGGGATTACCAAATCACCTCACATGTCTCTTGAGAAACCTGTATAAGGGTCAAGAAGTGACAGGTAGAACCAGATGTAGAACAACTGATTGGTTTAGCATTGGAAAAGGAGTACAACAAGGATGTATATTGTCACCTTGCTTATTTAATTTATATGCAGAGTACATCATGCAAAATGCCAGCCTGGATGAATCACAAGCCAGAATTAAGATTGCTAGGGAAAAGATCAACAACTTCAGATATGCAGACGATACCACTCTAATGGCAGAAAGTGAAGAGGGCCTAAAGAGCCTCTTGTTCAGAGTGAAAGAGCCTTTTGTTCAGAGTGAAAGAGGAGAGTGAAAAAGTCAGCTTGAAACTCAACATCAAAAAAAAAACTAAGACCATGGCATCTGGCCCCATCAATCCTTGGTAAACAGAAGGGGAAGTCATGGAAGCAGTGACAGAATTCATGTTCCTGGGATCCAAGATCACTGCAGATGGTGACTGCAGCCATGAAATTAAAAGATGCCTGCTCCTTGGGAGGAAAGCGATGGCAAGCCTAGACAGCCTAATAAAAAATAGAGACATCACCCTGCCAACAAAAGTCTGTATGGTCAAAGCGATGGTATTCCCAGTAGTAATGTATGGCTGCAAGAGTTGGACTATAAGGAAGGCCGAGCACCGAAGAACAGATTCTTTTGAATTATGATGCTAGAGAAGACTCTTGAGAGTCCTTTGCACTGTAAAGAGAGCAAATCAGTCAATCCTAAAAGAAATCAACCCTGACTGTTCCCTGGAAGGCCAGATGCTGAAGCTCAAATACTTTGGCCACCAAATTAGAAGGGAGCACTCACTGGAGAAGACCCTGATGCTGGGAGAGACTGAAGGTCAAAGAAAAAGGAGATGGCAAAGGATGAGACTATTAGACAGTGTTATCAATGTAATTAACATGAAATTAAGCAAACTCTGGAGGATGGCGGAAGACAGGAGGGCCTGGCGTGATGTGGTCCATGGGGTCGCAAAGAGTCGGACACAACTGTGTGACTGAACAACAACAAATGAGACATCCAGAGAGATGAGGGAGTGTCCAGAACAAGCCATCACATGGGTTAGCTGTGATGGAGTTGCCTTGGTGCTGATCAGTGTCTTTTGAACTTGGGAGGATCCTTGTGGCACATCAGGGAAGAGCAGGGCTCTTTTTGTAGCAAGAACTCCTTTGCATATTAGGTGACGTACCCTTAATGTAACCAATCTTCCAAGAGCTTACAGAGCACTTCTTACAGGGGCTACTGTAAGCTCTTGGAGGATTGGCTACATTAGGGGTGTGTCGCCTAATATGCAAAGGAGTTCCTGCTACAAAAAGAACCCTGAAGAGGGATGAAGTTTGGCACCTCTCTGCACATACAGCTACACAGGTGGTGATAAGCAAGGCCGGCAGAAGCACAGGCTGAGTTTGGAGCCGGGGTGGATCTGCCCAATGGGTATACCTGACCAATGCCTAGCAAAGCCTGCCCTCAAAATTACCATATTATTGGAATATGCAGTGATGTAGATCAGCCATTAAATTACTTTAAATAATTGTATAAACAAACAACTAGCTGAACCCACACTTAGTTGTCTGTTGTTGCCATGGGGAGGGGGGAGTGCCAGGGCAGTAGCGACATTCAGAAACCCATGAGATAACATTTCAGTCAACCAGGACATACTTTCGCTGAAGGTAAGAATTCTTCTGCAAAAGAACTCCAAAGAGAGACTCCAAGAGGAAACTGCTAAATTATTCATCAATGGGTTTGACAGTATTAACCAGTAGCTCAATCGGTGTAGCAATTTTCTCATTTCCTATAGGTGTTAAAGTGTTTACCATAACTAAGTAGCTTGTGTTATCATAATTAATTGCAGCTGTTATGATCACTGCACTTTCTGAATACTTTAGAGTTTTACACAGAAAGATGACAAATGAGGACTTTTAACCCAATGTCCCCTTTTTAATTTTTTTCCTGATGTCTGAGAATCTACTTTACACATTTGATAAAGTGGATTCAGGTTGATGAGTCAATTAATCTTTAAGGTGCCCCAAGAATCTCATTAAGAAATATAAAATTCTTTGCTTTGTGAAAACATTGTCTACATTATTAAATAATTATGTGTTATTAACACAGCAATGCATGACATTGCAAAGAACAGGACAGTTTGAAAACACTGTTACAGATAACAACAGAATAACTGGAATGACTTTCAGGTCCTGAGGAAAGAGGACAAACTTGACCATGAATCCAGTGGGGACACAAAGGTCATAAAACAAATAAAGACAGTAAAGGAGAAGTTTTTAAAAAGATATTAAAAAGGGAATTTAAAAAAGTAATTATGAAGGTAGAATGACAGCAGAGGGGTGGGTGGTTATCTAGTGTGTTGCACTGAGGGCAACATGTATGATTTTGCCCCCTTATTCAGAATAAAGAATCGGACAAATTGACTGGATGAACTAAGGGCCACCTGTAACCTGTAAATCAACAGCAAGGGCCAAATGTGACCTGTGGCATGATCCAGGCTAAGCGTCACCTGAACCTTCCCCACTCATATAATGGAGACCCACTTGCCCCCAGCTTGAGCCAGCCTATTTGGCTCACACCAGTCAGGCAGCAACAGGCAATGCCCTGGAGATTCAACTGCCAAGCCATAGAGCTTAAGTGGCTGATCAGTCCATGCATTCCCAAAGGTAGTCTGCTATCTTTACCCTGGGTCACACAACCCAAAGGCTCATCCAGCCAGACTCCTATCCCTCAAACCTGGGTTGTTACTTGGTCCTCCCCCTAGCTGCATGTCACTCACCAGCCCCGATCCAGTCAACTAAAGTGACCAACCTAACACAAAGGCACCACCCTATGCCAATTCCACAATCCACTGACTAGCTGTATGAGGTAGGTGAAAAAACATCCCTGACCTGAGCCAATCAGCCAGGGATCAAAAATTCCTACCCAGCCCCCAAAACCAGCAAAAGCCCATACAGAAATCAGGGTGGGAAGGTGGGAACTGAAGGAGGGCGGGTGAGGATCCAGCCATTAACAGGCCAGCTCCACCCCCTGAGCAGGACACGTGCTCCACACCCAGCACACATGCCCACTATTCCTCCTTCAAAGGAGGCACCCAGCCGTATGGCTGGGCTGTCGGCTGGTGGGGCCAAAATCTGCCAGCTGGACTGAAGTCATGGGTGTGTGCTCAGTACAAGGAACTCCTGGTTCCCAGGGAACAAGTTCACACCCTCGAGGCCAAGGTGACTGACTTAGAGAAGCAGGGGCAGTCAGTTAGGCACACGGATAAGACTCTCAGGAAATTGTTAGATGTGTCCCACTATGAGAATGGCAGCCCCACTGCTGTCAGGGAGCATGAAGGTCAAGGGGAAATAGGACATTGAACTAAATAAAGGGGGAATGTTCCCTCAGAAGGGATCCCTTCTACAGTTGGTGAACAGGTATCCTTTTGTACAAAGGAACCATCCCTGGGCAGGGAGGGAGGGGGGATCTTGGTAACTGGTAATTCAGTCATTAGGCATGTAGATAAATGGGTTGTACAACCATGTATTAACTGCATGTGACTTGCCTGCCTGGTGAGAAGGTAGCAGATATTACATATGGTCTAGATAGGCTAGACAGTGCTGGGGAGAAGCCAGTGTTCATGGTACATGTTACCAACAATGTGGGAGAATGTAGTTGTATGGTCCTGGAGGAAAAATTTAGACTACTAGGCAGGAGACTCAAGGTCAGGGCCTCCAAGGTAGCCTTCTCAGAAGTGTTGCATGTTCCACATGCAGGGCCAGCTAGACAAGCACAAATAAGGAGTCTCAAGGCATGGATGAGACAATGGTGTAGGGAGGAAGGGTTTAAGTTTGTTAGGCACTTGTTTTGGAACAAGCAGGACCTATACAAAAGAGATGACCTCCACCTGTCCCAAGAAGGAACCAGACTGTTGTCACTTAAAATCAAAAAAGGTGGCAGAGCAGTTTTTAAACTAAATATTGAGGGAAAGTTGACAGGAGACAGAGTGTCTCTGCTTTGGGGTGGCTCATGAAGGTGTAGCTGTTACTGCTGTAGAGGGAAATGAATTAGGACTGGCTACTGAGAAGGCAACAAACTATATTAACTGCTTGACAAGGTCTAGAGGCCACAGGAGAAAAGTCGCAGGCCTAACATGTCTGGGAAGGTATAGATGTTTATATGCAAATGCTAGAAGGGTTCAAAGTAAAATAGGGAAGCTGGAATGCTTAGTGTCAAAGGAGAACATAGATACTGTGGGCATTTCAGAAACTTGGTGGGATGAGACTAATCGGTAGGATACAGTGATTCCCAGATATAAATTATATCGGAAGGATAGAGAGGGAGTGGAGTGGTTCTGTATATCAGAGAGGGTTTATAGTCCAGTAAAACTGAGAATCTAAGAGAAATATATTTGCTTAAAGAAACACTATGGGTGGTGTCTTGGGCCGAGGTCAGACTGGCAGTTTGCCCCAAGATAGGCATGTGCCAGAAACGTTTCACAAACACAGGCACATCTGTCAGGCATTCCCCAGCTGTACTCAGCCCGTCTTGTAGGGCTTGCCTCCCAAGTTTAAAAAATACCTGGTGAAAGTGGTAGCAAACCCTGGAGACCACGTTCATCCTGCTTCAGGGACGTGTGAACGCAAACAAGCTGATCCGGTAGGGATGCACTTATGCTCATGAGCGCTTATGCATATGAGCGCATAAGTGCATATAACTGGATTACAAAACAAAAAGCCACTTATAGCCGGGCCTCCACCAGGGACGGGTGACTGGGAAAACCCGGAACACTTTGTTCTGGGTCTTTTTGCCGTTGACTCCCTTGCACTTCAAACTGCCAGTCCAGCCATTTTATCCTTTGCTGTCCCCTTCTTCTTTGACCTTCAGTCTTTCCCAGCTTCAGGGTCTTCTCCAGTGAGTGCTCCCTTCTCATTTGGTGACCAAAGTAATTGAGCTTCAGCTTCAGCATCTGGCTTTCCAGGGAACATTCAGGATTGATTTCTTTTAGGAGTCAGTTGGGCCCTTGGTTGACAAAGGGGTGAAAGGACTACTAAAGGATGATAAGGAAATGGTAGAGAAGCAGAATGCATTTATTGCCTCTGTCTTCACTGTGAAAGACACTCCAGAACTGCCAGTTTCAGGAGGGGTGTTGAAAGACCTGAGTTAGATTGAGGTGACGAGAGAGGAGGTCCTCCTAAAACTGATAGACAAATTAAAAAAAACTGACATATCACCAGACTCAGGTGGCATACATCCAAGAGTTCTGAAAGAACTCAAATGTGAACTTGTGGATCTTTTGATAGTTTCCCACATACCTTTAGACTGGTTCGTCCACATGATTAGGAAGGGGAAGAGTCCCCTTCTTCCAGTTTCCTGCTGAAGTGTGGGGATTATAAATCAGTTGTCAAGTAATCTATAAAGAGACACCCCAAAGTTGTGTTCCTTTGTTTAGTTCCTGACAGTTACTGGTGGAGCAAGGAGGGCTGGATACCAGTGTTAGTCAAGAACTGAATTAATAATAACAATTTGAGGGATCTGTAATCTTTTTGAGCTTTCAATAAATGCTCAGAGAATTCCTCTGCACAGCTACTGTAGGAAAACCTGCAATCTCTGGTTGCATTAGTTCATTGGTTTCCCACACCTAATGGATTGAGGTGACAAGACAATGGAACCCCCATCTTCAAAAAAGATTCCAGAGGAGATCTGGGAAATCACAGGATCATCAGTCTAATGTTGATACTGGGTAAATTGGTGGAATTCAGTATTAAAGATAGCATTAGTAGGCACATTGTTGAACTAAACTATTGAGGAAGAATCAGCATGGATTCTGTAGAGAAAGATCTTGTTTCACTAATCTTTTAAAGTTCTTTGAGGGGGTATAAAACATGTGGACATGCGGGTGACCCTGTAGATATTTTTTCCCTAGACTTTCAGAAAACTTTTGATAATGTTCCTCATCAAAGGCTCCTAAGTAAACTCAACAGTCATAGAAAAAGAGGATAAAATGGTTAATTAACAGGGATTAAAAGCTGGTTAATTAGCAGGGGGGAAAGAGTAAGTCTAAATGCACAGTTTTCACAGTGGAAGATAGTAAGCAGTAGGGTACCACAAGGCTCGGTACCAGATCTGGTGGTTTTTAACTTGTTCATTAATGGTTTGGAATTGGGAATAAGCAGTGAAGTGGCTAAATTTGCAGATGACACTAAGTTGTTCAGGGAGGTGAGAACCAGAGAGGACTGTGAGGAGCTCCAGAGGGATCTGTTGAGGCTGGGTGAATGGGCATCAAAGTGGCCAGTGAGGCTCAACATGGGCAAGTGCAAACTAATGCACATTGGAACAAAAAATCCTAATTATAAATATATGTTGATGGCATCACAACTGATGGTAACTGACCAGAAGAGACCAGACACCTGGTATTTTTGGCCACTATGTGACAGTGTTGGACTAGATGGGCCATTGACTTGATCCAACATTGGCCTCTCTTATGTTCTTACCTTGGAGTTGTAGTAGATAACTCACTGAAAATGTGGACTCAGTATGTGCCTGCAATAAAAAAGGCAAATGCTATGCTGGGGATTATTAGGAAGAGGATTAAAAACAAATCAGCCAGTATCACAATGCCCCTGTATAAATCTACAGCATGGCCTTATTTGGAATATTGTAAAGAGTTCCAGTCACAGAACAAAAAAGATATTATAGCTTTAGAAAAGGTGCAGAAAAGGGCAATTAAAATGATTAAGTGGATGGAACACCTTCCCTATGAAGAAAGGTTAAAGAGGTTAGGAGAAACAATGGTTGAGGGGTTACATGATAGAGGTTTACAAAATTATCTCACAACAGAACTCATGGGCACTCAGTGAATTTCATGAGCAGTAAACTTAGAACAGATAATAGGAAGTACTTCTTCACTCATCAGAGATTATAAATAATAATTAACACATGGAATTCACTGCTGTATTCTTGGTGCTTGGGAGGCAACAGTGGGAGAGCTTCTGGAGTTTGGGCCCTGCTGGTGAAACTCCTGATGCCACCTGGGTTTTGGCCACTATGTGACACAGAGTGTTAGACTGGATGGGTCATTGGCCTGAACCAACATGGCTTCTTTCATGTTCTTATTATGTTCTTATTGTGAGTTAATAATCCATTTTCAATGTCATAGAAGATGCTGACTTTGTTCTTTAACTTTGTTGGGGATTCAAGCATTTTCAGAGTTTGGGATCCATCTTACAGTTTATAAGACATTTGAAATGACATGTTTGGAATTAAACAGACTGCCCTAAGAATTTTTTTTATATCCCTAATTACCAACTTAATCTAGAGTCCAGATCCTTCCTGCCTCCCCATCCATCCTTGCTGCCAGTTCTGCTTCCCACTTTCTGCTTCATTCATCTTGAAATCCACTTGGTAACTCATCCTCTCTCTATATATATATACGGTAAGAACACATGTCTCTGCAAAGACATTTGGTCTACTCATTTGCTTGCATCACTGGTGTTTGTCTCATGCTGCTGAAACTGAAAGGTTAAAAAAGCTGGGTTTTGAAAGATGACAAACATCAAGTTGCATTCTTAGTTTGACAGTGATAGTGAGTTGTTCTCTCAAGTGAAAGCTTCCCAACCTGGCTTCTGTAGAAATCCCTGTGGACTTACCTGGATTTCCAGTGGTACCAGAAACAGCTGTTAGCTCTTTCCACAGATATAGAGAGGTTGGTAAGAAAGCCTTAGGGCCCTACCATATGACATGCATATTTTGCTCCAAAGCTATTTCTGTATTTTCCTGTCTAGGGAACCTTGTCTTCTGTATGATTGCAATGTAAAAAATAAACAAACAAACAAACTAAAGAAGTGCAATTATTTTTAACTTTTCTATTTCTTGTGTCAAAAGAAAGAGAGAGAGAGAGAGAGAGAGGTTTTGCAAAAACCTGTCACTTGGCTGGTTACTACTAGTATTAATCAGCACTTATTCAGATGGTAAAATGATTCACAATCCATTGAAAGCAGTGCACAACTGCAAACCCCATCCAAAAGGTAAAGCTCACAAATCCCAATAAGTTAGCACCTCAGTCATTAAATGGATGCAGGGCTGTTAATTATGCAGCGCTACTTGCTTTGGAAAGCAACTGCAAATGACAAATTATGCTTCAGGTCAAAAAGCAAATATCTAGACAATAGTGCATGCACAGCACAAATATAAACTCCCTCTAACATACGCAGAGTAAGAGGCAAAGGAGTGAAGGCAAGAAGTTTGTTAAATTGCCTATTTCAGAACAGGGTGCTCTAAAGGTCAAATTCTTTAATTGAAACAAGAGTGTCTGAAAAATAATAGCACATTCTGTGGCTCTGCTTGTTGCTTGTATGACCTTACCACAGTATCTAGGACCATTTCCTCGCAAGTGCAAACTTGAACTTTCCTGACCATTCAGCTTGGCACTTTAAATTTTTGACCACAAGTTTATTTTCTGTCCAGTATGCAAGGACAGATTACTTGTAAATGGTAGGCATCAAGGAGAATGCAGATCCTGGGGCTGGCTTGGCTTTTCCTGAAGC
Organism: Gekko gecko; assembly: GCA_029375565.1. NCBI lineage: Eukaryota > Metazoa > Chordata > Lepidosauria > Squamata > Gekkonidae > Gekko > Gekko gecko. The sequence goes on from JAPDNY010000009.1 coordinate 46,462,776, forward strand.
CTATCCTGGCTGGGCTCACTTCTCCTGCAATCTAGTTTAAACTCAGAGACCTAGGATCCTCTGCACTGCTTGGTGCACATTGCTCCGCACAGCACAGCCAATCCCAGCTGGGCTCACTTCTCCTGCCCCCATCCTGCATTGTTTCCAATGGAGAGGAAAAGAAAGCAGTCCCTTTAAATGCCTTCTGCAAGCTGTGAGCCTGCGAGTGAACTCTGAAGGCATTTAAAGGGCTTGCAGTCCCTTTAAATGCCTTCTCCAAGCTGAGAGTTCACTCCAAAGGTATTTAAAGAGACTGAGAGCCCTTTGAATACACTTTAACTGCAGGCTTTTTCAGGCTCAGCCATTTTGGATAGATGAATAAATGAATAAATTCAGCCATCTGGCTGAAAAAATATCTGGAAAATATTGGCGGAGGGGTTTTCAGTTTGGTTAAGACCAAATACATATCCCTACACATCAGACTCCAGAGCAAATTTTGATTCCAGTGGCACTTTTAAACCCAACAAAGTTTTATTCAAGTTATAAGCTGTCGGTAGCATGCATACGTCTTCAAATACAGTGAAACAAGACATATTACATATAGGTAGACAGAGGATGGGGTAGGGGTTAGTTATCAGGAAGGGATGATTAGAGTCAAGATGCATAAGTATCTGGGTGATTATAGCTGAGATTGGATTAAAGTGGTGGGTAAGATCTGTGAATAACAGTAAATTAGCATACAAATACAGTTAACAAACATATGTGAGAACTGAGTTTAAGTCCTGTGGCACCTCCAAGACCAATGAAGTTCAATTCTGGGTATAAGCAAGAACTGAGAGACTTAGCATGTATAGATTCACACTTCTTAGATACATTGAAACAGATTTCCTCAAACATTCCATATGGGGGGGTTAGTTGCCAGGAAGGGCTAATTAGAATCAAGATAACTGAGCAATAAATACAGCTAAGATTGGAATAATGCATTTGGTAAAACCTGTGCATAGCAGCAAATTGGCATATAGGTAATAAAGGAGTTAACAACAGGTGTGTGAGAACTAAGTTTGAGTCCAGTGGCACCATTAAGACCAACAAAGACTCTCTCTCTCTTTTTTTTTTTTTGCATTGAGTGTGTGTGTGTGTGTGACCCTGCCTGGAAGTAATGGCAACCTCTGGTGACTCCTACTGGGGCACGGAGGACATCCAGAGAAGTGGCTTGATAACCTGCCTCTGGTCTCCTGGCCCTGGTATTCTCTGGAGGTCTCCCATCCAAATACTAGCCAGGATCAGGAATTGAGTGACTTGTAGTGAGATAAGAAGCCAATATCTCTATTAAACCCTGGGGGTTCCATTGTCCCAAGTGTTATAATATCTTGTAATTCAGCAATCTCCTATTTCAGAAATTCCTTTACAATAAAATAGCTACTTTGAGGTCCCCCATTGAGTGCCCTTGGAGGTTGAAATATTCTCCTATAGGTTTCTCAGTTTTATATTTTTTTTCTTTTTTTTCCCCATTTTTATTTTCATTTTTTAACATACACAACCTTCCAGTGTCGCATTTTACATATAACATGAAGTCTTATACACCTGTTAAATTTTCTATCCAATTATACACTCTTAACCATCTTTTCTTATGTACCTTTTCATTTTTGTTTTGTAGCATCAAACTCAAATCATCCAACTGCGCTAGTTCCAACACCTTAAGTGTTAGTTCCTCTTTTGAGGGTATTATATCTATTTTCCAATTTTTAGCCAGTAATAAACGAGCAGCGGTTGCAATATAAGATAATAAGTACTTTTCCTGTTGACTAAAGCTATCTGGTACCATATTTAACAAAAATATTTCCAGTCTCAAGTCTACACTCTTATCTAAAATATCTTGTACCATTCTCTGCACCATTCTCCAGAATCCTTGTATCCTATGACATTTCCACCATAGGTGGTAGAAGGTCCCCACATTAGCTTTGCATTTCCAACATTGGTTGGAATAGCCAGGAAAACATTTCGCCAATTTATCCGGGGACCAGTACCACCTATAAAACATCTTATATACATTCTCTTTATAACCAATAGCCCGCATATACTTCACTGATTTCCAAATCACATTCCATTGATCAGTCTCCACTTTTCCACCTAAGTCCATCATCCAAGATATCATTGCTGCTTTTATTACCTCATCCTGTTCATAATCATCTAACAAGAAACCATATAGCTTCTGTATCATTTTGTCGTTTGACGATAGCCATATCCTGTCCAATTGATTATTTTGGTCTTCAAATCCCCTTATCATATCTTTTTGGAATCTATCTCGTAGCATTATCTGTTCCCACCAAGATAAGTTATTTTCATTTACCAATTTTTCCTGAGATTTTAATTTGTTATTTCTACTTAATAACAATTGGTAACTTGCTCTCTTACTTATTGTTAATAATGACGGTGCTATAAAGGCTTCCAGAGGAGAGACCCATCTAGGTGTTTTCTTATACCATCTCTCTTTTATAGTGCTCCATATTTTATTTAATGCATCTCTTAACAAATGCCTACTAAAATTTGAGTGAATTTTATCTTTCCCATACCAAATATACGCGTGCCATCCCATATACAAGTCATGGCCTTCCAACGTCAGAATCCTACTATTTTCCAACATAAGCCATTCCTTTATCCATACCATGGCGGCCGCTTGATAATATATATACCAGTTGGGAATACTCATTCCCCCCCTTTCTTTCTTATCCTGTAATGCTTTCCAACTTATTCTTGCTCTTTTTCTCTGCCATATAAATTTTCTGGTAACCTTATTCAATTCTTCAAAAAAATTTCGATTTTTTAATATTGGTATAGTTTGGGCTAAAAATAGAAATCTAGGTAATATATTCATTTTAACCAATGCGATTCTGCCCATAAATGATAGAGGGATCTTTTCCCATTTCAGCAAGTCTTTTTTAATTTCTTCTAGAAGCTTATTATAATTGTCTTCTATCAGTGAACTGCACTTACTTGTAAGGTTAATTCCTAAATATTTTACCTTCTTCACTATTTCCATGGAGGAAATTTCTTGTATCTTTTGTATCGTTCTTGGCAAACAATTCTTGTGTAACAATTTAGATTTTTTATAATTTATCTTAAGTCCAGCCACCTGCCCATACCTTTTGATAGTATCGATTAAATGTATAATTGATGTCTCTGGTTCTTCCACTATAAACACAAGATCATCAGCAAACGCCAATAACTTATACTCTTCCCCCTTACTTTCAAACCCTGTATTAGTGAATTTTCCCTTATATCATCATTTAAAGATTCTAGCGCAAAGATAAACAATAATGGCGACAATGGGCAACCCTGCCTAGAACCCTTCTGAATTTCTAAATTATTTGTCACATCACCATTTACTATTACCTTTGCATATTGTGTATTGTAAACAGCACTAATCATAGAGAGAAAATATTGACCACACTCCGCCTTATTCAATTTTTCCAATATAAATTTCCACGATAGATTATCAAACGCTTTTTCTGCGTCTAGGAACATTAATACTAGTTCTTTATCTGGATGCTCCTCATAATACTCTAGCACATCCATTATTATCCTTAAGTTATTTTTCATCTGTCTCCTTGGTAAGAACCCCGCCTGATCTTGATGTATAATTTGCGATAATACTTTTTTAAATCTATCCGCCAAAATGCTTGCAAAGATTTTATAATCTGCATTTAACAGTGATATAGGTCTATAATTCTTAATATCTCCATGATCTGCATTAGGTTTCGGGATCAATGTAATTAATGCATGATTCCATGATTCTGGGCCTTTCCCTTGTCTACCTACTCTCTGAAATACATTTTTTAAATGGATACCAATCTGCTCTTCGAAAATTTTATAAAACTCTGCTGGTATACCATCCGGCCCAGGTGTTTTCTTTGCTTTCTGCTTTTTAATCGCCTCCAATACCTCACACATTGTTATTGGGTCATTTAGAAGTTTTTTATGTTGTTCTTTAAATTCTTTCCCCTTCCTTTCCAGATAATTTACAATTAATTCCTCCTCTTGTTCATTTCTTTGGTATAATTTTTTATAAAACTTTTCAACTATATCCTTAAGCTCCTGCAGTTCACTCTTCATCTCACCTTTGTCATTTCTTAATTGAAATATCATACGTTTTTCTCTTTCTTTTCTCACCTTATACGCTAACCACCTATTTGGTTTATTTATGTTCTCGAAATAATATTGCCTGGTAAACTCCAATTTCTTCTCTATTTCATAATTTAACATTAAGTTCATCTTATGCTGTAACAAGTTTAATTTAGTTTGGGCTGATGTAGAACCGCTACTATTTTTCAAAATAGATTCTTGCACACTAATTTTCTGTACTAACTGTTCGTATTTCTTTTTTTCTCTTTTGCTTTCCATGCACTCTGATTGATAAAACAGCCTCTCATATATGCCTTAAAGGCATCCCAAACTATTTCACTAGGGGTTTCAGAATTGCTATTTACCTGAAAAAACTCTGCTATCTCTTTTTTACATTTCTCCGCAAATTTCTCATCTCTTAATAACCTTAAGTTCATAAACCATCTATTTTTCTTATATCCATCCTTTAATTCCAACAAAACGGGGTTATGATCCGCAAAGGTATTCGGTAATATTTCGCATTCTACCGTATCCTTTAACATATTAGTGGTCATCCAAATCATATCGATCCTAGACCAAGAGTTGTGTCTAGCTGAATAATAGGTATAATCTCTTTTGTGTATATTCCTGACTCTCCAAACATCAATTAAGCTGTACTCTTCAACTATTTGCATGAAGTTATTCGAAATCAGCTTTCCCTTTTTCCTTCTTTTCCTTCTTGTCTTTCTATCTATACACGGTTCTACTACCGAATTAAAATCTCCAACAATACAAACATTATTCACATCTGCTAAGCTTAATTCTGCTTGAATTTCTTGGAAGAATACTTTTTGGTTTTGAGTTAGATTAGGGGCATATATATTTATTAACAGCAATTTTTCCCCATTTCTTGTCACTGTTATCCCCACCGCTCTTCCATCTTCTGTTTTAAAAATTAATTCTGGATTCAATTCTTCTTTCGCATATATCACCACCCCTTTTTTCTTTTCATCTGCTGCCGCTATAAACTCTTTGCCTAATTTTTTGCACTCTAGATATTTTATATCTTCTCGTTTAATGTGCATTTCCTGCAAACACACTATATCTACTTTCATTTTTTGCAGTTGATGAAATGTTTTCCGTCTTTTTTGTGGACTGTTTAAACCATTTATATTTATCGTTACAATCTTAAATTTTTTAACAAATCTCATCCTGCTGTTTAGTGTCTTTTTCCTTTGTTTTTATACTTAAACCTCGTCAAAATTTGGTATGTTGGTTTACTGAGTTTACTTTTACTTCTTCTTGCTGTCTTCTCTTTTCTGTTTCTCGATTCTTGCACACTACTTTCTTCTTCCACTTCTTCTTCTCCCAAGTCCTCTTCCTTTTCAGCTTCTTCTTCCTCTACATCTTCCCTTTGTAACCCTAGATCCTCTCCAAATTTATTCAGAAAGTATTCTGCCTTGAACACCGAGTCTATCCTATGTCTTTGACTGTTATATGTAAACAACACTCCTTCCGGTATCAGCCATCTAAATAAAATTCCATTATTTTTCAAGAGATTTGTTAATGCTGAGTATGCCAATCTTCTTTCCCTAACTCTCCACGGCACCTCCTTTAGAAAAGTTATCTCTTCTCCTTGTATCATTACTTTAGTTTGATTAGATGCTCTCATAATTCTCTCCTTTAATTCTCTTTTATAGAACTTAACGTGTACTTCTCTTGGCTTCTTATGTCTTTTGGCATAGGCTGAATTTCTCCTGTAAATTGCCTCTATTCCTTCCTCTAGTTCTTCAGATGTACTTACTTTTAGGTGTTCCACTAGGCTCTTCACAACTTCTTCTTTAAGGTTCTTATCTATTGTTTCCGGAATGTTTTGACATCTTATAATAAGTGCTGCTTTATCCATTTCCAGATTTATAAGCGTTTCCTCAATTTTCTCGTTTTTACTTCTGATCTCTTGAACATCTAAGCCTAAATCTCGAACTTTTTCCTTTAATTTCCCCTGATTGGACGACATTTTTATAATTTCCTGTTTATTATCTTGGATTTGTTTTTTAATTTCCTCAGTTTCCTGTTTTATTTGTGTTGTTAACTCTTCCATCTTTAACCTTATGGGCTCTATCTCCCTTTTAATTAATGCTGGCAGAGTGTTTTCTACTGTTGTTTTCACTGCCTGAGAGACTGCCTGAGATACCGCAAGTGCCACACTCTCCTGAATCATTTTGTTAAGATCTTTCACAGACACTTGCGAGGAACTCATGATAGGGATCTTCAGTTGTCCCACTCCTCCAGTCTGTCCTGGTGATGCTATTGACAATTTTCTACCACCCCCGGTGGCCATAAGAGTCACTTCTTCTCTTTAATTTATTACCTCCTCTTTTACCAGACTCCCCTTATACTTTAATCTCCCACAATTTATTTTATGCCCTCTGTTTTGATGATTTATCCAACTTCTTTGTTTTGTATTTTAAAGTTTATATATATATTTTATATATATTTATTGTAAATAGATCTACCTCTCAGATCCCTTCACTCACCACCATTTAAATTAAACTACTTTTATTTCTTCTGTTCCTCTAATATTGTAGTCTTCCTACTGCTATTTCTCAATTATTAATATGCTTTTTCACCTCAAATGCTCTTCTATCCTCTGTTATATCTGTTTTCTCAAGCCCCTTTCCACTCTCCCCACAACTCTTTTAAAGTCCTCAATTCCTCCTCTGACGCTGCTACAGACTCCGCCTTTCTTCTCCTATGCTCTTCTTCTCCGCAGCCCCACCTCTCTCCACACTTCTTTCGTCGCTTGCTTCCTGTCTCGTCTCTCCTTCACGTTCCCACTCCCAATCTCCTTGCTTTTCAGCTCTGTCATCGCGTCTCCGATGTTCTGCTTTGATGGAATTTCATTGATTTGAGTTGTCTCCTCCGATGTTCTGCTTTGATGGAATTTCATTGATTTGAGTTGTCTCCTCCGATCCTGTCGCAATCGCCGCTTCCTTTTCTCCTCTGATCTGCTCCTCTCCTCCTTGGCCCCGCCCGTCTCCACTCTCCTCTCGTCGCTGGATCTCCGTCACAGCTCTGTCGTGCCTGCGCCTCCGTTCTTCTGCTTAGTCATGCTCCGACATTCTTAAAGAGGTATGTAGCCGATTATCCTAAGAATATGAAACAAAAAAGAAAACCAACAAAACTTTTTGCAGCATCTACTTCTACCCGCTTTTGTCTTTCTCTCCTTCCCTTTAAACCTAACCCTTTACAAGTGCACCTCCCCTTTCTCTAGCCGCTTCTTCCCACTTTTGTGCCTCTACTCTTTCGGGATCTCCCTCTCAGGACTGGCTTTCAAACCTTCGAGAGACTTCTCCCTCTTTTCAATTTGTCTCCAAGCTCTTTTAATTTTTAAGGTACTTAACTCTCAAATAATCCTTCCTTCTTCTCTCCTCTGCTTCTTCTGACTTCGTTGGTCTCCCGCAGCTCGTCTGGTGCTCGGCGTGACTCGTAGCTTGAAGCTTGTAGTCCCGTCGTGGCTCCCATCGGTTTAGTTGGGCATTTCTTGCTTCAGGGCAGCTAGCGATAAACTGAGGGGTCGCCACCCCATACAGCCTATCCTAGAAAAAGCCCCCTGCCAGTTCCTTCACCCCTGGAAGGAAACTGAGACGTTGATATTGTCTAAGAAAGTCCCTGGGCAGGAGAGCATGAACTTCACGCTCCCTCTGTCGACAAGCCCGACGCCATCTTTATAATTATAATTCTTGATGTCAGATTTGTGTCCATTTATCGTTTGGCATAGGGTTTGCCCTGTGTAGAGAACTTAAAAGCATTGCTGGCATTTAATAGCATATACAATGATAGAGGATGAGCAAGTGAATAAGCCTGAGATGGTGTAGCTGATGTTGTTCGGTCCAGTGATTGTGTTGTCTGGGTATATGTGGTAGCAAAGTTGGCATCTGGCTTTATTACAAGCTCTGGTACCAGTGTACATGTTCAAATTAGATGATGTATTACTGTGGGTGAGAAGTTGTTTGAGACTGGTGGGCTGTCTGTGTGCAAGAAAAGGTTTGCCCCCCAGTACCTCATTTCCTTTCATTTATTAGCTTCTTTGACCAGAGGTCTTAAGCCAGCACCCCAGTACTTGTGAAAGAGAACTGCCTTTATCCAGGTGAGGTTGTAAATCACTGATGATGCATTGAACTCCTTTGATCTCATGAGTTGTTACTTCATCAAATGGATACATACAACTGGGATCTTAGATATGCAGCTTTTTAAAAAGGGTAATGCCATCTCTTTTTATCATGCCCACTGACTATGGTCAGGACATGGACTCTGACTATTTTATTCTCTCTTCCTGTTATGGCCAGCTTGGGAAGTGCTTTCCAGATAGGTTGGGAGCACAGAGCTGATCACTCTGTGGTCACTGAAGGAAAAAGAAAACTTACAGCAACTTTTTTACTTGATGCACATACTGAACTACAAAACATAGCACATTGTGTTTGTAGTAAAGGACAGCATGTCTGTGCATAAATCACGACTTTCTTCTTTAGCATAAAAACCAGTGGGGATCTGGATTTTCTTGACGGGTACTTCATGCATTTTAGAGGGGAAAGCCAAATTTATACATGGCATGTCTTTCCTTGCTGACATTCAGGGGGCTATATCCCCAATAAATCATTTGCTGCCCAGAAGGGTCTTTCAAGGTATATTCTTTTGAACTTTTGTGTGAGATTGTATTTCCCAGTCTAATCTTGTATCGCATGCCAATGTGATTGCTTGTGGTGTAACAGAACCATCATTTGAACTTTAAAAAAATATTATTTCCAAGCTGTACAGACCCATTTTTTATGTTCATCAGGGTAATGACAAGCAAATAGAAATTGCTGGGATTGTCTCGTTTCCCTGTTATTGCCTTTTTTTTGTCTTTGATTGTCTATCAGTTGTCTCTGAAATATGGCAGAGAAGATAATATGGGTAAGAGGAACAGTCTATAAACATGCCATCTTACCTGGATAGAAAACAAAAAGAGCTGCAGATAAATATTCCCCATTGCCACCAATGGAATGGAAATAAATTTAAAAGTTGCATATATCTCATTTTGTTGTTAAAAATAGGCTCTGGCAGTGAATGAGTGATTTACAAGTGGGTACCCAAAGCAAACTGTTTTTAGATTAGTCTTCATGACCATCTAAATGCACCACTATATGCACAATATGAGACATGAATTATGGAGTTGACAGGGAGCAGGTTGAAACAATCCTTTCCCAATTGCTTTAGATCTCTGCCCCCACTTAGTCTTCTCCCTAAATAATGGTCAGCTATCCATTTCTTCCCCATCTTGCTCTGCTCTTCTACTCCCTTTAATTATGTATCCTTCTAACTCCCCTCTACATGATTGTTTCACCTCCCCACCAAGTCTGCCCATTCTCCCACAGTTGCCCATCACTTCAAATAGCTCCTATACCAGTCCTACCCCTGTGATAACTCTTTAGCACACACCTGTCTTCCTTTGTTTCGCCTCCCATTGCCCCTTTGCCCTTCCATCACAGCTCTTCTTTCCAGAGCTTTCCATCCCTTGCCTCCTTCATCTCATTCCTTCTACATTCCTTTTATAAATCTTATGCCTCATGTACCTTAGTATCATTCTTTTCCCTTTCCTAACCCCAAGCCCTTCCTTCTCATCTATATCCTAGTTTTTTTTTTATTTTTCATTTTTATTAGATGCTCCTCCCGTCAACACTCAGCTGTTCTACAGCACCCCTTGTCTGCCTTGCTTCCAAGTTCACCCTTCCCCATCCATCCTTTTTGCTCTTCTATTTCCACTTTAATGTCAATAGACCTCATTCAACAGACTTCTTCCATTCCGTCCCTCATCATTGCCTAACCTTCACATCCCATCAGACCATCCCCTTTCCAATCACCTATTATTCTTTCCCTTACACCCCAGCACTCTCAGAGCCTTTCCAGTTTGTAGCCCCCATACACACCAAGGCCTCCCATTTTTGTAAAGATGTTTCAACATCTGAGGTTGCTTGGGCAACCAAAATGGGTGGCAAATAGGTGGGAGTAACTCCTGACACCTGCTTTGTACCAGGAGAGGCACAGAGAACTCTCCCAGCACCTACTCTCAGCAGGGCCAGCCCCAGGTTTTTTTGCACACTAGGCGAGGCTACTTTCTGCCCCCCCCCCATGCAGGGAGGGAGAAAACTGGAACTTAGAAGATGGATTTGGCCATGAGTGTAGTAAATGGCTTTAAAGGGGGATTTGGCAGATTCATGGAAGATAGGTCCAGGAATGGCTAGGAGCTATGGATCCTCCACATCCAGAAGCAGTTTATCTCTGAATAACATTGCTAGGAGGCAACCACAGATAGAGGCCTTGGATTCCATGTTCTGTTTGTTGGCCATCCAGGGCAACTCATTAACCCTTGTACACAAGACAATGCTGGACTAGATTGACCAATGGTCAGATCCAGCAGAGATCTGCTTACGTTTCCACTCAAAGCCTGTCTGACCAGCAGAGGCTGCCTGGCCAACCCGGAGAGAGCAGCCACGACCACACCAGGAAGGCCTTAAAGGGCCAAAAGGGGATTTGACTTTGGCGAAGAATGGCATGTCCCACTGGGCTGCTGCCAGATCCCTCTTTGGCCCCACTGGCCAGGGGACATTGGAGGGAGGGGCGCCTGGGAGGGAAGGGGGAGGGGTGCCTGGGACGGAAGGGGGTGGGGTGTCCTCACAGCCACAAAGCCCTGTGGGGGGACTTCCCTGCACCCAGCCCTGTCCCCCTCCAGCGGCATCCCCCCACACTCCTTGGACTTGAGAAGCTCTACAAGGTCCCCCCCCGTGCCAGAGAGATGCGAGCCGCTCTAGCAGCAGCACCTTTCCATGGCCCCATCTGGGGTGCGGGAGGGGAGAGTGGAGGAATGAAAGGCCACAGGGAGGTCAGGGGTGCCTGGCTGGACTGAGGGGAGGTGGGGGAACATTTTGCAGGTGGAGTGTGAGCAGCATGCTGGGTGCCGCCAGCCCTGGGGCTTTAAAGGGCATCTCCCTGGGCCTTCTGGGGGCAAAACAACTCCTCATGCCTGAGGAGCACCCTTGACCATTAGGAACACAGGGGTGCTCGGTAGGGCCAGGGGAGGTGGGGGAACATTGTGCAGGTGGAGTGTGAGCAGTGCACTATGTGCTGCTGGCCCTGGGGCTTTAAAGGGCACCTCCCCGGGGGCAGGATTGCAGTTGGGAAGCTGGCTGCTGCTGAGCCAGCAGGGTGCCTTTGAGCATGTGCAGAGGATTATGGGCCAGGTGAAGGGAAGGGGGCTGCTCTTCCAACTGGAGCCTCTGACCCAGGGGGCGGGGTCATGGTTGGGAAGCTGGCTGCTGCTGGGCCACTGGGGCGCCTCTGAGCACATGCAGAGGATCATGGGCCAGGGAGTGCTGAAGGGAAGGGGCTGCTCCTCCAACTGGAGCCTCTGAGCCGGGGGGGTCGTGGCCCGGCAGAAGGAGGGAGGGCAGTCAGGGGGCAGGTCCAGCAGGCTTCGGGCGGCACTGGCAGGAGGCGGTTGTGATCGGGATGAAGACAGCCGGGGGAGAGAAAGAGGCAGCGGTGGCAGTGGCTGGGGTCAGGGCAATGCAGGGCTTTTGGCGGGGGCAGTGGGGCTTTTGGCAAGGGGGGTGCAGTTCAGTACTCTCATGATCGGCCCGCCCTAGGCGAAAGTCTTGTTCGCCTAGTGGGTGGGCCAATCCTGACTCTTATCCCCAAAACTACCTGGAGACCTAGGAACTAAACCAGCTTTACAGGCGTTTCTAAGCTGCAGTCCAGGTAGAAGTCATTCTCCAACTTCTTTCCTTTGCAGGACACAGCTTCTACCTAATTTCAACTCCATTCCACTGAGGCTCCACGCTGCTCCTGGTGCCATTTTGGTCACTTCACCAATTGTATCAGGCACCCAGCCTCATCAGTCTGTTAAGCATCTCCAATGCATGATCAGATATTCCTTCAGGGGTTCCCCTCCCCCAGATAGTAGTATCAAGAGGGCAACAAATATTTTCCTACATAGCTATGAGTTCTCCTTGATATTGTTACTGCCAATGGCATGCCTCATTGTTGGGGGAAATTAGTTATGTGGCAGGGGAGACCAGAGTGAGTACAGGGATGCAACACCTATTGTATACCAAGGCCTGGTACAGTAGAAGGACTCCATATCTGAAGAAATCTGAAGAATTAAAGAATTTCCAATGGTCCAGACTTTGGGGAAAAAAATATTAAGATCACATAATCTATTGCTTATAAAGAAAATGTCTATAAGATGTTTTACAGATGGTATATAACACCTCAAAAATTAGCCAAATTTGACCCAAAATACTCAGATAAATGTTGGAAATGTGAAAGCAAAACAGGCTCATTTTATCATATGTGGTGGCTATGTGATAGAGCTAAGAGATATTGGAAATGGATACATGAAATTTTACAGAGCATAGTGAAATGTACAGTACCATTTACCCCAAAGGTGTTATTGTTGAACATTTTACCAGAGAAATTTAGAAGAGAGGATAGTTACCTCACAATGTATATAACTACACCAGCTAGAATACTATTTGAAAAATAATGGAGGAGCCAGATACTCCAAGTAAAGAAGAATTTGTTAATAAAATACTAGAAACAGCAGAGATGGACAAACTCACTTTAATTTTGAAGAACTGCACCAAAGAGACATTTGAAAACACATGGTCAAGATTCTACAGATGGTATGAAAACTATATATTCACTGTGTCAGGTTAAAGTATATAAGCAAGATCAAGAAAAGGCATAGACTAAGATGAAGCTATTCTATGTTTTTAATATTGCAGAAAAGTAATGATTGTTTCAAGGTTGTATTCTAAATTGTTAGATGCTCAGCGACAAAATGTTTCTATAAGCAAAGTACCCCCAGTTTTATGTTTTTCTATAAGTTTTTTTTTGATGTTTTGTTTGTGTTATAGAAAATAAAAATAAAAAAATATATAAAAAAAGAAAATCCATTGTACAAATACTTCTAACACAGTGTTCTTTTTCATGATTTTGTTTTCTATTTATCTGTGACATGGGGCTCTGGTTCCCATCATAGCCTTCCATCAATTTGGCATTGCTTCCTGGAGCCTTGGACCTAGCCTTTGCCCACCACTAGTCACCCTCTGGTGTCAACCATTTTCACTCCCAACACCAGGAAATATTCTGCCCCTTGCTAAGGTTGCCAGTCTGTCAGCTACCAATGTTTGTACTCAAGAGATCCATCTACTAGGTGAGGATGGTTGGTAGGCTTCCAGTATGCATTCCTGTAAAGTTTGAAAAGGACTAAATTATTTCTGCCTATGTCCTAGCATGGAACCCTCCTCCCTGCCATGTACCTTTCTTTTGTCTCTTTTTCCACATTATTTAGAAGAAAAATATTTTACAGAAGATAATTGCATATACAGAATACCACAGATTACAGCATGTATAGGTTTCTTCACACTGGGTAAATTTACAAACCACATAGGTGTTAATGTTATACACGTTTAGCATTATAAACAGGAGGGCACACAGAAAATATAACACTTTATTATAGCCACAAAGGAACAACAGGAGGAAACCTTGAACTGAAATGGCTACTATGAACAGTCAAATTGGTCTGCAAATGAAAAGTGAAACTGTTCTTGCTAAGAGGCTGAATTTTCAGCACTTCCCAGTATGGCAAGCGGGAAGGGCCAATACAACACAGCACACTTAATCAGAAAGAGGGTTTTTAAAATTATTCCCTATATAACTTGCTTGTCTTGTACTATGATTTCTATCTACTTTTATTTTTCTGAACTAACACTGCCATCTACAAATTAGGGTTGCCAGGTACAGACTGGGAGGTTAGGAATATGGGGGAGGGGGTGTCAGTGATAAGACATCAATTCTGGAAAAACTAACATAATGCCTCTCTAGGAATCCTCTCCTGGATTGATTTTTTTTAAAATTACCCTGCTGCCGCTATTCCATGTGGCAGCAGGGAACAGAGGCTAGGAACTGGCAATTCTGATAAGAACACTTTCCTGGAAGTAAGCCCCACTGAATAGACCTCAGTACAATTATGAGCAGACCTGATAAAGAAAACTGTCTAAGGCTGCAATCCTGAGCACACTAGAGTTGCCAGGTCCTACCTGGCACCTGGCAGGGTGATCATTGGTCGTCTCCGGGATCTTCTGTGATGAAGTCACTTGGAAAACTTGACTGCTATTTGCTGAGGACACTCCAGTTCTGACTAAGTCACATAGGTATTTTCTGGACCAGAATTCGAAGATGTTCTAAAACAACAGCTCTGCATTTGGCACCAGACACATGACTCATCTTAAGAGCCCTCATAAATATCCTTATCTATTGTCTATGAATCTTGCTGCTTAACTTTCCTTTTTTGGTCCAGTATTAACTTACTGGTTATTCCATTGAAATATGTAACATTGTAATGTGTCTATCTTTACCTCAGACTGTTTGACCTAAGGGGTGAAAATATGCTAGTTCATTGGTACTGGCCCTTGTGTTCAGGTCACTTGCATTTTGTAACAAAGCTTTCATTAGGCCCTTATATGTTTTTAACTGTCTTTCTTATAAATAAATGTATATAATAAGTTAACACTAGGTTTTTAATACTGGCCCTTTATCAGGCTTCTTTCTTTCTCTTGTGGTTCTTGATTCCAGATACTGAGTCAAGTTTGTTTTCTCCTCCCTGTGTCTTACTCACATGGCCCCTCCACCCTGATATTCTTATGTCCAATGAGACCACTGAAACACTGATGTGCTGAAGAGGATCATAGAAAAAGGAAGGGGGAAAACAACCTGGAAATTCAACATTCTGACCGATTCTTCAAGGCTTACCATCTCCAAGAGAGGGTCCAACTGTATTGCCAGGCACACCTCAGTGACAATTTCTGCCACAGTGGACAGCCCAACTCCAAACTGTTCTCGCACTTTGCAGTAGCAGCTCTTGCTGGACAGAAACCAAATAGCTATTTGCCACATGCTTGTCCACTGGGATTGGCTCCTTCTGTTGAGTAGTGTTGCACTATAGGTGTGGGGTGAGGACCCCCACAATCTCATAAAAAGTGACATGGGTCATTGGAAAGTTTTCCAGTCACTGTTCATTTGACCAAGCAAAAAAGAATACTGTCACTCTGTGCTGCAAGGGATGATCCAGCATCAATGATGTCCAGCCCGCCAACCTCTGTCAGGGTGAACCACTGCTCAATCATAGATTTCCGTTGGGGTTTCCTCCAGGATAAACCTTTGCATGCCCGTTTTCTGCACACAAGACTATTCATTTTTGAGATTCTTGGTTGCCTATTGTGCACACTTTTTTGATAAGTAGTACACAATCATAGGGTACTTTGAAAAAGAACAATGATCAGCTTCCAGAGCAAAATAAATACAGACTTGTGATCATCCATGCTCATTGCTTTAGTGTGGTGCTGTATTGAGCTGCTCACCTGATGCCAGGCAGGTGTACCAAATGGGCACTGTCAAACAATCACCCTTCTATTGCGTCAGATTTCCCCTCCGACTATGAATTTCAGTTCCCCATATGTTAACTGGGTAGCCTTTAGGTAGCATGTCACTCTTCATATGTGGTAAATAAATTTTATTATAATGTCATTATCCCACCTTATTACTGTTGGATACTTTGTCAGCTCCTACCCCAAATAAGGAACTGTGCTTGAGGAGGGTTTGTTATTCTAGGAATTTTCCTTCAGAAATAGGCACCTAGGAACACTTAAAGTTGAAACAAAAGTTACATTTATTTGAACAAACAGGCAGACTATGGAAATTATATTTACAAGGTTTGGTTAGGATTGGTAGAGAGGTTTAATATATATATATATACACACACACACACACACACACACACAAAAGAGGTGGGACCCGCGATACTCGTTGGGGGGGAGTATTCTGGCCCACCAAGCTTCCCCCTCCCTCCCCCCAGCAGTGGCAGCAGCGGCAAGGCCAGCTGGCCTGCCAAGCTTCCCCTTCCCAGCAGCGGCGGGGGGCAGTGGCGAGGCTGGCCTGCCAAGCTTCCCCCTTCCTCCCTCCCTCCCCAGCAGCAAGGTCGGCCGGCCTGCCAAGCCTCCCCCTTCCTCCCTCCCCAGCAGCAGCAGTGGAGGCGAGGCCAGCCAGCCCGCCAAGCTTCCCACTTCCTTCCTCTCTCCACAGCGGTGGCAGCGAGGCCGACCGCCCCCCCAAGCCTTCGCCCACCCTCCTGTCCCTTGTGGTGGTGGCAGCGGTGGGGACAGCAAGGCAGTTTGCAGAGCATTCCCTGCGCATGCTCTTTTACTTTGGGGGGGATTTAAATATCCCCCATATACTTTTTTCAACTTTTTAGATTTTTCTGCACACATGGGGACTGCCCCACGTGCGCAGGAAAATCTCCCTACCCCACAAGTGCCCCCGATGTGTGGATTTAGATATCTGCATGCAGGGGGCCACTTGGGAATTAGATATATAGATATATACACAAAACTATTTTATGCAACACTAAAAATATTCAGAGAGTTATTTTCCCTGGTTTACTTTGGTTGGATATTAGAGATATTTCATTGCTTCAGTGGGATTACAGATATTACTAGAGTGCCTACTTTTTATTTTTATTTTAAGGAGTGCCTACTTTTGAACTTGCTACTGGATGGTGACAAAGACTTGAGATTTTATTATGCTTCAACTCTATGTCTATAGACCAGGGTTTTTCCTATCTACTCCTTCTTCTTCTAGCCAGAACGTTATTCTCCTATCTTTAAGAATGATAACCTCTTTTGGCTTGCTTGGGGGACCTCCATGTGTCCTCAAACCTTTTGTCAACTCCCTATTTGCCAGAGGAACAGTAAACTGGTTAATAACCTTCCATACTTGGAGTGACTAATTTTCCACTCAAGTAGTGGTTTTTTGGGGGGTGGGATTTTCACACAGGAAGATTCCTTCCTTTCCTTGAATAGGGAAGGTTCTGACACTTTCTTGCCAGAATCACTGTCTTCTACCCCCCAAGACTGTTATTTGCAGAAGCCACAACACACTCTGCTACAGACAGGACTTATCAGGGGCAGTCACATGTGCGAGATAAAGAGGGGGAACAAGGCTATTTCCTCCAAAGAAATTTGACCCACAGTTGTGCGATCACACAGTCCTTGGAAGCTGCAAGCATAGCCTGCCACTGTGTGATCAGATGCAAACATGGGTGAGTCTGGGGGGGTTGGGTTTGTTTGTTTTTTGGTGCTGTTTGTTTCCAATGTGCTTACACGAGGAATCAATGGATCACATTTCTGCACTGAGGTCTCCCAATGGAGTTTGTGATGATGTGCATACCAAGAAGGAGGGAAAACAACAGCATGGAGTCAGGATGGTCTAATCAGGCCATCCGGATGCCATGAGAGTGCGCTGGAGCAATCAGATATGGGAAACTCCATCCGTGGCCCATCGCAACCCATTTACTACCAGATTTTCCAGGTGTCCTTTTACTACACTTCTGCAGTGGAGCAAAACGGGTTGGAGATGGGTGTGGGGCACTTTCCAGATGTTCATGTCTGATCGCACCCTTGAAATCTGCCTGGCATTTGCACCCTTTGTGCGGCTAATTGTGTCTGTGATTGCGCCCATCAGACACTTTTCTACACCTTCTCATTAAGTGTTTTTTTTTCTGACAGCTCTGTGTTCTGTTCCACAGTAATTTGCCTTCACCCAATCAGAATGAGCTCCATGAGCTGTCAATCATTTTTCAGCTAGCTCCCCCTTTCCCCAGCAGAATTGCCTAAAAGCCTGCAATTGCTTGCTGTCCATCACATCAGATATAGGAATTCAAAATTGGGGAGGGAACCAATCAGAGAATCCACTCTAATGCAGGAAAAGAGGCAACCAATAAAGGGTGAGACACACACACCAAGTACAAGCCTCGTGTTGTGTGCTGAATCACTGCAACATTTCAGTGAATACAAAAAAAAAAAAAAAAAACGGGGAAAAGCAGAATGAGAACAGCAGAAACCATGACAGAAAAAAGCAGAAAAAACATGTTTGTGTAAACTGATCGTATTGATGGTACGTTAATCAGAACCGCCACAACACCAATGAAAGGTAGCTGCCATATGGAAAATACCAAACTTTGAGTAAAGTTGTTAATCCAGATTGGTAAATTCCTGGAAATTTTGGGGTAGTGCCTATGGGGGGCAGGATCTGTAGAGAGGAAAGAGCTTGGCAGGGATGTGATGTCAAAGAGTCTTCCCTTTGAAACTGATATTTTCTCCAGGTAAACTAATCTCTATAGTCTGTAAAGAAGGTTGCCAAACTCCAGGTATGGCCTGTTCTCTCAGAATTACGATATCCAGATATCAGTTTATCAGAGAAAATGGCAGCTTCAGAGGGAAAACACTATGATTTATTATTACTAATTTGCTTGATTTATATACTATTTATTTACTATGGTATACCCTAGAATACAATTAAAATCCCTCCCCAAATTCCCCTGTCCACAAGCACCACTCCTTTTCAAGACTAGAGTTGGCAACTGTATCTGGAAATCAGTGGTAATTCCAGAAGTCTAGTCTCCACCTGGAGGCCAGCAACCCTAATTGTGAAAGAACAACTCTAATATTCCTTAAGGCATCTCATTACCTTAGGAATTCAAGATTATTATGTGAAAAAATGATGCAAAATGGTTAATTTATGCTCTGGCAGATTGAATTGCTAGCTGTTACACTTTTTTTTGTTTTAGACAATTTACGTAATTATCTCCCTTACATTTTTCTTTTTACCTTCCCTTGTGGACAGTGCTAATTGCAACTTCCTCTGTTTGTACTCTGGAAGACAGCAGCTGTTTCCAGAGTTGCTAATGATGCTCAAATTCTGTGCCAGAGCAGCCAAAAGAACAGAAAGACTTTTTCTCACTAACCTTCCAACCTTAAAGCTGCCCCAAGCTTTTACTGACCTGAAAATACAGTTTAAACCTAGTGGAACATGCAGCATCTCCTGTACAGAGGCCAAATAGTTTAGAAATGTCATTTGTTCCATTTTTTTTCTTGATTTCCACCCCTTACAGATAATATTAAAAATAATTTGCTTAAAACACAGTATAGATTGCATATTGCTGATAAGACAATTAGCTAGCCTCTTTTCTATGACAGAAAATCCTACTTCCCTAATTCACAAGGAAAACCAGAGGTATACATTTGGAATTATTTGTCCAGAACTGGATTGAGCAGGTAACAGTTGTATATGCACATGGGAAGGCATAGTATGGAAATAAATCAACTAAGTAACAGGAGGATTGTTTTTAAACTGATTAGGAAAAAAATATGCTTTGCCTTTAACAGCAGAATGAGCTGCAGAAATCAGCTAGTAAAGCTTCTCACAGTACAGAAAATATCATCTAATGCTAAATGCTGCAGTTATGTGGCTAGGATGCCAGCCTCCAGGTGGGACCTGGGGATCCCCTGGAAATATAGGTCATCTCCAGACTACAGAGTTCCATTTCCCTAGAGAGAATAGATGCTTTGAAGAGTGGACCCCTGTCTTCCCTAGGCTCCATTCCCAAATTTCTAGGAGTTTCCCTGGATCTGGCAGCCTTACCCTCCATCTCCCACCAGTGGCCAGGGGGGATCTGGCAATCCTGTACAACTGAAGCACATACAGAGACCAGCTAGAAGTTGCCAGTCTTCCTTCCCAGTCCATTGTATTTGTACATGTGATAGAGCTTCCACAGTTAACCTGCTTTATTGGCTAGTTCTAGGCAATGGAACAGGACTGACTGCAAGTATATCAGACCATACTATGGGACAGTATACCACATAGCACCAGCTTCTTTTTAAACTGCTTAATGTAGAACAGAGTACCCTCTTTAGCAGGGTAGGACAGAGAAAAGATAAAAATTTATACCGTTTACATCAAGAAGGAAGCTGTACTAGTTAAATTTGTGCCCAGTCCATAACTTTAAGTGGTATGATACCTCAACCTAACAAGAAGGTGACAATCTCTAATACTAACAATCTCTAATACTAACACTGACAGGAAAAACAAAACAAAAATTGTCTAAGTTATATAGATTACACTTCCCAAATATATCAGAGCTTCAGTTACCAACTCCAAGTTGGGAAATTCCTAGAGATTTGGTGGAGCAGCCTGTGGAGGGCAGATTATGGGGAGGGGAGGGATCTCAGTGGGCTCTAATTCCATACAGCCCACCCTCCAAAACTGCCCTTTTCTCTTGGCAATCAGAGAAAATGGACTTGGTATGCCTCCTGCAAGCATCTGTAAATGCTTGGCCAGGTGACATAAGAACAGTATATGAACCGTATGACAGTGGATGAATTCTTAGCCAGGGTGCAGTCACTGGATTGTGAGGATCCCAGCTAGGAAAATCAAGCTCCACATCACCATCTGTTAGATTTAATTAAATGCTATAGTGATACCTGCTTAAAGAAAACTCTCAGTACTGCATTAATTGGCCCACTTCTCGAACCAGTCACTCAGCTGGAGATACTCAAGGCTGTCCCTTAGTCTAATTTGAAGAAAGTGACCACAATACAGTAGATCTATGGACCGTGATTTCTGCTATATTGAGTTGTGTGATTTGTTCACATCTTGTGGTGTTTTGTTGCTGCAGTACAAACTGAAAAAAGAGACACCTGAGAGTTACCATTGTCTTAGTTTCCATTACAGAGTTTCCTTCATTGCAGTCTCCTCTACTCTAAAACAAAACAAAGAGTAGCAAAGAGCAATTGCTTCCTGCAGGGAGCCGCTATTGCACACTGATTAAGAATGAAGAGGACCACATATGTAAGTAAGATTAGTAAATTTTAAACAAAGGATAGCAGAATAAATTCTTCAACATGCCTGTTTTGGATTCATTGTGCATTGTGAAATGTTCAGGAGTGAGGTGAAATAAAACCTCTTCTAGCTGAGATCCCCACAATCCAGTGTCTGCTCCCTGGCTAAGAAATCATCCACTGTCATACTGTTCATATACTGTCCTTACTTCACCCAGCCAAACATTTACAGATGCTGGAGGGAGGCATACGAAATCCCTTTTCCTCTAGACTTCAAGGGTTGGTTCAAGGTCATGGCTGCCCCAAGAAAGCTCTTGTCCCACAAGGAAAACTTTCAGTAAGAGACTGCTAAGAAGGAATTCTTAAATTGGATATAAATTGTAGAGGCTTTTCCTTTTCTTAGTCCTTCAACTTGGACTCTTTAATTGTATGTTGTATTGTATGTCATATTCCTGCATTAAAACAGAAGGTTCTTGAACCCAGTATCCAAATAGGGTTCCCAATAAACTAGAGCGAAAAAAGATAGCCACTTTCCCAGGAACATGATTAGTCCAAGATAAAAAGTTTGAGTCTCACTGACTGATTTAAAATTGCTATTGAGAACCCTGAGCCAGAGGAGATTGCACTTAAGAAGTCTTAAAGTGTGTAAATGAGCAGGAGAACCTTTTCATGACACAGAGGTAAATAAAGGAAGAAGAACTTTTCTCCCGGTTGCTGGCAACCATCTCCTAGGTTAACTTAACCCTGAGCTACGAGTTGGAGGAAGATGCCCTTTAAACTGATGCTTCTGTGTGGTCACCAAGTTCTTCTGCATGTAACAATCACTTTAATTCAGTACTATCAAGAAAGCCTACATAGGCTATCTGTCTATCTAGGCTTTCTCCAAGGAGCTCCTCATTTGTGTCTTCCCCATTTTATCCTCACAGCGTCCCTATGATGTAGGTTAGGGTGGAAGGGAGTGTCTGGCCCACAGTCACTCAGTGAGTTTCATGGCACAGTGTGGACTTGAACTCAGTGTTCCCAAATCCTAGTCAGACATGTGTTACCCAAACTGGACCCAGAGAAGAAATTAGCTTTAAAAGGAGTTCCAAAAATGGAATAACACAGGACCTTGTAGGTCTGTGTATACCAGGTTGGAACTTGTTAGGGGTACCCTACAATAAAATTATGAAGAAAGAGAATGAGAGAGTGATTATAAACAGAAAGAAATAATATTGTATACAGATTAAAATAAAAGAAGTAAAAATGTAAAGAACTTACACTAAGCACCTGAGAATTAATTTCCTAAGCAACTACACACGTACACACCAACAAGAGGACACACTTACCAAAGGTAGAAGAGAGGAAACTGGGAAGTTTTTAGGGAAGGGATATATGACCTGAAATCCTGGGCTTCAGGTCTGGAAAGGTCCAAGGAGCAGAGTGAGGAGATGGCGAAGCAAAGAGAAAAAGCTTGCAACCCAGTTGCGGAGGTGTTCAGATAATGGGAAACCTGGCACAATTTTCACTTACCTGGGATGGTCTTTTTACAGGGAAGAACCCACTTTCCCAGGAACATGATTAGTCCAAGATGAAAAGTTTGAGTCTCACTGGCTGATTTAAAATTGCTGTTGAGAACCCTGAGCCAGAGGAGATTGCACTTAATCTGTTTGTAATGCCAGCACACCCTGCCTCTTTCTGGGCCTTCATGGCTGTACCCAGGTAGCTTTATGAGACGTCCTAAGTTTCAGATCCCCTGGCAGTTAGGCTCTAAATGGGGGGGGCCTATTAAAACAACTGAATCCAAAATAAAAGGGGGATCCCACTGACCAGGGAGGTCTTGGCTGGAGGATGGGGCGGAGTCCTTACACGAGCTAAGTGCTACACCATGGAGGCTGTCAGTTCTCACACTGAGAGGTGACCTGGGTCTGCTAGTCTCTAGTCAAGTGTGGATTGAGACATTCTGTGGCCCTAAATTATATCAAGTTTAAGAGGTCTATAGTATTACAAAAAATGCTAATTCAGGGGGGTTTGGCTGCAGTCACACACTCCAGTTGAAGTGGAGGGGAAGTGAAGCTATTTCCTTTGGAGGAATTTGACATGCAATTGCGAAATCACACCTCCCTTTGTAGCTGTGAGTGCAGCCCATCACTGTGTGATCAGACGTAGCTGTGGATGAGTCAGGGTATTTTTGCCATTTGTTTCCCATGTGCATAAACAAGGAATTGCACCTCCACACTGAGGGCCCTTATGGAGTATGCAATGGTGTGCATACTGTGAAGAGGGGAGAAAAAGGGCACCAAGCCAGGTTGGTATGAACAGACCACCACAACAGCATGAGAGTGTGCTTGTGCAATCAGACAGGGGAAAGTCCATCCGTGGCCCGCTGGAACCCATTAGAGCCAGACTTTTCCCAGTGTCTTTTAACTCCGCTTCTGCAGCGGAGCAGCATGGGTTGCTGACGAGCAGCATGCTTCCCAAATGTTGCTGTGTGATCACTCCCTTTAGATCTGTCAGGCATTCGCACCTATGTCAGATCTAAAGGTGCGTGTGATCTCAGCCTTTGTGTTGTTTTTTAAAATCCCATAATCTGAAGTGCTAAACTGTAGTGTATTTAGCTTGTGCAAAAATCCAGCTTGGAAAATTTCTGGAGATTTGGGGGCTCTAGCTTGGGAGCACAGAGTCTGGGAATGGAAAGGAGCACAGCAGGAATGTGATGCCATTGACTCTACCCTCCACAGCTGGCATTTTGTCCAGTGGAACTGATCTCTGTAACCTGGAGATCAGTTGTAATTACAGGAGAACTCCAGGTCCATCATAGAGGCTGGCAGCCCTATTGATCTTGTAGTCACTGTGATTTTTCCTATGTTTCGCTGAGCTTCTTCATTTCCTTCGAGTCTGTAAATAAGCTCCTTTTCAATCTGGATGCAAGATCATCCTTTCTGACATTTTATCTCAGGGCTAGAGCCATGTGGTTAATGGAGAATTTTTCTCTCTCTTTGGAAGAGGTGTTATGCCTTCTCCTGCCGTCCTCAATCTCTCGCATACACTTCAGGTCTCAGGAAGCAGCATTCCTCATAGTGGCCATATGGGAGACCTAAGGACTTTGTATCATGAGAACTGACCCTCTGAAGATTCGGAATCAGTTACCAAGGTCATCTTCCCAGAATAGAATCAAGCAGATGTAAGTTCATATTTAGGGAAGAAAAGCCAAAATATGGGCTTATTCACATGCAGTAGCTTTTGAAAATAATGGTTGTTATATTGTTACAATGAACACATTTCTGAAATGTACTTTTCATGTATGTTTCAAGATGACTGTAAAAAGTGACTTGTGGGTTAAGTGCTGAAAATGCAAACCACAGAACAGGCTAATACTGCCCCAATGTGAGGGCTGAAGCAAGGCATGATTGCTTACTTTGCCCTTCACTCTTTTGATTTTGATTGTCATTGGGATTGAAAGATGGTTTAGTTTTTGGAGACAACCCACATCTAGTATAGGCCCCTTTCTGTCAGATGGCCACTGCAATGAGCAGTACGGTGGGAATGTCAATCTGCATGTTTTACCTCTTGGGGATCTGTACTACTTCTCTTTACTGGATAACTATGTTTCATGGCAAGATTTGTAAACGAAGTAGGAATTGATCAAAAACAGAAGCAACAATTATCTTTATCCTGGCTACTGTGGCTACATTAGCTAAAAGCTGGCTGATGTGACTCCCTGTTGACTGCAAACTGTGGCTTTGGAGAGTAGGAATAGGGCTGGGAATTTGGCAATAACCAAGCCGAATGAATACCCAAAAAATGCCTTACCAGTATTTTTCAGATATCATGTAAGCCAAATACAGATCAGAGAATACAGAGATCTGTATTCAACTACCAATAGAGTCCAAGAAAGGCAATCTTATCCAGCTTTTATTTGGGTTCATTCAGCTATATGGAAGCCAGCAGCCATTTAAACCTAACAGCTGACAGGCGGAGCCACCAGTCAGCTGTTGGGTTTAAATGTCTTCCTGGGAATCACTTCAGGGCTCCTTTCGCTCCCCCACTGAAAGGGAGGGCTGAAATGGCTTCCTCCCATGTAAACCAATTAGTGCTGCACTAATCGGTTTACATGGGAGGAGTGCCTTTCCTTCCCTCCCCCGGGAGGGAAGGAACAGAGCTGTGAGGAATGTTTAAATGCCTTTCTTTCCTTCCCTGAGTTTGGGGAAAGAAAGGCATTTAAACATGCCTGGGCTCCCTGCGTTGCCTTTTCCAGGTACCTACCTTGACTTCTCTAGCTGTCATGATGGGGAAGTGAAGTGGAAAGGAAGGCATAAAAACATGCTTCCTTACCTCCCTACACCTCCCCACTGCTGCAGGGAGATTCATGGAGGAAAGGAACAGAGTGGAGAGGCATGTTTAAAAGCCTTTCTTTAAGGCATTTAAACATGACTGGGCTCTCTGCCTTCCCTTTTCCAACCACCCTGCCGCTCTGGGGTGGGTGGAGAAGGGAAGGCAGAGAGAGGAGGCTTCCATTGGTCAGTTTCACTCCCATCTGCCTGTCAGCTGTTGGGTTTAAATGGCCTAAACCTAACAGCTGACTGGTGGGGAGTGAAACTGACTAGTGGAAGTGGGGGAGCTTGAGGAAGGCATTTTATCATGCCTCCCTTTTCTCCAGGCAGATATAACAGACCCAGATATATTCAGCAATACTGAATATTTCCCCAATCTAAATACTTTACCAGTATTAGACTGACTTTTTCCCCCTTGCACTCCCCTAAGCCAGAACTGGACACTATGTCAGATGGCAAACTTTTGGACAGTCACCTGAGTCTTTAAGCAGGAATTCAGCAAGCAGAGTGTTTCCTATTGCAATCCTAAGGGCAGGTGGGACCTGGGAAGGAAGTGGGGTAAGAAAACACAACCATGCATAAAACCACGTTGGAGTAAAACAGGCCATAGTTATATTGCTAACAGCCACCAGCACATTGGTGCAGCATAGGGCAATGATACAGGCATCAAACAACCCACCTGCCAGCTGGTGAAACCCTTCCTCAGCCCATTTGCCAGAGGTAGACCTGGGATGGCAAGTCCAGGGTCTCACATGGGTGCAAGCTTCTTTGCCACCTGTGAGTGGAGCCAAGTAACAGCCCCCGAGCTACCTGGCACCACTTCCAAGACCCCTTAAGGGAACACCACCCAAGGGAGGCAAGCACAGCCTCCCCCCCCCATGAATCCTGCCCAAAGCTGTGACAGATTGAGAAAACAAGAAACACAAAAACCAGAATCACAATCATGTAACAAAACCAAAAAAAGGGGGGAAAGGGATAGCTAAAGCCAATCTGGGGAGAGCCTGGTACCCATGTGGACTTAAAAGGAAACTGCTGGAATGGAGGAAGGTCCTTGAGCTAAGCCACTCCCCTCCAGCCTGACAAGATGGCCAGCCATTGGCTGACCCAGGCTGATAGCACAGCATTTATGCAGAGTGAGGCTGTCCAGGCACGTGAAGCCTGCATCCAAACCCCACCCTGCAGCTACAAAGACAGCCCCGGGTAAGTCTGGGGGCATGTCTTCTTGCATATGCATGATGAGAAAAGCTTCACCTGCCATACTATTGTTAAAAATGCAACAGATCAATGAGAAAAGATCTGGCAACTCAGGAGCCAAGGCTGTAGTAACAGCCCTGTGACCTTCTCAAGTACATGGTTTCTCTAGAGCAGTACCTCATGTATATTTACAACAGAATATTTGATTCAATGAGTTTAGAATTTATCTCCTGTGTATCTATTGAGTGTAATATCTTCCCAAGCCAACTGAAACCTTCTCTGACAGTTCAGGAAGAATGATCTGGCTGAAAAGTACATATATTATCAGCAATTACATGGCAAATCAGTACTGAGGTGCACCTACAGCTAATGGTAGCATCGGCTCTCACACATTAAAAATAATTCACAGAAGCCACATTGATTTGAGTAGCATTTGCTTGTCTTTTAAAAGAAGACTTGGGTATTTTCTCCTGGAAAATCTGCTGATGCTTCTTATTCTAAATTTGCTGCTGTGCATTTTTATTCCTGTGAATTTAAGCTGAACTGTATCGTTCTAATTCCCCACACTTTCAACAATCTTAGTTTCCCATATGGTCAACTGTAAGTTAAGACATTATTAGTGCAATATCTATAGGTTTCTGAGTTATCACTCTATCCTTTACCTGCATATTAAGAAGCTTCATGAAGTTGAGAGACCTACATTTACACCAGTGTGCACCTGCATAAGAAAGAAGTGTATAGACAGCTGCTAGATCTTGTGCTCCACATTTATTCCCCCATTCTGAGACCACATACCATCTCTGATCCCCTGCCTCTCTTCCCAATAGTGCACTCCCTCAACGTTTTTCAGCTAGTTCCTGATTGGGCATCAGCGCCATAGAATTCCCTCCTGAAGGATGTAAGGAGGACTCCTACTCTGGCCTGTTTTCAAAAAAGATGTAAGATCATTCTAGCCAGATAAGGCCTTTGCAGATAATTTTCCACATGACATTCTATTATGGGGGTGTGGTTTACTGAAATTGGTAGTTACCTATTGGAGTTAATTGTCTGTTTTTAATAGTCTGTTGCATGATGATTAGGATTTTGCAAGCCATGTTGAGATGCCATGATCAGTGTGAAAGACAGGATATTAATACTTAAATAAATCAGTGTATTGTGGCTTATGCAGAAAAAAAAACACTTAGTGGACTTGAATTAGGGTTCTATGTAATCAAAGAAATTATAGCCCCTTTCAGATGTTCTACGGGAGGGAGAATGAACAAGTAGGGGGAATGGAATCAGAAAAATAAGATCCACCTCTGAACTGTGCAAAGCATTGGGAATGTATGAATAGCACATACTCACATGGGCTACCTCTGTGCAGCTAGGAACTAGATGGGTTCCTGGTCACATCATGTGGTGTTATTCTGGCTTCTTCACTCTTGCCCTATATGCTAGCCCATCTGTCATTTTGCTAATTGAGCGACCAATCAGAATGTTCAATCAATTGATCTAACTTGTCACAGAGAGTACTTCACCTTGACACAGAGAGTACTCCATCTTTCTGTGGATGCCAGTCACAGCTACCAGCGAAATGTCAGGACCTACAATGCCAAGACCATGGCCACACAGCCTGGAAAATCTACAGCAACTAATTGATCTAACTGATCCAAGCCAAATCTAGATCCTCAGCTGTCAAACTGATGTTTGAGCTACAGATGGCTGTCAACCAATTACAGCTGCCAGCTATCATACTGAAAGGCAACTACCTACAGCTGCCAGCTATCATAGTGAAAGGCAACTACCTACAGGTGCTTGACAGGTAAAGCACTTCACTGACATGGATAACAATCCTGAAAGTACTTACAAGATAACAATTCAAAATAAATACAAACACATACTGAGGAATCACTTTCATGACAGTGTATGTCCATGAACACGTGTAAGTCAGATAGAGCTTGTCACAACAATTCTGCTCTCATCTCCCCTGAATATAATTATTTCCCTTGCAACATCTTTTAAAAGGCTCATGTCCTTGTAGGATCAAAGACAATTTTCATACAGATAAGGCTCAATACTTTCAACAGAAAACAGGAAAGGAGCAGTTTAAAGAGGACTAGATGTTTCTAGTCAACTATTATTTCAAATCAACGAGAGAATATCTCTGATCTCTGCAGCTCTTGGACAGTTACCCCGCTCTCCCTACACCCTTTTCTTTCCTTCTCAGTTTTCTTCCTTTCATTCATCTGAACCTGTCAGCCTTCCATTCTTTTTGTTCAAGTACTCTGTCCATTTTTTTCTCTTTGTTTACTATTTTCTATGACCGCTGCATCTTCTGTGTCTTAATCTCTGATGCCCACCTTTCCTAGGTGTTTTACATGTCGTGCCCAGCTGTAACATCTTTGCAGCACAATCAGTGATGGAGATAGATCTCTTTCCTGCTCCACCTGCCTGTGAAACAGTGATACAATACAGTATTACTCCAACAGGGAAATTATATTTAGCTGTAATGGAGAATAGCCATAGATATTTAACATCCATAATCCCCCCCCCAAGGGCCTCTTCTCTCTGTCCTTTCTCTTTTAGTTTTTTTTAAATATATATATATATATATATATATATATATATATATATATATCAAAAACAACAACTCTGGTTTCTGACCTTCTCTTCGTTTCACTTGTCTGGATCACTTCCAATGACTGTTTCCTAACATGCTTCTTCTCTGACTCCTTTCCTAGTACTTCCTGCTTGCTCATGTCCCATTATGAGGATAAATAGTTTCATCTTATGGCAACCTGTCTGGTCCTATATATGTGTATTCAGGAGTAAATTGCATTGTGTTAAAGGAGGCTTACTCCTAAGGCACCTGTCCAAATACTGAAACTTTACAGAACAATTGTAAGCAGAGTTATACCATTCTAAACTCATTAAGTTTAATGGAGTTTGAAGATGTAACTTTGCTTAGGTTTACATAGTTAGAATCACAAAAGACAACCAATGAGCCAGTTTGGTGTAGTGGTTAAGTGTGCAAACTCTAATCTGGGAGAACCGGGTTTGATTCCCCACTCCTCCACTTGTACCTGGCTGGATGACCTTGGGCAAGCCATAGTTCTGATAAAGAGCTGTTCTTGAAAAAAGAGCAGTTTCTGTCAAGAGCTCTCTCATCCCCACCTACCTCACAGGGTGTCTGTTGTGGGGAGGGGAAGGGAAAGGGGTTTGTAAGCCACTCTGAGACACCTTTGGGTAGTGAAGGGCGGGATATAAAGCCAATCTCTTCTTCTTCTTCTTCTTCTAATGGCAGCCAAATAACCTTCTGATTGCTCAGCTCCACTTTGTGACAGACAGGCAGCAGAACCAATCACTCTGAGATATCAGAAAGAAAGAAAAGAAAGAAAGAAAGCCTTAGAAGATTACAATACATATGGAAGATTAGATTTCTCATACTAGGGTAGTCTGTAGCGCTTAAAATATATTACGCTCATATGTAAAACTATCAATTCCATTTATTGGATCCATTAATAAGTTTAAAGGTTTATAACATTCATAAAACAAAAGGAATAGCTATGCCGTATTTTATGCAAGTAGCTTTTAAATATAAGCTTGATGGCCATTCTGTGAATCGTGATAATACTGGAAGAGTGTAACCAAAGACAACAGTGTGAATATGTCAGAGCTAATGTTGCTGGTTTTTCTAAACCCCAGCCCCAGCATGGCTTCCATATCTTCAATAGTTACCTAAAAACAAAAGGAAATAGCAGCAATAAGTAAATTTAAATCTCCTGTATGAATCCTCTACTGATAAAACAGCCTCATGCCCCTTGTTGCAGAATCTATAGTCTCAACGTATAGCCACTTGCGTCCCAACACAGTTCTAGGCAGTGATGCAAGATCACTATTCTGCTTAAAATGCAATTTCATCACAAGCTGTAACCAACCCCTCCCCCTTGAGCAATTAGAAGATGGCTCAGTTTTATCAAGCACTCAAAATTGTTTGACATGCAATTGAAAATGTTTTACACATACCTGTTCTTGCACTACTTTCCCTGAGCTGTCCCTGTTCACTCAACAGGCCCCAAACTATTCACTTACAAGAGAGGTGCTTTCATTGGTTGTCTTGACCTGGATCTAATGTGTGTGCATCTGTATAGACACTGGGCTGGTGAGAAACGTGTCTCTAGTATTCCAGCCTGCCTCTTTTTGCCCCCTAACTTTCAAAGGCCAAGTGAGCTCAAACTGGGTCACAAACTACTCTGCACATTCTCAGACTCTTGTTTGGGAACTTTTGAGCAAGTCCTTTTGAGCATAGGCATGCTTGCTCATGCTGCCAACTGATTGATGCCCCCAACCATACAGATGGAAAAACACCATGTACACTTGAAATGTAGCTGATGTGAAATACTGCATGAACTGCCCATGATAACCCAGAGACAGATAATCACAGCAACTGGGAACTTGTGCCATTACAGGCTACCTAGCCAGCCACCATGCTAAATGCTGTCAACTCACCTTCAGTTCCAAGCTGGGGAAACACAGGCAAACAACACCAATATTATGCAAAGAACAACATTTTATTTACTGATTTACTTCATTTTTATCCCACCTTCCTCTCCAATGGGGATCCAAAGCAGCTTACACTATTCTCTTCTCCTCCATTTTATCCTCAGAACAATGCTGCGAGATAGGTTAGGTTGAGAGTATGTGACTGGCACAAGGACACAAGGGTGGTGAAAACCAGGGAGGATTGTGAGGCACTCCAAAGGGATCTGTTGAGGATGGGTGAGTGGGCGTCAACGTGGCAAATGGGGTTCAATGTGGCCAAGTGCAAAGTGATGCACATTGGAGCCAAAAATCCTAAATATAAATACACGTTGATGGGGTCTGATCTGGCAGAGACTGACCAAGAGAGAGATCTTGGAGTCGTAGTGGATAACTCGCTGAAAATGTCTACACAATGTGTAGCTGCAATAAAGAAGGCCAACGCTATGCTGGGGATTATTAGGAAGGGAATTGATAACAAATCAGCCAGTATCATCATGCCCCTGTATAAATCATTGGTGCGACCTCATTTGGAATACTGTGTACAGTTCTGGTCACCACATCTCAAAAAGGATATTATAGCATTGGAAAAAGTGCAGAGAAGGGCAACTAGAATGATAAAAGGGTTGGAACACCTTCCCTATGAAGAAAGGTTAAAATGCTTGGGGCTCTTTAGCTTGGAGAAACGACGGCTGAGGGGTGACATGATCGAGGTTTATAAGATTATGAATGGGATTGAGCAGGTTGAGAAAGAAGTACTTTTCTCCCTTTCTCACAATACAAGAACTCGTGGGCACTCTATGAAATTGCTGAGCAGTCGGGTTAGAACAGATAAAAGGAAATACTTCTTCACCCAAAGAGTGATTAACATATGGAATTCACTGCCACAGGAGGTCGTGGCAGCTGCAAGCATGGACAGTTTCAAGAGGAAATTAGATAAACATATGGAGCAGAAGTCCACCAGTGGCTATTAGCCACAGGGTATAGAATGAGAACTCTCAGTCTGGGGCAGGTGATGCACTCTATTCTTGGTGCTGGAGGGGGCAGCAGTGGGAGGGCTTCTGGTGCCCTGGCCCCACTGCTGGACCTCCTGATGGCACCTGGTATATTTTGGCCGCTGTGTGACAGAGTGTTGGACTGGATGGGCCATTGGCCTGATTCAACATTGGCTTCTCTTATGTTCTTATGTTCTTATGACACCAAGCAAGCTTCCACGGCAGAGTGGCGATTCGAACCTGGGTCTTTTGAATCTTGGCCCAATGCTCTTAACCATACTGGCTCACTACAGTTTTAAATTGTGTATTTGATTAGAGGGAAAATGGAACTGCAAAATGGGTCAGTCTAATTTTTTAAAATATATTATTGGAAAGATCAAAGTATCACCTGCATAGTGGACTTGTAAATCAATTATAGAGGCAGAATGGTCATGACCGACAGTGTATGCTTGCATCCTATGTGCTTAGTTGGGCTACCTAATACATTGAGCTGTACTCCGTGCTGAATCCTATGAGAAACAAACACAAAGATGGTTGTCAAAGCAGATCCTTCCACCAGTTTGGTGTAGTGGTTGGGAGTGCGGGCTCTAATCTGAGAGAATCAGGCTTGATTCCCCACTCTCCACATGCAGCCAGCTGGGTGACCTTGGGGCAATCATAAATTCTTTCAGAGCTGTTCTCTCAAAGGCAGTTCTCAAGAGAGCTCTCTCAGCCCCACCTATCTCACATGATGTCTGTTGTGGGGAGGGGAAGGGATTATAAACTGCTCTGAGACTCCTTCAGGTAGCGTGAAGGCTGGGGTATAAATCCAACCTCTTCTTTTTCTTCTGCTTCCCCTAGCAGAACCTGGGTATTGGGAGTGGGAGTTGGCTCCTTGGCCAAATACAGTGAGGTAGAGGAACTGTCCCCTTCTGCCAGCAAAACTTCAGAATTTCACCTGATGTGGCTACAAAACTGTATACCATATTCTGAGGCCACATTTAGTGGACATTTTACTTGATAAATCTTCTGTACTGTTCAAAAATACAAATATGACTCAACACCATACACAGAGCATTACCTGCCACTATTGTAGGCTTTGCAGACTTTGATGAATCAGTGTCATTAACACAGATATTTCCTACCTAATAGAGTAGCTGAGATAATTATGGCTTTTACTGATCTGTGAAAGCAGCATTACAAGTCCAGTTTAAAACTTATTTTTATATTGCTTGATACATACACGTTTCTTTGAGATAAAACCTAAATATGTTACAACCCAACTGCAGCCTGCTTGCTTCCATTTATAATGTTAGTGATGCTAAATGTACTTGCCATCCCTATTTAACATGTTTGGGAAAGTGAGAAATGTCATTTCTAGAAGGGGACTTCAAGCAGAGAAGGCTGAAAATGAGGACTGCACTCATCATCAGTTTGAAGAGGGAGAAATGAATGAATAAGGCACTTATACATAATTCCTGAATATGTGAGTTTATTTATTTATTGTATCCATTTATATTACAAATGATCCTCCCTCTGCCAGGCTCAGATTTGCTTTTTTATTATATACATTTGTAGAATCCACATCGGCCACTCTTCACGAATCAGGTTGGAGGGGGGAAATCAACTCCAGGAACAGCTAAAGAGGAAATGCAAACAGCCAAGGAGGGTGTGTAATCAGGGCCTGTTTTAAAGAAACCATATGACCGGATCTCAATCTGTAAAGAGAACCTAATAAAAGTTAGATCACAAATAATAATAATAATAATAATAATAATAATAATAATAATAATAATAATAATAATAATAATAAGAAATTGGATTTGTACTCTGCCTTTCACTTGGAGTCTCTGAGCAACTTACAAACTCCTTTCCCTTCCCCTCCCCACAACAGACACCCTGTGAGGTAGGTGGGGCTGAGAGAGCTCTTTCGAGAATTGCTCTTTCAAGAACAGCTCTGACAGAACTATGGTTTGCCCAAGGTCATCCAGCAGGTGCAAGTGGAGAAGTGGGGAATCAAACCCAGTTCTCCCAGATTAGAGTCCACACACTTAACCATTACACCAAACTGGCTCGAAATAAGCCATTAATTAATTTTTGCAAACTATCAGAAGCCAACTATTTCATTAGAAATACGTAAAGTATAATTTACCCAGCTCATAGCAACCACTTGAGATCTCATCAGGAGAGTGACATTTTGTGTACTGCAGGGGTCTTTTGGGGGGGGGAGCGCACCGGAGCTCAGCTCCGGGAGCTCAGGAGCCAAGCCCCGCCCCCAGCCAGCGTCCCGGAGAGTCTTTCAGGCAGCCGAGTGTCAATTTCAGCTCCATTATATCCTATGGGCCATTGAAGTCAACAGTGAAAACATAGGGTATATTCTGGGGGCTGGAGGAGGGGTTTGAGGAGAGGCTCCAAACTCACAGGGTAGATGATGGAGCCTCTCCCCAAGATACCACCAAGTTTCAAGAACATTGGATCAGGGGGTCCAATTCTATGGGCCCCTAAACAGGTTGCCCCTATTCCCTCCATTGTTCTTTATGGTGGGAAAAAATTAACTTTTATTCCCACCATAGAGAACAATGGAGGGAATGGGGGCAACCTGTTTGGGGGCCCATAGAATTGGACCCCCTGGTCCAATGTTCTTGAAACTTGGTGGGTATCTTTGGAAGAGGCTCCAACAGCTATCCTGTGAGTTTGGAGCCTCTCCCTCAAACCACCTCCCCTCTAGCCCCCAGAATATACCCTATGTTTTCACCATTGACTTCAATGGCCCATAGGATATAATGGGGCTGAATTGCCGCCAAATTTCTTTCATTCCCTCCTTTCCTTCTTTCTTTTTCCTCTTTCCCTCATTCTTCTCTTCTCTCTTTCTTTCTTTCCCACCTTCTTCTCTTCTCTTTTTTCCTCCTTTCCCTGTTTCCCTCCTTCTTCCTTCTCTTTCTTTCCCTCCCCTTTCCTTCTCTTTCTTTCCCTCTTTCTTTCACTCTTTCCTTCTCTCTACTCTCTCTCTCTCTCTTTCCTTCCCTCTTTCCTCCTTCTGTGGCCCAACTCTCATGAGAAGGAGTTTAAACTTTAAACCCCTTCTCTCTTAGCTCCCCCACCCAGGCCAACTGGGGAAGGGAAGGGGAGGCTTTTGAAGATGCCGCCCCCCCCTTTGCTTCCCCTTCTTACATCACTTCCGGTGATGTCAGGGGGCGTGGTATATGCTAATAGCCTAATAGCTCATTAGCATACCATATGCTAATGAGCTCCTGCAGCTGTTCTTCTACAAAAAGACCCCTGGTGTACTGTAATGGTCTAGTACACACGCTGTTTGAAATGAATAGAAGGTTAGTAAAAGCAGCAGAAGTGGGCTCTTTTGCTGCTATAATTCTTGTAATTGCTGTGAATATTTTGTGTGTGCCTGTGTGTGTATACAACCTTACCTTTCTTCTGCAGCAGTTCAATGAATAAATCAAGTTAAAGGGCCAGGTCATATGTCCACAGTGGAAATTTGCCAAGGTGGAATTAATAGTTTATTCAGCGTGCATCTAGGCACCTGTGATGATTTCAGGATATGTCTAATCTAAAACTTGACCCATGGTAAACAGTAACAGGGCAGATGTAAATTGTTACAAAATGAAGAATCAACAACATAAGTACATAGATGCATACTGAATCCATCATGGATCCACTGAGCCTAAATTACATCCTTTTATAAACTCTATTAACCACTCTTCATGAATCTGGATGAGGAAAGCTGACAACTCCAGGGCTGGTACCCAGGCCAAAGTGGACAACTCAATAAAAAAATTCAAAATATTATGATCATTTGGGGGGGGGGGCTTGACTCAATCTTCCACTGTAAAACTGAACACATTGTTTCAATTTGGTGGCATCTTCCAAGATCAAAACCTTTCTCATTGGGCAGACACACCATTGGGACCTACGGTTGAAGCTACCAGCCATGGGAAAGTGGGTTGAGAGTGTGGGTGTAACTTGTAGGACAATCTCCGCAAGGAACATGTCTATCAACTGGCAGTCCCATCTGCTCAGGATGTTGCAGTATATGGCAAAGCTTCTTTCATTGTCCAAAACAACAAACATGGAACTGTGTATCTCAGCAACTGGTTTTAATTTAAAAAAATGTAACAGATTTGAATTGTAAGCCACTCTGGGAGCCATTCCCGTTGAAAAGATGGGCATAAATACATCAGATAAATAAATAAATTCTCAGCAAGCTAATTTAGTCAAATCCATGAATCGGCCCTTAGTGGTCATTTCATGGATATGAGGAGCAACAAACCCTTAGTTTTAATTGACTTTGCTGGAGGTACAAAGCAGATGCTTGGCACACATTCTATTATGCTCTGAGCTTCTTGGATCTGGAGCCTTCACTAGAAATGTGACCTTTTGGATTAGTGTTGCTGATGCTTGATGATGAAACTCTGCATTCCATCTCAGTCTTAATCTTGAGCTAAAACATGATTTCTGAGTAATAGCATAGTGTATTGCAATGCTGTCTCCTCATAAAGAAGGTGACTCTGCAAAAGGTCTTCCAAACTTTTCACTGCTCAATGAAGGTAGAATGAATTGTTCTAGCAGTGCAGTCCTAAACAGAGTTACGTCCTTCTAAACCCATTATCTTCAGTGCACTTAGAAGGGTGTAAGTCTACTTAAGACTGTAAATTATGGATTTTGTCCCCAAACAATAATTAAAAACACTATGTGATACTCTCCATTCCCTGAAATATTCATTTGTAGGTAGTTACACAGTGTACTATAGGCTGCGATCACATACACTCAATAATCCACTTTCAATGCACTTTACTGGGTGAACTGGCAAAACCCAGTTTGAAAGTGCATTGAAAGTGGATTGAAAGTGGATTATTGAGTGTGTATGATTGCAGCCATAGATGATCAGTCTGAGGGTGAAACTAGACAATATGGCAGTGTGGTGGGAACAATGTGGTGTGACCAGGCAATCTTGTTTTCCTAATGCTCACGTATTCAAGTGCCGAAACAGCCATGGAGGGCTGTTTCAGCACTTGAAAAGGTGCATGGGGGGAACAAGATCACCTGGTCCCACCCCACCCCAAATATAATCAGGATCAGGACCTCCCTGCATTTTTAAATTGCCAGATTCTTCTCTAAAATGGCATTGGTATCCATGGGTCAAACCCATGGATGACATAACATCTAGTTTGGCCCTGATTCTGCCTCCTTTGACTGAAGTAAAGTAAAAAGTGGATATTTAGTGACTGACACCAGTGTAGTAAAGTGCTTACTTGCTATTGTACAAGATGTAATTAAATACAGTAACTTTGAAACAAAAGAAAGTCCTCAGTGCAAGATGTACCATTAATAGCAGAGGAGGATTTGCATTGCCAAACTGTATCATAATTTTTAAGCATTCGTTTTGGCTATGTAAAATCATCTATCTTTCTGGGTTTTTTGCATGGGCTGTCATTTGGTGGTAGATATTAGCGTCCTGATTAATGTCTGTCCCAAGTAATTTGAATTTGCATTTCATTTCCCTACCTTGGTGAAAGGTCGAGGTGATGCATTTTGCTATGTAAATATAGGAAAAGGGGGGAAATCAGTCCACTCTGAATTTGCAGCTTGCTTAAAGGATTCTAGCTAGACAAATGTCCCAAGATTGTGAGGCACTCCAAAGGAATCTGTCAAGGATGGGTGAGTGGGCATCAACATGGCAAATGGGGTTCAATGTGGCCAAGTGCAAAGTGATGCACATTGGAGCCAAAAATCCTAACTATAAATACACGTTGATGGGGTCTGAACTGGCAGAGACTGACCAAGAGAGAGATCTTGGAGTCATAGTAGATAACTCAATGAAAATGTCTAGACAGTGTACAACTGCAATAAGAAAAGCCAACACTATGCTGGGGATTATTAGGAAGGGAATTGAAAACAAAGCAGCCAATACCATAATGCCCCTGTATAAATCAATGATGTGACCTCATTTGGAGTACTGTGTACAGTTCTGGTCACCACACCTCAAAAAGGATATTATAGCATTGGAAAAAGTGCAGAAAAGGGCAACTAGAATGATAAAAGGGTTGAAACACTCTCCCTATGAAGAAAGGTTAAAACGCATGGGGCTCTTTAGCTTGGAGAAATGATGGCTGAGGGATGACATGATTGAGGTTTATAAGATTATGCATGGGATTGAGCAGGTTGAGAAAGATGTACTTTTCTCCCTTTCTCACAATACAAGAACTCATGGGCACTCAATTAAATTGCTGAGCAGTCAGGTCAGAACAGATAAAAGGAAGTACTTTTTCATCCAAAGAGTGATTAACACAAGGAATTCACTGCCATAGGAGGTGGCGGCTACAAGCATGGACAGCTTCAAGAGGGAATTAGATAAGCATATGGAGCAGAAGTCCATCAGTGGCTACTAGCCACAAGGTATAGACAGGAACTCTCAGGCTGGGACAAGTGATGCTCTGTATTCTTGGTGCTTGGGGGCGGGCAACAGTGGGAGAACTTCTAGTGTCCTGGCCCCACTGGT
Organism: Gekko gecko; assembly: GCA_029375565.1. NCBI lineage: Eukaryota > Metazoa > Chordata > Lepidosauria > Squamata > Gekkonidae > Gekko > Gekko gecko. The sequence continues at coordinate 46,501,144 of JAPDNY010000009.1, forward strand.
GGGCCTCCTGATGGCACCTGGTATTTTTGGCCACTGTGTGACAGAGTGTTGGACTAGATGGGCCATTGGCCTGATCCAACATTGGCTTTTCTTATGTTCTTAAGATATTAATTTCCAGTGTGGAATGGTGTTCCTTTGGAATTTTACTGTCCACATGTGTGCCTCTTTCCATCTGCTCAAACTAAACATTCATCAACAGTTTATTACAAAAGGCATCATAATTCTCATACTTCCTCTGTGCAAGGGAACTAATTCTGCATAAGGATGCCATGAAACTTACTGCTTCTTGGGGAAATGAGGACTGTGAAACATACAAATGCAATTAAATAAACATCAAACATAAACAAGCAGTAGATATTAGTTCCTTTTATACTGGTGCCAACAGTATAAATTTCACATTGAAAAATGCTTACATTTCAAAAGGTTGAATTCTACAAATTTCAACTTCAGCTCTAGAAACAGATTGAACTCATTATAACTTGACTTTTAATTAGATGAAGCCCATTTGTTTTTGTTTTTTACAGTAAGGTGCTATCTTTACATTTTATGGCTTGGTTCATGAGCAGCTCAAGCCCAGTCACTTGAGGAAAGTAACTCCCCCATTTGTTCCCTGTGATGGACTGTCCCTTAAAAATGCCTATGTGCTGTATAAACATGTGATGGACTGTGAAAGGGTTAATGCCTCACAGAGCCAGAGAATCTTTGAGTGACAGGCTGCTCAAATGGATATCATTGGATAGTGTCGGCTGAGAAGAAAGAGTTGGGAAATGACTTTTGAAGAGAGGAAAGTTTAGCACTGACTGAGGACTGGGAAGGTAAAAAGGAAGAGTGGGAGGATTGCTGAAGACCCCCATCTGCGCCAGAAAAAGGAATAGATCTTCTAGTTTAGAGAAGTAATTTCCTGCCCAGTTGAAAAGGGAGATAACTCTAAAGGATGAAGTGATCCCTGATTTGTTTAAAGAAGGAATTTGGGTACTTGGTAGTATATCCCTGCCTTCTGAAACTTGAAGAGTCAGCTAAACTCAAGAACTTATACTGGAGTGCCTAGCAGACACTGAAACAAAAGTCTCTCATCTCAAAGATTCTAAGGCTTTGTGAAAAGCTTAAAATTTTGACTTGCTGGAAACATTAACTGGAGTCTGTGAAATTACTAAGTTACCTCAAAGTTATTATTGATTCACCTCAAACATTTTATCCATGATTTCACCTGACCCCTCTATATTGAATAAAATAGTTTATTTTTGAAGTTTCAAAAGCCTCTTGTGTGCCATTTTCAGAAGTATAAGTTAAGGAGGTGATCTGGTCTCTTCCCTCAAGTCCCTGGGCTGAGCCAACATCAAAATATAGTAACATGACAGGGTGTGATAGCCATAAACCTTCAAATAAAAAGAAAATAGATGTAGGGGCTGCCCAGTCAGAAAGGGAAAGAAAGAAAAAACAGAGGGAAAATCCTGTGTGTGAGGGAGGGAAGAGGGCAAGTATCAGGCCTGTAGCTACAGTGGGGCATTTTGGCGCCTGGCCCCCTGACTTCATGCCAAGGCCCCACAACTTCCATCTAGCCCTCCACTGCCAGTACTCCTTCCCCAAGCATGGCTTGCTTCCCCAAATTATGTCAGTGCCCCCTGACTTATTTAAAGCCCCCTGAATTACAAAATCCTGGCCACAGGCCTGGCGAGTACCCCATACTGCTTTCATTTTAGCCTTCTCTTCCCCCCCAAAAAAAAAAATTGGGTTGGTGGACTTGAAAGAACAGTGCAGAGAGCAAATTTGAAACCTGAATCAGGAGGAGGAAAATCAGCAAAACTTACCCTTCCCTGTTCTGCAAGGCCTACATTTTCAGGGGAAGATCGAATAACCAGAACAGGAAGGATACATAATGCATACTCAAAGCTCGTCAACACATAGAAACTATGTTCATATAGCAATACTGAACTGCATAATATGAATTATCATATTGATTTCCTAAACTACTTTGTGTTGGACAAGAATCTTTAAGTTACATATAGTTCAAGCCTAAGAAAATCTATTCAGAACTGTAACCAGGTCTATTCAGTGCAGCTTACTCCCAAGAAAGTGTTCTTAGAATGGCCCTATTACAGCAAAAAGAGTGGGGAAAAAATGGCTTGGAAGACTTCCTACAGCCACTGCTATAGAAATCCTTCCCTTCCACAAGGGCTTCATTAGTAAACTGCAAACGCTATTTGTAAATCATCTTCCTCACCATTTTCAAATATAGCCATTATAAGTGGAATAGGCTGCCCATTATTCATGGCTTCATTTGCAATGCTATCATTCCACTTTGAAGCATTATTTAATGAAGTTAAATGGCACAAAACAAGGCCTTTGTATTAGTCATTCAGATGTAACAATTATTTTTTAGAACATCTATCAGTGCAGTTTTGAACAGCGTTCCCCGGAGGTCTGGTCACCTCTTATTCATACTAAATATAACAGTGCAATGACAGATTCTGTACATACTATAGTTAACCTTTTGGGCCACTTAATGTCACAGAAATAACTCTGACTAAGCTTTTGTGGGCATGTGATAATTATGTTTTTCATCATTAACTCACCTGAAGTATATCTCTAAACCTGGAAAAGAATGCAAAATCCAAACGAGGAAAACAATATGCATGATGCAGGAGAAATAGATTATTTTAAAGCCTAATCATTTCTCATAAATTACCTGAGTACAACACAATCTGTTAGAAGCTTGTCATCATGGCCATACTTGTACCTGCCATTGTTCATTATTGTGATTGACAGAGTTATTTCATTTTTGCTACCATAAAAATCAAGCTAATTATATGATGATGAATTAGAATGATTGCATTTTTTCCCCTTTCATCTCAAGGTAGGAGGTCATATATCTGATCCTTCTCACCCAAGTCCAAGTGAACCAAGGGCAAAAATACCACTGTGTGCATTTCCAGCATTTATTATGCTGCCATTTATTGGGATAGGTCAGAAAAGAAACAAAACCTGCTCAAATTATTTAGAATGTTTTGCATTCATTTTTTCCTGATGTAAGATATTGAAATAGTAGGCAGTCATAACTTCATATTCACTTGGTGTTCCATTTTTTAAATGTTCGATTTTTTTAAAAAAACTGTGAATGAATTAGCATTATTATACCATTAACCCACTACTATTATCTTTAACACAGTGAAACATATTATCATACAGCTGTTACCCATATTGTGATAAAATGAAGTTCTCCATTTCTCTACTGTCTACCAGAAGCAGCAACCAATTATGTGGAGTAGAAAATCACAGTGTATGATACCATCACAACATATAGTAAGTTTAGGGTTATCAGCTTCCCTGGTGGAGGCAGGAATCTCCTGCCACCAGGTCCCCCCTCCCCACCAATCAGCTGGCAAGCAGGGGAACTTACCAGGAGAAAGAGGAAGGCCCAGGTGACATTCCAGGTGATGTGACAATGTCACTTCCAGCACACACAGGAAGTGACATCATCATGCCAGCAAAGTCTCGGCAACACTATGGTATTTGGGCAAAAACTCTATGGTAGAAGCCATTTTTACCACAGAAGTTTTGTCCAGTACCAGAGCATTGCTGTGAAATTGCAGTGTGATGATGTTACCTCTAGTGCACACCAGAAGTAATGTGGAGATATCACCTGGTCCTCCCTCCTGCTCCTAGAATGTCCCCCAATCCACCCACTGGTTGCCAGGAGTAAGTTGTACTATATATTATAGAACAAAAAGGGGAAGCTAAACATACAATTCCCCCATTTGTTGATAGCTATACATTTAATATAATAGCTAATTGGGCCTTATCTGCAAAAATTATGACTTCAACAGTTTCAAAGCCATGGGCAACAGATACAAACTCAAGAACCAGGAAGTGAGAAAGAAGCCTCACCATTATCAACAAACCTCACCTCACCATCTCACTGCTTATTTCAATATGTGGACACAGAAAAACAAGATGTTCAGCACCTGGGCTTTCTATGGATGTACACTAGCAGCAAGTCCTTCCAAAAGCGTCAGAATGGGAGCTCTATGGAGGTTACATGATCAACGATCCCAATCAATGGGTTGAAAAGCATGATCTATTTTGTTCTTTCATTGTCACTGAAACAGCAATTGTCTCACTGAGGATCAGTAAACAGCTAAGCCTTAAAATATATATTTATGGCCAACATGGCTAGTTCCAAATTAAAAGAAATTTTAGAACCAGCAGTTTTTTTAAATGCAAATACTACAGTAACCTTGGAAGTAGAAAGTGCAGTTTATGATGGGTGAAATAAGAGTAAGTAAATGATGCTGCACAAGTGCTTTTACTATCTTAATGAAAAACTAAATGGCTCAAGAGAAACCATCAGATTCAAAATCAAAAGGAGTAGCAGTACAGCCATTTATCTAGAATGTGTAAAATAGGATATGATATCCTGTTGCACAGATTCCAATACACGGACATAAGAATGTAGTTTTCCAGATATGTCCATAACTCACATGTTACTAAATAACATACATAAAAGGAAGATCTGTTTAGGAAATAATATGGTGATTGCATGTGTGGATTTTTGCAGGTTGTATACTAATCACACATGTACTGTCAAGCTGTAGAGGATGCCAAATCAGGGCTGGCCCACCCATTAAACACACTTAGGAAAACACCTAGGGTACCATAGTTGTTGGGGGCTGCTGTGGCAAATGACAGCCTTCGGCAGCATTCCTAGCCCCAGGGGGTGGCCTGAGACAAGTCTGCTCCTTCCATTGAAGGCTGGTTCTTTTCTCCTTCCCTTCCCTCCCCCCATTGGGGGCAAGCCTGTGGGCAGGCTAGGGGGAGGGCCCTTTTCCAGGGGGCATTCTGCCACCCAATCTATTCCTCTTGAGAAGCATGGCATGCAATAAGCCACAGACCTGGCTCCAGAAGGGTTGTGTGAGTGGGGGAAGCTTCCCTGGTGTGTGGCATAGAGGAGGATAGTGGCAGTGGTGGCATTTCTGTGATGGGGGTGTGAAGGGTGGGTAGCAGCTTCCCCGTAGCATAGGAGGGCAGCAGAGTCCAGTGTCAAAAATCCTTGGGCAGGCCTAGAGCCCTATAAGAAAAAAAGGGGCACTGTTTCAGGAGCAATGGCCTTCTTTGTGGTGGCACTTGGGATATGGAACTCTTTCCTGATTGCTACCTACCTAGTTTTGTGGTACCCCTACAACTCCCTTAGGTGTTTATTTTGTAGTAAGGCATTGGAAGACACAAGAGCTGAGTACCCAATAGATCTGATTATTGCTGTTCTTTTAAATTGGCTATTGGCTTTTCGCGTTTGTTTTGTTTTATTGATAATTTTATGGTTATTAGCCTAAGGAGCCCTAAAATGGAAGTGTAGCATTCATTACATGATCACTGGTTGTTCAGGACTGCTCATCTGACTTACCTAGGAAGGAATAACTAGAACATAAGACATGGCACCATGAACAGATGGGAAAGCATCGTAATCAAGATAACAATGATATATAGGCCTTACAATTAAAAAGATCTTCAGAGAATTTCCCCCCTACACATATCCTGTGCTAAGGATACTTTCAGGCCTGACAATCAAAACAGCAGAATATTTGGTCCAGCCCTAATATATGCATACATGTAATTCTGAACAACTATTTTCACTTCAAGACAACAATTTTTCACAACCATCTAGGAATTCTATTCTTAGGAGAAAAATGATGGAGGTCTAAGCAATGATTGCAGCAAGTGCACAGAACTAAGCAGGGGAAATAAATAAGAAAATATCTAAAGGAGAGATGGAATTCCAAGTACTAATATATTTCATGACAATTACTGAAATAACATGCCTGCAGACTCTGGATTCTGACTTCAATCACTATTATTGCTATCCAACTGACTGGTTCATTTCTTCTGCTTCAGGACGAAACCTAGCTGAGCATCACATAGAACACAAAGCAAACTCTGAAACTCAAAGCATATATTTTGATTCAAAAATCACCCTGTGGAACATCACAGATGGATTTAAAACCCCATGGGCTCCACACACCATCTCGACTTTTTTTCCCCTTTTAATATTCTGTGTCCTCTTGATGCATTCCCCACTTCACATAGGCTGCAATCAGATGAGCTGTTTGATCTGATGTCATTGCTTTTGCCCTGCAGATTTAAAATTCAGGTTCATACAGCAAGATCTGTGCCCCATTCCCCAATCATCAGCACCCTGTTCTCACCCATCATTGAGTCAGAGTTATTTGAGAATTGGGGAAAGTCTGGTCTTTATGAATGTCAGCAGTTTCACCCCACATTTCCAGATGTCTGATCAATCCATTATGTTCTCAAGCTGTTTGGGAAGTCTGAATATTCTATTCTGTTTTGCACCCTTTTTTTGGCATTGGTTAGCAATAGGAGCTGCGGTGGCTCAAGTGGTTAAGACGCTGAACTGCAGGCTGTGGAAGGTCAGTAGTTCAGCAGTTCGAGACCTGGGTGCCACATGACAGGGTGAGCTCCTGTCTCTAGTTCCAGCTCCTGCCAACCTAGCAGTTCGAAAGCAAGAAATTGCAAGTAGATAAATAGGTACCACTTCGGTGGGAAGGTAACAGCGTTCCGTGCACCTTGGTGTTTAGTCATGCCGGCCACATGACCACGGAAACGTCTTCGGACAGCGCTGGCTCTTCGGCTTTGAAATGGAGATGAGCACCGCAACCCTAGAGTCGGATTCGACTGGCTTTCGAGCAAGGGAACCTTTACCTTTACCTTTAGCAATATGCACATAACTGCATATTCGCACTATGGCTGTGAAGCGCTGCATGTGTGTTTGGATCAGGATCTCCTGGGTTTGGTTTGGCTTTTTTTTTTTTTTTAATTGCAAATTCAAGGGAAAAACCCCTCTCTGTACTGGCTAAGCTTCCCCAACAAGGCAAATATGTGGTTATGTGCATGCATAAAAGATCGGTTTTAAAAAAGCTGCCTGACTGCCCGCTCTGTGGTTGCTGCACAACAGTAATCTGATCTATCAGCCATGGGGTGAGTGTACAACAAAGTGGATTAGGGTGGGATGTCTGATCAAAACTCTCTATTACAAAAAACAAAAACAAAACTGATGAAATTAGAGGCACAGTCAGACCGCACTAAGCCTGTCATCTGACTGCAGCCATAGTACAGCATCCTCCTTTTTTCCTTATGATTGTATGGCCATGCACACAACAGCACAAACACATGTGTACATGTATATATGTGGGTGTGTGCATGTATAAACACATGAATATTAAAGAGATACTAAATATTAAACACTGGTCAAAACGTAGCACAATTATGATCCTTTATACATGCCATTACAATGGTGGTTCGAGATAATGTTATTGTCATTGTACTGTTTTCCTGTTGTTTTCCCATTCTGTTGTCATTCTGCATTCAGCTAATGCTGGAACAGCAACAACTTTTTTATGAATAATAGGGATAGACTTGAACTGGGAAAATGCAGTTCAGTTTGTGCTTCATGGCACACCCAGTTTGAAAACCACAGAGGATCATGAACTTTTAGGGGCTAAATGAACCAGTTTGGTTTGTGAGGTTTGTTATGTGATAGAACAACCTACCACTGTGCTCACAGGGGACCTTTGGTTCCTCTACCAGCTCTCCAAGTTTGGTGCGATTGAATTTACAGGGTCTGAGTTACAGTAGGTGCCTCCATTCTCCATGGTTTCCAATGGAGGGGAAGCAAAAAAAGAAGAAGCAAAGGCAATAGAAGCTCAGCAGAACAGAATCAAATAGAAGCCCAGCAGAAGAGAATCTCTGCAGTAGAAACTGAAGGTGGGGAGCATTTCTGCAAGCCTAGCAGAACCAGTGCAATGTGCCCAGCAGGACAAGTACACAGGCAAGGTGGGATATAAATCTAAAATAATAAATAAATAAATAAACAGTGGCACTGCTAACCCAACAAGACTAAGGTCAAGCCAGAGTAGTGGATCCAGGTGGTATGGGACATGCCTAAGAACCAGGACCAAAATGCCCCATAATCCTGTTCCTCTGAGGACTGAAGGCATTTTGTGCTACTATGTGAAGTAGAAGGCAAGATAATCACATCCCTCAGGTGGAAATCCTTGCGTCCAAAGAACTTCTAGCCTGGATCCAATTCAATGCCTTGATTTTCTTAGATTTGAGTCCTTTGACCTACACATAAAACACATAAAACAAGGATCAGTTGCATTGTGGAGATGGAGACCATACATTTCCAATTCTGAAGTCAGAAGGCTCCTAGATTTTAGTTCTGCATTAGTATGGGCCCTGTGTTTGTGTGACCCAATCTGTACTTGCTGAGTAAGGACAAAGACTTTGCTTGTACACTGCCTCACAGACAAGCATGAAACACTGGAGAGACGGGTAGAGAACATGGTTTTCACCCTTCACAACAGTTCACCAGAAGACTAGTGACAAAAGAAGAGAGGGAGAGAGGGTTAAGGCTTTCCTCTCAGGAACCAGCCTACCAGCTCTATAAGGTTGTTTTTTGTTTTTTGTTTTTAAAAAAAGCCTTTGCTCATACTGGCAATCAAGTATGGCTACGGCGAGCTAAGGGAATGGAACAGAGGCTTTGCCTATCATCCCTGCCCAGGCTTTTGCAGATTTGGAGATAAAGATGGAAATGGTTCCCAACTTGCAACAGTAAGGATCAAAACACACATTCATATAAGAAGTGATAGAAATCAGTGATGATACGAAGACATTTACTTGCCCTGGCACAAGAGAACCACTGACTGAGTATCAAAGAGAACACCAATTCAGGATCTGCGATCTCTTTATAATTTTGGATTATTATTTTAAAACACTGCATCTGTGTGGAGAATGGATATTAACTATTCTCATTTAAAACAGGAATTCTGATTTAAAAAAAAAATTCTAATGTAGTAGATTGATTCCTTCCTGATGTAACCTTTACTAGCCTTTTAAGTCCAATGTGAAGAAGATGGTTCTTCCCCCTCAATAAATGAATCAAAATATAATTGCTGTTTTTTTACACAGCTCTGTTTTATGATGTCATGGAGAGAATTGTCTAATCACATTGTGAATCACATACATCTGACTTACTATGTGGTGACAAACAGCATGTGGAATGCCCCCCTCCGGACGCCCCCCTCCAGGCCACGGACATCGCCCGCCACTCAGCCCATGACCCCATCCTCTCCCAGGTTCTCGGCTGGGTGGTGAGGGGGTGGCCTACGGCCCCGACGGGCCCGGAGTTCAGTGCATTTGCAATGCGGCGCGAGGAACTATCGGCGCACAAGGGCTGCCTGCTGTGGGGGGACCGGGTCGTAGTCCCCAGCATGCTCCAGCAACAGGTCCTGCAGGCTCTGCATGAGGTGCACCCCAGCACTGTGCGGATGAAGGCCCTCACCCGCAGCTACGTCTGGTGGCCGGGCATGGGCGGAGAAATAGAGGCCTGGGTGAAGCGTTGCCAGATCTGCCAAGAGGTCCGGCCAAGCCCACCATGCGCACCCACCCAGTCATGGGAATCAACAAGGACCCCGTGGTCCCGGCTCCACATCGACTTCGCTGGGCCCTTCCACGGGTTAAAGTTTCTGGTAACCATGGACACATACTCCAAGTGGCTGGAGGTGAATCCAGTCTCCTCCACCTCCGCAAGCGCCACCATCCAAGCCCTCAAGAAGATCTTTGCCACGCATGGCTTGCCAGACACTATCGTCTCAGACAACGCCCCAGCATTCATGTCCGAGGAATTCCAGCGGTTCCTGCAGAACAATTTGATCCGTCATATCAGGTCAGCACCCTTCCACCCCGCCACGAACAGCCAAGCGGAGTGCATGGTCCGCACAGCTAAGGAAGCCTTAAGCCACCTGACGGAGGGTGACTGGGAGTCGCGAATAACCCGGTTCCTGCTGGCGAACCGGACAACACCCAATCCGGTCAGTGGCCGCTGCCCCGTGGAGCTCCTCATGGGCCAGAGACCCGCCATCCTCCTGGACCGCCTGCACCCCGACAGGGCTCCAACAGTGTGCAACATGGTCGAGGACCGGGAGGCACCCTAGGGCTTCTTCCCGGAGGACCTGGTGTTCACAAGGAGCTATGGCCAGGGCCCAGAATGGCTAGCAGGGAAGGTAATCTGCCCCACTGGCCCCGTCTCCTATGAGGTGTCGACAAATGACGGGCAGGTTCTGCGGCACCACGTGGACCAGCTGAGGCGGCGCCTACTTCCAATGGTAGGAGATCCAGGGGACCAAGGGGAGGTGGAGCAGGCCCCACGAGAAGCCCAGGGAGAACGCAAAGTGGAACGGGACCTCAGGGAGGCGGGCTCCAGCAACTGGCAGCTCGCAACGCCCAAGGCCGCGACAGCCAAGGGCCTGATGGCGCACCCTTCCCCAGAGGGAGGAGGTGAGGCAGCAGGCCCCGCCGCACCCCCACAACTTGGCTGTGGAGAAACCCCAACACCAGCACCGCGGCGGTCCACTAGGGAATACAGAGCCCCCACGTACCTGAAGGACTATGTCACCTAGACAGGATCGGGACTATGGGGGGAGGGTGTTGTGTCCGCAGACCACTATGGGCCATCAGCGAAGAGCCTGAGCTTGAGTACCTGTGAACAATGGGACTGGGGCTCCTGGCTCCCGCGTAGGGGAATTCAAACACACCAATGGCACCAGGGGGCGTCCCCTTTGCTTGTATATAGTTGGCCTCCTGGCCAGGTAGTCTTGTCTTGTGTTGTATAATAGCGAACCATGATGATCACTACACCGTTGTCCGTGGTTTCATTATGCATCTAACCCACTATACAACATTATCTTTCTGATGAAAAGTAGGGTGGGGCAGACAAAGAGTTTACCTCAGATGCTAGGAGTAAATTAACATCCTGACTCATAAGGTACAGATACCAGATAGATTTTGCCTTATTATTACTAGAGCTGAATTATTCAGTGGTTCCCATTAGCAAAATGATAGCATGACAATTTTATATTTAGACTTCCTTGTACATTGCATCAGCAGCTTACTTTCAAGACATTTTAAGTGCACCTGACAAGAATATCTACACAGACTCAGAAAATTATACTTCAATTACTGCCTGCTTGAAATTTGTAACAGTCCTTTTCCATTTTTTTTTTAAGCAAGACTTTGAAAATAAAAGCTGTCCACCTTACTGCCCCTTTTCAACTGAGAATACTAAACTCTTATTCAAGGGGGTTTTGCTATTGTCCACTCCATAACTGGCAATGTAGCATTAATTGTAATCAGCCAGTTAAGGGTTGTGACTTTTACCTTATCCTCCTCATCATGAAATCAACATGTATTACCTGAGAGGGCCATTTGTCCTGATTAGTCACTGAAGATTTTTTTCCCCTTCTTTTTTAAAGAAGCAATGTTTTTTTCTTAGGCTGACTGTGCAGTAATTCATAAACTGTCAAGCAAATCCTTTTCCATTTTGTTAAAAGCTGGTGAGTTCTTGAGCTATTTTATTGTAATAGTTTCAAATTGAATTTTGCAGATTTGAAGACAGCTCTGAGAGAAAACCCACTTATTTCCATAACTTTCTAGTAGAAGAATGGTGGTAACTTCTTTCATTTTTATGAACACAGTGAGGCAACCTTTCTCTGAGATGAAGAATAATGAAAGAAATCTGCCATGGTACTTTGGATCTTTTGGGAAAACAAACAAAAGAAGTATCACTATACATCAAGACTAATAAGTTATTTAATTAGAGAACAGCTGGAGGAACAATTCAGGCAGTAATGATCATTTTCCCTCCACTTTCAGTATTCAGTGTCATGAGTGGGTTAATATACTAATTTAGCAGAAGAAGAAGGAGGAGGAGGAGGAGGAGGAGGAGATTGGATTTATACCCCGCCCTTCACTTGGAGTCTCAGAGTGGCTTACAAACTCCTTTCCCTTCCCTCCCCACAACAGACACCCTGTGAGGTAGGTGGGGCTGAGAGAACTCCAACACAAACTGCTCTTTGAGGAACAGCTGTGCCAGAGCTTGTGACTGACCCAAGGTCACATCAGCAGGTGCAAGTGGAGGAGTGGGGAATCAAACCTGGTTCTCCCAGAGTAGAGTCTGCACACCTAACCACTACACCAAACATATACATTATCCTGACCAAACATGTGAGGCATTCTCCATCTGCATTTGCGATTTTAAAATTGTATCATATGCAGGGGTCTTTTTGGGGGGAGCTCACAGGAGCGCAGCTCCGGGAGCTCAGGAGCCAAGCCCCGCCCCCAGCCGGCGTCCCGGAGAGTCTTTCAGGCAACCGAATGTCAATTTCAGCTCCATTATATCCTATGGGCCATTGAAGTCAATGGTGAAAACATAGGGTATATTCTGGGGAGCTGGAGGGAGGGTTTTGAGGGAGAGGCTCCAAACTCACAGGATAGCTGTTGGAGCCTCTCCCCAAGATACCCACCAAGTTTCAAGAACATTGGATCAGGGGGTCCAATTCTATGGGCCCCTAAGCAGGTTGCCCCTATTCCCTCCATTGTTCTCTATAGTGGGAAAAATTTAACTGTTTTTCCCACCATAGAGAACAATGGAGGGAATGGGGGCAACCTGTTTGGGGCCCATAGAATTGGACCCCTGGTCCAATGTTCTTGAAACTTGGTGGGTATCTTGGGAAGAGGCTCCAACAGCCATCCTGTGACTGTGAGTTTGGAGCCTCTCCCTCAAACTCCCTCCCCTCCAGCCCCCAGAATATACCCTATGTTTTCACCATTGACTTCAATGGCCCATAGGATATAATGGGGCCGAGTTGCCGCCAAATTTCTTTCATTCCCTCCTTTCCTTCTTTCTTTTTCCTCTTTCCCTCCTTCTTCTCTTCTCTCTTTCTTTCTTTCCCACCTTCTTCTCTTCTCTTTTTTCCTCCTTTCCCTGTTTCCCTCCTTCTTCCCTCTCTTTCTTTCCCTCTTTCACTCTTTCCTTCTTTCTACTCTCTCTCTTTCCTTCCCTCTTTCCTCCTTCTGTGGCCCAACTCTCATGAGAAGGAGTTTAAACTTTAAACCCCTTCTCTCTTAGCTCCCCCACCCAGGCCAGCTGGGGAAGGGAAGGGGAGGCTTTTGAAGATGCCTCCCCCCCTTTTGCTTCCCCTTCTTACATCACTTCCGGTGATGCCAGGGGGCATGGCATATGCTAATAGCCGAATAGCTCATTAGCATACCATATGCTAATTGAGCTCCTGCAGCTGTTCTTCTACGAAAAGACCCCTGATCATATGCCCATGATTTTGCGAATTAAAGGTCAGCTAGTCCTATCTTCTTAGAGAAGCTAGGCCTCCTGCTCCCACTGGTGCTTCCCACTGCTACACAACTGAGAGGCAGGGGAAAAATTAGGAGGGAATTAATGTCACGCTTATACCATGAAATCATTTCCAATGCCATCTAGAAGTGATATCATAACACTAGGAGATACTCTAGCATTCACCAAAAGCTCTATGGTTAACCACAGAGTTTGGGGCAAATGTTAGAATATCACCTCTAGGCAGTGATGCCACAGCTTGGTGACACTAGAAGTAAGGTTGCCAACCTCCAGGTGGGGCCTTGAGACCCCCTGGAATTATAATTTATTTCCAGCCTACAGAAATCAGTTCCTCCAAAGAAATTCAGTTCCCACCCTGCTGTCATCCTTCCTGTCCCAAACCCTGTCCTCCCTAGGCTTCACTCCCCAAATTGCCAGGAATTTCCCAGACTGTAGTTGGCAAGCCTTGTTTTCATAATTTTTTCTTCCTATTTCTACAGTCATAAATGTCTTTAAAATGGGATTAGACAGATACAGGGAGGGTAGTTCTACCAGTGACTACTAGCGATGATGACTAATGGGAACCTCCACATCTAGAGGCAATAATCTCTGAATACTTGGGCCAGGAGGAAACATCAGGGGAGGTCTTGGCCTGTATGCCTTGATGTTGGCCCTGCAGAGTAACTGGTTGGCACTGCATGAGACAGAATGCTGGCTAGATGGACCACTGGTCTGATCCAGTGGAGCTCTTCTTATAGTCTTACAGAATGATTATTTGTTCCCATACCACAAAATGAAAACATCAGATGACAGGCATATCTTAAATCAGGGTTTATTAATTACAATTTGAACTGAACAACTAATAAAAAATAACTCTCCTCATAGTGCAAATTCCCTAAGAGGCTGCTCCATTGGGTTGCCAGCATTTGGGCAACCCACTGTGTCCAAGATCAACATAACCACACCTGCTTTTATTCATTTGCATCAAACTTGTGCTGAGAGATGTTACCCATCAACTTCACACCCCAGACTTTATTGTGTAAAGGTTTAAGCATTGATGTACGGTATCAAGGGATAAACCCCACCAGCTCTCTGGGTCTGTGCAGCCATCAATGGCTGGTTTGGGTGCCTCTCTGCAGTCTTGGATGCTTCAAGGCTCTTGCCTGTCTAACTAAACACCAAGCACCTGATCCACAAAATCCCTGCTAACCCCAATTCAGGCTTCACCAATCCCACACAACCATGCTTGTTTGAACAATCCAACCCTTCAACCATGAATGTAAAGGAAGTAAACAAAAGCTCCATTATCCTGGCCAATCAAATAATGACCTCTAAAATTCCTGTTCATCCCAAAAGCAATCGGTTAATTGCATACACTGGTAGAAAGGGCGAGAGATTTCTACAACAAAAAGAAAAGTATACCAAAAAGTGCTTAATGTGTATGTAGTTATACATTTACTTCAAGGCTGGAGAATCCTCCCCTAGTCACTTTGAAGTTTAGTAAACATTTTGTTTGAGTGGAGACTGTCTATCTGGAAATGAATTTATTTGTGAACCACCACAAACCTCAATGAACTGCTTGAAAGTTCGTGGAAAGTTCTTGCTGGTTGACCTGCCATGAACTTCAGTTTGCAAACCACGAACCAGCCAAAATTAATCACAAACTTTAGTTTGTGAACTGGTTCATGCCCATCCCTAGTCCACTTATTCTCTGCTTCCTGTCATTTAACTCAATTTCAGTTCATAAAATGACCTGCCTTTTTATTCCCAGACTGCTAAATTTACTCAGGAGTCTTTGGTGAGGTACCGTACTTGAAGTCCAAGTATATTTTGGATCACAATTATTAACACGTTTGTTTCCTTTCTTCAGAAACTTCAAAAGGCTGGAGAGGAAGAACTTCCCTTTGAATATGTTTGAACTATGCAAAGACGATAAAGAGTTATTTGTTTTTGTTCTCATGTTCGGCTGCGCTGATTGCAACTGGTGAACAGATTACCAACCAAATCCATGGGTGATGGAGCATCGCTATTAAAGGAACCATATGGTCAGTTTTAATATCATATATCATTCACAAAGGGTGAGGTCATTATTACTGAGCTTAAGGAATGGAAGGCCTGATCCCTTGTTGTTGTGTGTGCACTAGTTTAGTATAGTGGAGCCAGTTTAGAATAGTGTTTAAGAGCAGCAGACTCTGATCTGGAGAACTGGGGTTGATTCCCCACTTCTCCACATGCAGCCAGCTGAGTGACCTTGGGTCAGTTACAGTCCCCTCAGAGCTGTTCTCTCAAGAGCAGTTCTTTCAGAGCTCTCTCAGCTTCACCTACCTCAAAGGGTGTCTGTTGTGGGGGGAGGAAGGGAAGGAGCTTGTAGGCCAGTCTGAGACTCAGAGTGAAGGGCAGGGTATAAATCCATTCTCCTCCTCCTCCTCCTTCGGTGGGGATAGGGGAATCTGGACTCTGTTGAGTGCTGTAGTGATTTATTTGTGTGTGGGCACTGTGCCCACATTGGGATGGATTGTGCCCTAACCCTGCAGCCAGTCCCTATTAAATATGGAAGACCTTTTTTCTCTACAGCAGGCAGGATGCAACACATTAACTTTATTTTGTCCTGGCTCTGAAGAAATGGTTTTGAGCAATCCACTTAAGGCTTTTATAACACACTCTAATTTTTCCCAGAGTTTCCCAACAACATGACATAATATTTAGAGAAAGATGTTCGATATCCTTGCACTAGTCCTTGCCAAACTGATAGTAAATGATCATACCCTAAAGATGGATGCATCTAAATTGCATTTAAATCAATATGCAATCAGTCCCTGACCTTTTGACATGCATAGATATTTCAGTGCTACTGATCGAAAGATATTTTAAGTCATGATTTATGTTTGTGCATGTGCTTGTTTTAATAGTAATTGGGAGTGTGTATTATTTTCAAACACACACTCACTCTCTTACACCCACCCAAGCATATGTCTCTGTAAATATACTTTTGTAAAAGGAAAGTCACAATATCTGGGACATCTAAAGTACCTGAAGCCTCTTTAGCATACTTTTGCTAGCCAAGGCCATATGCTAAATCCTGCATGTGCTGTGCTTGTATGACATAAAGTGACTTCACGGTAGATGTGAAGTCTCAAACTCATAACAGGTCCTAAACAGAGGCCTGAAATATGCCATGTGGGGAGTTAGCCTAAGCACCATCATGAGTTCTGTACAAAAGAGGGAACTGCAAGTTAACTAAAGAAGCTTATGTATAGCAAACAGGGTTGCTAGATCTGCCCTGTCCACTGGCAGAGGATGAGAGGTATAACTGTGAGAGCAACTGGAGACCTAGGCATGGCCATTACTGCCCGTGTAGGCTTATAGATGTACTGGATTTTAAAATATTTCTACTTATGATGTGCCTGATCAGTTCTCACTATACCGTATCTGACCAGATCATTATAAACATTAGTCTCTTCGGGGGGGTTGTTATATATAACTTCTGGATGTATGGAGGACAACTGCCCAGTATAATTCTTTCACCAGAAAATCAGGCACCAGTATTTGTAAAAGTCAAACAGTACACTTCTTTATTTCTCAGCAAGCCCAACAGGGGGATGGGATGTATTCACATAGGATATTTTGTTTCCTTGTAGAATATAACTTTTACACTTTGCCTTCACATAGGCTGTAGGCTTATCACTCTCAGTTTTATACAGATGTTCTTCAGTACACTAAACACACTTATGGCCACACTCTCCAGTAACTGTTTTGTGGCTGGCCTTTGGACTTTATCTGTCTGGACCCTTTGAGTCTAACTGGGCACCTTTCCAACTTTCCAGACTCCTCCAGACCCTTAGCCCTTTCTCCAGCCACCTCTACAAGTTCCTTTGGGACAATGTATCTGGTGTTTGTGACCACTGAGGTCTTATACTGTTCCCCCTCTGTTTGCTCTCCTCTTTCCTTTAGAGGATACCAGTGCAGAGTTTATTTCAGACTCAGTTCTCTACTCATACTGATATCAGGCTGTTTCCACAGAGCCACAGGGGTTTTGTTCCACCTCAGAGCTATTCAGTTAACTGACCGCTTTCTGCTAACTTCTCTCCCCACTCTCTTCCAACTGTCAGCTCCCAACTGTCAGTTGTCTACCGTTATCTGTCACTCTCTGAGAATTCTGAGCCAAACAGCCCCCTCCCTTCTCAGTTATGTGACTCATCAGCTTCTTTGTTTACCTGCTGCTGTCCATAAACCAGTAATTCCATCACAAGAGGGTAGGATTGTTACCCAAAATAGGCAGTTTCCACTTAGTTTGGGGGAATTAGCATAGGAGACTGTGTGAGAGGAGGGGCAACTGAGATCTCTGCCTATGTATACAGGACTTTGTTCCTATGAGAACTCTTGGTAATAACCAGGCTGTTTTTTACAGGAAAGGTTTTTATTGGATCAAAAAGAGAACAAGGATGCACATACTTACAAGGGCTAAGTAGGAGAATCAGGGAGGAAAGAGGAAAGCATTGTAGGGATGGGTGATCATTACCAATCTTGAAGAAATCTGTGGAAGCCACAAAGTTGAAAAGGAAATGGTCAGCATTTCAGGAAGCAAGAGAGAACCCACACACAAGTGGGGGTGTGAGGGGGATCCAAGAACACACACACAAATGGTTGAGGCAGCAGGGTGACATGTTTATAGGGAAAAATGTGACATGAGGCAGGTTGACTCACCACCAGAGGACAATGAGCTGATCATTCTACCAGAGGTGGACAAAGAGATGGGAGAGGCTTGATGGTCCTACAAGTACTGGATGGGAAGGGTGATAGGGAATGTGAATAGATTTAAGAGTTGATTAATCACTTCTTAATCAAGAGTAATGGGTGAAAGGGAAGTCACACTTGGGTGTTGAAGGGGTTATTCCTAAGTGTATGGGTGACCCATTGTTCTGAGTCATGCACCTCTCCAGAACAAGGAGAGGGTAATAGCCAGCCAGCGTCTCTGATTCATGCCTTGAAAACTGCTTTCCCAGGCCTCTGCCTGACTGGCATCTCTTGGTCTACTTTGGCCCAAGCAGTATCCTGCACTTAGGGTATTGGGGTGATGTATAGAGGGTTGTTTCTGACTCTTTAAGCTATAAACTACCCCTCAGCAGCCAGAGGAGCCTGACTGCTAACAGGATTATCACATCCAAGCTGGGAAACTCCTGGAGCCTGGGAAGGACAGGAACTTCAGTGTGGTACAATTAGGGTTGCCAGCTCTGGGTTGCGAATACCTGGAGAGTTTGGGAGTGGAGCCTAGGGAGGGTGAGGTTTGGGGAGGAGAGGGATCTCAGCAGTATATAATGCAATGAAGTCTACCCTCCAAAGCAGCCATTTTCTACAGGTGATTTGATCTTGGTCTTATGGAGATCAACTGTAATAGTGGGAGATCTGCAGCCATTTCCACACTGTCATTTTTGTCACTCTATTGTCCCTATTGCTTTGCCCCCCCCTTTTCCCCACATGTGTTTTGCTCCTTCTGGGACTACTAGAGAGAGCAAAACCCTGAAGCAATAGGGACAAATGAGTGACAAAAATGACAGTCACCTGGAGGCTGGCAATCCTAGGTACAATGGAACAGAGTCCAATCTCAAAGGCATGCATTTGCTCCATGGGAACTGATCTCTGTAGTCTGGAGATAAGCTGTAATTCCAAGGGATCTCCCCAGGTCTCACCTGGAGGCCGGAATCCCTAATAGCAAATAAACCAGTATGGGTCATGTGTCAACTTTTTCTTTATTTACTGCATGAATAGTTCACCTTTTGGTGGCTAGAAGAGGAAAATCAGTTTCATTCATACACATGTCTACACAGAGAGAGAGAGAATCCTAAAAAAACATTAAACATAGAAACTAATCAAGCTGACCACCATCTCAATATCCTTCAGTAAAGGAATCTTAGCCTGCTTTCAGAGTAATATAGATAAAGGTGCTCATTCCACAGCATGAGAGCTGCCACCAAAAAGGCCCTGCTCCTGATATATGGTCATTTAACTAATACAAATGATCAAAGGTGGACAAGGGCCATATTGGATAACGTAAGTAAATGGGAAAAGTGTCCCAGGCTGAATACTCAGGAGGCATCTGGCAGGAATGTGAAAAAGCTGCCTGAATAACTACATCATTCTCAGCAGACTGAGGTGAGGAAACTTCTAAACTTCCTTCTAAACTTCTCTTTCAATCTAATGCCTGATCTCAAGTGCACTTCAGTGCCTCCACAGAAGATGACCAGGAAAGGTTTCTACATTAGCCAAGCATGTAGAGGCCACTTATTCAACCTGTGTTCCTGAATGAAATGTCAAGTTAGAAGAAACACAGTGTGCCAGTAAGGTTCCAACCTAGCTCTGTAAAGCTACTGACTCTGACCTGGCTCCTCAGTCCTAACAAGTCATTTTCCAGGCACAAACCAAGCTGTTATGTTTCTGACTGACTGACTACATTCATTGATGCATACCTGTGAAACCAGCTTGCCTCTAGCCTTGACATAGTCTTATAGACAGGTGTCTTTTAAGGACAAATTTTGAAAGGAATGATAAGGGTCATGCAATTCAGCTTCTCTGACTGAGAGTTCCTTAACATTAGAAGTAGCAACAATGAAAGTTTCCTGGTCCAGGATTAATATTCCAACAGATTAACCAAAGCAGGGCTGCCAAAATTTTCAGAGCAAGAGTCAGACCTGCCAGACATGTGGTATTCAGCCCAGATCCCTTCTTTTTTGGTATGTGTGAACTTCAAAGGCAAGTTCACTTTGAAATGCAACATAATGTTATGGTACTCAAAAGATGAGCAGCTCTGCTGAATTAGACAGTGCTATTTTGGAGTGTGTGGTTTATGGATTGTGCTTTTACAAGCTACCAATGAAAAAAGATAAAGCAGGTCATAAAAGTGTGTTCTGAAATTCAGCAGGCACACATAGTGGGTGTCCCTTGTTTATTGGCTTTATTGCATGTCTGACCTCTCATTTTGAAATTGGGGCAGTCAGCAAATTTGTGTCTGTTTATTCCAGCTGAACATATTCAGGTCTAATAGAGAAGGCTGATTTTGTTTTTTGGCCTACTCTGTGGGATGCTGCAAAGAGCTGTAATGTTTCACTGGCAGCCTGCTGATCTGTAATTAACTTTAAATCCTTCCCTCTGTTTAATGGAATAAGAAAATACCAGTTCAACGTGGAAGGGACATGCCAGACTCCTCCCCTTTTTTCTTCCAAAGGCCTTTTTCAAGAGAATGGGATTGTTTTGCTGGATTTGCAGATTTAATCTGTAGAGGCCAGTGACAGAGACTGGTTACACCCTCCAAATCTCTTTGATTTCAGTTTCTTCTGAGTGTAAGTATAATGTGTATTTTAGTATTTTTTTAGTATATATTTAGTATAGTATTTAGTATTTTAGCATAATTGTGTAAAAATTATAAAATGTAATGTCTGGGGTTGTTTTGTTCCTATAGATTTAGGGTTTGCTGATTTGTGATGATAATTTGTAAAGTTAGCAGAATGTATTATATGTATTGTTTATAAAATGTTATAAAATGCTGATTAAAACACTCTCTCTCTCTCTCTCTCTCTCTCTCTCTCTCTCTCTCTCTCTCTCACACACACACACACACACACACACACACACACAAGTGCAACTCTGTTTAAGATTGCACTGTTATACACTCAATACACCAGCCTTCCTGAATTAAAGTCCCCCCATTAATTTAATACTTTTGGTCCTCCAGGGGAATGACCATAGAAAGTTATGGAACAGTTTATACAGGGATTTAAGAGAAAAGCATAACTTCTCCCAAAATAGCTGCAAATTCTTAATCACTTTCTTAAGGTACTTTCACTGAAGTCAGCAAAAATAGTCACATATTTAATATTAAGCATATGCATGTCGTTTTTTGGAATATAATTATTATAATTATTACATACAGATGAGCAACTGGAGCTTTCATAATCAAAATCAGTAATTTTCATAATCAACACCTGCAAACTTCCTATGCGCTCTGAATCTGAGAACTACTGTTGACATCAAGTGGCAGCTGGAAACCTTCCAGTCTTGCAGTTCATTCTGGTACCTTGCTGTCTTGTTTCATTATGTTTTAATTATTGTGTTGTCTTTTATCATATTGTTGTAACCCGCCCTAAGCCTTATAGTGCAGGGGAGAGTGGGTTAGAAATCAATCAATCAAATAAATAAATAAACAAACAAATAGAATTTTCCTGACTGGCAGAAGATGCTGAAGCAGCAAAGGCTAAGAGTGACTCAGCATCTACAGATACAAGCATGAAAGGGTGTTTTCCCCATTCAACGGGATAGCAGTGATCAGCATTGCTGTGCTCAGTGTTTCCACTTTCTGCTACCCATTGCACCATATCCATACCCATTCAAAAGAGGACTGTCTCATCCAAAGTGCAACACATTTTCTCTTTGCCTGGCTTCCACATGCTATTTAACATCTACGTGAAACCGTTGGTGGAGATGATCAGGAGAATTTTGCATGACATTGATATGCCAATGATAAAAAACCTCTGTCTCTTCTTTCCATTGAATTTCAGGGAGGTGGCAGAAATCTTAGGCCAGTGGCTGGAGGTCATAAAGGAGTGGATGAGGGAGAATAAATTGAAACTTAATCCACATAAGATAGAAGTACAGTAAATCAGGTCTGAGACAGGTTCAGTCTGCTCTGGGTGGATTTGTACTTTCCCTGAAGGACCAGATTCCTTGTTTAAGGATGTTCATTGGGAACTCTCGGAGATGGCTGGAAGAGATTTTGGCTTGTATTAGTGTTGCCTCCTGTGGCCTGGCCATTGTGACATGTGCCTTGATAATCACCTGGTTGAATTATTTCAACGTGCTCTGTGCCTCTGGAGTTTATTTGGAAACTTCAGTTGGTACAAAATACAGCAGCCAAATGTTAATAGGATCTTACACAATGAACACATAGCACCTGGTTTATATCAGTCACATCAGGCAGTTCCACACTGGGTATTTGCTCAGGCTTTGCTGCTGATAGGAAGCAGGGTTCCCTTCTGCTGGCCCCTACACAGCATGGTGATGCTCTTGCGTATCTTCTTACTTTTTGGCAAGCTTTCCTAAACTGGCTTTATTATGACTTTTTATGAAAGATGAGAACAGCTGTCATGCTTTTTGTATCCTGCCTACATTCTGGGCAAAGCTTCACAGACTGACTAGGCGGACTGTGCTAGAATGCCAGCAGACAATGGCCCTTTCTGCACTCTCCTTTTAATCCATTTTCATTTGCAGTGTCCTCCAAGCAATTCTGCACTAAAACCGAATTCAACCTTTTTTTTAATCCAGGTTTTTTCCCCCATTCTGCAGTAAAATTGAGTTCAACCTTCTTTTTATTCTGGGTTCCCCCCCCCCCATTATGTATTACATTGCCTCTCTTCAGTGGTCAGCCCGGTTTCAGCCTGCTGTTGCCCTGGGTTATTTGGATGCTGTTTTGCCATGGACTTCAATTGCCTCAGCTCGAACACTGAGAAAATCCAGAGTGACAGGCAAATGTGGAAAGTGCTTTTGTTTACCAGGGTGAAACTCCACCTTCTCAGTACATGTGTAACCACATGCACTGGCCATCTCTTGCCTAATTCTTCTCTTTTGAAGTAACTTATTTTAAATGTCACCAGCTTCCAAGCTGATTCCCACATTCCTTATCCATTTACTTATATTTTTGACAGAGATAGAAGGTGTTAAATTTACATTTTCTAAAACATACATAAAGAACTCACGTGCTAGGTATTTTTCAGAAAATTCAACAAATGTAAAGTGCCCATATCTAACCTTGATATCCCCCTCTATATTACCATTTTATACGCTTACTTCTACTGGTATTCTTCATTTGGAGTTGTGTTAATTCTGCTCTATTCCTTTATGTATAGTATAGTATACAGTGTCAGATATCTGCTAGCAAAGATTTGTTGAAAAAAGGAACTAAGTTGCCTTTGTCAAGCACAGTGCAGACTGGTAAAAAATGAAAGCACAAGTATTTCTTACTGAACACAAGGCTCAGACCTATAGCTGTAATCTCTTCTATATTCAACTGCAGTCATGCCTGCAAAATGAAACAACTTGAATCAAACTCCAAGGGTTTTTTTTCCCTACTTATCGCTACTATTTAGAATTAACTGACAGAAAGGTATGACTCTGCTTAGGATTTCATGAAGTCCATTGCTTAGGCCTGCATTGTTAATTTCTCATCCTCATAATTTCAGCTAATAAAAAATAAGTTTTTCTTCTGTCTCTTCCTAGAGAATTAACATATTTCCATGTTAGTTTTGCATCAGTTTATAAATGACATGCAACATAAAATGGTATAAAAGAGCAATCATCTAAAGTTAAAGAAATTTTAAAATTCATATTCATACATTCCAATTAAAATTAGATCTACCTTCAAAAATGCTTACATTGTTCCACCTTTTTTCAGGGTGCATAGCATCTCCATAAATGATAAAGTATTCCTGCATAAAGTAAATGATAAAGTATTCCTGCAGTTTTGGAACTTGATAATACTAAGAAATATTGCTAGTACATAGTCTGGCAGGGAACTGACAATGTTTTAAAGAGAGATGCGCTGGCATCAATTGAATTTAAAGAACAAAGCAAAGGGAGGAATCGAAATCAAAACTGTGCACCTATCCAAATAGTTGGTTGAAAGAAATTGAGAAAAATGAAGGGAAAAAAGATGATGAAGAAATAAGAAATATTTATGTTTGAAATATACTTTGTCTGTAGGGCTGGAAAGTTGCCTAGGCAGAAGTACATTCAAGCAGAAGTCTGGATTTGAATTAACAGAGAAAAGAAGAAATGTTACTGAGGATTAATGATGCAGAGTTAAAATATGGTTCACATCTGCCTAAGAGCTCCAGGTAACTACCTACTTCCCTCTTGCCTCTCACTTACTTTATGGAACAGAGTAGCCTGACAAAATCTCTGTTGCATTCTGGAACACCATCTACTTTCCCAACCTTCCAGCAGACTTCAAGAAGAGTACTGGAATCAATGAGCATTATGAAATCTAGTTCTCTACTTCTACCTGTTTTTCCACAGCCTCTGCCTCTTCCCTTTTAACTAAGAACATGGCAGATTGAGCCTGAAATATATGGATCCTATAGAAGGGGAAACATCAGGAGGAGTCCCATTTATATCACACTCAAAAACATGCCTGGATATGTTTGATATTCATATATGGAAGAAGACAATGTTGCTTAACTTCTCATCTATACATCTCTGTAACCAGATGTGACTCTTGTGCGCTTTCCAAGCCAGCCATGGAACAATCATGAGATGGTCTTGTGCCAACCCTGTACAAAATTCCACTGCCAACCATCATTTTGGTACCAGTTGTGCTTCAGTTCTGGGACCAAGGAAGAAATTAACTTGGTTTTAGAATAAATTATGTAGCATGTAATTATGAAGCAGAAGAAAGGTGCCATGGTTGAGTTTGAAGAGTGAAAGAGACATTATCCGTTGATTGCATTTTTATCACATATTTCTTCATGAAAGTACATAATTTCCCCCTCCTCCATTACCCGTATGAAATGGTTTAGAACAAGACTGAGGCTGTGGTCACACCGGCAAGGTAATTGTACTTTGTTCCCGCTTTAATTAAATCGGGAACATTTTTCTTCGGGTTGCGCTAACTAGATGCAGCCGGCGCCTCTCTTCCACCACCCACTTGCCTGCCACGGCGCTGAGTGCCTCCAGGCAATCCTGCTGGCCACGGGGCAGGCTCGGGCGGCTGCTGCTCCTGCCGCTGCCATGGGGGATGCTGCAGCCACTGCTGCTGCCATTGCCGCCATTGCCCCATGAAAAAAGGCTTGTCCTGCCATCTCCGCCATCCTCCTTTCTGGCCCCCATCCAGGCTGCTGGAGCCCCCGCCTCTTGTTCCCTCCTCCAGGGGAAAGGGCTTCTGTTTCTTACAACAAATTCAAATTATCTTTAAACAGAGAAATGAACATAAAATAACATTTAATAATGGATTTATTAAGTGCATGTTTACTCAAGCACTCAAACCAGACGCTTTAAAAAAAATGCACAAAGAGCAGTCAGACAGTCCTAATTGCAATCATTGCGAAAGATGGCTGTCCAGATGGGCGAAATCACGCATTCAAAGTGCAAGTGCCAGGAAAATACTTGATTTTCCAGGGGGCAGGAAAAACTGGAACAATTGTGAGAGTAAGCCTGCTTCAGCATGGGAGATGGATTGGCACATGTGAACTTGAAATTTACATGCGAGAGGGAACAGCGACGAACCCTGATCAAAAGGTCCATGTGACCGCACCCTGAGTGGCTCAAGGTTATCCAGTAAGTTCCTTAGCAAAGCAGAGATTTGTACTCAGGTCCTCTAGTCCAACACCACTGCATCACACTGGCTGTCAAGAGTAGAAGTGGTACAGCGAAGTAAATGCAAATGAAGTTTCAGGTATACAGATGGGAGAACTGCACCAAGATGCTGCCCAAAACAGCTGGTCATAATATTTCTAGACAAGTACAGTGTTTCATCAAAGGTATTGTATTGCACAAACTGAAGCAGTTACCAAAAAAAAAAAGTCTGAAATGGCTCACATATATTAAAAAATATTTTTTTCTTTCATCAGCAGGTGAAGAGTCTACATTTAGCCATTAGACATACCTCTGGGCAGGTTTCCAGCAGTGAGAAAAGTATGTGGCTTAATGGAGTTTTAAAAAATTATGCAAATATGCACTGATACCACCAGTTAACTCTCAGATGAGCATTACAAAGTTAGAGCAGTCCCTTACAACCCACAGTGCTACTAAATTAACCAAAGTGCTTCCAAATGGAACAGCAAATCATTTCCATGGAGTAATTAAACTGTAAACAGGGCATGGAAGCTTTCTAGGAGAGATTAAGATGATATCAAGGCAGGAGGTTTATTTGCCCAACTCCCTTAGAATTTTTTTTAAAAAATGAGATTAACATTTACTTCAGATCCTCACAGAACAGAATGAGAGTTCAAATATGGTTAGAAAATCAGATCAACAACTAAATTACTAGACAGTGTGTGTGTGTATGTGTGTGTGTTAAGAGCTATCAAGTCACTTCTGATTTACAGCAACCCTATGAATTAATGACCTCCAAAATACCCTATTGTTAACAGCCTTGGTCAGCTTTTGCGAACTGAGGGCTGTGAGTTTCTTTATTGAGTCAATCCATCCTGTATTGGGTATTCCTCTTTTCCTGCTGCCTTTTCCTTTTCCTAGTGTGACTGTCTTTTCCAGTGAGTCTTGTCTTCTCATAATGTGACCACAGTACAATAGCCTCAGTTTGGTCATTTGAGCTTCTAAGGAGAGTTCAGGCTTGATTTGATCTAGAACCCATGGATTTTTCTTTTTAGTTGTCCATGTGTTAGACTAGGGAAGACCTGAGACAAACTGAGCTAGAGAGGAGCCATTTGTAGTAGCCTGAAGCCAGAAACTGGACAAGCTTGGGCAAGACTGGAAAGAGATGTGTAATTTTATTGCTTCATAGTGAAAACACATTTTCAGAGGCTCTAGGACATAGGCACCTGGCAAGTCCAGAGTTTAAGTTATTGAAAATAAATGACCAGGCTACAGCTAGTTTGGTGTAGTGGATAGGAGTATGAACTCTAATATGGTAGAACCGGGTTTGATTCCCCCTCCTCCATATGCAGCTGCTGGGTGACCTTGGGCAAGCCACAGTTCTCAAAGAGCTGTTCTCTCAAGAGCAGTTCTTGAGAGAGCTCTCTCAGCCCCATTTACCTCACAGGGTGTCTGTTGTGGGGAGAGGAAGGGAAGGAGATTGTAAGTGGCTCTGAGACTCCAAGTGAAGGGTGGGGTATAAATCCAATCTCCTCCTCCTCCTCCTCTTCTTTTTCTTAACAGAGTGAAAAATGTATGGTGCTGTCAGAGAAAGGGAATGGGAGGAGCCCTCTGGACAAGGAAACAATGAGATACAATTTTTTTCTTCCATATTTCTAATATAGTTTAGCCTTTAATAAAGACCCTAAGCAGATGAACAAGAAAAGGGTATAGAAGGATCCCATGCAAGGCATTTTAATGACTTAATTATTTTTCCCCTTGACCTAACAAGCCAGACAGATGGATCTCTGAGAAGACAGAGCTGGAGAACCAACAATAAATCTGAGAAAGGGCAGAAATGTCAACTTACCTCAAGCTGCAAGGAGTAGGGATGGACACGAACCGGCTCATGAACTAAAGTTCATGATGAATTTTGGCCAATTCATGATGATAAGTAAACTGGCAAGACTAATGCCATTTTCTTGTTATTGCATGTCACTTGAGCAAGCTAAACTAATCTCAGCAACTGTAAAACAGGATGTGGCAAAGTGGGTAGAAGAAGAAGAAGAGGAGGAGGAGGAGGAGGAGGAGGAGGAGGAGGAGATTGGATTTATACCCCGCCATTCACTACCCAAAGGTGTCTCAGAGCAGCTTACAAACTCCTTTCCCTTCCCCTCCCCACAACAGACACCCTGTGAGGTAGATAGGGCTGAGAGAGGTCTTGACAGAAACTGCTCTTTTTCAAGAACAGCTCTTATCAGAACTATGGCTTGCCCAAGGTCATCCAGCCAGGTGCAAGTGGAGGAGTGAGGAATCAAACCCGGTTCTCCCAGATTAGAGTCTGCACACTTAACCTCTACACCAAACTGGGTAAGAGGACAAGATGTCCAGAACATAGCTGATTAAGCAGCACTTTTGTTGGGAGACAAGAAAACTGTATTTCAAGGCTTACAGAAAACCATGAGTATTTCAAATAAGGACAAAAGACATCTAGGCTTAGCAAGTGTACTTATATACACTCCGCAATCTGAAGACATTTGCACATGTCTAAAAGTTGTTTGTCACACTGTATAAAAGGTTAATGCTGATGCCTTACTAATAGATTCCTCAGGTTTGGCACCAAGGTCCCCTTCATTCAAATAATTTTCTGACTGCTTCAGAAATCTCACTGGTTGTGTTGATTATTGGTATTGGCACACATGGCAACAGGCCCATTTGTCTAATAGTGGTTCACAAACTCAAGTTCATGGCAGGTCAACCAGCATGAACTCTCCATGAAGTTTCAAGCAGTTCCTGAAGGTTTGTAGTGGTGGTTTGTGAATAGGTACATTTCCAGACAGACTGTCTCCACTCAGTCTAAATATTTACCAAACTTCAAAGCAACAGGGGGGAGAATTTGGAATGTGTGTAGAGGAGCATCTTGGGGAAATCCCTTGTGACTTTGATGTTTCTAGTTTGCACAGGATCTGTTCTACACACTCCTGAACCTCCTAAACCGTTGCCTGTCAATATGACTACCTGACATTTCCCCCAAAAAACCACTTTCCTGGGGGCACCTTCTTTAGGGGCCTGTAAATTGGACCCCGTAAATCCAATCCTCACCAAACAGGGCAGGTAGAGAAGAGTCAGCTGGAGAACTTGGCAAGTTTTTTGTCTCTAGCACACTGGGGAGGGCATTCTACTGCCTCATGAGCCTCACTGGTTCGTTTGATGGCTAAAAGTTTCTGACAGTTCATGGTTCACGAACTGAGCACATCACAAACCATGAACTGAACCAAACAGCATTTTCCCAGTTTGTGTCCATCCCTAGCAAGGAGTTCAGTCAAACAAGAAGAAATTTTGCCAGCTTAGATAGATTTAATCCAAGGAAGAGTTCAATAGGGATACCATCTTTTAAAATAGAAATAATAGGATAAAATCCCATTTGTGAGAAAGAAAAGATCTTGCTCATGCCCATATAGAAGTTTTAGTAAGCAAACAACCAATGATAATGTTCAAACAAGAGTTGGGAAGTAAAATCCAAATAATCTGATAACAGTGTCTGAAGCAGGTTTGATACAGCTGTCAAACTGCCAAAGCATGAGCAAACACACAGAAATCCTCCTTCCTGTCCATTTGAATTTTTTTTTCTTTTCTACAGTACATTTTAATGTTACACATTTGTAAGTAGTCATGAAGCCATGCTTTGCTATACAAAACTATGCAATGTGTATGCACCTGTGCTGTGTATTAATTATTGTATCTATTGCATTATTATTGTATCCGGAAACCTCTAAAAGGATACCTTTGTGAGGAAACTGTTAAGGGATGACTATCATAGAAGGTTCGATTGGTGCAGGCTCATTTGGAACATTGTGTGCAGTTTTGGTCACCACACCTCAAAAAAAGATATTAAAGCACTGGAAAAGGTACAGAAAAGGGGCAACTCAAATGATTAAGGGCGTAGAACACCTTCCCTATGAAGAAAGGTTAAAGAGGGGCGACATGATCGAAGTTTACAAAATTATGCATAGGATAAAAAAGTTAGAGAAAGAACTGCTTTTCTCCCTTTCTCATAATATAAGAACTCATGGGCATGAAATTAATGAGCAATAGGCTTAGAACAGATAAAAGAAAGTACTTCTTAAGAATAATTAACACATAAAATTCACTGCTGCAGAAAGTGGCAGCAGATACAAGCACAGACAACTTCAAGAGGATAAATATATGGAGCAGCAGTCCATCAGTGGCTATAGATGGAACATGGGGCAGTGATGCTCTGTATTCTTGGTGCATTGGGGGACAACAGTGAGAGGGAGTGAGTATAAATCGGAAACTTTCTCAGTGGAGGGTGGTAAGCAGTGGGGTACCACGGGGATCAGTACTCAGTCCGATGCTTTTTAACTTGTTTATTAACAATTTGGAATTGGGAGTAAGTAGTGAAGTGGCTAAATTTGCAGATGACACGAAGTTGTTTAGGGTGATGAAAACCAGGGAGGATTGTGAGGCACTCCAAAGGGATCTGTCAAGGATGGGTGAGTGGGCATCAATGCGGCAAATGGGGTTCAATGTGGCCAAGTACAAAGTGATGCACATTGGAGCCAAAAATCCTAAATATAAATACATGTTGATGGGGTCTGAACGGGCAGAGACTGACCAAGAGAGAGATCTTGAAGTCATAGTAGATAACTCAATGAAAATGTCTAGACAGTGTGTAACTGCAATAAAGAAGGCCAACGCTTTGCTGGGGATTATTAGGAAGGGAATTGAAAACAAATCAGCCAGTATCATCATGCCCCTGTATAAATCATTGGTGCGACCTCATTTGGAATACTGTGTACAGTTCTGGTCACCACACCTCAAAAAGGATATTATAGCATTGGAAAAAGTGCAGAGAAGGGCAACTAGAATGATAAAAGGGTTGGAACATTTTCCCTCTAAAGAAAGGTTAAAATGCTTGGGGCTCTTTAGCTTGGAGAAACGACAGCTGAGGGGTGGCATGATCGAGGTTTATAAGATTATGAATGGGATTGAGCAGGTTGAGAAAGAAGTACTTTTCTCCTGTTCTTACAATACAAGAACTCGTGGGCACTCCATGAAATTGCTGAGCAGTCGGGTTAGAACAGATAAAAGGAAGTACTTCTTCACCCAAAGAGTGATTAACACATGGAATTCACTGCCACAGGATGTGGCGGCAGTTACAAGCATGGACAGTTTCAAGAGGGAATTAAATAAACATATGGAGCAGAGGTCCATCAGTGGCTATTAACCACAAGATATAGATAGGAACTCTCAGTCTGGGGCAGGTGATGCACTCTATTCTTGGTGCTGGAGGGGGCAGCAGTGGGAGGGCTTCTAGTGTCCTGGCCGCACTGCTGGTCTTCGTGATGGTACCTGGTATTTTTGATCACTGTGTGACAGAGTGTTGGACTAGATGGGCCATTGGCCTGATTCAACATTGGCTTCTCTTATGTTCTTATGTTCACCTTGCTGGAGCAGAAAAGCCTTTCCAACGAATAACCTCTTGACCATTTTGATCTGCACTTCTCTGGCCTCTGCTGATAGACTGACCAGATTACTGTTTTATTTCCTGCCAATACTGTTTTATGCTAGGTTAGGATAATCTAGGTTAGATTAAACTGTAACCTCTGAGAATTTCTCTGTGCTGTAGTGCATTCTGGAAAATTTCTTGTGTAATTAATAAAAGGTAAAATTGTTGTTAAAGTTTATGTCCCAATAAAATCCTATAGAATTATATAACTCGGTGTCCAAACTCCTTTTCCTGGAAGTGCTATCCTCTCCATAAGATTTAGAAGATCTCTCTTGGTGCACAAGTTTAGCTTGGAAACAATGCAGGTTAACATATGGTGTTCATAACTCTCTCCTGCAATGCCACATTTCAAATGAATCAAATTTCTTCCTGTCAGCTTTCTTCATTGTCCAACTTTCACACCAATACATAGTGATTGGGAATAATATAGTATGAATTATCTTGATATTATATGATTCCCACCTCTGTGTTTTCAAAGACAGGAATTTACTGGAAGCAGTACAATCCAAATTCCTACGATCAATCCTTGGAGTACTGTAATGTATCCCGAATGCCCTTTTTAGATTAGAGGCTGGGCTGATCCTCTTGGAGACTCATATGTGGCTATTCACATCTAACTGTTGGTGAAAACTTATCATCAGTCTGATGGGCCTAGCATCCTTGATCTTTACTGATAGCCACCATTCAATCTGGCAAAGAGCAACTGAGGAGAAACTCCAGGAGTATGGTCTG
Source organism: Gekko gecko (assembly GCA_029375565.1). Taxonomy (NCBI): domain Eukaryota; kingdom Metazoa; phylum Chordata; class Lepidosauria; order Squamata; family Gekkonidae; genus Gekko; species Gekko gecko. The sequence continues at coordinate 46,532,898 of JAPDNY010000009.1, forward strand.
TCCCCCCAAGTCCTACTTCATCTTGGGTACCAAAAAGTAAAAGAATAAGTAAACATCAGCTCTGGGATCACATCCTGCAATTAGACAGGACACAGGTACAGAAATATCCAATTATTCTGCAACATACCAAATGCTTCCAACCAGCAGATTATCTTAGATCTCTTGAGATCTCCAAATACTGCAGAATCTTTACCCTTGCATGCTTTAATGGTCTACGCTTGGCGCTCCTGGAAGGCAGAAACTATTGTGTCTCATTCCCTCAGTGGCTCTGCCCATGCCATAAATGGAAGGTAGAGTCTATCAACCATGTTCTGCTGCATTGCTCATTCAGCAACATTTGATCTCAGCATATAGCCCCAATCCTGTCAACTCTACCAGGAAAATCTGAACAACTTTATGTCTCTCCCCTTCTTGCAGTTTCCTCCCAGGAGAAAACAAATAGAGCAGCTAAATTTTGCCTTCAGGCATGTGGGATATGCAAGCAGCTGACCAAGTCTTAATAATAACCTGTCAGAGGAAGGCACCATCTCTCTGTCCCCTCACAATCAGTGCTCATTGCTTCACTGTCCCTTATGTTATATTTTATTATTTATTTTTATCTCATTCTTTATTATTTTTATCTTTTCCCTTATTATTACTGATCTTGTATTGAAATAAACTTTGAACTTGATACTTGATCTTGGTCATCACTGACACATCCTTACCTGCTCAAGGGAGACCACTGCAATAGGATGACCATGTACACAAACGCTGAGAAACATTTTTTGAATTATATTCATTACCATGAAGTTGGTATGAGAATATAATATAGTGTACCTTTACCAGCTTAAGTGATCCTAGAATTAGATGAGCGAACCTTCTGAGCTGTTGTCTTCCACTGGTTTGTTGTTTGATGGTTCTGATTGTTGTTCCTTTTGGTCTGGAGTTCTTAGGCAGGAGCACCCACACAGTTGCTGGCACATCACATCACATCACATCAAAGTATTTCAACAGATCACACTAATTACATTCTTTCTACGTTTTAAAATGACAGATACATTTCTGATTTCCCACTGATAATAAATAACTTCTATGTTTTGCATACCAAACTATACATTTGGCTTCTGCCTCCTTTTCCCATGTTTTGGTTCTCATTTACAGCTCCCCCCCTTTTAAAAAGAATTGGACATACATCTTTGACCTTTAATAACCAAAGAGGTTGATATTTTGGGTGTCCTTGGTCTCCTATTTAAATGCCAAGGACACTACATTGAATTTGACAATTTCTAAGGGATTTTTAGATGCTAAAGGAGGTACTGGGGGAGAGGGACTGTTCTTTTTAAGGTCAGTGCAGGAGGGTCCAACCATCCCTATGGGAAATGCTAAATATATGAGAATATAATATCTGACTTGGGGGGAGACCCATCACAATGAAAGCTAGTATGCACATTCAGGTTACAATTCTACATTTCAAATCTGAATCCCATATTAACGGCCGCAGCTGTTTCCAAAGGAGCCAAGAATGATGTATAAATTCACACAATGGAATATGGACCTTGAAGAGTGAAAATCAGGTTAGTGTCCATATTCAGGGCACTGTTTGGTGTTTCAGGATTAAATTCCAACTGAACCTCTGTATTTTTTCAATAGATGCTGGAAGACTAAAAAATATATGGCAACACAATACCTCCCTTCAGCATTGAAACATCAGATTGAAATATGGTAAACACATTTATGACATGATTTTCTATTTGCACTTGGAACTAGGGATGTATAAATATGCCTTTTTCATTTCCCATTTTTTCCTCATATGTCGTCATTGCAAGTATTTTCATTCCAAACCTATTTCTTACTAGTTTACCATTTGTTTCTTTTATGCCATTTTACTTCTTTCTGGAGGGCCATTAATATGCATTTATTTATTTATTTATTTATTTATTTATTTATTTACTTGTATTTATAGCACACTCATTCCACAAGTGGGCTCAGGGCAGGTAAAATCATTAAAAGGGTACAATAAATATGATTAAAATTAAACAAGTTAGAAAATTTAAACAATAATAAACATTAAAACTCAATCACATGTCTGTCACTGGTTGTATGGTTCTTTAGCATATTATTTGGATTAATAGATGGATAGGTGACACGAAATTAACACAAAAATGACACTTGTGTGTTAATGTTGACAGTAAAGAAAAATAGCAGAAGATGTAGCTGGGACTTACTTCACCCCACTTTTGTAGGCTCCAGGGCTGCGGGGGGGGGGGAGCAGCATGTCAGGCCATGTGGCCAGTGGACTGAATGTGGAGTCTAGTGGTGGTGGTTGGCCAGTGGTGGTGGTTGGCCCCCAGTGTACAGGGCTCACATTGGGGGCAGGGCTGTTGGTGGGTCGGTGGTCTCTTTTCCCTTCCACCCTTCCTGTGCTTTGTTTGTTAAGGGCTTATGTTTTGTTGTTTGCCTTGTCACAACTTTGGGCAGTTTGAGCATTGGGATCATTTTGTTAGGAAAGGTGGTGCCTGCATGCTTGCATCCCACGGTCTGGGGACCCCCTTAAGGGGTCTGGAAGTGGACCTGAGTTAGTGGCATGCCCAGCTCAGGAGTAGTTGGTGGGGCTCTCACCACCAGGTGGCAGGGGAACCACATAGTGGCCAGAGTCCACATGGCTCCTGAGGGGGGCTTAGTCATTCCTTGGATGCACCCCAGCAGGTGGGCTGGGGTGCAGGGTTCATCAGGCAGCAGGTAAGTCAGCTGTTTCAGGATCCATCCCTATGCGGTGCCAATGATCCTGCAGTGTAATCAATAAAAGCTGCGGCCTTTTTACCCACATCATTGTGATGTGGTTGTATCTTACCTCACCTACACCCCTCCCCCAATGCTCCTGGGCCCACAATAGAAAATGGTGAGTTTTCCCCTCATTGTCTGATTCCTGCAAGGAAGAAGTGAAATCAAAACAAATAAAAATAGTGGGGTTGCTAAACTGTGTAGATTCCTGAGTTTGAACTCCTCTAACCCTATATATACTTCCTGACTGTGATGAAAGATGCAAAATAGATTATAATTATATGTCTGAAATCAAGTTTCTCAAACATTGTGCTTTTAGCAGTTAAAGCTCTCTGTATTTAAAACCTAAATAAGATTTCTCTAAATGATCTAGAATGACTTCGAAAATGATGGCAGGATGCTGCAGGAGATGGGGGTAGCCATTTTTGTATTGGCCTTTCTTTTCTCCAAATTGTTAAAAATAGCAATATGAGCATTTCTGTGCTAAAGCAGGTAATCTAGCTTGGGGAAGTAATCACATTTTCCTATCAACAAAATATTATACTGTATGAAGATCAACTTTGGCAATAACAGTATGCTCACAATAGCAACCACAGAAGCAGTAGCCTGAGGAATCGAAGCTTATTCTGCCAAAGCTCTTAAAATGATTATGAGCAGCTTATCACTATGCTTTTTTAACCCATCTATTCTCTGTTTTCAGAAGTGTATGGTTCTTATGTCAGGGATAAATGGCTGTACTTTTGTTCTGTGCAGGAAATTCAGAAATGAGACATTAGAATGAGTAAGTAATCAACAGTGGAGATTTTATTTAGTCTTCCAGTGAATGAATTCCTAGTACTGAAAGAAAAGGTCAGTAATGACAGGTCCTTAACCATGGCACAGATTCATTTCATAATATAGTGCCTCATGTCATGAGATGCAAAGCAGTGTAAGTGGCTGTATACATTTTTGACAGCTTACTTATCAATATGTATATGCTTATTAATGTGTAGTTAAAGGAATCTTCTGATGATGAATAAGGCAAATATTATAGTGCAGTCCTAAGCAGAGTTTACACCCTTCTAAATCTATTGAAGTCAGTGGGTTGAGGAGAGTGTTGCTCTGCTTAGAACAGCATTGTCAATCTCTCCAAGGGTCAAACTGTGTGTGATGGAGAGATCACATATTTTTGATAGTCTTTAAGAGTCTAATAGTTCCCATTGTGATCAGGCTACATGGGGAGGATATTGTTTTTTTCCTCCCCTAATCAAATCCAATTCCTGCATTGTTATTATAAGTTCTCTAAAAGTATACAGATGGGTATTGCTTGTTTTTTTTCTCTTTAAATTTCTAATATTGGCACAGAATGTCCAATTTCAGTTTGTGAAACCATGACATCATTGTCTCCCCTACCTGCATGTCCCCAGTCTAGATTGGAACTCTTCTGGCTATACTGAGCTTAGACGATATCAGTAAGATCTGATCACAGAACTTTCGGCATCTCATTTGTTTTGACCCTAAAAAGACCATATATTTAGGTGGCTCCTCACTGTCAGGTGATTGTAGTAAAACTGGTTCCTCATCACAGGTTGATTGCTCACCATTTATTTGTCAAGTGCAATGAGACCACATATTCATGCTGTAGTGGACAGCTATAACATTGAAAAAAATAACCTTTTCCCCACAAGATCCACTACATCATATTTATTTTACATGCAGTTCTCTCTTTAAAAGAATGGATTAGAGCAACCATTACATCATGCATATTGAGATACCATTCTTCACAATTTTGTGTCTCCACAGTGGACTTCAACTGCACACAAATACCATGAGTTTCTTCAACTTTTCCATGAAATGACTCTACTTCCCCTCAATATTATGTCAAAAACTCCAAAATTTTCAATCGATACTCAAGAGTGCAAAAGTTAAAATAACAGGAAGTTAAAATTATGAGTGCCAGCTCATTTTTTTCCTGGCAGGAAATCTGTGCCTTTAGCAGTTAAATGACAGGCATAAGTCCAGAAAGTTAAGCATCTACAGGCACTGTATTTGTAGGACAGGATCAACTTCACTTGCTGAATTTCTATTTGTCTTGAATTTAAATGCTCAAGAGCCATGCCAAAGAAATGTGGGACATCATAATAACAAAGTATTCCCTCTTTTCAGGATAGAATCTCTGTGAGTTTAGCTGTGTGAATGAAAGAGGGAAGAAACTGAATTAAAACAACTCTTTGCTCATGTCACCATAATCACTCATCAAAATAACTGGATGCATAATACTGTGGAAAGCCTGTGAGCTAAAATGGGTTATGTCTCCACATACAGGCAAAAATAATATAACTAAATTTACTAGCTTTTCCCCCCATTCCAGCTTCACAGCTGCAGAAATATTCCTACCAGCATAATTTCATAAGATCATTTCCCCCCTCTAAGGATCTACTTTCAGAGGGTGTATGGCATGAATATAATTACAGTAGTTCAGAGAATGATGGAGCACAGTAATGCACTCTTCATAACTTTTACAGAAGAATCTGAGGATGCATTATCAACCTTGTTTAAAGGGCTATGCTTGAATGCTTTGGATTGAATCACATATACACATAAAATGATTTTTAATACTAGATATTACAGTAAAAATAAATTGATATGGTTGAATTATATACAAATAAAATTAGGGCTTGGCCAAAAGACAGGCACTTTTGGCAATCATTTTGCATTGTTATAAAGTGCTTCTTCCCCCTTCCCCAATTTAAGGGGTTTTCTTTCAGTGATCATTTTTAAAACAGTTGGAAGTATTTTTTAAAAAAAATCTATTTAGGAAGCCCTCACTTTGAATTGGCTTTGTTTGCCAACAGTGATTTCAGTATGAAACCAAATCTCATTGGCTAGGTAGCATTGATTCATAGGGTCCCTCACTGTCAGGCTCCACCTCCCCACCACTGATCAGCTTGCCAGCAGAGGGGACTTTCTCAGAAACAGAGCAAGGTCCAGTCGATGTTGCAGCGATGTGTCTACATCACTTAAAATGTGACCCAAAAGTGACCACATCAGTGAAATCGGGGTGACACTCTAGTATTTGGGCAAAAACTCTATGGTAGAGTATTTGAGCAAAAACTCTATGGTAGAATCCAAATTTACCAGAGAGTTTTTGCCCAGATACCGAACATCAATCCAATGTCACTGTGTGATGATGTCACTCTGGGTCACTTTGGAAGTGATGTAGACACATCGCTGCAACTTTGGCTTGGCCTCCCTCCCACTTCCAGTAAGTCCCCCATCCCCCAGCAGTTGCCAAGAGGGACCTGGCAACCCTATTGATACATGATGTAATTCCATTCACTATGTGATTCCCAATTGCTGGTGATGGTCAGGGTTCATAAAGTAGTGCTTGTTTGTGCCCTTGCACCCACCAGGATTTCCCCAGGCAACCCGCAAACTTTTCAGAAAATGGATGACGTCAAAATCCTCCTTAAGGATGATAGGTTGGTCAAGGCAAAACCAAAAGAGCTGAAATGTGAATCCACACACCCCAAGGTAATGCTACCACCAGTTCCCTTACTACCCTGTCAGCCAAAGACCAAGAAACCAAATTTCTAGACCTTCTCCATCTAAGATCAAGAAGTCAACCCCACAAGGCAAGACACTTACACGGTGAGTTCCAGAAACAGTTATTCTGCCAGCTTTAGCTAATATGGACTAAAGTAATGAATTCAGATTGAAGCCCCAAAATATAAGTAAAGTGATTTATTAAAAGACTGTGCAGGAATATACAATAAAAGAGCAGTAAACAGTAAGGATAAAATAATAAAGCTAAATATTTAACCCAGGCTGCGGCCATGCACACTAAATAATCCACTTTCAATCCACTTTCAATGTACTCTCCAATTGTGTGAACTGGCAAAGTCCAATTCAAAAGTACATTGGAAGTGGATTGAAAGTGGATTATTTAGTGTGTGTTACCACAGCCCTAAACACTTTTATAAGCATTTGTTCTAAATCCAGAGGTTACGTGCCAAGACTGAGTACAACAGAGTTCCAGAGTTGAAGTCTAAAAAGGTGCTCTGGCCAACCTGGCCCACCCAGAATCAAGTGTTGCAAAATTAGATGTAATCCAGACAAAGGGCATAAACTAGACTGAACAATCTTTCTTTACGTTCAACAACCTGTGTTGGCATGATTCTGGTTGACCACTCAAATGTTAGGCCAGTGATATAATTTGGCCTATCAATTGTGTTGCTTACCAGGTGATTCAGCCAATCATGTAGGTGGTCTTAATCAGATGATATACCCTGCAGCTGTATAGGGTTCATTCAAGCAAACACCTTTCCCCAACCTATAAGTCTTTATTTTAATGAGATAGAATGTGTCCTCCTGGTGAATCAAGAACTGAACCATAAATCCCATGAACCCAGACAGCTTGCATATAAACTGAACTAGGTTCATGAGGTTCATGCCTGAAACAACTGAGCCATGGGGGCAGCCTGCTCCCGCAGCTGAGCTGTTTAAAGGGGCTTCTTTGGGCAAGTAGCCCCAGGGGAAACCCCTTCAAATAGCTGAGCTTCAGGAGTAGGCTACCCCAGTGGCTCAGCTGTTTAAAGGGGTTTTCTTGGGCTGGAAAGAAAGCCCCTTTATAGAGGTGAACTGTGGGAGCAGGCTGCCCTCGGCTCAGCTATTTCCCTGCTCGGGGCAGCCTGCTCGGTGCCACTCAGTTGTATAATGGGGCTTTCTTGGGCCACCAGCACTTTCCAAGAAAACCCCTTTAAACAGTTGAGCTACCTGGACCAAGCTGCTCCTTCAGCTCAGCTGTTTAAAGGCACTTTCTTAGGCAGACAGCTCCAGGTATGGAGACATTTAAACCCCTGCTTTCTGCTCTCCATGACTTTTTGCAGAATTATAAACACCAGCCACCTTCCAGGGAGTAGAAAGCAGTGTTTTAAATGGCTCCCAGTCATTTAAACCAAACAGCTGTTTGGTTTAATATGCTCAGCTGTTTTTCATGAACCATCACGAAGCACTGTAAACTGCATCAAAATTCATGGAAGCTCATGGTAGTTCTTAAGTTCATGAACATTGCTTAACGAACCACAAACCAGCCAAAATTAGGGAGGAACTTTAGTTTGGCAGCCAGTTTGTGCCTGTCCCTAACTGCCATGTTATTCTTTTGCAAAGAACCAGTTTGGTGCAGTGTTTAAGACCAGTGGACCGGATTTGATTCCCCACTGCTCTACATGAAGCCAGTTGGATGACTTTGGGTCAGTCACAGTTCTCTCAGAGCAGTTCTTGAGAGACCCCTTTCAGCTCCACCTACCTCACAGGGTGTCTGTTGTGGGGAGAGGAAGGGAAGATGATTGTAACCCATTCCGAGACTCTGAATGAAGGGCAGGGTATAGATCCAATTCTTCTTCTTCACAGCAAGGAGGGAAGTATTGTGTGTGGGTCCAACTCCAGTGGCAGCCATTTTCAGTGTGGTTGTGCCTTCTGTGGCAGCCATTTTCATATCTCATCTAGGTCTTAAAGCCAATAAGCTGTTTGATGAGAAAAAAGACAGCAATATAACAAAAAGGTTATTGCTGTTCAATATTTATTAAAAACAAACAATGTTTAATTGCAGCAGCTATATATTTGCACACATCTGTTATATTAAAATCCAGGTCCAATAACAGAGTCATTAAATGGTAGTTAGAAGGGCGAACAAACTTTTTATTCAAATGAGGATCCAGAAATTTTCTTTTCAGATCCGAATAAACTACACAGAAGAAAAAATGCTCAGTAATTTCTACCAAAGACCTATCACAGATACAAACTCTAGATCCCTTTTCTTGGCCTGTAAATCATCCATATAAGATAGCTAATGGAAGTAATTCATTCTTGCATGAAAAAAAAATCTCTCTGATAGCGTGGTACCATAATACTATAGAAATAATATAGCAAATTATAGTAAAAAGATTAAAGTATGAATATCCAAAGTATATGAGAGAACACACACACCACTGGCTTCTGCAAGAGGCCTGGTTTAAGGGGGGTTCTTGAATTTGAGGGCTTTCATTCATTTTATCTGCCTGCTGTGGGTACTGTGGGATGGCCTAGGGTGGTCGTGCCTACCTGATCACTAAATCCATGGACATAAAAATAACTCAGGTGGAACTCATGGGAATTAATGCTATGGCTCTATTTGGAAGCTTTTCTTTTTAATATGATGATCATAAATGCTTATTTTCCTCCCGGTTTAACTTCTGGTGATTTGGATGAAATAGGGTTCAGTTTTGATATATATCTGGAGTATGTGAGGAACAATTATCCTGTGGCCTCCATATTATTGACTGGGGATTTCAATGCCCAGTCATGAGCTAGTGATAAGCAATTGTTTAAAATAATAATACTTTTTTATTATTAAATCAAGGTCAGTGGTTTCCCAGTATATGTCTCTCAAAAGATGATTTTTGTGGTTGGCATTGCACTCAGAAAATGTTCAGATACTCATGGGTTGGTTTTAGTCTATGGTCATACTATAGTGGATGGTCTTCTGGATTTTATATTTGTTTCTAAAAATGGTTCTACTGTGATAGATTTAGTATTGGTTTCATTGTATTTATTTCTTAAGATAACTCATTTTAAAGTATATGAACCTATTGCTAGTGACCATTTTCCTGTCCTTTGGCAGCGGGATATTAAAGTAAACCAGGCCCCTAGGGAATTATACCCTGATTCTGAGTCTCCATTTACCCTGATCTCACACTGATGGGATGATAAGGTCAGGGAGGAAGTGGTTCAGTTACTTCATTCTGAAGAAATGCTCATAAATAAGTTTTTAAGGGAATTCCAGGAGATGGTAGACCAAATTAAACCTTTATTGGTGAGGTGGGGTGGTAATAAATCCAAATGGGAAAAAAATGGTTTGCAGTAGAGTGCAAAAATAGCAGGAGGCAAGTCAGGAAGGCTTACTATAAATTTAAGAAATCTAATAATACTGTTCTGTAAACAATATACCTTAAATCACAGACATAGGATCTTTCTTAGGCACAAGAAGTATCCTGGTATCTAACAATCTTGGGCTGACCTGACTGAAGCATCCACCAGTAAGGACACAAGAACCTTTTGGAGGCTCATTAACAGGTCATTACCTCAAAGAAATCAAAAAATGGATAATTAATGTCTTTATGTATTTATATACATAGCTGATGCCTCTTCCATAAAATTGAAGCTATGTTGGATTGTAAAGACAGAGATATTACTTGGATCTTGGCTATGGAAGCTCACATTTTGAACCATTGCCTGTTTAAAGGCAGGCAAAGTGGCAGGGCCCAATTGCATACCATTTAATTTAATCAAGGATTTTGCCACTTGGTGATCACCAATTTTGACATACTTGTTTTGGACCATTGATTATCCTGTACAATTTCCTGTCCCTGGCAGTAGGCCATAGTGGTTCCTGTTTACAAAAAAGGGGATAAACTCAACCCGAAGAATTACAGACTTATAAGTCTGTTGCCATCTTTTGGCAAACTTTATGCAAGCTATTTACTCACTAAGTTGAAAACTTTGGTGACCTTGGAACATCTGTTGGGGAAAAAAAAAGCTGGATTTTGAAAGGGCATGTCAACAACTGATCACTGTATGGCCCTTGCACATATGGCTGAGAAATATACTAGAAAAAAACAGGGTAGGTTATATATTGCTTTCTTTGACCTAAAAACTGTGTTTGATATGGTCCTTTGGGATAGACTCTGGGAGAAGCTATATAAGACAAATATACCAGTTAGGTTACTTTTAAAATTATTATTAGTCATTTTAATACTCAGATTAGAGCCAGTTGTGGTGCAAATGGCTGTTTATCTGCTCCCATAGAGGTCAAGAGAGGCATAAGACAAGGTTGCTCCTACCTTTTTGCCCCTACCTTGTTTATTTTTTACATTAACAATTTAGCCCATAGACTGAATATGCTGTTTTAGCAATCCCCACGGCTAGGGACTCATCTGATTCCAGTCATGCTATACGCAGATGACACAGCTCCAGTACTGATCAGTTGAAAATTTCATTCAATATTGTACTGATGAACACCTGGTAATCAATTTTGAAAAATCCAAGGTTTTAGTTTGCTAGACCTTGTAGGCTGGAATTATTATGCTAGAATATCTCAGGTCACATTATGGAAGCAGTCCAATTTTATAAATATCTGGAAGTTACATTCCAGTGTTCATTCTTTTGGGCTTTGCATGCTAAAGAGATATCTATGAAAGCCAAGAGTACAGCTGCAATTTTGAGCTTTGGATGCATTTGCAGCAAAAATAATCTCACTGTTTTTGTATGTTATTCCAGTGAGAATTTGTAGCCTGGGTATGTTCCTGGATATAATCCAGACAAATTTCCTTAGATAGACTTTAGCATGTCTAGATGTATTGCCTCATCCTCCCTGTTAATGGAAACTGGGTAGAAGACAGTCTCTCTTATAGCCTGGTTAATGGTTATTAAATATTGGCTTGCAATATTGACTTGCAATACTGTCCCCATCCCCCATATCCTTCTAGCATGCTGTGGCCTGGCATCCCTACCTTTACCTAGTGAACTCCAGGGTCCTACTTTTAAAATGAAGTGGACTTTAGAGCAATTTTTCATATAAGATAATGGCATTGGCTTCAGGGGAATTTCCTTATTGAAAATTTGGTGTAGTGGTTAAGAGCAGTGGATTCTCATCTGGAGAACCAGGTTTGTTTCCCCACTTCTCCACATGCAGGCAGCTGGGTGACCTTGGGTCAGTCGCTGTTCTCTCAAGAGCCGATGTCTCAGAACTCTCTTAGCCCCACCTACCTCACAGGGTGTCTGTTATGGGGAGGTGAATGGAAGGAGATTGTAAGCCGCTCTGAGACTCCAAGTGAAGGGTGCGGTATTAATCCAATTCTTCTTCTTTTTCTCCTCCTCACCATTCTTCCACAGAGCAGGTGGGCTTACAATGAAAGTTATACTAACTTTCACCTTACTTTCACCTTACAGGTGAAAGTGGCTTACAATGAAAGTTATACTAACCAGATAACAGGAGAATTTAAAAAAAAAAAAAACCCTCTCACAGTATCACAGGTGGGATAGATCACAGTCCTCTCCAGCAGGCAGTGATTCATTCATAGTCATGATATTCATGCCTTTCCTAACTTTTTGATGTGGAATTAAAATGATATTTTTCAAGAGTGCACCCCTAGTAGCTGGTCTATCTCAGCTATGGATGGAACTCTTCTCCTCTGGCAGCAGCAAACTCCTGAAGGCCAGCCTCAGGTTAAAAGAATTGGGCTGAGCAGCTGGTATTCCTGATACAACTTAGACTCCCTGCTAGGGCATGTTCCTTTCAGCCCCACATGTATACCTAAGACTGGCAAGGATTATTTCAATGCCCAAACTGAAGCAAAGCTCAAAGTCCCACTCTGTAGGAGACTTTGTTTCTACTGAGGTAAGAAGGAGGAAAAAGTCTGTCAGTGGGATCCTTCCAATTGTGGCTGCTTTTTGTAATATATGCTCCCTTCTCTTAAAAGAGGGCAATTTTTATGAGGCTTGTAAGAAAATGATTCATCTTTAAAATGGTTCAGAGGTAGTTCAACAGAGTCTACAGATTCGTTGCTATTGGTACTATATCCAAACAAGCACTTACATTTTGATAAACTGAAGTCTATTTAGTGGTAAGAGCATGAGGTAATAAACAGGAAAACCTGACCATCCTTATGGTCAAAGAAATCAATCTCATTCAAGGCTATATATGACATATTCAGCAGCTCCTTCTACAAGTGATACACATTTTTGGTACACTAACTCAGTATTATTATAAATGGGTACATTACTCTACATGAAGTTAACAAGGATAAAATAAACATTTCTATATTTCTGATTCAATATAGTTTGACAACAGACGCAACTACATGATTATAAGGAAAGATATTTGATCGTTTCTGTGTAGTGGGGCACAAATCTTACGAGTCAGTGACACTTGGTTTGACTTCTATGTTTTCCTGAGAATGAATGTGCTGGGAAGACTTGCCATTTGCTTGAAATAATTAATCTGTTTACCTATATTTTAACATATAAAACCCATGGATATAAAATATGCAAGCTTACCAGAGATTCTTGTTTTAAAAAATACATGCATTTGCCATTAAGACAGCACATGGTAGCATTCTCAACTTCCTGCAAAAAATGTATTTATTTCTTCTTTGGCTAAGTGTAGAGAATTTGTGACAATGACATAATGAGATTCCATATTTATCCTCCTCTCATTTACCTTCCATAATAAATCTGCTTATTTTTCACATCAAAAGATCACCTCTGTAATTGTCAGACCTGCAAACTAAGCATGAGTTCTGAAAAGCAACCTGTTCTTTCCCTAAATTTAAAGGGAGGAAATTCTCAATTAGGTCTTAATATGCAATTTTGTGTTGTGAATGAATGATTCATAAAGGACATGTTTTTGTTTTTGTTTTAAGTCATTGAATAGGACCCAAGCAAGATGTTGGACCCACCAGTTAAGATGGACACCTTTGAATTCAACCCCTTGCCAAGTATCAATAGTATCGATATGATTGTCTTTAAAACAATACATGTAAACAGGAACCATGATTTGTATATGTCTTTTTGGTGTTCTACCAGGGACTCTTGATTGTGAGCCATTCTCTCAAACACTTGGAAACATTTCATATTTTTAGCATTCAAAATTAGATCACTCATACTCTGCACATGCTCACTCTCACAAACTCACTTTTGTCATATCTTGCAAAATTAATCAAATGAAAGTGTTATTTCCATCTTGCTATGGGTGGGGTGGGGGTCAAAGTTGTGTGTTATAAATCTTTATAATCCAGCCAGGCTTGTCAACAACTTACCGTACGCCAGCGGGGGACAGATATGTCCTGGCAGGACCATCCCTGGGGGAAGGAAAGATGCGTGCACGATGCCATCACCAGGAAGTGACGCCAGACGACGCTCTGGCAATGGGGATGGAAACTCGTTGGTACCATCGAATTTCCAGGCCCATTGCCAGAGCGTCACCCAGCGTCACTTCCTGGTGACGGCATCGTGTGGCGTGGGTGTTGCCTGGGAGAATGTTCTGGCCGGGGACTGTGCGTCCCCCACCGAAATATGGTAAGTACTTGGGAACCCTAATTCCAGGCTTGATTCATTTTTTAAAAAAAGTTTCGGGATGTAGTGAGGTAAACTTTTGCTCAGCCTTGTTAGGAATACTGCGTACAGCTTCAATATTTGACCCCAATTCATAAAAGGCATCACAGGGATGAAAGGGTACCCAAATGCTACTGAATGGTCACGAGAATAGACTATATTGGTTTCAAGGAAGGATTAAATGATATGGACCTTTTTCATTTACAAAAAAAAAAAACAGATTACCAAGATGTCTTAAGAGAAGATGGTAGAAATTGAATACATAGTAATTGCTCCTTATTTCTAATAAAAGTATTTGGACTTTTGAAATAAAATGGACTGACATTAAGTACAGGGCAAACATAAAGAAATACCTCTCTGCACTATAAGTGATGTCGTGATGAGTGATAATTGCTTGTTTAAATAGAATTAGGCAAATAATAGATTTGTTAATGGCTAATAGATGTGATAGCTAAATGGAATGTTCATTATTCAAACCACTGGCACTCTCTTTCTCTCACAGTGTGTGTGTATGTGTGTGTGTACACATAAACACACACTGTCAGACTCTTGGACAAAGTTACTCTCAACAACACTCACTGAAGATGATTTGTTTATTAAAGAATAAAGATGATCCAAGCTAAGAACTTTGTTGAGTCAGAACTGAGATTCAGGTGTGAAAACCCCAAATCATACCTGGTTCAAACGTAGTCCCCTCCAATCACACTGACCATTCATTCCTGCCTGACCTGTGTAGCTCTAATCCCACACACACACCTATCCATTCCCATTTGTTATCTCAGCTAAGGTGGCAAACAGAGACAGATCAAGGCCATCTGGCCGATATCCCTGGGAAAGGGAAGTATCTTCAGAAGTTACATGGAATGCATTGCCATACAATAAAGTCATTTTCACTCATACACATTCACACTCCCCCCTCCCCTGGAATTTCCTCAAATTACATGACAAACAAGACAGCGAGTTTGACAGGCATATATGCTTACACACGCACTGTATGTTGTATATTAGCAGAATACTAATATACATTTTTTTATGGCTGGGTTTTTAGTGGCTGAATTTATTTTAATAATCCTGTGTGGTATTTATAACTTGATCATGTTTTACTATGTGAGTCACCTCAAACAGGTCTATTTTATTTTGTAAATAAATAAGCATTCTTGTTCTCAGGTTGCATACCTTTGGCAAGCAATCTTTCCTCCTCCCTAGTCTCACTGCCTCACCCTTTCAGCAGCACTTGGCTGACTAATCCTAGTGAGAAAATGGTGGACTGCATGGGAATTAGCTGATGCTGCTAGAGAGTTTTTATACTGCTATCAAAGAAAGCCAAATTTGACAAGCCCACTCCAGGAAGAATAAATTGTGTGCATTACAGAAGTTATGTAAATGCTATTAGATTAGTTGGTCTATTAAATTAATCAAATTATATTTGAAGCAAACTCTATTTAACACAAGCAATAGTTGTAATAAGTAATTCTGAGACACTAAGATGTAGACAATTGTATGATTTGCATTCTTATTATATCAAAGATGGGAAATGTAATAATTGCTCATGAACCTCATGAAGACACAAGACTCTAATGTTGGGTTACACTAGAGGCACCTTTATCTATATATCTATTTCTCAACAGTCCCCTCTGCTTGTGGACACTTATTTCTGCAAACAGAGGGCACTCTCTCCCCTAATAGGTTTTTCTAGGACTCAGGGTTTAAAGAAAAATCCAAAAAGTTAAAAAAAACCTCAGGGAGGGTTGAATTTCCCCCATACCTTTTGAAATTGCTGCCATAAGGATCTACTGCAGGCCCTGCCACAGTGACAGTGAGAGAGAGAGACTGGCTGATAGCCAGAGACAGACAGACAGAGGGACAGACAGGCAAAGAGGGGAAGAGGCAAAAGCAGAACTGGAGCTGGGATTGGAAAGGAGAGGACTCTTCCTGCAGTATGAATGGCCAAATAATCTGAACTTGTCACCCCTACCTCTTTTGCTGTGGGCTCCACTGTTCTCTTAAAACTTTTTTTTTTTGGGGGGGGGGGCGGGGGTTAACTAGTACTATCAGTAAAACTATTACTTCAGTCTACTATCAGTCTAACTAGTACTTTCCAGACCTATTTTGGCCTTTCAGGGAGGGATCCTTAGGGCCAGGCCTGACAAGGGTTGCCAGAGCCAGGCTGGGAAATTCCTAGAGATTTTGTGGTGGAGACTAAGGAGGGCTGGGTTTGGAGAAGGGAGAGCCCTCAGCTGGATATAATGCCACAGAGTCCAGCCTCCAAACCAGCCATTTTCTCCAGGGAGACAGATCTCTGCTGTCTAGAGTTCAGCTGCAATTCTGGTGTATCTCCAAGTTCCAACTGGAGGCTGACAACCCTAGGCCTGGCAGCACCTTCTGGGTGACTTGATACCACCTGACTTGCATGACTCAACAAGGCCCAGCTGCTTGCTACACTTCAACAGCAGCCACCCTATGAAAGCTAGTGTGGTGCAGCAGTTAGACCTTCAAAGTAGGGTCTGCAAGATCCCATTCAGATCCCTATCTTGCAGTACTGCCTGACTGGGTGATTTTGGAGCAGTCACATATTTTCAGCCTAACCAACCTCACAGGGTTGTTGTGCAGATAAAAATGAGAGAACAATGTAAGTTGTTTTGGTTCCTACCAAAGAGTGTAATTTTCCTAGGTAGAGGCTGTGGGGGAGGAAGGTGGAAACAGAAAGCTGAAGACAGAGAGGCAGATAAAGGTAGGTTGGCTGTTTAGCGGGAAGGAAATATGGTTGCTGACTCCAGGTTTGGAAATTCCTGCACATTTGAGGAATGGAGCCTGAGGAGGATGGGATTTGAGGAGGCAAGGAACTTCAAACCAGTATAATGCCATAGACTCCACCCTCCAAACCAGCCATTTCTTCCATGAGAACCACCATTGCCAGCCTTTAGGTGAGGGCTGGAGATCACCCAGAATTAGAACTGTTGTCCAGGTGACAGAGATCAATTCTCCTGGATGAAATGGCTGCTCTGGAGGATTGAATCTATGGCATTATACCCTGCTGAGGCTGCTTCCCTCCCCAAGCTTCACTGTCCCAAGGTTCCACCCCCAAATCTCCAGGAATTTCCCAACCTGGAGCTGGCAGCCCTAAGGTGAATTGATCTCTGTAGCTGGGAGATCCATTGTGATTGCCAGAGAGCTGCCACTGCTGCTGTGGAGAGAGAGGAAGCAGGTGGATGGCTGGGCCACCACTGGTCACCACTGCTGCTTTGTGGGATGGTGGAGGAAGCAGGTAAGAGTCTGTGAAAGTGATGGGACAGAAAGATAGATGATGGAGTGGGGGCAGATTATGAGGTGTGGAGGCAGAAAAATGAAGAGAATGTTGAGGGGGAAGAAAGAGAGAGGAAGTAACATGCATGGATGAGAGACAGAGAGTAAGAAAGGGGGGCAGAAGGGAGAAAGAGGGTCGGCGCGAGACATGGCGGGCGCCATTTGAGCGATCTCCGGAGACCTTCCCCCACTCCCGTTTAAAAAACGTATACTATAACGCATTTCTTGAGGCAAACGAGGCATGGGAAAGACTTCTAAAAGTAAGCAAACCTTTTTAAAGCCTTCAGACTCCCAGTTGAAGCACTTTTTCTCTCCAGAAAAAACAACTGATTGCTCACAGAGGCCCGTAAGCGCGAACGACAAAATGGCGATGGGGTCCTCACAATCTAACCAAGAGCACGCATTAACAAAGAGAGACTTAACTGATACTTTAAAATCTTTTAAAGAAGAAATCTTAGAAAATATCAATGCGATTATGAAACCTTTAACTGAAAAAATTGAAGAACTTCAAACTGCGGTTCACCAGATCGCACAGTCTGCAGATGCAGCCATGGAGGCTTCAGCTTCTAATCAAGAAGACATAAAGATCCTTCAGGACCAAGAATCCTGGGCCAAGGAACGCATCCTCCTACTGGAACACAGGACGAGGGAAAGATTTTTAAAATTTCGTGGTTTTCCTGAACAGGCTGAAGGCTCCACAGAACTTACCTCGTTCCTAGCTGGCTGGCTAATCTCTGTTATAAACTTTGAGGATGGCATTGAACCTATGCTGATCCGTGCATACAGAATCGGCCCTCAAGCTCCTGATAAGCGGTGTGGTTCAAGAGACATCTTAGTGGAGTTCTTAGATCTTAAAATCAAGACCCGCGTGCTTCGTGAAATTAAAGCAGCTGGAAGCTTCAAATTCAAGGATGACGACATTCATATTTTTCCTGATGTCCCTCCTGAGGCACTCCAGATAAGAAGAAACCTCAAGCCTATAACCACTCGTCTTACTGAAGAAGGCATACAATACCGCTGGGCTACAACTGCATACCTTCAAGTCCGAAAACAAGGGACCTTATATCAAGCTATAGATCTAGAGTCCGGTTCTGCTATGCTGAAAGCACTTCGAGTACAACCCATTGAGAATATGGACACTGATCCTACTTCCCTTCGCAAGCGCAAGAGACATGAAAACTCTACTCCTCATCGCTGGAGCAAGATCCCAACGCGCAGAAGAATGAACTTTTGAATGCTTGCACAGGTTTCCCGCTTACTTGTTCTCAGTACCACTTTATTTGACTTCTATGTTGTCTTTGTTTCAAAAATTTGCATTATTGCCTCACAATGTTTAAAAATATATACCTCTCATTTCTCAAGAATTTTCATCTGAGGGAGTTTGGGGAAAGGGTGTTTGTCTGGTTACACTCATAGTTCCCCTTATGTATCGTCTTATGGTTCTTTGGTTATACGATTTAATTATGTTGATCCCAATTTCTGAGCTCTTAAAGCTCAGTGAGGACTTTTGTTTCTCACACTGGGATCCAGGGGTGGGGGAGGGGGAGGGAAACAAAAAGAAAGGTTTTCTTCTGCTATTCTTATTAGAGGGTTAAATGGGGTAGAGGGCTTAGATTTTAGAAATAGGCATTTTTCATTGTCAACAGGGTCTTGCATAGATCTGGATTTATTGTTTATAAACTTGTTTGGTTTGCTACCTTCGTTCAATACCAAAAGGCTTCTTTTGTATGATCAGGTTCCTACTTTGGCTTATACTAAAACATACTTTCACAGTCCAAAATGGGTGAGTTCAAAATTATTACTCTGAACTGCCGGGGCTTAAATAACATTATTAAAGCCAAACGTATAGCCCGGCATTTACAACATCAAAAAGTTCACATTGCTTTCTTACAAGAAACGTTTATAAAAAAAGGTCATAAGGTGCTTCCTTCTAGCTGGTTTACCACTCAACTTTTAGCTTTTGGTTCTTCTAAATCTCGTGGTGTGGCGATAGTAATTTCTAAGGATACTAACTTTAAAATAGAGAAAACCTTGGCCGACACAGAAGGCAGATTTGTTTTCGTTAACGGAGTCCTTAATGAGGAAAAACTGACTCTAGCCACTGTCTACGCTCCCAACACAAACCAATTACATTTTTTGTCTTCTACCTTGGTCAAACTTCAAAACTTTTCCTCTGATCCTGTTATTTTGGGAGGTGATTTAAACTACCTAATGAGCCCTAGCTTAGATAAATCATCTCATTCCATTCCTTCAAAGAAAAAAGGCTATGACCCTATGCATAAAACTCCTTTGCAACAGCTGGTTCACAAACATAACTTACATGATATATGGAGAATACATCACAATACTGAAAGAGACTACACTTACTATTCTCAACGTTTTAAAGTCCACACAAGGCTAGATTATTTATTAATATCCACTTCATTGATTGACAAAATTATATCCTCTGATATTGGTATTCAACATTGGTCTGACCATGCTCCAGTCCAATGCGTATTGCAAGAAGGACAAAGAGAAGCATTTAGACATAATTGGAAGTTTAATAAGATTCTCCTTCATGAACCCGAAATAAAAATTAAACTTCAACATTATCTACAAGAATTTTTTTATTAAACACGTCTGAAGAAATATCCTCTTCCACTCTTTGGGAGGCCTCAAAAGCCTATATACGAGGTCACTGTATCTCTCTACTAGCATCCTGCAAAAAGGAAAAAGAATAATTAAAACTGAACTTTTAAATACCATACGAACTCTAGAACACAAACATAAACAAACCGGAAGCACAAAAATTTATAAACGACTGCAAGAGACCCGCAAGCAGCTGGAGATGTTAGAAACCAATCAAATTCTTAAGAATGATTTCAATTATTTTAAAAATATTACAACTAAGACCTCCAAAAGACTAAGATTCCTCTCCTGGAGACTAAAGAAAAGACAATCAGAACGCCACATCATTGGCTTGAAAGACAAACACAATACATTAAAACATTCAACCAAAGATATTCTACAAATTCTTGAACCCTTCTATAGTAATCTATATACTTCTACAACTCCTAATCCTTCTTGTATTAAAAGATACCTAAACTCTTTAACTCATTTGCAAAAAATTTCGGATGAGCATCGCAAAGCTCTAGAATCTCCCTTTACAATCTCAGAAATCGACCTAGTAGTAAAATCTTTGAAAAACAACAAAGCGCCCGGACCTGATGGCTTTACGTCTGAGTACTACAAAACCCTTTGGCCTACTTTGAGGAACTCCTTGCTAAACACCTGCAATTTTGTTAGATCTACTGGTCTTCTACCTGAATCATGGAAGTTGGCTAATGTAATCTTAATCCCTAAGAAAGATAAAAGCAACAATGACCCCGCCTCATTTCGTCCGATTTCTTTACTAAATACGGACTACAAGATTTTTACCGGTATGATTGCTACTAGACTTCAGAATATCATTAGCCATTACATAAATACAGACCAATCTGGGTTTATTTCGTCTAGAGATATCTCTGATAATATAAGAAAGACTTTTAACATTATTCACTATGCTAAACACAACAAACTTCCAGACACTTTACTTTTTTCTATAGACATACAAAAAGCCTTTGACTCATTGGAAACAATTTTTTTGGAAACTCTGCTTCACCACTTAGAATTTGGACCTTCCTTCTGCAGGACTATTCAAGCTATTTATAAAGATCCCAAAACTTGTATCTTAGCAAATGGGGGAGCTTCTAACTATATCAATCTTCAACGAGGCACAAGACAAGGATGCCCTTTGTCGCCTCTCTTATTCGTCCTTGCTATAGAACCTCTTGCCTGTGCATTAAGATCGAATGCCAAAATCAAGGGCATTGCAATCAAAGGAAGAGAGTTCAAACTCAGCTTGTTTGCAGATGATGTTTTACTTTATGTTTCCTCTCCTTCTCAATCACTGGCTGAAATACAATCTACACTTGACACGTTTGGACTACTAGCAGGCCTCAAAATAAACCCTACCAAATCTCTGCTATACCCAATCAACATCGATCCCGAAGCTAAATATATCATCTCTTCCCAGTTTAATTACCAATGGGTGGAAAATTACCTACCTTACCTCGGAATTAAAATACCAGTAAGTTGGGCACATATCATGAAACTTAATCATTTTTCGATACACAAGGAAATTATGAACCAGCTAACTAATTGGAATAACCACTCTTTTTCCTGGCTGGATCGTATTTGTATCTTACAAACTTATGTCTTACCTAAGTTTATGTATTTTTTTCGTACTTTACCTATTTATATCCATAATAATCTTCTTAGAAAATGGCAGAGAGACATTGATAAATTTCTATGGAAATTCAAATCACCTCGAGTTAAGTTCAACGTTATGAGAAGAGCCCGCCGCAATGGGGGCCTAGCAGTGCCAGATATCTTTTTATATTATCAAGCTTCTACACTGGCTGCCCTGGTTAGGCAATACAAAACTGAAATTCTTTTAGACTGGAAATGGATCGAGGAAGCAACCTCCAAAGGTCATACCTTTCAGGAATTACTATGGAAATCTCGACTTACTGACTCCACTACCACAAACCTTTCTCCTTTTTTACAATCTTCCCTCAAAACGTGGTATCTGACTAAGAAAAAATTAATCTCACCTTTTTCAAAACTCAGTACCTTCTGCGGTCAATCGTGGTTCCCACCGGCCAAAGACTCTTCGCTTTTCTCCTCATGGAAACAAGCTGGAATAACAAGAATAATAGATGTGTTATGAAAAAACAAACTGCTTAATAAAATCGACCTAGAGAATAAATTCAACACAAAAATAAACTGGTTTGAATATTTTCAACTTCGTCATTTGTTGGAATCCCCGAACTATAAATCAGCATTATCTCTACCACTCACTGACTTTGAACAAATATTATACAATGATCAAAAAAAACGCGGGCTTATATCCAAAATATACCAAATTTTAATTAAGTCGCAAAAAGCTATAGGGCTCAATTATCAACAAGCATGGGCTGTAGACCTACAACAACAGATTTCTGATGAACAATGGAACCAAATTTGGAAGTCATATAGCAAAATGTCAACATCCCTTTACATCTATGAAGCTAACATGAAAGTATTGCTAAGATGGTACTTGACACCAGCCAAATTAACACATATGATTCCCCAACTATCACCTTTATGTTGGAAAGAATGCGGAAAGAAAGCCACATTTTTCCACAATTGGTGGTCTTGTACCTCAATCAATAATTTTTGGTCCCAAGTAACTCAACAGATTAAAAAATTCACAAATGTTGACTTACCTTTAGATCCTGCACTGATACTTCTCAACCTTTGGTCTGATGATGGTCCCTCGAATTCTGAAAGAAAATTAATAAACATTTTACTTACAGCTGCTAAAATCTTAATAGCTAAACATTGGAAAAACAAAAACCCACCTTCTATACAACAATGGCTATACAAAATTTGGGATTTGTTTATGTTAGAAAACTTTAATATCTATCATAATGAAAACCAAACAGAATGTGAAATAACCAATCCATTGAACATCTGGTATCCTATTCTTGATAAAATAAATATTGATAAGTTTACTTGGGAATCACTTAGTAATGTTAAATTTCAACTGATGTTATATAACTAGCTTTAATTGTGATTTATACTAATGTTTCCTTTTTCTGGTCATGCGTTATTCTTACTGTAACTTAACCAACTCTATTCCTTGTATTGGACCCTGCACCAACAAACCATGTATGTTGTATTATTCATGTATATCTGCCTAGTTTTCCCTCTTGTTGTAGTTCTTGTTAAAACCTCAATAAAATCTATTTTTCAAAAAAAAAAAAAGAAGAAGAAGGGAGAAAGAGTGTGAGAGAAGTAAGGGGAAAGGAGAGGAAGCAAAGGTGTGAGGAATGGAATAACTGCCCCACAAGTTTCTTGAGGGTCCCCGCTTGTTAACAACAAATCTGAAACAACCAGGTTATACTTAAGAATTTAATAACCATTTTTCAGTACTGACTATCTTATGCTCACGTACCTTAGAAGATGGAGAGTCTCCTCCGGTTTTCACAATTTGGGCAGTTCATATCCGATAAAATACAACACAACACATTTACCATGTACCTTGGAAGATGGAGAGTCAAAGTCCCCTCCCCAAACTGAAACTCTGCCAAAGACATCTGTGGTGTGTTGCATTTCTGTCACCAATGTGAATGTCAAGAATATGAGGGTGCTGGGACAGTAAAAGCAACTGCTGACCCCACAGCATTCTCAACTTCCAAAACCACTCTGCCCTGGCAAGCTTTCTGGTGCTCAGTTGTATTCCAGTCCCAAAATGACCTAGCCCCAAAGGACCCAAATTACCATTCATTAATAGGAAATTCCAATTTCTTCCAGTTTGTTGCTATGATCATTTTTTGCAGCTGTAAATAGATTTAAAACTCATTCCATTTCCAATACCCTAACAAAAATATCTTGGGATCAAAGAGTATACTACTACCTAACATTTCAGCAATGAATTGAACAACAGGTCTCCAAAATAACTGTATCTTAGAACTGAGTCCAAAAATATGGAATACATATTCTGTGGATAAACCATGTCTCCAGCATTTATTCTGTACTGAGTTATATAAGAGTGCCCATTTGTGGGGTGTTATGTA
Organism: Gekko gecko; assembly: GCA_029375565.1. NCBI lineage: Eukaryota > Metazoa > Chordata > Lepidosauria > Squamata > Gekkonidae > Gekko > Gekko gecko. The sequence goes on from JAPDNY010000009.1 coordinate 46,556,732, forward strand.
CAACTGAAATAAGACTCTTACATATTCCCTTTAAGGCTATTAGATATTAATCTTGAACTGATATTTTTCCCCAAACAGGTATCCTTTTAGGAAACTGAGTCTGGAACAAGTAATCCATGTTAACTTGCATCACATCTACCAGCACCTAAGCAGAAGAGCAAAATGTCTCACTATCGCAACCATATGATTAACAAACTTGTTTGCAGATTCTTATGTAGATTTATAAGGTTTCAGGCTGCCATCCACTAATTATTGGGATCTCCCATTCACTAAATCCAAAGTTGCTGTAGCTGCACCAATTTGAAATGAATGGATGCCCAACTCCCAGATGGCAGCTCTGTCATCCTGTGTCGAATGGATGATTGCCCAAAACTGGTACTAAGCAGATGGACAACAATTCCATCATAGTAAGAAGTGTCATGGGGGACCCTATAGCATACTACTACAGTACAATAACTGGACATAAGGCTGTGCTTTCCCTTTAATGTAAAGTGATAGACTTGTCTTTATCTCTCTGCTCTCTCTTAGGCCAAGTTCAGACTGGCAGTTTGCCCCAAGAGAGGCGCGTTTCAACAATGTTTCACAAGCGGATTAAAGGGGGCATTCACACAGGCACATCTGTCCAGTGTTCCCCAGCCATGCTTAACCTGTCTTGTAACGCTTCATTCCTGAGTTTAAAAGATACCTGTTAAAAGTAGTATCAAACCCTGGAAAGCATGTATATCCCGCTAAAATTCGTGATTTTGATTGTGTGCTCATGCACATAGGCGCATATCTCCAGATTAGCGAAACAGAAAGCCGCGCCTTACAGCTGCATCTTTGGGCCAACAGTGTGAACGCTCCCTCATGCCTCCTCCCCAGTATGCTCCTGCATCAGTCAGTGCAGTGTGACCAGGAAAACCCAGAACAAACTGTGGCTTTTTTGCCACGACTCGCTCCCACTTCAGACTGCTAATCTGAACTCTGCCTTAGTGTAGAATATTCTAAAGAGCAAATCCTCTTCTCTAATAAGTATTTTTCCTAGCTGTAGAGTTCTGCCCAGTTGAGACCATCCAGATGTTCCTAAAGGTGCATTAACCTGCAGGGCCTCGAAAAGAACCACCAGTGAAGCTTCACTGAACAAGCGTATCTGAAAGGGAGAGCTACAGTGTCTTCATCTACTCAAAAGATTTCTGTCCTGTTTTTAACTATAGTCAAAGCAGCTTCCGATAAGCCTACTAGTTCTGAACACCCGCACTTATTCCATCTTATAAAATAAATAAATTCAACTAGGAACAGACAGGAGTATTAAAGATTTACAGAAAAAAAGTTCTTAGGATTGGGTATGCCTGCTTATGAGCCAGAGTTATGAGCTTATGAGAATGCTGATTTACATGACCATTTTATGGAGGTTACTATTATAGTATCACATGTAGACCCAAATATTATTACCAAAATGCTGGTCACTCTTGGAAACAGCCCAGCTCATATCCAATAAACAAGACTTACTCTTCAACAATATTTGCTGTCAGGAGGCATTTGGCTGGCACCTGTAATTAAAGAGCAGCGGAGGGGGAGGGATGATTTTCTCCTTGCTGTCTGTGGAAAGATGCATATTTTTCATAACTGGGAAATGAGCACTGAGAGTACTAATTGAAGCTCCTATCTACCAGTAGACAGGTGTATTTACATAGTTCTAAGAGACCTTTTGCAAAAGTCCCAATTCGTGAACTGGGGGAAAAAAACCATATGAAAATATTCATTCCAAATCTTAGTACTACATAATATTGGCAGAGGTGGGGTTTGCAATCATTTCCTGATTATTAGCTACAAGGGAATTTGCAGCAGCAGTTTATATGGAATTTCAAATGCATTTTGCTCAGGATATCCTCTGTACAAATGCTTACAAATACTGGACATGAATCAGCTGCCACTTGTCAGTCAGCCTCAGCCTGTCTCTATATTTAAAATCCCTTCCTTATTCACTATCTGGCCAAGACCCTGAATGTTGAAGGGAGGATTGGACAGTTGGCGGGGCCACTTTGAGGGGAAGGATGGAAGGGGGGGTTACACTCATAAAACTCATCATACACAGAATGGTACCTGAACACTCCATTGGAGCTTTGAGCTTTGCAGAATGGGCCTAAGTAGGTAAATATTGCACCACCTAGGTTTCCCTCCAGTTAGCTACATACCTTTTTATCTAAAATTTAGGAGACTTTTAAATTTGCAGTTGTTTAGTCATATTCTTTATATGTATTTTAGACCCATGAGTATATGAAATATTGTACATCTTGATGAGCTGCCCATGTTGCATCTCAAGAATATTTATCACCACTTACTCCACATGTGTCTGTTGTGGCCAGAGGAAGGGGAGGAGATTGTAAGCTGCTCCGAGACTCCAAGTGAAGGGCGGGGTATAAATTCAGCTCTTCTCCTCTTCCTCCTCCTAGTAGTGAAGCCCCACTGCTCAATCTGAGCAGAAAGCCTGGGTGCCTTGGCACTCATGTGCATACACACAGAGTAAATGGTAATCCACTGCCCAACAAAGCTGATCAAATTCCTCCCATCTCTGTAATTCCAATCCTCTCCAACTCACTGCAAAACCCAACAAAGGAAGGCTGGACTTCAGTTTTGGCTTTATATAGCTTTCAGATACCATAGAGACAAATGGGAGCTCTGTAATTGGCAGCCAGCAGTGCATGTCAAGCTTTGGAGGGTCCCTATTGGTGTTTCCAAGGCTGGAGAGAATTCCACCCCCACCATTGCCTGAGAGTTTGTTTAGTCAATGCCAGGTTTTCTGGGAAACATTTCTGTTTCCCAAACCTTCCCAAACAGCCCCCAAAGATCAGGAAATGTTCTGAGAGCATGTACTTTGATAAACAATGCTTTCTGGACCCCGGACCAGCCAAAGTTCAGCACGAATTTTACTTCATGTGCTGGTTTGTGCCCATCCGTACAGATCATAATTCCCTTATATTTTTTTCCTCATGAAAGACTATCAAGATATTTAGGACATGACAGGTTATCTCTGAGATTTTTTAAAAATACAGTTCTCAAGAACATTAATGACTGTTCATGTCCCTAATGTGTGAAAAACAGTCTTGACATCACTTTGGAGAGGGTCTCAGATAAATAGTAAAAAAAAAAAAAAAAAAAAAAAAGTAGGCCACTTTCCTTAAAGAAAACACCAGAGTAAATTATTTGAGTATTAAAGCAACTAGAGCATTTGTATTTGTTCACAAATGAGCCTTTCCACCAGCTAAGGGCTGAGCCTGCACTGCAGACTCCACTTCAGACTTATTGAACTGAAGGGAGACATATTTGCTAAGAACTCTTGAGAGTAAGAGAATGCAGAATTTATGTATAATTCTGCACATTCTCCCCTTTATATCATCGATGACAGAGATTCTAGGAAATGCTTTTATAACCTCATTCCAGTTTTGAGCATTAATCATCTGTCCAAAAACACCCTCCAAGGCATCCCTAGCTTTACTCCAGCTACAGTTGACAATTTATCTATGAAGGATATTAAACTGAAAAGACCTCACAGGAACAATCTGAAGTGGAGAAGGAAAACCACCACTTAATGTCACAAATATATTCTTACCTTATTATATTTTTAAGTGGGAATTTGCACTGCACAGAATTATTTGCACAACACTGTGAGTCTGTTAAGGGTATCTCATTTGTTACAAGCACACATTGAGTTAAACCATGTTTATGAATTAAGTTCAATTTAGCTTTCTTTATGCTGTGTAAAAGATCTGCTCAGGAGCAGCTAGTCAGGGTAGATTCCAAGTCCATTGTCAGTAACAATTCAATATTTCTTTGTTGAAAGGCAGTTTCACACCATTCCCACATTAACCAATGAGAAAGCACCACTATATTTTATATTTCTGTATGCAAGACGTAAATAACATGACCATTGCTTTTCTACACATTGAACCAGCCAATCAATGCCCACTCATATAAAAATGGATTATCATCTCACCACAATAGCTTTCTAACTTGCAATTTTCAATGTAGGAAGCAGAACTATACTTGCTTGGTGTAGGAACTTCTTGTCTATCTCTATCTCATAACATGTGAAGAAGGTAAAGCTAAATACAACTGAATCATGTATTATGATATTTGCATTCATTCAGTTCACATTCCAACATCTATATATCTAATTTCCAAGTCCCCTCTGCATGTGGATACTTATTTCCACCAACAGAGGGCAAACTCTCCCCCAACAGGTTTCCCCCTACATTCTCAGGGGACTCCGTGGTCTTGCAGAAAAAAAACAAAAAGTTTTTTTTTAAAAAAAACTCAGGGAGGGTTGAATTCATCCAAATACATTTTGAAATGGCCACCACAGGGATCTACTCCAGGCCTTAGTCTCACTCCAGTGAGAGACTAAAACATGGGGAGGGGGAGCTTCTAACTGGTTCTGTCAGTAAAAGGCAGGGGAAGGGGGAAAGGAAGCAGGTAGGAGGCTGTGAGCACTGCCACCATTGCTGCTGCTGTGTAGGGTGGGGGAGGAAGCAGGCAGGAGGCTGGGAGAGTGACAGGGCAGAAAGAGAGATATGGTGGGAGGCAGAAAGACAGAGAAAGACTGATGAGGCAGGGGCAGAAAAATAAAGAGAATGATGAGGGGGCAGAAAGACAAAGGAAGTAACATGCATGGAGGAGAGATTGAGAGTACAAAAAGGGCAGCAGAAGGAGAAAGAATATGAGAGAGGTAGGAGGAAAGGGGAGAAAGCAATAGTGTGAGGAATGGGATAACCATCCCACAAGTTTTTTTGCAGGTCCCCACTTATACTTTTTATTTTAAAAAAATTACACATTCAGAATAGATACACCTTTCCCCCTTCCTTCTTTGTAAATTTTAAATGTTTTGCAGCTGAACTCCTTTAAGGTTGAAGTGTCTCTTGCATCACTTAAGGAAATGCTAAGTTCATTCAAAGAACCATGTGTGACCTATCAGTTTTGCTGTCTATGCTACAATTACAGGTTGTATAACTTTGTATCATAGAAATATGGAGAGGGGCTCTTGAAAGTTTGGTTCATAGTTCAAGGTATGCAATGGACTTTAAAAATCAGTTAGGCATAAGATCTCTATTTTCCAGTTTGCTGACTAGCAGCTAGTGCGAAAACAAATAGAATAAACCAATGGATTACACCTCAGAGCACAGAGTCTATTAGAATCATAGTGCTTATAGAGATAGAGGAGAACAGAAAGAAGCCATCAATTCTTGGAAAGAACAGAATTCCCTCTAGTGCTTTGGCTATTAGCAGACAATAATAAAAGTCCAAAGCAGAAGAAAATGCTTCAGATTAAGTTTATGATGATCACACTTAAAAAAAATGCATATATCTGCATGTACATTTCAAAAGGTTTTTTTGTGTTCACTTTAGAATTTTGCTGGGGTGAATGTATTGCACCTTAGTTGTACTTTGATGCATTCAAGGTCCTCATGTGTATTCAGAAACATCCAACCTAGTCCTTAATTTTTGCTAATTGCTTATCGTTTTATATGCTTAATTCAATACGATTTAGAACCCACTTTGAACTCTTTTCCTACCAACAATTAGAAGGAAACATTTACATCCTCCTTTCTCACAGGGTTGTTAAAATGACCACAGAAGGGTAAGCACCATGTTCAGTGACCTAAACAAGAAGGAAGGAAGGAAGGAAGGAAGGAAGGAAGGAAGGAAGGAAGGAAGGAAGGAAGGAAGGAAGGAAGGAAGGAAGGAAGGAGCAAGCAAGCTTTGGATTCTATTTAATGAGTATAGTAAACAAAATAAAAGCACCAATTATGCAAACAGCTAAAATCTGGAAATATCATCAAAGCCCGTATTTTATAATTATTCAGGATAAGTATGCTAGTACGTTGACATATCCATTATTTCCATTACTTAAACAATTGGGGGCTTAGTTTGCTATTCTTCAGTTACTCTCATTAGCTTCATCACTACCATAGTTGGGCTGAACCCTTACTGCAGATTTAGATTAATTACCATAATAGCCTCACTATTGCTCATCATTTGAGGTTGTGGTTGAGAAGATATTCTTCTCTATGATTGTTTAGCAGAGTATATCCATGAGCTACTGGGTCTATGTTGGGAAGTGTCTTAGAGTTTTGGATGCATTGCTCACACATTAGTTTTCATTAAATCATTGCTCCTATTTTACAATATTCAATGGCTGCAATGCATAATGGTGCGTGATTCATAATGGTATATGATTCATTCATGCATAATGGTATCTGATTCATTGTTTCTCTAGCCATTCTGCCCTTTGTGAGGGCTGGCATTAAAGCCTGTAGATTTTGTTGCCTGTTAAAATATCCCATATTATTTGGTGTAGCCATATATATCCTTCTCAGTTTTCTTATTCCATAATCATCATACTTGTAATTTATCATGCTTTCCCACTGTTTTGTGAATAGTTCCTAAACAAACTATTAATGTGTATCACTTAAACTTTCTGATCTGTATTGCCCTACTAGCACCCCTTACCTACAGGGATAAATGAACTCTACCAATTAGTTCCCTAACTGACAACCATTGATGCAGATTTTATTGCTGTGGTGGATCAGGTATCGCAGCAGAAGATCTACAATAGAGGATGATCTTTGGAGAAAGTGTAAAGACATCCCTTGCACCATTTGTGTTGTTTTCCGGAGATAGCATTAAAGTGAGGTGGTGGATATATGTTATAAAGGGTCTAAAGTTATTAAAATGTATTGTCTTCACCAGAAAATTGGAGATGCGTTATGACATTTGAGAAAAACCATATCTTCTGCTAATGTTCATTAGTAACATTTTTTTTAAAATTCCACTTATAACATTATATTTTACCTCATCCTTCACTCATTATGGTATCTGTGGACACCCCTTTGAGATGGGCAAGGCTGAAAGAGAATGACTGCTTCATACTCACCAAGTGAGCTTCAAGGCAGAATGTGGATTTGAATTCAGATCTCCCTAGTACTAGGTCGAATCTGCATTTGCATTTTTAAATCAGTTTCATGTTGCTGTGACGCCATAGAACATAGAGAAAGACAGTGTCACAGCAGCATGAAACTGATTTAAAAATGCCGATGCAGCATGAAACTGATTTAAAAATGCAAATACAGATTCGACACTAGTCAGATGGTCTAAGTGTGCGATCATACGTACTGGAAGCCGCGGCAGACATGCGATTCCCCCATGGATTAAAGGGATGCAATCAGACAGACACATCTGTCTGGCGTCCCAGAGTCGTCGGCGGGCGTCCTTTCATGCCACAGTAGCATGGTGAAAAGCTACTGCTGAAAATCCAGTATCATTGGTAACTGCAGGGCGCCCGGCAGAAGGTATGATCGCGCAAACGTGCATCATTGTAGGCGGGGCAAACAGCCTCGCTTCCTACCCACATTTTCTTCCTTCTGTGTGACCACAGCCTAACAGTTGCATCTCAGTGGTCAGTGTGTGTGTGTGTGTTAGAAATATTTTTATTCGCTGTCATAAATATGAAATATAACTGATAGTTATGAAACAGTGTGCAGATTGATTTTATCAGAGTTTTCTTTTTGAGTACAGTTGAGAGTTCAGTTTTTCCAGAGGGCTCCCTTGTGTAGCAAAGCATTTGCTTACCCTGTTCACCTGGGAAATTTGCCTCTCTCCCATTTACTCATTGGACTTAAGAGACTGTAAATTACCACTGGGTCATTAAATTAACAGCTGGTCCCCTAATAAAATGGTTAGCTTGGAGCAAACTTAGCTCTTATGGAATGTGAAAGATATTCAAAGGCTGATGAAATGAGAAGGAAAAAAATTCTGGCCATGATTCAAAGATGGAAGCTTTTCTTTAGAACACAATGAAGATGTCTTAAATGCAACAAAGAGGAGCTTTTATGTAGTAATTCTTCTGAATTTCTCACCCCTGCATTTTAACCCGATTTCAAAACAAATTCTCTACTGTGGAAATCAAACCCGGGACTCTTTATTTTTGTACCATTTTCTGTGTTCCTGTTGAATTATTCCCATAAAAATGAATATATTTTTCAGTGATATTTGCGCATCAATAAGTCACAATTATAAGTTATAAGTGGGGGATCCACAAGAACTTGCAATGGGAATCTCATTCCTCCACCCACTATTTCATCTTTCCATTCTCTGAAAGCCCCCACAGCCACTTCCTTTTCCAGCTCCCTTCTTTCCTTCCCACCCACCAGCCAACTCAACCCAATGACCCTGTTGTGCAGTATCAGCTACCAGACCCAAATGTACAGTACTGGCCACTGAGTCAGGCTCAGTTGCATGGCATAGGTTGCCAGATAACACCCAGTTGCACTGTAGGGAACAAACTAGTACTCTCAGGCTGTACCTCACTTTCTCCTGAATACCCTTCCCATACTCCATACTCCTCTTTCATGTCTCCTGGCAACCTCCATCTTCTCACCTTTCCTTGCTTCCTTGTCTGCTACCCATCAAACGTATCTGTCCCCCCAATCTACAGTTATATATAAGGGAGCGGTGGTGCAGGCAGTAGGAATGCCTGCAAAAGTAACATCAACGAACAGCCATTACGGCTGTTCGAAACCCACCGCAGCCGGTGTGAGCTCCCAGCCCATGTCCCAGCTCCCATCCACCCAGCGGTTCAAAAGGATCATAAATGCAAATAGATAAAAGTGGGTACCTGCCCTAGGTGGCAGGGGGCACCCCCCTTCCTCCTTGTGACATGGAGGTTTCGGCAGCGGCAGCAGCGGTGGTGATGGCAGCGAGTAGTTCCTGGTGACCTGGTGGAGCAACGTGGAGGCAGAGTCCAGAGAAGTGGAGGCCTGGAGAGTGTGGCAACATGCAGCGCAGCGTGGCGGAGCCACCTGTGGACAGTAGCCAGAACTGCAGCCAACACAGAGCCATGCACCAGGATGAGACCTGCCGGAGGAAGCTGCCCGGAAGATCGGCTCCAGAAGGGCACCAGAATGCCAATATCTGAAGCCATGGAAGGAAGCTGGATGACAACTAGCCCGGGGTGCTGTAGACTGTGGCCCTAGTTAGGTTAAAATTGGTTGGTTAGAACCGTTATGTAAACCACCCAGAGACCCTCCGGGGTTAGGGCGGTATATAAGCCAAAAGTATAAATATATATATATTACTTATTTACTTTCATTTATACCTTTAGCCCCTATATTCCTTTGGGTCCCCACCAAAAGCAGTTTATATCATTCTCATTTCCTTCATTTTATCCTCACAACAACCATGTGAAGTAGAATGAGTGAGGTTGCCAGGTCCCCTTGTCACTCTGGTGGGGGGATTTGGGGTGTGTTCCAGGGATGGGCAGGGATGGGCAGGGATATCCCAAAGCCCCACCCCCAAAGCAACCACCCATGAAGCCACCCTTCTCCCTCCCTCCTGCCCAATTTAAAGGGATTCACCTAAATGGCAGGGACCACGTGGTGGGGCTCACGGCTCATGGGGCTTGGTGAAATCAATCCTGTGCACTGCGCCCTCCACCCAGCTTGCAAAAAGACCCTTTAAAGGGCCTTTTTTGTGAGTTGAGCATGTGGCCCACAGCCACCCCTCTCCCTCCCTCCTGCTAGATTTAAAGGGCTCTCCAGCTGGTTGGTGGGCCACATGGTTAAATAGTTAATAAACCCTAAACATTAGGGAGTGCTCCACATCTCCTCCTAGGGTACAGGTGGACTGAACTACTCTTTCTGCATTATTTAAAATAATAACTAGACTCTTAGCAGGCTGTCGCTTCTCCAATAATCCCTGGGGCTTGATGAATCACACAAATCATATGGTAGTGAGTCACTGGTTGGTTGCTGTCAGGCCTGGACCCAATACTTCTTGCCTCCAGGGAGAGACGGGAGCAGGGGTGGATTGGGAGGCCAAAGGAGCCTGGAAAGGGCCCTTGCTTTGCATTTTACTGGCAGAAACTGAGGGCTGAAATTCGGCAGTATATTGTGGTTGTCTAGCAACCCTCACAATGGCAATTGAGAGCAATTGTTATTTAAAGGTACAAATAACTACTTCTATTAATTTGAGGTGTTTTAACCACCAGTGCTTTATTATTATTATTATTTCTTATTAATCTGCAAACCTGGGGCTTTTCTCAGGTTTGCAGAAAGATCTATCTTGTCCGTTCTTGCATCCAGTCACCCAAATGAAGTATCCACAGATAAAGCTGTGTTGAGAATTAGAGTTATTGACAAGAATTAGATCAAAAAATTAGAAGACCTTTCAAGGACTTATGGGGGGCATTTCACTTCTCCTTCCCCCATATTTCCTCTTGCCTCTCTCTAAAATCCCCACATTAGCATTAGCCGGTCACGATATTTCTCATTGTGCATTCCTAAACCAAGTCATACCATTCTAAGCATTTAGAAGGATTTAACTCTGCTTAGAATTGCACTGTAGCAGAGCAATCCTAACAACACTTTCCTGGGAGTAAACCTCACTGAGCAGATGAGTAGATTCTAAGTAGACTTGCTTAGGAGTGCACCATTAGTGTATTAGTTTGGAGGAGTACAACTTTGAACTACTGAGCTGAGGAACTTAAAATAAAGTGGCCCAAGGCATTATTAGCCACCTTGGTCATTTTCATCTTCTATATATTGAGAGAACACTCTGAATGCAGTTCTCAGTGAATGCAGGTCCAAGACAATGTTATAATATTTGTTTTATCTGTTAGCTGTATTGGTGCCCCTGATGGGACAGCAGGGAGGAGTAAATTTTTTTGTAAATAAATGGGGACTACAAGTGAAATTGACCAGTGCTTTCTTATCCATGAAGGAGTCCACTGTCAGAATATACAGAAAGGGAAGGGCCATGACAGTGAAGAGCAAGGCAAGAGGAAGAGGAGCCACAAAATGTGAGAAATCCCCCTGATTATAACCATCTTCAAGTACTTGAAGGGCTGTCATCTAAAGGATGGTATGGAGTTGTTTTCCATTGCTCCAGAAGGTCGGATCAAAACCAATGGGTTGAAATTAAATAGAAGAGTTTTCAGCTAAACATTAGGAAGAGCTTTCTGTCAGAGCAGGTCCTCAGTGGATCAGGCTTCCTCGGGAGATGGTGGGCTCTCCTTCTTTGGAGTTTTTCAAACAGAGACTAGATGGCCATCTGTCAGCAATGCTGATACTGTGACCTTAGGCAGATCATGACAGGCAGGGCAGGAAGGGTTGCCTCAGTGGCCCTTTCTTACATGCCCAGGGAAAAGCTGATTGCCACTTTGGGGTCAGGAAGCAATTTTTCTCCAAGCTAGTTTGGCCAGGGAGCCTGGAGGTTTTTTGTCATCTTCTGGGTGTGGAACAGCGGTCACTGTGGGTATGGAGGGGGATGTATTTGTGAATTCCCTGCCTTGTGCAGCGGGTGGACTAGATGACCCTGGAGATCCCTTCCAACTCTATGATTCTATGATCCTATGGATCAATAAGCTTCGCCTGATGGCCTGGCAAAGCTACTATATTTTTATGACCCCCTAATGTTGAAAAGATAAAATAGATGACAAGAACCAGGTATGCCATTCTGGACTTATGCAAGGAAGGATAGGACAAAAACTTAGTTTCAATTGACTTTTGAACTGCCAAATCCCAATGGTGTCGATACTTACAGAAGATGTATCCTGTTTGTTAGCCCTCCAGGGCATCAGGTTATCCACTGTGTGAAGCAAGATCCTGGACCAGATGGATCACAGATCTGATCCAGCAGGGGTCTTTTTATGATCTTGTTGATGTTTAAAATCAGTTTGATGTATAACTAGTTCAAATGTTGTGAATATGAAGTGATGTCAAATATACACCCATTGTTAGGAAGAGTAAGTCACCTTCTCATTACCATCATCAATGGCGATTTTGACTGCATGTTTCTAAGACATTGCTCTAAAAGCTATTAAGCACCAGAAGGCGTGAGAAACTGTTAAAAAAAAGGAAAAGGTCAAGTCAGGATTTACAACAGGGCTATGGATTTAAGCAGCAGAAAAGATAGGCTAATCTTTTTATTATTATTTTGCCAGTGGCTTTCACACTATTACCCTTTCCTTGAACAAAGCTTATATGACTCTTTTATTCTTTTATCATATTGTCATTTTTCTTTTGATCTATCTTGCTAGAGGATGTGTGGGGGGGAAATGTCTGCAATGGTGCCAAGAATTAAAGTTCACAACTCCTGCATTAATCGGAACTGGAGCAATCAGGACTAGATTGGTATTTGTTGGGGTTCCTGTAATCTAGCCATCCCTCCGAGAATGATATCATATGAGTTCAGACCTGAACTTTGCTTCCTGGGGCAGTGCTTAGTCCTGGGACATGTGAAGTAGCAATAAAGAAGATTGTGTTCATGTTACAAAAAGAGCACATCGTGAATTCTTTGTGAACAGAAGACTCACTAGAGCTCTGGCAGAAATTGAAATTGGAGAGAACACTATCAAAGCTCGCCGAAAGGAACTTAACAGGCAACGTCAAAGCATCCCAGGAGGAATTAGCAGTTGATCTTCTAGCAGCAGAGATCAAACGCAGTCAGCTGGAACTAAGCACTGTTTAGAGCTGTGGAAAGAAACTGTAGACAAACAGACCTATTTATTCCAAAGTGACTAATTTTAAATGCTGAGCTTCTTAAAAACCCAATTTGTGGTGCCTTTAGGGGGCCCAATTGGCAGAAAGAGCAAATCATCTGCGCTATGAAAATTAGTCCCTTAAGATATCCAATAAGAGCACTAATCATCTCTGAAAATCTAGACCACTAAGACAATGCTATAAAATAGAGGATTTGACCAATGTCATTGATCTGAAAGAAGGAAAATTGACATCAAATGTAACAGAAGCTTTTAAAACAATAGTAAAATTAAAGCACTGGATGGAGATTTTGGACAGGAAAATGGAAATCAATCAATGCATCCATTTTAATAATGATATTTGCTAGCCTGTAGTAATGAAGTTGATATTATATAGTACTTATGCACATGGAGGGAAAAAGCAATCACAACTGGACAGCAACTTATATATTATGTCACCCTAGCTCATTGGGAAGATTTTAGCTAATGTTGTATGAGTTTAATTAAGCTTTCCCTAGATGGGAGACAGTTCCTTTGACTAAAAATTGGATCTCAGATTTATATTTAATAGCATGTCTTTATCTTGTTAGATGGTAACAACGACAGCCGTTCAAAGCCAACAATACTGAAATCCATGTCTTCTTCATTGAAGTTATTTGTCAGCTTAATGCCCCACTATCATGTAAAATGTAGAAGCAAAGAGGCTGAGGAAGTTATGTAACTAGTTGGGGGTGGGGGTCTGTGAGTACTTGTGGGTGGAAAGTAACTAATTTAGAAATCATGTTCCTCCTCTTGAAATCTCCCCCCTTCCAGGATTCATTAAGGTCTCACCAGCTTCAGCAGGCCGACTCCCCTCTCCTTTTCTCTTTGACACTCAGCTACTCTCAACATATGGGAGCATTTTCAGTTTTCATCAGGCCAAGGCTGTTTTTTTAAGAAGTTATTTGTTAATTTACAAAGTTATATTTTTTTTTCTGTGTGCCTGGAGAATCTCCCAGTTAGGTACTTTAGCTATAGCTGGTCCCACTGAGTGGCTTTCATCATTCACTAAGGGCCAGCTACTTTATTATTAGTCATAGTGAAGTAATCCACTGTTAACTTTCCCGTATTTCAGTTAAGGAAAGAGATGAGAGATGGTAGCTAATAATCTGTAATCTAATTCACTTTTAACATCCCCACAGCCATCCTTTCTTATGACCCCTGTATTTCAGATAGGAAAGACATCGATAAATTTCAAAAAACATCTAATAAAGGCTTTAAAGACTGTCATCTAACCAGTCTTCTTTTGTGTGTATAAAATACAGTATCTTGTTTACAGGTCTCTACTGCAATAATTCTCAGTAAAACAATGTTATCAAACTGTAGGCAATCATCAGAACAGTTCCACAAGACAAACGGATAAGTTATTTTTTATTGCTATCCATGAGTCCAGAGTCCCTGAAAAGGCTACTTTGCCCTGCTGAACACAGCAAAAGATAACCTCCACAACACATACCTCTTTCTGTAAAGAGGAGTTGCATTCCATTGCATACGGACTGTCATGAATATGATCATATAGGGGAACAGTTGCTGGACTTGACTACAAAGATCATAAGAACACAACAGAACATAAGAGCATAAGAGAAGCCAATGCTGGATCAGGCCAATGGCCCATCTAATCCAACACTCTGTCACACAGTGGCCAAAAATACCAGGTGCCATCAGGAGGTTCACCAGTGGGGCCACGACACTAGAAGCCCTCCCACTGTTGCCTCCCCCCAAGCACCAAGAATACAGAGCATCACTTGCCCCAACCTAAGAGTTCCTATCTATATCTTGTGGCTAATAACCACTGATGGACTTCTGCTCCATATGTTCATCTAATTCCGTCTTGAAGCTGTCCATGATTGTAGCCACCACCACCTCCTGTGGCAGTGAATTCCATGTCTTAATCACTCTTTGGGTGAAGAAGTATTTCGTTTTATCCCTTCTAACCCGACTGCTCAGCAATTTCATTGAGTGCCCACAAGTTCTTGTATTGTGAGAAAGGGAGAAAAGTACTGCTTTCTCTACCTGCTCTATCCCATGCATAATCTTATAAACCTTGATCATGTCACCCCTCAGCCATCATTTCTCCAAGCTAAAGAGCCCCAAGCATTTTAACCTTTCTTCATAGGGAAAGTGTTCCAACCCTTTGCTTATTCTAGTTGCCCTTTTCTGCACTTTTTCCAATTCTATAATATCCTTTTTGAGGTGTGGTGACCAGAACTGTACACAGTACTCCAAATGAGTTCGCACCATTGATTTATACAGGGGCATGATGATATTGTTTTCATGAAGGATGTTTCTGTGCACCAAAACCAGAGCTGGTTTAGCCTCTCTAAACATGCCAAAAAGGGAGTTTAGAGATCCAGAATAAACTAGCCTTGGAGTGGGGCAAGAAACAAAGGAGTAACACAATAATATGGCCTTTTGTAAATAAGAAATGGTCTAAACCATATCAGTGGATCCTACAAGGGTTTGAGGGCTTAGGTTAGGGTTGGGTGGAGGATTGTAAATTGTATGTGACTGTGGCATTTAGATAGAGTGGTTCTGATAAGACCTAGTGGGGGGCCACCATGGGGTTGGGGATCCCAGGAATCGGGGGACATGGGAGGTATGGCAGTGGGGTAAGACTGTATAATGGAAGAAGGTGGAGATATGGTCATGCTTGGTCCCCTTCCAATCTTTGCCCCACCCTGAGACATGCTGGTAGTGGGGCTAGGGAGATATACTCTTCTCTGGCATTGATGTTGTGCAATGTCAGGTCCATTAACAATAAGACCACAAACCTGCAAGACTGTATTGCAATGCAAAAAGTGTACTCAGTATGATTGACCAGGACCTGGATGTGGGAGAGTGAGACAGTTGCCCTGTCATAACTCCTTCTCCCCAGTTTCTCAATCATTTATCAGTCCTGGACTAATGGGCAGGGGGATGGAGATACTCATCTGAGAGTCTTTCTCCCTCTGGAGTCTCCCAATACCAAAAATTCCTGGCACTGACTGTGTGGGCCTGGCATGAGATGCTGAAGAAGAAAAAAAAGGAGGAGGAGGAAATTGGATTTATACCCTATCCTTCACTACCCAAAGGAATCTCAGAGCAGTTTACAAACTCCTTTCCCTTCACCTCCCCACAACAGACAGAGGTAGGTGGAGCTGAGAGAGCTTTTTTGAGAACTGCTTGTGAGAGAACAGCTCTGAAAAAACTTGTAACTGACCCAAGGTCACACCAACAGCTGCATGTGAAGAAGTGGGGCACACCAACAGCTGCATGTGGAGAAGTGGGGAATCAAACCTGGTTCTCCCAGATTAAAGTCCATGCTCCTACCCACTACACCAAGCTGGCTATCTGGCTGATCTGGCTATCTGGCTAGTGTACCAACTGTCTAATGAGCCTGCTGGAGCCTGCTGTTAAGCCTGCTGGAGGTGGGCCTTGGAGATCCCCAGACTTTTAGTTCTGGGGGACATTAACGTGTATGCTGATGATGCCACCTCCTCACCAGCTATGGGCCTAGTGTCATCCATGGCAGCACTGGGACACTCTCAATTTGTATCAGCTCCCACACACCAGTCAGGTCACACATTGGACCTGGTTTTTGAGATGCAATAATTTGTCTCTTTTCTCCAAGGGTGTTGCACTTGGGGAGGGGGTTTCATCGTGTTAACCACTGGTATGTGGCATCCCCCAAGGGGTGATCCTCTCCCCTATGTTATTTACCATCTATATGCATCCCCCTGCCCAGCTGGTCTGGGGGTTTGGACTGGGTTGTTACCAGTATGTTGATGACACCCAGCTAAATCTGCTGATTGAGGGCTGCCCAGACATTGCCCCAGAGGCTCTGGCCAGGGAATTGGAGGCCATGGCCGACTGGTTGAAACCAACTCGACTGAAATTAAATCCATGTAAGATGGAGGTCTCGTGCCTAAATCATGGGGGGATGGAATCAGGAATCCAGCTCCCCACCTCTGACAGGATGTTGCTAACAACATCAACAGTGAGGAGTTTGGATGTGATCCTGGATGCCTCACTTTCAGTGGAGGCACAGGTGACAAAGGTTGCCAGATCACCCTTTTTATCATCTCTGGCTGATCAGACAACTGGTTCCCTATCTCTCTGCACTTGATTTAGCCACAGTGATCCATGTAATTGTCACCTCAAGGCTGGATTACTGTAACTTACTCTATGCAGGGCTACCCTTGAGACTGATCTGGAAACTTCAGCTGGTTCAAAAAACAGCTGTGCATATCCTCACTGGGACATCTGTACTAGCACATATACAACCAGTGATCCGCCAGCTTCATTGGCTTCCAGTTGAGTATCAGAACAAGTTCAAGGCTTATGGTTTTAATGTTTAAAGCCCTGTGCGGTCTGGGACCAGCATATCTGCAGGATAGTCTCTCCCACTATGGCCCCTGAAGACCCTTGCATTCTTCAGATCAACATCTACTGGTGATCCCTGGGCCAAGAGATGTCTGCTTAGCCTCAACCAGAGCCAAGTGAACTCAGAGCCCTGCAGGACTTGTTAGAAGAAGAGAAAAGATTGGATTTATACCCCACCCTTCACTACCTGAAGGAGTCTCAGAGCGGCTTACAATCTCCTTTTCCTTCCCCTCCCCACAACAGACACCCTTTTCAAGAACTGCTCTTTCAAGAACAGCTCTGATAGAACTATGGCTTGCCCAAGGTCATCCAGCAGCTGCAAGTGGAGAAGTGGGGAATCAAACCCAGTTCTCCCAAATTAGAGTCCATGCACTGAACCACTATACCAAACATTTCTGCAGAGCCCATAAAATGGAGATGTTCCACCAGGCCTTTGGTTGAAGCAGCGGATATCAAACTATAACGCCCCCCCTGCTCCACCCACCTATTCCACCTGCCAGCACTATTTGCAGGCATTACTTTTATGTTATTACTAGTGGGAGTTTTGCCACTCATTAAACAATCAAACCACTGAGCACACATATGATGGGAATTTATGAGTAATTTAACTACATTGAAGCCATCTTGCATTGTATATTATGCTATATTGAACTATTTCATTATATGATGTTTTAATTTTTTTTTAAGTTGTATTTACATATGTTGTAAGCCACCCTGAGGCAAATTAAATAAATGTGTGCTGAGTCCTAGCTGCAGAAGTATCTGAGAATGGGAAGAATGTCTCTCTTCACAGAAGCAAAGATATAGTTCAAAGATGGGGTATATTGGCTGAGGGCCAACAGATATCCATATGTATGAGAAAATTGTATTACTATCTTTAAATAAACTTTATTATTAAGGATGGGCACAAACTGAGAAAATGCGGTTCAGTGTGGTTCATGGTGCAATGAGGTTTGGATTTATGGGGTCTGAGTTATGCCCCCCCCAAAAAAAGGTGTCCCATCCTCTATTGTTTCCAATAGAGGGAAAACAACAGAAAACAATAACAAGGGTAATAGAAGCCTAGCAGAACCAAATCAAAGTCCTTGAGAATCTTTGCAGTAGGAACTGAAGGTGGGGGGCATTTTGCAAGCCCTGCAGAACCTGTGCAATGTGCCCAGCAGAACCAATGCCATTGTGACACTGCAAACCCGACAGGACTAAGGTCAAGCCACAGAATCTCTGCAGTAGAAACTGAAGGTGGGGGGCATTTTTGTAAGCCTAGCAGAACCAATGCCATTGTGACACCTCAAACCTGACAGGACTAAGGTCAAGCCAGAGAATCTCTGCCTTAGAAACTGAAGTGGGGGGCATTTTTGCAAGCCCAGCAGAACCAGTGCAATGTACAGAGTGCCCAGCAGTACCAGTGCAATCAAAGAGTGTTCAGCAGAATCCAGTGCCATTGGACTAATCTCAAAGCACTGAGTCTCAAAGAACTGATCTCAAAGGACTGATCTTAAAGCATTGAGTCACAACAAATCCAAGCAAGGGGTGGTGGTTGCAAGCTCTGTGCAAGAATAACTTGAAACCTTTTATATTCTTCCTCAAATCTTGTCTATACCTTGGATACTAAGCACCATAGAACAGGATGCCCCCCATTAAAGCGTGTTGTGCTCCCTGAATTCTTGCCCCCGGGGGTCAGAAATTAGAGGTGGTAAACAGCAGAAATCATCATCTCTCACACATGAAATGTGACTCACCTGAGTGGAGGTTAAGTTAGGATCCCACCAGATGTTTGGAATTCAGCAGGGATCTGTTCTTTAGAGACAACCATTTTTATTCCAAAAGTGCTGACATTTTTGGATCAACAGGCTTGCTTTTCAAACCTTGCATGATTAGAGAAGTGAAGAAGATCATTAAGCCAATCAGCTCCTAGGGAAGGGTTGGAGGGAAAACTTTATCCTTTAAGTAAGATAACACAATAAGATAAGAATTTTTCCATGGCTGGGAAAAGCAGGTACCACCTTTGCGCTAGTTTCTATGCAAAATCAGAGGGTTCCAAAGTGTTTGAATGGAATATATTGCCTCGTTGCAGAAAGTGTTAAACCAAGGTCAGACAAGAAGAGTAGATATGATTCCTTTTATCACTTGGAAAGTATTTTCTGCCATCTGTATCATACAAGAGTCATTAACAAATGGGGGGGGCACATAGGTTTCTTGATTGGCTAAGAAGGAAGTTTCAATTTTCTAAGATAATTAAGACCTCTCCTGTGCCAGGAGTCTTAGGGAAGTAATGTACATTTCATACTTTAGCATACACAATGCATAGTGACAGCTGGTCTCTGCTGACGTCAGAAGACATGCTTCTGGCACCTTGGATCACTTCACATAATATTGGCTCACTGTCAAAATGGTAGAGTTTTTAAAAGTCATACTGGTACCGTGATTGTTGTTCATCAACAACAAAAAATGTCTGCACATTCAGTTTTGAAACTCAATACAAGGAAGAAGCTAGAAATTAGACTCTGTGTCTGTAGTATAGACCACATGAAACCATTAGATGTATGAGCTGTACAAACAGTTGTGGACATTTTGTAAAACCCTGTGAGGCCAAGCACCCTAATCTCCCTTCATGACTTAACATGAATATTATAAGGCCTAGTCCAGCTCACAGGTGTTTGTGATCTTAATGTCCCTGCAGCTACCATCCTTATCTCTTTCAAGGCCAGATTCAAGAATGTTGTACTTGGTTAATGATGGGAACCTGTGCTCAGTTGTATAACCAGATGGGAAGGGGGATTAGGAACCATTACCAACATCCTCTGGAAAGTTCCAACAAAGAAGATTCTTGATTGGACCTGAAAGACCACCTGATGCCAGCAGGCAAGAAGCTATAATAAGGGTATAGAACATAAGGGGTTATGCTAATGCTATGCTAGTGTGCTTAGATATGTTAATGGACTGCCACGTATATCTTAATGGACTGCCACGTATAGATGCTAGTGTGCTTAGATATGTTAATGGACTGCCACGTATATCTTAATGGACTGCCATGTATAGATGCTAGTGTGCTTAGATATGTTATGCTTCATCTTAATGGACTGCCACGTATAGATAGCTTTTATGCTACTGCATGGATTTTATGCTGCAAGCGATTAGCCATCTAGTACTAAAATACTCAGTGTATTAAATAGAAAAGTTAGCTTCTTTGTTTTCCTGCTGCTTATCCATAAGGAATGTACTGGCTAGCTGATTGTTTAATAATTTAATAAAACTTTCTATATTTTTACAAAGTCTGTTTTACTTGTGTGCTTCCTCTTGGAGTGAGTGACTCGGCATGCCTGGGCACTGAGGGGCACTACCTCACTCTAAGGGTGTATAGGTGTTATATCCTTGAATAGGATTCCTCTCTTTGTCTTAACCTGGGAGTTGCCCTCTGACCCTTCCTCTGTTTCGCTTTGTTCTTTCACTCTCTGCACATGGTCTTCCATGGAGACACATGCCTTTGCAGGTCTCTCCTGTAGATACAATGCCATCTTTCTTCCACACACATGATGCCAGACAAGCTGGCCATTTGTGGTAGGTAAAGTGCTCTTTAGATTAGGCTTCTCTCTGTCCTTTCACTTGCAACCTAAATGTGAACTTCATCAACTTGAATAAATATTAAGTTAACCTTTTTTTTTTTTTTGGAATATACTTCTTGGGAGATTTATTTACTGCACTCAGTACTACACTCCTATGACCAATGCTCCTTCTAAACTGTGGAGTCTTGTGAGCAAAAATTCTACTTTGTGAGCTACTGGCATTAAAGTTGTGAGTGAGCAATTTGGCTACTGCATTAATTAGCTTGCTCTGGAGCCATCCTTCCTGAGCTAAGACAAAGATGTGAGAGCCAGAGGCTAAAAAACTCACACTGGCTCACACTAACTCAAGTCAGCTTAGAGAGAACACTGCCTATAACTGGGCAGAACTCTGCTATGTTAGCCAAATATCCTAATACTTCCAAACCCAAGGGCCCATGGGTCTGCGGAGTTGTTCAGGGTTCCAAGCAGGGAACTAGAATAACAACCTAGGGGGACCCGGGCTCAGGTCTCTGACAAACCCAATATTCCAATATCATGAAGTAGTGCACAGTATGTCAGATACTTTCTGGTGGCTTATCTATGTGCATTTCAAAAAGTAAACAAAGAAATGTAATGGCAGAAGCCGTTATTGTAAGTAATAGTACCATTCTATGGACATTTACCTGTTCTGTCAAGTTGCAGCTGACTTATAGTGATCCCTGTAGGGTTTTCCAGGCAAGAGATGAACAGAAGTGGTTTTCTATTGCCTACCTCTGCATAGCAACCCTGGATTTCCTTGATAGTCTACCATCCAAATGCTAACTACGGCTGACCCTGCTTAGTGTCCAAATTTTGGCAAAATGAGGCTAGCGTGGGACAAACCTGTAGGTAAACAGTAATAATTCAATAATTATTTGAAAGCATCTATTGACATTCCTTTCTCAATCAGGCTGAGATCCAAGAGATTTGAGAAAGCACCTCAGTACTGCTGAATACTTTGAACTGTCCAGAAGACAAAATAATGTTTTCTGTGGATCCTTTCAGCTAGCAGTGGTGTGTTTGTCTGGCACAAGAAACTTTCCCTGACATAAGAGACTATTCCACCAGTAGAGAAGCCTGTTGTATCAGCAGAAGACTAGCTGTCCTGGAGGAAAGCACCTTTGCTAGTGGTGCAAATTCATGGGACCCAGATGAGAATATAAATTTTCCACTCAACGGAACTATTATTCTACCATTAGCTGTGTGGTGGAATGGTCCCACTCTGACCTGCAGGCCTTGTTCCACCCAGCTCTCCAAGGTTTTCCCAACACCTGGAGAGGCTTCTCTCTCTCTCTCTCTGCTCACTGTCGCTAACCCTCAATCTCTGCATGGACTGCTCACTGGGGGGTCAGGACTCTCAGATCTCTCTCCACATTCTAAGGTCTTGCCTCCATGTCTCCCTCTAAGCTGTGGAGTCTTGTGAGCAAAAATTCTAGTTTGTGACCTACTGGCATTAAAGTTGTGAGTGAGTGAATTAAAGTAAAGGTAAAGGTTCCCTTGCTCGAAAGCCAGTCGAATCCGACTCTAGGGTTGCGGTGCTCATCTCTGTTTCAAAGCCGAAGAGCCAGCGCTGTCCAAAGACATTTCCATGGTCATGTGGCCGGCATGACTAAACACCAAGGTGCATGGAACGCTGTTTCCTTCCCACTGAAGTGGTACCTATTTATCTACTTGCAATTTCTTGCTTTCGAACTGCTAGGTTGGCAGGAGCTGGAACTAGAGACAGGAGCTCACCCCGTCATGCGGCACTCATGGGTCTTGAACTGCTGAACTACTGACCTTCCACAGCCTGCAGTTCAGTGTCTTAACCACTTGAGCCACCGCAGCTCCTCGTGAGTGAATTAACTACTGCATAAATTAATTTGCTCTGGAGCCATCCTTCCCAAGCTAACACAAAAATGTGTGAGCTGGAGGCTAAAAAATTGTGAGCTAGCACACACTAACTCAGCTTAGAGGGAACACTGATTGCCTCTGTGTCTCCCACTACCCAGAGCCTGGTTACCATAGGGACAGCTTACTGCCTTGTGCATCACTAGGGAAATAGCCACTTGCCAACTGACTGCCCTTCCCTTCCTACTGACACTCCTTTAAAAATAGCAAGTCCTAGATGGTGGAGGTCTATGTGGCACAGAGAACCACTACTAGGACCAAAAGTTACAAAGTATTTATTTGAAAGAAAATGTTCTCAAGCATATTCTTAGCATAGCACCAGATTGAGCATTCAAAGGATTCAAAAGAAATTGATAAAACACAATTTCTCTGTCCCTCTCTCTATACACGCCCTATCAGTTCTTAAATATAAGGCAGGCTCCTTAGCTTAGAAAGTTAAATCTTTTACAAGAGTTCTATTACCTTCAAGCATCTTTCAGGTGTGCTGGCCAGCACATGGCAATGGCCACTGCCTCCAGACCTCAGTTAAGAATTCCATCTGCCTCAATGGAATCAGCACAAAACAGAGCTTCTTCCTTGCTCCCTGGAGTTTTATTATCTCTTTTCCCCCTCCCACTGACCCGTTCAGGCCAGATCAAAGAAGCTTTTCCTGAAGTCTCCAGGAGCTTCTTCCTGAAGTCCTTCTAGTCTTAATTCCTCCAAATCTCTGTTCCCTGCTTGGAGGGGGGAGCAGACCACCCCATTGTCTCTAGCTAGACCTATTAGCACTTCTTAAGAGGTAACTGAGGTGAAGCTGGAAAACCATTGAACTGACTACCCACTTCCTGCCTGTTCTCTGCCCAGAGAGAAAAAACTTTTAAAAACTCCTGGTGAAGATTTTACTCAGTTCAGACCTCCCTCCAAAATTCATTTCTTCACAAGCTGACTTGGCTGTCTGAATTTCTTATTTTAGTGAGCAACAATGTCAAAAATAATTTAGAATGAAGTTGCTGGTTGTACTCCAGTCAAACAAATTCCAGGAAAGGAAAATAGAGGTCAAAAGAGACAAGATGCAGAAGAGATTTTTTGTCCCTGAAACAGAAATTATGTGCAGAAATATGTCCAAAATGTCAGCTCTTCCAAGACAGGGGGAAATAGTTCCAGAATAATTAAATTCTAAAATAAATTTTTAAAGTAACCTAACCTTGGTAGAGCAAATTACAAAACTTGCAAGAACTGGCTACCTTATATATAACATTCCAGCAGACCATATTTCCCCTTTCATCCTAATAATTTTCAGTCTACAGATTCTGTGGTTCACTGTTCCCCAGCTTCCTAGGGGCTCTATCCAACAGAAGTTCAATTCTGTAAAATCATTTCCTGCCAAAAAGGAGCCCCCCCCTCAAGTTTATGGTTGTAGAAAGCATATCAGCACCAACACTTAGTAATTCAGCTCATTCAACAAGCAGGTGTAAGTTGAGAGGTGGAGACAGATAACCTCAGTAGAGAGCCAAAAACAGCTTTAACATTCAACTTCAAAGTAGTAAGAAACAAACAGGAATGCCAGAAGGGAAGACAGCTCTGCATTACCAGTAGGAAAGCCTTCATTTGTTTTTGCAAAGCATGCCAAATAATATCGATATTATTTTGACACTAATTTGATACTGTTGCACCTCCTATCTCAGTCTTTCTCAAGAGTAGAGAAAGATGGGTGTATTTCAGTTAAAGACAGGCAGTTTTTATTGGAAAAGCCAGATCTAGAAATGAGAAACTGCAAGTAATTAGAGCCAATAAAGAATATATTAGAGTAGGAACAATACATGTTAACATCTGTCCTTAGCAAATACAGATATTTATTGTTTGGGCTTTGAACTGTGAGAAGCTGATTTTCTCTGCAAACTTCCTATTCTTTCAGACAGAAGGTACCCCGCCAACTCTGGGATCACGGATGGCCATTTTCTTCATCTTTCCCAACTGCACTGTCTTTCCTAAGAATAAATCCACAGAATAACATGAGCCTTACTTCAGAGCAGAATGCTCTGAATCTTTCAAGGCAGAGATGCACTTATCCAGTGGGGACCCTAAGTGACTTATGTCATTCTCCTCTCCATTTTATCTTCATAAGAGCCGTGTGAGGCTCATTAGGCTGAGTGTGTGAGACTGGCCCACAATCACCCAGCAAGATCCCAAGGCAGAGTGGGGGTTCAAACTTGGGTCTCCCTCTTCCTAGTCCCACAGTCTAAGCATTACGTCATGTGCATGTGTTTAACATCTTCCATATTTATTCAATAACCAATGACTCCTTTGCAGTTAAAAGTTCATAACACAGGATTCATTCTTTTGGCTATTATTTAGACACGTCTGTAGAAGAAAATATGCCAGTGGTTAGTGGCATGCCATTGTGCCAGTGAAGTCAAAGAAAATTATGTTGTATTGCATATGACTTGAGACAAGGTATTAATTATGCCAGTATATATTAAAATCCTTCTGGCATATCAAATATATTTATTTGATATGCGCACAAAAGAAGCTATTCACCCTAATCTAGCTAAAGTTACTTATGACTAAGTTAAACCTCATTCATTTAAATAGGCTTAAACCTAACAGTGTAATCCTGAAGATAGTGTTGACCTGAATGTAATTGTAAGTCTAGTTGTATTTAGGGTTGCCAGCTCTTAGTTGGGAAATAACTGTGGATTTGGGGGGTGGAGCCTAGGGAAGGTGGGGTTTGGGGAGGGACTTCAGCAGGGTATAAAGCCATAGAGTCCATCTTATAAAGCAGCCATTCTCTCCCGGACAATTGATCTTGGTCAGATAGCGATAAATTGTAATAGCAGGAGATCTTCAGTTGACACCTGTCAATGCAAGGTTGTGTGTGTGTGTGTGTGTGTGTGTGTGTGTGTGTGTGTGTGTGTGTGTGTGAGAGAGAGAGAGAGAGAGAGAGAGAGAGAGAGAGAGAGAGAGAGAGAGAGAGAGAGAGTGAGTTAGAACAACTTCTTTGAAAGATGGATGAATTAACAATAAGCAGATAATAAAACTGTTCCTCCTCCAGTTCCTAAACAATTTCTTACCCTTCTCATCAAAAGGGTGGCTACAGCTAGGACAGAATATTTGATAGTACGAATTGTTTCTGTTTTTAAAGCAATTTTTTAAAAAGCTTATTGATATTTGTAAAAACCCTCAATAGTCTTTTGTAACTAGCTGAGCAGCCTACTAGAAAAATATAGCTCACAAGCCAGTTGAAAACAAGCATGTCTGATTATTTTGATAACAGCATCCAAGTGTCAACAAAACATTTTACAGTATGGCTTTGTTATTATAAATGACTTGTTTTGCAAGTCATCTACTAATAAATTATTTTTCGTTGGCATTCATAAATCCCTAAGGTCTTGATTTTTGCCTCTGCTGCCATTATCGTATTATCCAGCTGCAAAGACAGGTGAGAAAATGCCTCTAAAGCAGAATCTATTGCTTGTCTCAGCTGGTAATATCTTCTACCATTACAGACACTGAGTGCTTCCTTCTATTTGTGCCTATAACCTGCCCAGTCACTTGGAGACTTTAATCATGCCTTGAGCTCAAAATACTTAAATCTGCAGATCTGGCATTTCTTTGCAGGTGTTGCCACAGTAACTACCCATTTGTGCTTCACTTTGCATAAACACTTAGCAGCACCACACTTAGCAGCACAACCTAATCTTGTCTGCATATTGTTCTAAGAAGAGGTCAATTATCATACTTGTCAATGAATCTGGGTTTCATGTGATGTGAGTTTTCTGTTGCATTCACCAAGACATGTCCTGATCAATTGTCTGCTGGTTACATTCAGTGTCTTGAGGACATCCCAGACTGTCAGCCAAAATGCCGCTCTGCATAGATTTAACAATATTTGCATCAGCATTTAAATCCTAATGCCTGGGTAGCTGATTCCATTGTTATGCCATTAAATGAGAGTGGGTGACAAAAAAAAATCTCATTTAAAAAAATCTAAACATGCCAGGCTGTATAAAATTTTAGTACTTTGAAAAGTATGTTTTTAAATGTTTCAGGGAAGATGGGTAGAACATATGAAAGCTGGGGTGGTTTTAGTGATCCAGGGGACTTAGGCAAAAGTCAAGGATGGGGCTACAGAACCACTGGTGGGGCACAATGCAGTACATCCCCCTGGTGGGGCATGATGCATGCAGTACATCCCTCATTGATGCCAAGGGCACTGCATTATATTGCTGACTGACAGAGCTGGGTAAGGGTGAGAGTGGGGGCTGGCCCACTTTCACAGTCCTATAGCTGATTCCTTGCCACTGTGAGCCCCTCACCTTCCACGCCTGCTGCAGGAGGACAGTAGAAAGGTAGGAGCTCTCAAACAGGGCAACCCTCCCTCCAGCATAGCCTTCTATCATAAGGCCCAGGACAGCTGTTCTGGTTGCCTCATGGCTAAGATAGCCCTTGGATGAAAGGGGACTAAGTTGAGAACACTGGGATAGGCTAGAGGGAGTGGTTTGGTTTGGTTGGGTTAGGTTTGGGAGTGGATTCTGTGCTTGGTGACAGAACGATTTCTCTGCCATCATTGAGTGGCACCAGGCCATAGGACCTCCCTGCCTTCTGAAGGTGCCAATATAATGAACATATGATAGGTGGAAGATGTTTCTGGAGAGAATACTGACAGCTCATGAAGAAGATGGTGATTTGGAAGAAAATTTAAAAAATGGTTTAAAGGTGGTGGAGGTGGACAAAGGGAAGAGAAAGGATTGGAAGGAACAGACTAAATCTTATAGAGTAGCAGGAGACATATGATGTGACCTGCCATTCTGCAGTTTTCTGAAGCTGTTTCTCAGGGAAAGATTAGAGATCTGGATTGGCCAGACCTGCTAAAGAAGTACTTATTCTGATGAGGTGCTAAGAGGATTGAAGAAGTTGTGTCTTGAGGAAGAATTGTCTAGGTGATCTAAAATTGTTGCAACTTGGTTTGATCTCATCCCTGCCTTTAGCTACTTCTTTTACACTCCAAGCAAATAAATTATTTTTTTTAATTATGATCAAAAATATCCTTGAAAATGAATGTCCAAAAAGGAAAATTATTGCTGGGCTCTTTTTGTAGAAGGACTCCTTTTAGGCAACACAGCCCTAATGTAGCCAATCCTCCAAGAGTTTACAGGGGCTTCTTCTTACAGGGGCTACTGTAAGCTTTTAGAGGATTGGCTACATTAGGGGTGTGTCGCCTAATATGCAAAGGAGTTCCTGCTACAAAAAGAGCCCAATAGTATGCACGTAGAAATTTGTAAAAGAGAGCTGTGCACAAATGAAATTAGCAGAATAGGAGAGATCTGTGATATGGGGGGGGGGTTGGAATGAAAAGAAAAATGGAAATTCGGAATGAAAAGAAAAATGGAAAAAACTGAAAAATGTAAAACTATTGGCAAACAGACTAATAACTGCCTGAGCATTGAGATGAAGAAGCTGGGTACTGAAACACAGGGAGGAGCCAGTTCATAGCTTGTAGGGCTGTGATAAGGCTCTGGAGCAGGCCTCCTTTTGAATGGAGTATAACACTCCTTTTGAATGGAGCATAACACTGGCCCATTGGCTGCCTCATTTTTTTTCAGATTCAGGTATATTGGACCTGAAAATATTGGTATTCCCAGTATTCCTGAATTCCAATGCCAATATGGTATTTGGATTTGGGATTTTTTTGGGAATCCCATTTTTTTTGCCTCCATTATACATTATGAGGAGTATTATACTTAATAGGGAATCTGGGGGTATCCAGAGGACTGGAGATGGCTTTTTTGAGGCACCAGGATATATGCTAGTGCCTCTTCTCAGAAGAACCCCCATGTTTCAAAAAGATTGGACCAGGGAGTCCAATTCTATGGGCCCCCAAAGGTGCCCCCATCCTTCTTTGTTTTCAATGGAGAAAAAATTAGCAAAAAAAAAAAGAGCAAGGGCAATAGAAGCTCAACAGAACAGAATCAAAGTCCCAGAGAATCTCTGCACTAAAAATTGAAGGGGGGTATTTTTGCAAGCCCACTGGAACCAGTGCAATGTACCCAACAGAACCAGTGCTACTGTGGCAGTGCAAACTGAACAGGACTAAGGTCAAACCAGAGAATCTCTGCAGTAGAAACTGAAGATCGGGGCATTTTTGCAAGCCCAGCAAAACCAGTGGAACATACAGAGTGCCCAGCAGTACCAGGGCAATCACAGAGTCCCAAGCATAATCCAGTGCAATTGTGGCAATGCCAGCCAGGACTGATGTCAAGCACAGAATCACATTCCAAGCAGAGGGGGGTTGGAAGTCCATCAGAACCAGAGCAATGTCCAGAATGCCCAGCAGAACCCAGTGCCACTGTGGCACTACAAGCTTGAAAGGACTGATCTCAATGCAAAATGTCACAAGAAATCCATGCGGGGGGCAACTTTGCAAGCCCAGTAAAGCCAGTTACAGTGTGCAGAATGCCCAGCAAAATCCAGTGTCACTGGCACTGCAAGCTTAAAAGGACTGACCTCAAAGTACAGTGTCAGAACAAATCCAGCATGCTCTGTGCAAGAAATTTAGAAGGGAACACAGAGGAACACCTGCAAGGGGGGGGGGCTCTTGAAACTGACAAGACAGATTTGAAACTGACAAGAGCAGCAGGGGAGCCCATAGAAACACAGGAATAAAATTGGGGGGGGGAGAAAACCCAGTCCCTGGGAGCCTGCTGTCTCCTGATCTTCCCAGAAAATCCTGACTATATCCAGGATTTGTGGGGGGTGGGGGTTCTCAGAGGCCCCGGATATTTTTGGGATGCCGAAATATACCTGAAAAATACAGATAAAGTATTTTTGGATATATTTTCAGCTCAGGTATATCCAAATGTACACCTTTACTCCCACTCTTCATTTGGAATAATGTGGGACTAGCTGATTGCTGTTAAAGTGATGAGAAGGATTCTTTCCCCATATTTATTCAGACTGGTGATGACCGAGGTCTTTCCTATACTTTCCCCCCATTGTTCCAGGATCAGTAATTAAGTGTAATTTGGTCTGATCTCAGAATTGAATAGGTTATATCTAGGTGGGCAGGAATAGGCTGGGTTGCTGCAATATAGGTAGGTTCAATTGGCAAGAATGAACCAGCCCATGATTATTTTGAGTGGCTGGGTGGGCTATTGAGGGGATGTCCTTGGTGCTGAGCAGCATCAACTAAATCCTTAGTTACTCAAGCACAGAGCCATAGCCATCGGGGAGCAGTGCAGGCAGTGCCCCCATCAATTTTTCTGCACCCTCACTCTAATCTCTCCCTTTAATTACAAATTTTGGCAGGATAGCTACCATGCCATCTGCCTTGCCTCTTCATCCTCAGAGTAGCTGGTGCAGCCTGTAGCTGCTTGACAGGGCACAGAGACCATGGCAGAGCTCTTTCTGGAAGGAGGATGAAGAGATAGAGGAGGAGGGACACAGAGATGCAGGAGAGGGAGAAGAGGAGCTCCTTAGCCTGGGCCCAAGGAAATGGACTGTGGCAGCGTGAGAGTCACTCACTGACGAGCCGTACAGCCTTGCCAGCTCTTCCTGATGCTTCCTTTCAAACGGAAGGGAGAGAGGCTTTGAGAAGCTGGCTGCAGAAGCAGGAAGACCTGATGAGGCCATCCCTCTCCCTCCCCAGCTGCAGGAACAGTCTGACGACAGGTGTGCGAGCATCTTTGCTTAGTGGAAACCATGTCAGGTGCTAACGAAGCTGTGGGAGTTGTCAAAAGACACCCCTTTTGAACAATTTCTCAAGCCTATGATAGCTGTCTTAATTGAATTAATGGACCTAATTCAATTAGCTTAGTTATGTGCCTCCCCACCCAGCAGCACCCCCTGGAAAAATTCCTAGCTATGGGCCTGCTCAAGCAGCATGTGGAAGGAGTTTTATGGCACTGTTTTACGTGCAAGCTAACAGGAAGGCACAAACACCCACCAGTCCAGCTCATGCCTTGTTCGCTGATCAATTTGATGATCAGTTTGGCACTTTGTTAATCTGTCTGTGAGTGTTTGACAGGTTGTTTCACTGTATTCCTGACTAGCCATACAGTACAGTGCAATTGGCTGTTTGCACATATGCACTCTAACACAATCTGATGGAGTTCTATTACCCCTACCCCTGCTGCATAAGTGTTCCATTCAGTGGGCAATAGTTTTAAAAGAGAATTAGATCACTCACAAATTATATAAATCATTCATTAATAAATGCTGTTTCAATACAATCCTACCCTTTGGTGTTCAGCTATGTAATCCAGCTAAATTCATCAAAGATGCTGATGGTTGCTATCAGTTTGAATCTTTTTGTGTACACAGTTTGGGGGAAACTTCTTGGAAACCAGTTCAGCAGGCATTTGTGGCTGCTCAGCACAAATGGAACAGATTGAATTAGTGGTTCATAATTTGATTGCCCCCTTTGAACATAGTAAGTTCAACCATCAAACAGCTTTGCAACAAAATTCACAGCATCCCTAATACTGGCCAAGTTCAGAGACAGGGTGGATGTGTCTAAAATGCTGGTAGCCAAGATAAGCTGCTAGTTAGCCTGCAACCTCCCCTACATAAATTAGGGCACTGATATTTATTGATGCCAGCCAACAATTAATGAAACATAGTTTAAACCAGATGCTCTTGGACTCATTACTTCATTTCAGGTGCTCTTGCAGAATATTTCTTTTGTGTTTAGGCAGAAATTATCTATGAATCTAAGGCTGAAAGGTGTGTTTGTCATCATGGTGCCACATGTAATTTTTACAGTGATATGACATCTGAGAAAACTGCCTATAGCTGTCATTATAGATTGTTTAGAAGAGCACCTCTGGAAGATGGACGGTTTGTTTATGGCACGAGGATTATTTCCCCAGTGGGCCTGTGTATGTTAACACCATTTCCAATCAATTCTTTATGTCATCCCACGTTTAGTTAGATATGTCCTTTGTTTTGTGTGATAGGCAGAAACAGCAAAGATTAGAACATTTCAAAGGAAACTTTGATCAACTTTTAATTTTTTTCATGTATTTTTAGGTTTTTGTTAACTCATGAATATCAGCATGAATGATGTAACTTGCACAGACATATGTCCTATAGTTCTTATTAAATTAGTAAACACAGTACTCTTTTTCAAAGGTAAGCCTGAATCGTATGACTTCATACAGCCCTAAAATTTAAATATATGAAGTAACCCCCACTTATATATACAAAAGTGTTCCATAAGTGAAGGCTGTGATCATGCACCTGACATTCATATGGGGGGGGACACATGACAGTATCCCACTCTGATA
The DNA here is from genome assembly GCA_029375565.1 of Gekko gecko. NCBI lineage: Eukaryota > Metazoa > Chordata > Lepidosauria > Squamata > Gekkonidae > Gekko > Gekko gecko. The sequence goes on from JAPDNY010000009.1 coordinate 46,588,378, forward strand.
TCATTTTTTCCACACATGTCTGTTCATGGGGTTTCTTTTTCCACACGCGTATGCTGATGGGGTTCAAAGCATTGCGGCAGTATTAGTTCTTTGTGTCTGCAGTGACTGAAACAAAAGCTGGATAGTAAATAAATAAATGTATACATAAATAAATAAAAGAGTAGATGAAAGCACTGCAGGAAACAATTTAAGAGCCAAGGAAAAGGAAAGGAAGAAGAGTTCATTTGTTTTACTCAGCAGTAACATTCTTGTAAAGATCAGAAGGTTTTCCTATAACACTTCACTGACTGAAGACCTATTTACTTCCTGTTATGTAGGTATATTATGATGATGGGGCTGTTCTGTGGTGGCTGAAGAGCTACTAATTCCTATGATTGATGTTCCTTAGAGATCAGCTACATATAAGTTGAAAATATACATTCAGTATCTGCCTCCGTGGATTCCAAAGAAACACCTTTGGGACAACTGGGTGGTTGAAATTTGGGTTTTTTTGGCTTCTCTAAAATTGGACTCCAAATTTAAAACCTGAGGAAAAGACAATGACATGTCTTTTTCTTTATCCATATAGGTAGATTACTTGGCAGTAATGAGCAAGAGACAGTCTCAGAGGGCAGACTGGACCTTTAACTTACAAGGAAGATTCCCAGTGGGCTGCTACCCAACAAGACCCAACAAGAACTACTTGGCTTGGAGCTAGCCAGCACCAGTGACTATAGCCGTAACTTGTCACCTTCTCCCATGCTGCCACCTGCTGGGAGTGAACCCCCTTGACTTGGATCCTGCTGGTAGTAATGTGGAAGGAGACAATGGGCAAGCCTGCACTCATCACCATCATTGTCCAAGCCTTAGCTTAATGGCCCTTGTTTGATGACTATTCAACTCAGTCCCCACTGGTGGTAGTTCAGGAGGCTAAGAGTGAGACTGTGCCTGTGGTTGTTGAGGGACCCTCACACAGACTGCTCAGCTCAGCATATTCCAAGGCCATTTATAGGCCCAGTCTGTCCTTGTCAGCTCTCACACATTCTTTTAAAGTCCATATCTAATCACGGCAATTTTCCATGAGTGCCCGATTTCCAGCATGGAAAGTTCTTATAGAATCTTTGTGTTGATATACACAAACTGCACCATCACCTCGGATTTTAGATCAGGACACAAGCATAATATGAGATTTTTTATAAAAGTCTCTACACAGCTTTTTAAGACTGCATTCCCATATTGAAGATCTGTCATCCAGTCAGGGAATGACGATAGCAAGCCGTTTATAAAAAAAAATCCAACTCAATTCCATTTATATTCTTTCAGACTTACCAGAAGTCAGCAGGTGCTGGGTCACAGAGGGTATCAGTCCCTACCATTGCAGGGTCTGAGGAATACAGTGCTCTTATTAAAGAACTTCAGAAAGTGGTGATGGAGCAGCTGGAGTCACAGCTTGCAGCAGCATGCAAGTGTGCAGTTGTTGAGTGTCTAGCTGGAGCTGGCTCCAGCAAATCATGTATTTATCCACACTTGTCCTGGGTTTGACTAACTGTTCTGCAGATTCACTCCTGCCTAGTCCTGCTGCTGTGCTATCAAGAGCTCTTTTGTCACCTCCTGATACAACATCCACCCTTGCTAGCCACTTGCTGGGGGAAACTTTGTGATTGTCAAACATACTGGATTTGTTGCTTCATTCACTGAAGCTAAAAGCAAGAAGGATTGCAGAGTGCCCATCAAAATGTTGGTTTTTAGAGACAGAGTTGACCACATAAACTAACAGTGAACAGCTTCCCGGAATAAATATGACTGCTTACTGTTAGTGAGATTGAAATGCACTGAGCTAACATACTTTAGTAGATATGATAAATATTTTCATTGGGCTTGCTTTTATTTTTAAACAATGTAACAAGAACCTTGCTTGGTCCATCTACAGAGCCATGTAGCATCCTGTTTCTAACAATCTCTTTCCAGATACTGCCTAGAAAAATATTTCCTCCGTAGAGCACGGATGCATCCATCCATTCTCCATTGTTTGTCCCCAAAATGTTGGTATTTAAGGTCCAATTCCTTTGAACATGGAGATTCCAGCTACCTATCATGGCTGTTAGGTTCTATATTTTTTCCAGACTTATGATATGCTTTTGAAAAGATGGGTTGACCAGAACTGTGCATAGTATTTCAAATGGATACGATGTTGTTATATTGCCCTTTTAATTTTCAATTTCTTTCCCACAAATCTCTAGAATCAAATTTGTTGCATTCACTGTCACTGCACACTGAGTTAACTTTTCATTGATTTATTCAAATGACCCCATGACACTTGCCTTCAATCGTTTTTCACCATTGGTACAGGCCATGTCAGTGTATTTGTGAAATGCAGACATCCCCTGTATGCTTATTTACACTGGGGAGATAATCTTATGGCACTTTAAGGACTAACAGATTTATTGTGTATCTCTAGTCCACAAAAGCTTAAGGCACAATAAATCTGTTACTTTTTATGCAGTACACCTTTTCTGGTTTGTTTGTTTTTCCTGCAGCAGAGAACATATTTTCCCTGTCAAGTCACAACTGACTTATGGCAACCCCATAGGGTTTTCAAGGCAAGAGACATTCAGAGGTGGTTTGCCATTGCCTGCCCTCTGTGTAGCAACCCTGAACTTCCTCGGTGGTCTCACATCCAGATACTGACCAGGTCCGCCCCTGCTTAGCTTCTAAGATCTGATGAGATCAGTCTATCCATGGCAGGGCACTAACGTATCTACTACTCTGGAATTATTTACATAGAAATCCATTTGCCATTTTGTCACCCCTTCAGAACTGTTTAGGGCTCATCATAATTTACATTTGGATGTCCAGTTACATAAAATATTAGGTGTTATATACACAGTTGGTGACTGCAACATTGACTTCAAATAAATTATAAGTTAAAGAGCACTATTAAATAACATTATTGCCAATAGAGACCCTTTGGAGACCTCATTATTTTCCTTCCTTCATTATGAATGCTACCATTTTCCTCCTACACCTGCTTCATGTTCTTTGATCAGTTACCTGCCTTCTTATCACATGGCTGCTAGGATTACTCAAGAGCCTTTGTCAAACTGTTCAGTAAATTGTCCTATGAACACGTTGATTGACAGTCACAAAGAATCGTTCATAAGCCTTTCACAATGCATTATTGTAAAACAAATTAAGGAGAGGTGTTATAATTTTTGGACAGAATACTTGATTGTACAGCTCCTTGTTCAGCTTGCATGCATACTATTTTAGATACTAAGCAAGAGTACCCTATACTTCTATAAGAGAATCACAAGCAAGGTTTTTAATAGCCCAATGGCGATGATACATATACATCTAAGGACAATGTGCATGAAGAAGCTAAATAACATCAAACACTAATTAGTCCCTCAGTATTTAGCTGTGAAGCATCGGCAGCTGTCTTAGATGCCATATGCTAATTAGCATTAATAACTTCAGAACTAATTGTCTCCATTGCTCTGTGTCATAGCACTCCTTCTAATTGTACTTTGGAGAGCATTGGCTATAAATGGTAGCAAGCATTACATTGCATTACTTGAGGTTTAATGAACAATTTAACTGCAACTTAACAACAATGGACAAAAATATGCTGTAGAATTTGAAGACAGTATATTCTAGAGTAACAGAATGTGATACAATCAGGATGGGGACATTCCAAATGACCAGTTTTAGCTTTCAGCCAAAATAATGCCAAAAATAACAGTGTTTCTTCATTCTAGGAAGACATGAAAGTGCAAAATTCAATTTGTAGCATGCATGGGCAAAAGGCAAATGAGAATTTGGGGTGGGGGGGATGATTAGTGTGCATGATGTAAGACTTATTGCCCCCACCAATTTCTCTTTGCAACTTAAAGCCACAGTACTGATAAGATTGCTTTGTAAAGGAAGAGCAATGTAGAGATGTCTTCTCACACTGTAGTACTGGTAAGGAGGAGAGTTTTATGGATACCATAGACCACCAAAAACAACAAAAAAAATCATTGGGCTCAGGTTGAAATAATGCCTGGATTCCCTCTAGAAACTAAAATGACTAAACTGAAGCGATTGTACTTTGGTCACAGTATAAGAAGAGTCACTGGAAAAGACAATAATGCTAGAAAAAGTCAAAGGCAGCAGGAAAAGAGGAAAACCCAAAATGAGATGGATTGACTCTATAAAGGAATCTATGGCCCTCAGTTTGCAAGACCTGAAAATGGTGCACAGTTTGCAAGAGATGGGAATGTCTCTTAACAATAGGATGTTCTGAAGGACATTAATAGAGTTAACTGTAAGTCGGAAACAACTTGATGACACTTAACACACACACAGACACACACAGGCATCCCTTCACCATCATTTACTTTCCAAAACTGCAAGATGTATATCAGAATTCCCCTGCAAAACTGTTGCTACTTCTCCTGAAGATCTTGTTTGAAAATATGTAGGCACCAAATACCATTTACTTTCCTTTGGTCTTTCATTAGTTATGTTTGTTTGTCAAACATATTGTCCTGCCTTTCCCTGTGGTTCAAGGTGGATTACAAAACCACCTCTCCCCCTCCCCCCTTTAAAAAGATGCCTGCCAATTCAAACTCCCTCAAAATCCCTGGCAAACAGTCAGCCCATTCTACAGAGCTGGAGCCATGATGGAAGAGGCCTGGGCCTTGGTAGATACCTGACAGGCCACCCTAAGTGGTGGGATAGCCAACAGATGGCTGCCTGATTATCATAGCTGGCACACAGGGACATAGTGAAGGACTGACTGATATTTGAACATGTTTGGTTAGAGAAACAGAAGCATAACTTATGAGAAAGTGTGAAAGAGATTATTGATATCTACCAAAAAATGGAAAGAAAGCCTATGGAATAAATGGGGAGAAGATAATTACAGCAAAAGCATAATGAAAGAACATTCAGCATGTATGTCATGGGATCACTAGCAGTGGAAATCTCTATCAACTTATTCATGGCTGACCTTTGTCATCATAATATATTCCTTTTAGTGTTAGTTACTTCTAACAGGATGCTTGGGCTGGCTTCCAGTATTTTGACAACTCCACCTAGGCAGTTTGCTCCAGCAAGGGCAGACATTGTGGTAGGGGGAGCAAGTTGCATGACATGACTTCTGATTGTGCCTGGAAATTATGTCATAGTGCTCTAAGAATTCCCCAAATCTCTATGACTTTTCACCATTCAGACTGGGGAATTCCTAGAGAATTATGACATCACTTCTAGGTACAAGCAGAAGTGATGCTGCAACACCATTTGACATTGCTCCATCACCCCCCCCTTTTTTTTTTTGCTCAGGCTAGAGTGAAGACAGTGCCTGGCAACACTAGGCATTAGGTAGCCAAAGGTACAGGGAGGCCCCATCTTGTATCAGATGAGTGAATCATATTCAAGTCTCAATATTTTTTATGCCACAATCAAGGTCTCATTTTGTGACTCTTCTGGGTCCCCTATACCCAAGCTAAAATGAAAGACTGGCATTTGCAGAACAATAATCTTGCATTCCTGCCCTTTAGACCTTCCAGGCAACCCAATCTAGACTTTCCTCAGCAGGGTAACCATTTTACATCCTATTAGTATCCCCCTTGGATTCATCAAAGTATGCTGGAATTTTGTTTAATACTACCTTTGCAAATTTGGAGGCCTTGTTTTTAGTACTGTAAAATAAATAGGTATGTGCACCGAGATGTATATTTTATATCATTAAAAAAGGTATGACTGGAGTTCTGCTTAATGAACAGAGTTTACCTTTCTTCACTCTTCTTCAGCCCCCAAAGCATTCTGAAAATCTGGTCTTAAGAGTCAGTATATTCAGGAACAGTATAATAGTAGGGAGAGGGCACAGTTCAAGGGAGGAAATCCAGGAAAACCCCTCCCTTTGTATGAATTTTTAAAATTGAAAAAAAAATTACATCAACAATAAATTTGGGTATAAGCATTTTTTTACTGAATTTCAAGTTTTGGTGAAAAATTCACTTTAACAGCACTTGTATAGTGATTCTGTTATAGCCTCTTCTCCAGCATTCTGGTAAAAGAATTCACATCATGGAATTCACTGGCAGAACCAAAACAAAGGAGATTCTCCTCCACATGGTGCCTAATTTAGTTATGGAATTCACTCATGAGATATGATGTTCTGCAGTCCACACATATCCTTATAAAACTGCAGCTAAATGTTCAGTGGTATGCATGGATGCACAGTATCAACCCATATACAGTAGCAGTCTGTTGTTTGGGTCATAATCTGAGTCTCTGGCATCTTTCACATTACCTTAAAAATCCAGTTACATTACATGATGTTAGTGTGTTTTTCTTGTGTTCAGAAACTTTGTGAACATCCCACCACTGTCTCATATCTTCTCTATTTTTTCTCATTCCTAATAAAACTGGTTTCTCCCATACTTTTCCCCAATGTATTCACAACAAAGCTTCTGCTTGTAATCTGAACTAAGTTTTTCACATTGGTGACTTCCAGCACAACCCACCTGGCCAAAGTCCACCCAGAAAGGGGTAGGCAGGTTTGGGGGCAGCTTCCTCCGTGTGTGTGTGTGTGTGTGTGTGTGTGTGTGTGTACGTGCGCAGGCATATGGTTTCGTCCCTCTGCCTCTCTTTCTCTTCCTCTGCAGCCTGAAAAAGCCAGGATCATGTCCTCCTTTTGTTTTACACGCTCATATAAGATCCACCAGATTTGACCCTTTCTCCCCAGTGGGGAAAACTCTTCTTCTTTTTGTTACATCCTTTTAATGTTTTCAGTTTTAAAATTTCAGGGCCCAAATGACAGAGCAAATAAATTATCTTTTCTTCTTCAGAGTTGCTATTTGAGAGCCTCCTATGATTGGCACAAGAGTAAATGTACTGAAGTCAATGGGGCTATTCTCATGTAAATCTGTATGTAAGGATTTTGCACTTTCCCTGTGTATTCCAAGGAAGAGAGGCGGAGTGAACAAGGCTGCTGAAATGCTCAAATGCATCAGCACCTGTGCAAAAAAAAAAAACCAGCAAAAACCCCCAAAACTCAACCCAGAACAGAGGTGAGGGGAGGTCTGAACTGATCCCAACAGCACCACAATCATAAGAAGTGGCACAACATGTGTGAAAACACAAAAGGCAGCTGCAGTCTGAAAAACCCCTTCAACCAGTAATCCAGCTGAGGTTTTTTTCTACCAGCAAGAATTGTCACAAATACCAAAGCTTTACAATGTCAAAAATAAGAGCCCCTTTCTGAGAAAAAGTATTATTTATTCATTCCTCAAGGAATTTTCTTCTAGTAGTTAAGGCTTCAAGGGTGGACTAACAAGGTGATTTATGCATTTGTACTGTAGTTGATTCCATAACAAAAGCCTAATGCAATTGTTTGTGGCAGGGGGAGGCGGTTTGTTTTTAGCTCCCCAACAAACCCTCAGGCTTTCTGATAAAGCTTTTAACTGTAAGCATTTTATCTTCAGTCTTTATCAAGGTTTCACAACAAGAGTTAATATATTATTTTGGTAGTAGGTTCAGAAGTAGAATCTCTTTTTCTCTTGTTTTATATTGAAGCATTTTCTTCTTTTCTCTGCAATGTGTTCTGGTTTGAAACAGCTAAGCATATTTAAAAAAAAGCCCTAAACATATCAAAACCTATGAGGAGAACAATAATATTACCATGGCAGTATATCTACATTTTTAATGGCTTCAGTATTTCAGGACTTTTCAGGTTCCTCAACTACTCACTATGTATTGCAAGGATGTTCATTTTTCAAAAGCTCTTATGTAGCAAAACATTCAGCGATGGAACTAAACTAGTGATAGAACTGGAACTGAAAATACTGGAATGCTGCCTCATATCAAATGTCCTCTGAATCCATAACTAGGTCTTTTTAAATAGTCTTACACTGCAGTTCTAAGAGTTTCCCACAAATAAGCCCCACTGGGTAAACTTGAGCAGGATTCAGAGCAGACCTGATTCAGATTGCTTTCTAACCAATCATTGCTGACCCATCGGTGGCAGATGGTGGCCACATACCAGCATGGTGCCAACATACTGAATCAATATTCTAGGTTCTCTCACCAGAGAAAAGAAATACAAAAAACATCTAACTCCTAGGAGCTGAGCATGTGTCAACTGCACTGGAGACTACAGCAACTCATCCTGTGCCTGCCAATTATGGAGTAGCATGCTAATGGCATTCCCGTGTCAGCCAGAGATGCAATTAACCATCCAGTGCATGTCACCACTCACATCTTTGATGTCATCCTGCTCCCACCTACCCACACAACACCACAAGGAAAAGTATCAAAGGAAACACAGCACCCTGCACTATAGAGATGAATGTGGTGTACAAAGTAGGCTCCCTGTTGTTACCACACTTACGGGAACACAGATGGGGATTCAAATCCTCTCCTGAAAACACATTATCTTTTGAAAGGCCAACCACACAGGGAAGAAAGCATGAACAATCCACCAATATCACCTGGACATCTCCACAGCTCACTTGGCATGAGAAGACTGCACAGAAAGCCCAAAGCCTTTACCATACACAGGGGGATAATTTATAAGGTCTTGAGGAACGGTTTTGTGCAAATCAATAGGGATACAGACCATGAAAAAATAATACAAGACATGAGACCAGATAACAGCATGTGCATGTGTGACATTTCTGTACCATTCCTGCCATCCCTCCAGTAATTCACTGGGGCAAAATGTTTGAAATAAATAAGAGTGAGAGGGTCATATCCCACCAATGAGGTAAGTGGGAATAAAGCATGTTTTGGCTAGCAAGAAATCAGTCAGTAGCAAATCAGAAAGAGGAGGTGGCACTCTAACCAACCCCCCTCACAGTTTCTCTGATTACTCCCCTAACTGGGAAATGAGTTAAAAAGCACAAGATGGAGCATTTGAAATCCTCCATCAACAATGAAGTCAAAGCTAGCCACGTAGAACAGAACAGGGAAGGCTGCAGAGCAAGTCACAGTGTTGTGAAAAAATACATTCTCCTGCTTTCAACCCATTTACTTCCAAGTAAGCATACTGAAGTCTGTAATGGGTGGTGAGTTCAGGCTCCCTTTTTTTTCTTGGGTGCATGTTCTTTGGAAGTTGCGGTTTGCACAGTCACCCAGGGAGATTGTTGCAGGAGGCTGGAGATGGCCTGACCGCATCATCAACCTGGAGGAGCCATCAACAAGAGATGGGGAGGTCAGAGTGGGGTTTGGGAGAGTGCTGGCAGCAGGGCACAGAACTGAGAAAAGGTGTGCCTGGTACAGCAGTAGTGGGGGAATGTTAAGTGAGCCTTTTTTTGATAAAGCATTGTAACATAACTGCATGTGCAAAAAAACCGTAAATGGCACCATTTATTATGGAGTGCATGATGGGAGGCAGAATGCATGGACCACTTTCTAAGTAACTGCAGAATGCATGGGGCAGGTCCAATCATGACAAACTATGACATAAAAGCCCTACTGCAGAATCACATGGGAATTCAACTCACTGGTAAAAAGAGGTAAGTTTGTACGGCAGAAATGGTCCCAGTCACTGGGGGCAGACTGCTGTTACAAGTGTCTGCAAGTTAGCCAAGTTGTAACATCTGTGGACTTATTTGGAAGATTAACCAGGAAAACCAGCCTTACGTCTGGCTCACAAATGCAGAATTTTTAACATTGTATGATATTCTGAAGGCTTGATAAATCTGGGAACATTTCCATTGGCAACATTATGACCTATTGTCCATTTGGAATATGTAAGGAATGGTCAGGCAGCTAATGCCATCTATAATGAAAAACAAATATACAGAGAGCTTATAAAGGAAATACATGCAAAACATGTTAATATCCTGACAACAGCAATCATTTCAATCACTCTCCTGGGAGAGGTTATAATTTATGTTCTTAATTAAAACTTCTCCTTTTGCTGCAGTCAGAGTCCCCGGAGGAATCAAATGATGTTGTACTAAATAAATGCTGTACTCTGACTGCTTAGTTTGCACACCTTGTTTTCATAACAGCCTTCTATTCCTGCAAGACTAGTTTGGAACAAAGCCCTCTGAGTTCATTGTCTGTACCACCACATATCCTGCTCACATAGTTATGTGCATTAGTGCTTTTCATTCTGGACATTGGTAGAATTCCTTTAATTTTGGAGGAAAGTATTTTAATACATAAATTGACATCCAGTTTATAATGGCATAACCATTCTAAGGATCCATCTTACAAGCTGCAATGTAGCAAAACTCGAAGGTATGGTATACTCACAGGGGTTATGGCTATAACAATTTTCACTTGCAAATGGGTATTTGCTTGATGACACCTGTGATTTGCTTGATGACAGCTATAATATGCAAATCAATATATCCAAAGGCAACATCCACCCTGGGTTACTATTATGGTCCTTTGTTTTGTTTTTACATGCAATAAAATTAAGGATGTTATTAAATTTCACAAGCATACAGTTCCACCTTTTTTTAAAAAAAAAAAACACTTCTCTCATACAAATTGTACTGACGGACCAATCTTTTTAACATTTTCTCTTCTGTGGCCCTACATTTCCCCCATAAAAATGCACATATTTCACAACACTATTTGTTTAGAATGCCAACATTCGCTGGATTATGGAGAAAGCAAGAGAGTACCAGAAAAACATCTACTTCTGCTTCATTGACTATGCTAAAGCCTTTGATTGTGTGGATCACAATAAATTATGGCAGGTTCTTAAAGAGATGGGAGTACCAGACCACCTCACCTGTCTCCTGAGAAACCTGTATAAGGGTCAAGAAGCAACAGTTAGAACCGGATATGGAACAACTGATTGGTTTAGCATAGGAAAAGGAGTACGACAAGGATGTATATTGTCACCTTGCTTATTTAATTTATATGCAGAGTACATCATGCGAAATGCTGGCCTGGATGAATCACAAGCTGGAGTTAAGATTGCTGGGGAAAAGATCAATAACCTCAGATATGCAGACGATACCACTCTGATGGCAGAAAGTGAAGAGGACCTAAAGAGCCTCTTGCTCAGGGTGAAAGAGGAGAGCGCAAAAGTGGGCTTGAAGCTCAACATCAAAAAAACTAAGATCATGGCATCTGGCCCCATCACTCCTTGGCAAATAGAAGGGGAAGTCGTAGAAGTAGTGACAGACTTCACGTTCCTAGGATCTCAGATCACTGCAGATGGTGACTGCAGCCATGAAATTAAAAGACGCCTGCTCCTTGGGAGGAAAGTGATGGCAAACCTAAACAGCATGATAAAAAGCAGAGACATCACCTTGCCAACAAAAGTCCGCATGGTCAAAGCAATGGTATTCCCCGTAGTAATGTATGGCTGCGAGAGTTGGACTATAAGGAAGGCCGAGCGCCGAAGAATAGATTCTTTTGAACTATGGTGCTGGAGAAGACTCTTGAGAGTCCCTTGGACTGCAAGGAGATCAAATCAGTCAATCCTAAAAGAAATCAACCCTGACTGTTCCCTGGAAGGCCAGATCCTGAAGCTGAAGCTCAAATACTTTGGCCACCAAATGAGAAGGGAGCATTCACTGGAGAAGACCCTGATGCTGGGAAAGATTGAAGGTCAAAGAAGAAGGGGACGGCAAAGGATGAGATGGTTAGACAGTGTCATCGATGCAACGAACATGAAATTGAGCAAACTTCAGCGGACAGCGGAAGACAGGAGGGCCTGGCGTAATCTGGTCCATGGGGTCGCGAAGAGTCGGACTCGACTGTGCGACTGAACAACAACAACAATTTGTTTAGAAATAAATCAGCAATATGCATATATTATATTTAATTTATGCATATATAATGACATATATTGTATTTATACCTTTCATACAGGTTTTGTAAATCTGTATAGAAGAGTTTCATTATGAAGCAACAAAACCTGATGTACCAAGCCAAATCACAATCACTCTGGATTAGTTACAAAGGTTCTTTCTCACTAACAGTAGACCCTTCTGCAATTCCAGGAAACATCTACCAGTACAAGAGGCTTTGTTCTAGTGGAAAGAGCATGTTCTGTCACTAAATGGTTCCACTGTTAGTGAAACAGAAATGTCTTTCTCAGCGTAACATATGGACATAAAATAAATTTAAGTGACATATTTGTCTATCCTCAAGAGTTAAAGAATGTGAAATTACTTCCTCTTGGGGTAATGTCTTGGAATCTTGCTGGAATGCAATCTTTACTCACTCTAGCTGCCTAACCTTTATTGGGCTGGCTTTATTGGCCCTGATATACTTTGTTTATCTGTAACAATGTATTTCAGTTGTAGGCCATGGATATTTTTTCCTCACAATCATAGAGCATATGTAAATTTTGTAGTCTATAAATGGATGGAAGGAGCCTTGTGTTCCATCAGCCAGTTTGGTGTAGTGATTAAGTGCACGGACTCTAATCTGGGAGAACTGAGTTTGATTCCCCACTCCTCCACTTGCACCTGGCTGGATGACCTTGGGCAAGCCATAGTTCTGATAAGAGCTGTTCTCGAAAAAGACTAGTTTCTGTCAAGAGCTCCCTCAGCCCCACCTACCTCACAGGGTGTCTGTTGTGGAGAGGGGAAGGGAAGGGGGTTTGTAAGCCGCTCTGAGACACCTTTGGGTAGTGAAGGGCGGGGTATAAATCCAATCTCTTCTTCTTCTTCTTCTTCTTCTCGTCTTACCTTGCTCAGTCACAACACATAGCTGTACTAAAGACATTACCTGTTGATATCCTGAATGGAGTAGAGTGCATGAATCTGTTCCAATCTGTTTTCAGGCCAGGTCATGGGACTAAAATAGTCTTGGTCTCCCTGCTGCATGACTTGTGACAGGAGATGGGAAACGGGAGGGGGGCTCTGTTAATTCTCCTGGACCATTCAGAAGCTTTTGATACCATTGATCATGGTATCCTTCTGAACCACTGCAGCAGGCCTTTTCTTCAAACCACAAGGATTCACACTGCCTATTTGCTGAATTTGGAGGAGCCTGCTTGGTTTTCTCTCAGTTACACAATGTTCTTAGGCTAGTAACTTCGTATAAAGGCCTTGACTCACTGCTGTGACATAAGTTTTGTACTGAGTATGCACAGTACAGATATTAGTAAAGCAGGTCATTCTAACATAAACAATAAAACAACATTTATGTACATGCTATGTGGTGAATTCTCTTTAAAGCCTGTGGTTACCGTCTGCTCATTAGCAGAGACTAGGGTTGCCAGGTCCCTCCTAGCCACCAGTGGAGATTGGAGAGAGGGGAGAGTAGTTGAGAAACTCCTTTAGATTTGGGGGTGGGAGTAAAAAAACCCTCAGTGGGGTACAATGCCATAGAGAGTCGACTCTCCGAAGCATCCATTTTCTCCAGGGGAACTGATCTGAAGATGAGCTGTGATTCCGAGGGAAACCCAGCTGTCACTTGGAGGCTGGCATCCCTTCCAGAGATGGGCTTCACAATTCTATCCTATCCCAGAGGAAATGTTAAACCACTCTTTGACCTTGTCAGGCAGAGCTACACACCAAATTGTCCACTACCTTGCAGAAATAATTCCTTTTCTTCTGCATTTTCCCTACAGCAGCTCTTAACTCTCCCAGGTGCTTTGCTCTTTTCCTCTTCCCTTCCATCCTCCCCTGTGGAAAGAGATTGGATGCTGGAGCAGCACTTCCATAAGCTCAGGTGTGTGGCTGTTTTACGTCTGAGGGGCAGGGCAACCTTCTGTCTCTCACAGCTGCTTTTCAGGACTGGGACTCAGAAGCACTGTTCTGAAGTGGTCTCTGTTCTACTAAAAAGTACTGAGACTAAGGCATCGGGTAGAGTGAAATCAGCTCATACTTTTACTTCAAGATCGGGAACAAGACAAGAAATCATGGCTCGCAGGCCGGCTTATATACCCCATGAACCCACTCCCAGAAACACAACCCCGCTCAGTGATAGGCTCTATACAGTGGCCAATAGTTCCATAGGTTCTGACTGGGAACCTAGCCCTCTGGTTGGTGTGGGCTAGGATCCATTCTGGATATTGTCTCCCAGAGCGAAGCTCGTAGGTTTCATCTGTCTGCGTGATGAGCTCACCTCGCACGAGGTCGGGTTTCAATACATTACATCTACCATGAAGGTAGGTTTTACAGTGTGATCAGGGCTTTTTTTTCTGGGGGAACACACCACAACAGAATTCCAGAACCTCTTCAACAAAATTCTTTTTAAAATGTTTAAAAATTCATGAGTTTTCAGTATAGATTGAAAATTTCATTTCCCTCTTCAGAGTTCCAGCACCTCTTTTTCAAAAAAGGAAGGAAGGAAGGAAGGAAGGAAGGAAGGAAGGAAGGAAGGAAGGAAGGAAGGAAGGAAGGAAGGAAGGAAGGAAGGAAGGAAGGAAGGAAGGAAGGAAGGAAGGAAGGAAGGAAAGCCGTGAGAGTGATACTGGAGGGCTGTTCTGCCCTTTGGCCTGTGGCCTAGAGGGTTCCACAAAGTTCTATCTTGTCCCCCATGTTTTTCAACATTGACATAAATATTCTGGGAGAGTTCACTGGGAGATTTGGACTGAGTTGCCACTAATGTGTGGATGAGGTGGTTTCTGTTCTACCTTGAAGGTAGGTTTTATAGTGTGATCAGAGCTTTTTTTCCTGGAGGAACACACCAGAACAGAATTCCAGAACCTCTTCAAAAAATTCTTTTTAAAATGTTTAAAAGTTCATGAGGTTTCAGTATACAGTTTGAAAATTTCATTTCCCTCTTGAGAGTTTCAGCACTTCTTTTTCAAAAAAGAAAAAGAAAGAAAAGCCCTGAGAGTGATACTGGAGGGTTGTTCTGCCCCTTGGCCTCTGGCCTACAGGGTTCCACGAGGTTCTATCTTGTCTCCCACGTTTTTCAAAACTGACATAAATATTCTGGGAGAGGTCATTGGGAGATTTGGACTGAGTTGCCACTAATATGCGGATGACACTCAGTGGTATCTGGATGTACCTGGAGGCAGCTTTGTGATGGATGAGGGGTAACAAATCCTTTTATATATCCTTAATCCTTTTATACACACACACACATCGACAAGCTAACAAGCTAACAAACAAACATACATACGTATATGAGGGGTTACTGTTACATCATTAAATTGTCTGTTTAAATACCTCATACAATATTTAGTTATTTATTTTCTATGTTCCACCTTGTATTTTTGTATTTTGCATATAATTAAAAATAAAGTTTTTGTTCCTTCTAAGTTGGTTGTATGTCAATATATTTTATTTATTGTAGTCTCCAATCCATTTGTAAAATCTTGACCATGTATTTTCAAAGCTTGCTTCAGTTTGTCCTCTCAACAATAAAGTTAATTTATCCATTTCTTCAGACTCAAGCCATTTATTTCCAGTTTCTTTTCTAGATGGTACCTCATCTCTTCTCAATATTTAGCATACAATAGTCTCGCTGTTGTCACTACATGTATAATAAGGTAGGAATCTTGCTTTTTACAATTTTCTGGTAAATTGTGGTCCTGCATTGGGCAGGGGGTTGGACTAGATGATCTATATGGCCCCTTCTAACTCTATGATTCTCTGATTCTAAATAAGAACAATTCTGGTACATAAGGTATAGTATTCTTTAACCTTAATCCTGGCAAAATGGAGATACTACTGATGGCATGGAGGTTTGATCCAGGAGTTGGGTTATTTCCTATTCTAGATGAGGCTGCACTCCCCTTAATGGATAAGTATTATAGCTTGAGGGTGCTCCTGGACCCAGGTAGCAGTGGTGTCTAGAGATGGGCATGAACCAGTAAAATAGAGTTTGTGTTGGTTCATGGTTTGTGGCATGCCTGGTTTCTGAGCCGTGAACAAACAAGAACTTTTAGGGACCAAACAAACTGATTCAGTTCATGAGGTTCATGACCTGGTAGAACACCCTCTGGTGAGTTAGAGACACCAACCTTGCAGGGGATCTCTGGCTGACTCTACTCTACCTGCCCTCCACATTTGGTGAGATTGCTGACTGGGGTGGGGCAAAATTTAAAACTGTAGTCATCAGGTAAACCTTAGAAATACATATTAAACTAGGTCGATAGCATTTTTAGATTACACTCTATTGGGTTTCATAGATCCAGTGTAACCATAACAAATTCATTTGTGAAGTTTAACAATACTGAGGTAAATAGGAATCCAGCTTCAATTCAAATAATTATCTGGGACACTGAGATATTTCTGAGATACATAAAATCCATACAGTTATGCATTATTCTTAGCTTTACACTACAAAACATCAAATAACAGTTTGGTAAGCCCTTCCATGGTCAGCCCTTCATACCTGAAATATTTACACTTAATTACATGACTTTTTAAAAGATACATGGCAGCTCAATAGAAACATATGGGAATGGCAGAGAGATCGCAGGATGTATATTCATGACCTGAGTGGTAAGCAGAAAGATAGACTGAAGAAGCAAAATGTTTCCTTCTGGTTTGAAAATCAATAGACCTTTGAATTTCTTGGTCTACAAAGCAATGCTTTTAAATGCAGTTATTGTTACAATTGTCACTAAGCAATTCTACTGTTTGATCACATTTGGGAATAAGTTGCGGGGTGGGGGTGTTTCCTCTAGAAAAGGGCAAATTATTAGATTGGTAGGCCACACATGTTAGCAAGGGCAGCAAAGGAAGCAGGATTCCATTTTGGTCCTGTTGAAGGGACTGTAAATAAAAGCCCTTCGAACAAGAGGATGCAGAAGTCTAAATTAATAGCTATACTGTGGCTGTGTGTATCTGCAGTAATTTTGCTCAACCTTTTCATTATGCCTTGGACTTATTGGAAGTCCTGTTGGCTATGAATTGTGTGTAGAAGCAGAAATACTAAATTCAGTCTGACTGAGCCTTTCCATATTAAAAAAGGACATATGAAAGCATAGAACTTGGTTCTGTTACCAGTTCCCACACAGGTTCAGACCATGAATTTCAAAGGTTGTAAAAAGGTATGAATATGATCTGGTTCCACTGAGATGCGGAGAGGCACAGCACTTGACACTGTAATAAGAAATATAATGTAACACCAGTACTGAACGTATAACACTAGTACTCAGACAGCTCCAACTGTTGCACATTAGTCTCATGTATCATTTCAAGTGTGGGTACTAATAGCTGAAGTTCTAAGTCATTGGGATCCAAGATCTCACAGAGTATTACTTTCCTTTGCAGATAGTTAAATCTACTTTTTATGTATTTTAAGATTTTCTGGTTGCCTCCTGCTTTCTTGGAGGTTATAATGAGTTTAGATGATGTCCTTATCTCAGAGTTAAAACTCCCAGATAATTCAGAAAAAATATTTTGTAAATTAGCATCATCCTCTTCTGATTTCCCCTATCCTTCTTGATGAGCACTGTGAGGGCTCTGACTACAAGTTTTCTGCAAAGAGTAGGGCCTTATCTATTGTAGGTCCTGGAATTCTTTCTCGAACAAGATGCCAGGGTCCCAGACTTACATGGGGTCCTGTTTGTGGGCCCATGGGGAGAAGGGAAATGATGGCTGAGCTGGGTCTGCCAGCATTGGGCTCAGCCGCATGATTGGCTGGGGGCCAGGTGGTTGCAGCACCAGACAGATCTGGGCCTGCCCCTTCCTGGGGTCAGGCCAATCAGGCCAGTTGGGAGGACCGAGGGAAGGTGTGAGGTGGATGCCAGCAGACATTTAAAGGGCTCTTTCACATTACCCAGGCCTCACCTGGCCTCATGGTTCTTTCCCACCCATCCCTCCCTCTTAAATCAGTGTTGGGCCCTGTCGGTGGATGAATGTTACTGTTCCTTGGTGTTTGATGTTAATTTATGCCCACCAGGGAAGGGGAGGGCCAGGTTTTCCTGCCGCTGCTGCCCCCCAGCCCCCCCCCCAGCTGCCCATGCAGCCCACCCTGCCTTGCAGAACGTGGCCAGCCATGGCTGCTGTCACCTGTACTAGCTCTCCCCATCTGTGTGGAACCACAAACAGGACCCATGATTGAGTCAGCCCCCGCCATTTATGTATTTTGTTATATTTGAGTACTGTTAATTACCCTGGAGGGCTTCTTCAGACCAAAAGCTGGAATAGTGTTGTTCTTTTTAAAAAACGAAGAATGAATAAATATATAAATGTGTCATATATTTGTTTCTGGGAACTAACCCATTCCACAGGGCCTGTAAGCTGGAGCTCTTCCACCAGGCCGTCAACTAAGGAGCCACCACCAC
Source organism: Gekko gecko (assembly GCA_029375565.1). Classification (NCBI taxonomy): domain Eukaryota; kingdom Metazoa; phylum Chordata; class Lepidosauria; order Squamata; family Gekkonidae; genus Gekko; species Gekko gecko. Next base: position 46,606,517 of record JAPDNY010000009.1, read on the forward strand.
CACTACAACTGAAACTTATAGAGCCCTGGCCCTTGGTTTTGCCATCCACAGCCTGTGCCTGCAGATTATATCAGGAAAAGATCAATGAGTTGAACATCTAGTTAGATCCTTGAATGCATGTATATGCTACCACCATCATTAAGCAATTAAATAGATACTGCTAGCACTTTATGATATTGAATTGTTTTATAATTGAACTGTTTTTAGATGATTTTATGATAAATTCAACTGTTATCTACTTTTTACGTAAGCCTCCCTAAGCCTGCCCCAGCTGGGAGAGCGGGGTATAAACTGAATAAATAAATTAATAAAAGACAAACCCACAGAGAGTCTTTTTAATGCCAAGACTCTGCCCCAATCCTGTGAAATAATAATAAAGTTCTTTTTTTTGGCCCTCAAGTCTCAGTTGACTTATAGTGACTCCATGGGGTTTTCAAGGCTAGAGATGTTCAGAGGTGGTTTTCCATTGCTTATCTCTGCATCACAACCCTGAACTTTCCTGGGAGGGTCTCCAATCCAAATACGAACCAGGGCCAATCCTGCTTAGCTTCTGAGATCTGACAAGATCAGGATAGCGTGGGTTCTTTTGTCAAATGTATTTACCTCAGTCCTGAGAAACCAGCATCAAGTGCTCCCACGCATGTGGGACCAGGAGGCAAGGCATCATAAATTACAAGTTTGACTCTAGGGCATGAGACACCTATCATTTTAGAAACTAAATACTACTTCAGTGAAGCACAGTCAGGACTGGGCCATCGTGGCATTTTATATTGCCCTTATGAGGCTTTAAAATGGCAATACATCCCCATGGCAGACTCAGGGATGCCATCATTGGCTATATATCCCTGCCTTCAGAGATGAAGTGAATGGCAACCCGAGTCAGGACTTTTTCAGTACTGGCACCCCACTTGTGGACTGCCCTTCCCCTTGAGGTTTGCCTGACACCTACATTGCTTTCTTTTAGGTTCCGGGCCTACTGAATATATCTAAAAGTACAACAGTACAAAAGTCATAACAATATTCTTAGAATACAACAATGGGCAACTTCTCCGACTCCCAGTTACATACTATAATGTAGACAGAATGCAGGAAGTATACCTTTTCTACAAGGACATCTCACATTAATACCGGAGAGTACCTTTATATTGATAGCCTACTTAAGTTATCACCACCTAGATGAAAGGGAGACAAAGAAGGAGATCATCAACAGATGATATTTTGCATTAGGGTTTGGTAATTGTATGGCTGCTTTAAAATCCCAACTAAAATCATAGAGTTGGAAGGGATCTCCAGGGTCATCTAGTCCAACCCCCTGCACAAGGCTGGAAATACACAAATACCTTCCCCTCCACACCCACAGTGACTGCTGTTCCATGCCCAGAAGATAACAAAAAACCTGCAGGATCCCTGGCCAAACTGGCTTGGAGAAAAATTGCTTCCTGACCACACAGTGGCAATCATCATTTCCCTGGGTGTGTAAAAAAGGGCTACAAGAGCTAAGCACTGAGGCAACCCTTCCTGCCTTCCCTCTCATGATCTGCCTAAGTTCACAGAATCCACATTGCTGTCAGATGGCCATCTAGCCTCTGCTTGAAAACCTCCAAAGAAGGAGAGCTCACCACCTCCCAAGGAAGCCTGCTCCAATGATATCAACAACATGGGCATGTCCTTATTTTCCACAAAAAAGGAGGGAAAGGTATTGAAAAAAATTGTGATCTCACAGATTGTAATGTGATGGCTTTGGGTATGGACTGCAGGGACAACAGAAAACAGGACACCTTCCATGCCCACAAGTGTAGCCCAGCAACATGGATTTCCATGCCTAAGCCATAGGTGTCCAGATGGTCACCATCTCTCAAATGCATAAAACCAAACAATGTGATTTGCAAAAATGGAGTTGTGCACTGATTTGTTTGTTTGATAACACAAAAGTCATGACACAAGCAACCATGAGGGAAGTACATAAAAACAGATTATTTACTCTTTACCATAAGTGCCATTTCGGAAAGTTCTCTAGAGTGGCTCTGATTTATCTCAGTATGTGCTTAATTGGCATTGCCTTGTTTTATACTGTCATTAACATGTAAGTTGGAAGCTGCAGAAATTAGCACTATTAATTTATAGGTCCCTATTTGCTCCTCATAGGTTTGGGTACTAAATAAATGTCTACAAGGCTTTGTCTAAGAATTTATTTTATGATCCCTGGCACCCACACATTTTCCTACATTCAAGATAAAAAAATATGGTAGCATTGTTTTGTCATTGTACAGAGATAGGCTGTAATCAGTGACTGCATGCTTTTGTTAAGTACTGTCAGCTTGCACAGTAAAGCAGGACTCAAAGGACTCTTATGGAGAGACTCCCATGAACAGAAAGAAGAGGCCTTTTTTTCTGATTCTTCCCTACTACTAGAGAGCACTGCCTCCCCCAAGTTGTCCCCTTGCCCCCAGAAGCAGCATTTCAAGAGGCATTTTGGCTTGCAGCAGGAGAGGGGGAGGCAGAGAAGTCCAGCTCTGTGGCCAGAAATCCCTTTTGTCCATGGAACTCTCCACTGGATCCATGACAAAGTAAAGAATATGGTTTTCTCAGTAGAACAGGTTTGATTTGCTGCCAAAATTTAAAACATAGCACATTTTTATCATTTGAATGGTATGTTAAATGTCATTCCCCACCCCCATCCAAAAGATTCTAGTCAGGTGAGGTGGTGTGAAATATATTAGAAGTCTGAGGCCTTTCCTTGCAGAACTACAATAGGTGACTATTAAACCAGCTGGAGTCTGTAATGTAGATATGATCTGCTTAATGGGAAAATTTCATTCATCTTGAACGGCACCAACTTTGTTTCACTCAACAGTAGTTTAAGCTGCAGCACACAAGCAGTGGGATTACCTGTTGAGCAGAAACTATGTTCTAGGACCAATGGTCTCTATGCCATTCAAGATTACTCCTGACTCTAAGTAAACAGAATGATCTACTTTGAGTGTTGGTCAATACTGATCCAACTGGACAGCCCTAATATAAGGGGACAAGCCATAGATTATTAAACCAGATTCTATGAGCTTCTACTTCAGTTTAATAGTTCAAAGGAATGGAATGTAAACGTATAAAGAGACTGTGAAAATGGGGAGGGGGAGAGAAATGCAGCAAGGTCTCTCGTGATGAGCTAACTTTCATGATAAGATTGCTTGAAATAAGCAGTTTTTGAAAAATCCTTGTAAAACCATAGAGTTTCCAGAGATTCCTAGAAAGGATTGACATCACCTGGGTTTTCTCAGAAATGACATAATGCCATTTGCCATTTTTTAAAAATATCAGAACAGTGGCAGGAAATGAATGTTGGAGTGGAAGATTCCCTTCCCCCACTAGGGGAATGGCAAGCCTAAATTCCACACATGTCCTGACTAAGGCTGTGTTCACACACACACTAAATAATGCACTTACAATGCACTTACAATGCACTTTCCAACTGGATTTTTACTGTGTGACCTGGCAAAATCCAATTCGAAAGTGCATTGAAAGTGGATTGGAAGTGGATTATTTAATGTGTGTGACCACAGCCTCTGTCTTTGCAGCTTGAAGCACAAAAAAAGCACTCAGAATAGACAAGGCTGTTTCCCTCTAAGATTACCTAAACCTCAGTTTTAGCTAGGAGCCTGGCTGGTTCATTTCCTTCACATTGACAGTTTGTGAGTAATCCTTGTCCTTGTCAGCCTTCTAAACCCAGACCTCGCCCTAGTAGGGGGATGTTCTCTTACCAGATCCCAGGTAGCTGCTTGCCCAAGGTCTTCCTGTTCCTTGCTCCCAAAGAAGCATTCCTGTAGCTCTCGAATTCTGCCAACAGAAAGCAGAACACTTCTGGAGTTTTAGGTCCATTCTACATCTAACATTCATTCTGTTGTTTTACCAAACCCACACTGGAACAGAAAAGGATGTGGCTCAAAACCACATTTAAATACCCTGGGGCCAACGCTGTCGTATTGACTGCAGAGTCACCCCTGAACAGAACAGCCATAAAACGGGCATAAATCTATGCAGACAGTACCATCAAACTGAGAGATCAAAGGAAGTGAAACTGGCATGCAGCGTGGAGGCTGTAATAAAATCTGACAATCAAAGAAAGTGAAAGTGGTATGCAACATAGGCCGAGGACAGACTGGCAATTTGCCCCGGGATGGGACCCAGGCTGACAACGATTCAATACCGGAGTAAATGGAAGGTTCACACAGGCACATCTGCCTGGCGTCCCCCATCCGTAGCCTACCGGTGCTCTTGCGCTTCACTGCCGGATTAAAAAAAAACACCTGATAAAAGCCTTCACAAATCTGGAAAGCCTGCGTTCGTCGCGCGTTTCTCCGCTTCCGGGGAGTCTGAACGCGCAGCCGAAAAGCCAGGAGCAACCCGCGTTGGGCATGAGGCAGCAGCGGTGTGATTGGCTGCGCTCCGCTCCACTGCCCAATGAGGTGCCGGCGTTGCAGGGCAAAAAAAAAAATCGGCAAAATGCGCATGAGCGCATGAGCGCTCATGCGCTCATGCGCACATACACCCACAGCCGAATTAATGGGGAAACGGTGAATATAGCATGCCTCCGGCACGGCAGTCTGAACGCTCCCGCGCGCCTCCATCCCGTATCTTCCGGCAGCAGCCCCCGCTGTGTGGACGGGAAAACCCGGTATTGTTTAATCCGGGTTTTTTTTGCCACGACTGGCTACCGGGGCAAATTGCCAGTCTGTCCTGGGCCATAGAGGGGGATTTCTGTTCCACTGTGGGTTTGGTAAAACAGTGAAGCTAATACTAGCTGCTGAATGGACTTTAGTAGTCTTCAATAGATTTTATGTTAACTTTATTTTCACTATCACAACAGTCTTGGAAGAACTATGAAAAAATGGCCCTGCAGTTCATTCAATAAAAAGGAAAATAATATAATTGTTTCCTTCCTTTTGTGGCTGTTTCCTTCCATGATATCAGGATGCAACTCCTCAAAAACAAACTCAGTGCAGCAGTCAGGAGAACTGAACAATGGAGAAGAACTGGCTTATTTTCATCCCAAAGGAGACAATGGTCAATTTTACATTACCTTTTTAAACCTCATGGTTGTTATTGGCCCATCATGGAGTAAACTGGTAAAGGGATTGCTGTTTCACACAGCATTTCCTTTCCAGTAAGGAGCCGTCTCTGAAGCAGTGTGTCATTTTAAACTGCACCACTTTCTTTTCCAGCTATTTCCCCTCACACACACGATCTTTCTGAGAGGGGTTGTTTTTTTTTAATGTTCTATTGGGAGCGCTATGATGCTGAAGCAGAACTACAAATCAGTGCCATAGTGACCCCATTGAGATGCCTGGACTCCATTTAGATACACTGACATTCACTACTGCTGTCACCTGAAAACAAGGAACTCACTGGATACAGAGTTCAAGCACGGGGGGGGGGGGGTGAAACCCAGGAAGCTTTCCTTTTTTCCTTAACTCCCACAAACCATGGTGTGTGTGTGCTTGTGTGTGTGCCTGAGTCTACACTTCCTCTAAAGCGAACTTCTTAAAAATCGACCAAACATCTGTCTCACAATTCACTTATGCCCCTGATCTCCTGCTTAAACATGCTGTCCAATCGGGTACTTGCTTCCAGGTGACAGCAGTAGTGAATGTCAGTGTATCTAAATAGAGTCCAGGCATCTCGATGGGGTTGCTATGGCACTGATTTGTGGTCATGCTTCAGCACCATAGTGCTCCCAATAGAACCATTTTTTTAAAAGGGGACGATTGCACGTGGGAAGAAAAGGGTTGCGAAACCCCTGTCATTGCAGGAAACACTATAAGGCATTTTACAATAGCACCACATAGTGCTTCAGATGTGGTAGGAAGGATGGAAGACTGAAAGAAAGAAGTTTGAGTCAACGACACTTCAGGTACCCTTCCCAAATGGGACAGAAATATGTTTGTCTGAATAGGTAAATATATTCCATTAGGAATCAGTTACTCAAATGGGTTTGTCTGAAATGACAGAAAAAAACCCATTAGTAACCAGTTCCCAAAATGGAATACATAGGCTGCCTGAAACCAGCTAGAATTAAAGCAAAATAATTCAGTTCTGGAATTTCTCTAAATTAAGTTCTGGAATATTTCTTGTGTGTTAATGGCTGTTGAACATTCTGGATCCAGAGTAGAGCATGTGCACTCTCTTAGAACTCCAGGGGAGTTGTAGTTTATTTTCTACACACACACATTCCACATCAGTAAAAATATGGGTTTTCTTTTTTACAATTTTTTAACTGTAAAAATAATGAAGAAATGCCTTGAGCACTACCAACTGAGTGATATACGCACTTTAATAACCTGACCTGACTACAGCCCTTGAGGAACATTGATAGAATTCCCTACTGTGTAGGTGCAAAAATGGTCAAACAAAATATATCTACTAAGGTGACCCTGCTCTGTATTCACGTTGCACAGGTGATTCAATTTGAGGCTTGACTCAGACATAGGGTGCAGGGGTCAAGCATGGTATGTTTGCCAGGAAGGTTATCAGCAAGACTACTTACAGCAAACCCAACACTCCTGTGACTGAATACTGCAACAGAAGTTCAGTAATGTTGAAGCAGCTTTCTTTCAATGTATCTTATCTGCTATTATTGATCTTTTCATTGAGAACACCGTGATAAAATTTTGAGGAGCTACAGGGTTCTCTAGAAAATAGTTTTAAAAGCACTGATTTAACCTGTGAGTAAATGGCTTGTCCAAGACCACATGCTTGACCTGAGATCTGACCTGTGAGTAAATGGCTTGTCCAAGATCGCACCTGGCAGATTTAAATCAAAGCCTCCTAGGTACAAACTGTAAATTCCAGCTCTGATTTTTAAAATCAGCTACATTTGAAGTATAACAATGTTTTTACCCTTGCACAGTCAGAAGCATCAGTCAGTAGCATTCATCATGTTTGCACACACTTATCATGTTTGCACACACTGCTGAACTCAGAAGCTGTCTGGGAATGCAAAATTATTTACAACCTGAACTGGAACATTCATTGAATTATCTGAAGAAGTGAGCAGTGACTCACAAAAAGTCAGACCCTGCCACATATTTTGTTAGTATTTAAGATGCTGCTGGGCTCTTGTTCTATTCATTGAATATGCTCACCTTTGGAAATTATACTTCTAAAGTTTGGTGTAGTGGTTAAGAGTGTGGAATTCTAATCTGGGAGAACTAGGTTTGATTCCCCACTCCTCCACATGCAGTTGCTGGCATGACCTTGGGTCAGTCTCAGTTCTCTCAGAGCTGTTCTGGAAAGAGCAGTTCTTGAAAGAGCTCTCTCAGCCCCACCTACCAAACAGGGTGTCTGTTATGGGAAGGGGAAAGGAAGGAGATTTTAAGCCACTCTGAGACTCCTTCAAGTAGCGAAGGGCAGAGTATCAATCCAATCTCTTCTTCTTCTCCTCCTACCAGCAAAATGGATATATGCAGAATATTCGAAATATATAGCTTTCCCCCAACCCCACCTCATTTCGACTGAGATAACCAAAGGCTCTTTATAAGTAATTTGTTTTTCTATTTGGTGGGTTGGGCAAATAGTGGGCTTGGACAGCCAGCAGAAAGCAGTGAATGAATATTTGCTATACAATTAAGAACAAATCTGAGCACTTGATAGAAAGTGAAACTTTCCCTGAGTGCTCAGGGCTACTGCTTGCAATTTTCAGTCTAATTGCTGTCTAAGTAGAGTAGTGTTCATACAACACTAAGTGGAAGTGTGGTGGGGCTGTGGAAATGACTAAGTTACAAAGGAGAAAAAAGCAAAAGCAAAAGGAATTAGAGGAAGCATCTTCCAAAACCTACAAAGGGAAAGAACTTCCTTCCTGCCCAGTTTTTGGCTAGTCTGTGACTGAATTTTAGCACCTGTGATAATAACTTACCCATGAAACAATTATCTTCATTAAAAAAACAACAGCGTAACTTCTCAGGAGGCATTCCTTTACAGATATTACTATGAATGTGGATGAATGACTGTTATAAGCAAGATCTCAGACAAGTTTGTTCTGGATGCATCACATTCCCACACAAAGGCAGAACAGTAACAGAGAAAAGAACAGCTAGGAAACTGTGACTATGCACAGTCAATTAGGTATTACGAATTTAGGTTCTTACTGCTGGGAGCCAAGACAAGTAACTTCTGTCAAAAATATGCATTTGTCTAATTATTTAAAAGGCCTTAAGTTGTGCTTTATAGCAGACCCTGCTGAAGACAAGATAAGCGTATGACAGGCGTATTGTGGCCATTATGTAGCATATTGTAGAAATCGTGACAGGCCATAACTCTTGAAGAACTCCCATTGCATATTAATGCAGAATTCAGTCGAAGGGGCTGATGAAGTTAAACGTTTTGACAGAATGAATCTGAACTCCACAAGAGGGAAAGAAAACACCATTTTCAAAGCTTCTCTGTTCCCTGAAGCAGTAAGAACATTTGATTATGGCACTGTTTGTTTCTCCCAACAGGGTTTGGAAGCTTGAGTGAAGGACTTTAACAATGAAATCAGCATACCAAAATTATTGTTGATGTCAAAAAATCTGGCATTTTTGATACAGCTAGTTTTAGCACTCTTTAGAAATGAAATGAATGGAATAAATGGACATGTTGGGCATACCGGCCAAGTTATTTGTTTTATTTATTTAATCTCAGAGTTGGAAGGACTCTTATGGATAGATTTCCATGAACAGAAAGAAGAAGCCATTTTTTTTCTGATTCTCCCCTACTACTACAGAGCACTGCCTCCCCCAAGCTGTCCCCTTGCCCCCAGTTTGGGGCAAGGATACCTGAAGTACAGTCTCCTCCCATACTATCCAGCCTACCAGTTATGATCTGTCTTTCAAGCCCTGCTTTCTGTGCCCCCACCTTCAGAGATGAGGTAGGTGGTAGCTAGAGACAGGACATATTCTGTGGTGGCACCTTGCTACTGGAATGCTTGAGGCTTACCTGGTACCTGCTTTATTTCTTTTAGGCACCAGGCCAAAACACTTATTTTAACCCAGGCTTTTAATGGGGGGGTATTTTACCAGCATTGTAATTGTCTGTTTCTGATTTATGGGTAGTTTTTATGCCATTATACCCAATGGCTTTTTTAATGGCTTTTTGTATATTGTTTCATCATTTTAATTGTATGCTGCTTAAAGCAGGAAACATACTAAATAAACAAATAATAACTCGGGGAGAACCCAAATATGCTATCCTGAAATACCCTGGAGTGAGTGGCATAAAATTTATCACCATCATAATCATCATATTCAACTTCTCTCAACCTTATCACCTGATCTAATGCCAAGGTCACATACAAACAAAAGCATCTCAACTGTTTTGTCCAGTGTATTTACCATATATTCGTTATAATGGATTATCTTCCAAATTTTAGCTAGCATTCAGAAGAAGAGAAGCAATGTGAATGTCTAGACTTAGTTTTTATAACTTAATAATTTGGGTTTGTTTGCATTTTGTTTTGTTTTGTTGTTTGGGGTACAATAATATACGAAGATATGGTAACTTTAGGATGCGAGTTCCTAAAGGGATCCTTAAAATGTACATATAATTACACTTTTAAACTTTTTTTGTTTCAGCAGTTTTACATGGTGGAGCATATATGTTTGAATGTACATTTTTTCAGTAGTGATTATGAAGAAAATAATTCTATTTTTACAATTATATGTTGGTTGCATGAGTGTGAGACATAACCCTCCTATAGCATCTGGCAAAGAACAGTATGTTTTCATGCCAGGTATTATACAGCAGTTAAATGGGATATCCTGTCCTATTATATAAATGTGTAGTGGTCTGGCAAGGTTCTATGCTTGGCAAAATCAGTTTGCTGCCTGATCTGTCATTCAAAATGACTCCCTAGGCACCGGCTGAGTTGTCTGAGTCCCACCCACAGAAGCAGCAGGAGCCAAAACTCACTTCAGAAGACAATTTCACCTCAGGAGACAGGATGGAGACTCCAGCCCTCTTACTTCCCAGTGACTCTGGCCCTGCCACTTTGTACTGCTGCTGCTCCCGGCCTGGCCTCGACCTGCACTGAGACTGCTGCCTAATGCCCTTCCATGCCTCTGCCTGTCCCGGCCCCTCCCAGAGCCCCGAGCACTCCCCAAGGTAAGTAGGCAGCCAACCCGTGAGCAGCCTGGCTGGGCCACAGGGGCCTTGAACAGGGGGAGAGTCAAAGGCCTGCCTGGCTGGGCCGCAGGGGCCTTGAACGGGGGGTGGGAGAGCCAAAGGCCTGCTTGGCTGAGCTGCAGGGGCCTTGAACAGGGAGGTGGGAGAGCCAAGGCCTGCCTGGCTGGGCCACATTGAATGGGGTGGGTGGGAGAGCCAAATGCCTGCCTGGCTGGGCCTCAGGGACCTTGAATGGGGGGTGGGAGAGCCAAGGCCTGCCTGGTTGGGCCACAGGGGCCTTGAATGGGGGGGTAGGAGAGCCAAGGCCAGCATGTCTAGGCCTCAGGGACCTTGAACGGGAGGGGTGGGAGAGCCAAGGCCTGCCTGGCTGGGCCACAGGGGCCTTGAATGTGGGGGTGGGAGAGCCAAGGCATTCCTGGCTATGTGTGTGAGACTTTACTTTCACTTATGTACATTTCTATGCATACGTTACACATCACATCTTTCTAGAGCTCATTGTATTGCTTCTACAACGGACTTTACTGCTAGTATTAAATAAGTGTGGAGCCAATATTGTATCATTTAGCTTGACAATCAAACAGGCTACATTCCAATATAACAACAAGCTGCAGGAAAAGTCTGATCAGGTACAAATACAGTACTCATATGTGTCCCCCACTGCTACCCACTCTTCTGTCCCATTTTTTGTTCAGCCGCACAGTCGAGTCTGACTCTTTGTGACCCCATGGACCACATTATGCCAGGCCCTCCTGTCTTCCATAGTTCTCTGGAATTTGCTTAATTTCATCTTCATTGCCTCAAACTGATCAAGTCCCAATTTACCATGAGGTCTGAATGCAGTCATCTCAGTGACTTAGAATGCCACACAAAATGAGATTATAAACTGGAATTAAACCAAGTTTTAGAATGCCAGTTTGTGTGGAGTAAACCAACGTTCACAAGGCACCTGTATTCAAACAGCTTGATAATACTGGGAAGTGTTCAGTCAAGCTCCACATCCTAGAGAAGGAGGAAGGCGTGAGAGCATCTGCAAGCACAGCAGCAAATGGTGCTTATGCTCAATCACAGTTTAATCTCAGCTTGCTGTGGTGTCTGAATATAGCCACAGACACTTTGGGTAGCTATATGCTCTTTGTCCCCTGACTGGCTCTGTTGGCTTCAGTGCTAGTACAAACAGGCCATTGGTGCCAGTGGATCAAAGTAAAGCCAACATATGCTTTGGCAAAGAATACCTTGAGGAGCAGGAGCAGGGGAACACAGCATAGATGACACTAAATTGCCATGGCAACTTCTCTCTTGGGTTCTAATGACCAATATTCACACTGTCTGGCTCACTCCTGCTAAAGGGTAAACAAAAATTATTCCATCCCCATTAACTTACTATGCATGTGTATACACATGAAAGCTCATACACTGAATAAAATTTCGTTGGTCTTAAAAGTGCCACTGGACTTAAATGTTATTCTATGCATGCTAAATTCACCACTGGACCTGAGAATCAGTTATATTTTCCCCTACGATTTTGTAGAATCCCATTTCCTCACTCTGAGAGTTCCTACCACATGCCATAACTAAGTTATTGCTATATGGGAGGGAAAGCAATAAAGATTTCTATTAAGATACAGCTATATATAGTCACTATGCCCCTTATTTTCCCAATTTGCTGCAGCACAGTGTGTTTAATATAACAGCGAGATCATATCACTGGAAATCTTCTTGTAAAAATATAGCCTTTATGCCTAACTTGTCATAGTAGAATGGCACTGACATCTTTGTAGTCTTTGCATAACATGAATGAGTTCTGGCAAGGATATACATCTGTACATTGACTTTTGTATTATTTAATCAGAAATTAATTGCACCTAAGCTCTCATTGCAAAATACAGAAAGGTAAATATTAATTTGACATGCAAATCATACACGTTCACTTCTTAAAATGGAAATAAATAAATAAATAAATAATCTGGGCAAGAAAAATGCCTTAGGGTGATATGCTAATGCAGGGAAACATAAAATTCTTTAAAAAAATCTAATTAGGGACCTCCAAAATATTACCAATGATCACTTCAGTAAAAAAAAAAAATGCTTCTTTGAACTTGACCAGATTTTACATACCTATTTCAAAGAAGGGTACTTAAATTTAAAAATCACAAAAACAAATATGCAATGTCTAAAAGTTCAATATTTTAGATAAACATAGGAGAGTATGTCAACCACCATCCAAGTGAGATGTTTGGTTCTTCATCCCAAAAACAAAAGATATAGAAACCAAATGTGGGCTAAGGTAAGGTTTAATAAAGGTAAAGGTTTCCCTTGCTCGAATGCTAGTCAAATCCAACTCTAGGGTGTGGTGCTCATCCCCTTTTCCAAGCCGAAGAGCCAGCGCAGTCTGTAGACATTTCCATGGTCATTCATCTAGTTGCAATTTCTTGCTTTTGAACTGGGGCCAGAAGCTGGGGCCAGAGATGGGAGCTCACTCTATCACGTGGCACTAGGGTCTCAAGCTGCCAAACTACAGACCTTCCGGTCTGCAGTTCAGTGTTTTAACCTCTGAGCCACTGCGAGTCCTAAGGTTTAATAATTTGTACTAATTTGTTATTAGTTTTTGTAAAGGTAAAGGTAAAGGTTCCCTTGCTCGAAAGCCAGTCGAATCCAACTCTAGGGTTGCGGTGCTCATCTCCGTTTCAAAGCCGAAGAGCCAGCGCTGTCCGAAGACATTTCCATGGTCATGTGGCCGGCATGACTAAACACCAAAGTTCCCTACCCATACACCTGGATCAGACAATCTGAAGAGTTTGATTACCTTCCATTGTTGTGGGACACCTCAGTGTGCTTGCTGATTACTAACTTACCAAGTATGTAGCACTAAATCCACCTCATTAGATGAGGCCTTACCAATATATGCTGGCCAAGTCTATCTATTTCTAAGCCTCCATTTTTTATCACAGTATGGAGCAGGTTGAAAAAAGGACCTTCTCAAAGCCAGTTATGAACCTTATGAACACTTATGAACCTGTACAACCACTTTGGAGGCCCTTCTTTGGGTGCCCTGCTTTCTGAGGCTGGGTGGGTGGTGACTTGGGAGACAGTCTTCTCTGTCATGGCACCAAAGCTCTGGAACTCTCCCCCCAGAGAGATTCACCTGCCCCCTTCATCACCATCTTCCACCAGCAAGTGATGACTTTTTTTGTTTTATTTGAGTGATCCCTTCTTCCTAAACAATGTCTTAATTGTAGTTTTTATGTCTTGTACATATTTTAACCGTTTTAATTGTTTTAATGATGTCTGTTAGGTGTGTGATTTTAATTGCTTTAAAATGTGGTTTTTATCATGCAAGTGTTAAATTGTTAGGCACTTTGATGGCCCTTGTGGGGGCAGAATTGTGGGATGCAAATTTTATAAATGAATGAATAAAATAAAAGTTAGAGAAGGCACCTCATAATTCCTGCTCAGCTCTGAAGTGACCGGCCATTCCATACTGCAAAACTGGGAGGCAGGGCGAGGCAGCTCTGCCAGGAAATCTGGCTCAATGGTTATATATCCATCACATATGTCCAATGATTGGTTGGGCACCCAATCACTGTCTACAGGAACTGACCAAATAATGGCTCTTTCAAGGAGGGAACTGGCTTTTGTTTTATCACAGTATGCATTACTAAAATGATCTCAGCTATTAAGGTAAAGAATCATGAGCACAGTAGAACATGCTTTAGAAATGGGGTTAAGCCATGATTCACACAATATATGCCAAAACAAAGAAACACTGTGATGAAATTGACAATAACATTTAATAATTCCTATGAACATCAATTTGTATTTCAATAAAAACTTTTTCAATATAGCTCAGGAAATTCTAACATATTCAAGAAAAAGTCCTCCTCAATGATCCTCAATGAACACCTGGTTATACACTCATTTCAACAGTCCTCCACAGGAGTAGTCCTATTATGTAAGAAGGTGTCAGCCTCTTGATACAATTTAACTTCCTTTTTTGCTTCCTTCAGATAGTTGCAGCATTAACTTCTTTTTCAAATTATTTTGAAACAAACATGATTATTTAGAATAGAAAGAAACATGAAGCTGAATGGAAAATAGCTTTGTTCTAATTTTTAAATTTTTGAAAATTATTAATTTTTAACTTTAACAATTTTAAACTTACTTCCAGTTCCATTTCAAGTATTTGTACTAGGAGCAAGCCAGTTAATTAATTTCTTAATAATAGCAACCAGTCCTCTTTTTGTCAGCTTATTTAAAAAGAAGGCTTTCAGCCAGATAGAAAAGAAGACTGAAATGTCATTCCTATATTCTGCTGGAGAGCTATTGAGCCAGCAACGTGAGATATAGAGAGCATTTGCCAGCCAATTTGAAAAAAGAAGGATTCTAGCCAGATTAAAAAAGAGGACTGGTTGCTACTATTAAATCGGCCGCAGGAGCACTTTGTGCTGATGCCCTCCATCATCACAGCCTGCCACGTGTTCCACATGAGGAACCAGGCCACGGGTGAGTTGATCATGGCCTATGTTATGGCCCTCTGATTTGCCACCCAACTGCAACTGCCACAACCTGGAGAAAGCACTCCATGACTGGATAGTGTGTAGTGGGCAGTACAAGTGGATCCAAAGGCCACTCATAGCCAAGTGGGACCCCACATTCTAGGATGCATTGGAAGAAGCCCTCTCTGCAGAAGCCACAGACCAGTTCACAGTGGAGGTCTACCAAGCACTGAGCCCACCATCTTCATGGACACCTGCAGCCTACCATGTGGACACATCCGACGAGGACAAAAAGATCCTGAAACTACATCAACCAGTCCACCACGGCACTCACACATCCGCCTTGTCTTGTACCATTGAACCTGCCATTTCAACACCATGCACCATCTGCAAGGAGTTCCACAAGTGGAGATCCTGCCACGTGTTGGAGCTGCAGAAAGGTAGGCCATATTGTCCATGCCTGACATTCCAAGGGGGCCAGGAGGTGACAGACTGCCCATAAGGAAGCTGCACACAGCATAGAACTGCACACCACCTCCACCCAGCTGCACCAGAGAGCCAGTTTGGTGTAGTGGTTAAGTGTGCGGACTCTTATCTGGGAGAACCGGGTTTGATTCCCCACTCCTCCACTTGCACCTGCTGATGTGGCCTTGGGTCAGTCACAAGTTCTGGCACAGCTGTTCTCTCAAGGACAGTTTCTGTCAGAAGTTCTCTCAGCCCCACCTACCTCACAGGGTGTCTGTTGTGGGGAGGGGAAGGGAAAGGAGTTTGTAAGCTGCTCTGAGACGCCTTTGGGCAGTGAAGGGCGGGGTATAAATCCATACTCTTCTTCTTCTTCTTCTTCACTTGCCCCAGTACACCTCCGATAAAATTAAAGTGACTGTCCTACCTGAGGGAGCCCCATGCAAGATGGAGCTAGACACAGGGTCCTCCATTTCTATAATCTCGGAGGACACCCTCGGGAGGGTATGCCCGAAAGAGGCCCTTGCTTCAGACCAGCTGGGTTCACCCTGCAGGACTTCCAACAGAATGAGGTAGCCATTAAAGGGGTGGGAAAGTTTAGGGTGAAGTACCAGAATTTTGACTGACTCTTGCTGGTGGTGGTGGGCCATTGCATGAGTTTACTAGGACTAGCGTGGTTCATGTCCTTAGGGTTCTGGGTCATGGGGTGCACCAAATTGCCCAAGAAAACTTATAGTGGGTGTGCGACAAGTTCCCAGCCATCTTTGATTGGATACTCAGTCACTACATCAGACCCCCCATTTCCCTCCAGCACAACCTGGAGGTGCAGCCCATGTGGCTGAAGGCCCAGCATGTCCCATTTGCGCTGAAGCCAAAAATTGACAAGGAGCTGGATCATTTGGTGGACCAAGGGGTTTTGGAACCAGTTTTGCATGTCCTTTGGGAAACCCTGATTGTTATGCCTGTTAAGCACAATGGGGACTGGGACCATAGGCTTGCAGCATTCCTTTTTGGTCACTGGGTGACCCCAACTATAACCACCAGCTGCAGCCCCACTGAGCTTCTCATGGGCAGGTGCTTAACTACTCAACTGGATGGACTGCACCCAGACTGAGCCCCAGAGCATCACCAGTCACCGGAGAGCCAGGAAGCACCTAGAGGGTTTTCCCCAGACAACCACATATATGCACAGAAATTCTCTAATGGTACTGCCTGGGTTCCGGCCAAGGTCATCAGAGTCACCGGCTCTCTCTCATACAAGGTCTCTACCAATGGTGGACAGGTCCTGCACAGGCACATTGACCAGCTTTGCCACCGTCTCCTGCCAGAGGTAACCAAACCAGCACCAGCCACCATGGAGGCCAGCCACCCAGGACACCTACTGCCACAGCTGGAGCACAGCAGGGAGGGGGACACACCATACACCAGGGACCATTCTGACTGCGTGGAGTCGCCCACACCCATACAGACTGTTCCAGAGCCCTGTTACTCTGCTCCTGACTTGCCATCCTTCCCCAGCGTCACTGATGAGACCCCAGAGATGGCCCCAGTGACTTCGCCAACACTGCCTGGACCAAGATGCTCTCATTGGGAAAGGCACAAGCCAGCATACCTTGAGAACTATGTGTGTTAAGGTGCTTTGGAATTTAGGGGGAGGGGTGTAATATATTAGGGCTGGAACATTCCAGGACTGTCTACCACAAACTGGCTGAGCTTGGAGATCCAGAACAATAACACGCCAGGACTCTGGAGATGACCAATGAGGAAGTAATGTTATATAAATAGCCTACTATCATTGGGAGTGGGGTGTGTTTGGGTGTGGTTTTTGCATGCTATTTAAATAGGGCTGTTGCCCTGGTGTTTTAATCTTGTTCCTGAAATCACTTAATAAATTAGAGCTTGAACCCAGTATTTAAGAAAGATAAGGCCTCAGCATCTGCCCTTGTCTGGTTAATAGAACAGCATTTCTTGCATGGTGCATTCATTTTTCAGCATATATAGATCTCAGCTCTGCTCACAGACCAGGTATTCTAAGCTTCTAGATATATATAGCCAGCTCTTCTGGCCTGACCCTGACTCTGTTGGGATGAACTTGGTCTAATGTTTGGTCAATAGGTGGACTAAAAATGTTTTGGAAGATTAAAAATGTATCCCTGATTAGATAGAGAGCAATCTCCAAAACTCATTATTTTTGTACCAATATTTACGCTGATATTAGTGGTGTTGTCCTAGAAGCCTTGTTTTTCCTTCCATGTCACACAGGAGGGAACATCTCTTATAGGGTGTGCTATAATACAGTTGGGTATCATCTAAAAACAAATAACATTTTTTTTTCCTGATGGAAGAGGAAATCAGGCAGTTGAGAGAGGAAAAGCACCACTTGCCGTGAATGTTGGGATGTAAGTGTGGGACAAGGACAGCATCCATGCAGTCGTAAACAGCATTAGAAATGATAGTGGTATTAGTTTATAGTCACTGAGGCTCACTAAACTTTAAATTATTTATGGAGATCTTCAAATCATGCATTAGTTATTGATTTTAAACCCCACTGAGTTAAAAATATAAAACTGATTTGCAGCTGCTTTAAATTTTCTAGAGTCCCTTTATTCCCTAAGAATACTTTGCAGTAAACAGTAGATACATATACAGTCATCTTGGTTTAGGCAGCAAAAAGTGCTAATAAGTAATAATCAAGACAGTGCACTGTGGATCAGTATTCATATTACTGGGTAATAAATAATACAGTGATGTTTTCTGACATTCAGTGTTTCTGGTTGTCAGAAATGAAAAGAATGACGAGTCCAATTAAAAACCATTTATTCTAGATTACTCTGCTCAGCATAAGTAGCAATGTATCAAAAGTAATTGTGCTGTGGATCCCCATCTAATTCCACTATCTTTGCCTAGGCTGTGGGGAAAACTATGCTATTTCATGCTGCCTGAAAAAGATTCTGAATGGTGGGCATAGTTTGAACATTTGGTTTGAAGAAGACTACTGATTGAAGGCATGGCATCCTGAACTCCTTGTCTTTCATCTGAACTACTTTGGGGGAATGAAAACATACACAAGAAAACCCGGAAAAAAATATTTTACTTTGACTCTTCATTAGGCTGTATCTGTACATTATTGGATATTGTGCTATCGTTGCACTATAGCAATAATTTCTGACTGTATTTTCCTGTAAGGACAGAACAATCCAGTTGTAAATAATTTTTATGGCAGAACAGTGCAGTATTTAGTGACATACAGATGCAGTTCTAGATGCAGTCTCAATTGAAGATATATCTAGACTAGCAACTAGTCATAGTTGACAAGCAGTGCAATCCAGTGCAGAGCTACTCCAGTTTTAAGTCCATTGAAATCAATTGCCTTAGACTGGAGTAACTTTATATACTGGAGATCTGGCAACAAAAAGAACCTGGGCACGGACGGGGGAAAATGGAGGTTCGTGAGTTTCACAGACCACAAACTTCCATGGATTTTCCTGGTTTATGAACCAGTTCAGGGTTCATGAGGCCCATGATGTGGCGCAACCTGGAAGTGGGCTCAGAAGGCATTTAAATGCTGTGGGGGGTGACATGAGTGAGCTCAGGAAATGTTTAAATGCTTCCTGAGCTCACTTGTGGTGTGCTGCAGCAGTGGCGCGATTCAGAAGTTGGCTCAGAAGGAATTTAAATGCCTCCTGAGCTCAGTCATTGCATGCCACAGTAGCCACATGGCTTCAAAGGGATCCCTGGGTGCCAACATGTCTGGCCCATGTATCACTCCAATGGATCAAATGGACCAACTAAAAAAAATTGTGATCCATGGGTGGTCCATCAAAACTGTTAATGCACAGATTCGGCAAATGGATCATGAACTGGTTCCTGGTTTGTGATGAAATTAGGTCCATGGACCAGTCTGTAACCATCCCTTGTAGGCACACTACTGTGGCCCACAGTACCATCAAAAAGGGGGTTATGGATGAGTTCCAAATGTGGGAGAATTCTCATCAACAAAGACTTACATAAAACATTATGGGATGAAGCACAAGGTGACACTTTCTAAAAGGAAATCACTAATGGCAATATTTGGCCAATATCAGTGACTAAAGTAACTCTGCACAAGATTGCATAGGATTTCTCATGTGTGTAAACTATTACTCATTCTAGCCATCAGAAGGAGAGCAGGAAACAACCTTCCATCATGACTGGATCCAGATCTAGCTGAAAGTCTCCTCTGTCCAGCTTCCATACTACTCTTATACCAAGATGGGTGGAACGATGTGGTAATTTTCCATTGCTCCTCCTTAAGTACATAGTTATTTTATGAGGAACCTTGAGCACAGTTAGATAGTGGGGATTTTTGTTATAATTATGATCACTAAAATAATAAACGGGGTGCTGTTTCATATGTATAAACAGCCAGCCCACCTGAAGAAGTAGGATACCTTCAGCACTTGGAAAGCTACAGTGGTGGTATGGGAAACAATTTAAGCCTATTAAGCCACTTGTTTGTACTTGTTTATACAGGTTACTGGAGTTCTGTGGACTCTGTATGTAAAAGAAACATGGCATGGCCCCAGCCAATATGTCTTATTGATAAAAAAGAATTCTTAGACTGATTCAAACTTGTAAGTTCTGTGGTGGCTGCCATAACTAATATTCCATGGTCATATTGAAGTAGCTGCAGAACAGCGGTTGTAAAAGCAGTTTATAACATGGCAGACCAGCTAAAATATGCACCAACATATGGAACAAGAAAGAAATCCACAGAGATGAAAGCTTAGGGAAATCATACTGTTATTTTCTGCTGTACTTTTTATTAGGCATTCATATGCACAAGCTAGGCCTTACAATCAATCAACTTTGTGGAAGTCTTGAATTTCACAAGGCTGAAATACAAAGCATCCCTGACTTTTCAAAGTCACTGCAGAACAAAAGGCTTCAAATGTGCATCCTCATGCTCTAGAAGAACATTTTGGAAGATATATGAAGTCAGCCTTGTCCCTTCCAGGAAATTATTTTGCTGTTATAGGCACAGCAGTTGAACACTTAGAAAATGTTCATTATAGAAAAAAAGGGAGAACTTAACTGGAGTTTTTAATATGCAGCATCTCCTTTTAGCTCCTTTTTATGGGTATGTGGAATTTAATGACTAATTTCACTAAACAGGCTAACTATTCGAGCATGCAAATTCAGACATATCTGGCACAGGACTGCTTTGATCACAAGGAGAATAACAAAGACATATCATCTGATTGTCACTAGTTACTACACTGTTTGGTGACTTTCCCTCTATGTTGTTCAATGTTCAACATCTTTATTTGTCTTTTTGATATGAACTCAACAAACATGCCTCACAAGGAACTTAAATGGAGGTGAAATTATTTATCTGAGGATACAATCAGCTAAAATCAGTGCCAAAAAGTAATGCACATGGGAATCACTTGGTTCAAAGGGTAGGTCAAGGTAAACGAAGGTATACAGTTACCAAGAATGGGTAATGTTGTTGTTGTTGTTGTTATGTTTATCAGACAGTAGAGGAAAAAGGAGTCATATGGATAATCAAATGTTCATGATCAGGTGCTATAGAATTCCTTGAGAAGATTCAGGCTGAGTTCCAACTGGCAGTTTGAAGTGGGAGGGAGTCATTGCAACAAAGATCTGGAACAAATTGTTCCAGGTTTTACTGGTCACACTGTGCGGGCTGATGTGGGAGCATACCAGGAGGAGGTGCGAGGGAGCATTCAGATTGCTGGCCCAGAGGTGCGGCTGTAAATGGCTTTTTCTTGGTAAATCAGCTATGTGCACCACATTGGGCGGTAGAACGGAGCACATCCAATCATATCGCTGCTGCCTCTCCAGGGCAATCAAGTGCACCTTATGCATGGAAACACCCAGTGGACATTATTACCGCAGGATGTTCCCAGCTTTTCGGGTTAGCATTCACATTTCCTGGAAGTGGAATGAAGTGAGATAAACATGCTATCTGGGATTTGCTACCACTTTCACCAGGTATCTTTTAAACGCGGGAGCAAAGCGGTACACCACAGGTGGGGTATGCCAGACAGATGTGCCTGTGTGAATGGCCCCATTGAACTGCTTGTGAAACATTGTTCACATGTGGCTATAGTGGGGCAAACTGCCAGTCTGAACTCCTCCTCAGAAACAAAAACAGGGTAAATAGTCAGTTTACATCATATGGCTCTGAGTTAAAAAAAAAATTGAAAAGTGTATACATATTTCATAAAATGGCTCAGGATTTATATGACTAACTACAAAGATGTGGTTCCTGGCTGTGTAAGAGCAAGCTCAGAATGATTTTCCAAAAATTGCCGGGTCTAGTATTCAAGGTCATTGATCATGCTTTGACTTTACTCACTTTCTGGGAGCTGCTGCCATTGCAAACAGCCTATTGTATCTAAATGGTAATTTAAAACAAATTTGAAAAATGCTGCATTGTTTCAAGTACACAATAAATAGAATATAGAGAATGGAACCATTTGGGGACCTAATTAAACTTAAGGCTTATTCACCATCTTTTGTGTTTGGCTTTTTCCTTTCATCTTAATTTGAAACAGCATGTGGTGACCAGTTATATGGATGTATTTGGCCTAAACCCAGAAGCCAGAATAGGAGTGGCTGTACACCAAAATGATTAATGTGCTCCTAGGTGTAACTGAAGTACATAAAGGAGTGTATGAAAATGTGTGCTAACCTGCCATGCCTGCAAATTAAACCAAGGAAGGACTATTCAGATGATGGGGGAAGAGGCCTTTGAAAAATGCATTGATTATTTGCCATTCCTGCTTAATTATTTACTTGCTCCCTATAGTTTCCAAAAACTTCAAAGCTGTGTGTGTCAGATAAAATTCAACCATCAGAAAAGTCACAAGTGGTAAAACCATTATACCAAATATTTAAGTGTGTGTGTATATGTGTATGTATATATATTTAAAAAAAGAAAGATTCGTTAAAGTATTCAGGCAAAAGCAAGTGAAAAATTTCAGTCAGCTACTCAGCTTGAAAGCGATATAATTTTAAGTCCAGGACTACAGAAGGGTTTTCATTTATTTATTTATTTATTTATTTATTTATTTATTTATTTATTTCAATTCAATTTATATCCCGCCCTCACCACCAAGGCAGGCTCAGGGCAGCTTACATTAAGAGTTAAAATACATTAAAACACAAATTATAAACGCCATAAAAATAATAAAATAACAAAATAAAGTGCTAGTGGTGGTATGATATTATGTAGAAATCCCAGTAGGCCATGGTGGGATGGTCACAAAAGAGTATAGCCAGCCATTTATAGAGGCTGTCACAGGCTGCTGGTGGTAGTGTAGGGGACCTTACCACAGTTTGGTTGTTGGAAGTGGCTCCTAATCAAAGGCCTGGTGAAAGTACTCCATTTTGCAGGCCCTATGGAACTGTAAGAGGTCCCGCAAGGCCCTGATGTCTTCCAGGACCTCATTCCACCAGTATGGAGCCACTATTGAAAAGGCCCTGGCCCTGATGGAGGCCAGCCTTGCATCTTTGGGTTTGGGGGGGCAAACCATTTTGAGACCCTGACCACAGTGCCCTCTGGGGAACATATGGGGAAAGGCGGTCCCTCAGGTAAGTAGGTCCCAGACCACATAGGGCTTTAAAGGTTAAAACCAGCACTTTGAAGCGAATTTGGTATGCTATCGGCAGCCAGTGCAATGCCTTCAGCACAGGCTGGATATGTTTCCGCAAAGGAAGACCCATCAGCAGCCTGGCTGCAGCATTTTACACTAGCTGCAGCTT
Source organism: Gekko gecko (assembly GCA_029375565.1). Classification (NCBI taxonomy): domain Eukaryota; kingdom Metazoa; phylum Chordata; class Lepidosauria; order Squamata; family Gekkonidae; genus Gekko; species Gekko gecko. Next base: position 46,629,397 of record JAPDNY010000009.1, read on the forward strand.
CTAGATCTGCAACAAGGGCAGCCCCATGTAGAGAGCATTACAGTAGTCCAATCTCAAGGTGACCACTGTGTGTATCACTGTTGCCAGATCATTGTGTTCGAGGAAGGGAACCAACTGCCTAATCAGCTGAAGATGATAAAAGGCTGCCTTAACAGTGGCTGCTACCTGGACCTTCATTGTTAAGGAGGCATCCAGGAGCACTCCCAAACTCCTAACCTTTGGCACTGGCACCAGCAGTGCCCCACTGAAGGATGGTAGTGGGATTGCTAACCCTGGTCCACTCTGACTCAGGCACAGGACCTCTGTCTTCATCGGATTCAATTCCAATCAGCTCAGTTTAAGCCAACCAGCAATGGCTTGTAACGTCAGGTCCAGATCTTCTGTTCTAGAGTCAGACTGACTGCTCAACAACAGATATTGTTGGGTGTCATCTGCATATTGGTGACATCCCAGCCCATCCCTCCGGGGAATCTGGGCAAGGGGATGTATATAGATGTTAAATAACATTGGGGAAAGCACTCTGCAAATCAGTGGATGCCTTCAGGACAGCTGATTCCCAAGAGCCACCCTTTGTTCCCAACCTTGAAGAAAGGAGGTGAGCCATTGCAAGGCGAGCCCCTGAGTCCCAGTGTCAGCAACGCAGTAGATCAGTAACTGATGGTCAACCATGTCGAATGCTGCCAACAGGTCCAACAGCAACAGCACTGCCAATCCGCCCCAATCCAGATGTCTCCAGAGGTTGTCCATGAGTGGGACCAGTGCTGCTTCCATCCCATGGCCTGGGTGAAAGCTGGAATGTAAGGGATCTAACATGGAAGTGTCATCCATAAAGCCCTGCAACTATAGTGCCACCACCCTCTCAATTAATTTACCCAGATAGGGCAGACTGAAAACAGGCCGATAGTTTGCCAATTCAGCTGGGCCCAGAGATGTTTTTTTAGGAGAGGGCGGACCATTGCTTCCTTGAGTGCCCTAGGAAAGAGTCCATCAGAGAGGGACTTATTAATAATCTCCCTAAGGGCACCTCAAAACCCCTCATGGCCAGCTTTAATTAGCCATTAAGGGCATGGTTCAAAGCCTCATGTGGTTGGGTGTACAGTTGAGAGCAATCTGTCAACTTCCTCAAGACTGAGTGAACTGAAATAATCCAAACCAGACTAGGAGACGTGCATAGAGCCTCAAGTTCACTCACTGTCTCAATTGTGGCAGGGAGATCACAGCAGAGAGACAAGACCTTGTCTGCAAAATAGCTCACAAAAGCCTCACAGCCAATGTCCAGTTCCCTAATGTTTGGTCTGCCCTGTGGCAAGACTGTCAAAGACCAAATAGTTCTAAATAATTGGGTTGGGCGTGAGTTCACGGATACAATCATGGCTGCATAAAACTCTCTCTTGGTGGCTTTGATTGCCATCTCATAGAATATCATAAATGATCTATAGCATGTTCTTGTAGCTTAGTTGCAAGAGCACCACCACTGTCTCTCTAGCCATCTTAACCTTCACTTCATCAGCCACAGCTCCTGGGTAAACCAAGGAGCTAGCCTAGAGCGATGTTGCAGAGGGCATCAGGGAGTGATCTCGTCAATGGCTGCAGAGAGTCGGTTGTACCAATCCTCTACAAGCTCATCCAATGAGCCGCCCAGAGGCATCAGATCCCATAGAGCCATCTGAAGCTGCATAGGGTCCATTTGGCTTTGTGGGTGAGCTAAAATATGCTCGCCACCCAAACATGGTCTGGGTGGCCCATTCAGATGGGCCTTCAGTGCATGGTGATCCAACCATGGCATTGCTGTGGCAGTGATCCAGTCCACTGTAACCCCCACCATGAAGATCAAATCAAGTGTGTGCCTGGTGAGGGGGAATCATTACATATTGGGAGACTCCCAGCATTGCCATGGATGACACTAGGTCTGCTGCCTGTGTGGAGGCTGCATCATCTGTATGGACATTGAAGTCACCCAAGTCTATCAGTCTAGGGTGCTCCAATGCCCAGCTCGACACAGCCTGCATCCAGGATGGCAGGCAAGTGGCTGGTGTGTTGGGCAGATGGTACACCACCCAGATAGCCAAACTCTCCCTAGCTTCCCACACTAGGCCAGCACACTCAAGCTTCAGCAGTGGGAGTGAATTGAAGGAGTAAGCCTCCCAAATGAGCAGGGCCACTCTGCACCCCCGCCCCCTGGTCCACAATTGGTGAAGGACCAAATACCCAGGTGGAGCCAGTTGGGAGAGAGCAACTGTCTCCCCAACTCGAACCCAAGTTTTGATAATGCACGCCAGATCTACATGCTGCTTGAACAGGAAGTCCCAAAGGACTGTGGTCTTGTTGTTGATAGATGTGGCGTTACACAACACCAATTTCAGAGGGGGGTCATTTAACCTAGCCCCACTACCTACCACCTTCGGGATGGGATGCAGGCTGGAAGGAGGCTGAGCTAGTCTACTTCTCTGTCTCCTTCCCTTATATCTATGCCTGTTCCTACCACTATACTTTTCTCTCCCCAGGAGCACTGGAATCCCCTGCCCTGTTAGTGCTTTGCAGGCAAAATGCCTGTGAAGGTAGGGCCAAATAAATCTCTTTGGGACAAAGGATTCCAGAACTCTGGGACAATGAGGCAGAAAGTCTCTCTAGACTCTTTGCAATAGAAAACCTTAACTAGATGGAGATGCACTATTTAGGGTCTGTACAGGAAAAGATGCTCTCACAGATAGATATTTTTATCATCACGTAGTCAATATCTGTGTCAGCATGTTCAATGCACTCAGGACAGAAATTCTCATTTAAACTACACAACCCTAAGCAGAGGTACACCTTTTCAAGATCACTACATTCAATGTATTTAGAAGAGTGTAACTTTACTTAGGAACTGAACTGTAAGCAACCCAACAGTGGCACATAAGAAATAACTGACTCCTAATAATATATTAGTTATACATAGTTTTGGAAATTATTCACATAGTTTCAAGGTGCTTCTTCAAGTCAGGACTATACATTATAGGACTGCAGTGTTAACAGAATTTGAAAGAATCATAACACTTTGGTGGATGAGGGAAGCATACAAGTAATCATTCTTGCCTGCAGAATTGGGGTGAAGTATAAGGGAAAAGCTTTCTGGCCTCACTATTTTTTCTACAATGATTAAGTATTTCTACAAAATTATGTCTTATTTTGCATAACTGACCCTCTTTTCCAGTTTATCTTCAGTGTCAAAATGTGGCCATTGAAGTTTTCAAATATGGTAAAGCATCAGTGCATAAAAGCTATGTAACCTATAATACCCTGCACCAGACCTGGTCACATCTGAAGTCCTGTGCTTTGATATTGGATGGTGGGCCAAATTTCTGGCACCCATTTTCACATCTAACAACTCAGCCAAATTCCTAGTTCTTGGCATCAAGCTATTATCATATTAATCCATAAAAGGGGGTATAAACTCAACCCAGCCAACTATTGACTGATTAGCCTCTTGTCTTTCCTGGGGAAATTGTATGCTTCATACTTATACCAGAAACTTGAACACTGGATCCAATCTGAACATATTATTGGACTTGAGCAGGCTAGATTTATGCATGGTTGCCCTATTTTGGATCAATGTGCAATTCTCTATGACCTGGTGGGAAAATACAATTTTAGTGGTTCCCTGAATGTTGCCTTCATTGACCTATGGGCAGCTTTTGACTCCATACCAAGAAACCAGCTATGGACTAAACTGAGAACCACTTCTATTGATCGTAGATCGCTGTGGTTAATTGAAATATGAGGCTGCGTATCAAGGGGAAATGGGAAATTAACAACAAAAAGTCTAAAGCTATGATTTTTCACTAAATTACATCAACCTCCAACTTACAACTGGGAAATTAATGGGCAAAAGCTAGAGCAAATTAAATAATTCTGATATTTGGGAATACTCTTTTGTCATAATCTGTCATGGAAACAACATATAGAGGAGACAATAACCTGTAAGAGGGGTTTTTTTACTCTAAAGGAGGTACCTGCAGCACTCTCAGGGTATAATTCTAAGGTGGGAGCACAGTTACTATAAGGTGCTCCAATCTGGATTCCTACCTGCCATAATCAACTCATAATCAAACAATCACAGGAGCAATATGTTGTTGAAGGCTTTCACAGCTGGAGTTCATTAGTTGCTGTAGATTTTCTGGGTTGTGTGGCCGTAGTCTTGGCATTGTAAGACCTGAGGTTTCACCAGTAGCTGTGACTGGCATCCTCAGAGGCATAACACAGAAAAATGGAGTACTCTCTATGTCAAGGTCTTAACTAGATGGAGGTCTTGACATAGAGAGTACTCCATCTTTCTGTGTTATACCTCTGAGGATGCCAGTCACAGCTACTGGCAAAACAGCAGGTCCTACAATGCCAAGACCATGGCCACACAACCCAGAAAATCTACAGCAACTAATCACAGGAGCCCCACACTGTGTGGCAGGAATCATATTGAGAGCCAAATTAGGTGTGCACTCCATAGAAACAAGGGCCTGGGCATCTGCTTTTGGGTTTTGGCTCAAGTTAACCTTTGCCTCTTTGAGAATGGGCAGGCTCATTTTACTGAGGACGGACACCTTTAAAACAGCTTGGCAGAAATTGATAATCCCTCATTTGGATTGCCTGGGAATCTCCATTAATGATATTGATAGCCTTAGTTTTACCTCTATTAGAAAGTTGATTTTGAGACGTCTCTATGCCTTAGATGAGTCCAGTACTAGATTTAGGGCCCATAGAGTATGTGTTCCACTTCATCTAGGATTGACACACTTGAAATTTAGCCCAGTTTATCTTGATTATCTGACAGTTCCTAAATATAGACAAGCCTTTATGCTGGCTCACCATAACTCAGTTCCAACAGCAGAACTCTCAGGGTGCTTTGAGAGGATTCTATTAGCTGAAATATTCTGTAGTTGTGAAACAGGGAGTCCTGGCACTTTGTTACACTGTTTATTGGACTGTCCAATATTTCAGAGGTATAGAGCCATGCTTGTTTCCCCCTTCCTATAGGACCTGGTTCATTCTCCAGCACACTATAAGCTACAGACTCTCTTCGCTGCAAATGACCATGGTACTACTCTGGCTGTTGCTCTAATAGATAGTTATGATAGTTAGACCCAGATAATTCGATGCTTACCTGTTATAGGTGTGCTCACTGTTATAATTATTATTATCACTGTTCTATTGTTATTATGTTGAGCTGTTAATGCTCATAAGAGCAGAGATATAAAGTACAAAGTACAAGATGTAACCTCTAATGGATGTAGCTTTTATAGTGCAATTGAAATTAAGTTTCAAAAATGATAGGGCAAGCTCATAAATAGTATTGCCAATAAAAGGGTCTTAAGACCTGACCACATATCTAATCCCTTCATTTATTTTAAGGGATAAATTAAGGTCACATACAATATGTCTAGGAGCTGCGGTGGCTCAAGTGGTTAAGACACTGAACTGCAGGCTGTGGAAGGTCAGTAGTTCAGCAGTTCGAGACCCGGGTGCCGCAAGACGGAGTGAGCTCCCGTCTCTAGTTCCAGCTCCTGCCAACCTAGCAGTTCGAAAGCAAGAAATTGCAAGTAGATAAATAGGTACCACTTCGGTGGGAAGGTAACAGCGTTCCATGCGCCTTGGTGTTTAGTCATGCTGGCCACATGACCACGGAAACGTCTTCGGACAGCGCTGGCTCTTCGGCTTTGAAACGGAGATGAGCACCGCAACCCTAGAGTCGGATTCGACTGGCTTTCGAGCAAGGGAACCTTTACCTTTACCTTTACAATATGTCTTATTCTTAGCAAAATTCACGGAAATGATTTATTTTACAGACTTGCTTCTATCATTGCCAATTAATTAATTTAATTTGTACAGATAGGGAGTTGCCCAAAAAGACTGATGTAACCACTTTTAACTTTAAAAGGGGTAACTTCTCTGGTATGAGGGGACATGTGAGGAAGAAATTGAAAGGAAGAGTGGAGAAGGTCAAAACTATTGGGGAAGCTTGGAGACTATTTAAAAAGACAATCCTAGAAGCTCAGAAAAAATATATACCGCAGGTTAGGAAAGGTACAAATAGGTATAGAAAAAAGCCTGCATGGTTAACAAATAAAGTAATGAAAGCTGTAAAAGGTAAGAAGGATTCCTTTAAGCGGTGGAAAGCTAGTCTTAGTGAGGTTGATAAAAGGGAACACAGACTATGGCAAATAAAATGCAAGTCTGTGATCAGGCAAGCAAAAAGGGAATATGAGGAGCATATCGCAAAAAACATAAAGACCAACAATAAAACTTTCTTCAAATACATTAGAAGTAGGAAGCCAGCCAGGGAGGCAGTGGGGCCCTTGGATGACCAAGGGGTAAAAGGAGTAGTGAAGGATGATAGGGAAATGGCTGAGAAGCTGAATGCATTTTTTGCCTCTGTCTTCACTGTGGAAGAGGAGAAGTGTTTGCCCACTCCAGAAGCACCGATTTCGGGAGGGGGTTTGAAAGACCTGAATCAGATTGCGGTGACAAGAGAGGAAGTCCTCCGACTGATGGACAATTTAAAAACTAATAAATCACCAGGCCCGGATGGCATTCATCCAAGAGTTCTGAAAGAACTCAAATGTGAACTTGTGGATCTCCTGACAAAAATATGTAATCTTTCTTTAAAATCTGCCTCCATTCCTGAGGACTGGAAGGTAGCTAATGTCACTCCCATCTTTAAAAAGGGCTCCAGGGGAGATCCGGGAAATTACAGGCCAGTCAGTCTGACATCGATACCGGGTAAGTTGGTGGAAACTGTTATTAAGGAAAGAATTAGTAGGCACATTGATGAACAAAAACTATTGAGACAGACTCAGCATGGGTTCTGTAAGGGAAGATCTTGTCTCACTAATCTGTTAGTGTTTTTTGAGGGAGTGAACAAACATGTGGACAAGGGGAACCCAATAGATATTATTTACCTTGACTTCCGGAAAGCTTTTGATACAGTTCCTCATCAAAGGCTCCTAAGTAAGCTCAATAGTCATGGGATAAGAGGACAAGTCCTCTTGTGGATCAAAAACTGGCTTATAAATAGGAAACAGAGAGTGAGTATAAATGGGAAACTTTCTCAGTGGAGGGTGGTAAGCAGTGGGGTACCACAGGGATCAGTACTCGGTCCGATGCTTTTTAACTTGTTTATTAACGATTTGGAATTGGGAGTAAGCAGTGATGTGGCTAAATTTGCAGATGACACAAAGTTGTTCAGGGTGGTGAAAACCAGGGAGGATTGTGAGGCACTCCAAAGGGATCTGTTGAGGATGGGTGAGTGGGCGTCAACGTGGCAAATGGGGTTCAATGTGGCCAAGTGCAAAGTGATGCACATTGGAGCCAAAAATCCTAAATATAAATACACGTTGATGGGGTCTGATCTGGCAGAGACGGACCAAGAGAGAGATCTTGGAGTCGTAGTGGATAACTCGCTGAAAATGTCTACACAATGTGTAGCTGCAATAAAGAAGGCCAACGCTATGCTGGGGATTATTAGGAAGGGAATTGATAACAAATCAGCCAGTATCATCATGCCCCTGTATAAATCATTGGTGCGACCTCATTTGGAATACTGTGTACAGTTCTGGTCACCACATCTCAAAAAGGATATTATAGCATTGGAAAAAGTGCAGAGAAGGGCAACTAGAATGATAAAAGGGTTGGAACACCTTCCCTATGAAGAAAGGTTAAAATGCTTGGGGCTCTTTAGCTTGGAGAAATGATGGCTGAGGGGTGACATGATCGAGGTTTATAAGATTATGAATGGGATTGAGCAGGTTGAGAAAGAAGTACTTTTCTCCCTTTCTCACAATACAAGAACTCGTGGGCACTCTATGAAATTGCTGAGCAGTCGGGTTAGAACAGATAAAAGGAAATACTTCTTCACCCAAAGAGTGATTAACATATGGAATTCACTGCCACAGGAGGTCGTGGCAGCTGCAAGCATGGACAGTTTCAAGAGGAAATTAGATAAACATATGGAGCAGAAGTCCACCAGTGGCTATTAGCCACAGGGTATAGATGGGAACTCTCAGTCTGGGGCAGGTGATGCACTCTATTCTTGGTGCTGGAGGGGGGCAGCAGTGGGAGGGCCTCTGGTGCCCTGGCCCCACTGCTGGACCTCCTGATGGCACCTGGTATATTTTGGCCGCTGTGTGACAGAGTGTTGGACTAGATGGGCCATTGGCCTGATTCAACATTGGCTTCTCTTATGTTCTTATGTTCTTATGTTCTTATGCTTCTGTCACTGAACAGGGAACACTGCATGACTGGTTTGTTCGTATCTGTGCTCATCAATAATACAGTACCTTTTCCCTACTATAGTTATAAAACAATAGAAAACTCTTACATTGTAACAACAATTACAACTTGTATTGCATGTGGCTCACTTTTCATTATAGCTCAGGGATTACATAAGTGATTAATGATATATACATGGTGGTGGAAAATGCCATCAAGCTGCAGATGACTTATCACAACCCTGTAGAATTTTTAAGGCAAAGGTGGTTTGCCATTCAGAGGTGGTTTGCCATTGCCTGCCTCTGAGTAGCAACCCTCAGCTTCCTTGGCGGGCTCTCATCCAAATATTGCCTTCTTAGCTTTTGAGATTTGACAAGATTGGGTTAGCTTGGATATATGCACATATATAATGTCTGTGTGTAAATGCAATCAAGTTGCAGCCATGTATATGTATGTATGCATATGTGTGTATATATATTACAGATATATATTATATATACAATATGACATTAACCTTTTTCTGCAGGTGGTATGTCTATGAATAGAACAACCATTTCTCTGACTGTATTAGACTTCTGGCTCTTATTCATGGGGGAATTATTATGAGTACTTCACCCAAGGGACTTGATATTCAGTATTTTAGCAGAACAGCTTGGTTTTCAAATGGCGAGATAAATCACATGATAAACTCTTAGTCCTTTCACTGAAAGCTATATAGATTTTTAGTGCAGTTCACTGCACAGGTGCATTTCAATTTCTTTTTCTGCAAATGGTCATATGTGTAACTTGAAAAATCTGTAGATGTTCCTATGCTGAATGGTTATTTGAATATTATGTGGACATTGAAAGTCACTTGAATATTACCTGGTCATTGAAAATCACTGACTGAGAACTATTTTAAAACTAAAATTAATCCTTGCTAGAAATATGGAATATCTGGAGGTCATTTCAATGATTATATATAAACAGGCGAGACACCTAGAAGGAGTAAACTAGCCAAGAAATGTCATAGACAGCTTAATATATATCATATAAGTAGAATAGTTCATTTTAGCCTGTTGCAGCAAAATCAACCAGAATGATGGCACCTTAAAGACTAACCAATTATGTTAGTCTTTTTTAAAAGTTGTGTTAGTCTTTAAGTCAAAAACACTGTTTTCTCTGCCTGAGAAAGGCTGCCCTATGTAAAATCAAAATAACAAGAGGGGGAAATTAATGTGGTTCCTTCTGATCTAGATACTTATTTTGCAAAAGAATTCTAGAAGTAAGATAATTACCTTTGAATGTACTGTGATTCAATTATATCTGTTTTGATTTAGTGGCAGAATGACTTTTCATCATTCCAGTTAGAGGGCCAATATACAATGCACAATTTGTGGTTATTTTCTTTTGAACATATATGAACCAGTGAATGCTTCATCAAGTTCAATAGTGTCTGATCTGACTGGCAGAACCTCTGGGATCTCATGCAAACCTGAGATCCTTGAACTCCGGGATGTGAAAATGGGATCTGTGTGTGCAAAGCATATATTCTACTGTGATTAGTTCTTTGCTGTTTGGAATGGCTGTTCCCTGTAATTCATAATTAATGGGTTATTTGAAATGCAGATATGAAGAGAACCAAATATTTTGTATGGCACTGTAAAACTTACTTATTGCTAATTCAGCAGTGGCATGCAAGCCACAAGTCCTGCATATGGCAAATGTATTAAATTATCCATTCATTACAAGTAATAAGTATTCACTACAACCCCCACTCTGAATTTATCAAAGAAGGTAACCACGCTTTACTGCCTGACCTCAGTTTACCAATCACTTTAGTACAACAATGCATTCACCTAGCATACAATGCAGTAGATTTGTTATTTCTTTCAGCTCTGTTTTTTTCTACAAAGAGAAGTACAAGTTGTTGAGAAAATAGGGGGGAAGGCTGTCAGCTAGGTGTGCGCAAGAAAAAAAAATGGTATTTTTCAGGTTCAGGTATGTTGAACCCAGAAAACATCAGTGTTGTTGTTGTTGTTCAGTCTCGCAGTTGAGTCCAACTCTTTGCGACCCCATCGACCACATCAGACCAGGCCCTCCTTTCTTCCGTTGTGCTCTGGAGTTTGCTTAATTTCTGTATTCCCTGATATTCCTGAATCCCAGTATTGGTATGGTATTACAATTCAGGTAATAAAAGGGATTGCCCTTTTTGGCTCCATTGTAACCTATGGGGACCATTTTAATGAAGAATCGATCTGGAGGATCTGGGGTTCAGGGAGGGGGTGTTTTTTTGAGATAGCAACACTAAATCTGCAGCATAGCTGCTGATGCCTCTCCTACCCACCCACCCAAGTTTCAAAAAAATTGGACCAGAGGTCCAATTTTATGAACCTCAGAAGGAGGTGCCCCCATCCTCTACTGTTTCCAATGGAGTGGGAAGCATGTAAAGGGATGCTGTCCCTTTAAATGCTTCTCCAAGGCATGCCAAGAGTCCAAAGCAGCGAGTTCATCCTGAAGCCTTTTGGGTGACACACTGCTTCGAAAAGGAATGGAGGAACAAAGGCTTTAAATGCTTTTTTTCCCTCCATGCCTTGCAAAAGTCTCAGCTGAGCTGCAAAGAGCTGATCCTCTCTTGCAGCTCCCCACATGGAGCTGAGAGCTCTATCTACACCACCTCAGCTGGGACTGGCTCACAGTATAACTGACCCAAACAAAAGCCAAAAAGATCAGCTTTTTCAGGCTCAACTATTATCAGCTTAAGTAATACAGCTTAAGGTGTTTATTCGGCTTAAGGTATTTATTCAGTTCAGTTTGTACCAAACACAAACCCCTATTGTCAGCTCACTATTATAAATAGGGATGGGCACAAACTGCATTTTTGTGGTTCAGTTTGTGGTTTGTTGCTGAACCATGAACCAATAGGCTGGTTCACACACCAAACTGGTTCGTATTGGTTTGTGAGTCATTTAAAGTTTAAAGGCAATGAGCAAAAAGCAGGGAGTGAAATGTCTGGGAGGCATTTCACCCCCTGCTCTCTGCTCACTGCCGCTTTTGGCGGGGAGCAGAAAACAGGAGGTTAAATTTAAACCAATAGTTCAAAACAACAGTTGAGCGGCAGGTAACTTCCCACTGCTCAGCTATTTTTTGTGAAGAGCAGAAAGCATGGGTTTAAATGGCTTGGCTCTTCAGTTTGCGAACATAGCTTTGCGACCCATGAACCAGCCAAAATTTATGGCATACTTTAGTTTGTGAGCCAGTTTGTGCCATCTCTAATTATAAACTAATCATAAACTTCTCAGTCAATCCTTGCCCTGCTTGAGGATTCTAGTGGAATGCTGGTTGATGCCCACTTGTGGGTCTCAAAATCCTTCTGTTTTGAAGCCATGCTTTGTACAGAGTGTGATCAGAAATGATCCTAAGTCAAAAAAGACACTTGAGAAGTCAGTCCTTGGGAAATTGCTGGTCTCAGCTGTGTATTCCTTCCAGCCCTTCTAGTGTTACCTCTTTCTTTTTAGAAGATGTTGACTAAATTAAAATGTGAAAGCACACCAACTGCTCTGGCTTTTGTGTGAAGGACATTTTTTAAAATTGTTGCCATGACTCAGCATCCTCCAGCACCTTGAGCCTCACATCGCTCTTAACATAAATTTACTAGAGTATAAAGAGAAACGATTTTGAAATGGAACACAATATAGCCATTTGACAGCAGGAATAAGCAATCCCTGCTCTGGTGTCAGGGACAAAACCCCTCACTGTAAATCTAATGAAAGACAGTATTTGTTTTAAATAGGATTTTTTAAAAAAAACTCTGAAACAAGGAACAGCTAGAGTGGTGGTGCAAGCCTGCAACATGCTAAAAGCTGCTTTTCTCTTCATTGCCCATGAAAATGCAGTCTGGTCTTAAAATGCTAATCTGGGCTTTAATTTATATTACTATGCAATCTCCAACTACTTTGCAAATTGGTAGCCGGCCTCCTGACTGTAGCTTCTTATGAACTTAATACTTGCTAAGTCAGTTGCCTGTATCTTCTAGCCACATGGAGCCACAAGGAATATCAAGTCCTCCACCTGCATCTCAAGATTTCTGAGTACTAATGAATGCATGCCATGCTCACTTGACTACATGGCCAGAAACTACATATGACTGTGAGAGACAAATCTCAGTAAAAGTTGTAATATTACTAATTGCAAAGTGATTAACTGTAACTGGATTCATCCTACCATAAACTTCACTCTGAATTGTTTACTTTCAGGATCAGACTGTATAACCTAGCCCCCTGGTGGCGAACCTATGGCATGGGTGCCAAAGGTGGCATTCAGAGCCCTCTCTGTGGGCATGGGCGAGGAGCTGAGCCTGCTTATTGTGCTGCTGCAGCTGCTGCACCAGCCGGCCAAACCCTGGGCCCTGGTTGGAAAGCAAATACCACACATGAGAGGAAAAGACATGCAAACCCCTGGTGCAGTCGCCCCACTTGTTGACATGGGGGAGGGAGAAGAGCGGAATCGCTTTCCCTGTGGGCTCCACCTTCCTCACAGCCTGACACCAACCCACAATCTCTGCATACTCAAAGCCCAGGAGCTGCTTAGCAAGGAATCCCCACAGCCTGACCCCGCCCCTTTAGCCCAGGAAAGCGCAGCAACTCCCCTTCCTTTGCAAATGCGCGCTCCAATCCATTCCCCTTCTGCCCCAGAGGAGTGAGGCTGAGCATTCCCAGGGATGCCCACTCAGGATCGCTGCCAAAAGTTGCATATGCATGAGTGCACCACTTCAGTTTCCAAACCCACCTTCTTTGGGGAGGTGCGCTATTCCTCCTCCCCCTCCTCCCTCTTTGGCTCTCTGCCTGGTCTCTCTTGCTGCACCCTCTAGCATCCTGTGCTGTAACCTGGAGTCCGAAAAACTTTAGTACCCACCCCCTTCGCTTCCTTTCGGGGCTGCCCCGCTGCTTTGGGTGGCATGTCTTGTGCGCCTGCTCAGAGGCTGTGATTAGAAGGGCTGTTCAAGGAGTTAGACATGGAGACTGTTTTGGAGCTGGTGTTGCAGGAGGGGGTGGCAGCCAGCACTGTGGTGAGATGGCTCAAGGCGAGCCAGAGCTACCATCCTGTGGAGGTAAGGCGCAGCACCCCTTCCCCCTAATTATAGCTTCCTGAGACACATAGGGCACCCCCACCCATGATGAAAGACTGTCCCTGAACTTCAGAGCTCCCGACTCTCCAGCGATGAGCTGGGGTGGAGGGACGAGGCAGAAATGAATAGCCACTTCAAAAGCAGTACCCGATCTTGTGCATACTTATTCAAAGTTAAGCACCACTGAGACAACCGAACTTGCTTTCAAGTATGAGAGCATAGGATTGTGCCTTTAGTCAGATTGTAAATTTGCTCTGGCTTTTCACACTCATGGGGATAACTAAAATGCTGTTTGGAGGAGCCGTGTAGGAGGGCGGATGTATGGGATGCACTAAAAGGAAGGACAGGATTGCCCATTGGAAACAATGGGAAACACTTGAAGGCCCACTGGAAATAATGGGAGACAGGAATGCCAATTGACTTGCATGGGCTTCATTGAAATACATTACAGTACAAGTAGAGTTGCAATAAAAATGCGAAATGGATTTTCCATTAGGGTCTCTGGCCCAAATACACTACTCTGGGAATGGAATGAGAGACCACGGAGTGGAATGACAGCCCCAAACTGTAGCAGGGTGTTCAAGAACTGGAATGACAGGTCCCAGAGTGGAATGACAGCCCCAGGGTGGAGCAGGAATGTTCAGGGACTGGGATGAGAGACCACAGAGTGGAATGACAGCCCCAGGGTGAGCAGGAGTGTTCTGGGACTGGAATGAGAGACCACGGAGTGAAATGACGGCCCCAGGATGGAGCAGGAGTGTTCAGGGACTGGAATGAGAGACCACAGAGTGGAATGATGGCCCCTGGGGGTAGCAGAAGTGTTCTTCCACTCCATGGTCTCTCATTCTGTGCAGCCTTGATATGCTTTGGGGGTGTTTCACCTGGTTGAAGTGCTCAAGTTGAAGTGCTTTATTTGTTCATCGGTCAAGATTTGCAGGATCAAAATTTAATTTACTTCGAATCAATCTAGAAGTGGCAGATTCCACTGAGTGTGCTGTTTTTCTATCTCTTTCCCATGGAAGGGGGAAGAGGGCTGTCACTTTAGGTGTGAAAATGTGTAAGATCATGTTGAGAAAGACAGACCAGGTAAATATGAAGGGTCCTGTCCTGTGCTAACTGGAAGGAGTTTGTGTGTATGACATCAAATGCAAACTTCATGCCAAATGCAAACTTTTACCTTTCAATAAAAAGCTGTTTGTATCATTGAAAGCTCTGTTACTGTGCTTTTCTTTTAAGACAAAAGATGTTAATGAATTCTTTTTTCTAAACTAAAACCTCAGTATTCAGGTTAAATTGCCGTGTTGGCACTTTTGCAATAAATAAGTGGGATTTGGATGGCAGTTTGGGCACTCGGTCTCTAAAAGGTTTGCCATCACTGACCTAGCCCTTTATCTTGATCCTTACCTTGATCTTGTAAGGAAGACACCCAATGTCTTGGCTTTGCAAAGTGGAGCATTTAAGTAGACCCTGAGGCTGATTAGTGTTAGGTGCATAGTATGGATTGTATTCAGGTCTTTTGTTTATATTTATTGCTATTATTAAATTCTGTGAAATTTAAATGTTGGACCTACTGTGATTTGGAGCTTTAATTCTTTGCAAACTGTTGTATGTACTTTGGGGTGTGTGTTAAAAGTAGGGATGCTCAAATATCCTACTTCATAGAATCATAGAATCAGAGTTGGAAGGGACCTCCAGGGTCATCTAGTCCAACCCCTTGCACAATGCAGGAAATTTACAAATACCTCTCCCTCCACACCCCCAGTGACCATTGTTCCATGCCTAGAAGATGACAAAAAAACCCTCCAGGATCCCTAGCCAAACCGACCTGGAGAAAAATTGCTTCCTGACCCTAAAGTGGCAATCAGCATTTCCCTAGGAGTATAAGAAAGGGCCACAAAAACTAAGCACTGAGGCAATCCTTCCTGCCCTCCCTCTCATGATCTGCCTAAGTTCACAGAATCAGAATTGCTGTCAGATGGCCATCTAGCCTCTGTTTGAAAACTTCCAAAGAAGGAGAACCCACCACCTCCCAAGGAAGCCTGTTCCATTGAGGAACTGCTCCAACCAATGCTCCCTCTAAGCTGTGAGCAAAAATTCTACTTTGTGAGCTACTGGCATTAAAGTTGTGAGTAACCAATATGGCTATCACATAAATTAGTTTGCTCTGGAGCCATTGTTCCTGAGCAAAGACAAAAATGCGTGAGCCAGAGGCTAAAAAATTGTGAGCTAGTTCACACTAACTCAGCTTAGAGGGAACACTGGTTCTAACTGTCAGGAAGTTCTTCGTAATGTTTAGTCAAAAACTCTGATTTAATTTCAACCTTCTGGGGCAACAGAAAACAACTCTGTACCATCCTCTACATGACATCCCTTCAAGTACTTGAAGATGGTTATCATATCACCTCTCAGTCGTCCCCTCTCCAGGCTCACGTCCTGTTTGCCAGCTGCAAACAGGGAAGCCATTTTTTTCTGTCTATCTATTTGTTGACTCACCCATGACTGTAAGGCAAGTGGTTTCACCCTATTCCTTTGTAACAGTGCAATCAGCCAGGGCCAGTTACAGGTTTTTGTGGGCTCTGAGCAAAAAACTATAACAGGGCCTTCTCTTCCCTTTGGCACAGTCCCTTTCTCCTCTAGCCACACCTGTTCCAATTGGCTCATCTCCTTTGACATTGCCTTTTCTTCTTTAACACTCCCTTTCCCATTTCAGTTTGTTTACTCTGGTAAAAAGGTGGAATTCTCCCTTTCTTCTGTATTCTCAGGCACACTGCTTTTTTGGAAGAAATGGTCAATGGCCTGCAGTGCCTTGGTCCCCCACCACCACCAGCAAAGCTTTTTTCCCTTCCTTTTCTGGCTCCCAGACTTGTATATTTTGGGTGGTGTTGATCCATGGTGAGGATAGTGCTTAGAATCCATTGTGTTGCTAAAAGCAAGCAATAAAGAACACATATATGTGCAGTTATTTTTGGATAAAATGGAAGCAAGGAGAACAATGTAAGCCTCTTTGAGAAAGATGGGTTGTAAATGAAGTAAATAAATATCTCTAAAGATCACTGAGAGGTAAAGTAGTCAAAACTATAGTGACTTGCTCAAGGTTACAAATTGTACCCTAGAGCAAGTCTGAGTAATGAATTAAAAAAACACACCTGAACTCAAAGGTCCATTTCAAGCGCTATCATCATTGAGTGGTTCTCCACTGATCACTCTCCCATCCTAATATAGCACATGCTGTAACTAAACTAGTGCAAAGGCTGACAATTACTGGGTAGAATAGTATCTTGCTATAAGATGGGGAAGGATAGGATTGCATGCTGTTTAGTTTACACTTACAATGGAAAAATAAGATCTCATAGGTCATGTTAATTCATTACAAAAAGAATCAAACAGAAGCAATAGAAAAGGGCCCAATTTACTTGAACTAATGAAGTCCCAGCTAGCTTTTCAATTTTATCTTAAAATTACTTTTTTCAGGATTACAGCAAGGATTTGCAATTAAAAATGACCTCAGACCTTGCTAATCCCAAGAAGAACAATGTGTCAGACAATATCAGTCTTTTTAAATGTACAAATCTTGGCATTTCACCAAGTAGCACCAAGCCACCTCAGGTCTGAGGCTGTGGTCATACTGGCGGCTTGGCATGATATGTTGGTGCCTCAAATTGCGCCAGCATAAAGTGTAGTGGCTCATTTCATTCGGACCACACACCCTGTGGTGGGTTACCTGTGTGGCCATCTGGTAGGGTAAGTATCCACATTAGTGTTGTGCTGCAACCACAGGATGAGCTGTAAGGGTGGGTTTTATTTAAATGTAGGTGGATGGATGCACATATGTGCATATAGGCGGCAACTAAAAAAAAACCCAGTAGCAGAAACAGATCTGCAAGTTCAGATGTCCCATCTGGGTTTCTTTCACTGCAAGAGAGTTCTGGATTTTCCCTGGTGCTTGAAGCGGAGCAGGACAGGCTGCCTATGACTGACCCATGGAAAGCAGATGTCATTGTCTGACTGAGTCCTTTCAAACCACACAGGTAATGCTGGTATGTCGCAACAAACTGCTCATGTGACCGTAGCCACAGTCAGCTTTCCACTGTCAAAGGTGCAGGCAATGGTGTCCCAATTCCTGGTCTTTACTGTACAGACTGAACATGCCAGAGCAGTGTGCACCATTATAATCAGAGATGGGGAGAGATCTACTGAGCTCTAACTCCATCAGCTGGCCCACCTTGCCAACTGCTGGTGCTGGCAGCAATATAATTCATGTAGGTCATGTTTGCAAGTTCCTGATCCTTAGCATACATTCATTAGCCTCCATATCATCTTGAAACCTACTTTACATTCAGTGCCACATAATTCAGTTAAGTCTATAACACCTCTTGCATTCCATGTTAAGACTGCAAACTGCAGACTTCTTCATCGTGCCCTGAAACAGTCTCTTCTTCCTACATCATCCAGACTGATGAAGATCTTTTGGGAACTTGGAAACTTGCTCTGCTGCTTTTGGAATTTTCTACAGACCAACATGTTTTATTTATTCATTCATTCACATTTATAGCCCACCCTTCCTGGAAGTGGGCTCAGGGTGGGTAACAACATTTCATTTACACATATATATTAGTTAATAAAATAAAATTAAATTTGAAACATCATCATAAATATTTAAAATTTTAAAATGTTAAGTCTTTTTCCATGTTTGGATACACAAAATCTTAGTTCGATGGATAGTGTGTTTTTCCTCTAGCATCCTAAAGTGTCATGTATGAGAATTTTAGGGGGACATCTCTACTACCTATTTTGTCTGACATTTCTATATTATTGGACAAAATGCCTTGAAAAGCAATTTATTCTCTGACAAACAACATGAAAGAAAATATATATTCCCAGCTTTAGTCTCACAACAGGTTTTTTTGGAACATCTACATGATTCTAATGGCTTTTTCAGGTAAAAAACTTTGAACTGTAGTTTACATAATCATTGATTCTAAAACAAAAGGGGATGATTCTACAAAGAAGGTTAATCAATCCATTTTTTTTTGTTTACAACCAGATACTCCTCCCATTCTTTACACATGATAAGCAGTCTTGCAAATACATGAAGACCACCACCACCCCATATTATTTGTCCTCACTTCCACTTTCCTGGTTTGCAGTGTGACGATGGGAACCCCCACACACTGTGTGTCACTATAAAAATGTATGGTTCTACCCCTGAGCATGAAATAGGCTTTGCTCACAGAAGACTGTATATTTTCTTGGATGGATATCCCCCTTTGATTCACACCATTAAACCCCCAATAAAAGCCCAAAAGCCCTGCTCTGGTTTGGCTCCAAGTAACTTGCTATAGGAGGACTCAAGGATAGCAACAGGCACTCAGGCTGGAATGCAGTACAGTTGTCAGCCTCCAGGTGGAGCCTAGAGATCTCCCAGAATGACAACTGACCTTGTGAAAAGCAGAATGTCAAAACTACTGCTGCTGCTCTCCACCCCCTATTTCAAATCACCTTTGAACACCCCCCGAAAGCAAAAATAAAGCAAAAAGAACCCTCACTTTATGTGCTGCTTTATGAGGAGACTTGATGCTTGGCACAAGCAGATAGGCTAGGGCACCAAAAGGACTGGGCCATGTGCTTCAGAGACCACAGAAGCAACTGCTTTGTGTACCAAGCAAACTGCAAGGGGAAAGCTGGGGAGGGAGGAGGGGAGGGAGACTCCTTCCCTCATTAGCAAAACCTATTTCCACCTTCCCACCCTCTCTTTTTCCAACCACTTTTCAACACACACACCCCAGCAAAAATAAAGCCCTCAACAGCGCCTGCCTTATGTGCTGAGGGGAATCGATAGCTGCCTGGAACAAGCTAGAAGGCTAACATGCACAGAGGACTGGGCCACATGCTTCAGAGCCTGTAGAGACTTCATGAACCAAGGAAACTGCAAAGGGAATCCCAGGGAGAGGAGACTCACAGCCTCATTGACAAACCTGAGGGGGAGAGGCAGGATGAGAGAGGGAGATTCCCTTTCTCATTGGCAGAAGTCACAATTCGTCAGCTCTCATTGGCCAGAAATTGACTGGGTAAGCCCAGCTTTGATGCCAGGCCTGCAATCAGGTTTCACACATGTGTGTTCTCACACAGCCCAATTGAATTCTCCTTCCTTCCCATCCTTGCTGCACCACTCCTGACTCAGCAATGTAAATACACCACTAAATCAGTCACAAGTCATATAAATCAATAATAAACACTGTTTTTAAACTGTTCTTTTTTTAAAAAAAATCCTACCATTCAGTGTTAATCTAAGTAGTCCTTGGAGTATGAATAGCTACTTATCTGTTTGGACTGGCAGTGTATTCATGCATGCACACTTTTGAGGGGGGGAAATGCAAGTCTATTCAGCAAGCATTCAAGTCATTCAGCACCCAGCTGAACAGCTGGACCCTCTAAGCTTAACTGTTGAACACATTTGCTGTGAAATTCATGGCATGCCTAGTTTAAAGTGTTTAAAAAATGAATATGGTTGTCTGCCAGAGTTTACTTGTGCTTCTGTGACATCACTTCCACCTCCCCCACACAAGCACCATGTCCCTTTGCACTCCCCAGGTGCAATTCCACTGTGAAAGGTCATTGGTATACAGTTTCCCCTTCAGCAAGAGCCCAGTTCGGGTGTCAAATGCTGACTTAAGTGGGCAAGTTAACTTCTCAGTAGAGATGGGATGGGGGAATTCCTGGCTCACTGATGTCTCTAGAGTATTTAGAGGAAAGTCTAGGGAATCCCACAGAGCACCAGACTTGAGAATACAATTGCCTACTGATGAGCATGCATTTGTGGATCTACTTTGAAAGTCTTCCACCCCAAACAGTGTCTTTTTCCATTGAACAATTCATTTGACATTTGTATTGATCTGATGTCACTGCAAAGTTTTCATTTTCTCTGTAATATTAGGAGTGAGGGAGAAACAGGCAGTCTTAAAATGGCACAGGGGCAGTCTCACTGCTAGTGCCAACTGGCATTAACTTCTACACAGTCACACTGATTAACACTGGCCAAGGATCTGGAAGATGATGCTGTGGAGGGGGAAAAGTGACATTATATAATCACCATTGGAACAAACATTTAATTAATTATGCCTCTTTTTTCAAAATAAAAATAGAAACTGAGAAATCAAAGTTGTCAAAGTTTCTCACAAAGTAGTTTGGCATATAGTGAGTCCAGTACCACATACAATAATGCACACACTTTTATTTTGTAAATTTGTCCAGATTAACTGCATCTCAGTAGCTCTCTAGTCACGATCAGTAATATGGATCAAAATTCTCACTTCATTTACAAACATTTATTTGGATCTTTAAAGCCTGTTTCTTCCACAATGAGGACCCAAATTTACTTATGGCATCACTCCCTCTCCCTTCATTTTATTCTTACAACAGCTCTGTGAGGTAGGTAGGTATGGCTAAGAGACAGTGACTAGACCAAGGTCAACCAGGGAGCTTCCATGACACAGTGGGAATTTGAACTCGATTCGCCCAGATTCTGGTCAAATAATGTAATATTAGGGAATGTACTAGAGAAAATCTCTAGTAGATTCCATCCTATTTATGTAGATGTGAGCTCCCATGGCTCCCATGTGTGGTGTCCCCAGAGACAGAGAGGAAAAGGGGCCAGGAACAGAAAGTGGAATGAAGGTGTTGAAGTGTAGGCTGAAAGAGGAGAACTGGGGAGAGAAGAAATGGGCTTGAAGTCAGGAGTGGGGAGCAGAAGAGCAGGGGGATAGATCTTTGAAGCTTAGCTAAGCAGGGCTAGAATGAAAAGGGAAAGGGAGAGAAGTGGCATTATCTTCAGGTCGAGGAACAGATCAGGACAGAGAGGGAGAAGGGAAGGGCAGAGAGAGAAAAAGAGAAGTTCTCTGTAGCAGAACTTCAGGAAGATGGTGGAGAGAGACAGAGTAAGCAAGGGGTGGCTGAGCCATTTTGCTGAGATTAAGAGTGGCTGGACCAAGAGTGGAGAGAGAGAGATTCATACTTTGCCTGATTCTGGAGAGGTGATATCATCAAGGGCTGCGGTGGGAGAGGGACAGTCCTGAGGTGAACCTGAGCTGAGCTGAAGGGACCATAAATTTTTGCCCTGGGCGGAGGCTGTATACCTAAACTGTATGACTTTTTCTGCCACTGGGGAAAAGTTTATTTCCCCCAATACTTGAGTGTTTCCAAGGGGGTACTAATAGGGCAAGAGATGGTGGTGGCCTGTTAAAGATTTGATTAGTTTACTAATCATTTGAGGTAGTCTTTGATTAGAGAGTAACACTGAGCTATTGTTCCACTAACACTGGCTGAGTCCAGACTGGCAGTTTGCCCCGGGAAGGGACCCGTGCTGACAACAATTCAATACCAGAGTAAATGGGACGTTCACACAGGCACATCTGCCTGGCGTCCCCCACCCGTAACCTACCGGTGCTGTTGCGCTTCACTGCCGGATTAAAAAAACACCTGATAAAAGCCGTCGCAAATCCGAAAGCCCGCATTCGTCGCACGTTTCTCCGCTTCCGGGGAGTCTGAACGCGCAGGCGAAAAGCCGGGCGGAAGCCACATTGGGCACGAGGCAGCAGCTGTGTGATTGGCTGTGCTCCACTCCACTGCCCAATGCGGTGCCGGCATTGCAGGGCCAAAAAAAAATATCGGCAAAATGCGCTTATGCGCATGAGCGCTCATGCGCACATACACCCATACACCCACAGCCGAATTAATGGGGAAACGGCGAATATAGCACACCTCCGGCACGGCAGTCTGAATGCTCCCACGCGCCTCCGTCCCGTATCTTCCAGCAGCGGCCCCCGCTGTGTGGACGGGAAAACCCGGTATAGTTTAATCCGGGGTTTTTTTTTGCTGCGACTGGCTACCGGGGCAAACTGCCAGTCTGTCCTCGGCCACTGTTTGTTCAATTTAGTCTGGGTGTGGGAAATCCCATGGAGTCCCCATCCAAGCTTTTAAGGGATGTGACATTTGCTCATGAAGATCTAGTTTACTCATCATGAGATGACACTTCAGTGCACTTATTTCCTATCAATATTATCTGGTTTGATACAAAATGGAGTCTTCCTGTATCTCTGGTTGGGGCTCTGGGGATAACACTGGGTACACCACGTGAGTTTAACTGGAAAATTACAAAAAAAGAAAAGAAAAGAAAAAAGTTCCTTGCAGTCATTTTGGTAGCTCAGAAATCATCACATACATTCCACACTGTTTCTAGTCTTTTGCTCACAAATCAAAAATTCACATTTTTTCTTTTTACCCATAAGAAGAAATTACATGGGGGGGAAAGGTCACTATGAGTAGTAAAATAATCATATGGGAAGAAGATACCTTCCACCTTGGAATACCACAAAATAAATCCACACCCTTTGATGGTTGCTTTTTGGTTTGAAAAAACTGTCCCATATAACATTTAGTTTGCTCCAAAGATAAGCAGAATACAAAAATGATACAGATATTGCAATCAACCAGTCAAGCAATTAAGAGACCTGTAACTAAGGGATTAGATTCCTGATTGTTCCATGTCACAGATCTTTCCTGAAAAACTCACACAAGTTTTCCATTCAGACATGACATTTTCCATTATTGTCATTTCACAGCTATCTCTTTATGGAGGAAGTAGAATGGTCAGAATCATCACAGAAAAGACTACAATTTGTTCTAGTTACATGTACACTGAATGACTGATTCTGGCAATGACAGACAATCAAAATGGCAGATTTGGATTGGTGTCTTTTACACAGCCCATTGTGAAACTATTGCTTGTATGCAATCCCTGAGAAGTACAAGCAATACAGCTAATGTGTCTCTAAAGCTGTGATGGTGGCTCCAGCTCATTTACCAACCCATTCTAGGAATCCTTCCTTCTCCTCATAAATCCTCACTGCACACAGTCCATGCTCGGAAGAAAAGATGGGCTAGCTGAAAATTAATGGATGCCTTTCATGAAGTTGCTCTCCATTTTATTTTTGCACCCAAATGAAAATTTCCTTAGGAACTACAGAAGCTGAAGAAATTGATTTGGAGCCAAGCCTTGGGGCTTTCATCCACCCTACAACCTTGCTTCCTGACTCCCCCAAAGTTCTGCTGCTGGGGTGGGGGGCAGTCAAGGGACTTTCACAAACAGTCTGGAGGTTGAACCGGGGGATCTACAATGGGCAAGGCAGCAAAAATGTAACCTGCTAACAGAAAGACTATTTTGTTACTGTGTATATTGTTACACTGGCAGAATGGCATATTTGACTCCAACCCTGGATTATAAATGTATGAGTGGAATCACGGCACTCCTAAATCTGTCATAATGAGTAACCTGTCCCTACTACAGAACATACAGGATCACCTAATAACAATAATGGAAGCTGTTTATACATACAATCAAGAGTAAAAACTGTTTTCAGCTTTGAAACATTATATTTGTTATACAACTACATGGCAGAAATAATTGCTGAAGTGTATGCAGCCTGAATGAAAGGTAATGATAGTTTAGAAGGCAGTTTCTTTCAAAATCTGCAGAACAAATATGAGGATGGAAATCTAAAATGTGTGTTGAGCTAGGGAAGATTTATATGGAAGCAAGTCCTGTTTCTGTCAATGGCACCTGCTTTCAGGCAACTGGACAAGCCTACAGCACCAGTTAATAAGAAAACCAGCCAACTTCCATTCAGACTTACAATGGGATAGTTATAGTCATAGAGGTTTAATGAATACTCTGTGTCTCTGTGTTGAGTCCCTCTGGATGCATTGATACAAATAGACCTCCTTTTCCTGGGAGGGATCAGTAGGGTCTTATAGCTAAGGGCAATATTGAAGTGGGAGATAAAATACGGTCCATGACTGGCATAGGATTGTGAAATGACATCCACGACTTTTTGATCTCACATGCTCCAAACAATAATACAGTAAAGCTAATGCTTATTAATTTTAAGAACAGATGGGCTGTAATTCATTAAATTTTCCTCCTTTTTAACGTGAACTCCCTAAGGGTCTATTTGATAAGTTTTCCAACACTGAGCAGAACTTCCTCAGTTCTGGGATTGGAGTCTTAATATACCTCCTTTTAAACCTTTTCCCCTTTCTCCCCTTTTTCCATCTTGTATGGAAGTGAAAACTATAATATAATGATGATGACACTCATGTTGGAGTATTTCACCAAGGAAACTCAACTGGCTACATCTCTGTTGTTTGTTCAGAGCTTAATTAAAATATGGCTTTTGGGTAGGAGTTTTACATTTGTAAATGGTAAAAAAAAGATGTTTTGCTGAGCTGATATTTGACGTCTTTTTGGCTGTGTATTAATTAGGCTATATTCTGTTTCGATATAAGTTTCAAACTGTGGTTTTAGGTTTTAAAGTGTTTTTACCAAAATCTGCATGATAGATTTATGATACCACCTTGAAGGTACATACATTTGAAATAAATAAAAATCAGGTCAGAAAATAGGTACTTTGTTAAACATGGGTTTTCCAGAGTTCCCATTTTTAACCCCTGAAAATATTTTGAAACAGTATCATTTAAGTGGTAGGCACCATTAAAAAGTTAACATGCCCTCTCTTGGGAATATGCTATGGGGTCTCTAAATATCTTACATTTGTTCACTTGATTTATGGTATTTACAAACATTATGATCTTTCTTTGTTGGTGCTACACTGATGCATTTTGCTCTGGCTTCAGTCCAGCTTTAATTATCATCCCATCTCATATGCTAAAGTTATCCTAATGGACTGCTAGAGGGGTGAAAGACTTAATTGGCAGAGAACATTTATAAAATATTTTATTATCAAAGAGTTTCTTTGTTTAGATTATTGAGGGAGTTTTTTTAAAAAAAGAAAGAATAGACATGTTCCTCATTTTGTACATTGTACAAAAATCCTAGTTGACAACCTAATCTGTGCATACTCAGGGGATAACAGAACAGGGTTCCCAGTTCCCAGAGCCATCATAAATGGACAGTCTTGCTTTAGCACAGGGAATTTGGGCTAGGTTTATCATCTGCTCAGAAGCATCAGCAGTAGCCACTGAACTGAAGACCTCTACATAGTATATAGATTTATTTATTTTTTTGTATTCTATAAGATGTGTTCTTCATTGCCCTGTAGTAGTGGGCTCAGTTTATGGAATTCTAGGCCTGTGCTCAAAAAAACATTTATTGCTGAGCTAAAGTAAGGCAATCAACCAGTAACCTGAAGTTATGTAATGAAGACTGAGTTCAGTCATCAAGCACATTTCTTTTTCAACTGAAGAAATGGCATTAGAAAGGAATGTCTCCAGCACACATTAAACTTTCCTGTGTGCCCTACTGACAATGGGAAAACTCTCCCACCAGCCAATTCAGAAATAATGAGCTACAGTCAAGAGGTTGTCTCTTTGTTCCCAGTTTTGCACTACAATCCCTGCATGCATGGGTGAGCCAAAAGACTGTGTAAAACCTTGCTGCACATTACATTTTCTCATCATCTCCATCTCTACAAGAGATGTGAAGTAATGGAGCAGTAGGCTAAAGTTGTGACATTAGTGGCACCTAATGCCCCTAGTTCTCTACAATATTCTAAGCTTATACCAGAGCATCTCTGAGCCAATCTAGGGCTGAACAAGACCCCAGTAGATATTAAATTTGGGTTCAGGCTTTGAAAATCAGTAGTCAAATCCATGGGAACCAAAGATCACTATTTCATCCAAGAAGCCCAGGTGATTTCCAGCATTTAGCAATGTATCTTAGTATGGAGAGATCTGAAAAAATGAAAGACAGACAGACTAGCTACAAATATCCAACAGTCTAGGTTGTAGGCATTCATGTTTCCCATTCATGTATCCCATTGTCCAGTACTCTCTGTGAGTTTAGGACTATCCTCAGGGTAATGCTGTCTTCTGCTGTTGAGACTAATGAAAACAAGTCAGGGGAAATAATCCACAAAGGGAACAAAGAAACGGGAACAATCAGGAGTGTTGCCTCCTGGTAGCTTTCCAAGAGATCATCCTGAAGCAGGTTAATGCTTTGCTTTCACATACAAACCACGTCACATGTCTCATTCAAGTCTCTCTCAGCACTCTCCTGATGCTGACTTCACTGCTGAGATAAAACTAGAAGAGAGACCTTGGGAGCTAAGGTTCACATTGATTTGTACTTGAAGCTTTGACATACTGTTCACCACAGTGACAACTCTGTGAATGCCAAATAAGCAGTGTTCAGCTTTTTTCCCTTTAAAGTCACTACTGCACAGCAGTACTCTTCAAAATGACAGCCAGTTGCATTCAGCTACTAAGTCCTTTTCCTCTTATCCAAATAGTAGAAGTCATGTAAATGTGAGTACACTGACATGAACATAAGTTTAATTAAGCAGAACACAAATACTGTCTCATGAAAAAGAAGCCGGAAATCGATATCAAACCATTATAACTACTGAAATTCACTAAAAGAGAGAGAGCGTGTGTTTGTGTGTGTGTGTGTGTTGACCTGTATTAAATTATACATTAGGGATGTGCATTCATATATTTCCAATCCAAAAATGTATCTGAAAAATACCTTATTGGTACATTAAGGTACCTGGAATAATATTCAGGTTTTCTGGAATACCAGTGATTGGGTTCTGAAGAATACCAGAAATATTCAGGAATATTGGGGGGCAGCATTTTAAGGCTCACAGGCCTGTCTTTCTATAGTTTTACAGGTTTCCCAGGTAGTGGGAGAGAGGAGAGAGAGAGGCAGCTCTCCTAGGCAATGAGAGCAGACTTTGGGAGATCACTAGGGTGGTTTGTCTGGTTATAATGATTCTCTCACACTCCTCCATGGCTCGCTGAGCATGGGCAAAGAGGATACAAAGCAGATCTGCACCTTGAGTCCATCTCAGGGCTAGAGGTTTTGGAATGCTACAGCTTGCCTGGGAAAAGTAAGGGGAAATGCTCAGAAGCAGAAAGAAACAGCAGGGAAGTTATCCCATTTTGATTGGCACTATAGTAAAATCCACATTCCAAATTCTGTTCTATTTTTTTTTTAATTGAACCCTAGTTGCTATGCAGGATCACTCTACGTCTATACTGGCTCCCAATTCTTTTTTGAGGCACAATTCAAGGTGTTGGTCTTGACCTTCAAAGCCCTATATGGTCTGGGACCAACATACTTGAGGGACTGCCAAATCCCTTATGAACCTACCTGACTGCTACAGTCATCTTCAAAAGCCCTGCTTCAGGAGCTTCCATCTTTTGTGATTAGGTGAATGGCAACCTGGGAGGACCTTCTTGATCATGGCACC
Organism: Gekko gecko; assembly: GCA_029375565.1. Lineage (NCBI taxonomy): Eukaryota > Metazoa > Chordata > Lepidosauria > Squamata > Gekkonidae > Gekko > Gekko gecko. Next base: position 46,657,009 of record JAPDNY010000009.1, read on the forward strand.
AAAGCTCTGGAACTCCCTTTCCAGAGAGATTCACATGACCCCCTTCGGTTGCTATCTTCCATCAATCTGCAAAGAATTTTAGTTTCATGTAGCATCCTTCAATGATCCCTCCTTCCTAATCAATGTTTTACATTTTAAATTAATTTTCACTCCATTTCTAACTCTTTTTTAAAGTTAATAAGATATGTTTGGGAGAGGGGTTAATTTTAATGGTTTTATAATGTATGTTTTAAATTGTTAACCACTTTGGTGGGCCTTGTTAGGGTGGAAAGGTGGGATACAAGTTTTGTAAACAAATATTTATTTATTTAAAACATTTTTCCTTACCTTTTCATCCCCTGTTCTTAGACCAAGGTCTTGAACAATAAAACCAGAAAGATCAAATAAAAGCCATGTCTAAAAATACCTCCCTTTGACACTTCTTGTGAGCCTCTAGAAATTAAGCAACAAACTAAGTATGCTGGGAATCAGAATCCTCTAAGAGGAACTGGACCTTTTGCTCTAATGTCACTGGGGGAAGCATAGTCCATTTATCAAGGCATGGCATAATCCATTTTAGCCTATATTGGAGCACATACGGACATTGCAGAAGAATATGTATAAGAGAGTCCACTGATTGGAGGGGGCAAGGACATAAACAATTTGAAAAAGGGATCATTAGCAGATAACTCAACAGTACCATTGAAAAGGGGCAGTTTCTGGTCTGAGAATCCAAGTGAAGGGTGGGGTATAAATCCAATGTCTTTCAGACCAGTTTGTTGTGAGAGCCAGTTTGGTGTAGTGGTTAAGTGTGCAGACTCTAATCTGGAAGAACTGGGTTTGACTCCTCCACTCACAGCTGCTGGATGACCTTGGGCAAGCCACAGTTCTGTCAGAGGTGTTCTTGAAAAAGACCAGTTTCTGTGAGAGCTCTCTCAGCCCCACCTACCTCACAGGATGTCTGTTGTGGGGAGAGGAAGGGAAAGGAGTTTGTAAGCTGCTCTGGGACTTCAAGTGAAGGGCAGGGTATAAATCAAACCTCTTATTCTTCTTCTATCATGAATACATAAAGGTCCTACATAAGCTTGAGCTAACCAAGAAGTCTAAATAAGAAGGGAATTTTTCCTTAGATGGAAGGCCCATGTCCTCAGAGCATCATAGAATCATAGAGTTGGAAGAGGCCATACAGACCATCTAGTCCAACCCCCTGCCCAATGCAGGACCAGCCTAAAGCATCTCTGACAAATATTCATCCAGCCTCTTCTTGAAAGTGGTCAGTGAAGAGGAGCTAACCACCTCCCAAGGCAGCTGATTCTTCCTTTAAACCAGGCTGACCGTGAAAAAGTTTTTCCTAATATCCAGCTGATACCTTTCTGCGTGTAATTTAAACCTGTTGCTATTGGTCCTATCCTCTATTGCCAACTGGAACAGCTCCTTTCTCTCCTCCAAATTACAGCCTTTCAAATATTTAAAGAGAGCAATTATGTCCCCCCTCAATCTCCTCTTCTCCAAGCTAAACATTCCCAAGGCCCTTAGCCTTTCCTCGTAGGGCTCAGTTTCCAGACCCAGACCATCATCCTCGTCACTCTCTTCTGCACCCTCTCAATTTTGTCCACATCCTTTTTGAAATAAGGCCTGCACACAGTACTCCAGGTGCAGCCTGACCAAGGCAGTATACAGAGGGGCTATGACCTCCTGTGATTTTGATGCTATGGCCCTTTTAATACAACCCAAGACTGAATTTGCCTTTTTTTGTCATCACATCACACTGACTGCTCATTTTTAGTTTACAGTCCACCCTTATCCCAAGATCGCTTTCGCATACACTACTCCCCAGAAATGTGTCCCTCATCCAGTATTTGTGCTTGACATTTTTGTGGCCCAGATATAATACTCTGAATTTATCTTTGTTGAATTGCATCCTGTTCACAACAGCCCACTTCTCCAGAGTATTCAGGTCTTGTTGAATTTTAACTATATCTTCTTGGGTGTCTGCTACTCTTCCCAATTTGGTATCATCAGCAAATTTAATGAGTAGCCCTTCTACCACTTCATCCAGATCATTGATAAAAATATTGAAAAGTACTGGGTCCAAAACCGAGCCCTGTGGCACCCCACTGGACACCTCCCTCCTATCTGATGAAACACCATTGACCACAACTCTTTGGGTGCAGTCCTCTAACCAGTTCCTTATCCACTGAACTGTCCTATAGTCCAGTCCCCAGTCTTCCAGTTTGCCCATCAGAATGTCATGGGGAACCTTATCAAAAGTTTTACTGAAATCCAGGTAAATGACATCAGAGTTCCCACAAGCCAGTAAGCTCATCACATAATCAAAGAAGGAAACCAGGTTGGTCTGACAAGATCTGTTGGGGACAAAACCATGCTGACTTCCCTAGATCACTAAGTGGTCCTTCAGATGCTTACAGATCGATCTCTTTAAAATCTGCTCTAATATCTTCCCATCAACAGAAGTCAGACTGACCAGCCTGTGGTTTCCAGGTCCCTTTCTTAGAGATTGGGATAACATTCACTCTTCTCCAATCTTGTGGCCCCTCCCCAGTCCTCTAGGAGGCTCTGCAAGTTCATTAGACAGTTCTTTGAGCATTCTTCAGTGCACACCATCTGGCCCAGGGGATTTGTATTCATCCAGTGCAGTCAGGTGCCTCTCCACAACCTCCCTGTCAATGTAAACTGGACATTCAGGTGTCCTGCTATGTCCTATACCATCTCTAGATGGGCTCAAGTTCTTCTGGGAGAAAACAGAGGCAAAAAAGTCATTAAGCCTGTCTGCTTTTTCTCTGTCCTCCACCAGAGTTTCGCCTTCTACTCCCAAAAGCAGTCCAATTGCCTCTTTTACCTTGCATTTGCTTCTCACATACTTGTAGAAGTTTTTCATATTGTAACGAGCCCCCTGGCCAGACCCAACTCTTATCTCTGGCATACATCAGTTTGACCACATGTTTTTTTCCATTGATTTATAGGGGAAGAAAAATGATCCTCCACCTTAAGATTTACAAGAGATAATTTCTGTTCAAAAAGCTAGAACCAGGGAGCCTTATAAGAGTCCCTGAGGGTTAGACTTACCAAGCTACCCTCAGGGGCCTAAAAAATAGATGGAACCAAAAATTAAAGGCACGTACCCAGGGACAGGCTTCAGTAGAGCTAAGTCCAAATACATAATGAAGGGATGATGTTGAAATACACCTGGGAAGCCCTCCGATTGCCCAAAGGAATGAGGACTGTATTTATAGAATTGTCTACAGCAAAAATCATATAGGATATCATACAAAAGTTGTGAAATCACCACTGAGTTAAAAACTCTAATAGCAGCTGGATTATAATGTGCCCCATTAGAAAAAAGAAATGCAAAATTGCCTTCATAGCAGCCACAGATTTGTGAGTGACCAATTGTATATGGCATCTCCAGGACACGGTAGAATGAAATAAAACACCTCAATACCTAAAAGATAGAACCTGAAAGTTCTTTCTCTCATTAACTATCCATATCTTTATTTTGGCTGAAGAATGAAGTGTAAAAATAATAGATAATTCCTCATGCAAACAATAAATATGGAACCTTTTCAAAGCCCAAAGAAGATCAGCCCAGATTAAGGAAAATAAAAGTGAGTTGTCTGTGTAAAGTAAAAGAGGGACTGAAACATCCAGTAATTTAGGTGAATGCAGAAAAGGATCAGTTAAAAAACAACCTGGTAATCAGACAATACAAATTAAATAAAGATGGCGCTAAAAGGCATCCCTGTTGGAAAACTCCCCCCCTCCCCAGACAATGGAGAAGGAAGAACTTAAGTGACCCTCACTTGGGCAGTAAAATCAGCATAGAGATTTTTAATTAACCATAACAATCTCCTGTCAATTGTAGTTTGATTCAATTTATACCAGAAATGGGTTCTAGATATGGAATCAAACGTGTAGAAAAGATCTATGAAGGCTGCTTATAAAAATTCCTTCCTCAAAATGACATACTAATCAAGTGAAATAACACATGATAGTGATCGCGTGTACTATGCTCCTTACAAAATCCCACCTGTTTTAGGCCAATGATCTTAGAATCAGCCATCTAAGACTGAAGCCTGCTCAACAAAAATGATGTGCAGATCTTACCTATGACTGACAACAAACTAACGGGACAGAAGTCCTTAGGATTGTCAAAAGTTCTTAGGATCTCCTGCTTCATGGATTGGGACAATTATATTAGAATACTATTCAAGAGGAATCATACCAGTAGAGTTTACTCTAGTAAAAGGTTAGCCAAAAGAGGCACCCATCAGTCCAAGTTATTAATAATAAATTCTGCTGGAATACCATTAGGGCCTGTGGCCTTCTGAGTATGGAGTCTTTTAATAAGGTTCACTATCTCTGAACATAGGATATCTGCTGTGTGACTATGGTTTTATATTAAAAAAAAAATAAAAAAATCTCTGAACATAGGACTGGCTACCATTCTGGAAGATCAAGAGACATTGTGGCATCTAGATTGTCATCATCATTTAACTTAGAATACAACGAAGAAAAATGCACTATCCATGTCTGGGCTGTAAAAACATGAGAGAGACTACCTCTAGTTTTTAAAGAAGAGGAAACAATCATCCAGAATCTAGAAGACTCATTATACCAAGCAGCCTTGATTAGCATCTGGCAGAATCTCATTCTGGCAGCAGCTTTCTTTTCCTTCACAATCTACTTATAAGCACCCTTAAGAGCCATGAGATCTTTCACTGAACTATTGGTCTGAAGCTGACTCATAAGTTGCAATTTATGGGATACTAGATGTTTAGTGGCCCTACAAGCTCCGTCAAACCAATTATTTCTTGGAACTGCTTTACCAACAGATGGCTTAAATAAAAAAGAGAGAACATTTCCATCAATCTAGAAAAGAGACCAATCCCCTTCCTATGGTCAGTGATACTTATTATCAATATATAAAAAGTCTGACTTTCTTTTGAGTCCAAGACTACTTTCAAAAGAGAATGTAGGGATGGGGACCAGAGAACAGTTCTCAAACTCTTCCCTTGTGTTTCCAAATTGTCCATGGGATCTTTTGTTAGACAAAGGGAACGGATATATAGAAAGCAGCTATCAGGGGCAAATGATCTTCTCAAAAACTCACCAACCCCAAAGTCAGTGATTGAAGGAAGAGCATAAAAATTGAGTAAAGAATAATCTACGATCCTACATCCTCTTATAGAAATAGAGGTAAATTTTCCAGGGTGATCAAAACCCAGCCATCCATTTAATGTTACTAAACCAAAATGTCATGTCCTATTGTCAGGGCCAAGAGCCTGGTGCCAGTGAATGACAGGAAGGCCCCGGCATCTGAGTTTCAAGACACAGTCCCAGCCTAATGCAAGAGGTCTGGGTACCAAGGCACCAAGGTCAGATAGCAAGGCAAGGTTCAAGAGCTGAGGTCTGATCTGGTTCAACAGTCAAGGCACAAATGAAGTCAGGACCCCAGGTGAGCCCATAGAGTGAAGTTAGGTTCAGAACAGAGGTTGCTGCCCAAAGAGTCCAGACACTAGGCAGAGTCTAAGAGGCTGGTCAGGTCCAGAACAGGGTCATTCTGCACAGAGTCAGGATACAAGGCAAAGTCCAAGAGGCAAAGTCCAAAAGGCATTGTTAGGTCCAGAACAGAGATCATTACTCACAGAGTCAGGATACAAAGCAAAGTTCAAAGGCATGGTCAGGTCCAGAAGAGAGGTCATTAGTCATGGAGTCAGGATACCAGGCAGAGTCCAAGAAGCAAAGTCCAAAAGCATGGTCAGGTCTAGAATGAAGGTCAAAGGACACAGAGGCAAGAAGCAAGGCTGTTCTTGGGAGTCACCACAAGGAGCTGGTACAAAAATTGTTGCCAGTGAGGGACTGGCTGCAACTCCTTGGTATTTATGAAATTGCAGCAGCCCCTCCCTGACCAGGTGTTGCTTGTTCCTGAAAGGAGTCATCAGCTCATCCAGCTGTGACCACTTACGGCTGGGTTCTCCTCTGCTCCTGTTTTGCTCTCTTCTCCCTCCAACACTACAACAGCATAGGTGGGGCAATCTCCTCACAGTTGGGTTGTAATTCTGGCAAAGAGCTTGTTATTATCACTGGCTCTGGCTGTAAATTGCAGAGGGTGTCTGCAGCGGTTGACCACCCAGGTGTTTCCCCAGCCAAAGAGTTGAGACATCCATCACCTGCTTCTGAGTTATCTTCAGACTCCCCGTTGGTTAGATCTGACTGAGGGAAGGAAGAGACTGATGGAGCTGAATGGTGAGTCATGACACAAATTGAATAATCAGCTTGAACAACAGCATCCCTTCTTGGCTGATCTTTTGATCTTTAATTCTGTTTTTGAAACAGCCCAGTAAGTTTAAGTCAGCAGGTAAAGCTCAGATTTTACTGAAGAGAGTCTCATCTGAGGGACTTACCCTAGTGTTAAAATCCTCCCTAAAAATAACTTCACTCTAGGAAGTTTCATGAAGAGTACTTCAAGTGGACAGTGTAATTCTGCACAATTAGAATAGAGAGTTTGTACTAGCTGGACGGATATAGATAGAAATAAATACAAAAGTCAGGCCATTAATAATTAAAAAAACTGGTAAGGCCAAGGATGACTGATAGTCGATTTCTAAAACCTTGGCATGAAGGGAGGTAGCCACCAAGTGCACCATGCAGGCCTGGGGGTGTCCCCCCAATCCCTACAATAGCTGGATATAGAATTGTCTTATATCCAGGAAAATTAAAAAGATACTGCTCTCAGGTTTCCTGTAGAAGGATCACCTGAATTTCCCTTAACCTATTTACAACCTCTAAATTTAATGAGAGACTTAAACAGTAGAGACTGTTTATGTGCCCTCTTTGCTTCTCCTAAGCTGAGCCGACTGGCTCTGGAAGGGGACTCAGGATAAGGGAAGCACGCTACCAGAGTGACCCTGAGCCCCAGTCTAAATTGAGGCCCAGACCCAGGGGGTTGCCTGAGAGATATTGTGGTCAACACCCACCTGGCACCCCAGGGCTCTAACAGACGAAGCATTTATGTGACATTTATGTGATACCAACATGCTAGGTTCCAAGAGACTACCCTCAAAGCCCAATTCTCATTTTTTGGTAGTCAGTTGTCTAGAGGTAGTGATGGGTCGACTAAGTTAGAAAGACATGCAAGAGAAGCCACTTGTGTGGGTAGAGGCAGATCAACTGCTGGGGGAGCAGTGGGTCAACTAGATTAAATGAGCACTTAGGACAGGACACTTGTGGGGATGCAATGAAATCAGCTGCTAATTTAGAAACACTGATCAGTTGAGAATGGATCTTGTCTAAAGAATGCTTTCCATTCAATTGCCTCTTCTCATTTGGCCTAAGAATTACACAGGTTTTAGTTACAGCAATTGGGGGAGCAAAAAAAAGAATCAGGGCCAGAAGAAAGGAAGGTTTGTTAATGTCCAAAGGAGCTGGCTTGTTCTTTTTCAAGCTTTAGAAAGTGGCCTAAACACCTTTCTCTAAAAGCTCACTGTACCTGAATAACCTATTTTCCCTTGTCCACAAACAGACTGAATAGCAGAAAAATGAAAAACTGAAGGCTTAGTTCCTTCAGGTTGCACTTCTGGGGGAGCACCCTGCATCTCTGCTTCTGCTGACTGAGTATACCTAAAAGTACCTTTTTCATTCTATCAGATCTTAGAATAATGTTCTGCTGTTCAGCAGGAGGGAGCTTTTTGTATGATTGATACAGCCTTAATTCCAAAGAGTCAAGTTCCAATTTGCTATCTCAAGACTTAATGGGCTGTGGCAACTTCTTAGATCCTGATCTAACTGAAGCGGTCCGATGAGGCAAATAGTCTTTGTGGGGTGTTAACAGCAGGGAGATTCCTTCCTTCTTAAAAACACACATCATGTACAACCCATGATCAAAGGACTTCTTTTTCGTAGCCTAGATAGCTCAAGGTGTTGCTGTGGAATAAAAAGAGGGTAAAAATCTCTTCACTCCAATAGAAGACTAGGTAGAAGCACCACAGATTTCAGATCAGTGGCACCTATGGGTGTGTCTAACAACTAACTCAAGTTAGCTTTAGCAAGGCCTAGAGTATGCCAAGGGGGAACAAAACCATTAAAGGGTTTAAACTTTCCTTTCTTTCCTCTCCCTGTAACTTAACAGCCTACAAGTCACATGTCAGAATACATAGATATAGCTAAGTCACATGTGCATTTTTTAAATCTTGCCTGACAATAATATCTTCAGTTTATTTTCTTCTGAAATATTCTGTTGATGATCAGTCCAGGGAGTAATATATTGGTTACAAAGTAAAATATAACAGGGGCAGCTAAATAGGATATGGGCAATTGAGTCAACTTGATCCTTATAATAAGTACAAAAAGGTACTCAGGAGGGGCTCTGTTGAAGTGGCCCTTCATCTCAGCAGAAGGTAGTGCACTGTATCTAAGTAATAGGAAAGAGTGACAATATTTTGAAACTATTAAAAGAAGTATTTAGGCAATTCAAACATTTTTATTAGATAAATGGAAGTAAATAGGGGAGAATTTCACATCAGCCTTGAGTTTTAACATAGCCCAGTCTTTTTAAAATAATCAACTTTGTACAGGTAGAAGGATTTTTTTTCAATGGATCCCTGGAATTTAGGCTCAGATTCAATATAGCAAGCTTTGAATCAATTGGACAAAGCCAAGTTCCCAAGTAAGAGTCAGCTGCTACTAGTTGCAGCAGAGATGGTAGAGTATTAGACTAACAGAGTAATAATCTGACCCTGATAGCATGATAGCATGCTAACGTTGAAATATGAGGGAATCCAAGCTCTAGTCACACCACTGCTGAGGATACACATGGAGAAAGAGAAAGCATCTTATGAAAGAAAGTTTGCTGGAGTTTATCAAGAGGATCCAGTGATTCATTGATCCAGATTGAGGCTGCACAGAGCAATTTAGGAAGAATGATGGCCTTATATAGCTTCAACAGAAGTGGAAAAGTGGCCACCTTTGTGTTACCCAAATAGGCAGTCTCCTAATTATTTGGGGGGAATTAGCAAAGGAGACAGAATGAAAGACAGGTAACTGGGACTCTCCACCTATGTATACCAAGATTTTTCCCTTCAAGAGAACTCTTCTTAAAATAAACCAGGCAGATGTTCAACCAGAAAGATTTCTATTAAAAGGGAAAAGAATAAAACCAAAATGCACCAGTAGACACGAGACATATACAAGAGTTAACTTAAAAAGTCAGGGAGAAAGGGGAGAGTTTTTTAGAGAAGGGTGATAATTACCAATCTTGAAGAGGTCCATAGAAGCAGCAAGTTGAAGAGCAAAATGGGTAGCATTCAGGAGATGAGACAGAAAGAAGAGCCCACAAATTGTCGGTGGAAATGATGCAGAGGCCAGCAAACAATGACTAAATGGCTTAACCAAAGTTAGACAAAAAAAGGTGTGAGAGGCTTGATGGCTCGGAGGTTGCACGCATGCGTTAAACCAAGCCGGCTGTGTTTCCTCCGAGCTCCTCCTTCAAACTAAAGAATTTATAGCTCAAAGTTTGTAAACGCTATGCAAACCCAGATAAGAAACTGATAACCAGGGAGCAGCTGGTTAGAACATCTTCAGAGTGGTAAGAACCTAATTTATTGCTGCATTAGAAAGGAAAGCCTTGAGATTCTTAAGGCTGCTCCCAAAGCTTTGAATCAGATATGGCGAAGACAATTAAGGACCTATCTGAACAAATTGCAGGACTCCAAAACACAGTCCTCACCTTTCCAGAAAAAATTAGTGGTGAGTTAAACTCATTACGGGGAGAAGTTAGCAAAATAGGCACAGAAATAGCCACTATAAAGCAGATGGCTATGACAGCCAAACAGCTCGCTGAAGCTAATGAGCAAAAAATAACCTCTCTGACCCACCAAATAAATGACTTGTCAGACAGAAATAGGAAAGCTAACCTTATCTTATCAGGGATATGCGAAGAAATTTCTGTAAATATACTGGAAAAGTCCCTGATACAGTGGATGCAGACAAATGAAGTAGAGGTAAAAGCAGAAGATGTTGAAAGAGTGCATTGACTACAAAGGAATGGGAGGGGAGGGGCCCCTAGAGATGTAATAATTAAATTTGCCAGAGAGAAAATTCAACAGCAAATATATATGGCACTAAAGAAGAGGAAAGACCTGACTTTTAGAGGAAGAAAAGTCTGGGTGAGACAAGATTTTTGTCAAGAGACCTTAAGGGAAAAAAATCTCATGCGCCCCTTTGCTCAAAAGCTTTATGCAAACAATGTTAAATTTTCATGGGGCTATCCATCCTCTATAATCATATTTCGGGAAGGAAAGCGACTTATGGCAAGGAAAACTACAGAGGTAAAGGAACTACTTAAACAATTAGGAATCAACACAGATGACATGGGAGAGCAAGAAATGGAAGAGGAATCGGGGGTTCCTGAAGATAGTGATGAAGGAACTTCAGAGAGAGGAGGGAAACGCCTCAGGACCAGCTCCCAATAACCAATTAAGGGAAGTATACCTTTATTGATTGAGCTAATGATTATTATTAGTATTATTATTTTTTACAGTATCAAGGAGGAGGAGGAGGGGGGTGCATGCATCCCATGCAGTGGAGAGAGGGGAAGAGATTTTCTTTCCATTTTCACTCTCAACCACAGGGGGGAAGGGAAGGGGAAGGGTAAACTAATTAACCATTCAAATTTTTCACAGCTACGAGATGTCAAAGCCTTAATTGATGTGGGATATGGATAAAACAATAAAAATTTTATCACTGAATGTCAATGGTCTAACATCAGAAATTAAAAGATATAGGGTAGTCAAGTTGGCAAGAGAGCAAAAAATAGATGTTCTGTGTTTACAGGAAACACATAAGAAAAGAAATGACAACAAGCCTTTGCTAAAAGACTCGACCTGGGTGATGTTAGCGGAAGCTAGGAGCCACACCAAGGCCAGAGGAGTGACAATAATGACTCATAAGAAACTTAGAGTAGGGGTACTAGAAAGAAAGACAGACAGGGAAGGTAGATATGTGATGGCTAAACTCAGATTAGAGGGGAAGAAATTTATATTGGTAAATATATATGCACCCAACAAAGGACAAAAGAAATTTTTAGCCAGGCTATTTAAAAAAACTAAGCAATTCGCAGAGGGAGAATTAATTATGACAGGAGATTTGAATATGGACCTGACCAAAAATAAGGCAATTAAAATAGGAGATTGGGGCTTGAGGGAAGCACATGAATTGATAGGACAGCAGCCAAAACCCACCCATGTATCCAGCTGGCACAAAACCCCATCATGCATAGATTACATAATTGTCGAAAAAAGCAGTAACCTGACTATAAAAAAAATCATAACGCACCCAATTTGGATATCGGATCATGTACCAATCACTATAGAAATAGAAGGTAATCAAAAGCCAAAAAGTAGAACTTGGAGGTACAATAATTTAATAATGGCTAAAGAGGAAGATAGGAGTTATATGATGGAGCAGATAAGATTATACTTTGAGGAGAATAGAGGGACTGTCCCAACTAATACCCTGTGAGATGCCACAAAGGCGGTGATAAGGGGACACTGCATAAATAAGGAAAAGTACATCAAAAGAGAACGCTATCTAAAAAGACAATCTAAAATTCAGGAACTGGAGAGGTTGCAAAAGGAACAAATCAACAATCATGATTTAAAAGTACAGAGTCAGATAACAACAATTAAAAAACAATTAGATGAGTTGGATTCAGTTGCATTATGGAAGAGAGAAGCAATGGTAAGAAATGACTTAAGCAAATGATAAAGTGGTCAGTAAATATAAATAATGAAATATCTATGTCATCTTGGGAATATTTGTAGAAAAAGTCAATGAAAATTTCAACTTGTTTAAATGTTAAAGAGAATTGCTATAAAATGATGTACAGATGGTATATGACTCCTAAAAAAATTGCTATTATAAATGATAGCATGTCTAACAAATGTTGGAAATGTAAGAAAAAAGAAGGGTCTTTTTACCATATGTGGTGGACTTGTGATAAGGCTGTAAGTTACTGGACTGATTCATAATGAGATACAAAAAATTTTGAAATGTACTTTTAAGAAAGACCCACAGATGTTATTGTTAGGTCTTAAAATGGAAGAAATAAATGTAACCAAGAGAACACTATTATGGTATTTGGTTACAGCAGCCAGAATGACTTTTGCACAATGTTGGAAGCAAGAAAAAACACCTGAAACATGGGAATGGATTAAGAAGATGTTGTTTATGGCAGAAATGGACAAATTAACAAGAAAATTAAACAACGAAGAAGATGAAAATTTTTTTGAAGATTGGAAAGACTTTCAAGAATATCTGTTGAAAAATTGGGATGTTAAACGTGGTTTGATTTGTTTTGACAACTATTAAGGAGAAATTGAAAGGGACTAGACTTTTAAATTGTTACCATTAGTAAGAGAAAGTAAGTTTAGTAGTAAATGTAACTGAATAAGAGAGATATCAATGGGGTTGGAGCACTGCGGGAAGCCTTGTTTGGGGGGAGAGGGCGAAAGGAAATGGATATGTATTTACTTAAGTTGTATGAACATGGAAAATATATCCAATAATAAATTGTATTTACTAAAAAAAAGAAATGACTTCCATAGAATAGTATTAATTCGGCCAGAAGGTTAGCTAACTATTTGAAAAACAGCAAGATAAGGCAAAAGATAGAAAATATAAAAGTGAATGGCCAAAGAACTGGCAACTCAAAAGATATAGTAAAAGCCTTCGAGACCTTTTACAAAGAGCTGTATAAAAAAAAGGACATAGTCATATATGAGGAAGATATAAGAACAACACTTAAAGAAAATGATAAAATTATGTTAAGGAAGGAAATAACACTACAGGAGATAAAGGATGTAATTAAAGAATTGAAAAAGGGCAAACCCCCAGGCCTAGATGGTTTCACAAGTGAATTCTATAAAGAAACGGCAGATATATTGGCCCCAGAGCTCCAAGAGGTATTTAATGGAATACTGAAAGGGGAAAAAGCCCAGATTCGTGGAGGCAATCAGAAATAGTGGTAATCCCTAAACCACATAAAGACCCAGAGGAAGTGGGCTCATATAGACCTATTAGTTTACTAAATCAGGATTATAAAATCTTTGCAAAAATATTGGCAAATAGATTAAAGAAGATCATACCTAACATAATAAAGGAGAATCAATATGGATTTGTAAAAGACAGGAATATAGCCTACCCCATAAGGAGTATTATAAATGTATTACAACATGGCCACACACAAAAAGCTAGGCCTCCTGAAATTAGATGTCTACAAAGCATTTGATACACTCTCCCAGGATTTTCTGTGGCAGGTAATGACTAAATACGAGATGGGGGAGCCATATATAAAAGCGATCCAAGAAATATACAGAGAAGGGACAGCAGTGGTGAGAGTTAACAAAGAACACTCACAATCCCTTAAGATTCAAAGAGGAGTCCGGCAAGGATGCCCTCTCTCGCCCCTCCTATTTATACTAGCAATAGAACAGCTAGCTGAAAGAATAAGAAATTCTGCAAGGGTGGAAGGATACAGGGTAAGGAAGGAAGAAATGAAAATCAATTTATTTGCCGATGACATTATAATCGCTATGACAAACCCCAAAGAGGCAATAAAAGAAATAAAAGTTATATTAGAGGACTTCGAAAAATGTTCAGGACTGAAGGTAAACATGGCTAAATCAGAAATTATGTATCTTAATGTGACCAAAGAGGAAAGGGAACAAATACATGGGATTACTAATATTGGAATGGGTACCAAAAAATTCAGATATTTAGGTATTGTACTACAGAAGAATATTGATAAAATATCAGAGAACAATTATAACAATGTCTGGAAGGAAATAGAAAAAGATATGAAAAAGTGGAAAAATAAAATAATGAATATATCTACTAGAATCAAAAGTGTTAAAATGTTTTGGCTGCCGAGATTAATATACTTCTTCCAGATAATACCGCTAGGAATGTATACCAAAAAACTAGACCAATGGAACAGAGTGATTAAGGAATGGATTTTCGGCAGTAAAAAATGCAGAATACAGAGAAAGATAATCTACAGCCATAGATCAGAGTTGGGATGGGGAACGACCTAGGTATTCAACACTAACAGTGTGGAACAAGTGGCAGCCCTCATGGCTTAAAAGAACCTCAAAGTGGGCACCACTAAAGTCCCTCTATAACGAAACAGGAGAAAATAAATGGTGCAAACTCCTGAGATCAAAGGGATATTATAGGCTAAGAGACTTATTTAGAGGAGGCACTCTAAAACCAGCACAGGAATTAATCAAGGAGATAGGCAAACAACATTGGTTAAAAATTACAGGCCTTTATAGAATGATTAAGGAAGTTAATGAAAAAGCAAATATTTGGACAGAAGAACCAATTGAAGAAATACATAATAGGATGCAAAAATTTAAACAAGGATTAGCAGGATATATTTACAAGAAAATGTTATCCAATAAAGATAAGGCGATACTATATTTACAGAAAACATGGAGTAAGGAAGGCCAGATATCGGAAAACGATGCAAATAGAATAATGAAGGGAATAGAAGAAACCAAAATAATTAAATTTAATGAACTGGAACATAATTTTTTCACAAAGTGGTATAAAACATCAGCGCAGATAGCAAACATGTTTCTGGGATCGAGTCCTATGTGTTGGCGCTGTAAACAATTTAAGGGTTGGTTCTCCCATATGTGGTGGGAATGTCCAGAAGTGAGAGGTTTTGGGCTAAAAATAATACAAACTATAAAGAAAATATGTAAAATCTCATTGAATGTAGACTTTAAACTAATGTTAATGGGTATATTAGGAAATAAGGTAGTCAATAAGGAAACCCAGGCTATAGTCAAAGCTATGGTGTTAGCAGGCAAGACAGTGATAGCTCTGGGCTGGAAAGAGCAAATGGACAATAGATACCTGGCACACTTATTTGTTTGAATTTGTGCAGTTGGACATCATCGAGAAATTGCGCCAGAAGACTACATGGGAGGATAAAGCTGAAGAAATTAAAGCGAAATGGAAGACCTATCTAAAGTGGATAACAGTGGAAGGAAGACAGGACATTCGGTGGAAGATTCAGACTTTGTGCCCGTGGCTGTGAATAAAGGAGTAGAGGGAGGGAGGGGGGAAACCTATCGAGTTATGTAAAGTAAGGAGACGAAAGATATTATGTAATATATAGAAAATCTATACAAAATAAACCTTTATAAAAAAAAAAAGAGAGAGGCTTGATGGCTCTGCAAGCACTAGACAGGAAGGGCAATTCATGAAGTAAAAGGTTTAACCATTGGCTAACTGCCACTTAATTGAGAGGTGACAAGTGAGAGGAATTGAGGCTGGGATTATGGGATTATGCTGAATGAGTCAATAGGTCCTGGGCAACCCATTGTCCTAAAGTCATGCATCACTCCAGGGCAAGGAGGGAGGTATTGGCCAGCTAGCTGCTCTTGACATGAGTTTTAAAATTGCTTTCCCAGGCTAATGCCTGGCTGGCATACATCTTGGTCCATTTTGGCCCAAGCAGTACCCTGCATGTCAAATATTGGGGTGATATTAAGAGGAATATCTCTCTCTCTCTCTCTCTCTCTCTCTCTCTCTCTCTCTCTCTCTCTCTCTCTCTCTCTCTCTCTCTCTCTCTCTCTCTCTCTCTCTCTATGGGAAGAGGGCTCTGATTGCTAACAACTGGAATAAAAGAATTTCTTAAGAGTGGTTAATGTCATTTGGGCCTCTCAGATAACAGAATATATATGGTGCTTCCAAGATAAATCATAATTAAACATAACACTGAATATTAAACTGCCTGACTTCTTCAATAGCTTCTCCATACATTTGCCAGAAATGTTCCTTCAAACTCTTTGACTTAGAGAATCTCAGGATCTTTGTGTTGGCAAAATTAATTGTCAATGACTCTCAAGGGCAAAAAAAGCAAAAATCGTTCATAAGTTTCTTCTAGCCAACCAAGGATTGGCTGAATAACTAGCGATTTCTCCTTCTTAAAGCCCTGTCTACTTTGTAAGGGCCTAGTTGAAACAACTGGACTATCCTTAAATTGTAAGAAAGCCCGTTTATTGCTAATTTCAGTCTTGTATTATATCTGATACTTTACAGAATGTATCTTGAAGAAAACATTCTGTAAAGTATCAGATATAAGACAAGCCTGATCTGCCAGTATCTTTAATATGGAAATAGCCGGGCTAGGACTAGAATCAGAGTCCTGCCTACTTAATTTTGGACCTGGCATCTTACCCAGTGAATCAGGAGACTCCTTCAGGGATCGAGTCAAAGATAAAGAACTATTCTCTAAGCACTGAAATCAATTTTTAGTTGCCAGCTGGGAAATTAAAAAAACATCCACCCTACTTTGTTTACAGTATGAGCTTGCTATAGCCCTGAAGGGACACACTCTTTTTTGGCCCATTGAATTAAAGGGTGCTTGAAACAGAAAATTACCAAATGGAGAACAGGAAAAGAAAAGTTAAAATATAGCTAAAAGTTCAGAAAATCTAAAAATCTGGGATGTATACAATAAAGCTCTGTGACTCAGAAATTACAAATACATAACATATATATACAAGAGCTAACTACACAGAGAATAGCTAAACTAATTTCCTCTCCTCTCCTCAGAAAACTAGTCTTTCACCACTCCTTAACCTAATTATTGAGGCAGGGAGGGAGGAGGAGAAGAGTGGAGAAGATGAAAGTGCTATTTTCAATGCTGCTACTCAGTTACTAAAAACAACCATACCACTCAACAAAATCAGCTTTAACATAGAATAACAAAGACGAGACAAACCAAAGATGATTAAAACAGCTCGTGAAGAGTGTAAATAAAATAAATAAAAACTGAACATGGAGTGCAGCCCTCAAATGTCTTTCACCAGACGATAATTAAAAATCATTAAAATCATTCAGGTGGGCAAATAATTAAAATATATTCAAATAATGATTAAAACAAATTAAAACAAAACAAAGCTCAACGTTATAAACTAAAAATGAAGTGAAGGTCCCACACTTAAAATCTAAATCAAATTAGGCTAACAATCAAAATTCCCTCAAAGTCTTTTCATTTACTCAACCTTCATGCCACTCCAATCTCGCTCAAACAGGGGAAAGAGAGGAGATTTTGGCATTGAGACTATAAAACAAAAGAGGAGGGAGTGAAATAAAAACTAAAAACTGAGTAAAAGAAGGCTAAATTAAACAGAGAACAAAAGACAAAAATAAAATATAGTGTCCCAAGGATGAGCACTGTTGCCAGCACTGGTGGCTTCAGCTAAAGGTTATTCCCTTTGGATGTGTTTTAATACCTCACAGGCCACAGAAGGACACCTAAAATATTTCATTTGTGGCTTAAGGCTCCATATTTAGAAAAATACAAAAAAATCCAGTAAATCCACCTCTCAAAGAAAATTGTCTGCATCCTATACCCCACTGAAAGCCTTGAAGGAAAAAAATGGCCTTGTAGCACCTTCTTAAAAAGTTCTAAAGATGGTTTCCCTCTCACCTCTTCAGGGACCATGTGGGAGCTAGCTACTATAGGAAAGTATAGGGTCAAATTCATGCCAGGCAGACTACCTGTCAAAGTATCAAGATGGTTCTTCAAGGGTTCAAGTAAAATCTTTGCCAACTGTGCTGGTATTTTGACTTGCTGAAGCCCCAGTCATAAAAACCTTGCACAGCACTTCTCTCAACTAAGCCCCTTCCTAGAGGAATTTTATAATCTAAACCCAGTAGAATCATCCAATCTGCATCTGTTTTCATGCTAGATTCACAGTGTGTCCTGCAATATATCCCGGAAATTATCAACCTTTTAAGGTGTCCTCCCAATCTATTCAAAAGGTGGGAACTGGTGCATAATAGCATTTTGTGACATTCAATTATGGAAATTAATTCAGAAAAGGGATACTCAACAGCTTCACTGATAGCACTGAAACCCACCTTTTGGAGCACTTTATGACACCTTAATGGTGTTACAAGCTATGTATACTCTGTAATCCTTGCTCACCCTGTAGGTTGGTTATTTTAATAACAATTCTCAGATCATTTCCTTGAGGGCTGAAATGTTATTTTCAAAACTTAACTGAATTAAAGTCTGTCTGAACCTACATAGGCATCATATGAACATATAAAACAGCCTTGTATGGAAACTGATTATTGTCAGCAACTCTCCTGGGTTTCAGGCAAAGAAAGACCTTTTTTGCTATCTCTAATCCTTTCACTGGAAATACCAGAGACTGAATTTAGGGCCTTCTGCATGCAAAGCCATGACCTCCACCCAAATCAGTCCAGCATTCTTTAAACATTCCTTTTTCCTTTTCTACAACACAAAAGATGAATGATAACATATCATGATTGCATTGGCTAGTTTCTACAAGCACAGTCTCTGCCCGGAAATCATGCAAATATGGATACTATATATCATCCACTGCATACTACCTTTTTGCATTGGTTTTAAGCACAGATACAAAGTAATGTTTTTTAACTAAAAAGTGGTAACTGACAACTTGTACCAACATCAAAGACCTAGTTCTCATAGAGATAGTAGAACTGCATCTATGAAGAAGACTCATTTCAGGCTTCTAGCATGGCTTGATCAAATGCTCATACAAAAAAAAATGTCCTTTTACAAAACTAGCTTGTCTGAACTAAAGCTATGCATGTGTTCCCCTCTTGCTGTCTATTTAGGAAAGGGAATTTCTTTTTGCTCTAGAGCTATCACCTAAGCTTTGCCTGTCCATTTAGCTAGAGGTACAAAGGTATACACTGCTGGAATCTACAACCATTCCTTCCCTTAATCATTTTCCTGTCAATTCTTTTACTTTTATGTCCCTGGCATGCTTTGTGAGCACTGCTCTCCCAAGCTGGGCAGCGTCTACCCACATACAGCATCAAAACTAAATGCTACAGGCTGTGACCAAGTTGGATGGGTTCTGTGGTAGCATGGGGCCAGGAAGTATACAATTGTCCTGATGATATGTTATTATTCCAAGTTTTCAAATACATTAATTGATTTCTAAGGGCACAATATCTTTTTGCATGGTAGCTGCTGTTCATGTTGAATGTGGACTACATTGAGTGAGGAGAAGGACAAGCTAAAGAGCCATGCAATTAGCATTTTGTGTGTGTCCTCAAATGACTTCATCCTCTCATACTGCAGGTAGCTTGCTGTCAGAGTGAGCAGCAACCAACACTTGGGACCTGGAGGTAGAAACCACCAGTATATTTCAGACAGAAGGGAACCTTTTTTTTAGATTAAAAGTAAGGCTGTGCAACACACACACCCTCACTGAGAAATTGTATCCACTTTACAAAAAATCTTTCCATCTGTAAAAATGCTTATGTGTTCTGGCACAAGGGGAAACATCCAAATTTTGTATTACCTTTATACAAGATGTGTTACAGCAGAATAAAAATTATAGATTAACAAGTGGGGGACCCATAAGGATTTGCAGGGTGCATCTCATTTTTCTTTCTACCATCAATTCCTTTTTACTTTCCATTGCGGCTTTTTTTTTTTTTTTTTTTTTGAAAAAGAAGTACTGGAACTCTCAAGAAGGAAATGAAGTTTTCAATCTGTATACTGAAAACTCACAAGCTTTTAAAACATTTTTAAAAGAATTTCATTGAAGCAGTTCTGGAACTCTTATTCTGGCATGTTCCCCTAGGAAAAAAAGCCATGCTTTCCATATCCTCTCTCCAGGGCCGGTGCCAGGCTTTTTGGCATCCTAGGCAAGGCTAACTACTTGCGCCCCCCACACACACACTGCTAACCAATTTTCAAAAACAGATGAATTCTAGAGAAAATTAAAAGCACAAAACTTGACATTGCTATTTTTTTTAAAAAAAAGTGAGAATAAGTAAAATGACAGCCTTTAGTTTTCTTTCTCAAACAGAAAAGTTTTAGTGCACAACTCACTGATCATTTCGAATGATCCTGTGAATCGTGATGTCAAAAATTAAGGCTCTTGAATGCTTCCATTTCAGGCACATCAAAATCTCATTTTGTGTGCCTTTTCCTTTGCAAATTTTGTCACCGATTCCTTCAGGTCAAGTGCAGATGCTTCAGTGATTTCAACTGATATAACTGCCAAATCAAATAGTCTCTTTTGCAGCAGTAGTTCTCCTACAGTTTTCTCAGTTTTGTGATTCTTGATGTCAGATTTGTGTCCATTTACCCTTTGGTGTAGGGTTTGACCTGTTTGTCCTATGCAGAGAACTGCAATTTACACATCCTACTGTATTGTTATTCCAGTCTTGCTGTTTTTATTACTCAGTGACTTATTCACCTTTACTCTAATAATCTTTTCCTGACAACTAACTCCCCCTATCTGCATGTAACATTTGAGGAAATCTATTTCAGTATATGTGAAGAAGAGTGCATATGCTAAGAACATAAGAGAAGCCAATGTTGGATCAGGCCAATGGCCCATCCAGTCCAACACTCTGTGTCACACAGTGGTCAAAAATACCAGGCACCATCAGGAGGTCCACCAGTGGGGCCAGGATACTAGAAGCCCTCCCACTGTTGCTCCACCACCACCAAGCATATAGAGCATCACTTGCCCCAGACTGAGAGTTCCTATCTATACCTTGTGGCTAAGAGTCACTGATGGACCTCTGCTCCATATGTTTGTCCAATTCCCTCTTGAAGCCATCCATGCTTGTAGCCACCACCACTTCCTGTGGCAGTGAATTCCATGCGTTAATCACTTTTTGGGTGAAGAAGGACTTCCTTTGATCTGTTCTAAGCCTTCCGCTCATTCATTTAATGGAGTGTCCATGAGTTCTTGTATTGTGAGAAAGGGAGAAAAGTACTTCTTTCTCTGCCTGCTCTATCCCATACCATGCATAATCTTGTAAACCTCTATCATTTATATCATTTGATTTATAATCCGCCCTCCCCATGATGGGCTCAGGGCGGCTAACAGTCTGGGCACATGTGCCGGTTATTAAAACAATAAAAACAGAGTAAAAAAGCAAACCATTACAGCCTTAGAGCCACATGAGTTCTCGTATTGTCTTAAAGGCTCTACCATAACACGATGGTGTCCTAGTAATTCAGGATGGTCCTTAATTGATGGCAACCATTCCAGGCAGTCCTAACATTCATTTATCCCAGAGCCATCTCACCACCCCAGTATTGCCCTCGTTGGTGATGGTGGTGCAGTGGCGGCAGCTCCTACTTGAAAGCCTGGTGGAAGAGCTCCGTCTTACAGGACCTGCAGAACTGCACAAGGTCCTGCAGGGCCCAGATCTCCTCTGGGAGCTCATTCCACCAGATAGGAGCTACCACCGAAAAAGCCTTGGCACTGTTCGTTGCCAGTCTGGCGTCTTTGGGGCCTGGGGTTATCAGGAGGTGTTGTGTCCCCAACCAAAGTGCCCTTGGGGGAACATATGGGGAAAGGCGGTTCCTTAGGTATGTTGGACCCTGGCCATATAGGGCTTTAAAGGTAAGAACCAGCACTTTGAAACGAATCCAGTACACTATTGGCAGCCAGTGCAGTGCTTTCAGCACAGGCTGGATGTGCTCCCGCCTGGAGAGACCCATCAGCAGCCTGGCTGCAACGTTCTGCACTAGCTGCAGCTTCTGGATTTGCGACAAAGGCAGCCCAATGTAGAGAGCGTTACAGTAGTCTAGCCTCGAGGTGACCGTCACGTGGATCACTGTGGCCAGGTCCTCTCGGGCGAGGAAGGGGACCAACTGCCGGGCCAGCCAAAGATGATAAAAGGCCGACTTGGCAGTGGCTGCTACCTGGGCCTCCATCATTAGAGAGGAGTCCAGGAGCATTCCCAAACTCCTAACCTCCGACACCGGCACCCCGTCGAAGGTTGGGAGAGGGAACCCCAACCCCGAACTGACCCGACTCAATCCCTGGATCTCTGTCTTTGCTGGGTTTAGCTTCAGCTGACTCAGCCTGAGCCAGCCAGCCACAGCCTGCAGCGCCCAATGAAGGTCATCAGGGCTGGAGTCCGACTGGCCGCCCAACATCAGATAGAGCTGGGTGTCATCTGCATATTGATGACACCCAAGCCCAAATCTCCAAGCAATCTGGGCAAGGGGGCGTATCATGTCATCCCTTTGGGGATTTTGAACCTAGACTTCCCAGCTAGTAGGCTGATACTGACCACTTAGGCAAACACATAGTCATCTTGACCAGCACATGAAGCAACTTATGTACAAAAGGTTGCAATGCCAAGCCATTTCATGTTTTCCCCTGGGCCCTAGGCTCAGAACTCTGAGCATGAGATTTCTGTAGTGAATGTCAAAAAATCAAAAGTCGGTTTGCAGCTTACAGATACACTCTTGAACAGTCTCAAGATTGCAACAGCACAGACATTTTGATGCAATAATTCAGAGCAAGGGGTGTCAGTGAAATGAACAAAACATTGCAAGAGTGTTAATGTTTTAAGCATGTTTTAAAGTTAAAACTTAACTTTTTAAGCAACAGCCTGCAGCTGGTTGGAGGGGCGAGAAGGCCATCTGGGGAAGGCTTCTGAGGAGAGTGAGGCTGCGGCACAGGCTGGGCCCCTTCCACCCTTCCCTCCTTCTCCTCCCCCTCCAGACAAAGAATCCTAGATCACCTCCTGCATGGATTAAAAAGTTTCTGTGCAGATCCGCACCCGCCTGCCCTGGTGCCTAAGGCGTGCTTCCCGTGCCCAACCTGGCATGCAACTGCTGCTGGCAGGAGCCTTGTTGAAGTCCTTCTTCACCCAGCACCAGCCCCAGGCCTGGCACCTCCTTGCCCACTCTCCCACCAACGGCAGTAGCTCCGGCTGAGGAAGTGGCACCTGTGCGGGCTCTGGGCTGTGCAGAGGGTTGGCTGGCTCCATGCTCCCCTCCCCTTCCACATGCTTCGAGCCTAGCAGCTTCTCAGCTGGAAGGAGGGGAGAGGCAGGGGAAAGGCATGCTGGGAAATGTAGTTTGGGAGGGCCACCACTGCCAGCTAAAACATGCCAGCTCAAGCGCTTGCTGGGGGCGCCAAAGGCCTTGGCAGGGTGGCAGACCAAGGGCCAACAGAGCTGAGGTGGGAAAGGGGAGCAGCAGGAGGCCAGCTCAGCGCCCTTCTACCTTGGCATCATAAGGCGATTGCCTTACTTTTCCTCTATGAATGAGCCGGCCCTGCCTTTCCCACTTCCCAGCTTCCTTGTTTCCTTCCCACCACCAGCCAACCTATCTGTATCAGTCCCCCAGTCTTCAGCTTTTCCTCTTTCCTCCCTACTGGAAGCTTCTACCTATGGCCTAATTGCACAGTACCAGCTGTTGGGCTGTACCCAGTTGTGCAGTGCCAGCTGCCTGTCTGAGCCTAGTTGACTGGCAATGAATCTGAGAATACCTGCAGGGGGCATATCCTACTTTCCCCTTATCCCCCTCCCCACACTGTTTTCTCTTTCTTTCTTCCTGGCAACCCCTGTTCCCTCACCTTCCCTGCTTCCTTCTCTCCTTCCCACTCACCAACCTACCTTTTATCTATCTGTCATCTCCAGCTATATTTATTATTTTGTCAATTTATTTATACCCTGCCGTTCTCCACAATGGGGACCCAAAGCAGCTTACATCACTCTAGTCTCCTCTGTTTTATCCTCGTACAACCCTGTGAGGTAGATTTAGTTTAAAATGTCCAACTGGCCCAAGGTCACTCAGTGAACTTCCATGGCAGACTAGTTAATGTAATCTGGGTCTCCCAGATCCTAGTCTGAAACTCTAATCACCAAACCACACTGGCTTTTCTGTGGTGGAAGCTATAGAGCAGTAGCAAGCAGCTGGGCTCAGGTTAATCATACAAGTTGGGTGGTATCAAGTCACCTGTCAGTTACTGGAAGGCCTGGTTTCAATGAGACCTCCCCCAAAGGCCAAAATAGTCCTGGAAAGGGCCCTCCCCCTGCCTTTTACTGACAGAAACTAAGGCTTGAAGGCTGGTAATAATAATAATAAGAAGAGATTGGATTTATACCCTGCCCTTCACTTGGAGTCTCAGAGCAGCTTACAAACTCTCCTTTCCCTCCCCCCCACAACAGACACCCTCTGAGGTAGGTGGGGCTGAGAGAGCTCTGACAGAAACTGCTCTTTCAAGGACAGCTCTGACAGAACTATGGCTTACCCAAGGTCATCCAGCAGCTGCAAATGGAGGAGTGGGGAATCAAACCTGGTTCTCCCAGATTAGAGTCTGCCCACTTAACCACTACACCAAACTGGCTCTCAATACTGTTGTAGTAACCTTAGGTTTGCCAGACCCCCTGGTGGAGGTGGGAGTCCTCCACCACCAGGCACCACCACCCCACAATGATCAGCTGGCCGGTGGCGGGGACTTACCTGGAAAAAGTGTGAGGCTCAGTCGACATTGCGGTGATGAGTCTATGTCACTTCCAATATGACCTGGCCAGAAGTGACATCATCATGTTGGTGACAGTAGGATGATGGTCTGGTATTTGGGCAAAAACTCTATGGTAGAAGGCAAAATTTACCACAGAGTTTTTGCCCAAATACCAGACTATCACCTGACACCACTGATGATGACATCATTTCCTGATGACATCATTTTCTGGCCATGTTGGACTTAATATAGACATGTTGCTGCAATGTCAGCTGGGCCTACCTCCCACTCCTGGTAAGTTCCCCCACCCACTCCCAGTTGCCAGGATGGACCCGGCAGCCCTAAGTAGCCTAGCAATGGCTACCAAGGGCATTAATTTCTTAAAGCTACAGGTGCTGTTTCTATTATTTGGGAGAGTTAACAACCCTCAATATTTTGTTGTTGTTGTTTTAGATTTCAGATTATTCTGCAACCTGGGCTTTTTTCTGGTTTGTATGAAAGGCCTCTCTTGTCCTTTCTGAATTTCTGTCTCTGAATTTAAGTATCCACAGATCTGGCCCTGTTGAGAAACTCTCCTTATATATAATTGAGTAGTGGGGTGGCACTTTACAGCTCTCCCATTGACTGTGCAATGTACTCCATTAGCCACTGGCCCTTCAGCCACCACTCAAGAGTACTCAATGCCATTTGCTGGGGGCTGTGTCTGCTCCTCTTCCTTGCCCACTCCCTCTTCAGCCACAGTTCTTTGTCAGAATTACTGGCAAATGGGTGTCTCTCCTGACAAAGACACTTCTGCTTTGCTCCTCTGTGGAACTAATTTTTCCCTCAGTGGCTGTTGGTAGAAGGAAACCCTTTCCAGGCCTTTGTGAGGAACTCATTGGAGCCTGTCCTGACTAGGGTTGCCAACTCCAGGTCAGGAAATTCCTGGATAGTCTGTATCTAAGGACACCATTCTAAGGAAGCCAGAGTTTGGGGAGGGGAGAGGCCTCAGCTGAACAGAATACCGTAGAGCCCACCCTCCAAAGCAGTTATTTTCTCTGGGAGGGGAGAAATCTGTTGTCTGGAGTCCAATTATGATACCCAGCTATCTTCAGGCTCCACATGGGGGTTGGCTACCCTAGGTGTAGCAGTTAGTGCTTCAGAGCAAGGTCTGCCAGGCAGAGATCAGTTCCCCTATGACATTATACCCTGCTGAGTCCTTTCCCTCCTCAAACGCTGCCCTCCACAGGATCTGCCACCAACGCTCCAGGTATTTCCCTACTCAGAGCTGGCAACCCTACTTTTCCCTCAGTGTCTGTTGCTAGGCAACCATGCTTGGTTCTGTCAGTAAAAGGCCCTTTCCATACCTATTTTGGCCTTCAGGAGAAAACTCATTGGGGCCAATTCTGACTAGGGTTGCCAGCTCCAGGTAGGGAAATTCCTGGAGATTTTATGGTAGAGTCAATGATACTTGGTGATCTCCAGGCTCCACCTGGAGGTTGGCTACCCTAGGCATAGCAGTCTACACTTCAGAGCATGGTCTGCTAGACCCAGGTTCTTGCTGTGGAAACTGAATGGGTGATTGTGAACCAGTCACAGACTTTCAGCCTAAGCTACCTCACAGGGTTGTTGTGCAAGTCAAAAGGGGGAGAAGAGAATGATGTAAGCTGCTTTGGTCCTCATTTCAAAGAAAAACTGTACTTTTCCTCCTGGGGAACCATGGTTGCCAATCTCTAGGTGAGGGCTGGAGATCACTCAGAATTACAACTGCTCTCCAGATGGCAGAGATCAGTTGCCCTGGAGAAAATGGTGGACTCTGTGTCCTAATACCCTGCTGAGATGCCCCCCCTAATACCCTGCTGAGATGGCACTCCTATGACAGCCAATGTGACATAGCAGTCAGGGCTTCAGAGCACAGTAGAGCCTGCAGGTGTGTATGGGGGAGACAGAAAGCTAAAGAGTGAGGGGCAGATAATGGCAGGTTGATGCTTGGCTGGGAAGGATATGAAGTTGCCAACTACAGGTTGGGAAATTCCTGGAGACTTGAGGAATGGAGTCTGGAGATGGTTGGGGTTTGAGGAGGGGTGGGACCTCAAACAGGTACAATGCCATAGACTCCCCCCTCCAAACCAGCCATTTCTTCCTGGGTAACAATTGTTGCCAATCTCCAGGTGAGGGTTGGAGATCACTCAAAATTACAACTGCTCTTCAGGTAGCAGAGATCAGTTCCTCTGGAGAAAATGGTGGACTCTGTGTCATTATACCCTGCTGAGGTCACCACAGCAAATTGATGCTAAGTGCCCAAGGCTGGGGCACTCTCCCAGAGCCTCTTTCTAGAGCTCATTGTATTTATTTCCACAACGGGCCTTATTCCTAGTTAGATATATTGATGAGAACACTATGAGAAACTCCTGTCTCCATGCTCAGAACTGCAGTTCCCAGTGTTATGAAGTAGCCAGCAGTGGGAGTTGGAATGAGGATTAGTTATTTGCCATCTGATGCACCACCCCTTAGAGTCTGATTCAACTGGCTTTCAAGCAAGGGAAACATAATGTTTTAACTTATTTTATCTTGTTTTATCTGTGGTTGTACATTGCCCTGCAGTAGCAGGGTTGGGGTGATTCATAAATAACAACAACTACAACAATATGTGGAGAGAAAGATAATTATATATGCCTAAAATTTCTTGTAAAAATAATTTTAGTTGGAATTTGATAGCTGACTAGAGGTGTGTGTGTGTGTGATAAAGTTACTCATGAGATAAACTAGTTGTATTCAGGCTTTTGTTTAGATTCTCTTGAAATTGTTTGGATTTTTTTCCTCTAGCAGAAACTTCCAGATTCACCTTAGATTTCACTTTTGGTCTAATTCAGTGGTAGCTTTTCAGTGAGAAGGCAACCTAATAACTATAGCACTTTATCAAATGATTATAAAAACGTCTTCTGGTTCCTATTTCAAGTACCATATTCAACAACTTTACATGCACACACTTCACTAGAGGAAATCATAAGGAAGGCATGTTTTAAATTCTGTGTGAGAAAAGTGTGTAAGAGAGAAAAACATTTTAGCAATATTTCAACATATGTATGTGGGTACATTTGTGTACACACTCTAAACCTAAGAGCTGAAAGAGATTTAAGCTCATCCAACAACGAAGAGTTTTGCAGTGCTTTGTTTAACAGGGAATTTTCATTTTTTAAAATCAAAGGTAAGGTCAGGTCATTATAATTCCCATCTGTTCAAGGAGATCTTAAATATTTGAAAACCAATAAATAGTCTTCCCTCTCAAAGCCCTCCCCCCCAGCCACCAATTTAAATGAGGATGGCATGGCACTGAGCATTGAGCTTTCAGGCACTTGCATAGGGAGAAGAGCGTCTTGGACTGCAGCCATGGTGTGGGGGGAGAACTGTACATTGCAAATTACATTATGGTGCAATTAGGTTACATAAATTTAGTGTGCAAGACAAGCTGAGCTGGTCATAAAATATGCATGCACAAATGAAAACCATTATGAATATGTGAAAATCTATTGCAGGTGTGAGATGCAAAACAATTTGATATCTTACCTGTCGACCTTTTGTTACAAACACACTGGAGACAAGCATATCCCCTTTTGGTTCTATTTGGCTTCATTTCTCTTACATTTAAGGGTTAACCATTGGAGGGGAAAGGGCCTAAACACCTGCACAACAGGATTAGCTGTTAGAAGCGGCTTAGATGGGCTGCCACCAAGCTGGTACTAGAGAATAAGAAATACAAAACAGATAAGGTGAAATCCATTTCTGTTGCTAAAATACTAAGCAAGTTGTTCAGCTACTCACAAGTAGCAGCCAGTCTTTGATGATCAATATAATTTTCCAATGCGAAAAAGTGTGTTATTAGGCCATTAATTTTCTGAAGTCACTGAAATAAATGTGAGAACATGCTTTTTGAAAGCATTGGCGTTGTTTTATTTTGATGCTGGCTTATTTGTCCCAGCTGCTTACTCTTCATCCAGTGTTTTAGTACTTTTAACTTTTTAGATATCCCGTGTTTGTAGTGTTTGCCCCTCCCCACAAAAAAAACCTCCTTGTAAGTGTGGTTTAGAATCTTTAAAAAGGAATAGAATAGGTAAATGCATTTTAAAAAATTAAAATCCTAAAACCTTTTTTCCCACATAATACATGTCGCTAAGTAGTAACAATTCAGTCTGCAAGACCTGAGCAAATTCATTAATGATAGGATGTTTTGGAGGTTGTTGATTCATTGGGTCACGGGGGGGATTTAAGTGAAAGTGTTATGTGGAATCTGATGAATCCTTGCCTATTAAACGAACATGTGATGCTTCACCATATGAATTAGGAGCAGTAACATCTTATTTTATGATTATAGCTCAAATGCAGCGATGGGTTCTCTTCTTAGTTGGACAATGGCATGTGCAGACGCAGACAGACTCTCATGACTGCTGGTAGCATCTTAAGAGCAGCCTGAGAGAGATATGGAATCTGTTCACTTTGCCAGCTTGTTCCACCTTGAATGCGCTGAGACAACTTGGATTGAAAAGGAAACCAATAAAAACCCTGTAATGGCCCAGGTTTATGAAGCAATACTTGAAGGCCGGAGATCCTCACCTAGGATGCTTTTACAACTGCAAAGAGCTGACAATGCATGAAGGGTATGTAATGTGGGGAATATGAGTAATCACATCACCTAGAAGTGCTTCACATAAGCTATCTTTGGGTTACAAAGCTGGAAGCCCTGACAAGAAACTTTATATGGCGCCCATGATTTGACCAGCAAATACAACAGACTGGCTATGTACAGTCCAGGATTGTTGGACAGAGTGTGTCTTGACTATCCAAGCCTGCCCCTTTAGGACTTCCCAGCCTCCAGCCTCTCACCTGCTTGCACTGTGGATCCAGCACTGGAGCCCCTTATAGTAACCACACTAAAGCAGTCCAGTGGTACACTATATACAAGGGTTTTATTCACAGTATTCACAAGCAAAGTGCTACGCCAGACATCCAATATACAGAAGAAGGGATATATGGCAACTGTACAAAGACTTATATACAAAGCCCCACCAATCAGTGTAGTGCTGAGTCACTGTGACTGCACACTGTTCAGTGCTGATCAGAACAAGTTAGGACTTGTCCTCCCTATACACCAACTGACAGGTAGCTGTCAACTTAGATCCTAATGATCTATCTACTGGAGATTAACATTACAACAAGAATGTCAGCAAATAGTGTAAATGCAACCCAGAATCTCTGAATCCATGGAAGTGGCCAGCAACTCCATGGCAATGTATGCATGTTGACTTTGAAGGGCCATTTCTGAAAATGATTTTCCTTATGGTTGTGTATGTTCATACAAAATGGCCTGAGTTTTTTCCATGATTTGGGATTTATTTGCCTAGAAGGATCAGCCAGAGCAGCTAGCAAGTGGCAATGTCCCACAGTTTGCCTCTAAAGTAATTTAAATCTTGCATGAACCACAATGGCACCCATCATATCCCCTCTGTACCATATCACACAACTACCAACAGATTGGTAGAAAGATTTGTGCAAATTGTGAAGCAAGCCTGAAGTCAATGGCAGGTGTCTGTGGACCCTGACAGCAAAAGCTGACACACTTTTTACTCAGCTGTACAATGCGGCTCATACCACCATGAGTCAATCACCTAAATGTGGATTATGGGCAGGTGTTTGCAGTCATATTTGGATTTCTTGAAACCAGATTTGTGCATGCATGTTGGTGTTACAGCCAATTTATGGCAATCCCATAGGGCTTTCAAGGGAAGAGGTGAATGTATATGGTTTGCCATTGTCTGCCTCTTCATAGCAACCCTGGACTTCCTCGGTGGTCTCCCATCCAAGTACTAACCAGGACAGACCCTGCTTAGCTTCTGAGATCTGAAGATATTGAGCTGGCCTGGGCCATCCAGATCAGGGCACATGCATGTTAGGAAGAAACAAATCAGTCAAACATCACACAGAGGATGTGGTGAGGTGACCCTCATCAGCTACAAGTGGGCCACATTGTATTGGCATGTGATTACAGGGTTCTCAAGAAATAACATCCTGCTGTTGTCCATAACCAGACAGCCTCTTGGACTCACACTGTCCAAGTATCACCTGATATCATTTGGCGTCATCATGTTGATCAGCTACGGAGCTTAGAGGTTATCCCAGCATGGACTGAAGAAGCACCATGGTCGGTATATGCTGCAACATGATTTACAGCATCACAGATGGAAGCCAGATCTAGCATGCCTATGCCAGAAACTGATATTGTTCAGCAGCCAGCTAAGTGAGGAGCTTCTGTGGTTCATAGTCAGACAGCTGCACAGACATGGAATTTCTACAAACAAAGAAGTATGCAGAAGAGCCCACACTCTCATGAACTAAAAGACTCTGTTTGTAATCTGTATCTTCTGGGGTTATTTATAAATCTTTTGATATACAATTTTGATTTATTACATTCTATTTCAGGAGGGAAGATAATTGTAATATATTTTCTGTTGGGTAGCAGCTCCTGTAATATATTTGAATGTGTCTAAGGGAACCTGCAGTTAAGTTTTGCTAACTGTATTTATTTGAAAGGAAGATGGCCCTGAATGTAAGATGACACCCTTTCTGAAAAAAGAAAGTTACACATAAAAGCAGATGATCTGAATTTAAAACCACTCCTCCTTAAAAGGTAGCAATATAAACAAAGGGTTTTTTAATTCCATAGTAATCAAAGTACAATAAATAATATCAACTACATAAGAAAATTACTTTCACTTTTAGCACCTCTTTGCACTGTGACTGTTCACAGGTAGCATTGGATCACACTGTTTCAAATTTAAAAAGGCAAGATACTGGCTTTTTTAAACCCTCCATCTCCCCAGGTGTTGAACTATCAGGCAAAGTCTCAGATAGACTGAAGAAGTGGCAGTACAATCCTAAAGAGAATTACACCTTTCTAGGTCCATTAAAATCAATGGGCTCATAATGGTGTAACTCTCTTGTGGGGTAGGTGGGGCTGAGAGAGCTCTGAGAGAGCTCTGAGAGAACTGTGACTGACCCAAGGTCACCCAGCTGACTTCATGTGGAGTGGGGAATCAAACCTGGTTCTTCAGATTAGATTCCACCACTCTTAACCACTATGCCACACTGGCCCTCAGCAGCCTGACTTCTGCTGCCTGAGAGACTCTGCTGTGGATTTCAGATCAGATTCTGCCTGCCTGCCTGCCTGCCTGCCTGCCTGCCTGCCTGCCTGCCTGCCTGCCTGCCTGCCTGCCTGCCTGCCTGGAGAAAACTGAAGACAGTGACTGGTTTGAATTAACAACATTGTTTAAAAGTTTTTTTAAAAATTGAGGTTCACTGTTCTGTGTGTGTCCTTCTGTTGAGTACAACACTTAGGTACTGGCATTTGCCACAATAGCACTGGGTTGTGCTGCTAGGCACTATTGCACTGGTTCTGCTGTCCTTGCAATCCCCCTCTGCCTTGCTTTGATCATGACTCTGTGCTTGATATCAGTTCTGGTGAGCTGGCATTTTCCACAATGGCACTAAGTTCTGCTAAACAATAATACATTGCACTGGTTCTGCTGCTGGTCACTAGTATATTGCACAGGTTCTGCAGAAATGCCCCTCCCCCCAGTTTGTACTTCAGAGATTCTCAAATTTGAACTTAGTCCTGTTGGGTTTTGGCACTGCAACAGTGGCACTGGTTCTTCTGGGCACATTGCACTGGTTCTGCTGCTGGCCTTCCAAAAGTGCCCCACCACACTTCACTTTTGACTGCAGAGATTCTCTGGAACATTCTACTGGGCTTGTAATACCTTGCTGTTTCCCCCTTTGGAAACAATGGAGGATAGGGGCACCTTTTTTAGGAGCCCATAGAATTGCACCTCCTGGACCAATGTTTTTGAAACTTGGGGTTCTTTTAAGGAGAGTCTCTGGCAGCTATGCTGCAAATTTGGTGTTTCTATCTCAACTCCCCCCCCCGCAAGTTTGCCATTTACTTTAATGGTCCCCATAAGGTATAATGGACCTGAATATATTCGGGATTCCTGAATATTTACCAAATCTGAATAACATACCAGTACTGGGATTCAGGAATATCAGGAAATACTGATACTTTTCTGGTCCAATATACCTGAATCCAGAAAAAAACTGAATATTTTCTTGCACACCCCTAGTCCTGAACCTACTGCCCATCAGCTTTACTGGATGGCCTTGAATTCTAATATTTTGGGAGAGGAGAAAAAATTATCTTCCTCAACGCTCTCCAACCCATGCATAATTTTATAAACCTCTGTCATGTTCCCCCTCAGTTGTCTCTTTTCTAAACTGAAAAGTCCCAGACTCTTCAGCCTTTCCTCATACAGAAAGTGCTCCAACCCCTAGTCATCTTGGTTCCCTTCCTCTGAACTTTTTCCAGCTCTGCAATGTTCCTTTGGAGATATGATGACATAGTATTCCAAATGAGGCCATACCATAGAATCATACAGGGCATTACAATGTCAGCTGTTTTAGTCTCAATCCCTTTCCTAATAATCCCTAACATAGAGTTTACCTTTTTCACCACTGCAGCACACTGGGTTGACACTTTCATTGAGCTATCCACTACAACCCCAAGAACTTTTCCCTTCTCAGTCTCAGCAAGTTCAGACTCCATTCAACTATACTTGAAGTTGGGATTCTCACCCCTCCACCACAATGTGTATCACCTTACACTTACCAGCATTGAACTTCATTTGCCACATTGTCACCCACTCACACAGTTTGTGGAGGTTTTCTTGGACCTCTTCACAGTCAGTCAAACTTGGCTGCTACACTACTCACCACCAGTTCCAGATAATTTATGAATAAATTAAATAGTATCAGCTCCAGTACTGATCCTTGTGGGACTCCATTTCTTACTTACAGTTTGGCATAGTGGTTAAGTGCATGGACTCTAATCTGGGAGAACTGGGTTTGATTCCCCACTCCTCCACTTACAGTTGCTGGATGACCTTGGGCAAGCCATAGTTCTGTCAGATATGTTCTTGAAAAGAGCAGTTCTCTCAGAGCTCTCTCAGCCCCACCTACCACACAAGGTATCTGTTGTGGAGAAGGGAAGGGAAAAGGAGTCTGTAAGCTGCTCTGAGACTCTGAGTAAAGGGTGGGATATAAATCCAATCTCCTCCTCCTCCTCCCCCTCCCCCTCCTTTTCTTCCCTCCATTGATTCCTACTCTCTGCTGTCTGTTTTCATCCATGAAAGATTCTGTCCTCTTATCCCATGACTGCTAAGTTCAATCAGCAGACTTTGTCGATCAGGAGGTACCTTGTCAAAAGCCTTTTGAAAGTCCAAGTATATAGTATCTATGGGGTCACCATTACAAGCTTATTCACTTTCTCAAAGAACTCCATGAGGTTGGTGTGGTAGGACTTCCCTTTGCAGAAGCCATGCTGATTTTCCCTCAGCAGGCTTTGTCTCTATATGTGCCTAACAATTTCATCTTTGATTGCATTGGCACCAACATCTTGCTGATTACAGAAAAGAAACTGATGTTTCAGGCCCAGGGAAAAATTCTAAAACAGTATAGTGAAGAGGGGTAGCCAAACAAGGAAGGGCGTATGTTTGGGCAGTCTTGGTCTGAGTACAGGAGTGTAGGTTTGGAAGATTAGACATGATGAAAATTTTGCAATGCCAGGGACCATGCATGCCAGCTAACCAAGCAAGTATACCTTGTTCAGCTGCCACTACCTATTTGTGAATCAATCCTCCACTTGATTCTTCTGGCCCTCATTGAAACTCAACTTGAGCACCAAGCTCAGTAGCTTTTAGACTGGTGGTAGCCCAGAAGATAGGCGTGACAGATAGGAGGCTGTTCTGCCCCTGAAGGAAAAACAGCCACTCAGCTGACCATATGGCATCCAATCACTTTCAGAGGGGAGATGGAATATTGGAGGGAAGTATAGCAGGAAAGAGTTCAGATCTGTATCAGGGAGAGTGCAGTCTGTAAAGTACTGGGTTTCGGGCCTCATGACTCGGACGACGACATAAGAGAAGACGTGTTTATTCGTACTTCACATAAGACAAGAACACACAGTAACGGCCGGAGGCCAACTATA
Source organism: Gekko gecko (assembly GCA_029375565.1). NCBI lineage: Eukaryota > Metazoa > Chordata > Lepidosauria > Squamata > Gekkonidae > Gekko > Gekko gecko. Next base: position 46,691,392 of record JAPDNY010000009.1, read on the forward strand.
TACAGTTAGGGGGGGACGGCCCTATATTCCTATTGGCGGGTTTGAATCGCCCGCCAATGCTGCCATTGGTTCACTTCTGGCGAGCTCAGGAACCTAGTCCCTATTGTTCTCAGAGAGCGAAGCTTGGCTGTATTTCGCCAGCTCAGCCCTCTGATCCCAGGACACAACACCCCTCCCCCCATAGTTCGTCTCCTATCAGGTGACGTAGTCCTTTAAGTATGCTGGTGGCCTCCTTTCTCTTAGCGAACGTCGGGGGGCCGGTACCGGACTGGCGGGGCCCCTGTCGGTTGGTCCGCCCGCCCGAGGAGCTGGGGCCTCTGGAAGTAGCCGAGGCGGTGACGGTGGTGGCTGTAACGGTGGCGGCAGCGGCGGCGGCGGTTCGGCTGCTACCGGGGCCAACGGTGGCGGCAGCGGCGGCGGCGGTTCAGCGGCTGCTGGGGCCCCCTCCGGATTCCGTGGACTCCCTGGCGCTGGTCCCGCTGTCGGTTCTTGCGGTCGATCGGATGATGGGGCCGGGGCGGCATTTCCCGGTAACTCGATCTCTCTATCGGGGTCTTGTCGCCTCCGGAGCTGGTCGATGTGTTTGCGGAGGACCCGGTCCCCATCGGTTAGGACCTCGTATGACACCGGCCCGGTGGGTTTTAGGATGCGCCCTGCCACCCACTGCGGCCCTGCTCCGTAGTTCCGGAAGTAGACAGGGTCTCCCGGTAGGAAGCTTCGGGGCGCCTCCCTGTTCTCGACCAGCTTTCTCTCGGGGGCTCGGTCTGGGTGGAGTCTGTCTAATAAAGTGGTAGGGCGGCGGCCCATTAGTAGTTCGGCGGGGCAGTGGCCGGAGATGGGGTTTGGGGTGGTGCGGTATGTGAGAAGGAAGCGGGCCAGCCGGAACTCCCAGTCCCCCTCCGTTATGCGGCTCAGGGCCTCTTTGGCGGTGCGTACTGTCCTCTCCGCCTGTCCATTAGTTGCTGGGTGGAAAGGCGCGGATCGTATGTGCCTGATGAGGTTCCTTTCGAGGAACGCTTGAAACTCCGCAGATGTGAATGCTGCCCCGTTGTCCGACACGATTGTGTCGGGTAACCCGTGCGTTGCGAATATTTTCTGCAGGGCCCTTATTGCCGCCTTGGTAGAGGTGGTGGACACTGGGCTTATTTCCACCCATTTTGAATAAGAGTCTACCGTTACCATGAACTGGAGCCCCTGGAACGGCCCCGCAAAGTCTATGTGCAGGCGTGACCACGGCTTGTGGGTAGACTCCCAGCTTTGGGTTGGCGCTCTCGGTGGATTGGGGCGGACCTCCTGACATCGTGTGCACCCTCGGACCCAGGATTCGATTTCTGCGTCCACCCCGGGCCACCATACGTAGCTCCTTGCTAGAGCTTTCATTCGTACGATGCCCGGGTGGGCCTCGTGCAGCGTTTCTAACACCCCTTGTCTCATGGGCCCCGGAATGATCACCCTGTCTCCCCATAGTAAACACCCTTTCAATGCGGACAGCTCTTCCCGCCTGGCCTTGTATGCTGCGAACTCTGGCCCTGTCTGTTCCGCTGGCCACCCCTCACCACCCAGTTTAGGACCCGGGAGAGAATGGGATCTCGGGACGTGCGGGCGGCCACGTCTGCAGCCTGAAGGGGGGTTTGGCAGTTCCTCCATCAGCAAGACAGCGGGGGCTGGGGCCGGATCTTCCCCTGTCTGCGGCAGCGGTAGGCGGCTCAAGGCGTCGGCATGACCCAGCGCCTTGCCCGGCCGATGCTCCAGTCGGTATTGGTAACCCGCTAAAAATAAGGACCAGCGCAACACCCGGGGCGACAAAACTTGCGGCGTTTGTTTGTCCGCCGCGACAGTCATAGTTCAAGTACGGCTCAGCAGAAGGGCAGACAGCTTGAAGGGTAGTTCTGCTTGGTAGTGTGGCAGAATAGTTTAGCTCTACCTGTGGGAGGGAATAGAGGACACAGTTGTCAAGTCTGTCTCTGGTGATGAGCGGACCTTGTACTATTTAGTCTGACTCTTGGAAAAGGGCAGGCTGGTGTGGGTGGAATCCTCTGTGTGTATGAGGATCCAACCTAATGGCTAGTCAGGGAAAGTCTGTTTGTGCCTGAAAGTATTAAAAGAAAATTCAGACCACACTCTGAAGCTGTAACTAGCTTAAATTTATGTGCCTCATCTAGGTTTCTTCTTTGACTATCTGGAGACCTGTGCTGTCAATCTATTCCTTAAAACCAACCTGTAAATAAATAAAATCTTCTTTGTTATTTACATACAACTCCTGCCTCAGTGATCTTCATTTTCTAGTTTGTTGCCAGAAAACTTCCCTCACAGCAGCGAATCTAAAGCCTTTACACTTGCTACCCTAGGAACATCTTATAACTGATGTTTAGGTGTGATGTTTAAAACAAACCTGGGGCCCCAAAATCATAAGATGCTTTGTGGAGCCCTGACCTGAAGCCCAGGCAAGCCCAACTGCATTGGATCTTGGAAGCTAAGCAGGGCCAATCCTGGGAGACCTCCAAAGAATACTAGGGTTGGGAGGCTATCAACCCACTTCTCTGAATGTCCTCCATGCCCCAGTAGGAGTTCGGAGAGGTCTCCGTGACTTCCAGGCACAGGTGTATGTGTGTGCACACACATACATAAATGCAAAAATACCAAAAAAGAAGAGGCTTTGTGGGTCCCCTCAGCTGATCAAAAAGGCCTGCCACAACAAATTTATTGTCTATGTTTTGTGGCCTCTTTTGCGGCCTGTGCAGTATGTGAAGTCAGTCTCCACTGAGGGTAATGGTTGGTCAAGACATTAACATGTGTTAAAATCCCCAGTCAGGGCAATTGAGGTGTTTTTAGCACAATTTAGTTGTCATCATAGGCTTCATATACAAGATATGCCTTTCCCAACACCCAGGCAGATTTACACACAACTGTGCCAAGTCCAGTTTTCCAAAAAAATTGGCCCCAGCCAGGGACATTAAGATGTGGCTCACCATGGGAACAGGATTGATTTATTTATTAGATTTATATCCCGCCCTCCCCCAATGGGCTCAAGGCGGCTAACAAAAGAGGCATATGCCACAATTCAACAGCTAAAACAGATTACGTGTGGTCTTGGAGGGCCTTGTTGATTGTGCACTTGTAGTCTGCACAAATCCTGACATTCCCATTGGGCTTGACTGGGATTACTGTTGGGGTCTCCCACTTTGTGTGGGGTACTGGATCCAGTACCCCCTGGCTGACCTGGCAGTCAAGTTCAGCCTCGATTTTGGGCTGAAGTGCAAACAGGAGCCACTGGGCTTTCAGACGGAGTGGCCGCACTGTAGGATCAAGGGTCAGGGCCACTGGAGGACCCATGTAGTGGCCAAGCGATCCATCAAAAACTGCTAGGAACTCATTGCACACTTTACTGAAGTTCCTCAACTGTACCATATGTATCCCGGTGACAGCTAGACCCAAAGCGTCGAACTAGGCTAGCCCTTGTAAGCTGGTGAGATGGCCCTTGACCATGACCAGTTCCAATGGACCTTCGAATTCTTTGTATTTTACGTGGAACTTGCCCACCCCTTCAATGGCTACCAGGTTCTTTTGGAAATCCTATAGCGTGAGGCCGGCATCTACCAGTGGGGATCCCCCATTAGGGCAAAGCATGTATAAGGTCTCCTTGGAGATTATCGAGAGGGAGGACCCTGAATCTACTTCCATCAAGCATGAGGCACCCTATATTAATACTTTAATCTTATTGATGGACCCCTGGGGCAAAAAATGTACCTGGTTGCGATGTACTGAGATGCTGTGGAATTTGGCTATTTCCTGGTGGGTGGTGGCACAATCCTGATGTCTTTTGGATCGGTAGGCCTTGGCGATGTGGCTTTGCTTCCCGCAGGAATGGCAGGTGGCGTCTCGGAATCGGCAAGATCTTCACTCGTGTGCATCCCCGCAGCTGGCACAGGTGGCTGAGGTGACTTGCTTCTCAGGATGTGATGGTGCTGATGCTGTAGATTGCAGATTCCACCAAGCTGGTTGACATATCTGTAAGACCTCCTTCTCATCCGATGCGTCTGAGGCTAGAGATGTGCTTCTTAGGTTCATGGTGTGGCTGCAGTGCCCTTGGTGCGATTCCTCGTATACTGTAGCTTCCTTCAAAGCCTTGTTCAGGGTCAGATCATCGTGGTTCATGAGCTTCCAGCATAGCTTGGGTTCCCGGAGGCCCATGACAAACTGGTTCATCAGTGTGTCACTTAGGCTGGGAAACTCACATCTGGCAACCATGCGGTGGAGGCCCACTAGAAAGTCGGCTGCAGTTTCGGTGGAGCCCTGGAGGATGCAAAGAAACCAATGTGTTCTGCTATTTTTGTAGGGTTTGGCGCTAAGTGGTCTGTGACCACCTTCTCAATTTTGCTGTAGGTCACCTATTTCGGGGACTTTGGGGCTATCGGGTCTTTCAGTAGCCTGAGTGCCTCAATCCCGCAAGAACTGAGCAACAGGGATTTCTCCTTACACTCCTTACACTCCTCAGTGACGTCGTGGAAGTCAACGTAGTATTCCAGTCTCTTGATCCAGGCTTCCTAGTGCTTGGGGTGCATGGTATCAAATTCAGGGAGGTTTCCCAGAGCTGCAGCCATGATGACTCTGACGGAAGCATGCGGCTGGGTGCTGTCTGGAGCAGTGTGGGGTGCAGTGACCAGAGACTCGGCACGCGATGCTAGACCTGGAGTCAGTGGTGCGGGGCGCAGCATCTTGGTGGTCGGTGCATGGTGCGGAGCTCAGTTCTCCATCAGAGTCAAGCTCGCTCATTGGGATCCCATCCTCGTCGCCAGTGAAAAGTACTGAGGTCGGAGACTCAACATAGTGAAATCTGCTCAAGTTTATTTGGTTATATCTGAACCAAGATAAAGATAGCTGATCCACACCTGGCTTATATTCGTATCAGCACACACACCCAACACACCCCCAACATCTGTGATAGGTTCTATTTACACAGCCCCAGAAACTATAGGTTCCCTGCAGGATCCTAGCATTCCCATTGGTCCGTGCCTAGGATCCGCGGTGTCTATTGTTCTAGGATCGAAGGTCTGTAGGTCCATTGGACCACATGGCCAGGCACACGTGGTCGTAACCCTCTTAATACCTTACACCAAACCCTCTTGATACATTACAATCCTCTCTGACTCTTTGACACAAGCAGCATTTTAAAAAGCCCACTTTTCTGTGCAATCCATCACAGCCTTCATTTATATTTACAGTTTAAAATTAAAGGCTATTTACTTAAATGACACAGGAGGAATCAACTACATCTCTCATGACTATATGCAAGAACCAGAATGCAAGAACTGATCTAGATCCAGACAGTCAGCATGTAATAAGAACATGAATTGAAACAGTGGGTGCCTGAAAATTTCTAGGTCAGCCTAAGGTAGGAACCTTTCTGTGGGACATTCTTTTCTTGGCAGACACTAATGCAGCAGTTTTTGTTTTGTGGCTAAATACACACTGACTAATTACTGAAGGGCCTTGGCAAGTGACCTGGTGATGGACAGATACTGTATGAGGTGCAGCCTCTCCCAGTGACAGCTTTATTCTATTCCAGTTATCATGATTCAATTATGACTGGTCCTACTGTATCTGCCTTTTGTTGCAGAAATGGCCAAAAACTGCTGGGGTGGACCTCCCAATGGAAGAGCTGCTTACACTGGAGGGAGGTTCCCTAGGCCAGAGGAAATCTTTGTTCATTTGGAAGCTTGGACTGGGAGGAACCACTCCCTTGGTTTTGTGATAAACAAAGAGGTATAGTCCTGGCATCAAAAAGACAAGCCAAAATGGAGGATTGTTGTTAACATAGTCTGGACTGTACCATGTAGACAGTAGATTGAGGTTCACAAGATAAAGTGCTTCTCCATGAAAAAGGTTCTTACACTTAGACAATACCATGGCAAGGAGAAGGCTATCAGCCATCAACCTGAGACCACATCTGCAATCTGACCTGGTAGAGCTCAAAGTACTGGTCCATTATGTCAGCAAGAAGTATACTGGAGACACACATTTAATTGCCTAGAAAACAAGTTAGCTGAAACTTGGTAAAATTGTGCTTGTAGAAAAAACTAGTCCTACACAGGCTAAGAAAAATACAAGTTCTAAACTTCGTGGGTGGCAGAGTGACAGGTAGTGCAATCAACAATCTGAGCTGTCAAAGGTATCATTGAGCAGCAGAAAGGAATTACGTGGGACTGTGTTGCTGGAGGATGTCAGCAGCTACACCACTGTTATTTTATTATTCTTTATGTGTTTTATTTATTATTATTCAATCTTGGCAGAAACACATTTGAGATTGTTTGTGGTATCAACAACATGAATGAGCATAACAACATTTCTGCTTTCCATATAAATATTTGGACATACTTTCATGGACCTTTCAGTATTGCCATTGCATTTATGCTTCCTGTATCTCTGTCCTCAGAATTACAATCACTCAGTACCACCACGGAATCTAAAGTGAGTGGCACAGTGCATGTCATAATTACAAGGAAGCAAATTGAAAACACTCCATTTTGTGTAAATTGTCTCTGTAGTAATTATTTTATTAATTTCTTCATTAATTTTCAGTTTCTCACAGGACGGACATTGTAGTTTTTTAAAAGCAATGGGAAATACGGAAGCCACTCCGCCAATAAACTTTCCATGCAACATTTGCTTTGTTGCTATATATTGTGACCATCTTCTGTGGTTTCAGCACTGAATGTCACTGTTAAGGCTATCAACAGAAAAGGGGGGGAGGATTAGACTGTGCTCCATTTTTTAACTGCATGTCGTGTTCAAGGCCAAGCCTGGTGTTCACTGAACATAAGCCTCCAGAATGCACAAACAGAGTTGTTAACAAGCAAAATAAATGTTGCGTTCAGGGCAGAGTCTGACACTTTTTACTCGACCTGGGATTCCAGGATGCACAGATGTAATCACAATCAATTAAGCCAGAGACAAGAGCAAAGTCAACAAACTGGCACACGATCAGGAAGCTGAAGATTCCATCTGAAACAGGAAGGACTGGAGAACAGGGTTCAGAGCTTGGAAGTCAGGACAGGAGACAGGGTCTGGGTTTCTAGCTGAAAAACAAACATAGGCTAGCAAGACAGGGTGCAAGGCAATGCTCTGTTTACTGAGTGAATCATCTCACAGAGCGGTAGCAAGAAAAGTTGCTTCCACAATGAGCTCTACTCCACACGTTTCTTTTATTAGCCTAATTAGCTGACTCACCCCCAAAGCACAGGTGGTGCTTCTCCCCAGCTTGTCATTCTTGCTCCTGAAATGACTCTGCTTCAGCAACTAGTGCTGATTGCTATTGTGCAATTAAATGGGCACTCCATCTCTCTCGGGTTGGCATACACTCCCAACGTCTCCTTTACTCAGTTTGTTCAGAACACACTAGTGGTGACTGACAGTCTGATCTCTGTCTCATTTCTTTCATCACCTGCTAGAATGAGCACGTCTCATCCCCTGACACTTCTTTGGTTGGCTCTGCCAGCTGTTCAGGCAGGCACTCCACTGGTGCAGGGCCTGATTCTTCTATTTCCTCATCATTGGAGGAGGAGACAACTGACCAGGTCATGACATTGCAATTTGCTTTACAGAAATTATTCTTCACATGGAGATAAATGTTATCACATTGAGAACCATGGGCCACCCAAACCCAGGCTATCAACTTTGGCTACCAGTTGCACAAACAACCTGGAACATGCAGCCAAATCCGACTATAATCAGTTGTGCTAGTCATTCATTAGGAACTGGGAGAGGGTTAAAGAGGATTAGATTTAGGGACTCTTGTTCAGATCTGTTGATAATCTGTGGGCTCTAAGCTCCTTGAACAGGCTTTTTAGCTAAGAAAAAACACGTATATAGAACCCACTCAGGCATGCTTCCTCCTGCTAGATGGGGTGAAAATGGCTACAGAGTATAATGGAAAGTTTATTGACTAAGCCATCATCATTCATGTATTATGATGATTCTATAAACAGTCCCAAGACTTCCACCAGTTTCCTTGCCAGAATGAAATTACTTACTAGGGTCTCCATGTTAACATGACATAAAATATTTGCAAAAATTGAGTTGGAGGAAAGTTATTTTATTATGCTGGAGCATTGTTTTGATAAATTGTAATAATGATGACTGTATTAATGAACAATAGATTATTAAAAAAATAACTTGGTACAATTATATAAAACAAAATTTCAAGAATCTGAAGTAAAACAGCCTTGCCTATACATTTAATAACCTTTAAAACTGACCAGAAGGTTGGTGGTTCAGCAGTTCAAGACCGAGTGCCACATGACAGAGTGAGCTCCCATCTCTGGTCCCAGCTTCTGCCAACCTAGCAGTTTGAAAGCAAGAAATTACAAGTACCACTTTGGTGGGAAGGTAACAGCATTCCCTGCACCTCAGCATCTAGTCATGCCGGCCACATGACCACGGACATGTCGTCAGACAGCGCTGGCTCTTCGGCTTGGACACAGAGATGAGTACTGTGCCCTAGAGTCGGATTCGACTGGCTTTCGAGCAAGGGAAACCTTTACCTTTACTATAAAATAACTTGAGAAATTAATAAAAACAACTGTTTGGATTTGTAATTGAAAAAGTATGTTAACAGTAATTGAAAAGAATTTATATCACTTTGACAATCCACAGTATGCATTTTTAAAAAGCTTCTTACAAACATAAAGTGCATATATAAATTACATATATAAAAGTTGCTACCATATAGATAATTGAGCTCTTATCAGAACTTGGGAGACAGACAAGTGTCTTTGATGCTACCCAATGAGCCTAAAGAATGTCAGATATTTTCCTCATTGTTTGTCAATAGGAAAATAACAATAGAACAATAACATCAATAATGAGTTGAATACTGAACTTCCCCTCTTTCTCAAATACCCTCATGGTTGGCATAATGAACTGCCCTTTACCTACCCTCTAAAATGGCTGATCATGTCTGGCTAGAGCCTATATCCTCTTTAGAAAGATATTCCATAAAAAGAGTAGATGATATTCATGTACTTTGGATTGGTATACCAAGGCATTATGCAACATTCAGATGATATTTCAAAGCTCTTCTTTATAAATATATAGAATCATAGAATCACAGAGTTGGAAGGGGCCATATAGGCCATCTAGTCCAACCCCCTGCTCAGTGCAGGATCAGCCTAGATCATCCCTGACAAGTGTTTGTCAAGACGCTGATTAAAGACTGCCAGTGAGGGGGAGCTCACCACCTCCCTAGGCAGCTGAGCCCACTGTTGCACAACTTTGACTGTAAAAAAAGTTTTTCCTATCCAGCCAGTACCTTCCCACACTTAATTTAAACCCATTATTGTGAGTCTTGTCCTCTGCTGCCAAGAGGAACAGCTCCCTGCTCTTCTCTAAGTGAACCCCTTCAAATACTTAAAGAGAGCAATCATGTCCCCCCTAAACCTCCTCTTCTCAAGACTGAACATTCCTAGGTCCCTCAGCCTCTCCTCATAGGGCTTGGTCTCCAGGCCCCCAATCATCCACATTGCTCTCCGCTGCACCTGCTCCATTCTGTCCACATCCTTTTGAAGTGAGGCTTCCAGAACTGCCACACAATATTCCAGGTGTGGCCTGAACAATGCAGTGTACACCAGGACTATGACATCTTGTGCTTTAGATGTTATGCCTCTGTTGATACACCCCAAGAACGCATTAGCCTTTTTTGTCTCTGCATCACACTGGCTGCTCTTATTTAACTTACGGTCCACCCGTACCCAAAGATCTTGTTCACACAAACTGCTACCCAGAAGTGTATCCCCCATCCAGTATGCATGTTCCTCATTTTTGTTACCCAGATGTAGAACTTGGTACTTACCCTTGTTAAATTTCATCTTGTTCACATCCACCCACTTTTCCAGTGTGTTCTGGTCTCATTGAATTCTCTCTCTGTCTTCTGGTGTGTTCGCTGCTTCTCCCAATTTGGTGTCATCAGAATATCATCAGAATATCATGGGGAACCCTGTCAAAGGCTTTACTGAAATCCAGGTAAACAACATCAACATAATTCCCTTGATCTAGTAAGCTCATCACTTGATTAAAGAAGGAAGGAGGTTGGTCTGGCAGGACCTGCTGGGGACAAATTTGTGCTGACTTCCCCAGATCACCATGTTGTCCTTTAGATGCTTGCAGATTGATCCCTTTAAAATCTGCTCCAGTATCTTCCCTAGGACAGAGGTCAGGCTGACTGGATCCTTGTCTTGGATCCTTGTCTTAAATAGAGATCTTGCAGCTTCTATAATCTTTAAAACAGGCCAACAAAAAGCCTAATTGATCAATTAATTAACCCAAATCTACTTTGCTCTGACACCCCCAAATGATGGCATGAGACATCCAAGTGTGGGTTCAATTCATTTGTATTTATTTATTTAAATAAATAAATAAATGGCTGATCTACACCACTGCTTATTCAGATAAACCAACAATTTTGAGGGCAGGCAGTGATTGTGCCAATCACTATGTGCCAAAAGATGCCAAGCTTCATCCATCTTTCTTGGTGTGTTGTAAGCCTTATACAGGGTTCAGAAGATGCCACTCAGCTCCAATGATGCTCCTTCCCAGCACACTGCTGCAAAGCATGTGATGGCCTCATATCTCATACCCCTCATATCAAACCCAGTGCCTCAGGGTGTTTGCTGATTAACCCTACCTCTCCTGAACAACCCATCCTATTCCTGCCAACTAGCTAAGGCCTAACCAGTTTATAACCAGGCCTATTTAATTTAAACAGACAAAAGAAAGGCTTCACAACAAGCCAATCCTATGAAACCCCCAAAATTCCTGCTAGACTCTGAGATAGCACTCTGCTAATCTTACTGCCACTTGGGAGGGTAGGTCAGCCACAGCAAAATGCCTGCCAATAAGAGGACACAGCTGAATAAAAAGCAGCCTGCCATCCTCCCCTGACTGGCTAGCTCCCTTTAGAGCTCAACCAATAATGTCCTGTGTCAGATTTAAAGTTAATGTGGGTCTGTACAGGATCTAGACAGGTCCAGAGAATCCAGACGCTGCCACCATGTACAGGATTCATACACGCAGGCAGCATGCCCAGGTTTCTTTGCACACTGCCAACATGTACCAGACTCTGACTCTGCCAACAAGCACTGGGTTCTTGCCTCTTGCACCCCCCTCCAGGAGTGAGAGAGTGAGCCAACCCCTCATGCTTTTTAAGAGCACTGAAATCAGTGTTCTGCCACCAGGACCTATTTTAAGAACGTTCCCAACCAGACAGGAGAATAGGTCCCCCCTCCTCCCTGGTTCTTGGAACTTAGCAACTTATCAGCTCTGGTGTAGAGCTGCAAATGATTTAACACACAATAGTAGCTTTCAGGAGAGCAGGTAAGGCTCTGGAATTAGCCCTAGAGTCCAGGTACAATATTGATCCAAACCAGATCAGGTTAATCTATATAATATCTTTATTAAAAACAGCAGGTATAAAACATGAGATTTACTTAGGATACAAAATAATAAACAGTCCTATAGCTTTATAGTGCTCTGACTAAAACATACAAGAGCATCATAGTTACCAATCCTTGGTGCAGATAACAGTTCAAGCGAAGTCCCTTCTCCAAGGGATTTTAAAGATGAAAGCCATGCTTGCAATGGGCAATGAAGGTCAGCTTGTTGCCCCCCTTGCAAAGTTCAGTCTTGCCAGAATGTAATCCAAACAGAGACTAACTCTTAGAAAGGGGCCCTCTTTCCAAGAGAGTTCTGTGTGCCTTTTGATAGGCTAAAGACAACTCTCTTCCTACCTTTGTCATAATTGAGCATGGCCAGTACCCAATTATGCCAGAGCAGAAAGGCATGTCTACTCAGTAAGATCCTACATCGCTTACGTGGGACTGGGCACGTAGGCTGGGCTTTGAAGTTTGGGACAGAGACTGAATGTCTACGCTGTCCCTGTGAGGTGTCAAAGTATCCTTTGAAATGTAGAACCAGGCTTGCCATTTGTGCTTGCCATCTGGTCAGGTGTGAAAGTCACAGGGATCTGTTCCCAGCTCAACCAGTTGAGTTTAATCACTGAATCAGAGAAATAATTTTTCTATACAGGGTCAGAGTAAATTAATCCATGGCATTATTTGCCATGAATGTCCCCTACCCTTGTTCCAATCATCCTTGCCATCAGGTCATACACTATTTGGTGCCTTACAATGCTATCCTAAGAACACTTTCCTGGGAGTAAGCACTATTGAATAGTTCTGAGCAGGATTCTGAATAGATCTGCTTATGGTTGCTAGCAAATGGACTCAGAATTATACTCAGGTCTATTCAATAGGGGCTCTCAGGAAAGTATTCTTAGGATTTCATGTGTACTAGACTACTGTAAAGATGCCTTCACTCTCTCCTGTCAGATTTTTTTATTTCTAGAGACCCAGAAGAAGAAGCTGGAAAGTGAAGAATGGCAACTCAAGTTCACGTGTGTACATACCCAGAACATTTTTTTTAAAGCATAAACAAATTTTCTGCCAAAGACAAAAAGAGACAAAATGCAGGGACAGCTAGCAAACAAACACAGATTGTTCTTGACAAATAGCAACAGTGGGAGCAAATGATAAATATGCACTGTCTTTGTTTGACTGCTTTCTCAAGGAAACTGTTCACAAAAGTAGCACAGCAGCATTAGCAGAATATATATTGGTGAATATGTCTAAAACTCACTGCTATCTTGTAATGGAGAGATTCCAATATGATAGGTCATGACCCTTCAGTACGCCGTGAAAGCATTAATGAATGGATTGTAAGACTGCCAACTGTTGGAGACCAAACGTGATGGATGAATTGCAAGGGCTATAGCAGTACACGACAAAAGCAGATGAACTGCATTTGCTTTCCAGCATATGCAGCATTGCACAGTTTGACTTAGTGTGTGGCAGAAAGCAAACTTTTAAATCCACGCTTTACTCTAGAACCACCTGCAGTGCAGTATGGGAAACAGATAACAATTAGCTCATACAATTGACTAAGAATTCAGAGCTTGAGAAATCAGTTTGAAGCTCTACTGTATAACTTGTGACATTCATTCTAAAGTGAGAAAGCTTCCATAAGAACAAAACAAACAAACAACAACCCCAGACTTACTGGAGAGGTGATAACATGGCAGACAGTTTTATTAATGTAAATACTGACACAGGGGGTCTATTTGAACTCCAGGGGGATCAGTGGTGGGTACTTTCTACTGCATTTAAACATCTATGAAAGATGTAGAGACCAGGAATGTTCTTCATCTACTAATTCTGTTAAGAACATAAGAGAAGCCATGCTGGATCAGGCCAATGGCCCATCCAGTCCAACACTCTGTGTTACACAGTGGCCAAAACCCAGGTGCTATCAGAAGGTCCACCAATGGGGCCAGAACTCCCGAAGCTCTCCCACTGCCACCCAAGCACCAGAGAGCATCACATAATGTTTCATTTATACCTTGTGGCTAATAGCCCCTGATGGACCTCTGCTCCATATGTTTATCCAATCCACTCTTGAAGCGGTCTATGCTTGTAGTTGCCACCATTTCCTATTGCCATGAATTCCACCTCTTTGGTTGAAGAAGTACAACCTTTTATCTGTTCCAAACCTACTACCCATCAATTTCATTGAATGCCCACAAGTTTTTTTATTGTGAGAAAAGGAGAAAAGCACTTATTTCTTTACCATCTCTATCCCAAGCATAATTTTGTAAACTTCCGTCATGTCACCCCTCAGTCATCATTTCTCCAAGCTAAAGAGCCCTAACCTCTTTAACCTTTCTTCATTGTGTTGATTTATTATATTGATTTAATATTGTTATTTATTATCTGACTGAATTATTTTAAGATTGTATTGAATGTATTGTTGTGAGCCACCCTGATCCCACTTTAGGGAAGGGCAGGATATAAATTGAAAAAAATAAATACATTGAAAATTCGTAGGGAAAGTGTTCCATCCTCTTAATCATTTTAGTTCCCCCTTATTGCACTTTTTCTTTTTTAAAAAAACAAAATTTTAATGGAGTATATTCAACATTGTTAAACATTGTTACTAATACAATTTAAAGATTACATCCCATCCCCTCGCCCCCCCTAATAGGCTTCCAACACTGCTAATAACAAAAAAAGAGTTAAAAAGTAATCAAGTTTAGACTTGTAACAATCGACAAACCAGGTAACACAATTCTAATACGTAAAGACCTGACTCTTTTAAACATAGTTTCCAATAAAGGTACAGTACAATCAAGTGTTCATTTCATTTCTCATTCAGTTTCAATTCGAATCAAGATTGTACATTTTCCCTTTCATTCTATATTCAGTTTCCATATACAGTTTCAGGCCTTCCCAGTCTTTTAGATATTGTTCTGCCATTTGTCCATTTAATTTTTTCATCATTTTGTCCATTTCGGCTAAAAACAGCAGTTTCCTTAACCAGTCTTGTATATCTGGCACCTTCTCCGCTTCCTTATTGCACTTTTTCCAAGGCTATGATATTTTTTTGAGGTGTGATGACCAGAACTGTACATAGTATTCCAAATGAGGCCACATCATAGATTTATATAGGGGCATTATGATACTGGCTGATTTGTTTTCAATCCCCTTTCTAATGATCTCCTGCATAGCATTTGCCTTTTTTTTTTATTGCGGGCACACACTGAGTCTACATTTTCAGTGAATTATCTACCATGACTCCAAGATCTCTCTTCTGGACAGTTACCACAAGTTCGGACCCCATCAACATGTGTTTATAGTTGGGATTTTTGGCTCCGATAATATTACTTTGCACTTGCCCACATTGAACCTCATTTGCCATATTGATGACCATTCATCCAGCCTTGACAGATCCCTCTGGAGCACCTCACAGTCCTCCCTGGTTTTCACTGCCCTAATCAACTTAGTGTCATCTGCAAACTTAGTCACTTCACTGCTTATTCCCAACTCCAAATCATCAATGAACAAGTTAAAAAGCACTGGACCCAGTACTGAGCCCTGCAGTACCCCACTGCTTACCACCTTCCACTGCAAAAACGGGCCATTTATACTCACTCTCTTTTTCCTGTTGATTAACCAGTTTTTAGTTCACAAGGGGTCTTGTCCTCTTATCCCATGACTGCTTATTTTACTTTGGAGCCTTTGATGAGGAACGTTATCAAAAGCTTTCTGGGAGTCTAAGTAAACAACATCTATTGGATCACCCTTATCCACATGTTGTTCCTTGCTGTCTTTCCCTTTACGTTATATGGAGACATTACTTCAAAGATTACATTGTAGGTTTCTTTCTGGACTCTGTAGAAAGCTTGCCATAAGCACCCCAGGCTCAGTGGATATCTTTGTGTTTCTGCCCAATGCTGATTTGTAGCTTTTTGTTCTTCACTGCAAGGGTCTGCCTCTGAGCCTGCAAATATTAGCTTCATGAGCTCCTCCATCAAACCCAGTTTATAGTTACATCCCCATTATCAAAATCCATAGGAGGTACTTGCTTGGTGTGGGGGAAACATCCGTCTTCCTTTTCCTGTTATTATTTCCAGCTTTTAGTTCATAAAATATTTCTACAAACTTCAAAAACATTGGGAGCTACACTTCCAATAAAGAAAAAAATAGTATCCATATTAATAATAATACTAGTATTCAAGAATCACAACACATTTGTCTATGACGTATATCCTATGTTCAAATATTCTGTTGTTGTAGCTCTGAACGTTGGATTCTATGTTTACCTGACTAGCTAATGTATTTTTCTTATACATTTCTTCTTATACTGTTACCATTTTATTTCCCATATTTAGCAACCATTCTGCCTATTTGATGCATCTGTTTGATGTTTGCAACATCTGCCAAGTAATGATTCTGGTTGCCATGAATTAGGTTTAAGGGCAAATCATGTTATTGTCATGATACACTTTATAAATTAAAGGGAGGGGGACTTCGCAGTATAATAGTATGCCATTACCATAATCATATTGATTACAATTTTCAGTATTAAAGGAGTTTCACAGAACCAAATCTCCCACATGTAGATTTCTGTTTATTTCTTTAAAATCCTTCTGCCCTACTCTGCAGGAAGGGGAAACTGAGGAACCTGTGTTACCATTCACTAGATGTGTACTATCTGCCCTAACTCTGTCTTATCTAAATTCATCTTGGCAGCCATTTTGGGAACTAGGAATGCCTTGCTTTGGTGATGTTGCGATCAAGACTCTCCTTAGTCAGGCTATGCTAACAAATAGCCTTAGGCAGGAGACTAATTCAGTGATGGGACATCTGCATGCCTACCTGTCACCACAGGGGCTTGCAGAGCCATTTCATCAGCAAACACAAGTCTGCCTGAGTGCAAAATCTAATTGCTATCAAACAGCCAGGTGGAATTGACAACCTTTTACTGACCTTTCACTGACTGAATGTCTTCTCCCAACCTGCCTCAGGCATGGATAAAGCCTCCACCCTACCTGAATGCAACCACCTTTTGTTATCTTTCTGGGAAGCCCCACACACACACACACACATATTCATGAGCCAGGAAATCCACTGATTCTCATCCTGGACTCATCATGAATTCCTGTACTTTTACCATTATTTCTTTGATATTCCTTTGTGCCGTCTCTTATATTTCCGCTCTGCCAGCCAAAACTGTAATCTCCACCACTGTCTCAGTGGCTGCCAACTCGACTCTTGTCTTCTGGAACCAGTATACCCTCCTAATATTTCCCAGGAACTTTGAAAGTTCTGCCTAAAGTCCCCTACTCAGTCTCTGGATCATCTACTTCACCCAGCTCAGCAGAGTGAAGATAGGTCAACATCTTCTGTGTTAATTCCTTTACTCTTAAAATCTCTCTCCTCTTCCTCCTTGTGGTCATTCTCAGTCAGAGGCCTGGCTCTCTTTGGCTGTGATCACACACACCTTTAGATCTGACATAGGTGTGAATGCCTGATGGATCTCAAGGGCATGATCAGACAGCAATATCTGTGAAGCATCCCACAGTCAATGGCAACCCATGCTGCTCCATTGCAGAAGCAGAGTTAAAAGACTCTGGGGAAAGTCCGGCTCTAACGGGTTCTGACAGGCCGTGGACGAACCTTCCTCTCTTTGATTGCGCAAGCACACTCTCATACCATCGGGATGGTCTGATCATTCCATCTCAGCTCGGTGCCATCCCCCCTTCGCAGTACGCACATCATCGCATATTCCATAGGGAGCCCTCAGTGTGGAGGTATGATTCCTCATTTATGCATATGGGAAACAAACGGCAAAAAAAAGAGAGACTCACCCGCAGTTGCAGCTGATCACACAGTGACGGGCTGAGCCTGCAGCTGCAAAGGGATGTGTGATCTTGCAACTATGTGTCAAATTCCTCCGGAGGAAATAGCCTCATTTCCCCTCCGCTTCAAATGCTGCATATGACCTCAGCCTTTTACTTCCCTTTTCTGTCCTGTGTAACTTTTCACATGGGCATCCTTCTGAACCAACAATTTCACTGTTCTTGTGCTTGAGTACCTTCTCAATTCTTGTACCTCTAAATTTCCCTCAATAAATTCTAAACCTTGTTTTGGAAAAGATCCAGCTGTTTAACACTTACTGGTAGCCTAGTAGAGGCACTTGGAGCTTGCTTGCACACTATCCAGGAAATGATCCCTAAATCACATGTTCTGCTCCCCCTAACTGGTGAGTGTCTCAGTTTTCCAAGCTACCCTGCCTGTGGCAGTGGGCTTTTGTGCAACGACTGGCTCCCGCTGCAAAATGCCAGTCTGGACTCAGCCTGAGCTCTTTGAAGGAAGTGCAGAATAAAAGCCTAGTAAACTTAATATTCCAGAAGAGATTTTACTTTACAAACTGGGTGGAGTTAACTGTATCTTCCACTTTCCTAGTTGTTGAGAATAAAAGCCTAGTAAATGTAATATTCCAGAAGAGATTTTACTTTACAAACTGGGTGGAGTTAACTGTATCTTCCACCTTCCTAGTTGTTGAGAATAAAAGCCTAGTAAACTTAATATTTCAGAAGAGATTTTACTTTACAAACTGGGTGGAGTTAACTGTAGCTTCCACTTTCCTATTTGTTGAGAATGCACTCTTGGATATATAAGCATGTCAGTATATCATAATAGAATTCTCCCTGCTTTCATCTCCTCTGTTACTATTCCTGCTGGTATTACAACTCCAATTGGTCATTTTGTATTCCACTGAATGAATAAAGAGCTCTGCAACTTTTCTGGCTTAAGTGCCAGAGATGTTTATAAACTATGGCAGTAATGGAAGTAGTCAGCTGTGAGTGACTCAATCCATTCTCTATCCCATAGGGTGGCCCCGGGAGGAAAAGCTTCATTTGCCCTAACTCACATTAGCCTGCCATTGATGGCATTCTGACTTCTCAGTCAAATGGGGGAGTAGAGAGAAAATAGCATCGAATTGAGCATCTTATTATTCCATGACAAAAGGAAACAATATTTATGGACTTGTAGGGCATTGTTAGGAAAATTGTGTTTTGTGGGAACAGTAGGCTGAGATAATGAGTCATTGTACACATTTAAATTCACATTGCCTTAAAGGGATGATATGTTACAGATGTTCACTGGAAGGAAGGGATTATACTGACTTTGCATGATAAGAGAGTCTTGTAATTCTTCATTACTGATAAATTCTGCAGCCTCTTATAACCTAACAGAAAGGCCCTTAACAGCTTTTAACTTAGCTTCCAAGTGGGTTTGAGCCCATCACTTCTCATTTTAGACAGTGTGCAGCCACCCTAACCTGCAAGCTCCAGCCTTCCCATCAATGTTGTATCACAAAGACTGCAAATGATTCCTCTGTTTCTGTTTTTCTCAAGAGTTTCCAGGATTAACTGCTCTGACCCTAAGCCTTTAAACTCCACAACAGAGTGTGGCATAAAGATCTGAAAGCCTGGAGTTGGAAACTGGGTCCTAGAAATTTTGTAAAGTAAATGAAATGACAAGGAAACAGTAGTGGCCTTGGCTTCCCATGGAGTCTAAGGGCTAGACTGTGGAAGTAACAGCTATCTGTCTTTTGGATATGAATGAGTTTCCATTCCACCATCCCCAGTCTAGCAGCCAGACTCTGTGGGAAGTCAAGACCTCTATTGTTTTCTAGTCATTCCAGGACTCAACCATAAGAGGTAATTAAAAATTAAATTCTGTCTAGCATGGTATAGAATGCTGTATGGTGCATTTGGAGATTATATTTCCTTTTTTCTGCTCCACAACTTTCTGCTCTCCACTATTAAATGACTATCTTCAATAAATGTTAATACATACATTTGTAGTAACTTCCTGTTTTGCATTTCAAAGCTGTTTGCAGAGACAGACTTCAGACTCTTACAGTAAGAGCTCTGGAGAAACTCACAGCCTAAAGAAAAATACAACATCCAGCTTTGCACCATTCCCAGCCAATTAATAAAAATAATCATCCCCAACCACATGTTGCACAACAAACTGAGATCGCATGGGATGCAGATTTCTTTAGCTAGAGAACTATGTACAAAACTACTGCTAACATAGAAGGATCATTTTTTCCTTTTTATGCCGTTGATCTTTTCTTTCTCTGAGCCATTTATTTTATAAGGTCTACACTCTTTGGAAGATTTATGACATGCGTGTGATACAAATGTCAACATTATCAAGGTGAATAACAGTTCTGGACAGCAACACTGGATGTGTCTTGAATTGTATCGCGATTGTAATAAGACAACTGAAATCCCCTTGCATTTTTTCCCCAGTTTTACTCATGGTGATGTCTGCTATAAAATAAGAAATACTGTAGTCTTCTCTATTGATGATCTTCACATCCTTTACAATTGTAAATACATTTAATAACAGTTTGACAAACAAGCAAATCTTATGGGCATTTTTAGTGCCTATTAAACATCACATCATTTTTTTTGTTTGCTGTAGACGATATATGGCATTTAGAAGTGTACAAAGTACAAAATTTACTATCACAAAATATATGGCTGAAGTACAGATAATAAACACTGATCATCTGTCTTCCTGGGATTTTCCTGTGAAGTAATACCTGTTTCATCAAGTTTCATTCTAAATACCTTGTGCTCATATGAAGGTTAGTTTATATTATATCTGTGGCATTTTGTGTGTGTCAGTTCAGTAGATACAATTATTATATAATCTTTGCATACCAAGTAAGCTCAGAGGAGGACTCTGAAACACCATCTTCCCCTGCTTATGAACATCCCTGAAGCATCTGTCTGGCTGCTTGAAGGATCTCCATTTACTTTGAACAGCTCTGGTAAACAGCCTTCAGCTATCTGAGTCATACTAAATATTTTTCAGCACATTAACAGTGCAACTCTATGCAGAATTACTCCATTCTAAGCCCTCTGTTTTCACTTGTCTAAGGGTAGAGTAACTCTGCCTGGGATTGTACTGTAAATTGCTGTTTTTCATCCATCAAGAACATGCATTTTGTCTTCCAAATTATGGACAACAGCATGACTCTTAACTTTTAAAAAATGCCCTCCAAGGCTTTGTATCCCTAAAACACCATACCAAGCAAAATACTATATGTCCCTCTTGGTAAAACCATCTTTTAAAAGACAGCAATGTAGGATATGCCATAGTGGATCATGCTTCTGTTCTATCAAGCCTGTTAACATGCCTCCAGAAGAAACCAGTGCATTACATTCTTGACAAGGAGGAAGCCAACAACTGTGCTCACTTTTTTTTGTAATGCAGCTCTAAGAGTCATGCAGTGTGGGAAACTGGGACTTTTAAAATCTGTTATTATCCCCTTTAACCAGCCACAACATCACCATTCTCAACCGTACTAAATGACATAAATTTGGGGATTTAAAATTTCTGGAACTACTGTACTCAGTCCAAAATATTTTGTTATTAAGATATTGATGGTTGTCTACCCCATTTCTACTCCAAACTAACTCCAATAAACCCAAGATGGGATGTCTGGGGGGAGTACACGTGTCACCCCTTTGTGTTGTAAAGAAACTTGTGGCCATCTGCATGGACTTGTGGGTCATTAGGTGTGGTTGAATGACACAGCTTCAAGAGATGAAAGAGGGGGGGAAGATTCCAACCCTGATAGTCACTCTTGCAGTGTCGTGTAATTATACGCTCATACACACTCTAGCAAGAGTTTCTCTGGGGATGTCTTTCTATGTCTGCCCTCCAAGACATGTGCACAATGCTCAGAATGCAGGGTGTTGCTCAAATAATCCACCATTAATCTGTTACCCCAACAGGCAGTCTCCTAATTGGTTGGGGAAAATAGCAAAGGAGACAGAGAGGTGGGTAACTGGTATTCTCCACCTATGTATACCAGGATTTCCCCCCTTAATTTTTTCAAGTACCAGGCAGATGTTCAACCAGATAGGCTTTTATTAAAAAGTAAATGAAAATAAACAAAAATGCATAGATATATAGAAACACACAGAGGAACTAACTAAGAAAAACAAGGAAAGGCAATAGTTACTGATCTTGAAGCAGTCCGCAGAAGCAACAGTCAAAGAGCAATATGGCCAGCATTTTGGGAAGCAAAGAGTAGACCCATAGGCAAGTGGGGTGTGCAAGGAGGGATCCAAAGCATGTACACAAACTGCTGGGGCAGCAGGGTGGTCCAGTTACAGGGCAAAATGTACCCTCAGGAGGGGATGATGCATTGGTCAGAAAACAATCACTAAATTGTTTAACCAGAAGTAGAAAAAAAGATGTGAGAGGCTTGATGGCTCTACAAGCACCAGACAGTAACAGCAATCAGAAAGGTGAAAAGATTGAAGTGTTAAGTAATTGCTGCTTAATCAGGGGGTAATGGGTGAGGGGAAGTGAGGCTGGGGTGTTGGTGGGATTATGCTGAGTGAATCAATAGGCCCTGAGCAACCCATTGTTCTAAAGTCATACATCTCTCAAGGGCAAGGGGGTTATTAGCCAGCCAGCTGCTCTGATTTGTGTTTTGAAATTGTTTTCCCATGCTGATGATATCAGGGTTGCCAACTTCCAGGTGGTAGCTGGAGATCTCCTGGGATTACAACTGATTTCCAGGAGACAGAGATTAGTTCACCTGGAGAAAACAGTTGCTTTGGGAGGTGTACCCCATTGAAGCCCCTCTCCTCCCAAACCCTACCTTCTTTAGGCTCCACCCCCAAAATCTCCAGGTATTTCCCAGCCCAGAGCTGGCAGCCCTAGATGATATCCATCATGGTCCACTTCTGGCCCAAGCAGTGTCCTGCATATCAAATATTGGGGTGGCATTAGGAGGGGTGTTACTCTCTTTACCCGCAAACTGCCCCTCTGCAGGAGGAGGGGGTCTGACTGATAACATAGTTCCCAAGGTTGTTCCACACATAGGTATCTAGATCTTATGTTATCGCTTTCACAACCAATGACTGTAGATGCCACTATGATCACTATGAAACGATGGCCATCCTGAGTGAACAGCATGCAAACCAGAAGATGCTGCCCACTGGCTGAGTTTGCAAAAAACTCTGAATCTATTTTTCTGGTCCGTGCTCATCCCTACACACAAGCAAAGGCATAGAGATTAAAGCCGTCAAATCAAGCAGAAACACCATACAATGCATCTCTTGCTATAATGTACATAGTTCTAGGCTGTACTGTAGAGGACTGAATGTTTGACTTATCCTTCTTATTAAATGTTCCCCCTAGAATTTCATGGGGGGGGAATCCCAATTCACTTGACTTGTTAGTTTTTTGGGGGAGGGGCATTCAGGCTTCAAACTACATTATGAAATGGTTTAACTCAGCTACGACAAGCATCATATGGGGCTTCTGCTCATCAAAAGGGACCTTTATTGGGGCTGCATCCAGGGCCACTCACTGTTATGCCTAGCTGTGACAGTGCCTGTTTTATTCTTTCCCCTTTGGTATTCAGCAGGTTAAACTGAGCCCTGAAAACTGATTTCTGATTGATAACTGAGGGAGGGAGAAGCTTTGCTAATATAAATAGGTCTGCACAGTGAATATCCTACTTGAGAAGCTGAATTATTTCATATCTAAAATACTCAGAAAAGACTTTTCAGCTCCCAAACATTTTGCTTGACCCATGCTGGCAGTCGTCAGAATCTTTTCTGATTTATTTAAAAGAAGAAGAAGAATTTTCTGCCTGAAATAGATGAAAGCTTATTCTGAAAAGAAACTAACCTGCTGCAGAAAAAAAAGAGATGTGATATTGTTTCAATCACCTTTAATCACCTGCTGAGGTGGGAAGTTGTTACATTGTCAGCCTGACCTAGAGTTGCTGCTTTAGCTCATTAAGAAAATATAGAAACCCATTACCTGGAGGCAGATACAGAGCATTTTGTACACTAAGCAGCCTCATTTGAAGACATGAACAAAAAAAAATTCTCAACATGTGCTGCTATACCATGCAGTTCTTCTCTGCAGAACTGTGTGAAAGGAGGGGAAGGGGCCTTGCACTAAACTGCAACTTTATTTTCTTTAGTCCCCCCCCACCACCACCCCTTCCCTTATAAAATGGCTTGGCTTATTTATTTGCATCAACTTTGTCTATCAGCTTTTGCAGACACACTACTGGAGATGTTGTTAATGGGATGTCTCAGTTCTTATTAGAGCAGCAAGGTAGGCCGGTGAGGAAGGGGATGTAACCCTTTCCACTGTAATGCAAATTAATCTTCTCACCACAAGCTTCTGTTTGACCCATGAGGAAAAATATACAGGCATCATAGAGATACATGTATGTTTCCTTTCACAGTAAAGAGAAGTTTGGGGGCGGGGCGGGACATATAACTGTGCCTTATATCAAATCAGACCATTGGTCCATCAAGGTCAGTATTGTTTACTCAGACTGGCAGCAGCTTTCCAGGGTCCCAGGGAGAGGTCTTTCTCATCACCTGCTGCCTGATCCTTTTATATTGTTGGTCCTGGGAAAGGAACCTGGGAACTTCTGCTTCTTCCACTTATCCAGAGCCCAATTTACACGTTGCCTTGCAAGGAGCTTACAATGCTCTTATGGGCTTATGAGCCATAACTTATAGCTGGACTGTGTCATGAGTGTGCTAGAGAAATGGATTGTATGGTAACCACAAGTGTGCTAGAAAAATGAATTGTATGATGCCAACTGCCTGAAATGTGAACATGTGCCCAGATGAGGGAAGTCACCTCCTGAGATTATGTGCCAGACCAAGGATGGCTCTACACAGCAGAGATGAGCCAAGCACCCTTGCCACAGACAGTGCACAGATGCCAGCACAAGCATGGTGTAGAGGGATGCCATGCCATGTGAGAAACCTCTGCTAGCATGCAGGCACACCTCCCCCCCAACCATCACCAGATACTGCACGTATGGTGCCCAGGATGACAAAAGATCTGCTTGCATAAAGGGATTAGCCAACTAACTCATTGGCCAGAGCGATCATCGAGCCATTAACATTAATGACCCTTCTAAAGGTGTCGCTGTTAGTAACAAAAGAATCAATATTGTCCAACCATTAGCCCCACCATCCACCTGCAACTAGTTTTGTTTTGCCAAGCCACTTCCTGGGAACTAGGGACATGACAGGGGAAGTGGCCAGTATAGCCCAGCCCCAAGTCCAGATAGTGTATAAAAAGAGCAGGACCAGCCATGCTGTCTCTCTCACTTCCTCTATACCTGACCCCATCCTATCTCACAGGCTCTAGGTTTAAGCGCTGCCTGAGCCTCTCCATATGTTCTGCTGGTTCAGAATATGACCCTTTTCCCCTTATAGTCTCCCTTCCTCTTTTCACTGCAGACTGCTTCACCTCTTCAGGACAGGTACATATCACCCAACAATGATTTGCCTACTAATGCAAATGACACTATCCCTTTCTATCTACATTTCCTAGGTCTGAATAATTGTATGCATGATTGTGTTTTCATTGTGTGCTTGTGAATATTCCTCAGTAAAGAATCCATTTCTTTAAGACTTGGCCTCTGCGTTTATTTCTGGGTGACTGGAAAAGGAGGACTCCTGTATACATAAGCTATTGCTTCCTTAGAAGCCAATTGCATATTAACAATTATAATTCCTCACAGTTATTAATCCATCAGAGTAATTTGGCTAATAATGGCAAAAACAGCACATGGAGAAAGGGTTGAATTTTTCTCTCCCTCATTGCAGTCTTGACCTGAATTGAGCTATTCAAACAAGACCATATAGACTTTTTTTAAAAAAATGCAAGAAATCTAGTCATTGATGCCCTGCCATCACATCTGGTTTGGCCCTTACAGTTGTTGCAGGCCAAGAATATGATGTGAGACTTGTTTTTAAAAAACAACATGAAAACATAGTAACATAAAGAAAATGCATAGGGGCACATTAGTGTTCATCTGAAAACCAAAAAAAAAAAGATTTCACACAACCCTCAAATTGGAGGGGAAACTCCAATCCCTCCCATAATCTTCTCCTCAGTACAGCCAACCCTTATGTATCCCTCCATCAGCGGCAACCCCGTGTATATCAACTGCTCTTCATACTTAACCTAACATGATTCTAGGGTTGAGTTTAACATTTCTGAGCTCTGTTCTCTCTATCTGCTGTCTTATTTAAGTGTTTTTGTTCTGCTCCAAAAATGGATTCCTGGAATAATTAACAACATTTAAAAAACAGTATGAATGGAGGAATTTATTCATGGTCATTGACCAACACATACACTGCTTTACATTTTGTAACTTAATAACAGGATAAATTACAGTGAAAAATATAACATTCCCAGGAACATTGAAATAGCAGGAAATATAAACCAAATATAGCAAGAAATATCAAACCAACAATTCAGTGATATCACCTACAGTTCTGCCTTCTCCACACCGCTATCCAAACAGCTCTGTCTGCAACTCACATATCACCATGTGCATCAGCTGAGGTTCTCACTCAAAACTCCTTTGGTGGAGCTCATCAGGTTCATGTTTTCTCAGATAGTGAGGCCTTGTGCCTTTTCAGTCATGGCACTGGTCCTATGGAATGGACTGTTGGAGAAAGCATGTGGAAGATAACATTTGTGGCAGCCTTCCCAACAGCTTGATAATAGTCTTCTCTTCCATGGCCTCTAAAAGACAACTGTATCTACAGGCTTTATTTATGGATAGCTATATTTTAAAGACTGTTTAATACTGATGGCTTAAAAATCTTTTTTAAGGTTTTAAAACTGTTGCGCCTTGCAAGTGAATACTGATTATTATAAGTTATCATGTGGGTGGTAGGATATATATTTTTAAATAAATAAGAAGGAAAAGAGGATAAAGAAAGACTGTTTCACCACACTAAGCTGCTATATTTGTTTCTACAGATGCTTTGAAAGAAAGAATACATAAGAAGAGCCCTGCTGGATCAGACCATCTAGTCCAGCATCTGGTCTCACACAGTGGTCAGCCAGTTCCTCTGGAGGGCCAACAACAGGGCATAGAGGCTGAGACCTTCCCCGGATGTTTCCTCCTGGCTCTGGGAGTCAGAGATTTAGTGGCTACTGATAAACTGACAGACCTATCCTCTATGAATCTGTCTAACCCCTTTTTAAAGCATATATAACATTGGAAGATGAACAAGTGAATGAATAAGAGATGGTATAGCTGCTGTTGTTACATCCAGTGATTATGTTGTCAGAGTGAATATGGACACAGAGTTGGCATCTTGGTTTGTTTTTGGCCCTAGTCGCAGAGCCTGGGTCCATATAAAGAAGGGCAATTTTGTGGATGAGAAGTTGAAGAAAAGGTTTGCCTCCCAATGCCTGTGGGAGAGGAATACCATCGTCCAGCATAGGTTGTAGCTTGTTAATGATGTGTTGAACCAGTTTCAGCTGAGAGCTGTATGTGACCACCAGTAGTAGGCTGCTGTGGTTTCATTCTGTCCTATCTTGTATGAGGTTATCCCTTGGTATCATTCTGGCTTTATTGACCTGTTTTCTTATTGCATCAGGTGGCTATTGTAATTTCAAGAATGTCTGTTGTAGATCCTGCAGGACCCATACAAATGTACGGTCCCCAATGTTCCCTCTATATTTACCCCCTCCTGAGTGGAGCAGTTCACATCCTGAGTGGAATATAACTGCTGTAATCTTAAAATGGGCAATTCAAGAAACTGCATGGCTCCAGGAGTCCAGACTGCTGCTAAACAGAGCTTCCTGTGTTAATGAGCACATGCATATGGCTTAGAGGGAACACTGACTTCCTTTCAGACATGCACATATAGGACAACTTGATCCAGACTGACCTAACCCCAAACAATTCTTGCTTCCCTTCCCCTTTATCTTGCACTCACCCACACTGTCTTATATCCTAATAGTGAAATCAGGATATCTTTGAATACTTAAATCCAGTGACTGGAACTATGAATGGGCAAGACAGATCTGTCTACAAACCTGAAAAGGGCCCTAGGTTTGCAGAAAAAATGTGAAATAAAAAAATACACTAGCCAGCTTTAAAAAAGCTAAAAACAATAAAAGGAGCGCCTGTAGCTTTAAAAACCAGATTCTTTCAATGGATGTTGCTATGCAACCATAGTATTCCAAGCTTGGTTCTGTCAGTAAAAAGCAGGGGGAGGGAGTAGGGCCCTTTCAAGATTTAATTTGGCCTTTGAGGGAGGGATCCTTGGGGCCTGGCCTGGCAAGGGTTGTCAGTTCCAGGTTGGGAAATTCCTAGAGATTTTGTGGTGAAGTCTGAGGAGGACAGGGTTTGGAGAATGGAGAGGCCTCAGCTGGATATAATGCCACAGAGTCCACCCTCCAAACCAGCCATTTTCTCCAGGGGGACAGATGTCTGTTGTTTAGAGTTCAGTTGTAATTCTGGGGGATCTCCAGGTCCTACCTGGAGTTGGCAACCCTAAGCCTGACAGACCCTCTGGGTGACTTGATACCACCTGACTTGCACGACTCAACTAGCCTTGGCTGCTTGCTACTGTTCAACAGCAACCATCCTATGAAAGCCAGTGTGATGCAGTGTTTAGAGCTTCAAAGTAGACCCAGGTTCAGATCCCCATCTTGCTGTGTAAGCTGACTGCATGATTTTGGACCAGTCACATACTTTCAGCCTAACCTCCCTCACTGGGTTGTTGTGCAGATAAAAAGGAGGAGAGAATAGCATAAGCCACTTTGGTCCCCACTATGGAGAAAGAATGTAGTTTGCCTATGTAAACGCTGCAGGGGATGGGGGTGGAGTCACAAAACTTAAGAGGAATTGATCTCTGTAGCTGGGATTCATGGAGAGTTGCTGCCTCCAGGGGTCTTTTCATAGAAAAACAGCTGTAGGAGCTCATTAGCATATGATATGCTAATGAGCTATTAGCCTATTAGCATATGCCACGCCCCCTGAAATCACTGGAAGTGATGTCAGAAGGGGAAGCAAAAGGGGGGAGGCATCTTCAAAAGCTTCCCCTTCCCTTCCCCAGCTGGTCTGGGTTGGGGAGCTAAGAGAGAAGGGGTTTAAAGTTTAAACTCCTTCTCATGAGAGTTGGGCCACAGAAGGAGGAACGAGGGAAGGAAAGAGAGAGAGTAGAGAAGGAAAGAAGGAAGGAAAGAAGGAAGGAAAGAAGGAAAGAAAGAGAAGAAAAGGGGAGGGAAAGAAAGAGAGGGAAGAAGGAGGGAAACAGAGAGAAAGAGAGGAAAGAAAGAAAGAAAGAAAGAAAGAAAGAAAGAAAGAAAGAAAGAAAGAAAGAAAGAAAGAAAGAAAGAAAGAAAGAAAGAAAGAAAGAAAGAAAGAAAGAAAGAGAAGAAGGAGTGAAAGAGGAAAAAGAGAGAAGGAAAGGAGGGAATGAAAGAAATTTGGCGGCAATTCAGCCCCATTATATCCTATGGGCCATTGAAGTCAATGGTGAAAACATTGGGTATGTTCTCAGGGCTGGAGGGGAGGGGGTTTGAGGGAGAGGCTCCAAACTCACAGGGTAGCTGTTGAAGCCTCTCCACAAGATACCCACCAAGTTTCAAGAACATTGGATCAGGGGGTCCAATTCTATGGGCCCCTAAACAGGTTGCCCCTATTCCCTCCATTGTTCTCTATGGTGGGAAAGAAAGTTACTTTTTTCCCACCATAGAAAACAATGGAGGGAATAGGGGCAACCTGTTTGGGGGCCCATAGAATTGGACCCCCTGATCCAATGTTCTTGAAACTTGGTGGGTATCTTGGGAAGAGGCTACATCAGCTACCCTGTGAGTTTGGAGCCTCTCTCTCAAACCCCTCCCCTCCAGGCCCCAGAATATACCCTATGTTTTCACCATTGACTTCAATGGCCCATAGGATATAATGGAGCTGAAATTGACATTCAGCTGCCTGAAAGACTCCCCTGGACGCCGGCTGGGGGCGGGGCTTGGCTTTTGAGCTCCCGGAGCTGTGCTCCGGTGCGCTCCCCCCCAAAAGACCCCTGGCTGCCTGCCACCACTGCTGCTGTGGAGGCGGGAGAAGTAGATGAGCAACTGGGAGCACCGCCACCACTGTTGCTGCTGTTGTATGGGGGAAGGAAGCAGGCAGAAGGCTGGGAGAGTGATGGGGCAGAAAAAGAGAGTGATGATGTGGGGAACAGAAAGAAAGATGAAGAGCAATGGCTTGGGGAAGCAGAAAAACAAAGAGAGTGATGGGGCAGAAAAAGAGAGGAAAGCCTTGGAAAGCCACTGTCAGTCAGAATAGACAATACTGACATTAACAGACCAATGTTACAACTCCATATAAGGCAGCTGTGTGTTTATGTGTTCACTTGTGTTTATGTGACCTGGGTGTTGTGCTCCTGTGTTGCACTTTCTGAAGTTTTGTCACACTTCCCAACTGCTACTGTCCAGTTTCTTTACAGCAAGAAATTGGAGCATTTTTGGATGGGCCATAGTGAATTTTGCACCAGGACCATGTTGCATTTTATCACAGGTGAAGCTACATACAGCTTTCCATAGAAGAAATATGCACATAGTATTTATAGAAGCCTTGTGTCTAGTGTCCTCTGTTCACATATCTAACCCATACCTGTCAGTTATTGAGCTCACACTGATCTGTTAATCGTTTAATCTGCAACTATATCAGCAAAGTGTTTTCTAATTACATGGTGCTTACAGAGAGCTCCTTCCTGCCCAAATATTTTATACCCCTTTTTCTTGGATAAGAGCCATCTGCAGATATTACATGTGGGATCATAGCCCTGGCATGTGTGTATAATTGTATTAAGCTTCTGCTATGAAGAAATGCTTAAGAATGATTCTGGATTAAATTACTTTCTTAAACTGAAACATACTTGAAATTAGCACTTTCATAATGGTATCACTAGGGCTGCCAGACCCCCAGTCTAGGCTGCCAGGCCCCACTACCCTTCCACAGATCATCTGGCCAGTGGGGGGAACTTACCCCCAAAGAGAGGGAGATCCAGCTGACATGCAGCTACATCTCTACATCACAGCCCACATGACCCAGAAGTGATGTCATCGCATCAGGGATGTCAGGGTGATGCTCTGGTATTTGAGCAAAAACTCTGTGGTAGAAGCCAAATTTCCATAGAGTTTTTGTCCAAATACCAGAGCATCACTCCAATGTCCCCATGTGATGATGTCATTTCTGGGTCACATGGTCACAAGACCTAGGCATATTGCTGCACATCAGCTGGAACTCCCTCCTGCTCCTGGTAAGTCCTGTCCCATGCCCACCAGTTGCCAGGAGGGACTTGGCAACTCTAGGTATCACCAATAATGGGTCCCCAGATCTGGCATTTTGCTTGGATATGACTAAGTGCTACTATTTAAGATTTTTTGTGAATTGGCCTCAATGGAGTAATTAGTCAGAAGCTAACCTTTTTCTGAGATCAAAGTGGAATCAGAAAATAGGAAGTCATTCAGTGTTCAAGGAAATTTTTTAAAAAGTTCTCTAACTACAGACGCTTGCAAAATTGCACCTATCCAGCAGAATAATATCTAATTTTACACAGTTACTAAAGATAAATGATTTTTCCTGATCAAATTATATCAGGATGAATAATTTTATACTATATAATTGGTGAGCTGGATAATTCAATAAGCCCATTTTCTACGGTTGACTTCCTTTTACAAGTCAAAATTCCATAATGAGGAAGGCAGCTTTGTCAAAACAGCTGCCAAATGGCAATAGCATCATAAAAAAGCATTAATCAGTAAATTAATTAAACATTCAGTGTAAGTAAAACCTGCTGTATGATGAGAAAATGTGAATGGCCTAACAATAGGGTTTGTAGCAGTGTATCCGTTAGAGACCATTCATATACAGGCGGCGGTCTTTAGTGGTACACAAAACATTTTAATACAATTATGTGGAATGGGGAGGATCACCTAAGGAAGAAAAAAAGGAGTTATGTTGTTTTTTATTTATCTGTACTGTTTTTTATTTATCTGTACTTCAGTAAGACACTCTTCAGGCCAGTTCACAAAACCATTTTTGAGGTGTCAGAGTCATCATGGACACACTTCTCTTCTCACTCATGAAGTTTTGTAAACGCGCTCCTCTATGCCTGGTGTATCGGAAACTTCCATATACCAGAAATTTGGCTGTGCACATGGTCTAAAATGTCTTTCGTATTGATTTTGCTTGGTGTAAAGAGTAGAACCAAATCTCAGGATGTGGCACCATAATCTTATTTTATCATATGTAGGCAGCGCTCCATCATCTAACAGTAGAAGAGGGATATATTGTGTTTTGCTTCTACCAGCTTTTGTGATGGTTTCTACCAGCTTTTAATGTGGTGTCATTAAGAATGAGCTAAAGAGTTAACTGGCAAGATATGCAGAAGTCAAACTGAGTTGACACACAGTTCCTTATGTCGGTGGCTGCTGTTAATATGGTCACATGGTTCAATCTACGGTTAAATGTTTAACATTCAGCACTGTAAGCAGGGCGTGGGGGAGACCAGGAGTTAAAATTAGATCAGCTGAATGCTGAGATTTGTGAACAGTCTACATGAAACTGAACTCAATCATCTTTGAAGCTCTGAATGGGATTTCAAATGACACTTACTTATGCAGATCCATTTAGGGGTCAATAATATTTAGGAGCAGCCATGAAATTCCCATGGGTGAAACCACGGCATCATTTATTCCCAGTATGGTTATGTAGATGATATTGAGAAAAAGCTGATCTAGCATCACTGCCTTGTCACCTTCTGAGGGAGAGGGGTGGGGTGGGAATAGGACACCAATTAAAATCGGCATTGCTCCCTTAGAAGATCCATTTGACCTTTAGCTTCAATATCTGCTCTTGACTGCTGATACTTTATTGCATCCGCAGCAAAATTTTCCCTCATAAATGGAATCAAAATGGAATTGCAGTGCACTGTGTGCGTCAGAGAGATAGTGAGGTCACCAGTGTAATGCAGTGGATATTTGGGTTATACCTGAGTTTGCATCTGTGTCTCTCTGATACTCATCATACGTGCTTTAGACAAATCATAGTCTCTCATTATTTTTAGCTGTTTTAGCTGTTCTAGCCTAAGGACTCTTTTACAGACATTTTTAGAGTGCTTAAATACTGTCTTTAGAGGCTTGTTTCTACTATTTATATTTCAGGGCTTTCATTATTTTGTTTTATTGTTGTTGTTTTACGTGTAAGGTGCTTCAAGAAGGCTTGGAAAAGTGGCACATACATTTTCTAAATAAATCCATCCCAGTTTCTGTTCCCATCTGTCAATAGCAGCGATCCACACTAATGTAGTGCTTAGGATGTTGGACTAGGGGAGGCTCCGGTTCAAATACCCATTTAGCCATAAAGCTCACTGTGTGCCCTTAGGGCAGACACTCACTGTCATTCTAACCTGCATAACAGAGGATGGGGGTGGGGAGAACCATGTAAACTGCACTGAAATTAGGGTAAAATAAAAATGGAAAGAGAGTAGTCTTGTGGATTGAAGGAAAGCAAAGAGTGTAACATTCTCTGCATATAAAATCCCCATGTATATGGCTAATAATAAAGCTTTAAAAAAACAGACTTGTTTGAACTCTGGAAGCAAATCTGCAGTGGAGCACACAGGTTAAACTACATTTTGCTTCACATTTTGTTAAGGTGAATGATTTATTCATAGATAGTTAGCGTATGAAGAGGCCATATATATATTTCTTCAGCGCAGGTCAAGATTGTGCAATGAGAACATGAATCCACTTTCAGCCTCTTAGCTTTGCTGACACATTTTTGATGACTGCAATATCAGAACAATAGGAAATTGGGAATGGATGAATTCTGAAAACCCAGCGCAGAGGAACAAGACAAACAAGGCTTATTAATGAGCAACTGTCATTGCAAATCTGTTTCAATGGCAACAATTTGCATCTGTAGACTTGCAGGCTCAGTATCATTTGAACACACTGAATCATTCATTGATTTCCCCTAGAATAGGAAGGTAGCTAGGTGGTTCATCAGATTTATATATGCTCAAAGAATCTGTAATCCACACTTAATAGGAAATTCTGTGACTTTTAAGTGAATTCTTCACTGAGACATTTTGTGTACTGTAGTGATTAAGAATGGTGGATACTAATCTGGAGAATCGGGTTTGATTCCCCACTCCTCCACATGAAGTCTGCTGGGTGACCTTGGGCCAGTCACAGTTCTTTCAGAACTCTCTCAGCTCCACCTACCTCACAAGGTGCCTGCTGTGGGAAGAGGAAGGGAAGGAGAATATAAGCTACTTTGAGACTCCTTAAGGTAGAGAAAAGTGGGGTATAAAAACCACCACATGCCATTTCCCTGCCTGCTCTCACTTGTGAGCACTTCGCCACCCATGAGTCAAGTTGCATACACTGCCCAGTGCCATCATCAAGGAAAGAGCTGTGGATAGTGCAGGTGGTTGTGAGCATGGGCAGGGAGAGGGTTTGAGATCAGGACAAGGAGAGATGCACAGGCAGGTAGTGAGACACATGGGTGAGTGGGTGCAAAGGGGAGCCCCTAGGAACTCTCTGCCCAGGGCCCCTGAAAACTGGAACTGACCCTGTGTTAGCCTGATTGCACGTTATTATGAATAATAACGAGGGGAATTATATTGATTATTAATAAGCAATCAGCTGCGAGAGCGAACACCTATGTATACAGAGGTCAGCCCCGCCGGGAGGAGTTGGTAACAGACCAGGAGACTTTTATGATTGAAAATAAAGTCTTTTACTGAGGTTTGACACACACAAACAATTACACAAGCTCACACACAATTATTCAAGTCCTAAGAAATACAGAGAGAGGTAAGCACATTTGCATTAGCAGGTAAGTCGTTGGTGGGTCATATTTACCAGTCGAGTCCTGTAGAGCGTTCCTCAGGAAAAATGGAGGGGAAAGAAACTAAGAAAAATGGGGCCACGTGGTCTGACCAGCAGATTGTCACGTGGAAACTCGGCCTGCAGACCAGAGTTTAAAGATGGAGGTAAGGGTTGGGGGATAGCAAGCTGGACATAAGAGGGTCAAAGGTTCGATAGGGGTCGTAGAGAGAGAGAGCCTGTGGTCTGGCAACCCCTTATAAGCAGGAGGGTGGGGGGCTGGTTACCTCCTTGATTCCCGCCTCCTGGTAGTCCGTCCCTGAAAGCACCCTATTGGTTGGAAGATGTAGGGGAGGTGTGTGGAGGTGTGCCTGAGGGATGGTCAATACTGAGAGCTAGAAACTTACTCATGTCTGACACCAGGTGATAGCTAGGATGAGTCATCCAGCCACTTCTATTGTGTTGTTGATGGCATTAGCCCGGCTGTTGATGGCTCTCAATCAGTAACTAGGCAACGATGAATAGATTCTGCCAGGGCTACGTGAGGTCTTGCATGTGAAGGTGGGGGAGGAAAGAGGCTGCCTGCTGTAGAAGGAACTCTCAATGGCGTTTTTGGAGTTCCTATATCTGGTATTTTATCAAAACATGTTACTGTGCTTTGGTGTGTACTGGTTCTATTTCTTATTTCCTTCATGAGAAACAGGCTGGTAACCTCTGCTGGGCACTGGAGCTGCTGGGCTGGTCAGGAGAAACGTCTCTTGCCTGGGTGCAGTCTCTGCTGGCATCTGGGAAGGTTACCATGTGGTTCAGTTCCTTTACACACGCACTGGCACAGTTTATTATTTTATTGCAGTCCAAAAAGAGGCTAAAAAGCCTTGCAGGGCAACACCTGCACCTCACCTTTCTCACCAATGAAGACCCACAGTGGCTTACTTCATTCTCTTCTCTTCCATTTTATCCTCAGAACAACTCTGTGTCGGGTGCCCTGCCATGAGTTAATTGGGTGACTTATGTGTGCGATGGAACGTGCTTTACCTTGCAGCTGTAGCTTCCCTTATCTGTGCCTGGCCTTGACTGCCTGGTCTTCCTGGCGCAAAGTGGCCCCAATCTCCCGTGCACCTCTGAACTGTTATTGCCTCCCTGCCATTTTCCCTGTTCGTTTATTGTCCCCTCGGTGTCAGAAGGTTCTGTATGAAACCACTATAATTACTATAGCCATTTTGTATTCTTCATTCCTGACACTAACATTAATGATCACTTCATCTGGCTCTGATCAAAATAAAGCTTAACTTACTTAAGGACCTGCTGTTGAACTGAGTTATTGGAGTGCCTGACACCCTGTGAGCTAGGTTAGGCTGAGAGAGCATGACTGGCCCAAATACACCCAGTAAGCTTCATGGTGTGAATAGGGATTTCAACCTAGATCTCCCAGATACTAGTCTGACACTCTTAACCACTATACCACACTGGCTGTTCAGTTTCAATTATTATAGAATGGAGTAACTCTGCATAAGACCGCACTGTTGGTATGAATCCCTGACAGACATACCCAGCAAGGACCATGATTACATCACAAGTTGCAAAGAAAAAAAGAAAGAAATGAAGAACAAACAAAAAGAGGAAAATATGATGTAAGCATTACAATGCAGTCTGGAATAGTGCTTCTGTCTTTGGGCATGATCACACAGACAATTAGTCATGCCATAGGTGTGAATACCGGGCAGATCTAAAAGGTGCAGTCAGATACAAATATCTGGGAAACACCCCGCACCCGTTAGCAACCCGTTTTGCTCCGCTGCAGAGGCAGAGTAAAAAGACACTGGGGAAAGTCCGGTAGCAAACAGGTTGCTATGGGCCACAGACAGACTTTCCCCTGTCTGATCGCTCCAGCGTGCTCTCACGGCATCGGGATGGTCTGATCAGGCCATCCTGAATCCGTGCCATTGCTTTTTCCCCCTTCTCAGTATGCGCATCATCATGCACTCCATAAGGAGCCCTCAGTGCTGATATGCGATTCATCAATTCCCCATTTAAGTGCATCGGAAACAAACAGCAAAACCCCCACAAAAAATGAGTCACCCGTGGTTGCGTCTGATCATGTGATGGTGGGCTGCCCCGCAGCTTCAAAGGACTGTGTGATAGTGCAACTGCAGGTCAAATTCCTCTGGAGGGAATAGCCTCACTTCCCCTCCCCCAGTTTATCTCGCGCATGTGACCACACCCTTTGTTACATAAATGGATGAGAACCTAGGTATAATAGAATTACAATAGAATTATGCTGTCATTCAAACTTCAACATGTGTTATGGTACAAAAGAAAATATTTGAAACACCATGGTGCAAGTCAGATAGAAAAAAATCTTTTGCAACACTAATAGATACTGAGTTGATTCCAAATCTAAACTGGGGCAACTTCACACACCACCAATAAGAACACTTATCCAGAATGTCTAAGATAGAAGCCTCTGCTGTATTTTGGGAGTTATGCCCTTAGAGGAGAGGATTTGAGGAATAAAAGACGGAGTAGCAGAGCTGCTGTTCTTTGCTTTTAGGCTTGAAGAGACAAACGTGCTTTTGCATTGGAAAAGTCAAGGCAGAGAAAACTTTACTGATTTGGGTTGTTGCTATTGACATGAGAGCTACCTGGTGGTACACCAGGAGGAAAAAATGGAGAATATAAAAAGCTAATAGCAATCAGGAATCAAGTATGTCTCCTGAAGACCGCATGTTGAGCTTTTATCTTTGCTATCTTCTCTTCCCTTAAGGAACCTGGGATATTTATACAATAGCTAGAAGAACGACTTTGAAGTGTCATTTGTTGAGCTGAGCATAAGTTATGATTTCGTTCGAGCCCAGCAGGGTATTCAGCTAAAAAAAGAGAGAGAGAGTTTTGAAGTGGTAGGCCTGGTTTTCTGAACCGTTTGTTTCCAGGATTCTTAAATGCAAGCCGTGATCTCTTCCTTTGAAGAGGAGTCTGGATTCCAACTGAAGAACCCTAAATAAAGCTCACAATAGACAGCAATGGCACACCACTGTTTTTGAAAGTGTAGAAGCTGGTGGTTATAGAGTGTTATGGATTGGTTTTGTACAGATGCAGTGGTCAAAACTGAAATTAATCAACTGACTCATTGTACTTCATGTTTGAAGAATGAAATATTTAACACCCTCATTTTCTTTTAATTTGCCATAAAAATAGGATGAAAGACTCTTTAAGATTCTCTTTTTCTGAACAGTACCACATGCAGCAATTGAATCTATCTGCCTCACATTGGAGGACATGATTCTGTAACAGGTTTTGTTTTTGTTGTTTAGCTCATGCCCTACTGTTGAAATATTGGTACCACTGATACACCAATAATTACTTGGATTTGTGTGGATGAAAGTCATGAGGTTCAGAACACAGCAGTGGCACAACTGTTGAATGAATTATATGAGAGTTTTAGAAGTAGTGCCTTTATAAGTAAGTTCACACAAATCTCACAATTAGTTTCAAGCATTCCTTCCACTTAATTCTGAGGACGACAAAACTGGTACATCTCTGTACATATCCACTAAATAACTGGGAAATTTTAAAATCTTTCTTTTCTTATCATCTCTCCTTATAAATATTTATCTTTTGGTTTTGCAAGATTCCATGCACTCCCATTGGCTGTAAAATGCCCTCCCTCAGCCATTGGCCCATCAGCCGCCACTCAAGAGTACTCGCGTGCCATTGGCCAGGTGCTGGGTCTGCTCCTCTTCCCCACCCACTCCCCCTGGCAGACAGCTCTGTCTCCTGAGGATGACAGTTCTCTTGACTCCTGTGAGGGACTGTCCCCTCAGTGGCTGTTGGTAGGCAACCAAGCTTGGTTCTGTGAGTAAAAAAACAAAGGACTTTCAGAATAACCCCCACCCCCGCCCATAACCCCCTCCCCAATGGCCACTTTCCTGTCAGAATAAATGGAAAAAGGCTCTTTCTCCTGCTTAGCTTCAGCATGGCTGGCTGGCTAATGAGGTGGGCCAACAACCATCAAACCATTTTCTTCAACTCCCCGCTGTGTGGCTGACTTTCCCCTAGGCTGTCAATCTCCAGGTGGGACCTGGAGATCTCCCACTGTTACAATTGACCTCCAGATGACAGAGATCAGTTCCCCGGGAGAAAATGGTTGCTTTGGAGGGTAGACTCTATGGCATTATACCCTGCTGAGTCCTTCCACACACAACCCAAATGCTGCCCTCCACAGGATCCACCCCCCAAATCTCCAGGTATTTCCCTAATCAGAGTTGGCACCTGTACTTTCTCCTCTGTCAGTAAAAGGCCCTTTCCACATCTATGTTGGCCTTTGGTGTAGTGGAGAGCCAGTTTGGTGTAGTGGTTAAGTGCACGGACTCTTATCTGGGAGAACCAGGTTTGATTCCCCACTCCTCCACTTGCACCTGCTGATGTGACCTTGGGTCAGTCACAAGCTCTGGCACAGCTGTTCTCTCAAGGACAGTTTGTGTTAGAGTTCTCTCAGCCCCACCTACCTCACAGGGTGTCTGTTGTGGGGAGGGGAAGGGATAAGAGTTTGTAAGCCGCTCTGAGACGCCTTTGGGCAGTGAAGGGCGGGGTATAAATCCAAACTCCTCCTCCTCCTCCTCCTTTGGGAGAAAACTCATTGGGCCCAGTCCTGATCAGGTTGCCAACTCCAGGTGGGCAATTCCTGGAGATTTGAGGGATGTAGCCTGGAGAGGGTGAGGTTTGAGGAGCGGTGGCACCTCAGACAGATACGATGCCATAGACTCCACCCTTCAATCCAGTCATTCCCTGATGGGGAACCATTGTTGCCAATCTCCAGGTGGTGGCTGGAGATCACTCAAAATTACAACTGCTCTCTAGGAGGGAGGGGGGAGGAGATGGAAAACTAAAGGTAGGTTGATGGTTGGCTGGGAGGGAGGGAGGGTTGTCAACTCCAGGTTGGGAAATTCCTGGAGATTTGAGGGGTTGAACCTGGAGAAGGTGAGTGTTGAGGAGGGGTGGGACCTCAGACAGGTACAATGCCATAGACTCCACCCTCCAAACCAGCCACTCCCTCCTGGGGAACCACTGTTACCAATCTTGGGGGTGGGCTGGAGATCACTCAAAATTACTACTGCTCTTCAGGTAGCAAAGATCAATTCCTCTGGAGAAAATGGTGGACTCTGTCATTGTACCCTGCTGAGATTGCCACAGAGTGCCCAAAGCCAGGGCAGTCTCCCAGAGCCTCTTTCTAGAGCTCGTTGTATTTATTTCCACAACGGGCCTTATTCCTAGTATTTGTATAAAGGAGAAGATGTTGTTTCTCTTTTTAACTGTTTGCTTAAATATTATATGAAGGCGGTGAAGTGACTGCAGCACAACATTTTATAGAGCTGTAATAGAATTAGGAGAAGATCCTTAAATAACTTCTCATTGCTTGAATTAACTTGCAAAAATGTTACTCTAATTAGTATTCAGCATTTCCAATTAGGGTTGAGATGTAAATTTTCCATTTTTCTGTCAGGATATCTTGTAACTTTATTCACATTAGGTTTTCGTCTCTTACTTTGGCATTGTAAGCACCTGGACAAAATTTTGGGCACCTTTTTAAAAAAGCATTATTGAAAATATTTTATTAGACCTGGACAATATTTTATGGGTATAGGATGTTTCTTTTGGGGGGATTATAAACAGCCAACTGCAAGTAGAGCTGCACTCATGGAACTGAATTGTCATGCCCCCTGTTGCAGGCCAGCCTGAAACTTTCAGGTCATGCCTAGGAACAATACTACAATGATAGGGATTTGCCCCCCCAGCCGGAATAATGAGACAGACAACAGTGTGGAATTAAACAAGGGCCACTTTATTAACTATTTATCAGAACATTGCAGCAATGGAAAACTAAGCAAGCATGGAACAGGCAAGGCAGTCGTCACTTCCCTGACCAAGCCCCTTGCCCTTAAAGGGCGGGTCACCCAGCTCCAGCCGTGAGCCATTTACTCAATGGCTCGTGGCCAGCAGCCCAGCAACTGGTTGCCCCCTAGGAGCACCTACCCCTGAAGCCTTTCAACTTGCAGGGAGGAGCCTGCCCTAAAAGGTTCCCAGAGGTAATCACCATTCCCCACCCTGGACCTTTAAATCCGAAGGCAGTTCCTGATGACCCCCTGTTCCCTAACGGGATATGCCGTGAGGTGCTCACCAGTTCCATTTTCTTGCTTGCACAAACCTGCCACAGCCAAGGTCAAGCCTCTGCTTTGGCCTTTGCTCCCCATTCAGCATCCTAATGCCACCTAATCCCTTGCTGCAAGTCCTGCAAAATTATCCCGTTGCCCTTGTTATACAAATACACCCCATCAGCCCTATACAGGTCTAGAACCAGACCTGTATGGCGGGGTGCTGCAAAAATTGCCCCATACCACCCTCCACAAACTTCCTCAGCTCGTGGTTAGGCTTTACGCCTAGCGAGGGTCTTCCACAATTGTGCCATACCTGGCGGGGCAAAATTAGCCAACCCAAAGAACAGCACACCGGGCCATCTTGTTCTTATCATCACAAGGTCTGCCTCAGCGTGTAACACAAGGGCTTTAACAGCCAGACTATCTGCACACCGGGCCATCTTGTTCTTATCATCGCAAGGACTGTCTCAGCGTGTAAAACGAGGGCCTTGATGGCCTGACTATCACCACACCCGGCCACCTTGCTCTTATCATCACAAGGTCTGCCTCAGTATGGAACACAAGGGCCTTGATGGCCTGACTATCAGCACACTGGGCCACCTTGCTCTTATCATCACAAGGTCTGCCTCAGCGTATAACACAAGGGCCTCAACAGCCAGACTATCTGCACACCGGGCTACCTTGCTCTTATCATCACAAGATCTGCCGCAGTGTGAAACACAAGGGCCTTGACGGCCTGACTATCTGCACACCGGGCCACCTTGCTCTTATCATCACAAGATCGGCCTCAGCATGTAACACAAGGGCCTTGATGGCCTGACTATTCACACACCAGGCCACCCCGCTCTTATCATCACAAGGTATGCCCCTGTGTGTAACACAAGGCCTTAATGGCCAGACTATCTGCACAATGGGCCACCTTGCTCGTATCATCACAAGGTCGGCCTCAGCGCATAACACAAGGGCCTTATCGGCCAGCTATCAGCACCCCATGCCGTTTTGGTCTCATCAACACCATATCCACATCGGCCTGCAACATGAGGACCTTGCTGGCCAGCTATTGGCACACTGGGCTATCTTGCTCCTATCATCGCAATGACTGCCTCAGCTTGTAACACAACGCTTTGCCATGCTGTGGCCGCAGACGGTGACTCATCATCTCACCCCCGGCCTGCAGCACCTGAAAGAAGAACCACATTAACAACATTACATTTTCAATCCCACAGGACAAGCACTAGGCCAGGTACATTCTTACATGAGTTCACAACTAGTTCCCTGATCTGCTGTGCCAGAAGCTTACCAGCCCTCATATGAGCTCCCCAGGTGGAAGGGGCAAGAGCATCCACCCAGGGAACTGGGGAGCCTCTGGAGGACCAGCAAAGGCAGATGTAACCTGCCACTTCACTTCGACCAGAAAGTCCTCCCACCCAAAAATACCCAATCGTATGAATTCAAATTGTTTTTCATATGAACTCGTCTCTTAGGCTCCTGAGGACCCTAGTTCTATAGTGTATTAGGCTCAAGCCCATCAGGGACTCAATAGTCTTATAACAAATGCCTGGCTGGGCACCACAAATTTGCATGCACAGCTAAGGCAGCCAACCCGCTGCTGCAGCTCCAGCAAAGTAATCTTCTTTTCCCTGGCTGTGTAAATTGAATGTCTGGTCAGTAAAATTCACACTGCCCTGCATCTTTCCTCCTTACCCATAGGCAGTCATCAAAATAATGGGCAACGCTGCATAGTCCCGTCCTGCAGCACAAGGCCCATTCCAAAAGAACTGAACATATTGAATGCCGCACAGGACACCGAGCATCCCATGGGAAGGGTCCTATCCATGTGGAATTTGCCCTCTAAAGCACCACCCAGCAGCACAAAAATCTGGTGGGTAGACAGGGAGGTAGAAGGCTGACTTGATGTCCCATTTTGCCAATTCCTCACTCTGTCCACAACGGTGTACCACTCAGATGGCCTGATCAAATGACATGTACCTAACTGAACATAACTCCCCAGGTATCACGTCATTCCACAACTCCCCACGTGGGCATGACAAGTGGTGAATGAGGTGATATTCACCAGGTGCCTTTTTCAACAACTCCCACTGGGGAAACCTTAAATGGTAACTGGGAGGAATGGAAATGGGCAAGGACCAATGCCCCCAGTAAGCTGTGGAGTCCTGTGAGCAAAATAATAATAATAATAATAATAATAATAATAATAGTAATAATAGTAATAATAGTAGTAATAGTAATAATAATAATTCCACCCTGTGATCCCCAGCATCAAAGCTGTGAGCAGGCAATCCAGCCACCCACAACCAGCCTGTTCGGAGCCATCCCTCCCGAGTCAAGATAAAAACTGTGTGAGCCAGAGGCCCAGAAAACCGAGCTAGCCTGCACCAACACAGCTTAAAGAACACCGCCAAGGCTCCACCCTACTTGTGTTCCTTGGCAATTTCCCCAAAGTATGTTTTCACCCCCTTTAACTGAGTTTAAGTTAGGAGCACTATAAAGTCACCTTTTCCCAGCTAAGTTAACCTAAACCTTAAAGTAAAACCTTCCAAGAAGCAAACGGGAGCCTGTCAGCTGAGATAATTCCTCACCCCATGCTCAAGAACCTTAACTTGAATTGGGCTGGGACACTATGTCTGGGGGAGGGGGTTGTAGCCACACCTCCTCCTGAACACTTACCTACCCAGCCCCCTACCCATCTTTTTATTTTTGGGGCAAACAAAAAAGGCATGGGGCCTCCCAGCAAAGTGGGCATCGCTAAACTGCCTGGGCATGGGTACCTGCCTGCCTTGGGATCACTGAACTGAATGGCCACTACCAGACCTCATTGCTAGATCTGGACTCTGCCCCCCCCCTTTGGGTGATGATGGAGCAATGAACAGAATCATGAACAAGTTCTTTAATGTCACCCGTAAAGTTGTGTAGTTCCCCAGTATTCTCAATGATGGTCAGCTGTAATCCAACTTGTGGAACTGTCTGCCAATAATGTGGTGCCTTCAGCCTAAATAAATAAATTTCTCAAACTGTTAATGTGCCTTCCACCAATTGTTACTGCACCTTCGCTTCAGTCTAATCCAGTTGTCCTTATGATGTGTCCTGCACATAGATCAAGAGAGAGATAAAAGACATTAATCTATCAGTTTTACTGATTGGAAACCAACCTGTTGTCCATATCCAGTCCTAACAGTACCCTCTTGCCCAGAGTACAAAACAATGTATGGGACACCCATCACTTTTAAAACCAACACCAGCTTGTCAAGATTTACACAGTAAGAAGCTTATTGGTAATCCGTACAACACAAGCTGACGTTTCTGCTTTTAAATTCTCTTATAATTCTCGGTAACCAACATAAATTTTTGCAATATGATCTCAGTGCTTCTTCCCTTTCTGTACTTATCTTGAACATCTGTAAAAAGACACAGGAGCCAGGATGATTAAAGGGTTGGTGTGCCTTTTGTATGAAAAGGTGGGACCTTTCAGTTCAGATAATGGCCCCAAATCCTGACTTCAAACACTGCACAAGCCCCATGCACCATTCCCTTTCTCCCAGTGCAT
This sequence comes from Gekko gecko, assembly GCA_029375565.1. Lineage (NCBI taxonomy): Eukaryota > Metazoa > Chordata > Lepidosauria > Squamata > Gekkonidae > Gekko > Gekko gecko. Next base: position 46,735,239 of record JAPDNY010000009.1, read on the forward strand.
TTATTCTGCAACCACAATTATTATGTAACATACAGTGATGTATTTTTAAAGGAAAACCCAAATACACCTCCATGGAAACCGATCACTCATCTGTGGTGTATTATTGAGTACTGATCTGTGGTGTAGTAGTGAGGAGCCACCTGGTTAAAGTCTGATATGTCATGGACTAGCACCTCTAAAGACAGAGAGTAAAAGAAGAAGAGGAGATTGGATTTATATTCCACCGCCCACTCAAAGTCTCAGAGTAGGTACAAACTCGTCTCCCATCCCCCATCACAGCAAACACCCTGTGAGGTAGGTGGGGCTGACAGAGCCTTTCAAGATTTGAAATGTAACTAAAATAAATAACTAAGAGCTGCCCTTTCACTGAAATCACTTGTCAAAACTATAGCTGGCCCTGCTCCCACCAAAACCCCCTCAATCCCTTGAAGAATCGCTGGGTTGACAGGGTCATCCCACTCATGATGGCCGCCTCCATGAGCTCCACTCAAATGGCCGCCCCCATGAGCTCCACTCAAATGGCCGCCCCATGAGCTCCACTCAAATGGCCTCATCCTGAAGTATTAATAATAATAATTGGCCGCCCTATTGCCCAGTTATCTACAAATGGCACCAATTGGTGCACAGAAGTGGGGGGGAATATGGGGGGAAGGAGGGAACTGGGGCCTCAGCAGCAGCACCAACTGCACCCTTGCTACCCAGGGACCCTCCAAAGAACTCCCCTAACCAAAAATGTGTTCCCGCCTGTGGGATTTTTTTTTATATATATATATATATATATATATATATATATATATATATATATATATAAAACAGAGGGTGAGGCGCTGCGGCCAGCAATCGCGCCTCCGCCTCACATATTAGTCCCAAGGGTCCACCTGATGGGCCGCTGTGGGAATGGGCCGCTGTGGGGAATGGGCATCGCAGCCATGGCTACTTGGAGCGGCTGCTCCCTCTGTGAAGGGACCGCCGCCGCCCCCCCCAGGCATGGGCCACTGCAGCTGGCAGGACTAGGCCACCACCACAGCGAGCGGGCCGCTGCCGCCGCCGCTGCGAGCGGGCCGCTGCCGCCGCCGCGAGCGGGCTGCTGCCGCCGCCGCTGCGAGCGGGCCGCTGCCGCCGCCGCCGCTGCCGTCACAAGCGGGCCGCAGCCGCCACCACGAGCGGGCCGCCACCGCCGCCAGTGGGCTGCCGCCGCTGCCAGCGGGCCGCTGCCGCCACGAGCGGGCCGCTGCCGCCACGAGCGAGCGGGCTGCTGCCCCCATGAGCGAGCTGGCCACTACCGCTGCCGCCACCAACGCCAGCAGGCTACCGCCGCCAACGCCAGCAGGCCGCCGCCGCCGCTGAGGTGAGCCCACATACACACTCCTTTTTCGAGCGCAAAAAGCAACTGACAAGGTGGGGACGGAGCTCCAGCCGTTTTAGAACGGCTGGCTCCGCCCCCAGCCATGTCGGGACGAATCAGTCCCGACTGCTGTTGCTGCCCAGATTCCTCAGGGTGGCAAAGCAGCCCCCGCCCACCAGCGGCGTTGCCGGGCGGGCGGGAGCTTCGATCTGTTTGGGAGAGGATGATTAACAAAAATCACCCTTCTCCTCCAACAGTGGAAATGCTCTTCACTATTTTGATTGTGGAGGTATGAATGGTAATTTGTTTAGTATCATATCCATGGCTGTATGAAGCAGTAGACAGACTGAGCAATTTAGATCAGGATTCAATGATCCATTCAAATAATTCCAGGTATCTAAGTGTGCTTAAATCCCTATCTCTTGAAAACAAGTTCTTTACACTGTGTAACAAAGAACTTCTGAAATTAAGGAGATTTACAGGGGCAAATTGGAATCTATACTGATAGGCTGATGTTCAAAAGGAGAAAAAGGAAGAAAAAAAACACCGTTGGTAGATTAATCACATACAAGGCAAGTGTGAATGAGAAAATATTGTATGTAGGGATGTTGACCTGAGAAAAAAATCTGGATGTTTTCATGTTCAGATTTTAGGGACAGATTCCACTGTGGTATTCCAGAATACTCAGATCCCCTCATACCATTTCATCACACTGAAATTTGAGTGTCAGTTATTCCCTATGGGGAGTGGTTGTTTTACAGCCAAATGACACCAAAATTTCAGGAATCCTAGTGCTGCCTGTCTACAAAAGATTCCCCAAGTTTCAAGTGAAGTGAGTCAAGGGGACCAATTCTACAAGCCCCTGAACAAGAAACTCCCAGCCACCCTACTTGTCCCCATTGTTACCTATGGCAGACAAATAAACAAACAAAAAAAACCCTACGCTTTCTCCAGGGAAAGATAACCTATAGGCAAATGCACAAGAGCAACCACTGGCCAAATGCCTCCACATGCAAAGAGAACCAACAAGCTCAATGCAACCAGTGCTGAACTAGAGAACCAGGGGCCAATGTGGCAAGCCCAACACAACCAATGTCAAACCAGAGAAACCAACTAAGCAAGAGAAAATGTTGCAAGCTCAACTTAACAAATGTCAAACCATAGAATCCAAGCAGAACCGAGGGCCAATGTGGCAAGTCCAATGCAACCAATGTCAACTCAGAGAATCCAAGGTTAACCAACTTAATAAGCCAGTACCAAGGCAGCCAGCCAGATCTGGCAAAATGCAGACACACACGCATTAGTGTTACTTAGGCTTTTCTGCATTCTCATTTTCTTCTTCTGTAAATTCCTGTACCTTCAAAAGGGTTTTTTGTTTCACATGTGTTTTGCTCCCTCTACTGGGTTATTTGATATTACAGTAGTTTATGTCCAGCATAAAAACCTGCAGTTTAAATCTTCAGGGAGATACTCTGAACATTACCTGGTGTAATATTGAATTGACCACTAGAAGGAGCAAAACACATGCAGAATGAACCCTCCCCCCCTCCTCCCATGAAGAAACAGGAATTTACAATGTGGAAAAGCCCTTCCTCAAGGAACGTCTCTGAAGGCAAGAGGGAGAGGTATTGGTCTCTTTCTGCAGTCTGCAACCTATACTATCACTGCTTCACAGGAGTAGCCTCAGAAGCTGCCCTTCATCACTGCTGCTCCTGTTCCCTCCCCTCCCCCTCTAAAGAAGAAGCACAACAGCAGCACAGCATGCAATAGCTTCATTTGAGATGCTTCTGTGGGTTCTGCTATTTCTTATTGAGATATTTGTCTACTTTCCTCACATTTCTTTTTCCAGTGATATTGGCGTGGTATTTATATCCTTATGAGAATGGCAACAGCAACATTTTTGTCACCATACTTATTTATTTTCTGCACAAAATTGTGCCAAGTGATGCTGAGCCCCACCAACATTACCCCATGGCTCAGAGCAACTAGTGTTCAGTTGAGGTCTGTTTTGTTTTGTTTTTAGTTTGGGAGGTTGTTTTTGTTTTTCAAAAACACAGTTTGGAATATGGGCATTATATAGTGCCAATCAAAATGGATAATTTCCCTGGTGTTCCTTTTTTGCTTCTGAGTTGGGAAGAGCTTTCCCCCCAGCTCCCCACACAGACTAAGAGGATACAGGCACCTGCTCATTTCACTTACTCTCAAAGTCCAGTGCTGAGCTGACAATGTCACCCACCTTGGGGGGGGAGGCATTCATTCTGCATATTTGTAAAAAGGCTCTACAGGAGCCTCTGAGTCACAAGAGAGTGGTTGAGTCAGGATTATTGCCAGACCTTATATTAATGCAAGTAATCCAAGTCAAAGCATATCCTGCATGTTGCAGGATTATGACTTGGAATAAGGGGTGCCATCTCATCGCTTTTTGCTGTAACTAAAAATTCATCCATGACGTATTTATCCATCCTGTAAGGTCATTTAAGTGAAACACAAGGGTTGTACCCCTCAAAATAAGTTGTGCTGGTGTAAAGTAAACCAGAATAAACCAATGAAGTGGCCATGGTCACTTTTTGGGGGCCACAGTTACTTTTTTTGGGCTACAGTTACTTATGTACTTATAGTGAATTGATAAGAAACTGAACAGCGAACACATGAGACATTTCAACTATTATAATAATGCTGATTATATTTACAGGAAGGTGGCATGGTATAGCCCAGTCTCATTGGATCTTAGAAGCTACTTGGATGGGGGACTACTAAGGAAGGATCTGCAGAGGAAAGCAATGACAAACCACTTCTGCTTCTCACTTGTCTTGAAAGCCCCTTGCTGGGGTCACCATATGTTGATTGTGACTTAACAGTTCTTACACATGCAATTATATCTAAAGCAACTAAAAGACAATATGTCCATGAGGTGGCATCAAAGATTCACCAGCAATCTTAAATAAAAACTACCCAATGAACTCATATTCCCCATAAAGCAGCTGCACTTAACTGTCTAAGGTGGAAGTAAATACTGTTCTGCTTGAATTACAGCAACAAAAGTTGGCTTATGAAGGAACCCATCAGATTGGACTGCAAATGACACTGCAAATAAGCCTGTTTATAGAGGAGTCTTTATAATTGGCAATGCTAGTGGGAGCAGATGTTAGCACAGGCCCTACATGATCTCTGGGGGGGGACCCTTATTTAATGTTGATTAGAATTGCCATGCTTCTTTAGGGCAAGAACACAGCCACAGTTGGTTCATTTCTGGTGGCAGAGATTTTTTATTTTGACTGAAAGAAAATAAGAACCATAGTTCAGGTGACCTGAGCAAACCTTAAGAACTACGCAAGGCACACAGAAGAATGACTGAGTACTCTGATGTTCACTAATGCTCAGTCACACTTGCATCTCTCACTCAGGCATTAAGTGCCAGTCCCTGAGGCAGATGACGATCAGCTGCTCTCTGCCAAAAGAAGAAACATCAGCTCTCTACTGAAAGAAAAATAAAAGCCCATAGTCTGTTCACAAGGGTGAGGGAAGGGCAAAATAGAAGGGATTCCTTAGGTTATGTGTTCCAAGCTGGTGGTGAGAGAGATGCTATGTGCAAAGAGAAGAAAAATCACAGGGTACCGTAAAAGCTGGTTTGTACAGGAATGTTCAACACTTCTTGATGGCAGCATTGAGAAGTGACTTTTCTAGGTGTATTGGCCATTCCTAATCATCGCTTTGCTCTGACCCGGATAGCCCAGGCCAGCCCAATCTCATCAGATCTCTGAAGCTAAGCAGGGCTGACCCTGGCTGGTATTTGGATGGGAATACCAAGGTTGTGATGCAGAAGCAGGCAATGCCAAACCACCTCTGAATGTTTCTTGCCTTGAAAAACCTACAGGGTCACCATAAGTCAGTTGAGGCTTGACGGCACTTTACCACTACCAACAATCATCTCTTTATATCTCCTCAAATTAAACAATTTTCAGTGGAATCAGTTCACACCATCAGTTGCCCATGATCAAGTAATCAATATTCATGCCTGCGTGAATCAATTTTGCACATATATGCGGTAAGGCAATGGTTCTGAAACTGTGGGTCATGACTCTCTCAAAGGTGAGTTGCAAGGCTTAAAGGTCTGAACTAGGACAGGAAGGTCTGGGACCTTTCTCCTAGAGGTGGGAAAAGGACAAGGAAAAACAAAGCTGTCGTATTCCCTTCTTTCCCCATTCTTTGCCCCGAACCTCAATTTAATCCCGGGGTGCAGTCATCCCCAGCCATCAGCAGTATAGAAGGTATTGGGCATAGTGTGTGCCCATTGCCTTTAAACCAGCACTGCTGGTGGCCTTGGGTGTTAAGTGCCTCCAAAGTTAGCATAAATGTAGAAGTGGATTCCACTTCAAACTATTTGAGAACTGTAGCTCTGAGGTCAGGGCATGGACTGCGGGTCAGGGATAGAGCATCTGCTTGGCATGCAGAAGGTCCCAGGTTTAATCCCTGGCATCTCCAGGTCAAATGATCTGGTAGTAAGTGATGTGAAAGACATCAGCTCGAGACCCAGGAGAGCTGCTGCCAGTCTGAGTAGACAATACTGATGTGGATGGACTGATGGTCTGATTCAGTATAAGGCTGCTTCATGTGTTCAGATTCTAAACAATAAAATGACTGTGGGGAGTTTTTAAAGACACGTGCAGCAAAAACAGAATTCAGGTCCTCAGTCCAAATGCAAGTAATAAAATTAACAGGAGAAACAGCTAACTCACAGCTTTCAAACAGCTTCCCAGCCCAACAGAATACACAAAAAAATAAGGGTAAAGAAAAAGTGCAGAAGGAGAAGTGATCATGAGAAAATCCTAATCCTGTTGACTGCTTCATATTAGATTTTATTACTAGGCAAGCACTTCTCACCTCTTAAAATAAAGGGATTTCACTGTCCTATATTCTGCTTGATCTACAGGAGGATGAATCCATAGCCATCAATTTACTGGTGGCCGCTTTGCAGCCGCAGGGCTTGGGAGTTCCCTGGTGAGGAACAAGGCCACTTGGCCACCATAGCAGGCTCTGGCCGTATCGTAGCAGTCCTGTGCCTTTGGGCATCTGGGACAGTCTCCTCGGTTGCTTGCCAATTGCTGGCTCTTCTGCACCCCCTGATTGGTTGGCCGGGGGTGGGCTTGGATGAGTGTTTGGGCTGCCTGGCCCCCGGCCCTGGCTGACTTAAGGTCCTGCTGCCAGATGGTCAGTCTCTCACCTCCTCAGATATTTATCTTCACCTCTTCGAACTTCCTCCTCTCTGCCTCACTCTCATTGGGTGTTTTCAGCTCCCTTTTTGCCTCTGGGGCCCTAGCACTCTTTCTAGGAATGGACAAATGTTAATTTTTTTAAATAGTATTAAACAAGGACTAGCAAAAGATTTCAGGCTAGCTGGAATAAGAGCGGGAAATGAGAACCAAGGAGGATGAGAGATATTGTACAAAATCTTATAGACTTAAAACATATGCAGTTGCATATTAATGATGACATCTGTTATGTATTACCTAGAAATCCTTTAACTATGGAACACCACATAAGCACTGACAAGAGACTTAAAAGACTTCCATTAATTTGTGATGGCAGCAATTAGCAAAGAGGGTGTTAATGCTCGCTAGTGCTCAAGCTGTCAATTTCTGGCAATTTTTCATTTGTTTCTCTGTAAACTTCCACCATTGTTTATCTAAACAGAGCACTGAATTCAGTCAGAAAACACATTTCTCCCCTCCTTGTTGTCTTTCTGAAACATATACATCTTTCTGGACACCTATCTAAGATCTTCAGACTTGGAGACAGATTTAATTTTATCTGGAACCATTCCCTGTGAAGGAGATCCTGCTTGAAACACATCCAACTGCATGTATGCTTTTAGTGCCAATAAACATGCCCTGCATAAACTAGACAATGTAACTGTTAGGACCAGATGGAGAAAGACAGGTGTTGCTCACCTACTGCTTGTGCAGTAAAGTGGAAACAGCCTGAGAAACGGTGCACTTTATCAGCAAGAACTGACAGTATCCTGCCAGGTGTGATTTAAGAACCCAAGATAAGGTAAGGACTTAATTCTAAAGGTTTTCAGTCCAAACTCAAGTTATGAAATCCATGAGAGGCGAAACAGCTCCTTCACAGATTTCAAGCTGTCCACTTTCAAGAAATGCTCTATGGACATAGTGACTGACAGAATTTGCTGCAGCCTTCAAATCCTCTGAGAGCTGTTAAGGCTGACCCAAAATGAGAAATGTTTGGAATCATAGCCCTCCAAATGAGATGATCATTATTAGGGCCCACTTAGAAGTTATGCACCTGGGCACTTGAACACAACCTATCAGCTTTATATGACAACCTGCTAGAGGCTCTTTAAACCTAGTGCTTTTGCTTCCTGCCTAGTACCTTTGCTTCTTGCAAAATCATGCAAACTGTCAGGCAGCTGATCAGTCATGGTATGTGTCAGGCAGGTTGTTTTTTGGCTTGATGATGGCCAATCATCATGCAAGCCTACGCTGGAGGTTTCAAATCCGTGTTACATCTTTTATATCCTTAAAAAAAAACCAATATTTTCAAATTTTGAAAATGGCAGTTTTAAAAATTATATTAACACTGTACCATATATAAAGTACTAGCCTGATACCCATGCTTCACTATGGCATTTAATTTCTTTAAATCCAGTTATAATACTGATGATGCAAAGTTTGTTATAGGAATCCTAATGCAGAAGATTGTAGTGTAAAAAAATGAAGTGAGATATATGTACCTTTACCTGAATGGCCCCCGGTAACAGTTTCTGAAATTGAAAGTCTTATTTCTACTCTAGTCCCTGGGAAATCCCCAGGGGAGGACTTGATTCCAACTGGCCTCAGTAGGTCCTTCCTTGGATGGTGGATCCCAGTATTGACCAAGCTATTTACCCAAATCAACTATTCAGGCACATTCCCTTTGGGGTGGAAACTAAGCATAATGGTCCCTATTCATAAAAAGGGGGACATGTCAAACCCCCAAAACTATCATCCTATAAGCCTTTTAGACACGGCATCCAAATTATATCGGAAGTACCTGCTGAGGAAATTACAGAACTGGATCCTCGACAATAGTTATATACATCCTCATAAAGAAGGTTTTAGGAAAGGTCTAGGGACAATAAACCATTGCTATACCATTTACCAACAGGCCAAATCAGCAATCTCATGCCCTACTAAAGCTCTGTATGCAGTGTTTGTTGGTCTAGCATCAGCCTTCAATTCGATTGATAAAGAGAGACTGGGTTAAGCTGTTGAAGACCAACATAGATAAGAGGTTGCTATACTTACTGAGAGAACTCCACCAAGATACCCATGCAAGGATAAGAGTAGGCACCCCTGGCTCTTTAACCAGAGAAATTCCTACAGGAAAGGGAGTAAAGCAGGGCTGTGTACTACCCCCTACACTTTTTAACTTATATATAAATTATATTGTCCCCAAACTAAGCAGTCCAGACTTTGTAGCACCTAATTTGGGTCAACAAAAATATCATTACTGCTTTACGTAGATGACATGATTCTATTCTCTCTAACGAGAATTGGTCTAAAGAGACTCTTAGATAGTTTGGGAGATTATTGTAAGGAGGAGAGGATATCTATTAATTACTAAAACCAAGGCGGTGGTATTCCGTAAAAGACCCAAAAAACATGTATGGTGTTCCAAGAGAACAATGTAAGATATACAAATACTTGGGTCTAACATTTAGTGAAACATTGAATTGGAATGCTCATGTAACCTCTATCAAATCAACAGCAAATAAGTTACTGGGAGTAATTTTGAGATTTTATTGAACTGAAGTGGGCTTTTTAATAGATCCAGCTGTTAAGCTCTTTATTACCAAAGTAGTATCTCATCTGTTGGACGGAATAGAACTTCAGGGTTGGAAGGAGCAAATATTGACCAGCCTGGAAACAGTGCAAAATCTTTTCCTGAGGCAGTTACTGGCGCTGCCCAAGGGTTCACCTGTGGCATTATTGTGGGCAGAAACAGGTATTCCATCATGAAGGGCTTGAGCACACTTAGTGCTCTGGAAATCAGTGCCAACATTTCAACAGCTTCCAAATGAAACATTTAGCAAAATCAGCTACTTAGATTTACTAAGCAATGATAAAACTCACATCAAATTTTGTAATAACATCATCTCATGATACTCTGTGCCTGCTGACTTATCCGGATCTTTTGTAAATACCCGGGACTTGTGCCAATAGGTATTTAATGAGGATGCTTTTTTAAACAAAAGGTTAATATTCCAGTCAAAATCTGCACTATGGTATCATAGGATTAAAAAAGATCACTTAAGAACCTCCTATTTGTCAGACATTGCAGTCCACAGTTTAAGAGTGGCATTTACCACCCTTTGCTTTCAATCCTTGCCCACTGAAGTGCTGCTTGGAAGGCATACCAACAAACCACAAGAACAATGTGTATGCATATGTGGTACCACAGTGGAAGATCTATTTCATTACATTATGGTTTGTCCTTTATATTCAGACCTAAGAAGCAGATTCCTATCTGGAATTCTAAGTCAACTTTGCAATTTACCTGACAATGAAAAGTTGTTTTTTCTGAGTTCTGGTTTTTGGCAGCTTGCACTTGGACATGTCCCATCGAGATGCACCAAGCCAAGGTGATCAGGAGGGGTTGTGGCTGGTTCCAGGACCCCCCCCCCACCGGGAGACCCCCAGCCTGGGGAGCCAGGATAAGCCTCTTGCAAGATGACAGCTGATGGATTGAGGCTTGCCTGTCCCTGAGAGGTCCTGATGCCAAGGAGCCAATATGGTGCTCAGAGCCAACCTCTGGACAAGTGGACAAGAAAATAAGCAGAATTAACCCCGGCAACAATCAAACTCATCTAAAAAGTGAGTCAATCAAACCTCTGTATAAGTGGAGAAGTCTCAGTCTGCCAGATCGATTAGAGAAGGAGTGGCGGGTGGGGAAGGGTTGGAGATCCACCTCCCTCAAAATGGAGCAGTTCTTAAGCATTATAGAAAAGAGAGAAAAAATGGAACTAATCACACAAGACTTCCTCTAAGCTTGAAAGCTACATTTTAAGCCAAGAAACATTGAATTCAGATAAACTTTACTTAAAACTTTTCTTCTCTGTAAACGAATGGCTGGGAGAGCAAGGAGAATGGCGGCAGAAAAGAAACTTCCCCCCGGAAGTATTATACCAACAACTCCCACCCAGGTTCAGGAAGCAGCTGCAGACTTTCCCAATATGCTTGCCACAGCACTGCACCCTCTGCTGGAGCAGATGTCAACTATCAACACCAAGCTGAATTCTGTGCAAAAACAACTTGCCCACATGGGAAAAAAAGCCAACAAGACAGACAAAAGGATCGAGAAAGTTGAAACAAGGACCGTAGATATTAAGCAAAAACTGGAAGAAGTTAAAAAAAGAAAGAAATATGGATAAAAACCAACTACTGCAACTTCAACTGGAAAAATCTATGCATGTTCTACACTTACAAGGAGTCTCTGAACAGTAGGGAGAAGATTTAAAAACAACGTTAAGTGGAACAATTGTTTCAATCTCGGATTTAAAACAAGAGGATCTCCAGAGCGACATGGACTTGGCATACCGTACATACCCTGACTTTATAAGAAAAAACAAACTACCTGGCAAAATCTACATCAAATTCTCTAAGAGAACAATGAGAGAGAACATTTTAAAAGCTACAATGGGAAAAACAGTAAAAGTCAATGAGGAAGAAATTAAAATTTTAAAAGACATTCCATTTGAGATCCGGAAACAAAGACATCAATATAAAGACTTAACTCTTTTCCTGCAAAATAAACTAATAACCTACAGATGGAGCTTCCCAGAAGGACTTGTGTTCAAATATAATGATAAGAAAATTAAAATTGACTCTGTCCAAAAGGCCAAAAACTTTTTGAAACGACAGTTGGGCGATCCAAATTTGGAGGAAGGAGAGGAACCCAGTGAGGAAGAATCAGATAATTTTTCAAGTGACTCCAGCAGTTCGACTTCAGTGTCTGAGAAAGGAGCAGCAGCACCCAAAACATCAAAAGTGAAGAAAAAGAAGCCCAAGAAATAAACAATTTATTCTGGATTACAAAATATTTGACTTTAGAGTAGCTAAATCATATTTGACAGAAGTTTGAACTCTCTGGTTTTTTAATATCTTTTAGTATATCATGTTATTGCAGGAGTGATTTATCTATCTGTAACCAAACATATAGTTCTTGTCTTAAGTTAGTGGTAGTGTCTCCCCTGTACCCTTACCTTTAGGTTGTAGGATTTAGATTATAAAACCAATACAAATTTATTATAAATAATAATAATAATAAGTTGGTTTTTCTCTTGTCGGATATGTATCCCCTGGTTACTCGCAAGGTAGCGCTTTTTGCGCTTGCAGCCAGAAAAGTTAGATCCAAGGCTGTTTCTAGTATTGTCTAAAATAGAGCTACAAAACTGGTAGCATAGCTTCTATGATTTAAATTGTTTGATTGTTTTATTTGTTGAAATGTTATACAGTCCTATTCTGAAGGCTTTGTTTTTAGAACAGTACTTTTGAACCTTAAATTTATATTGTGTACTTATATTTTATATTGTAATGGCCAACGGCCTTATACAATGAACATACTTACTTACTGGATTTTTTTTCTCTACTGAAGGACCACAGGAGTACTATGTGCAAATGCCTTTACTGCATTCCTAAGCTGCCTCCTCCTTGTAGTGTTGGTGTATCTGGCTCAATGTTTGCCAGGGATAGTAAGAGGTGAGAGGTGTGAGGGGGAATTGGTCTGAGGGAGTAGTGATGTGGTGAACATGTCTTCAGGTTCATGAGGGAAGCATGCATTGAAATGGCTCCTAGAAAGGTTCTTTACTATCTCCCCATGAACGTTCATAAATTCAGTTGCCATCCTGGCTGTTATGAGAAATGTCTATTCAGGAGTCTTGAACTGCTGATTTCTGTAACTGTCTTCAACAGTTTGCAATCTCTTTTAACAGTGTTTTTACCTCAGAACATTGAGATCCATGGCTGAGCAATCAGCCAGAGGTGCGTATAAGCAGGCAGGTTTTACCTCAGAACTCTGAGCTACACAATTGGAGGAAAACATTTTGCCCCTTTTTACCCCCTTAGGGGTCATGTTTCTCAGATCTCTTCGTAGTGGGGGCTGATGTCATAATAGGAATGCACTCCCCTTATTTTGGAGTTCTTGGTGCAGGGGTTTGGCCTGGGCATTGATTTAGTGCAGGGCATACTTTTTATTTTTTACAAAAATGCTTCTCATTTATGTTACATTTAAGACGTGGGACATACATACGTATTCAAAACAATATCCAAGCAATCAGATATTAAGAAAGTTCATATGAACCAATTTTCTAGAACCCACATTGTGAGAACTTAAATAACGCGATCCAGGAAACCACTGTTCTCCAAATTTGGGGTATATTTCCATAGTGGATGGGAGTGTGGCTAAAGGGCAGCCTCCCTGATGGGTTAAAATACACTGGCCCAGCTCTTACACCTGACAAACACCTGCCTGCCTGGTGGGGGGGGTTAGGCATTGGGGAGGCTAGGCCAACAGCAACGCTAAAGCAATCCTGCTGAGCAAGCCTCCCCAATCGCTTTAAGGACTACGCGCCCCTTCCAACCCTTGACAGGCAGTTGTGTGCCAGGTGTAGGAGAGGTAGCATGTCTGAAGGCATCAGGGAGGCTGGATCAGCAGGATTGCTAAGGCGATGCTGCTTGGGCAGCCTTCCCAATGGCTTTTAATGCTCTGCCCCTGCTTCTGCACCTGACAGACAACCGCCTGTCAGTTGGAGCAGGGTGGGTGGGAATGTGTTCAAAGCCTTTGGGGAGGCTGGCCCAGCAGCATTGCTAAGGCATTTCTGCTTGGGTGGCCTCCCTGATGGATTAAAGTACCTTGGCCCTGCTCCTACACCTGACAGACAACTGCCTGTCTGGTGTTGGGGGGAGTGTGTTTAAAGGCATCGGGGAGACTGGGCCAGCAGCAGCACTAAGGCAATCCTTCCGAACAAGCCTCCCCAACAGCTGTAAGCATCCCATTCCCTTTCCTATACCTGAAAGGCAACTGCCTGTCCAGTGTAGGAGGGGTGGGTGGGTATTGCAAACCATTGTGGAGGCTGGGCCAGCAGGGTTGCTAAGGCATTACTGCTGGGATGGTCTCCCTGATGGCTTTAAGCACCCTGCACCCACTGCTGCACTTGACAGATGTAGGAAGTGAGGGGAGCATGCTTGAAGCCATCGGGGAGGCTGGGCCAGCAACATTGCTGCACCTCACAGGTGGTTGGCCATTCCTGATTTCCTCAGCTGTCATGAGCTCTCTGCAGTCTCCCCTGACTGTTTTTTTTTAACCCCAGAACATTGAGCTCTGCAGCTGACCAGTCAGAGTGGTGGGTGGAAAGAGGCAGCAGCCTGGCAGCCACATAGAAAGCAATGGGGGAGCACAATTTACCCCTTTTGACCCCCTTAGCAGTTGAATTTCTAAAAAATCCCTTCTTAGTGAGCATCTACATCATGGTAGGAGTGATGTCCCCAAATTTAGTGTTTCTAGGTCCAGGGGTTGGGCCGGAGGGTTGATTTTACAATGAGGGGACTTTCTTTTATATATGTAGATATGTTTGTGTGGATGAAAAGGGTCACACACACACACACACACTATATATATATATATATATTCATTTAAACTTTTAAAAACTGACAGCAGATCTAATAGATTGCCTATGGAAAGCCTGGATTTGCAACTCTTTAAAATCCTTTATCTATTCCTTGGGGGTGTGGCTAAATATCCAGTGGCTCACTATACAATTATGAAAACTAAGCATTGTCTTCCCAGGGGTATACCCAGGTTTCCACATTAGGTATGGATGTCATATTTCCAGCTGTGGCTTCAAAAGACATAGAGAATGACTGATTTGCTCATAACAAGCAGAAATTTCAAGTTTCTACCAACTGGAAATGTCAAATCATATAACTTAAGTAAGAAATGTTATTTTTTTTAATTTCACCAGCTTTGTTTTACTTATATTTACTTTTCCTTATGATTTGCTTTTAGGGTAGCAATGATGCTGTAAAATTCATCCTGAGCTTGGGGAAATGTTGAGTTGGATCAGTTGCAAGGGTATAGTGGTGGACTTTAGGGAACTACAGCTTTTTGGTGGGGCCACCAGTTCATTGGCATGCACTGCCTGGCTACCTTTCAGGCCCTTGCAGCCAAGGTGGGGGCCCCACTTGCCCAGGAAAAGACTGAGGGCCCAGCCACACATTTGCCATGTTTAGACATTCAACTGGATTTGGTACATGGCACTCGCATGTACCTAGTGATTCACCTTGGACTAATCTCATCGACACCCAGCCTCACTCCCTGCTCCCATTTACCCTAATTAAGCAACACTTAATTCTATTCAGTAAACCTGGTAGCTTTTCCCATCCAGTACTTATAGGGTCATCAAGCCCCATTTACACTTATTGTTCACCTCCAAAAAATTGCTTTGGGGTGAGTATGTCAGCTTGCTCCAAAGAGCATTTTGCCCTATATCAAGAGTACCTAGCTACCATTGCACTGTGCGCTTTTTTACCAACTGAATGCACCCCCACTTTGTGGGTTTCTTCTCTTCTCCCCATGAAATGCTGGTCATTTTGCTGCTGCTTCCATGGACCTCTATAAAGATCTGGTAATTATAGCCCTTTCCCCCTCAACTATTCCCTCTCCTCCCTGTTTTCCTCTTAGGTAGCTAGTGTTTTAAGTGTGTTTGTGTATGTGTGTTTCCCTCTTCTTTCTCTTTTAATAAAAAGCCTTTTTGGTTGAAGAGTTCTCTTAAAGGGGGGAACTCCTGGTATGTATTGGTGGAGATTCCAGTTACCTCTTTACTAGATATGTTCCAGCATTTTATATGTTTTAAATGATTGTTAATTTATGTTATTTATATGTTGGCTGATGTTTTAACTGCATCTGTTTTTATGAATGTTGTAAGCCATTCTGAGCCTGCCTCAGCGGGGAGGGCAGGCTAGAAATCAAATTAATAATGATAATAATACCCCAATTAAATAGACTACCTCATTGGGTAACAGCGGCCAAGCAGAAGAGGCTTGAACTTTTTTCCCAGTGGCTTTGCCCCATTGGGCTACTATGGGCTGGAAACTGGCCTTGGCCTTTTTAGGGGTGACAGACTTATTAGGAGGCATGGCCAAACAACAATATATATTACTTAGACTTAATGAGACTTACAAGAAATCCCCCCAACAAGTGTCCTAGTCCCACCACAAATTTACTGCGTATGTGGAAAAATCCAAATTAAATACAGACCCTAAAGTACAGGTTTGTGCAATAAATCACAATGCAACCATTGTATTTGTAACAAATCACTGCTGCTACTTAATTATAAAATGCAAATTATTAAATGCTACCAAACAACAAACAAGATCAATTACTAGAATACCAAATGAAAACACACTCCACTTAAGCTGTAACTGCACCATTTAATTAAACCCACCACCTTTTATTTATATTATTTATTAATTATATATTATAAACAATACCCTGGAAAAACCTGATCTCCCCATGAAAGCATCCAATGCCCAGTAATAAAGTTGCAGCTGCCTTAGCCCTATGTCCCTTTTAAAAATCAGATAGCCCGTTCTTGATAGCTAACACAGCGGAGACAAAATAATGCCTTCAATGTGGGGTACCCCTACTGCCCCTTTAAGAAGCCCAGTACTGCTGGGTCCTGCTAATGCAGGATGAGTTTAAAAGGAAAAAAAAATCTGGGGTGCCTCAAAATAGCTGACACGTTGGAGCATGTAGCCTGCCAATCAGCTTTAGCCCCGTTAAAAACTGATCTGCAGCTTCCTGGTATCAGGAAGGGGCTGGATTAGAGCATGTAGTTGCAGTTGTGATTGCCTCAGAAGTGCTCCTGATCAGAAAAACTGAAGACCTGAAGAGAGCGCAACCCAGCTAGGGAGTGGATTTTTAAAGGCACTGGCTCCCCATATTCACTCCAGCTATGTTGGCTTATGCAGCAGACCAATCTGTGCAGCTGGCCTCTCCTCCACAGCTTGTGGGCAGCACAAGGCTGCAAGCCACACTTTCCTAACCCTAACCTCCCAGACTCCAATGAATGGTGAGTTGGAGCCATATTTCCCTCCAACCATGTCTGTAAACTAGCTTTATAAATGTGGGTAAAGCAAACAGATTTACATGTCAATGGTGAAAATATCTTTAAACAGGGCTTTTTTTGTAGAAAAAGCCCAGCAGGAACTCATTAGCATAATAGGCCACACCCACCAACAGAAACTCATTAGCATAGTAGGCCACACCCTGACAACACAGCTCATTAGCATATTAGGCCACACCCTCATGCTACCAGAAGTGTAATCATCCAGCCGCATCCACCTTTTGCTTCTTACTCTGTTTATCTTGTTTGTTGTCAAAACCCAAGGCTTTTTTGTAGCAGGAACTCCTTTGCACGTTAGACCACACAGCCCTAATGTAGCCAATCCTAATGAGTTTCTGCTGTTGGGTGTGGCCTATTATGCTAATGAGTTCCTGCTGGGCTTTTTCTACAAAAAAAGCCCTGTTTAAAGATATTTTCTAGGGAAACTTCCTAGAATGTTACACTGGGGAGACCATTTTTTCCTGCCATTCCTCAATAACTTGTGAGCAGGAAATTGGGACTGGCACGAGTAATTCCCCTCCCAGGTAGGGTAGCAGGAGGCCTAGTGCAGAAAATAGAAAAATAAGATTATATCCAAAATTATTATTGACACATTATATTCAAACATGCAGCTTCCATTACTTCATTCTAAAGCAGAACAATTTCAGACAAAGGGAGATACTTTTTCTGAATGTTTGAATTATCTCTCAGGATGGGATCATAATTTTATTTAGTGCAAACCAGCAATGCAAATATAGGGGAATTAGGAGAGGGAAGAGATCTTCAGTTTTCTTGTGTAATTTATTGTGCCAGATGCTTTGGCCGCTAGCTAGCAAACATATTAAAAGCTGTTTACATGCCAAGTGCATTTCAACTTTCTTTTCTATAAATTGCAACTATTTTAATCCATTATTAGTATATCACTTTTGAAATGCATCCTTCATAATATGTTTCATATATGGTGCCTCCTTAGCTTGGAAACCCCTCCATCCCAACATTCCACACCATGGTCTCATCACTGGTTGCTACTCTACTGCCCATGAAGTCCAATTCCCTGGCCATTAAGGCCAGGGATGGTGTTGTCCCAGCACCTTCAAAACTGAATGAAGCACCAGATACCATTGGCAGGGAGGGTAATTGTGCAGCCAATAAGAGGGCATGGAAGGAAGTCTTTGTAAGGGTTCTCTGTTTCTGCTATGTAGGCATTTTAAAAATGTGCTGCATTTTAAAAATGTGAATAAAGTCAAGGTATAGTAAGTCTTAGAAAGAGATCAGGATAGGTGTGCTTCAACAAGTCTATAACTTGTGAAGCAAAAGCCGTTAGTCATCCTTTAAAAAAAAAAGAGGTGTAGCTTTCATTAGCTTCCATTTTCAACACCTAGATAAATCAGGTGGATGACACCTGCTCAAAAAAGAAAAGTTCATTCTCCTTTATATGCTGTGAAAAATTAGCTGTGGCTAAAAGGCAATTTTAGCTCAAATAAGGGGAAAATAAAGGATCAGTTAAGTTGTTACAGGAACCCCTGGAATTGTAGTTTGGTTAGATGGTGAAAGGGTTCTTTTACAGATTCCACAAATGCCCTCCATCATCCATGAGGAAAGAGGTGAGTAAAACTAGGTTTCCTATACATAACCTTAGGGTGTTTTCCAGTACAATCCCATTTAGGCCATTCTATACAGGACTTTGTGAATTATTTTAGATTTTTGCTTTGAAATTTATTCTTGCTGTGTGATTTGGATTCTGTGGCGTTAACACAACTTCCATGCCCTCCTGCTTTCCTGACTACCTCACTGTTCAGATAATTCACAGAGCTATCAATCATATTTGAAGACAGGGCTATTTTTGGGCAGGAACACACAGGAACGGAGTTCCGGCTGGCTCCCGAGTTGGCCATGCTATAGGGATTGGAGAGGCAGCCAGGAGCATTACTCAGAAGTGACATCACTTTTCACCAAAGTGGCCTCTCCCGCACCCCACCCCCAAAATCTTACTGCTTTTTCCAGTGCACCTAAGGAGCAAATGGTCATGGAATGTGTAGACTTAATAAACTTACTACTGTATTGTCAACTGTAAGGCCACATCTATCTGGAGAGAGATTATCTGTAGAGCTTGACTTGAAAGGACTGCTATTTTTTATTTTAATTTTTTTGCAAATATAGGGTGAGTCCCAAACAGGAAGAACTTGCAGATTCCAATTTTCCCTGTTAAAAGATATTATAGCCTCTACCTTTTGAGTTTCTGCCAGCATCAATGATTTTTAGAAGTAAAATGGTCTCAAATTCAGTGACCAATCCCTTAATCTCACAGTCCTGGGAACAAACAGAAGGCAGACTCATGGAGTGGGGCAACTGTAATCACCCAAAGGTCCAATCTATGAAACTTTCTCCTCTCCCAGACTAATGCACAAGATCATGAAAGCACAGTCATGTAGACCATAACAGAAGCATCCTAAAATAGACATGTAGGACTGAGTACAGAATAGATCTAATATTCATAATCATGGTAGAGTGAGTTTTATAAACTTCACATAGAAGGTTTCTAACCTTTTACTTCCTGCAGAGCCCCTGTGGAGAAATAGAGAACAAGCCATAGGGTAATAACTTTCCTCACCACTATATTCCTAAATTGTGTTCTGTCACACCTGTTGAATAACTGTCAGGCATTCTCAAAAGGCACAAGCATCCTGGATGATGAACAAAAATAGAAACCTGTGGAAGAAGAATTATATTCCCATTGACCATTGCTGCTGTCACTGTGGTGGTCGTGGTAGAAAATGTCATCAAGTCTCAGCTGACTCACAGCTACCTCATATGGTTTTCAAGGCAAGAGACATTCAGAGGCGGTTTGGCATTGCCTGCCTCTGTGTGGCAACCCTGGGCTTCTTTGGTTGTTTATTTATCCAAACACTAATGAGGGCTGACCTTGCTTAGCTTCAAGATCTGACAAGACTGGGCTAGCCTGGGCCACCCAGGTTGGGGCACTGTCACTGTAGGCCCTGCTTTTATGGTTTGCATGGCACTGGAGTAAAAATGTTGTGAGCCTGGTTCTTCATGCAAAATGTCCTTCTGACAAGTTCCTACTTGTATGTTTTAAGTTCTTGGGAAATTACAGTATCTTGTGGCTCCTGAATTTGATGACTCTGATAGACAAGAACAATTTGTAAATCAGAGTTTGAATAGACTTTGAACAGGCTTTGTCAGATGCAAGCTATTTCACTTATATGAAGTTGTGAGGAAAGATTTGGAGTCAGCCAGGAAGGTATCTATTTATTATCAACATCTGACAGCTACTCTACACTTAAGTTACCTTAACTATGTGGAAGGCTACTTCTGTGGAGAAACTTCAGGAATACTAGGAGCTAATAATGTAAACTTTTGGTGCAATCAATAGATTCCATATCTGGAGTCCTATTACAGCCAGCCATTACAAGTTACCATGTGGAAGTGACCTCTTATGTGTATGTGATAATGTAAACTAATAACAATGCATAACCCTTGATAAAAATATTGATGTCAAATGGGGAGCGTATCACTTCTCAGTCCCAAGTAACAACACATCTAAAAGAATGGAAGGAACACAACTGACAAATAGTGGATCAAGTGCTGCCACCTATTGGTCATGGGTGCCTAAAAGATCATTCAAGTATTTTTGAACAGAAATCTTGCTTGAAGAAAATGTAAAGACCTTTTGCACCACAATCCGGTGAGTTCTTACAGATTCCAGAGTTCTGCTGGGCCAGTGGAGCAGCTCACTCATAAAGAACAGTTTGATCAATTTCTTCAAGCTGGCTGCTGAATAGTTTTTCAAAGCCAATACAGGCTCCAGTCCTAAAATACTCATGTAAAAACAAATTATTCTGATGGGGGGGGGGGCTTGAGGATAGTAGAAAAGTATAGTACAACACATAAATTTGCTGCATACATTTTTCTAGGATTTTAACCCAAATGCCTCAGGTGAAGATAGCATTTTTTTGGTTCAAAGATTTCACTTTATATATGTGAAGGGTTTTTGTTCGCAATCAACCATCCTCTAGTTCCCTAGTCTTGAATCCATGCCCTGGACCCTCCATTGGGTTGTGGAAACCTACCTGATTGGTCACAAACACCCATAGACCATACAGCGAATATATATGCATACAGAAAATCCATACAGCAAGTATCCTTCCTTATTATATGAAAGCCAGTTGGGGTGGCAAGGTTCTATGCCCAGCAAAATCAGTTGGCTCTGTGATGTGCCAATCACTGGCTGTGTTGCCTGAGTTGTCTCCCGTCCACTGCAGCCTAGGCCACTCTTCTCTGATTGGGCCGGCGTTTCAAGGTCATTTGCATATGGAAGCTGATTGAACTTCATTCTGCACCTCAAACTCCCCCCCCCGCAAGACAGTTGGGACTGTCAGTTGCATATGCAACCTGGTATATTCTGAGGTAAAAAATGTCCTCACTCACAACACATCACTTCCCCTTCAAAAGAAACAAACCAAAAAAAACAACCATGCCACACCACAAAAAAACAGATTACACCACAAGCAGAATACCACAAGGCAAAAAATGATAGGAAAAGGTGCCAGCAGTCACCCCATTACTGCCACAGATATGTACCTGAGAGCACTTCAGAGGATGGTGTGCAGGTCCCAGGTTATAAAAGCTGCCTGGGGAATTATGGACCATTCACAGGCTTTCTACCTTAACATGATGTCAGGAGAGGAGAATGATGTCAGCTGCTTTGGCTCCCACTGCAAGGAAAGACTACCCTTTCCCTAGGCAGAGGTTGGGGGGGTGTAAACCTGAACACAGACAGGCAGATAAAGTTAGGCTGATGGTTGCCAGGAAAGGACATAGGGTTACCAACTCCATAGGGTTGGAAACTTCCAGGATATTTTAGGGATGAAGCCTGCTGAGGATGGGGTCTGAGGAGGAGGAGGAGGGGGACCTCAGACAGATACAGTGCCATAGAGCCCACCCTCCAAACAAGTTGTTTCCAATCTCCAGCTGACAGCTGGAGAGCTGTTAAAACTCTTAAAGCTCTGATGCTAATTCAAAGTGCTGGGGATGTGTTGCATTCTGGCAGGGGATGCTGTGAGTGTAGAAAATGAATTATCAACAGAGTAGTGTTTTGGAAAATCTTGAGGTCCATTCACCATGGGGTACCCATCCAGAGTCTTTGGCATTTTCTTATTCTGCTGGCATCAAAACCAATTTAAGGCAAAATAGAGATATGGAGACTTTTCCATCCTCCTTTGCATCAATCTGTCTTTGTTGGCAACCCTCGGCCTGCCAGCACTCTCAGAGTGACTTCATGCATTACTTCACTAGCCCAGGCTGCTTGCTCCTGTTCAGATGGAGCCTCCCTATGGAAGCTACCTGGGTGACTTTCGACCAGCCCCAGACTTTCTGCCTAACCTATCTTGCAGGGCTGCTGTATAGATCACAAAGCGGAAAAGGAGAATGAAGTAAGCTGCTTTGCTCCCCACTAATGAGAAAGACAGAACTTTGCCTAGGAAGAGGCTGCTGAGAGGGGAGGAGATAAAGTTGCCAACTTTAGGTATGGAAATTCCTGGAGATTTAAGGGGTGGAGCCTGGAGAGGGTTGGACCTCAGGCAGGTACAGTGCCATAGACTCCACCCTCCAAACCAGCCATTTCCTCCTGGGGAGCCATTGTTACCAATCTCCAGGGGAGGGCTGGAGATAACTCAGAATTACAACTGCTCTTCAGATGGTAGAGATCAGTCCCCCTGGAGAAAACGGTAAGCTCTGTGTCATTATACCCTGCTTAGGTCATCGCAGCAAATTGACACTGAGTGCCCAAGGCCAGGGCACCGGCCCAGAGCTTCTTTCTAGAGCTCTTTGTATTTATTTCCACAATGGGCCTTATTCCTAGTATATGCATAAAAACAAGGGTAGTTCACCTTCTGCCTTTCTTTGTACACATACTCAGAGGAACAGCAGGATGGTGAGATGAAGTCACTAGGTAGTGCAGAGGATTCTTCTGTGACTCTGACCCCACCTTGTCCCTGACTACACTTCCTGTTGTTGGTTGTCTTGATGATGACATTTGGTCTCCTGTTCATAGTCCTGGCCTTGACTATAGTATGATCATTACCTCTGGTTCCCCTCTTCTTGTCAACCAGTCAGATTGGAGAGGAATATGTCCTTTTCCTCCAGGAGTAGTATCTCCTATTCATAAGTAAGAGTTGATGCAGTGGACTCATAATACTTTGATAATCAGTTACAGCAATAGCCACTGAAAGCTGAAAGAGAATGAGGATGATCACAGCGCCATGGAACTAAAATATAATTTTATTTAAACTAATACCTATAGTGCCAGTTTGGTGTAGTGGTTAAGAGTGGTGGACTCTAATCTGGAGAGCCGGCTTTGATTCCCCACTCCTCCACATGCAGCCAGCTGGGTGACCTTGGGTCAGTCACAGTTGTCTCAGAGCTGTTCTCTCAAGGGCAGTTCTCTCAGAGCTCTCTCAGCTCCACCTACCTCACAGGGTGTCTGCTGTGGGGAGAGAAAGGGAAGAAGATTGTAAGCCGCCCTGAGACTACAAGTGAAGGGTGGGGTATAAATCCAACTCCTCCTCCTCCTGAAATTTGTATGTTCTGATATTTTTTCTTTTTGACTCCTTTATTCCATTATCAAAATATCTGCACTTTTTCTTCATTAAGCTTTCATTTCTGTAAACCTGAATGGTAATACTTTAACTGAGTGATCCTCATGCCACTTGGACCTCACTCTCTCCTCATTCCCACAATACTTTTCCTTCTTCTTTATCTATCAGCTCTGGCATTATTTCTTTGGAAACAGGTGGCTAAAAGACTTCTCAAGGTTTGGACTCTCTGCTGGGTTTAGTTAACGGTTGTCTGCAAACAGCATGTGAAAGTGTTCACTAGGTCAAAAAGACAGAAAATAATTTGAAGAGCAGGAGTGAAACCAGCAGGATTAAGAATCTCAGAAACAACATACGATGCTGAACCATCAAAAAGACCCCAGCTCGTCACTTTGAGGTAACACCACTCAATTTGTGAAAATTGAAACAAGGAAAAGTGAAAGAGAAGTGAAGCAAATCTGCTAATCGCAGCAAAGTGCCATTGGACAAACTCAAAATCAGAGGTCAGCAGGGAACAAAAGTACAAAAATGCAGTTAAGGTGTCCACAGAAAAAGATGTGAAGACTCATAAGTACTTGATCAAACTACGGTCCATGAGTTCAGCAGTCTGTTTCCAATTGCAGATTGCCTTCCAAGCAAGCAGGGCATGGAAGTTCTGGTCATATCGTTTATTTATACCCAAGAACTTGGTATTCAAAAATAGTTTGACTGTGGGATAGGGTGGGGTATAAATTAAATAAATAATAATAAATAATAACTCTTTATATGATTCTATTCAAAATCTGGACGGATGAACAGATACAGTAATATAACACTGATATGCATGGCTCTCAAGTCTATAGCACCTAAAACACTGATATGCATGGCTCTCAAGTCTATAGCTCCTAAAATAAAAATCTACAGACTCTTTTCCCTTTGCTTCATCTTGTTTCAAATGGCTGAGTTCAGACTGGCAATTTGCCCCACTATAGCCACGTTTCAGCCACGTTTCCCAAGTAAATTAAAGGGCGTTCACACAGGCACATATGCCTGGCGTTCCCCACCCATAAGCAACCTGTGCTGTTCTGCTTCACTCTCAGGATTAAAAGATACCTGTTGAAAGTGGTAGCAAATCCCAGAGAGTGCCTTTATCCTGCTGTATTCCACTTCCAGGAAGCGTGAATGCTCAGCCAAAAAGCCAGGAGCAACCTGCGTTGCACATAAGGCAGCAGCGATATGATTGGCTGTGCTCCTCTCTACTGCCCAATGCGGTGCTGGCACAACAAGATCCAAATTGGCTATGTGTGCATGTGCGTATCAGCGCATGAGCGCTCGTGCGCTTATACACACATGCAAACATAGCCGATTTGCCAGGAAAAAGCCATTTATAGCCACGCCTCTGGGCCAGCAGTCTGATCGCTCCTGCATCAGTCAGCGCAGTGTGACTGGGAAAACCCGGAACAATTTGTTCCAGGGCTTCTTTGCCACGACTGCCTGTCAGGTTCAAAAGCAAGTAGATCCAAGCATTCTTAGGAGTAAGAAGGGCTTTATTGGAATACAATGCTAAAACCCACAGTGTAGAGGTTATTGTCAGGAATGGCAATGCAAGCGGCTCATGCATGTTTATAGTGTGATGCACAATTGCAACTAGCAAATGACCTGCAAGCGTATGTGTGGGAAACTCCTGGCGGAAGAATTACTTAATGGGCGGGAGACGACTCCCTCCTC
This sequence comes from Gekko gecko, assembly GCA_029375565.1. Lineage (NCBI taxonomy): Eukaryota > Metazoa > Chordata > Lepidosauria > Squamata > Gekkonidae > Gekko > Gekko gecko. The sequence continues at coordinate 46,760,062 of JAPDNY010000009.1, forward strand.
CCCTCATCTTCACAGGACTGGAAAATTCTCATACAAAGAAGAATAGTCCAAAGCCTGCACTCAAGGCCACCGTGATAAGACTGAGTGGCAGGGAAGAAGCTCCCACGTTACTGCTAGCATACCTACGCAAGCGCATAAGTAGGGGCGAGATAGGGAACACAGCACAATGGACACAGTGTGAAACAATACAGAACCATTACTGACACTGGCTCCAGCTTCGAACTGCCAGGCTGAACTCAGCCAATGATCTTCTGGCCAGATGCTTGTGTAGATATGTCTACAGAGTTGAATCATACAAATTCTGTACAGGGACGGCATTTGACACACAGAGATATTTCTTTATAACGGAAGACTCTGTAAGCCATAATTTACAGACAAATCAAATCTATTTATTACATTCAGATTTCTTTCCCAGCCTATTCTAAGAATTCAGAGGAGTTACAGATTACAACATATCCTTATATACAGACAGCAAACACACTAGCAAGTAGGATTGGCTGAGCTGAGACAAACTAGCATATTTATGTTACGAACAACCCAATCATATGAAAAGATAGATGTACCTAAGCCTATTAATATCACAGGTTACATTTTATATGAAGACACTTAGGCTACAAATATCTTTTGACCTGATTGGCATTAAAAATTGCTTTCAACACAATGCTTCCTTAAAACATGCACTGCATAAAGACTGCCACCTTAACTATCAGGCACTGATCTTCAGCCCTGCCTTGCCATGGAGTGTAAGCTCTGTAGAAGCCACATCTTTCCCTGCATTTTTGGCTGCAGCTTCCTAGCATCCTTCATAAAAGGAAACAGGAAGCAACTGCTATTGGTAATTGTGGAGCAATGGATTTGTCAGAGTGCCTTGGTTCCACCTCTGACTCTGACCTCACCTTGGCTGAGGACAGATTGGCAATTTGTTCCGGGAGCCAGTCGCAGCAAAAAAGCCCATTCACACAGCCCGGGCTGCTGCCGGAGCATACTGGACAGAGCCGCACGAGAGCATTCAGACTGCTGCCCCGGAGGTGCGCTGTATGTGGCATTTCCCCATTAATTCAGCTGTGGGTGTGTGGTGTGTGTGCGCATGAGTGCATAAGCACATTTTGCCGATTGAGGGAGGACCCCGCAGTGCCAGCACCACATTGGGCAGTAGAGTGGAGCACAGCCAATCATACCGCTGCTGCCTTCTGCCCAACGTGGGTTGCTCCTGGCTTATCGGTGGAGCATTCAGACTTCCCAGAAGCAGGGAAACATGGGACACACATGCACTTTCGGGATTTGCTACCTGTTACATGAGGTATCTTTTTAACGCGGCAGTGAAGCAGAACAGCACCGGTTGGCTACAGGTGGGGGATGCCAGGCAGATGTGCCTGTGTGAACACCCTGTTTATTGTGGGTTTAAAGCATTGCTGAAACAGATCCCCACTGGGGCAAATTGCCAGTCTGAACTCAGCCCTTTACTGTTCCAGTTATACCTTTTGAGTTTTCTGACCTATAACCTGCCTGTGTGGAGTAGGTTTCCTTGGCCATAAGCTTATTCAAATTGATTTGCTTCCCCTGGCCCAACTATGGCATCCACTTCACTTACTTATTCCTAATTGTCCTCATCCTAATATTGTTATTTTGGAATGTCTTGCCTGTTGGCTTCTGAAGCAAGATATTCTTCTTATTATGGTAACAACAGTACATTTTCTTAAGGGAACTATGTTAATATTTCAGAACCTTTGTAACCCAAGCAGGGCAATTTAGATATATTCTTCCCTCTTTATACTTACTTATATGACTCTCATCTCCTTAGTACTGAGCATCTGTTATTTATTTGCTGTTCTTTTTTGTACAGCAGTTTTGTTCTGGCTAAATTCCAAGGTGGCTAATTACATCCTGGGTGATATAAATTTCAGCATCAACTTCAGTTCACAATGCTTTTTACTCTTCTTCATATGGAACACTAGATGGGGTAGTTCTAGGAGGCTAAACATCTGCTGTATTTCCTCCTTCCTGACTTATACACACACAGCCTGAAGTGACAGGACCTTGCTAGCTAGCAAGACACATCCTTGTTACAAAAACAGCACAAGAGTCTTAAAGACTAGCATATTGTGCTGTAAGCTTTTGCAGCCCCCTTGAAGTGTTCAACTTAGTTGAAAGAGAGATAAATATTTTAAGTGAATTGAGAGCAAAAGGCCATGAAATGGAAAAGGTCTGTCACATTTTCAAGCAAAATTCAAATGTGTATTTTAAAAAAATAAGCACAATGAATATTTACAACAGCAATAATTTGTAATTCTACAGTCATTCTAGTTTTGTTGCACTAATTTGCCTCATTTAGTAGAAGGGAAATATTTAGTTTCTATTAGGATTCAATGTCCTGGTTACAGATATTAATGGCCACATTAAGAGCCGTCAGTCTAAACACACCTTCTCTCCCCCTCTCCAGGCCTTTAGATATGGGATCACTCAGAATCCCAGCTGCACCTTCAAGACACAGAACATGGTCCAGAAAGAAATAGCTATTATTACTGAGAGCTGGAAACAGCTGGACTACAGCCTGCTCATGGTGTAACCAGCTCTTGAGCTTTGCATGTGTTTGGGGGAATATTGCATTAAAATCAACATTAACTATGTAGCAATTGACTGATCAGCTTGATTATGGAGAGAACTAAATGTTTCCATGTGACTTCCTACATGGCAGAAAGTCATGGTATTCATTGATTCATGATATTTTGCCAGTATTATGAGAAGATCAAAAATGATATTCCAATGCAGCAGCCTCAGTGGGTGCTATCACTCAGGAAATACATCCCTTGGCTCACCACACAAAAATCTTTTCTTACATTGGCTTTGGTTATAAATCACCCAAGACTACTAGAATATCTGGGATTAGTTGAACTAGCCTAAAGCCAAAACAGGCTTTGTTTCTATGATAACAGGAAGTAAATTTAAAATAAAGCCTGCCTGACAGATAAAAAGGTGATAGTTCTGCCCTGTGTGCCAAAAAGATGATGTGTAGCTGTTAGCAGCCAGACCCCTCCTCTCGCTGAGGTGCAGTTTATAGCTAGAAAACCATAAACACCCTTCCTAATATATCAGCTCAGATATAATGGGCTGCAATGCACTGCCTGGCCCAAAATAACATAAAATGGATGCCAGCCAGAGACAAGCCTGGGGAAAATATTTTTGAAGGTGAGTCATAAGCAGCTGACTAACGACCCTCTCCACACCCTGAGGAGATGGCTAATTAGGGACTATTACCTCACATTGGACGAATCCCAACAACTCCAGCCTCACTTCTGCCTTACCCATTTACCCTAATTTAGCAACACTCAACACTATTCACAAAACCTGGTAGCTTTCCTGTCCGGTATTCAGAGGGTAATCAAGAAAACATCAATGCCTATAGTTCACCCCTGGTGATCTTATCCAGGTTTCCCAAGAGCGTTGTTCATCCCTGGTAAAGCCATCATGTCTTTGTTTGGGGGGCAAACACATCAGACAGCACCAGCGAACATTTTTCCCGTAACTGCCAGCACTCTGCACCATAGCATTGTGTATGTTTTCCTGATACCAACAAAATGCACTCCCACTTTCTGGGTTTCTTTTCTTCTATTCATGAATGCTGGCCATTTTGCTTCTGCTTCCCAGACCTCTGCAAGATTAGTAAATATTCCCCCCAAAAAAACTTTCCTCTTTCCTCCTTGATTTCCTCTTAGCTAGCTTATTTGTTTTAAGTGTGTTTGTGTGTGTGTTTTGCCCCCCCCATTCAGAATAACAAGACAGACAACAGTTTGGAATAAAACAAGGGCCACTTTATTAACTATTTAACAGAACATTGCAGCAATAACAACTAAGCAAGCATGGAAAAGGCAAGGCAGGCATCACTCCCTGACCAGCCCCCTTGCCTTGAAGGGTGGGTCACCCAGCTCTGATCATGAACCAAATCTCTGGCTCATCACCAGCAGCCCAGCAAACTGGTTGCCCTCTAGGACCACCTACCCCTGAAGCCTTTCAACTTGCAGGGAGGAGCCTGCCCTAAAAGATTCCCAGTGGAGGTGATTCCCTACCCAGGACCCTGATATCCAAAGGCAGTTCCTGATGACCCCCTGTTCCCTAACGAGATATGCCATAAGGTGCTCACCAGTTCTGCTTTCTTGCTTGCACAAACCTGCCAAGTGACCAACTATTTAATGTTGTCCACCCCAAAAATCACCTCAGTCCACTGCCCTCAATGTAAGGTAGGCGAAAACATTCCCGCCCATTCAGCCAGTCAGGGTGAAAGTGAAAAATTCCTACCTGGCCCCATTGGTGACCAGCACCAGCCTACACTAAGAACAGGGTGGGTGGGTGGGCAAGCACATGGAGCAACTGCAAGGCAGGAGTGGAGCCTAGCCCATTTGAAAATAGCTGGCTTTGTCCCCGACCACATCAGGACGCAGCATCATGAATGTTGCCATATCCATCCTTCGGGGCAGCAAAATAGCCCCTGCCCTCCATCGGTGTTGCTGGGCAGGTGAGAGCTCCATTACCCTCTTATTTCTCTTTTAATAAAAAAGCCTTTCTGGTTGAACATCTGCCTGGTTATTTTGAGAGTTCTCTTGAAGGGGAAAAATTGTAGTATACATTGGTGGAGCTCCTGGTTACCTGCCTCTCATTCTATCTCCTTAAGCTAATTCCTCCAATCAAATAGGAGACTGCCTCTGTGGGTAACATGGCTGCTGATGTGTAATCTATTTTTCATTCTATTTCAGCTAAGGCAATGCTACAGAATCTAAATCATTACACGACCCACACCGCTAATTACATTTTTCTGGATATTTCTATATTTTATTGCAGAACCACTTGGACAGTGTGGTATAGTGGTTAGGATGTCAAACTAGGATCTGGGTGACCCAGGTTCAATTTCCCACTCTGACATGAAATTTGCTGGGTGACCTTGGACCAGGCGCTGTCAGCTTTAACTTACCTCTCTGCCTGTCTCATCTCAGAGGATCATTGTGAAGATAAATGGAGAGGTGGAAATGATGTATTATTTATTTGCAAAAATGGTATGCTGCCTCTCTTCTGCCCAATAAAAAATAAAGATATTAATTAAAATCCAACCCATCATGAAAAAATAGCATTAAAAACCCAGCCCAACAAGGGGAAAAGAAATCACATACCATACCACTGACAGCTTAAAATAACAATTGCTAGACTAAAATAGTGTTAAAAGATCAACCCTACTTAAAAACCTGGGTGAACAGAAATATTTTAGCCTGACACAAAAACAAAGTGATGAAGGTGCCAGGCTAGCCTCAAAGAGACAGGCATTCCATAAGAGGAGGAGAAGATGGCCTGATCAGACCATCCCAATGATTGTTGTCCCCCCCCTTTGCAGTATGCATACCATTGCATACTCCTTAGGGGGCCCTCAGTGCAGAGGTTTATGTGCAAGGGAAATAAATGGCAAAAAAAGGACTCACCCACAGTTGTGTCTGATCACACAGTGATGGGCTGTGCCCACAGCTACAAAAGGAGGTGTGGTTTCACAACTGTGTGTCAAATTCCTCCGGAGGCAATAGCGTCACTTCTCCTCCACTTCAACTGGCACATGTGACCCCAACCAAAGAGTTGGATTTATAACTTTCCCTTCACTCAGAGTCTCAGAGCAGCTTACAATCACCTTCCCTGGCTCTTCCTACAACAGACAGCCTGTTAGGTAGGTGGGGCTGAGAGATCTCTGAGAGAACTGCTCTTGAAAAAACAGCTCTGAAACAACTGTGACTGACCCAAGGTCACTCAGCTGGCTACATGTGGAGAAGAGGGGAATCAAACCCAGTTCTCCAGCTCAGAGTCCTCTGCTCCTAACCACCACACCAAACTGGCTCTAGTTGCCATTCATCTTATTTCTGAAGGCAGAGGCGCAAAGAGCAGGGCTTGTGAGGCAGGTCTTAATTGGTTGGCTGGATAATACTGGAGAAGGTGATTCCTCAGGAACCCCAATTACAAGCCATTTAGAGCTTTAAAGATAAGAACCAGAACTTTGAATTGTGCCTGGAAACAAGTGGGCAGTCAGTGCAGATCTTTCGGCAAACCCTGTAAGTGGCCTTTGAAAATAGCCTAGCTGCTATATGTTGAATGAGCTGGTTTCCATTACAGTAATCCAACCTGGTTTCCATTACAGTAATCCAACCTGGATATAATCAGAGTATGAATCTCCATGACCAGATTACACTTTCAAGGAATGGCCATAGCAGGAGTCTTAACCAAAACTCACAGAAGGCACTATGTGCCACAAAGGAGATTCGGGTCTGCAACCATAGGTGAGGATCCAAGAGTAACCCCAAGCTGTGAACCTTTTTCTGTCAGGGGAGTGCAACCGACTTCAGGGGTTTAACTCAATGATAAAAGGGTTGGAACACTTTCCCTATGAAGAAAGGTTAAAACGCTTTGGGCTCTTTAGCTTGGAGAAATGATTGCTGGGGGGGTGACATGATTGAGGTTTATAAGATTATGCATGGGATAGAGCAGGTAGAGAAAGAAGTACTTTTCTCCCTTTCTCATAATACAAGAACTCGTGGGCACTCAATGAAATTGCTGAGCAGTCGGGTTAGAATGGATAAAAGGAAGTACTTCTTCACCTAAAGATTGATTAACACATGGAATTCACTGCCACAGGAGGAGGTGGCAGCTACAAGCATGGACAGTTTCAAGAGGGAATTAGATAAGCATATGGAGCAGAAGTCCATCAGTGGCTATTAGCCACAAGGTATAGATAGGAACTCTCAGGCTGGGCCAAGTGATGCTCTATATTCTTGGTGCTGGGGGGGGAGAACAGTGGGAGGGCTTCTAGTGTCCTGGCCCCACTGGTGGACCTCCTGATGGCACCTGGTATTTTTGGCCACTGTGTGACAGAGTGTTGGATTAGATGGGCCATTGGCCTGATCCAACATTGGCTTCTCTTATGTTCTTATGTTCTTATATGCTAACTCTTCAGACCATGTGTGCCATCGTCATTGACTAACAGCACCTTGTAACATCACCCTCAGTTCCAGAATAAAGACATACTAAATAAATTAATAATAAATAAGAGCCAGAAAGTTTTCTGGAGTCATTTCTTGCAATGTCTGACTTGATTGTAACTGAGTTTGTGACAGGGATTGTAACTGAGACACCTGGTCTAGATGGTGAGTTAAAATTATATGAGGATGTTGCATCCTCTGCTGTTGCTTACTGTGAACTGAGCCCAGGGTTTTTTGACCAATTAGTTCACATCATTGTACTTTAGTATACCCATTTTGACAAGTCTGACAACTACAATTTGCCAAGCTTCCTGTGAACAGTAAATCTGATAGCAACAACAATACTTTAATGTCAACGAGACTGAGCATTTGAGAATAGTAGTGCTTTGGTCAGGACAGTTCACGTGTGTCACTATTATGTTTCATATTCCCTACCTTACAAAGCTCTTTCCAGTGTTGTGGGTAAAACAGCATAGACTAGTTTCACTGGTAACCATTTTTCCCCATCCTTTTGGCTTCATTATAACTTATAAGAATTTTGGGGTAAATTTCAAAGGTACAAGAATTTTGTATGCTGGGGAAAATACAGTCTTATGCTACTGTGTCTTCTTTGCTAATTGCTTTTTTCTTGGACCGATCTTATACAAAATTAAGGCTCCAGATTAAAACAGCACCCTATGGAAATAGCTCTTTCTTACAGGCGATCAATTATTGCCACCATTTGGTGAACCTAGCAGTGTAGAAATGAAGCATCAGACAGGAGGATCTGGCATGTATGAAATAATCTGAAATTTGACGATATGCAATTTTTTCCTGCTTGCCCGGTGATAATTTCAAAAGTTTTTCCTTTAAAAAATGGAAAATACCATCATTTCTAGGGTTAACAGATCACCATTTCTGAGGGAAAGAAGACATTAACCCAGGTTAAATACAACAGTGACTTCACTTTTTCCCCTGGAGCAAAATGTGCTTCTGTTATTTGTTAATTAGTCTTGTCTTTTCCTCCAGGTGTCTCCATTAGAAAACACCTTGGTTGTACCTTATACTTGCCTGCTGTGCACAATTATTGGAATGATATTAACTAGCTGTTTATGGCTTGGGACATGGAGAGTTCTGCCTCCATGTGAGGTGTTTTTATGCGTGTGTGTTTTTCTTCCAGCTGAACAATTTTGTGATTGGCACGTAACCTGCATTTCCTTGTCCTGTCAACACAATTCAGGCTGCATTTTGCAGCTGAAGCAAGAGGAGAATGTCAAGATTCTTCTTATAATAATAATAGATCTCAATCAACAGCAGACAGAGAAATAGCTTAATGATGGGAGGCTGCTTTTCAGATACAGTTACTGACAGCAACACAACATGCCCGTGGGAGCAAAATATTTGGGATCATGTCTTTAAAAAAGCACTCCAAGATTTGAAGACTGCCTATTGCTTAAGACTAAATTTAATCACCTCCTGCTTGGCGACCATTTGGCAAATCTGCTGAAGTTTTCTCTAGGCTCAACTCTCTGAAGCCAAGCTAATAAAGTGCTAATTAAAGAAAGTGCAGGGAAGGCATGAGCACAAGGAACCTGGAGTAATTGGTTACAAAAAAGGCAGGGCTGAGACACGTCACTTTATCTGTTGCTCCTGATTAGCCTCTAATTCGAATCCCAATATTTAAGCACACGTTAAGGTGCTTTGGGAAAAAGAGCTTAGGGGATTTTCATAGTGTGAAGAGCTCTACTGTAAGCAAAGGAAACACACTTTTTTATCCCATATTTAATCTTTTTTGCATCATTCATAGTAATAAATGTGTTTGCCCAGGTTCTACAAGGGGGTCAGAAAGGAATTACCTCTTTAATTTTTTTTTTTCCTTTTGGTGCATGAGAACAGGAAGAAATGAAGCCACCATAGCTAAAAAAATTGATCTGGGCAACAGAAGAAAACTACACAGACCACACTTGTCACTTCTGAACAGTAATTAATTTGAGGAGTTTGCTCATCTGCCTTGAAGCCAAGCATGAAAGGAGCGCTTACTGGCACTGTCCTTGAGGAACTGAGACTACAAACAAAAGTTGTTCTTTACTACACATTTTGAACCGATGCTTGTTGATTTCCCTTGAATACATAGTTTCTCCTTGCAGCAGGAGCTGGTGTATAATACAATGTACATTGCAATAGTAAGCTGAAGCTTAATATGAAATGGAAGATTCAATATATTCTTCTATTAAACCCAATAAGAGGTGCAGTTAAAATCACTTAAGGTTACTTAAACTCAAGTGTGCTCAGTGGAACGTATGAAAGTTGTATGATGTCTTGAATATCCCCAGGTTTTATTTTCATTTATGGATAAGCTACCTAAATTAGTGAACAGACTGATCTAGTTTATTAAAACTTAATTTCATTTGCATCTTCACCATCATCTCCTGTAGCATTCAGGCTGTCAGGCTACAAACATGCTGAGGTGGTTTATAGCACAAACCAACCCATGCTTACATAACATTCTATTAGATAAAATGTCCATTGCTATTTTTTCTCTGTAACACTTACTCTACCAGTTCTGCCTAGGCTTGCCAGCTCCCAGGTCTGGGTGGGGGGGTCCTCTGGTTTCAGGGTCTTCTCTCCACCGTGGACCAGCTGGCCAGCAGAGGAAACCCCACCCCTAAACAGGACATCATTGCATGACATCCCCAATGTGATGACATCACCTGGAAATGATGTCATCACATCAGAGACATTGTGTGGGGGGTGCTCTGGTATTTGGGCAAACTCTGTGGTTTGAGGACAAAAAACCCACAGAGTTTCACCCAAATACCAGTGTCCCCATGCAATGTATCTGCCCATCCTCAGAATGCCCCCAAATCCCCCCGCTGGAATGACAAGGGGACCTGGCAACCCTGATATCCAAGTAATTCAAAGTGATGTGTGAAATGGTCTGTAGGATGCTAATAAAAATCCATAGGTCCACTAACCTATATTTTCAAAGAAGCCAGATAACTTCCATTCTTTTATACTCAATGTATTGATGGTTTGTGATATATAGATTGCATGTTTCCTTTTTTTCTTTCCCTTAGAACATATGTGAACATTGTATTTTCATTGCCCAAAGTATTTCAGCATTTTAAATGGCAATAAGAGTTTCCTTCAGGAGCAGGTAAATGGCCTGTTTGCTGTTTTGGCCAGGAAGTAAATCACCAGCTTGCAGGAGGGCTGATTGTAGCTGAATTTATCATTAAGCCGTTGCTATTAGGGCAGACACTTACCCTCACTTCTCTATTAGTAATAACAAATGTGAACCTTAAAACAGTGGCCTTAGAGTCTCTCTTTTATTGTTTTGACCTTCTGGCTTGTCATATATCTTCTCCCCCCTGAAATGTAGCAGTTGTACCGCATTATAGTTTTTCCTGGAGATTAGACTAACTTGTTATTCTACTGATATATCCAGCTTTGTAATGTGGTTTGTTCCTTTAAAAATAACACCTTGAAAAAATAAACCAAACCAAAGATAAAAAGTCATCCAGCCATCTGGGTAACAGTGAGAATAATACATTGCATAATCTAATAGTTTACAGGATGGGGGTGCAAAGAGACAGGAGTAAATTACTCTCTTCCTCACAAAGAAACAAGTATATGAATGACACTGTTGTGCCCACACAGATACAAGCTTTGGCATTTATTACTTCAGAGTGTATCCAGCAAACATCAGAAATAATTGGATAAAACACAGTAGTCACTACATTGTTCTCACAGAGATCAAACCCATTCTTTCAGGGGAAGGGGAACTTTCACTAATGTCATCTAAAATATGTCTAATGTTTTATGTGGAAAAGCTCATTAAGCGTAATAACTTTTGAAAAGAAGCAAAAGTCAAGCCTCGTGTCAGGAGGAATAGAGTGTATGCTGGAGAATTTTTAAACAGAATCATTGAGCTTAGAAAAGGAAATAATTAATACCACTTCACATGGAAAGTCTCAATTGGCTGAAGGTTAGTTTGTGTGATACACAACTCCATAATTACAGTGGCCTCCTGAACAGAATGGGGTGTACACTGTGTTTATATGTATTCCTAAAAGTCTGAGCAATGTAGTCAGCCATGTATAATTCATTTTGAAAACATTTGGAATAAAACTCAGACATATTGAGGTAAAGAAAGGTAAGTGAAAAGAGATATATAAATTGTAGCTATAACCAAGGATGCTTCACTTGTGACAGAGAAATACTTGCCAGCTGACCTTATCTTGCTCCAACTCATCATTTACATGAGAGTTAACGTCCCTCACAGGATCACCTTAAAGTTTCTATTCAGTGTCCAATTCATAACAGCACACCAAGAAGCTTTGTAGCTGTGCAGTACCCACTAGTGCTTGATTGTGCCTTGCAAGATAAGCTTCATTTTCCTACGTTGCATCTGTCGTTGAGCCTGCATTGCTGGTGAACTGAATTTTCCACCATGGTTGGGTTCTTTTGCACAAACAGATCAGTCATAGCTAGGGTGTATACTTTAAAAATGTGTTAGTTTTGTATCAGGGTTTTGGAGAGAGCATACTTCTCATTATCAAGAATCTTTTGAGAGAGTCCTAATCAGTTTCAGATTATATTTTGGATACAGTTTTTGGATTCTGGAATTTGGGAATCATAATTTTTGGTACCATCCTTGTCCTATTTTCCCTCTCCAGAGGCAGCAAGAGTTGGGAGAGAGGGAGGGAGGGATTGAAACTATGTTTAATGCTTGGTGGCACATGTACCCTTTAAATTTTAAAGGACCATTATTTTCTATCTAAGTAGACTTGAACTTCAAAGTTCAGAGGTCAGATCTTCTCATAGAAAATAATGGTCCTTTAAAGTTGAAGAAGACTGAGTGCCAAAGAATAGCTGAGAGCCAGGACAGCACTTTCTCTCTTCCTCCCTCTGTCCCAACTGCTGTGTTTCACCCAAACACACTCCAGAAACTCCATGAGAAAAATTATTGTTACTGTTCAGGAGCGTAGGGTCATTTTGGACATCCTCAAGCCAAACTAAAACAGCTAATTTGGTGCATAATTTTGGCTCTGGTATATTGAACACACACCCCTCCTCATAGTTTGCTCCTTCTTTGTGCTTCTGCAGTAGGATGCCATCTTAAGATGACTCACAGTGACAACTAGGGGAGCACAAGAAAAAAAAATTAATCCCGATTTATTTCGGCCGAATCGGGCCAAATCTGATCCAGCCCCCAAAGCACCCCCTAATGCCACTTTCAGCAATCCAACTGTATTTGGGTGTAATTTGGGGCCCCAAATCACTTTCGGGTAGGGGGGCAAGCCAAGGGAAGGCAGTTTAAACTGCCTTCCCTCCCCTCCAAGGGATGGCTTGCCCACATGCCTCACAGCTGCAGGGCACACAGGCAAGCCAAGGAAGGGAAGGAGGTTTAAACCCCCTTCCCTTCCATCTAAGCGCTGGCTTGCCCATGTGCCTCACAGCTGTGGGGCATGTGGGCAAGCCATGGAAGGGAAGGAGGTTTAAACCCCCTTCCCTTCCATCTGAGTGACAGCTTGCCTGAGCACCCCACAGCTGCAGACCACCCAACAAGCCCTGGAAGGGACAGGGATTTAAACCTCCTTCCCTCTCTGGCCATTTTTTTGGTTGCCACCGAATTTCAGTGGCGGCTTTCAGCAGTGGGCCAAATCAGATCACAGAATCTGACTCAGCCCACAGCTGCCCAAAAGGGGGGCGAATGGCCCATTTTCGGGAGTTCATTCAGTTCGGACAAACCAAATGCACATCCCTAGTGGGAACATTGCCTGCCTTTTGTGTCTAAAAAGTCAGTGTAGTCTGATTGTAAAATTCACCATGTTATGTCCACTGAACACTACTAGGTGCCAGCGGTATGCAACTGGAGCTTGGCTCCAAAAGACAATAGGGACTAGGATCCTGAGACTCCTAGTCAGCACCTATAGGAACTGTGGCAGGAAGTTCAAACCCTCCAATGGGACCTATGGGTGTCACCCGGGGACTGTATATAGTTGGCCATCTTGGCCATTTAAGTGTTGTTGTGTTGTGTGTAGTAAACTATGAGCTGACAATCACTGAGCATCTGTCTTCAATATGCAATATGCATTGAACCCAGTACACAACACACCGCATGAGAGCTGACAAAGAGAACTTTTTCTCCCTCTCCCAAGACACTAGAACTTGAGGTCCTTCAAAGAAGTCTTTAGGCAGTAGATCCTGGATGGACAAAATGAAATACTTCTTTACACAGTGAGTTATTAAAATGTGGAAGTCACTGTCAGAGGATATAGTGATGGCCACAGGCATTGACCGTTTTAAAAGGGGATCAGACAGATTCATGGAGGTTAAGTCTATCATTTGCTACTAGCCATCATGACTAAAAGGAACCTCCACATTCAGATGCAGTCAACCTCAAAATCCCAGAGCCAGGAGACAACATTAGGGGAAGGCCTTGGCCTCTATGCCATTAATGGATATGAGGAAAACACAGTTGCACTTACCTGCATGTTGTTCATCCAGTAGTCTTCTGTGCAGACATGCATGAGACTGTTCTTTTGCAGGCCTGCCACTGAGATCTTTTGCTAAAGCTCTCTAGAAGGTTCAAAGCACTCCCCCTTCCCCTCCATCCCAAGGCAGAGATTTCCCACCCAATCGGCACATGATGGAGGTGGGGAAAGTGCTCCTCCTTCAGTCCTTTCTTTGCCACTATGGAAAAAGGACCCTATGAGCACAGGATTCCACAGTGGGGGAAGGAGGGAGGGATGTTTGCCAGCACAGAAGACCACTCGATGAACAAAAGTTACAGGTAAGTGCAACCTTGTTTTCATCTTTGTGGCTTCTGTGCAGTCCCACGTGGGAGAATAACAAGCTCACTTACCAGAAGGAGGTAGGCATGGGATCCTCAGCAAAATAATGTCTGAAGAACAGCTTTCCCCACAGCTGCATCTCTTCTGGAGTCGATGTCCACAGTGTAGTGTTTGATGAACGGTGCCAGGGAGAACCAGGTTGCCACTTTGCAAGTGCTGTCCAAGGGAGTGTTGCCAAGAACACTACCAAAGAAGACTGAGACCTGGCTGAGCGACTTCTTAAGGGAGGAGGGCAGTCGACCTTGGAGGTGGAGTAGGCTAGGTGTATTGCCTTCACTACTCAGCTTGAGATCATTTGTGAGGAAGCTGCATGTCCTTTTAGGGGGCCACCAAAACATACTAACATCTGAAAGGATGCAGTACAGTCAAAATAAAAAAGCAATGATTTATGTACATCTAAAGTCTGTTGTATTCTTTCCCTGTCTGAGGAGCAGGAGAGAAAAAAACACTGGAAGCACCATGTCCTGGGAAATGTGGAAGGTGAAGACAACCTTGAGGAGGAAGTCCAGGCTTGAATGGAGTACAAATTAAGAGCGATAATCACAGAAAAAGTATAACAAATAGTCATGGTTTAACTTTATTTGACTGGAGTACAACCTTGTTGGTATGGAACCTGATGAAAGGTGGGGAGTAACACAGGGCCTTAAGTTCCTCCACTCTGTGTGCAGAGGTGATCACCACTTCTGGCTACCTTGTGGGACAGGAAAGACAGAGAACATGTAGCAAAGGGCTCAAAAGTTTTGAACATAAGGGCAGAAAGTAATAGAGAGAGACTCCACTGTGGAACCTGTGGGGAGCTGGAGGATATAAGTTAAACAAGCTCTTTAAAAACTTTTGGGAAACTTGGGTGTCAAAAAAGAGGTATTGCCTATGGAATCATGAAAAGCTGAGATGGTAGAAGAGTGGATTTTAAATGAAGTGACAGCTAAACCACTACCCTTTGTATAGCAGCTATTCAAATATATAGTTTAATGGGCAGGACCCAGGGGAAAACCCCTTGGAGGTGGCCCAAAGGGGGAATCTTGACTACTTGGCAGCTTAAGGTTTCCTTATAGAAGGGTGTCTGGAAGATAATAGTGCCTGAGCTACCCTATCAGACAAAACTAGCATTTGTGAACCAACCACACCATTGGTGGTGGACATTGTATTGCTGGAGGGAACCTATATGGAGCAAGTCCTCCACATCTGGTAGGGGCATGTGGTGACCTTTGGAAAGGGACCAGAGGGTTAGGAACCATGCTTATTTTGGCCAGAAGGGTGCAATCAGAATGCAGAGGCAATTGTCCATCTTGAGTTTGGTGTGGACTTTCCATAACAAAAGAATAGGGAAGCATAAAACAGGGTCCCTTGCTACTTTAGATGAAAAGCATCCCCTAGGGAATGTGCATCCACTCCAGCCAAAGAACAAATCATTTGAATGGTCTTTATTTGCTAACAAATACAGCACAAATTAAAAATAGAATTTTATTCAGGACATAAAGGTAAAGGTAAAGGTTTCCCTCACTCGAAAGCTAGTTGAATCTGACTCTAGGAGTTGGTGCTCATCTCTGTTTCCAAGCCAAAGAGCCAGTGCTGTCCAAAGACATTTTAGTAGTCATGTGGCCAGCATGACTGGATGCCAAGGCACACAGAACACTGCTACCTTCCCACTGAAGTGCTCCCTATTTATCTACTAGCAGTTTCTTGCTTTTGAACTGCTAGGTCACGGGTGGACAAACTCGCTTAACGTAACAGCCACATAGAATAAATGTCAGATGTTTCAGAGTCGCAAGACACGGACAAATATTGCACACACATTTTTATTGACAAAATATGCAAATTTGCTTTTTATTAACATTAAATGAGACTGCCAAAAATAAACACAAAAGGGGTAAAAACATCTATTGATAATAATATTTGTTTGCTAATGATATTTGTCTGAGAGAGAGAGACAAAGAAAGCAAATAGATGAGGAGGGAGGGAGAAGGGAGGAAGAGAGAGCGAAAGGAAGAGAGAAAGAGAAAGAAAGGTTGAAAGAAAGCAAATGGGGGAGGGAGGAAGAAAGGGGGAAAGAGAGACAGAGGCAAAGAAAGCAAATAGGTGGGGACGAAAGGGGAAGGGAGAGAGAGAAAGGAAGGAAGAAAAGGAGAAAAAGAGAAAGCAAAGTGGAAAGAAAGCAAATAGATGGAGGAGGAAGAAGGAAGGAAGGAAGGAAGGAAGGAAGGAAGGAAGGAAGGAAGGAAGGAAGGAAGGAAGGAAGGAAGGAAGAAGAAGAAGAGATTGGATTTATGCCCTGCCCTTCACTGCCCAAAGGCGTCTCAGAGTGGCTTACAAATTCCTTTCCCTTCCCCTCCCCACAACAGACACCCTGTGAGGTAGGTGGGACTGAGAGAACTTCTGACAGAAACTGTCCTTAAGAGAACAGCTGTGCCAGAGCTTATGACTGACCCAAGGTCACATCAGCAGGTGCAAGTGGAGGAGTGGGGAATCAAACCTGGTTCTCCTAGATTAGAGTTTGCACTCTTAACCACGACACCAAACTGGCTCTCTGTACCCCTGAAGAGAGAGGGAGAGAAAGAAAAAGAGAAGGAAAGGTGGAAAGAAAGCAAATAGATGGGGAGGGAAGGGAAAAGAGAAAAAAAAAGCAAATAGATGGGGGAGGGAAGAAGAGGTGGAAAGAAAGCAACTTTAATTTTAAATGTGTCCTCCAAGCCACCCCCCCTTGCCAGCTGGCTTGGAGAAGGTATTTAAAGAGACAAATACCTTCTCCAAGCTTGGGGGGGGGTGCTTTGAGAACACATTAAAAGTTAAAGTTGCCTTCTTTCTCTGCTCCCACCACCACTACCTCAAGCCTACCCAGGGAGAGCAACGCTGGCTGGGAAAGAGAAGACCAGTCGGGGAGATATGCCTCCCTTTCACTTCCCCAGCCGCCGTGCCAGGAGCCGCACAATATGTGTGAAAGAGCCGCATGTGGCTCCTGAGCCTCAGTTTGGCCACCCCCATGCTAGGTTGGCAGGAGCTGGGGCCAGAGACAGGAGCTCACTCCATCACGCGGCACTAGGGTTTCGAACTGCCAAACTACAGACCTTCCAGTTTGCAGCTCAGCTTCATACTAACCAGCAAATCTTCCACTATCATGTTACCATAAATGTTACAGCTTCTAACAAATCCACATTAAACTTTGGAGATACTGACAGTAATAACTCAATAATGGCTGATATAATGATTTGAAAAGTGTTGAAACTTTCAGATAACTCACTTATCTCTACAAAAAAAAGGTTGTCTACAGAATAGAAAAATAAATACAATGCTCCTTTCCATAATCAATTCTTCTTTGAGGTAAAAAAAAAAAAAGTAGTGTTTCTTCAGGTAGGCCTCGAGGCTAGAATATTCCATTCTCTTCACAGAGTTAAGCTATCCAGTGTCTGCGTTTCTTCATCTGTACCCTCTTCTACTCCATAGCATCTATTTCATTCTTTCAAGTCCACTTTTCACAAAATAATATCTGTTTTCTCTGGAGGAAAAAAAATTACCAACATTTATCACAATAGAGAATAGATATTAAATCTGATTTTTAAACTATCACTTTTGTTTCCTTCAGCAAGGTCATGGGTATTTTGCATGGAATTCATTAGAAGGAATGCATTTAAAATACATGTGCAAGACAAACAAGTTGTATAGTACTGTAGTAACTAACAAGCTTTTATTCTATCATAAGATTCCATTGACTACAATCCACTTCAACACCACACACACACAAAGGCTGCGATCACACACACTAAATAATCCACTTTCAATCCACTTCCAGTGTACTTTCCAACTAAAATCCAGTTGGAAACTGCATTGAAAGTGCATTGAAAGTGGATTATTTAGTGTGTGTGATCGCAGCCATAGGTTGTACATAGCAGTGTCAGAAGGAGCATGAAATAAAGGAAGTTACAAGGTGAGATGTGATTACGTAAAATTTACATGTAATGAAGGAAAGTACAGAGACCATTCACAGTAGCAGTAATTAGTAATAATTTCACCAGCTTTGCAAAGTTGGTTAATGCCTTAATAACTGAGGATTTCTGGATTATGCCAACCTTAGTTTGTGTGTATGCACATATGCATGTGCACATCTGGCAAGCTAAGCTCTCTTCTTCAAAGGCTTATGACAGAATAAAAACCTGTTTGTCTGCTGCATTAAAAATAAGCAGGAGCCTTGTTGCACCTTAAAGACTAACACCACTATTCCTCAGGAATATGTAGTGTAGTGTTTCCTACACTATTAATGCACTTGCTTAAAAGGTCTCAATAATTTACATATATTTACATTTATTTATTAATACACTAGGAACAAGGCCCATTGTGGAAATAAATACAATGGGTTCTAGAAAGAGGCTCGGGGCAAGTGCCCCAGCCTTGGGCACTCGGCATCAATTTGCTGTGGTAACCTCAGCAGGGTATAATGTCACAGAGTCCACCATTTTCTCCAGTTGTTGAGCAGTTGTAATTCTGAGTTATCTCCAACCCTCACCTGGAGATTAGCAACAATGGTTCCCCAGAAGGAAATGACTGGTTTGGAGGGCGGAGTCCATGGCATTATACCTATCTGAGGTCCCACACCTCCAGGCTCCACCCCTCAAATCTCCAGGAATTTCCCAAACTGGAGTTGGCAAGCCTTTCTCCTTCCCAGTCAACCATCTACCTTTATTTGCCCCTCTGACTTCAGCTTTCCATCTCCCCCACACACCTGCAGCCTCTACCGTGCTCTGAAGCCCTGACTGCTATGTCACACTGGCTGACATAGGGGGGCCATCTCAGCATAGTATAATGACACAGAGTCCACCATTTTCTCCAGAGGAATTGATCTCTGCCATCTGGAGAGCAGTGGTAATTCTGACTGGTCTCCAGCCTTCACCTGGAGACTGGCAACGATGGTTCCCCAGGAGGCAAAGTACAGTCTTTCTCTGCAGTGGGGATCAAAGTGGCTTACATCATTCTTCCCTCCCCCTTTTGACTTGCACAACAACCCTGTAAGGTCGGTTAGGATGAAAGTCTGTGACTAGTCCAAAATCACTCACTCAGCTTCCACAGCAAGAACCTGGGTCGGAAGACCTTGTTCTGAAGCACTAACTGCTATGCCACACTGGCTATCGTATCGCCTGGTATCACACCTAAACTTCAGACAACGAATCTCTCTCTCCCCCTGGAGAAAAAAACTGCTTTGCCGGGTGGCCTCTATGGCATTGTGTTCAGTTGAGGCCACTCCCTTCCCTAAACTCTGGCTTCCATAGACTCCACCACAAAATCTCCAGAAATTTCCCAACCTGGAGCTGGCAACTCCAGTCAGGACTGGCCCCAATGAGTTTTCTCCCAAATACAAAAATAGGCATGGAAAGGGCCTCCCCCCACCACCTTTTACTGACAGAACTAGCAGTAGGAACTGAGGGGAAAGAATGGTTGCCAGCTCTGAGTAGGGAAATACCTGAAGATCTGGGGGTAGATCCTGTGGAGGGTAGTGTTTGGGGAAGGGAAGGAGTCAGCAGGGTATGATGCCATAGAGTCTACCCATCAAAGCAGCCATTTTCTCCAGGGGAACGGATCTCTGTCATCTGGAAATCAATTGTAACAGTGGGAGATCTACAGGTCCCACCTGGAGACTGGCAACCCTAGGGGAAAGTCAGCCACACAGCAGGAGGTTAAAGAGAGTGGTTTAATGGCCGCTGTCCCACCTCAGTAGCCAGCCAGCTTCAGAAGAGGTGCCTTTGTCAGGAGAGAGAGCTGGTTTGGCAATTTATTCTAAGGGAAGAGTGTCCAGGCTGGTAGTGAGCGGGGGAGAGGAGCAAACCCAGCACCCAGCAATGACATGTGAGTACTCTTGAGTGGTGGTTGATGGGCCAATGGCTGATGGAGCGCAAAGTGCAGCCAATGGGAGAGCTGAATGGTCAATGCATCAGGGGAATTATATATATAGGATTTATTACATACTTTATGCACATAAGCAAATAGAGATAAAAATTCCATCATTTCTCCATGCTGAAATCTCAGCAAATCTTTTCTTAGACTATCCATATATTCTCTAGGGCTCCACTAGACCCTTTGTGTTTATGTATGACAATTGGGAAACCACAAGGACTTGTGGGAGGCATCTTACTTCACCCTCCCCCACTATTTCCTCTTTCCATTTCCCAAAAGCCTCAGAGCCTCTTCCATTCTCCTGCTTCCTTCTCTCCTTCTAGGGTTGCCAACTTGGAGATCTCTTGGAATCACAATGGATCTCCCAACTAGAGAGATCAGTTCCCCTTCAAGAACTTGTGTGGAGTGCCTCACTTTCTTCTGCATCCCCTTCCCCACACTATTTCTATTTTCTATCTTCCTGGAAACCCCCATGTCATCTTCCTTTTACCTGCCTAATTTTTTCATTCTTAGCTATTCACCAAGAAATCTTTTATATGCCTTCCATCTTCAGCTGTATTTATTATTTATTTATTTAATATACCCCACCTTTTTCACCACTGGGACCAAAGCAGCTGACACTGTTCTCCTCTCTTTCTTTTTATCCACACAACAGCCCCGTGAGGCAGATTAGGCAAAAGTATGTGACTGGTTCAAAATCACCCAGTGAGCTTCTGCAGCAAGATGGGGTCTCCCAGACCCTACTCTGAAGCTCTAATAGTTATACCACACTATCTTTCATAAGGTAGCTGCTGTTGACCTGTAACAAGGAGCCAGGCCTGGCTGAGTCATGCAAGTCAGGTAGTATCAAGTCACCTAGAGGTTGCTGTCCAACACTCTGTGTCACACACTGGTCAAAACCCAGGTGCCATCAGGGGACCAAGATCTGTCTTGCCCGTTCACAGCTCCAGTTACCAGATTTATGTATCTAAAGTTTTGTGACTTTGCTATTAGTATATAGATTAGATCCTAGGACTAGTTCTAATGCTACTGTTGTAAATCAGTCTGTGCTGAGTCATAGCTCAGATTTCTCAGATGAAGAGCTACCTGCTAGCCCTGAACCAGTAATTGGACAGCCAGCTGCAGCTGGCTCTGAACCAGAAGGAGAACAGCAAGAGATCAGGTTATGGACTGATCAGGAGTCACAGCCTACACCTTGCAGCTCTGAATCAGTAAACAAGTCTTCAGCAACCACTCCCAGCCCACCTAGCTCACCCACGCCTTTGCAGCACTGTCAGAGATGCTTAGAGTTGCAAGAAAGGAGAAGAAGGCCTGATCTGCATCTAGCATTTGCTCCGCTGTCTTACCAAACTCACACTGGAACAGAAATTCCCATCTGCATTGCATGCCACTTTCAGTTTGATTGAGTGTCGCATTTTATGGCAGTGTCCAGACTGCATGCTGCTTTCACTTCATTTGATCTCTGGTTTTATAGTGGCTGTCTGCATAGATTTATGGCCATTTTATGACCATTCTGGAATGTGGTTTTGAACTGCATCTTTTTCTGTTCCAGTGTGGGTTTGGTAAAGCAATGGAGCAAATGCTAAATGCAGATTGGCCTGAAGTGTGAGACTCATGGCCTGTCATCAGCTGTCAATTGAAGAGACAAATGAGTAGTTTCAGGATGACCGCCAAGGAATTGGCTGGGAGTTTAGCTTGGCTATAAATTCCATTGGGAGAAACAGCAGTTTGTGGATGCAACGAGTATACTTTGTTACTGAGCCCTCAGCCTTGCTGTAACTGGACTTCTGCAACCTTGAACCTCTGACTGGTCCTGACAACTGGCTTTTCTGGGTTGCCTGACCTTAGACTAGACTTGGACTTGTTGCCTGGAACTCCTTGACCCTAGGCTGGACTTCGGTAAACCTGATCTCTGGAACCCCTGACTTTTGGACTGTGCTCTGCCCCACTGTACCCCCAATCTGTGCCTCCTGGGGAAACTACATCAGTACAGTTATCTAGTAATACCATAGTGCAGTGATTCCTAACCTTTGGAGAGCACCAGCATCTCTCACTGCTTATCTGTTGTTGTGATAGCCCCAAACTATAATATAAATATGTAATAGAAATATAAAATTTGGCACTATACGTAATATTAAACAAATTATTGTATCAATAATAACATTTAATTAAAATGAAGTGCAATAACATTCATGTAGTATTGAAAGTGAACTTACATACGTTAGCTAAATAAAATTCCGGCTTTTCCTGTCCCACTGCATCCTCCTGAGGTCCCCAAAATTCAGTCCCTGGTGAATAAATAAAAGATGTCCTTGGGCTCCAAGGCAATGGTTTGGAATTTTGAAAACCATTTAGGAAAAGGTGCTGTATTTTTTAAAAGCATGAATTAAAATTAATTTTGTTCTGAGAATTTTCTCCCCTATGATGGTGGTGGTGGTGATGATCATATGGCATTGTGTTTATTATAGCCAGGAGATCCCAAAATTGTCTGGCAGTCAGAAGTTCTAGCTCTTTTAGCATTATGCTCACCAGATGGTGAGCTAGACTTTTTTAAGGCAAGAGATCATTGATGACAGAAGGGGGTGTTGCAAAGCCAGGGATTCGACATTAGTCCTGTTGGGGTTTTGCTCTGCCAGAGTGGCATTGGTTCTGCTGGGCACATTGCACTTTTTCTGCTGCTGGCCTTGCAATCATGCCCCCTCTGCACACCTCACTTTCTACTGTGGATACTCTCTGGAGAATCTGCTGGGCTTGTTGTATGGCTGTCTTGCTTTTTTCCCCCACCACTGAAAAAAATTGAGATTCTCAGATTTTTTTGTTGTTAGATTTTGGCACTGGTTGTGCTAGGCTGGGCACATTGCACTGATTCTTCTGCTGGCCCCACACCTTGCTTTCTACTGCAGATATTCTCTGGGAGAATCTGCTGGGCTTGTTGTATGCTCACCTTGCTTCTTTCCAACCATTGGAAACAATGGAGGATGAAGGCACTCTCTTTGGGTGCTCCCTTGTCCAATCTGTTTGAAACATGGGGGTGCCTTTGGGGGGAGGTTCCAGCAGCTAGCCTGCAAAGTTGGTCCTTCTACCCCCTCCCCCCCATCCCACTGAATATACCCCAGGAGATTTGTCATTTACTATAATAATAACATAGGGTATAATGGATCTGAAAAATTTGGGATTCCTGAATCTTACCTGAATTCCAACACAATACTGATATTGGAATTTAAGTTTTTAAGGCAATACTGAATTTTTAAGAATCCAGAACCCCAAATCCAAAATATACTGATCTTTTTCCTTACACATCCCTAGTAGTAACTCCATGTGTTTAGTACACTAGCACACTAAAAGTATAACATAAGAGGTCTTCGTAATATGATTGTAACTACATACAGAGAACATTTTAAAATATTTTAAAGTACATTTAAAAGAATAAAAAACTATACCCCTAGCTGTACCTCCTTTCAAGTAGCTTTATAGCATACCCAACTGCAGCAGAGACGCTATTGCTACTGGCCCACCAGTGTACAGTTTTTCAATGAGAGTTCTTAGCATATGCCTCCATCACTTTCCCCTCAATAACTTCAGTTCCCAGGATAAATAAGTCTGTGTTGTTCATATATATATGG
Source organism: Gekko gecko (assembly GCA_029375565.1). Taxonomy (NCBI): domain Eukaryota; kingdom Metazoa; phylum Chordata; class Lepidosauria; order Squamata; family Gekkonidae; genus Gekko; species Gekko gecko. The sequence goes on from JAPDNY010000009.1 coordinate 46,783,405, forward strand.
TTCAGTCTTTGTCTGTGAACTACCATATTCCTCAAGCTCCAGAGAGCATGTGACACTTTGCTCTGCATTTTGAGAAGTTCATTGTAGTGATGGGCAAATTAATGAAGTGCCACATTTGTTTTTGCACTGGCACCACTAGAGTCCAGGCAAACCCATAGCTGGTAAAACATTTAAAGTGTGAAAGTAGTCTAGTTCTACTTCGACAGCTCATGGGAACACACTGCACTATTTTAGGGTGCAGCGGTTCAGTTATGCATCTGCATGTAGCTGTGAACTAAATCTCGAGTGTATTCAAAACAATTTGCCTTCTAAGTGAATAGTTTCTGTATTAATCCCACAATGATGCCTGCTATGAATATAATTTAAGTATTCTATAATCCGTAACTCACATTCTCTCATTCCATGCAATAAATTCATATCTCAGAATGATTTGCCTGTTTCCACCCCCACCCCTGCTTTTAGTCATTTTGCTAACTGGCATTCCTCTAACATTCCCCTGGCAGATGTTTAAATGAACCAATTAAGTTTGTCACATTGACTGTAAACATTTGTAAAATATTATTGGCACATTCTTGGCAATCAAGTCTCTCAGCAAAGTAAGATGTCTGTCAGTAATGAAGATGTGGGAGGCAGATAATCCACTCCTATGGAAATGAGAGAGGCGAAGTGTGGGAGAGCAGTTCTACCAATGCACAGAGAAGAAGTTAGAATCTGACAAAAGTAAAGAAGAAATGTCAAAGATAACATTCTATGTACTGACAGTGTAAGGAAAGAACCTACAGCATTACTGACATGTAATGTGGGAGGTGACTGATTTCTCCCATCTCATAAAGACCATGGCCCAAGACAGTGTGGAAGTTATATTAATAATTATAATTAATGAAGATACTGATGTGGCTGTCTTCAAATGCACAGCCATATAAACCACTACCACCCTTATTTTTAAAGTAATAGATGACATTTTTCATGGGAGGAAGACAGCCCCATTTATTTATTTTTCCAGATTTTGGAAGACAGAACTGTTCCTGTGAAATATTACATTGCAAAACCTTACCTTCAGATGTTGCAAAAAGATGTTCAGGGAACAGGAAGCTTAAGGACATTCTGATTCCCATGTGAGATGTTGCCATAAAGAATGACTGGGCATTTATTTCTTGACTAGATTTTTATCCCACCCTTCCTCTCAGAAGCTCAGGGTAGGATTTATCAGCCACTGTCCTCCATTTTACCCTTGCAACAAACCTGTGCAGTAGAGATGTGCGACTTACCCAAAGTCATCCAACAGGCTTCATAACATAATTGGGATTTGAACCTGGGTTTTCCCAATCCTAGTTCCACACTTTAACCACTATACCAAGCTAGCTGCCAACTTTATAAGCAATTTTATGTCACCCTCAGCCTTCAAGTTCTCATGTTCTCTGAGACAGAAATTATGGTTTAAATAGGACTGTTCACCATAGTAATTATACTTTCTGAGTCTTCATAGATTTAGCATCAAAGTGCTTTGAATAGAGCTAAGCAGCATAGTAGCTTATTTAATGAGTCTTCATTTCATGGGTATTTTCACAGATCCAGTTGAATGACTGTGAAAGTGTTCCTTCATATCAATGTTCGGCTTAAATATTCCACAATGACCCATGCATTTAACCTGTTCAAAACAAGACATGAAATAAATTATTAATGGAAGTATCACCTTTATTGATCTGAGCTAAAGCACAGTAAACCAGACAAACAGCACTTTGTTTCAAACATCAGATGAATGAAAGTGATATTACCTACTAGTTAAGATTTTGATTGGGGCTAACAGGTTCCTTCCTTCTGTATTTGGGTCATCTTCTATACAAGATTCTTTACCTGTATGAGTGGGACATGATGTATAAACTAGTATGATTGGTTGGTTTGTAGAGGACACTCTTTGCTGGGTGACAAAAAAAAAACTACTGGTGATACACAAATGGAATTTTCATGGTATCATTTGTCTGTTCACAGTAGTATCTTAGGTCCAAACTAGACAGTACATATGACATGAGTCATGTCAGGGTTGCCCAATTTGACTCACAGTTACATGTATGAACTTGGAACTCAACTTGAAAGCACCCAATTTGGTTGGAAGCTATGCAGGGAGGGGGCTTCAGGTTTCCCTCCTGTGTCATTTTTGCAAGCAGAAACAGCAGTACTGTTTGCCCCTTTCTTTGGCTCCATATGTGCTCAGTCACATGATTCTAGGAACCAGAGAAAGGGCAAGTAGGCTCCCCATAGCCATTTCCACTGGCAGAATGGTGGAGGAGGGAAGCCTGGATCACCTCTTCCCCACTCACATCACTCCAGAGCCCGAGTGCTTTAAAAGTGGTTTCCTCAACTCGTATGTGTGACTGCAAGTTGAGCCAGGTACCCACATGCCAACACATAATGCCTAGTTTGGACCTAGAAACAGGAGTTGCAGCTCGCCGCAGAAATTTGGTTATGTAGTAATAATAGGATGTCTCAAACTTATTATGCTAATTGTGTTGTGAGAACAGCATGAGAAGGTACTTTACTGTGCTTTATAAACTATGTATTTACAAAAGGAAACTGTATCTTTATGATACAAGACATAATTAGGCTGTGAAATGAAGTAACACTAATTTACCTCTCTACATCTTGTCCAGGAGCCAAATTTGCACCTAAATTCTTCAGATGATTGTAGCAAAGTGGTTGTAATTGGAACCAATCTGTATTTGCTGATTCTCCATCCTGTAACTGCTGCAAAGCTGACATAGCAAAATATAGTGAGACACAATGGTGCAGTGAATAGAAAACCGGTCCCCACCCCACAGTGGATGAGGGGTTGGTGATTGCCCTGACCTCCTGTTCTACATAGGGAAGATCTAAGCAAGAGCACTGGATGTCGTGTTGGCTTGTCCAATCGGGGGAATATAGAGTGGGTTTAACGATATGCTGTATATTTTATGAGGCAGCATTTGTTCCTAGGAGCTTCTCTCCCACCCACCCTTTGTTTTAGCATTGAAGGAATAGCTGATAACCTCTAGGCCAGGCAGGGATATGGGGGGGGGTCCTTCCTGATTGGCTATTAGGATAAACTTTTTTTGCCTGCTTCATGATGCTGCTATCTAAGGTAGCAAATTTCTAAATAAATTGGTGGTTTTAGGGCTAGGGCAAACTGGGTAGGCTGGAATAGTTTTGGTGGTTCGCTTAAATTAAGGATTTTTTGGTGAGCAGCCTTAGACATCTCACAGTGAAGGGAAGCTAGTGGTAGATCTCATCACTTACCAGATCCAGGGAGATTCAGGAGTGGATTCTTCCAAGGTGAGGACTGCATCACTTGAACCTTGGTGCAGCATGGGGAAAGGTGATGAATAAGCTGCATACTATTAGCTGTACAAGCGAGAGAAGGCCAGGGCAGGAGCAACTCTTAAAGAATATAAAGGATGTCTATTCAGTATTTTGCAGAGAGTGCTACATGTGTGATTATCTACCCACTGGGTGGAAATTGTGGGTGTGTGCTCGCTGCATGGAGCTCACAGCTCTCAGGGAGTAGGTTCATTCCCCTGAGGCTAGAATGGCTGTCCTGGAGAAGCTGAGGCAGAGAGAGAGATTTGGGGAACAGACCATCAGAGACTTATGAGAACAGTCCCACTCATGTGCTGAGTACTCTTCTGCTGTTGTGGAGAGTGAGAGTGTCAAAGTCAGAAGGTGTCAGTTCGAGAAGGAGGGATTTGATCCCTTAAATGGGACCCCTTCCTTGGGAGATAGACTAATATCCTCTCATACCAAGGATACCCTGAGGGGAGATGGGCTTCTGATAGTGGTTGATTTGACCATTAGGAATATAGAGAGTGGGGTCTGTGACAGGAGTTTTGACTGCATGATGACTTGCCTGCCTGGTACAAAGTCAGACATCACACATTGTCTAGATAGGTTGATATTTATTGTTGCAGAGGATTCAGCAGTCATGGTGTATGTTGGCAGCAGTGACATTGGGAAATGTAGTTCTGTGGTCCTGAAGGAAAAGTTTAGATTACTTGGCAGAAAGCTAAAGGCCAGGACCTCAAAGGTAGCATTCTCAGAAGTGATGCCAGTTCCACATGCAGGGCCAGCTGGAAAGGCACAGATCTGGGGTTTCAATGCATGCATGAGAAAGTGGTGCTGGGAGGAGGGGTTTAAATTTGTTAGGCACTGGGGAACTTTCTGGGACAAGGCGAACCTATACAAAAGAGATGGTCTTCACTGGCAACTAATATCAAAAAGGTGGCAGAGCAGCTTTTAAACTAATCCCAGGGGAAAAGCTGACAGGAGTTGGGGATTAAGGACAAGTCAGTCCAAAGGGATGATTCAGGGTAATATTGATAGGAACATAACATAACTTTGGTAGGACAGCAACTGAGGGCCATGTGTGGTGATTCAGGGGCTGAGGGCAGTGAGGGTTACTGGAGAGGAAAACATTATAGGTGTCTATATGCCAATGCTAGAAGCCTCTGATGATGGAACTGGTGTTCAATGGTGTTCAATGACAATTTAGATATAGTAGGTATCTCAGAAATATGATGGAATGGGGAAAATCTATGGGATACAATTATTCCTCGATATAAGCTCTACAGGCAGGACCAGAGTAGCAAACGTGACATCAATTTTTAAAAAGGATCCAAAGAGGAACCAGGAAATTACAGGCCAGTCAGCCTAACATCTGTCCCAGACAAAGTAGTAGAAACTTTAATCAAAGATACAGTGTTTGAGCACATATAGGGACAAAGCCTGCTGAGGGGAAATCAGCATGGCTTCTGCAAAAGGAAGTCCTGCCTCACCAACCTTTTGGAGCTCTTTGAGAAATGAACAAGCACGTAGACAATGGTGACCCAGTAAACATTATACACCTGGACTTTCAAAAGGCTTTCAACAAAGTAACTCACCAAAGACTCCTGAGTAAACTTAGCAGTCATAGGATAAGAGGACAGGTTCTCTTATGGATTAAAAACTGGTAAAATGACAGGAAGCAAAGAGTAGGAAGAAAATTGATAGTTCTCATTGGCAGAAGACTTGTGACAGATTTCACAACCTCTAGTGTTGATTGGAGGGGAATGGCACGATTGGTGGGGCCATGCCCCTTGTGCACCACTGTAGCTATTGGCCTGTGTAGAACTTTCCCTATGTGAAAAGGTTGAAGAGTCTGAGACTTTTGAGTTTCAAAAAGGAATGACTAAAGGGGGACGTGATAGAGGTTTATGAAATCATGCATGGGATGGAGAGTGTTGACAAAGGTTGTGGTCACACACACTAAATAATCCATTTTCAATGTACTTTCAGTGCACTTTCCAACTGGATTTTGCCAGTTCACACAGTAAAAATCCAGTTGGAAAGTGCACTGAAAGTGGGTTGAAAGTGGATTATTTAGCATGTGTGACCGTAGCCAAAGAGCTTTTCTCCCTCTCCTGAAATACTAGAACTCGAGGGCATCCAACAAAACTGATGGGCATTAGGTTCAGGATGGACAAAAGGAAATGTTACTTTATTCAGAGACTGATTAAAATGTGGAATTTGCTGCCAGAAGATGTAGCGATAGCCACAGTAATAAACAGTTTTCAAATCGGATTTTATAGATTTCATGGAAGATAAGTCTATTAATGGTTACTAGCCATGGTGACTGAGGGGAATCTCCACATTCAGAGGCACTATGGTCGAATCTGCATTTGCATTTTTAAATCAATTTCATGCTGCTGTGAGGCCGTCAAGCATAGAGAAAGACAGCATCACAGCAGCACGAAACTGATTTAAAAATGCAAATGCAGCATGAAACTGATTTAAAAATGCAAATGCAGATTCGACCTAAGCCTCTGAATCCCAGGGCCAGGAGGCCACATCAGGGGAAGGTCTTAGCTTCTATGGCCTGTTGTTGGGCATCCAGAGGAATAGGTTGGCCACTGTGTGAGACAGGATGCTGGACTAGACAGACTTTTGGTCTGATCCAGCAAAGCTTTTCTTATGTTCTTATGAGATCTGTGATTAGCTCTTCCACATTTCATATTGTTCTGTCCAAAGGTGAATTTTTTAAAAAATACTGCAGTCAAGTATGATCGATTGTGTTTATCCAAATCATCCCAAAAACTCATACAAAGCAAGAGCTGTCAAACCTGAGACCGTAGCCTTAAGTTAGGGGAAGTTCCACTTTCCAGGACAGCAAACCATTTAGCAGCTGCAGCAGCTATTCCTCAGACCCATCCAATCTTATTCTTGTCAAGACCCCAGATTGCTGATATATGCCCAACCCCAACCCCTAAGCATTAACTTAAGATCGCCTTATAAGATTACAATATGGTGTTGTATGTCTTCCCAGAAAAAGGCAATTACACAGCCAGCTCATATTATATGACAGAGATTTCTCTCTTTGTGACACTGCTAGCAATTATTTTCCCAGCTTAGACCCTTTTCCCTTCATTTATTGGCTATCCAATACAATCTAAAGATCAATTCTGTTGAATGAGCTGTAAAGCTATATCAGGACTGGATTTAGGAATGTAAGAGAGAGCTGCTTTTCCACTACATAGGTAGCATCGCTTTGTCCCCTTTCCCTTTTCAAGTTGTAGCATTTCAGCAGAGCAAACTGGCATGCGAGAATCTATGAAATGGTAATTTCAGCCTACTTGCAGGGTAGCATGGGGAGAAATGGTAACTACTGAAGGCTCCAGAAATATGTTATGCGCACTTCTGATGTTAGTAATCCAGGTTGATTCTGTAAGTCACTGATACTGATTGACACCATCTGCAAAATAAGTAGCTTTTGCTACTAGACCACATTTGTACAAGTGAAAACAAATCTTCAAAGAATATGCTGCTCTCAGTCTCCTTAGAGGTTCAAGGCAATTTCAAAGAAAAGTAAAAGTAAATACCACACGTTTAATTTTTATAAAGCTTACCACCTGCCAGTCAAAATCTCTGATGAACTATCTTAAGCAGCTATGAAATGTCTAAACAAGTTTCCATGACAGATGGTTTTAATGTCTGTATAATGTCTAGTTCTTACTCATGCTTCCTTTTCCATATCTCTCCGGAGTTCACTAAATTTCCTCTGTGTGCTGAGGATTCTGACTGTGGTCTTCTCTAGCTGTTTAGAGACAATGAAATCTGCTTTATTTGCTATATGATCCAATTTGATGATTCTGCAAACTTTTTTTATCTTCCAAATATGCTAATATACTATTAAAGTATATTAAACATATATATCCCTAAAGATCATCCAGGCTAGTCTGCAAACTTCTATCTCATGAACACTTATAAACTGTGAAGAAATGATGGGAAAGGAACCTTAAATGGTTTTAAAATTCTATCCTAGTGGGAGAAATTGCTGAAAGCAATAAAAGGTCTTTTTTAGAAAAAGGAATATTAACTATGAAAACTAAGTGAGGCTCAAAGTCAGTTTCGAAATGTTCCTTAGACTTGGCTCTTAACTTTTTTTTTTTCTGAAATGTATGTAAATTTACTTTGTTTCCTACTCTGAAAGGTCTCCCCCCCCCCCCCGCTTTTGCTTATATGTCTGAAACCAGATTCAGGCCACCACAAGAGTATTATATTGACCTTATTAAAAAAAATCACAGAGGCAATACTTGGAGAACAAATATTCATGGTTTTGTTGCTCAGATTGTTATAAAAATCTAGTCTACAACATACTTTGATTATTAGTTGCTGTAGATTTCCCGGGTTTTGTGGCCATGGTCTTGGCATTGTAGGACCTCACATTTCACCATCTTGACACAGAGAGTACTCACCTTGACACAGAGAGTACTCCATCTTTCTGTGTTATACCTCTGAGGATGCCAGTCACAGCTACTGGTGAAACGTCAGATCCTACAATGCCAAGACCACAGCCACACAATCCGGAAAATCTACAGCAACTAATGAACTCCGGCTGTGAAAGCCTTCAACAACATATACTTTGATTATGTTCTGGCAAAAAAGAGAGTATTCATTTCAATCCAGACCACTTGAAGACTATTCTCCTTCCCTGCAAACCTGTTTGCCCATTCCTGTCCTCAGCTGAGGACAGACTCTAGTCATGCCGCCTCTTGAAAGAGAAAAACAGGACCTTTTTGGTTGTGGCATCACACTGGGAACTATCCTTCCCAGCTGTCCTTTAACTCCAGCAAAAAATACTAATTCCCATAGCCTTTCCTTACTGCCAGTATTTTATTGCTACTATCACTAGGGATGGTCACAAACCAGAAAAAGGCAGTTAATGGTGCATCTCTAAATGTTGAGATGTGCAGACCCAAAATGGTGGGCACCTCCTTTGGCCGCTTTCTTTACTATTATAAACTCTAGTGGGCATATCCCTTCCATGTGGACTAATGCGATTATCATACCAATCTTTAAGAAGGGTGACCACTCAAATCCCTCTAACTTTAGACCTATAAATCTATTATCTGTCATAGGTAAACTTTATGCCAAACTATTACAAATCAAGTTCAATGATTGGCTAACAACACAGAAAATGATTGGGCCAGAACAAATAGGCTTTAGACAAGGGAAATCTGCAATGGACCATTGCTTAGTCCTTTCTCACTTAATCAATAAACAAGTAAGATGTAAAAGATTCAAATTATATGTGGCCTTTTTAGACCTCAAAGGAGCCTTCGATTCCATTTCTAGGAATAGCCTTTGGGAAAAATTAGCTAGCACATCCATTGATAAGAGGTTACTCTTTCTAATTAGTAGACTGTATAATGCTACCTCATGCCAAGTCAGATGCTCTTCATCTGGTAGATTGACACCCAAGATCTCTACCAATAAAGGATTCAAGCAGGGATGTGTGCTTGCGCCCCTCCTTTTTTATTTTTTTCTTGAGGGATTTGGCTCTGTTCTTAAATCAAGTGGATGGACATTGTCCAAATCTAGGCTCTGCCCATATACCAATCTTGTTATATGCAGAAGATGCGGTCCTGCTTTCCTGCACTCGTGTGGATTTACTCCGACTTCTAAATAGCTTCTAGGACTACTGTAAGATCAACCAATTAGAACTAAATTATGAGAAATCAAAAATCTTAGTTTTCATAAAATCTAGGAAGCATTTCATATGGAGGATCGGCAACCATAAGCTTGAGCAATTAAGATACTTTAAGTACCTAGGGCTTTATTTCCATACTCCCACAAATTGGACACTCCAGCATAGGATAGCAACTAACAACCTTAAGGCAAATGTCAATGCCCTCCCATGGTTTTACCTTTCAGAGAGGGGAAACCAATTTGTGCCATCTGTGTTAAAAGTATTTAATATAAAAATAGAGCCCCAACTACTTTATGGAGCCCCTGTGTGGATCAAGACAGTTTATAAGTCAATTGAACAGGTGTACTTGAGCTTTTTAAGGAAGATACTAGGTGTTCCACCTTGCTCCACATACGAGGCCCTCTGTCTGGAATGTGATCAAAGCCTTATGTCTACAAGGGCATGGCTTATAACCTTCAAATATTGGGCCCGACTGCACTATAACTCGGATCCCACTAGCTATAGTTATCAGATGTTAACTGAGACTGAGGGTTCACCCTGACTTGCCATAGTAGTGAAAAAAATGAGATCCTTGAATATCTCTATTGAATCTATGCTGATGCTCTCTGAAACAGAGGTGTTCCACAAAATAAGGAGCAGATTACTGGAGACAGTATTGTGGAACTTGTATAATGCAGCCAATAAGACTTGTTCCCCTCTGAAGCTTGGGATATTTCCCATGGTAGGACACTTGCACAGTTATTTCTTTCAACTGCAATCTTCAAAATTGCACAGAATTTTTACATTGCCTAGGCTTAATGTTTTACCCTCAGCAATTTTATTTGGAAGATTCCAAGGTATTCCCTTTGCCAACAGACTTTGCCCTTGTACATATGAAATGACTGAAACACTGTACCATGTGCTGTTTGAATGTTGTTGTTATGCTTCCATTAGGAAACAAATTTTATCACCAGTTTTGGGTAGAGTGTTAGATTGTTCCAGGCCAAACAAACTACTATTTCTGTTGAATAGCACTGAGGAAGACATAACTGAACTTGTGACAAAGTTTTTACTGGCTGCTGCCTGGATATGTAGCAAAATTTTGTAGGCACTCGATATAGGGTAATTTTTAATGGAATTCTATTTTATGCAGTATCTGATTTTTTTAATTTCTCAGATATTATGTCTTTACTCTTGTGAAATGCCATTAAAGGAATTGTTTGTGTGTATCTCTGAATGTTGAGATGTGCAAATGTCATCCCCTTCTGTCATGAAAGAGTTAACCTGTTTGTTTATGTATGCTAATTCTTAGCAAGACGGCTTAAAACTAATTAGGTATTAGGCACATATTTGCAAGAGAAAAGGAGGTGTTATTCCTAATGAGATAAGTCTGGGAGCTACTATTGTCTAATCAATATATTGAGGATGCTACATGTTTGTCATGTACACAAAAGATGGGGGCTTTGGGGTAAACATTCTTTTCCTTTGTTCCTAAATACACATGAATTTTAGCAAGCAAACTAGCAAGATGTAAAACTAGGAAGCTAGTCAGGACTTTATTGTTGTTGTTTTTTAACTCTGTGTAACCCGTCCCTATTTTCTAGTAAACTTTTCTTAAAGCTAATTACACATGTGTGCTGTGTTGCTTATTACTCTGCTAAGTATACAGCACTGAACCATGAACCAAATTGATTTCATGGTCCTGCAAACCAAATTGAAAAGGACCACAAGTCTCTTTAAACAGGGTTTGCAGAAAGCCCAAAGACAGCTGAGGGTAGGGAACAGACTGCTTTCCACTGCTCAGGTGTTTTGCTTTCTTTTTCAGTCCCTTTAAAGCTCCCCATTGCTCAATGTTTTTGCAGCTTTCAGGGGGAACAGAAAGCAGGGATTTAAAGAGCCCTGCTTTCTGCTCTATCCATAAACTGCCATGCACTGTCATGAACTGCTTTAAAAGTTTATGGAAGTTCATGACAGTAAATTTGTTACGAACTTCGGTTTACAAACCACAAACAAGGCAAAATTTGTGAATTTTGCTTCTAGCTATCATCCTATTGTTACTGTTTTATAATGTGTTGAATTTTAAAAGTTTTCCTAAAGTATTTGAATTTTGATTACCACCTTGAGTTTGTGGAAAGGTTGGAGAAAATGTTTTATATAGATACCACCAAGATAATAGCTGAGAGGTAGGGCTGCATGCTATCTTGGGGTTAGGGGGGACACGAACCATCAGCCAGCTTCATTTTCAGGATTCAGAATACCCAGAAGGTAAATCCTAATAGGATATGATTACTTTGGAGAAAAAGAAGTGGTTACTTAGAATTTTCCAATATATAGAAGGGTGCAAAATAGTACAGTTTTTCATGTTATTTATTGAAGACTAGGAATAAGGCCCATTGTGGAAATAAATACAACGAGCTCTAGAAAGAGGCTCTGGGAGAGTGCCCCGGCTTTGGGCACTCAGGGCCAATTTGCTGTGGCAATCTCAGCAGGGTATAATGACAGAGTCCACCATTTTCTCCAGAGGAACTGATATTTGCTACCTGAAGAGTAGTAGTAATTTTGAGTGATCTCCAGCCCACCTGGAGATTGGCAACAATGGTTCCTCATCAGGGAATGGCTGGATTGGAGAGTGGAGTCTATGGCATCGTACCTGTCTGAGGTGCCACCCCTCCTCAAACCTCACCCTCTCTAGGCTCCATCCCTCAAATCTCCAGGAATTGCCCACCTGGAGTTGGCAACCTGATCAGGACTGGGCCCAATGAGTTTTCTCCCAAAGGCCAACATAGGTGTGGAAAGGGCCTTTTATTGACAGAGGAGAAAGTACAGGTGCCAACTCTGATTAGGGAAATACCTGGATTTGAGGGGGTGGATCCTGTGGAGGGCAGCATTTGGGGTGTGTGTGGAAGGACTCAGCAGGGTATAATGCCATAGAGTCTACCCTCCAAAGCAACCATTTTCTCCCGGGGAACTGATCTCTGTCATCTGGAGGTCAATTGTAACAGTGGGAGATCTCCAGGTCCCACCTGGAGATTGGCAACCCTGGGGAAAAGTCAGCCACACAGCGGGGAGTTGAAGAAGATGGTCTGATGGTTGCTGGCCCATCAGCACTTGTTAGCCAGCCAGCCATGCTGAAGCTAAGCAGGAGAAAGAGCCTTTTTCCATTTATTCTGACAGGAAAGTGGCCGTTGGGGAGGGGGTTATGGGTGGGGGAGGGGGTTATGCTGAAAGTCCTTTGTTTTTTTACTCACAGAACCAAGCTTGGCTGCCTACCGACAGCCACTGAGGGGACAGTCCCTCACAGGAGTCAAGAGAACTGTCTTCCTCAGGAGAGAGAGCTGTCTGCCAGTAAATCTGACATGCAAAATCTGTCTGAAGGGGGAGTGGGTGGGGAAGAGGAGCAGACCCAGCACCCGGCCAATGGCATGCGAGTACTCTTGAGTGGCGGCTGATGGGCCAATGGCTAAGGGAGGGCATTTTACAGCCAATGGGAGCGCATGGAATCTTGCGAAACCAAAAGATAATTATTTATAAGGAGAGATAAGCAGTGGTTGTTTAAAGTTACTTAAAGTTAAATATTACAATAATCAGGGCCCAAGAATGGGAAGATGATAGGTAAACTTTACAGGAGCCCAGAGGTCCAGGGTAGCCCTGCCCAACCTATAACACATGCTTACACTGTTTCGGAAATAAAATAGGAATCTTTCTTTTATGACTCATAAAACATTAAATGGGACAGGGTCTGTGCTTCAAAATCATACCAATCCCAGAGAAAATATGATTGGATGCTGATAAGGAACCCTTTGCATGTAAATCAATACTAATAGCCAGCATGGTATGGTGGTTAGAGTTTCAGTTTTGGGTAGGGTTGGGTAGGGTTGCAAATCTCCTGTGTTGGCAAATCTCCAATACTATCCTGATCTGGATAACCCTGGATTGCCCGATCCTGTCAGATCTTGGAAGCTAAGCAGGGTCAGCCTTGGCTAGTATTTGGAAGGGTGACCTCCAAGGAATACCAGTGTCATGATGCAGAAGCAGGGAATGGCAAACCACCTCTGAAATGTCTCTTGCCTTAAAAACAAATCTAGGCCACCAGCTAGTGATGCATAATGCTAAAAAAGCTAGAGCTGGCAGACAATCTTAGGATCTCCTGGCTATTCTATGCATAGTGCCATATGATAATTAATTAATTAATTCCAATTTTGGGGGTCAGTATGTAAAGAAGGTGAAATCTTAGGAATTTCTCCAAACTCTGTGGTAAACTAGGAGAACTCAGGACTGAATCCAAGAATTGGGAACATATGGCAGAGCGGTTTGTGGCGTGTCAACTTCAGACGGTCCCAGGAGACTTTCCCGAGGAACCACTGAATCTCCGGGTATCTGAGCAGGGTCCAGGGAATCCTGGACCTCATTGAGCCTTTCTGGAGGGAGGCTCATTGCAAGGAGCTTGGTCCGGGGGCTGTCGCATACAGTGGCATGTGAGTAGACCCCAAATCGCTCCAATGCAAGACCCCAGGAGAGAGCACTCAGTGGTGCCATTGAGTACCGAGGTGTGATCAACCAGCTTTGGGGAGTCTTTCCTACCACTTTAAAGAAGGGAAAAGCTGTTCTACAGCACCGTGAATACCCAGATAACACAAGATAACATTACCTTTCCACAGAAGAGCTCATGTCCCTTTAAACTTTAAAGTTTTAAAGCTACAACTTATAAAGTAGGGGAGGGGTGGCATCCCCCCCCACTCCCTAGCAAGTGGCTTGGAAAAGTTGGGCTGGATTTTTTTTTCAAGCATCTGTAAAGGTTTAAGGGGCTGCTGAGAGATCGTGGTTTTTAATTTTTTGAAACTAAATACAGTTGGATAAGGTACCACTTTCTGTTCACTTTGAACTACCTTATTTACCTTCTTTGGGTTTATGTGTTAGAAAATAAAATTATTTCATAATCACTTTATTACAGTTCATAACCAGCACAAAACACTCCAGATATATCAAAAAACTGGATATCAAAATATAACTATAATAATATGAAATGTAGATACTAATGTAGAAACAGAACAAAACTGAAGCATTTACAGATAATTAAAATGAAATATCATACAATCTATTTCTATATCAGACCTTTACATACTGTTCATGAATTTTGTAGGCTGATGCTAAAAATTTCGCACACGCCAACGTGGTCTCTGGGTTAGAATCTGATAGAAGCATATTGCTTATTGCAGCATTTGAAAAACCTGAAAATCTTTCCTGTATAGGCTGAATAAATCTAGCTCATATTTGATTGTAATACCTGCAACTAAGCAGGATATGTGTGATCGTATCCACTTCTCCAGTACCACACAGGCAGACATGCTCAGTCATTGGTGTCTTTTGGTAGTGGCCCACTACCACTTCTGAGGGAAAAATATTACAACAGGCCATAGAGAAGGCCCTTCGATGAGATAGAATATCCAAATTTGACACGTATGAAGCTGGGGAGACAATATATTTTGTTCGAGGTGAGGCTAAAAAATTTGAAACCCTGGGAATGTCATTCTGCCTCTCTACATCAAATATTCTCTGCTTAACTAGGGCCTTGGCTTGATTTACAGCCATTATCTGTAAAGACTCAGGAGAGAAGCCAAGCATGGATAGCTTCATTTTATGCTGAATGAATCATATTGCAGAGCCACTGGCCGAGTTCAGACTGGCAGTTTGAAGCCCAAGGGAGTCATGGCAAAAAAGACCCAGAACAACGTGTTCCGGGTTTTCCCGGTCACACTGTGCTGACTGATGTGGGAGCATTCTGGGGAGGAGGCACAAGGGAGTGTTCACACTGTTGGCCTGCCCCTGGAAGAGGTGCAGCTGTAAGTGGCTTTTTGTAATGGAATCTGACAATATGCGCATAAGAGCATCCCTACCAGATCAGCTTGTTTGCATTCACACTTCTGGGAAGTGGGATGAATGCGAGAGGAACACTCTCTCCAGGGTTTGCTACCACTTTCAACTGGTATTTTTTAAACTAGGGAGGGAAGTGTTACAAGATGGGTTGAATACAGCTGGGGAATGCCTGACAGATGTGCCCGTGTGAGCCGGCCCTTTAATTCATTTGTGAAATGTTTCTGAAATGTGCCTATCTCGAGCCAAACTGTCAGTCTGAACTCAGCCACTGTTTAAGTCAATGTATGAACAAAAAAAAAGCCCTGTTAGTTATGCTGAACAATTAAGCTAAACTAAATTATACTGCTAAATAGTTACATTAAAGGTAAAGGTAAAGGTTCCCTTGCTCGAAAGCCAGTCGAATCCGACTCTAGGGTTGCAGTGCTCATCTCCATTTCAAAGCCGAAGAGCCAGCGCTGTCTGGAGACATTTCTGTGGTCATGTGGCCGGCATGACTAAACACCAAGGCGCACGGAACGCTGTTACCTTCCCACCGAAGTGGTTCCTATTTATCTACTTGCAATTTCTTGCTTTCGAACTGCTAGGTTGGCAGGAGCTGGAACTAGAGACGGGAGCTCACTTTGTCTTGCAGCACCCGGGTCTCGAACTGCTGAGCTACTGACCCTCCACAGCCTGCAGTTCAGTGTCTTAACCACTTGAGCCACCGCAGCTCCAATAGTTACATTACATCGACATAAAAAGCAATTGAGTCAACGAGAGACATAAGATGAACATTCATCCCACAATGCACTGCACCAGAATTTTAAGTATTTCCACAAATAACTAAAATATAGGAGAAATTACTACATAGTCAAACTCTTTTAATAGTGAAGTGTTTTAGAGATACAGGCCAAATTGGCATTTCAAATAACCTAAATTAGGAACAACTAATTTACATAGATCTACTTCAGGCATTGTAGTGACCACTCTGATGCTCCCAGAACAGCTACAGTTGAATGTATTATGTGGCCATATTGATACAATATCCCACCCACTCCACTTTTTGGGGTGGGGGAGTCATGGGAATCATTAATGCACATGAATGTGTTCTATATTACGTGTGTGTTTGTAGCAGCATTGTGTTGCCCCAGTCTGTAAAATGAAGACACAACTCAATGAATGGGTTAAACTAGGGATTATTAAATTCATAGTTTAACCGTACAACTATTTAAATCTCCCCACTCTTTAGTGTGGATTCCCTAGAAAGCATCCCAACAAGATTTGGACAATCCCTCCCTTGATCAACCAGAAACTTGTGTCAATACATGATGTCCATCACCACTATTCCCTGTATTGGTCAGCCACCCTGAGTCTGTTTTTGGGGAGGGTGGGATACAAATGGAATAAATAAATAAATAAGGGTTCAAATACTGATTCCATGTTGTCAGGGAATTTCCTCCCAAGCCCCTGGGTCTGATCAGCCATGAATGGCTAGCTTGTACTTCTCCCATTGTTAGATTCTTCAAGTTGCTCACTTATCTAAAATAAACTCCCGACCTATACTGATCCAAGCTTAATACTTCTCAACCCACCAGTCAACAAAAAGACTGCAGGCTCATTGCACAGGTCAGCAAACAAGGAGTCACTCCTGCTTGAGATAAATGGATCCTTCCATCACATAGTAGTGTACAAGGGAAATTGGATGCCATTATGGGAAATGAATTACACATCCTGCCATAAGAACACTAAGCATTCTCTACTCAAATACTTAGCCTGGTTCTGCCCATTGTTTCAATGCAGGATTGAATGTCTCTCTATGGTGGGATTCCACATTATTGGAGAATGTGAATATTTCAACCATGTGAAGGGGGGGATAACAAAGGTCTTTTGCACACAGTCAGAGCACTCCCCAATAGCATGAGATGGCACCGTAAGATGGTAGCGCGACCATCACTGGATAAAAGGAATGTGATAACACCAGTAAATTTACCCATTCAGATGACATTCAAGGACAGTGCATTTTATGCTATTTTGATTAGAAATGTTCCCAAGATTCTTTCTTCGCTACACGAAGGCCAATTAAAGTTTTGCTACTACAGTCCCTTGTATCTTTTCATAGTTTGAACATACAAATAGCACCAAGCATGGTCATGAGTTGACTAGGCCACTGGGTTTGGGTTGTTTTTTTTTCCATTTTGAATTTCAGTCTTTTAACTGTCACATAATTGTGCTGCACATTTATTAATGTGGACTAAATACTGTTCAAATGCCTATTGTGAATAAAGATTAATTATTTTACCTAGGAAAGAAAACTATTATCCCAGCACTGTGATCCCAATCCAAATATCTCTGGAACTGGCTAGCACTTCAGGATACCAGGGCTTCTGAACATGGACCTTTCCTATCTCATCTAGACATAGTATCGTTAAGTATTTATGGAAACAGTGAGTAAATCCATTTTGCCACTTCTGGTTTGAACTGGTGAGTTCGGCTTATCCTACAAAGATGTGTTGAGCAGCAATATGGAAATAGGCAGTGAGTTATTTCTAGGTTGATATTGTATTATGTCTTTGATCTGGAAAACAGTGTAGTTATTGCACTGTCTGGGATGAGCAGCAATGAACATCCATTCCTTCAAGTCCATTCTGTTATTTCTAAAATGTTATTAAACTGCCTGTTAACATATAACTGGATAGGAAAAGGGACTCCTTGAATTTCACAAGGATCAGATTAAAATGTACCAGTTGTTAAAAGAAGGCTGACATATAGTGAATCCAGTCATCTGCTTATTAGATGTCCATTAATTATTAATGTCCTCAAAATATAATAAAATGAACTGACTACGTCTCTGTGTGTGTGTGTGTGTGTGTGTGTGTGTGTGCGTGCGCGTGTGTGCGTGCGTGTATTTCTGAGGCATATCCATACAGTTCTGAGGCATATCCAGGCAAGGCTGGTTCAATGAATGACTAGTCTCTCAGAATTCTTGTCATAGAAAACTATAAGTTTTTCCAGCTGTTGCTCTGACAGGACTCTGTATATTTACAAGAAGCAGAACTTGGTAAGCATTCCCAGATATGCAGATGAAGTGGTGAAAAAATATTTCACCAGCTGATTTTTTTACATGTCAAGAGGCATGCAGGGGGAAAAAAAATCTAAAAAACACACACATAGGCTGAGGAGAGACTAGCAATTTGCAGCGGGAGCCAGTTGTGGCAAAAAAGCCCCAGAACAAACTGTTCTGGGGTTTCCCGGTCACACAGCTCGGACTGATGTGGGAGCATACTAGGAGGAGGCGCGCAGGAGCATTCAGACTGCTGGCCTGGAGGGGCGGCTGTAAACGGGTTTTTGCTGGTAAATCGGCTGGATGCCTATGCGTGTATGAGTGCATGAGCGCATGAGCATTCATGAGCTTATGAGCCCATACACATATAGGCATCTAGCCAATTTGGGGAGGATCCGGCTGTGCTGGCACCGCATTGGGTGGTAGAGCGAAGCACAGCTAATCATATCGCTGCTCCCTTATGCGCAATGCGGGTTGCTCCTGGCTTTTCCATGTAGTGTTCACACTGCCGGGAAGCAGACAAACATGGCATAAAGGCACTCTTCGGGGATTTGCTACCACTTTTATGAGGTATCTATTAAACGTGGGAGCAAAGCCAAACAGCACGGGTTGCCTATGGGTGGGGAACGCCAGGCAGATGTGCCTGTGTGAACACCCCCTTTAATCCGCTTTTAAAATGTTGCTGAAACGTAGCTATAGCAGGGCAAATTGCCAGTCTGAACTCAGCCATATATTCCAAATGTTGGTTTAGAAGGCAGGTAGTAATAGAGGAATTAGTGCTTTCTGTATAACTAGGATATCTGAAATATAAAGCTTAGTGAGTTTCTTCCATTATACAACCCCTCTGGTTATGACACAGTGAAGGATTCTCCTCAATCATTGGTGCTTGTAGGTTTGATAGAGCCGGAGCCTGTATAGATGTGTGAAGTACTTCATTTTAGCAATTCTGAACAATCCATCAGTTTCACTGGGTGATCCCAAATTTTAATACTAGATAGTATTAAAAGAATAGTAGGTTGTGGTGATAGTTCACAGGTAATTCCAGAAACAAAATTCATGTAACACTTAAAAAAAAAAAATAGGAGCAATCAGAATACCATGAACCAGTTTGCAAGCCTTTGAAGTGCACAAGAGTTCTCCTAAACTCTTCATGGGCCTGGATATTCAATACAAAAAGAAGAATGGGGGCAGAAAAAAGATATTTCAGATCATGCTGGAAAGGCCTAATGTCTGCAGTTTGGAGAGACTTAACATGGAAACCAGATGTGTTGCAGACTTAACTGGCAAGATTATGCTAGATGTAAAGAGTTTCAAGTTGCACCAAAGACTGCTGGAACAGAGGGGAAAAGATGGCATTCTCCCACTAAAAATATAAATGTCAAATGCCCCTCCAAGTGCTAAGCACAAGATGCAAAAGCAAGAATTAGAGGGAAGATGTTGTAGTCCTTATATTAAGCAAACTTGAAATAAATGTATATATTTATAGATATGACGGGATCCCTGGGTTATATCCTCACAAAGTAAAAGTCCACTGTTTCCTGATTTTTAACCAAATATTGGTCTGTTAGAGGCCCTATGCTCTTAATCCATAACAGCGAAGATGTCATCAATTGGTATCTTTTGAAAATCTTCTCAATCAACTCAATTGTGATACCAATGGGAGACATCTGACAGTTTAATTTTGCCTTCTGTGCAACTCACAAAGGGTCCAGGAGCCATGTCAGGATGAAAACCAGCAGCCATTGATTTATTGTAATGTTTTCTAGCTACCAGTATTTGAGATGTATGCTGCTGTGGAATTTTACCTGAAGTTAAGGTTGCTTTCTTTCATAATAGAAGGTCTGTGCCTTCAATGCCTTTATAATGTGGACCTTCTCATGAGTACAGCTTAGGGATGGGAACGAACTGAATTACAAACTGAAATTCATCACAAACCGAGCCTGTTTCATGGTTTGCAAACTGTGGTTCATGCCATCCCACCCTCATGAGCCCCACAAACTTCCCACAAACCTCCCAGGTGGGTTCATGTGGTTCATATTGGCAGACATGCTGGAACTGGGGTTTGGAGAAGGCATTTAAAGAGACCACAGTCTCTATAAAAGATCCCTTTAAATGGTTTTTGCAAGTCACACCACTGCAGGACTCACAAATGACTCAGTTGACTCATGGAGTCATGCCACTGCTTCAGTGCATCTCAGCGAGTGAACTGGGAAGGTATTTAAATGCCTTTTCAGTTGACTCACTGAGTCATGCTGCTGCTGCGGCATGACTCACAAATTTATCCGGAAGTGGTGAATTTGCTGCTTGGAGTCCACTTTCATGCAGCACCCACTTGCAAAAGCAATTTAAAGGAAACATTTCCTTTAAATTACTTTTGGAAGATCCCCCCCCCTTCTTCTGGCCTTGGGGAGTGGCCCCAGCAGAAAGGAGGGAGGGAAGAGTCACAACCTCATGAATCCATACCGGTTTGCAAAGCAGAGGAGGTTTGTCCCAGTTCATGGTTTGTGGTTTGTGGAACCTCATGAACTATGCACCAGGATGAACTTCCATTTTCCCAGTCCGTGCCCATCCCTAATACAGATGGGTCATGTTGTCCATGCAGCTATTGGAAGTCAGGATTTCTCTTCTAGGAAGAGAGGAAGGTTATACTGAAATCTCTTGAATGAACCTATTTGGTGGTGGAGAGTGGCGTCAAGTCACAGCTGACTTATGGTGACCCCCACAGGGTTTTCAAGGCAAAAGACATTCAGAGATGGCTCATCATTGCCTGCCTCTGCATCGTGATCCTGGTACTACTTGGAGGTCTCGTATCCAAATACTAGCCAGGGCCAACTGTGCTTATCTTCCAAGATCTGAGGAGATCTGGCTAGCCTGGGCCATCCCTCTAGATTATTTACTACAGAGATCCTAGTACTGCAGGCAAATTTATATTTAGAAATTACAGAGTTGCTGTAAAACAGGACTCTGTTATAATAAGTATTATTTTTCCCCCTCAAAGAAAGGAGACCTCTTGAATAATGCCAGTCATTGCAGTTCTGAAGGTGACACAGTCCAATTAACACTTACGAGATGCTGAGAAGCCTAGTTTTTCCCTCCTGAGCAGATGGGTTATAAACTGAGGTTTACAGTCTAAGAAAAATAAGTAGCTATCTGTCAGTTTAGACCCGTAAACAGAATCATCTCAGAACTGTTTATTAAAGAGCACAATCATCCGCTAGCCACATTTGCAGAACTTAATGACTGACGGAGATAAAGAGCAGGACCTTGCTCCTACTGATGATGGTAGGAAAAGTCTTGCTGTGTCTAATTTCCTCTCACCTACAGGTACTGTACACTGGTATATATGTCACCTGCAGAGGCTTTATGCTTGTATAAATACATTTTCTGGATTCATTTATTTAATCTTGATTTACAAGAGAAGAGAAACAATGAATGAATACAGGGTTTAAATTTAGCTTTCGATGGGAGGGTCTTGGTGCAGCGATGCAGTCTGATGCTTGAATTGTTAATAGTTCATCTGTACCATATTCTGGAAATCAAGTAGCAAAAATATCAAATTTCAATATTTTGAGGTACTCTAGGACATTTCTGATGTTATTCAGATACAAATTAGTTCTCTTTTATTTAGATATCAGCTCAATCTTCTGATGGAGATTATTCTAAAAAAATAACTGAGGTCTTATTATTAAAATGGTTATTGGTTTCTCTATTTATACTAGGCCCCAGATACATTTTTGGACTTTGCTGTACATGTAGAAAAGCCTTATTTCTTTACCAAAGGCTTCAGAATTTCACACACTGATAAAGCAGAAAGCAGTAGGTCTTATTTTAATGATGGCTTATCAAAGGTTAATGAAGTATTTTACAACCATTAATTAATCAGGCTTCAAGTCTTTTCAGGTAGTTATTAAAAGATCAGCTTTATTATATGAATCGGGAAACTGCAACATAGAACTTAAATGACCTGATTAAGGTCACGTAATCAATCAGCAGTAGAGTACGAAGAGGCCCTCCCAACTGATCTTTCATCATACATTTTTAACCTTTGTGGAAGAAAGAGAATTGGCAGTCCCATCCTAAGCCAAGCTGTACCTCCATTGCAGTGGACTTAGTAAGGCGCAATGCTGCTTAGGACAGCAAGTAAGAGTTGGCTGTGTACTCTTTTGTGTTACCGCACAGCTCTTCAGCTACAGCCCCAACATTAAACCGGGAAAAACTCAACAGAGTACAAATCATTTCAGAAAAGTGAGATGTGGGAAACTGGGAAGCAAATCCATGCAAAGGAGCTATTGAGAACTTAATCAGTGGCAAATGTGTTCAGGTGAGCAATAAACAAAATCACAGTGCAATCCTAAAAAGAATCACACTTTTCTGAGTCCATTGAAATTAATGGGCTTAGAACAGTATAACTGTTAGGATTGCTCTGTTAGTCTTCCAGATGATGCTGATAAGCCCAAAACCAATATGCTCTATTAATATCAGGTCCACTATGATATAAGTATGTGTGTATCTTTACCATTTCCTTGCCATTAGAATGTATGTCTAATTACATTTAGTATGAGGCTTAACTACATGTTTATATTTTCTGCACTGAAATAAATTGGAGCTAAAATCTCTTAGCCGAATTTTAAACATTATTTTTAAAATACTGCAAGGCAGAAAAGAACAAAGAATAAGAAAGTAAAAGTAGCACTTTTCACATAGTGCATGCAACTCATGTCAGTTGCTAAAGATATTAAAAAGCACAGGAATCATGAGCAGGAGCTCATCAGAATGATCCCTCCCCCTTTTTGGTTGTGTCATGTGCACAGTTGAATATTAGGGGACCATCAAGAACAGACAGGATGCAGACTGGGAAGGAACTTCAGGGTAAATCAGGAGGAAATGGCTTCTCACCCTCTTGTTCAAATCATTATGTGAATATGAATTCATGTGTTAGGTAGAGTAGTTTGTGCCAATATACTATTTATACTGCAACTCTCTGAGCCACATCTCATCTTGTTGCCAAACGTCCTCCACCTCTATAACATAAGAAGAACAATGCTAGACCAGACCAGTAGTCCATCTATTCCTGCACCCTGTTTCATAACAGCAATCAAAATAGTTTGCTTGAAAGCCTAACAAACATAGCTTAGAAGCCAAGGCCTTCCCCTGATGCTGCGTCCTAACTGTGGTATTTAAAGGTCTGTTGCCTCTGTATATGGAAGTTCCCTTCCCTTTTTAAAAACCATCTACA
Source organism: Gekko gecko (assembly GCA_029375565.1). NCBI lineage: Eukaryota > Metazoa > Chordata > Lepidosauria > Squamata > Gekkonidae > Gekko > Gekko gecko. The sequence continues at coordinate 46,806,526 of JAPDNY010000009.1, forward strand.
TTCATGGCCACCCTATTAAACTACTCATCCCGAACCTATTATCTATCAGATTTATTGGGTGCTCCCAAGTTCTAGTATTATGAAGAAACTAGGAGTAAGGCCCGTTGTGTGAAAAAATACAATGAGCTCTAGAAGGAAGCTCCAGGTGAGTGTCCCAGCTGTGGCTGGTGGGGCAGCAGAGGGAAGGGGAAAATAGAGGGAGGCACGCCATGTTTATTTCCTTCTGTTTAGCTATAAGGCAGGGCTGTTTCAAGTCATTTTGCTGCCTCAAGTGGGTAGTAGGGGAGGACAGTCTCATGGTAACAGGTATGGTTCTCTCCACCCCTGACTTATGTTGATTTGGGGTTATGCAGTAGCAGCTAAGGTAGAAAAGCACCTCCTCCTATGCCATGTCTTCTGGGTTCCAAGGGTCTGGAAAGTGGTTCCATAGCCAGTTACAGGGAAATACCTGTAGATTTGAGAGGTAAAGCCTGGGGAGGGCAGGGTTTGGGGTGTGGAGGGACCTCAGCAGGGTATAATTCCATAGAGTCTATTGCTCAAAGCAGGCATTCTCTCCAGGAGAACTGATCTTGGAGATCTCCAGGTGCTGCCTGGAGGCTGGCAATACTAAGGAGAGGGCCTGACCTGTAGATTTCAGGGGTAGAGCCTGGGGAGGGCAGGGTTTGGGGTGTGGAGGGACTTCAGCAGGGTATAATGCCATAGAGTCCACTGCCCAAAGTAGCCATTGTAATAGCTGGGAACTTTTCTGTAGGGGAAATGATGTGCTGTGGCTGGGAAACACAGTGATTTTTGGGAGATCGCCAGGCCCCACAGGGGGATTGGCAACTCCAGTGACCATTTAAGGGAAGACTGGGATATGTATTTTGCAACTCCAGTGACCGTTTAAGGGAAAATGTACTTTACCTCAGGACACACTCAGTGACTCCCTACAGCAACAGCAAACTGTTTAGAATGTTAGAAGCAAAGGCCAATCAGGCCACATATGCAAATGACCTCTGTGTTCCAACTGGCTATTGTGGAGAGGGGAACAGCAAACTGTTTAGAATATTGGAGGTGAGACTCAGGCAATGCAGCCAGTGGATAGGAACAGCTTCTGAGTGACAGATCACGGAGTCAAAGGCTGTGGGCTCATGTGGAATGTTCAGGAGAGTCCATGACCAAAACAGAATTATTACAAGAGGCGGGACCCGCGATATTCGCGGGGGGAGGGAGTACTCCAGCCGCCAAGCTTCCCCCTCCCTCCCCCCAGCAGCGGCGGCGGTGGCGGCAAGGCCAGCCGGCCCGCCGAGATTCCCCCTCCCCAGCAGCAGCGGAGGGGCGGCGAGGCTAGCCGGCCCGCCAAGCCTCCCCCTCCCTCCCAAGCAGCAAGGCAGTGGCGGGGGGTGGCCGGCCGGCCCGCCCGCCAAGCTTCCCCCTCCCTCCCTCCCAAGCAACAGGGCGGCGGTGGCGGCGGTGGCGGCGGGGGGGGAGGCCGGCCGGCTGGCCCGCCAAGCCTCTCCCTCCCTCTGAAGCAGCAGGGCGGGGGCGGGGAGGGCCGGCCAGCCGGCCCCCCAAGCCTCCCCTCCCTCCCTTTCAAGCAGCGTGGCGGCGGCGGGGGGGAGGCCGGCCGGCTGGCCCGCCAAGCTTCACCCTCCCTCCCCAGCGGCGAGGCCGGCTGCCCGCCAAGCCTCCCCCTTCCTCCCTCCCCAGCAGCAGAGGCGAGGCCGGCTGGCCCGCCAAGCCTTCTCCCGCCCTCCCATCCCAGCGGCAACGGCCAGTTTGTAGAGCGTTCCCTGCGCATGCGCAGGGAGGGCTCTTTTACTTTTTTGGGGATTTAAAGATCCCCGTATAATTTTTAAAACTTTTTAGATTTTTCTGCACATGTGGGGACTGCCCCACGTGCGCAGGAAAATCTCCCTGCCCCCCAGGTGCCCCCGATGTGCGGATTTAGATATCCGCACATAGGGGGCCACTTGGGAATTAGATATATAGATAGAGAGAGAGATGGAAGAAAAAGCTTTCTCTGTTCACTTTCCCTACCACATGCATAATTTTATAAAATGCTATCATGTGTCCCCCCATTCATCTTTTTTCTAAACTGAAAAGCCCCAGACTCTTTAGCCTTTCATCATAGGAAAGGTGCTCAATCCCTTAATCATTTTGGTTGCCCTCTTCTAGACCTTCTGAGCAGCTGGGTGTAGCATAGGAAGGTGAGGGAAGAGACCTGTTCTGTGAACTCTGCCCATTCACAGTCCATAGGAGCCAATCCACAGTCTGACACTGTAAATTCAATCAGTGTGTAAGAAATGTGTAGCAATCCCAAAAAGACATATTTGAACCGGAGGCAATCGTGATGGGAGAGAGCAGAGAATAAGAGCAAAACTGAATGCTTGTTCTAAGCTATATATTTCTGCAGCAGAAAAGAAGATCTTTGTGTTTGATATTGCAGTTCATATTTTAGTAGATTTTGCCAGATTATTTTTAATTATGTTATTTGACTATTATATACTCAGTAAAAGGACCTTAACCTTTTTGGAAGATATTCTCTCCTGATGTATAGCACTAAAATCAGACCTTGATTTCTCAGACATTTTGGCTCTTCTGTTAAGTATAGGAAGACTGATGAACACAAGTGTCACAGCAATCAAGTTATTCTCCTAAGAGAGCAAAGGTTAGAAATTAGTTTTCAAAATATATTGTTGAAAAAGTAACTTTTGGAACATTAAGCTCATCTCTCAGTTTTCTCAAATTGTCACAGAAATTTAGAACATGCATGCTGTATGATGATAGCTGTTAAAGAGCATGAAGGGCCTCCAGATGTTAATGCAAAGCCATTGTCCCCACATTTTTTTTTTGTTTATAATGGTGAATGTGCTTTCATATGGCACAAGATACCCTTTAGACTGTTCATTACATGTGGAAGACTGTACACTAGATATATGCACTTGTTACACCTAGAATAAGGTCTGCAGCTGGTTAGTGTGAGACAGTTATTGTTACTGTAATTAGGCACGGATGGTTCAGTTGACATTACCTTTAGCTGCCTAAATGTAGTTTGTCAGTAGCAAGCTTTTAAGGGTTTTTTTTCCCTTCAGACAGGAAGGAAAAGGCAAGTTCTGTCCAACTTGAAAGCTTTTCAAAGTACTACTTATCTACCTACCTAGCTTTCATATTACTGTATCACATTACATTAGTACCTCTCGTGGTAATACAGCTAATCCACAAGCCTCCAAATTTGAATTTGATTAGGCCCAAACGATGTCAGAAGCACACAGGACGACTCTTGATGCATTTTGTTTTTATTATCTTGCAGATGCAAGCTCTGAATCTGACCCGAACAAGAGCGTGCAAGGAGGAGCATTGCATTGTCTACTACAGGCCCTTCCCCCCCAGGTGCATTTCTCCCTGCAAGAGATACACAGATTCGGTATTTTTCCCCCCCATATCTGAGAAATAAATTAGCTGAGTGGAAAATGGGAGGAATGCAGGAAGGTGTCAAGACATGCAAAAGAGGGTCAGGCAGTAATCACTTTTCCTGGATCAGGACAATGGTTCACAGGAAAGGTTTAGATGTTGTTCCCATCTCTTATTTGTTTTGTTTATTTAATTCATTTCTACCCTACCTTTCTCCCCAGTGGAGAAACAAAGCAATTTACATCATTCTCCTCCATTTTATCCTCACAAAAACCCTGTGAGGTAGGTTAAGCTGAGAATGTGTGAGTGGTCATCCAAGGTCACCCAAAGAGCTTCCATGGCATGAGTCTCCTAGATACTAGTCCAGCATTCTTAACCACTACACAATACGCTCGTGAATCAATCAGTTTCAGAGCCTTGCACAACAGCAGTAAAGTAGAAACAAAAGCTACCCGGCAAGGTGTCCCCCACATTGCATTTGGTCTGGCCCTTATCTACTTGGTCTTAAGAAACAATTTACAGTAAATGGCACAAGTAAAAAGCAAGATAAAGAAAACTGTTCAGACCTGTCAGGGACAGATGACTAAGTCCAAAGCAAATTACGTTGTTCAGACAAAACAGTAAGTAATGAATCTTGTCTTTCTAACTGACACTTGAGACTTCCTGGATTACTACAAACTGTGCCTGTAAAGTCCATTTCAGATGCACCCTACCAGCTCTCTTCTGAGGCTTTCTAAGTATTCAGCAACTAGTAAATTCATGTGACATCTCCCTCCTTTCTTTTTGTGGCTCTAAGCAAGTAACATATATGAGATTTTTGAGGCCTTGATAGGCTGCCGCATATGAGTAGTCTGGTAGCCAACAAGATGTAAAACCTGAAATAATTGTTTTCAAATGTTCCCAATGCCACCCATCCAAGACATCAGAAAAATAAATACAGTAGCTCCTGCTGTAGCTTATTAAGTAATCTCTGCCAAGGAAAGAAGGTTGGAAGGCCTGTTGAATTGAGTCCCTCTTGTAGACTTCCCTAGCAAGCCAAGAAAAGTAATTGCTGCTTGCTGTCCTCTGCATGCCCTCAGACCTTCCTGTGTTCCTCCCATCTTCCAGTCATCATCAGTCATTGTCCTGGCTTCTCTTACCAGATGTTAAATTTTTAGATGTATCTGTGGCAGCATTGCTACAAAACTATTGCTGTACTGAAACCAGGGCATGATGAAGGAAGCCATTTATGGACATATACCTATGGCCGATTTGATCAATTTGGATCTAGATCAATTTATGTCTTAGCCACATCCTAAAACCTTGTATAGTTAAAATAAAGTAAGATAATGAGGAAGAGCCACAGCCATTTTTGTTTACAGGCAGTAACCATTAATAACAAAAGGTACATTAGTAGTGGACAGGCAATAATGGCAGCCACAGAAGGAGCAGGAGATGGAATAAAAGTCCTGATCAATAACTTGAGAGACTGAAGGGGGGGAGGGAGAGACAGTGGGAAGAACATCTTGGCCAGCTGTAACATTCTGCTGACCCTTTGCTTTTCTTGACCTGTTACAGGTTTAAGGCTTGGCTTGGCTGTGGCCAAAGTTGTGAGCCTTTTGGCTCTTAGCCAATGCATTTGAATGAAGCCGCTATTGAATCCCAGGCCAACCCAAAACATTTATTTATTTATTTATTTATTTATTTATTTATTTATTTATTTATTTATTTATTTATTTATTTAATGTATACCCCTCCTTTCCCCCCACTGGGGCTCAAAGCAGTTTACATTGTTCTCCTCTCATCTGTTTTGTCCTGGGCTGTGAGTCCTCCTGTGCTGGAATCAGAAGCAGACACTGTAGTTGAAGATCAAGAGAAACCAGAGATCATTCTGAGGAAAGACCAGCAGGCTCAGGAGATGCCTGACACTAAGGATGGGCATGAACCACGAAAATGCAGTTCAGTTCACGGTTCATAGCTGAACCGTGAACTGAACCAGGAGGTTTGTTCACAAACCAAACCAGTTTGTGGTTTGTGACGGAAAGCCCGAAAAATAGCTAAGCAATGGGGAGCAGCTTGCTTCCCACACTCAGATGGTTTGGGCTGTCTTGTGCAGTCCCTTTAAACTTTAAAGGGACAGCATAACACAGCCTGAAAACAGCTGAGAGGCAAAGAGGCACTCCCTGCCACTCAGCTGTTTTTGTGGCTTTCACAGGGAACAGAAAGCAGGGGTCTTAAGAAACCATCCACGAACCACTGTGAAGTGCCAGAAACTGTTTTAAAAATCACAAACTTCTGCTTGTGAACCATGAACAAGGAAAAATTCATGATAAATTTTGCTTCATGGTTCAGTTTGTGCCCATCCCCGCCTGACACCACTGGACCCTCTCCAGACCCAGAGCCCCTGGATCCTGAGGCCTCAGTTAAAGGGCCAACCCCTGAAGGCTTAGCTCCAGCATGCTGGAATCCAGGGCATCCAGCAGGGGCATAGCCAGAAAATTGTGGTTGGTGGAGTGTGGGTTAGGGCCAGATCCTGGACTTCTGGTTCCCTGAGTTTTCCCCCACCCAGTGCAAGTGACAGAGACAGCGGGCCCTGTGAGAAGGCTATTCAACAGTGAAGTTTCATTCTCACAGCCCATGTCTCAGCTACTAGACAGATCACTGTCTACATGCGAAAACTGCTTTGCAGGATTGCAAATCCAGCCCTGGCCAGATGAAGCCCAAGAACAAGTGGCAGTGCTTACCCTCCAGGATACCTAAGCCCTGGGATGATCAGGGAGCCTTCCATGTTCAACTTTTTCATATGGTTAGTTTGCTCCCTATGTGTCTGGACCCTGCACCCAACTACTGGATCTGTTTTGAGTCTTGCTACCTGAACTAAAACATCTTCACAATAACCCTGTGAGGTAGATTAGGTGGAGAGTGAGTGACTGGCCCAAGGTCACCCAGCAAGATCCCATGGCAGAGCAGGGATTCAACCAGGGTCTCCCAGATCCTGCCCAAACCTCTGACTACCACACCAAGCTAGCTCTCTTCTGTTGTTTCACTAATTGGTTGGCTTATTTATATTGCGTGGTTGTTGTGATCCACTTTGGGTCCTTTCATGTAGAAAAAACAAGATACAAATATTTAAAGAAATAAGAAAGCATTCAGTGGGATGGATATGAGCTTTGAAGTGTCCCTATTTCTGTTTTGGCCTCTTTGTTTCCTAATTTTGAATGGGTGTGGCTTGATAAGCCTGAATTGACCCAAAAGAATATATGCCATTTTCAATGTATTGTGACAATCTCTGTGTCTGTCCCTGTAATTGCTAAGATAATTGCTGATTTGAGCTCTTGTCATTTTTTGTATTGCTAACTTGTTCAGCTAGCTTATCTTTATTAGCTGGCAGAGATAAGCAGCTTCACTAACATTTGTGATTAATCGTCTTTCTTTTTTTAAGTGCCTGCTTTCCTGGCAGGGATATAGTTTTTCATATATCATATAAACAGACCACCAGTCTTTTGGCTGTCTGCTTTACTGTTGAGGGCCAATGAATGAGAATGACTCAGTTTGTGCTCTTAAAACGTTTTGTTGGTATTGCTATTTTGAAATCTGATGAGGTTTGAAGCTAGGGTGAAATCTCTCCCATCAGGAGATTGACTTTCTCTTTGACCATGCAGGCTGACTGTACAGGACAGCTCCTCTGAACATGAGCAGAGTGTACTTTCCTTATCATTGAATAATAGCAGAGAGAACTATACTCTGGAATAAAAGATGTGCTTTCTAGGAGAGGGACACGTCTTCCAAAGGATTGTAGTCCCTGTATTGCTCATTTTCTAAATCAGCCACTGCTTTTTTCAAAATGATACACCAGGCTATTGAGATTCCTGTTCCAAGTGTCATCCATGTGTTTTCCCCCCTCATCTGGTCACCCTGTCTGAGGCTGTGAAAAAAGCAGCAGAGAAGGAAGAGAAGTAAGATATGCCACAGGAGATAGGTGAGGCCATGGAACTCTGTTCCTGAATCCTGTTTACTGTTGTGAGGAGTGCCAAGAACAGGAGAAGGCTGAGCACCATTCCTCTTGGAACCAACCATGAGGGGCTGTGGCTCAGTGGTAGAGGCATGCAGAAGGGCAGAGGTTCAATGCCCATTATCTCCAGTTAAAAGGGACCAGGTACTAGGTGATGTGAAACCCCAAAGAGAGCTGCCATTCAGAACAGACAATGCTGACCCTGAAGGACCAATTCAGTACAAGGCAGCTTCATGTGTGTACATGTGTGGGAGAGTCTGTGTCTTCTCTGCTACCTGCTCCCTGTATGGGACAAAAGGTGAAGAGACCAAGCTCTTATTTTCAAGGATATATTTATTCTACCTCTCTGTTTTTCACTTCAGATGTTTCTGGTGATAAAAAGTACAACTTTTACCACTTAAATTTTCATCTGTCTGTATCCTATCCTTCCTCCAAGAAGCTAGAGCAGCATCCAGGTCCTCCCATCCTCATTTTATCCCCACAACAATCCAGTAAGGTAGGTTAAGATGACGAAGTGGCTCAGGGTCACTCAGCATCCTTCCATAACAGAGTGGGGATTTGAACCTGGGTCTCCCAGATCCAAATCTGGCATTGTAACTACTACACCACACTTTCCTTTGGACCATACTTGTAAGGTGAGCATGTTATACTGTATGCTCATATTGATAACATACTCTAAATTCATTTCTGGTTTGTTAATGAAGGAAAAGAGCAATGTTATGAATGTTCTATAGTAATTCCCCCCTCCCAACTTGATGACTAGTCCATCCAAGATACTAGGAACAGGACCTGTTCCTCTGTTACCTAAGCACCAACATGATGGGTGGGGGAGTTCAACCCAGGCAGCTTGTTACAATGTTACCATACCAAGGAATTGCAAGTTAACTCTACAAAAAGAACAAGGCTCTTTTTTGTTCTTTTCATTGTGTAGTTTTGTTGAAGTGTTGTGCAGCCTTGTTGTTGTGTGTTGGAGTTCTAATGACAACTTTTTAAATTGAAGGTGGAGACAGAGGTTCACCCAAGAAGAAATCTAATGGTGTATTCTTGTAGAATCTGTAGCTTTTGCACAGGCTGCTAACAAACACAGTCGTGTTCAGGCACCTGCTGAAATTTATGGTCTTATTTATGCTGACCATGGTTCTTGCTTGCAGGTTATTCCAACTGAAGATGTGATTGATTGTATTGGTGGTGTCACTTCAGACTACAATGTAGGCTGGCATCTACTCTCTCACGCAGAGCGAAAAGAATCTTACTAGCGCAGCTGACACTAATTTCTGCCTTTATTGGCAATCTCAGTAGAGAGGTCAAGGACTGAATAGAGGCACTACCTGAACCTCTCTCTTATCCTTAGAAGTGGTCATTCCTGGTCAGGGCTGCAGTATATTGAAGGATTATTGCCTGTACTCTACTGTACCTGCTCCATGGATAAATTGAGAATTTCAATCTTCAGTGCTGTCAATCCAGAAACTTTTATGAGGGATATAGCCACTCTAAAAAAATGTAAAGAAAGAAAACTGTTATTTATTGACTCTGTCAGAAGTTGCAGTAAACTCATTTTGGTTTTACATCTGTGTCACAACCTGCTTGCTCTGAGCTGCAGATGATACATTTGAGAGCATAGAAGCACGGGATGAGGGGGGAAATGTACATTGTTGCCATTTTTAGCTTTGTGTCATTTCACAGAATATCTGAATGTGACCCTCCATAAGTACTTCAAGCAGAGAGGCCCCCCCAAAGATGGAGTGTGCCAATCAGGTAACAAGATGTTCAGAATGTTATTAAGAAAGCCAGGGGTCTAAAATTACAAGGAAGTGCAGTGGATTGAGTACAGCTATCCACAGATGCAAGGACTGTAGGTTGTTCTTGCATTCTCACATAGAGGTTGTGATGCTGCACTGGGGAGAGAAAAAGGGTACAAGATCATTCTCTCCTTCCCCTTCTGTGAGCAGAGCTGAAAGGATAATTTCACAGCCTTCCCCCCGAAGCCTCCCAACCAGCATGGCTATCAGTCCGTGTTCCAAGGCCAGAAAGGACTTCTGCAGGAAGGGGAATACAGGAAATGCCTGTGTGATCATCTATATGTGACCCCTTGCCCAGCTGGTTCGGAGCTTCAGGCTTGGGTGTCACCAGTATGCTGATGACACCCAGCTATATCTGTTATTGGATGGCCACCTGGATGCCGCCCCACATAATCTGGCCATCGGTCTGGAGGCTGTGGTTGAAACAGAGTAGGCTGAAATTAAATCCAACAAAGACAGAAGTTCTGTGGCTTGGGGGGGGGATCTTCAGGATTGGGGCACAGACTATCAGCTCTTGATGGAGTGCCTTTGACACTGGCAGAATCAGTCAAGAGCTTGGGAGTGATTTTTGATCCCTCCTTAAGTATGGAGGCTCAGGTTGCTCAGACTGCCAAGCTAGCATTTTTTCAACTACACCAAGCTCAGCAACTGGCCCCTTTCCTGTCATGTCCTGATCTGGCCACAGTAATCCATGCGATGGTCACATCTAGATTAGGCTACTGTAACTCGCTCTATGCTGGCCTTCATTGGCAGCTTTCATGAAGAGGCTGGATTAATATTTGTCAGAGATGCTTTAGGCTGGTCCTGCATTGGGCAGGGGGTTGGACTACACGTCTATACTTGATCTTAGCCAAAAGGCCGAGAAGCGATGGACTAGATGGTCTGTATGGCCCCTTCCAACTCTATGATTCTATACCCATGAGATTGACCCAAAAGCTCCAACTGGTCCAGAATGCAGCAGCACAAGTCCTGAGGGGAACGTCATGGATGGCACATATACCTCCAGTGTTGCACTGGCTACACTGGCTCCCAGTGGAGTACTGAGTCAAGTTCAAGGTTTTGGTATTGAGCTCTAAGGCCTTGACCGGTCAGGGACCAATGCACCTATGGGACAATCTCCTCTGTTATGTCCCCAGGACAGCTTTGTGCTCCTTAGACAGCAATCTACTGATGATCCCTAGCCCTAAAGTCCTGCCCCCAAACTAATTGAACTCTCTGCCAAATTCCATCAGGGCCCTGCAGGATCTGGTGCAATTCTGCGGGGCCTGTAAAGCAGAGATGTTCCACCAGGCTTTTGGTTGCGGACAGCGACAGTTCCATCTTGGCTGGCACTCTTCCCATTCCTTGCTGTTTACATCTATTTTGCCCTCCTCCCCCTGTCCATTAAGTAGTCAGCAGTGGGAGTTGGAATGAGGATTAGTTATTCACCATCTGATTTCTACTGATGGACTGCTGAATCCAACCCACAATAAAATGTTGCTACCCCACATGCAATTACAGATTCAGGAAACTTTCCTTATAATTATGTTGTCAAAGACTTTCACAGCCGGAGTTCATTAGTTGTTGTAGATTTTCCAGGCCGTATGGCCATGGTCTTGGCATTGTAGTATCTGATGTTTCACCAGCAGTTGACACAGAGAGTACTCCATCAATTGACACAGAGAGTACTCCATCTTTCTGTGTTACACCTCTGAGGATGCCAGTCACAGCTGCTGGTGAAACGTCATGTACTACAATGGCAAGACCATGGCCATACAGCCCAGAAAATCTACAACAACTAATTTCCCAATAATTAATAAGGAAACCTTTGCTTCACCAAAAGTGGTATTACATGCTCCAAGATATAAGATTAGGATATAATATATGTAATATTTTCCCAGGGTAAGAGTTTCAAAAATTATTTAACATGGCTTTTTGGATCCTAGCTCATTGAAACAGGCTTGCTATTGTATATAGTGCTGGGTTATTGTTTGTTACTTTTATCCATTTGGATTGCTATCTTGCTTGCTGTTGCACAGTTCGTGTTTATTATGTGATTATTACTCAACAGAGGTGGGAATTAAAAAACTGAATGCATTACAGGGTTACCTGTAAAATGGTACAAAATCTTTTATTCTACCTGTATTGGTAACAATCATATTATTTTAACTATTTTATAGAAAACAAGTGGGGACGCGCAAGAAACTTGCAGCAGTACAGTTATCCCATTCCCCCCACCTTTGCTTCTTCCATTCTCTCCGAACTTCTCTCACTTTCTCCCTCCTGCCACCCTTTTTGTACTCTCTCTCTTCCAAGCCTATAACTTCTCTTTCTTTCTGCCCCTTATCACTTTATTTTTATTTTTCTGCCTCCCCACCTCATCATTCTTTCTTTCTCTTTCTGCCTCCCCCAACCTATCACTCTCCCTTTCCACTCCCTATTACTCCCCTGGCCTTCCACCTGCTTCCTCCCCCCACAGTAGCAGCAGTGGCAGCAGTGGCTCTCCAGGAATCACAATGGATCTCCCAAGTATAGAGACCAATTCTCCTTAGAGCTGCCAGCTCCAGGTTGGGAAATTCTGGGAGATTTGGGAGTGGACCCTTGGGAGGGTGAGGTTTGGGGATGGAAGCAACCTCAGCAGGGTATAATGCCATAGAGTCCACCATCCAAAGCCACCATTTTCTCCAAGGGAACTGATCTCTGTAAGCTGGAGAGCAGTTTTAATTCTGGGTGATCTCCAGCCCCCATCTGGAGGTTGGCAATCCTAGTGCCCCTGGAGGAAATGGCTGGTTTGGAGTGTGCAGGCTATGGCATTATACCCTTCTGACGTCCCTCCTCTCCTCAAACCCCACTGTTCCCAGGGTCCACCCCTCAAATTTCCAGGGATTTTACAACCTGGAGTTAGCAACCTTATCTCCTTCCCACCCAACTGCCAACCTACCTTTTATTTGCCACTCTGTCTTCAGCCTTCTCTCTCCTCACCCCTCCCCTGAAGCCTCTACCTAAGAAAACAGCAGTATTTTTCCACATAAGATACCAAAGCAGTTTGTCCTCTCTTCCTTTTTATCTACACAACAGCCCCATGAGGCAGCTTAGTCTGAAAGTATGTGACTAGTCCAAAATCACTTCCACAGCAAAATGGGCATCTGAACCTGGTTTCACAGACCCTACTCTGAAGTTTTAACAGCTAAAGAATACTGGCTTTCATAGAGTGGCTGCTGCTGAACAATAGCAAGAAGCCAGTCCTACTTGAGTCGGGCAAGTTGGGTAATTAGTGTATCAAGTCACCCAGAGGTTGCTGCCAGGCCAAGGGCTTCCAACCTCAAGGTGGGACCTGGAAATCCCCCAGAATTACAACTGAACTCTCTGTCCCTCTGGAGAAAATACCTGCTTTGGAGGGTGGACTCTCTGGCACTCCCCCATGCTGAGGCCTCTCCCCTCTCCCAAACCCTACAGTCCTCAAAGGCCATAATAAGGCTGGAAAGGGCCCTCTCCCTGATTTTTACTAACAGAGCCAAGCTTGGAATGCTGTTGTTGCCTAGCAACAGCTAGTGTTGCTTAAAGCTACAGGAACGCCTTTTATAATTTTTGGATTTTTTTAAGCTGCCCAGTTGGTTTTTGAGGTTTTTTTTACATCTCACTTTTTTCTGCAAATCTAAGACCATTTTCAGGTTCCTAGAAAGATCTGCTTTGCCTGTTCAAATCTCCAGTCACCAGATTTAAGTATCCAAAGATATGCTGACTTCACTTTTAGAAAATAAGATGTGACTTTAAAAAAGATTTCTGGAGGGATGTGGCCCTCTCCCTGGTGATAGAAGTTTTAAAACGTTTTGGCTGTAGACACATTTCAGTATGTATAGACTCTGTAAAATGTCAATGGATCTATGACTATGATGTAATTCCCTTTGTTGATTTGGCATGTAATATACCAATAAATTGCACCTACTATACTGTACAAGTTCCATAGCTGTGAAAGAATCATTGCCATGTCATGTCACAGTTTATACATCCCCTGGCTATTTCCCCCCCTGTCAGAAACAGCTAAATGTCAATATGCAATCAGTCCCATTTATTGTTGTTTTTAACCTAAAAATTTTAACAGCTGATACAAGAATAAAATGGCATATGGTGTTGTCTGTGCTTCCTTTGTATCCCTATTTATCTTTGCCCTGGGAATGCTAGATGGTTTATGACAACCTGGCTTTTGGGTTTACGTGCTGTTGAATATCTGTGTGGTCATTTTATGAGTGAACAAAAGCAGGGAGAAGTGAACATTTTCCCTCCATGATAATTTATTGTCAGCCTGTACACTGTAGTCTGCTTGCAAATGGGTTTGAAATATTATCAGACACAGTATTTACCAACAGCTTTCTCTCAATATGTGAATAAGTAAGTATCCATACCTAAATATTGCATGTTTTGTGCTGATACCCGAGCATAATAGGCATTATTTTTAGCAACTCTTTTTCTGGAATATATGAGCCTAACACTAAGAAGCATTTATTTGTAATACTCCTAATTTATGTCGGAAAGATAAGAAGTGGTGGTAACAATTTTCCTGGAAGTCCAGCCATACCAAAATAGATCACAGATGTCATGTAATTATCTCTGCTAAGATTTATTTTATTGATCTAAAAAGCCATAAAGAATTTATTTATGTAAATCCATATATAATGATTTCTTAAAGTCTCTTACTCAACCTTGTACTTACAGTTTATCTACCTCAAGTTCTTTTTTTCCTTGCTCAAACACATTCTGATAAAGTATTTTGACACAATTGCATCATCAATAAAGTACGGTTGTACTTAAAAGGGTTGTATGCCAAACATTGTTAAAGGGGAAGATTCATTCACGAAATATGAAATACATCCAAGGTGGTTGCTGTCAAGTGGATCAGGGTACTAGAATCTTAAATGGCAATAGATGCCCCATATCATTTTGAGGCCAACATTATATAAGATCTATCATACAAAGTTTCCTTGAAATTGCATCTACAGACAGCTGTTCCATAGAGAGGTCCAGTTGTGTGTTGAAGTCAACCCCATGTATTAGTACCATCACTTGACTTTCCTATTTCTGCCCAAACAGCTTACAGGTAAGGCTGGTAGCACTTCAAAAGCAAACAATCTGACTGTACAAAACAATCCATTGCATACAACATATAAATGGTTCTGTAAAGTACTGGGTTTGCCGCATGGAAGACTCGAACTACAACATGTGTTCAGATGCTTTTATTGTACTTCACACACTAAACAAGGAAAACGGCCCTGCAAGGCCAACTATATACACTCCTTCTAGCATACCCAGGTCCCAATTGGAAGGTTTGAATTTCCCACCAAGGTTCTATTGGTGGACTCGAGGTGGACTAGGATCCTTGGTCCCCTTTGTGTTTGGGGACTAAGCTCCTGCTTAGCCGTGGACCCCTGGTGGTGGTCCAAGTACATAATACCCCTCCCTCCTTAGTTCCACTCAACCTATGTCACATAGTCCTGCAGATAGGCGGGGGGGCATGTGCTCTTGTTGGGAATGCCGGGGTGCTGACGTGAGGTTGTTTATGGCTGCCTCCGGCTGGCTGACCATGTCCGGTTGCAGCAGGGGCAGCGGCTGCTCCACAGTTTCTGACAGTGTAGCTGGGGGCTTGACCAGTGGGTGTTCCTCTGTGCGGGGGGGTTCAGCCCAAGTGCTGGCCTGTGGGGTGTCAAGTCTTGGTCCCTCGAGCTGGGGGGGGGTGCACTTCAGCCTCCAGTTGCTGCCTAAGTTGATCAATATGCTTCTTTAGTAGTTGGCCGTCCTCTGTAGAGACCTCATAGGATACTGGGCCAGTGACTCGGATAACCCTTCCTGCGATCCAGGTGGGGCCCCTCCCAAAGTTCCAGATGAACACATGGTCACCTGGGAAGAACCCCCAGGGCACATCCCTCTGTTCTGTCAGCCTCCTTGAGTCAACAGTTCCGTGGGACAGCACCTGGTGGCAGGGTTGGGTGTTGTCCTCTGTGTCAGCAGGAAGCAGGCGAGCCAGAACTCCCAGTCCCCGTCCATGATCCAGCTGAGGGCTTCCTTCGCCATGCGGACCATCCTTTCCGCTTGGCCGTTGGTCGCGGGGTGGAAAGGCACCAATCTTACATATCAGATCAGGTTCCTCTGGAGGAAGTCCTGGAACTCCGCCGCCCCGTTGTCAGTCCCCTTGTCAGTCCCGTTGTCAAAGACTATCGTGTCCGGCAGCCAGTGGGTGGAGAAGATCCGGCAGAGTGCTCGGATGACAGCCTTTGCGGAGGTAGTGGATACAGGGCTGATCTCCAACCATTTGGAGTATGAGTCTACTGTTACTAAGAATATCAGCCCCTGGAAGGGCCCGGCAAAATCTATGTGTAACTGGGACCAAGAATTGTGTGTTGACTCCCACGGCTGTGGGGGTGCACTTGGTGGGTTTGGGTGGACCACCTGGCAGGTCTGGCATCTCTTCACCCAGGCCTCAATCTTGGTGTTGACTCTCGGCCACCAAACGTAGCTCCAGGCCATAGCCTTCATCCTGACTATCCCCAGGGGTTCCTCATGGAGAGTAGTGAGGACTCATTGTCATAGAGCAGGGGGAACCATGACCCAGTAGCCCCACAGGAGACACCCCTTGAGAGCCAACAACTCGCGCCTATGGGTTGCAAAAGCTGTGAACTGGGCCACCCCCTCATCACCCAGCCCAAGACCTGGGAGAGGAGGGGTTCATGGGCTGAGTGGGAAGCAATGTCCGCTGCTTGAAGGGGCAGCTTGGGGAGCCCCTCGATCACCAGGATAGGGGCAAGATTGGCATCCCTGGAGGGAAGGGGCAGTCTGCTGAGGGCATTAGCATGCCCCATCACCTTGCCCAGGCAGTGTTCCAGGCGGTAATTGTAGCTGACCAAGAAGAGAGAACTATAGAGAACCTGGGGTGAGAGCACCTGGGGGGGCTGTTTGTCCACTGCAGATAAGTTGAGGAGTGGCTTGTGGTCAGTTACAATCATGAAGAGGTGCCCGTACATAAAGTTATGAAACTTTTTCACCCCTGCCACTATCGCCAAGCCCTCCCAGTCTATCTGCACATAATTGCGCTCGGCGACTGTCAAAGTCCATGAGTAGTAGGCCACGGGAACCTCTCGGCCGTCAGGAAGAAGGTGGTCCAGGACCACGTCAACGCTGTAGGGGGAGGCGTCGCACGCGAGGACTACAGGCAGGCACTCATCAAAGTGCACCAGCACCTCATTCAAGATGAGAAGTGCCTTGACCCCCTTGAATGCCATCGCCTCCCTTGGGCCCCAAGACCAGGACACTGATTTGTCCAGGAGACGGTGAAGGGGCTCCATGATGGCTGACTTGTGTGGCAGAAAGGCGTGATAAAAGTTCAGGAGCACTAAGAACACCTGAAGTTCTGCCTTGCTAGACAGCGTAGGGGCCTCCATGATGGCCTTGACCTTGATCCTTGCTGGATGGAGGCCCGAAGCATCGACCAGGAACCCCAAGAAATCCACCTCTGGGACCCCAAGGAGGCACTTCTCCCTCTTTACTTTGAGACCCACTGCGGCGAAGCGGAAAAGGACAGCGTGGAGGTGGGAGGCAAAATCATCTGGGGTGGCCATGGCAATGAGGATGTTATTGAAAAATGGCATGACCCCAGGGATCCCTTTCAATAAAGGGTCCATCAGTTGCTGAAATATCCCCAGGGCCACACTTACGCCGAACTGCAGCCACCTAACCTTAAAAGCTTCCTGGTTGGTTACAGTTGTCTGGGCCATGGCCTCATCCACTGGCAGCTGTTGGTACACCTGCGCGAGATCCAACTTGCCAAAAATCTTTGCCCCTGCTAAGGAGGCTAACACATGACTCATGACCGGGACAGGGTAGGCATGGTCGTGGAGGGCCTCATTCAGCATACATTTATAGTCCACGCAGATGCAGATGTTGCCTTTGAGCTTGATGGGGGTAACAATGGGGGTCTCCCACGGCACATGGGAGACCAGTTTGAGGATCCCTCATGCTACTAAGCGGTCCAGTTCCACATCGATTTTCGGTCGCAAGGCAAGTAGGGCGCTGCGGAACCGCATGCAGATGGGGGCAAACTGGGGGTCAAGTTGCAATGAAACAGCGGGTCCCTTGTAACAACCCAGAGCTCCATCAAATACCATGGGGAATTCCCTGCAAACCTTGGCAAAGTCCTGCGGCACACATTTATTCACCCCCCTACCATAATGCTCAATGGTGCAAACCACGCCCGCCCCAATAAGCTAACTAAATTCCCCTCCACAACAACCAAGTCCAGGAAACTCTCAAATCACCGGTACTTCATCCGGAAAGTCCCCATGCTCTGTATTGGAACCGAGTTCTTCTGGAAGTCCACCAAGTTCAAAGGCAAGGGCCACAGGTGGGGCCCACCTTTTGGGCAAAGTCTGTGCAGCGTTTCCACAGATATGATAGAAGCTGCTGACCCAGAGTCCATTTCCATTGAGCAGGGGGACCCCTCGATTGTGACCTGGACCTGGAACTTTGGGGTTGCGGGCAAGTTGGGGAGGTGTAGTACCTGTAGTAAGGGCTGGCTGGTCAGGAGGTAGAGACCATCTGTGTCCTCAGTGGCCTAGTAGTGCACAGAGGTCTGGCGGTGTGGATGCAGCTGGGAGGAATGATTCTGGTTACCCTTGGACCTGCAAATGTGGGCAAGGTGTCCTTGTTTACCACACTTGTGGCAAGAGGCATCACAGGACCTCTCAGCAACTGGCACATATGGAAAAAACCGGTGGCAGTCCCTGAGTGCCCAAAGACTCCAGTGGTTGCTGGTGGCTTCCAGCAGTTGGGGTTGTGGATGAGATGGATGTCCTCCTCATCTGAGTTCTCAGGCGCCGGGTCGGGGAGTACAAGATGGGACACTGCTGGTGGTCAGTCACGGTGGGAGGCCTCATGGGCAATGGTGAGATGTAGGGTCTCATCGAGGTTGATGGTGGTGTCTATCATCCTCCACCAGAGCTTCACATCACTAATTCCCCAGGCAAACTGGGTCATGAGGTTCTTCTCCACTTTAGTGAATTTGCACTCCATGGCATGTTGGCGCAGCATGGCCAGTAAGGCTGCGGCCATCCCACCAGGCTTCTGGATGTGCCCCTGGAATTCCATCTGCTTGGCCAGCATCATTGGCTGGGGCATGAGATACCTGGTCAGGGCATCAATGATTTCCTCATACGTGCACTCGAGGATTGCCTTCGGGGCCAGAACGCTCTTCACAAGCTGGATGGTGTTCACAGCACAAGAGCTGAGGAGGACAGCCCTTCTCTTACCTGCATCAGTCACTTCATGGTAGGTGAGCAAGCAGGTAAACTGGTCCGTCTATGAATCCCAAAGCTCGGGATGAGTGGGGTCAAAACCTTCTCAGTGTCCCGGAGCGGAGTGGGGAGTGGGGTTTAGGATTGCTGGGCGCGATGCGGTGCTGCTCAGGAGCAGTGCGGGTCGTGGTGGCTTCCTCTGGAACATTGCTCAGTGCTGTGCTGGTTGGAGAGTCAGGCCTGCTCATTGGGATCCCATCCTCATCGCCATTGTAAAGTACTGGGTTTGCCGCATGGAAGACTTGAACTACAACATGTGTTCAGATGCATTTATTGCACTTCACACACTAGACAAGGAAAACGGCACTGCAAGGCCAACTATATACACTCCACCCGGCATACCCATGTCCCCATTGGAAGGTTTGAATTTCCCAACAAAGTTCTATTGGTGGACTTGAGGTGGACTAGGATCCTTGGTCCCCTTTGTGTTTGGGGACTAAGCTCCTGCTTAGCCGCAGACCCCTGGTGATGGTCTGTGTACATAACAGGTTCCATGTGCTGTCCATTTTAAGCTGGTTTAGAAAAGGATACAATCTATTCATTGAAAGCCAGTTTGGTGTAGTGGTTAAGTGCATGGACTCTAATCTTGGAAAACCAGGTTTGATTCTCCACTCCTCCACTTGCAGCTGCTGGATGACCTTGGGCAAGCCATAGTTCTGTCAGAGCTATTCTTGAAAGAACAGTTCTTGAAAGAGCTCTTTCAGCCTCACCTACCTCACAAGGTATCTGTTGTGGGGAGGGGAAGGGGAAGGAGTTTGTAAGACTCTCTGAGACTCCGAGTGAAGGGTGGGGTATATATTCAATCTCTTCTTCTTCTTCTTCTTCTTCTTCTGAAATAATACAGTACAATCCAGAATAAATTAGGCATGTTTACAACCTACAGAAATCATAGGACTGCAGCATAACTACCCTTCTCAGTAGTGAAACATGAAAATTGAATTGAAGGGAGGTAGTCCTATTATATAAGCACAAAAAGGAATTATATGGCACCTTACAACAATGGACTGGATCCATCCAGTTTTTCCATTGTTGAAGGAGTATTTATTTGATCCCCTCAAAGGCTGTGCTGGAGATTATGGGTTCTCCATGGACAAAAGCAAGATGATATGGGTGGGGGTTGTAGAAAGAACAGTAATCAGGTGATATGGAGTCAAAAAGCTGATTTGATCCAACCTAATCATCAGAACCTCAGCACTGAAGTTTAGTGTCTTGTTATGCAGGTTAATTCATGCCTGTGAGGAAGTCTGTTGTAGTGAGAGGTCATGAGAGCTTCAGCTTGGCCACCTTCACAGGTCAGCCTGGGATAGTTGGTTAATATAGCAGAGTTTTGCCCAGCTGTAGTAGTGTGATACTGAGCACAGTAAATAGATCTCCCAAGAAGTATATTGAAAAAAAGGTAAACTTACATTTATTCAAGTAGATCCAGTTCACATACAGGTTGCAGTCTAAAGGAGAGAGAGAAGTCTAATCTAATTTATTTAAAGAGTTCTTTCCCAATCACAAATGGCCAGCTTGGCCAGCATCATGTGTGTGGGGGTACGAGGGCATTGTCTCTACAAGAGAGACCTGCAGAGACATGAGTCTCCGTGGAAGGCCATGTGCATAGAGAGAGAGGGCAAAGTGAGAGAGGAGGGGTCAGAGGGCAGTTCCCAGGTCAAGACAAAGAGAGGCATTCCACTCAAGGAGATAGCACCTATACACCCAATGTCCAGGCATGCTGAGTTGCTCACTCCAACACCTGGCACACGGCTTAAAAATAGTTCTGCGGCTGTCCTTTGCCATGTCTAATCCCAGGGAAGTGAGAAATGAGAAGGAAATTCATGAGAGAACAATATTTCTGCAACCAATCCAAAAAGAGAACAAATGTGAAATGTAGAGAGGCCCTGACTCCCTGTTTCCTAGAGGCAATCACATCTGTATAGAAAGCAATTTAAACTTTCAAAAATACCCTTCTCTCTCCCATGATTCAAACATGCAAGAAATCACACTGACATTGTATTTTCTTCTGTAGACAATAAGGTAAGATGCTTTACATCATCAAAAAGATAAAACTGTAAAGTAGAACTACTTCAGATTACTGCACAGGCCCAGCTCTAAGAAGTGTTTCTCTCCTTCACTTGAGAGAACCACACTCTTTTCTTTGTGTTGTTTTAGTTAAAGATTCAAACAGGTAAGAGACTCTGATTCACACAATCCTGTTTACTTTGAACTAGTGCTAATTAGATACCAATTTCAGTCTGAATGTGTCAGACAAATTAGATTGCTCTTCCCTTTCGATGTCATTCCCTCCCCCCCCAAAAAAAAGTTAATGCAAACACATGGTAGCAACAAAAACAAAAAAAAAAAATCAAGACAAATCCAGGATTAAATTGCTATACATTTAATGAACTTCCTTCCACAGAGCTTTGCTAGCAGTCCCTTGCTTCCCAGTTTTTCTACTTTTTTTAATCCTACTCTTTCTAAACCTGTTTTCCACCAATGGTTTGCTTTCATTGTTGCCAGTCTGAAATGCCTGTCTCTTTTCCCAGTTCTCTGTCCACTTCACCGTTTGGGGCAGGGTTGTTGTTGGTGATTCCTTTAAAAAGAAAAATATTGCATGCCAGTGTTCTAGCATTAGACCACGTATGCACTGAACAAACTGTCGTGGCTAGTTAGAAGACCTGAAACAAGCAGCCTTGTTGCCTTGTTACCTCATGGTACACTGCCTAGAGAACATCTCAGCACCATGCCGGGCAGCCATTTTCAGATTTTGTGTTCAGTGTGCAGGCAGGTGAGCTAAGGGGGTGGTGAGTGACTTGGCAACCTGACAAGCCTGGGGGGGGGTTGATCTCCACTGACCAAAGAGTTGCCCATGTAGTGTATGATTCACCCTCCACCCACACTTTCTGTGAACACAAATAATAAATGGAGCATAAACATAGCAAAATTCTTTACTGAGGAACAGAACAGGACCAGTGTAAGGGTGCTTTGAAGAACCTCAACAATTGCCTTCCAAATCACTGTTCCCTTAGCCCTGCAATAGACTATGGCCCAATCTGCATCTAGCATTTGCTCTGCTGTCTTACCAAATCCACACTGGAACAGAAATCCCCATCAACATGCATGCCACTTTCACTTTGATTGAGTGTCACATTTTATGGCAGTGTCCAGACTGCATGTTGCTTTCACTTCGTTTGATCTCTGGTTTTATTGTGGTTGTCTGCATAGATTTATGGCTGTTTTATGGCCATTCACGGATGACTCTGCAGTACGGTGTTGGCCTGGAGTAGTTGAATGTGGTTTCGAACTGCATCTTTTTCTGTTCCAGTATGGGTTTGGTAATAATGCTAAATGCAGATTGGCCCTATAATCATAGCTATGCTGAATTCTTTCGCTGCTGTCCATAATTCGAAGGCAACGGAAGGGCAGCACAGCCAATCAAAACAACCACTCTAATGAAGGGAAGCAGCTAACCAATCAAAAGAACAGACCTGTAGGCAAGCTACAATTTGCTGGTGGGCTTTGAGGGAAGTAACTTCATAAGCCAATGGAGTGTTAAATTGCCCCATCATGCCAGTGTAACAGTGCAAGTGCAAAAAAAGGAGAAAAAAAGCCCCAAACTTGGAAGTTCCACATAAAACAGACAATGTGGAATGATTACCCCAATCACACTATCATCAGAGGCACTCCGGGGGGGGGGATCCAGTTCAGGACTGCAGTCTGGAAGATGCCTTTGTTTGACTACTGACTATTGTTTGCTGAGTATTTGTTTCATTATATTGGATTATT
This sequence comes from Gekko gecko, assembly GCA_029375565.1. Taxonomy (NCBI): domain Eukaryota; kingdom Metazoa; phylum Chordata; class Lepidosauria; order Squamata; family Gekkonidae; genus Gekko; species Gekko gecko. The sequence goes on from JAPDNY010000009.1 coordinate 46,828,794, forward strand.
TTGTATTTTTAGCCTTGTACTACTACTTTCTATTTAAATAGAATAATTTTCATTTTATATATTTTTAAAAAATACAGAGAGTCAGTATGGGGAATTGTTAGACTGTTACGTTAAGACAATTGAGATCCAGGTTCAAATCCCCACTCATCCATGAAACTCATTGTGTGATCTTGTGCCAGTCACTGTCTCTCAGTTTAACCTATGTCACATGTGTGTCAGAGGATGAAATGGGACAGCAGATCACAGTATAAGTTGCTCTGTACAACATGCCTTGGAGGAAGGGGATAGCTAAATGCAGGGGTCATTTCCTGCCAGAGCGCACTGGAGCAGCACTCCAGCAGTAAAAAGCCCAGCAAGCCCTGCCCCCAGCAGCCCTCAGTTGAGCCACAAGGAGTGGGAAGCAGCAAGGTAATTTGGAGGGCTACCCCTCCACCCACCACTGCTGGGCTAGGGAAGGCCTTCCAAGGAGTGGGGAGGCATTTAAATGCCTTTCTGTGCCTTCCCCTGCCTGCCAAAGTGGGGGGGCTTAATCGGGTGGGGGGTGAGCCAAGGGCACCCAGGGTGCCTGCAGCCTGGCTGGAGCAGGGGTGGCAATGGGGGCTTGATGGGGGTAGACCAAGGGTGCCCAGGCCGTTGGCAGCTTAGCTGCTTCAGTGGGGGGGCTTGCTTTTGGTGGGGAGTGTGTGTGTGTGTGTGTGTGTGATGTGTCTCTGTGTTCCTCTGTGTCTCTCTCTGTCCCTCTCTCTGTGTTTGTGTGTCTCTCTGTTTTGTGTCTCTCTCTGCCCCTCTGTGTGTGTGTCTCTCTCCCCATCTTGTCTCTCTGTGTGTCTCTGTTCCTCTGTGTTTCTCTCTGTCCCTCTGTGTGTGTGTGTCTCTCTCTGTTTGAAGAAGAAGAAGAGATTGGATTTATACCCTGCCCTTCACTACCCAAGGGAGTCTCAGAGTGGCTTACAAACTCCTTTCCCTTCCCCTCCCCACAACAGACACCCTGTAAGGTAGGTGGGGCTGAGAGAGCTTCTGACAGAAACTGCTCTTTTTCAAGAACAGCTGTGCCAGAACTATGGCTTTCCCAAGGTCATCCAGCAGGTGCAAGTGGAGGAGTGGGGAATCAAACCCGGTTCTCCCAGATTAGAGTCCACGCACTTAACTCTCTCTCTGACTCTGTGTGCGTGTGTGTTTGCCCCTCTCTGTCTCTCTCTCTGTCCCTCTCCATGTGTGTGTGTGTGTCTGCCTCTCTCCTGCTCTGTTTCTCTGACCCTCTCTCTCTCTGCCCCTCTGTTTGTTTGTGTGTGTGTGTCTCTGCTCCTTTGTCTCTCTGACCCTCTCTTTCTCTCTGCCACTCTGTGGGAGCATTCAGATGCTCCATTTGAACCACTTTCGGCACGCTTCAGGAGTGGATTTTATGTGCACGTTCACACATCCAACATCTGTGCACTGTCCCCAGCCATCACTTCTGGATCAAACCCCCTTAAAAACGGAGTATTTTGATACCACTTACCCAAGTGGTGTTTTCCTGATTCTCCGGTTCTAGCCACACTTTTGTGATGTCTGATCGCTCCTGCAGTGTCGAGCTACTTCTGGGTGCTTCAACCCCCTCCCCTCTTGAAAGCTGCCTCGGAAGCCTCAGGCTTCCACTTTTCATCCACAGTTTTTTCTATGCCTTGGCGATGTGCGCATAGGCAGAGCTCCGCTCCTAAGTTAATAAAAGCAAAGTTTAAATGGTGCCTAGTTCTAGCATTTAGATGAGTTCAGGATCTCACGGAGGCCAGTTTTGGGGTAAAAGTTTAAAGGAAAGTATTCATTTAAAGATTAAAGGGAAGTGTGGAAATTGCTGTTCTGCACACACACGAAAATTTTAGTTCTACAGATGGCTGTCTGTGTGCATGCTCAAATTAAGAGGGGGGAAAAACCACCGATGCATGCTCCCATGTGTGGACGGTGGGGAGCGATGTGGCTGCGCAGCAGTCCAGAACAAGGAGGTGAGTGATCACAATTCTCCAGGTAAAAAAAAAATGCATTGGGACCGAAGCAATTTACACCGCTCCCAGCACACTGTCTGAACGCACCCTTCGTGTGTGTGTCTCTCTGTTTCTCTCTCTCTGTACCTCTGTGTGTTTGTGTGTGTGTGTGTGTGTGTGTGTCTGCCCCTCTGTCTGTCTCTCTATCTTTGCCAGTGGACTCAAACTTTGTTAGACAAGACAGGCAGACAGTATTATTTTCTTCTTCTGCCTTCCCTTGGTGTGAAATATTTAGACGATGGTAAAATGCAGATTTTTTTGTGTGGATTTAAGTGACTTTCTGTGGCTGGGGCCATGTGGTTGTTGTCTCTAGATGAGGCTGAATGAGGGCAACATGACTAAAGGTTCCAGAAAGTGCAAAGTGCACAGCCCCAAGGGTTTTGTCAGGCCTTTTTCTTACGCAACAACAAAAATGTGCAAGTTGCAGCTGACCAATGGTGACCTCGTAGTGATTTTTAAGGCCTGAGATGTTCAGAGGTAGTTTGCCATTGCCTTCTTCTGTGTCACAGCCCTGGGTTTCCTTGGTGGTTTCCCATCCAAGTACTAACCAGGACTGACCTTGCTTAGCTTCAGAGGGTCTGACAAGATTGGGCTAGTCAGGGCCATCCAGGCCAGGGCAACAACAGAATGCTGACACTTTAAGGACGACTTAATTGGGATGGTCACTGCATTTCAAAGAGGGTCAGGTTAATTATGTCTTCAATGGGTCCTTTAAAAAGAATTTTGTCAAAGAGGTACCAGAAGTCTGTTCTGGCATGTTCCTCCAGAAAAAAAGCCCTGGGAATTGTCTTGCTCACAGCAACAGGCAAAGCTTAGCTTGTATTCACGTGAAGAAGGCAACTTGGTATTTAATGTTATTATATGTGTAATGTGTGTTACTCTGTTTTAGGCACACCTCTCTCTCAAGGGGTCAGGTTATTCATAATTTACTAGAGAAGGGAGGATGTCTTTTCAAGATAGTAGATCTGCTAGCCCTGTGAAACATGGAACATGCAGAATGTGTACCACTTGCTGGAGTGTTTGCAAGTGACTGAAAGAGAAACTTGCATGAGATTGTGGCTTTTCTTCCATTATTAAAAGTTTTTGCTGAGCATATAAAAAAAAGCTGCGATCTTGCAGAAGTCCCATTCTCTAATGTCACATTGTTCATACAAGTAGACCATTAATTTGAACAGGTTTTTTGCAATAATTTATTTTTCATTTAACTATACAGGTACATTGGTGTGATAAGAATGTAACTTCCTTTTACAAAACAAACCAACACCACTCATATATAGTAAATGTAAAAGTTCCCTTGCTTGAAAGCCAGTCGAATCTGACTCTAGGGTTGTGGTGCTTATCTCCATTTCAAAGCCGAAGAGCCAGCACTGTCCGAAGACGTTTCCGTGGTCATGTGGCCAGCATGACTAAACACCAAGGCACACGGGATGTTGTTACCTTCCCACCGAAGAGGTACCTATTTATCTACTTGCAATTTCTTGCTTTCGAACTGCTAGGTTGGCAGGAGCTGGAACTAGAGACAGGAGCTCACTCCGCCATGTGGCCACTCGGGTCTCAAACTGCTGAACTACTGACCTTCCACAGCCTGCAGTTCAGCATCTTAACCACTTGAGCCACTGCAGCTCCTTATATAGCAAAGGTCACTGCTAATTTGCCCTTCTAAGGAAACTGGACTTTAAAAAGCTGTACCCAGGAGGCTTTGTATAGCAACTATCACAAAAATAAACAGCAATACTAACTTGATCTGTATTTTCATGCTCATTGTAGGATAGCTTCTGATGATGTCAGGGGGTGTGGCATATGCAAATAAGTTATGCTAATGAGTTATGCTAATGCGCTCCTGCACCTCTTTTTCTACAAAATGACCCCTGGCTAAATGTATAAATATTTGTGGTGCCTGAAGACATGGGATATATAAGGATTAGTGTTAACTTCTGGCATTCCCTCTCCTTCAGTTCTGCACTCCTTCCCTCCCATGACTTCATCAGGTAGCCGTACTATTTTAACTATGTTCCCTCTTGTTAATTATCTTGAGAGTTGTATTCTTGAAATCATTAAGCTAAACACCACTGAATATGCAAGTCTGGAAAAATATCTAGGGCTTACACAAGTGCTCAGCCAAATGAAGTTGCATATATGATCTAAGAGCTAGACAATAAGCTTAGTATTCAAATATGATACCAGAGGATCATAAAGCTTCAGATCTTGTAAGATGCAGAGTCTTTCCAATCATGATAGTTCTGTAACTAAAACTTTTTCTCAAAAAAAAATTACTTCAAATAACCTGGCTGAACAATTGTGTCATGATTACTCACAAGTAAGCCCTACTGGATGTAGTGTAGAGATGCCAGCCTCCAGGTGAGACCTGGGGGTCCCCCCAGAAGTACAGCTCATCTCCAAACTACAGACATGAGTTCCTGTGGAGAAATAAGTTATGGGGGGGGCTCTATGGCATTGTACCCCATTGAGGTCCCTGTCCTCTCCAGACTCCACCCCCAAATATCCAGGAGTTTCCCAACCTGGAGCTGGCAACCGAACTCCCCACCACCCACCGGTGTCCAGGGAGGACTTGGCAACCCTAGTTCAGTGGGTCTTTAATTGGCCTTGCTGTCAATTCAGCATGTATATAATTGCAACCTTAAAATGTTTTTGTTCCTGAAACAATCTGTTTGTTAAAACTACAGTGAACCTTACCCTTGTTGTATCAATAATATATCTGAAAATCCTGAAGTGATATGAATGATCATTTACTTGCCATTTCCTATTTGTGTTAAAAGAACACTTGCAAGACTGGTGCTAGCAAGCTCCTTGTCCATACTGATTTGCTGTTCTGAGAAGTAGGTTTTTTCGATAGTCAAAAATCTTGACCTCCCACTGACAGGGTTATAAAAGCAATATACTGTGTGGCACGGAGAAAGATAGTCATAGATTTTATCCTTCATGGAGGTAAACCTAACAGCGATTTAAACAAAAATATATTAGCAAATCAACTAGCAGCTGAGCAGCCAAAGACTTGACTGCTCAAATCAATATGTAACATCACCTCCCATAGATTCCTGCCCTCTACTTTGTGTTTCCACAACCTTCAGCTCTTTCCTTAGGTCTACCTCTTTCCATACCAAGCCAACAGAACTCCTCCTGTCCCTAAGCAATGAGTGCAATTTGCCATCAACATTGTCCATGTCCCTCTTCCCTTCAAGCTGCATGCATCTTTCAGATCCCTGCTTCTCAGGTAGACAGCTATTTCATTGTGTTGGGCAGAGTTTTGTGTAGTGGTTAGGAACACAGACTCTGGAAGAACCAGGTTTGATTCTTCACTTCTCCACATGCAGCTGCTGGCATGACCTTGGATCAGTCACAGTTCTCTCAGAGCTGTTCTTGAAAGATAAGTTCTTGAGAGAGCTCTCTCAGCCCCACCTACCTCACAGGTGTCTGTCATGGGGAGGGGAAGGGAAAGGAGCTACTCTGAGACTCTCAGGTAGTGAACAATGGGGTATAAATCCAAACTACTACTCCTCTTCTCCCTACTAAATACTTGCAGCTTACCTACCCTTTCCAAACACTTAGAAGAATACAGGACATATGGTATCCAGCATTTATCTTTTTAGAAATTATCAACACCCCCTGCACTGCCTTTCCCAGCATATTGCAGGATGCCGTTGTCCTCCACAACAGTATATCCTTATTTGTTGTATTGAAGGTGCTTGCCAGCCTTCTTGCAGCTACTACCACTTCAGAGCTGCTGCCTCTTCCTCCTGTTCCCTCACCAGAGAATCATGTTGATGGCTAGCAAATCATATGTAATAGCACATGAAGCAGCCAATCATGAGGCAAGACAACATAATGCATGATGTGCACAGCACATCACGAAGTCGCCTAGGAAGCATGGTGATTTTTTCACACGTGTGAACCATGACTCCCAAGCAAGAGTACAAAAATGCTTATGTGCAAACTATTTGTAATCCAATTTAGAACATGTTGTCGAAGGCTTTCAAGGCCAGAGTTCATTAGTTGCTGTAGAGAGTACTCCATCTTTCTGTGTTATGCCTCTGGATGCCAGTCACAGCTACTGGCAAAATGTCATGTCCTACAATGCCAAGACCATGGCCACACAACCTGGAAAATCTACAGCAACAATTTAGAACAGTCAGCAAAAAGTGAATAGGATCCACATGTTCAAAAGTGTGGTTGATAATTTACAGTCAAGTCACAATTCATAAAAAAGAGATATTACTTATCATTACTTCAGTAGTTAAAGAAAGGAGACCAGAAGTAGCCCAGCAAAAGAAGCAGCTCTGCTGAGATGTGGAGCTTTATGGGAATAAAAAATTGATGCACATCTTGCTGGGAGGTTTAAAAGTGGTGCAGACTAATAATATTTCTCTCTTACCAGTTAGAGAACTGTGGAGAATAACAAGGTTTTTCTGTTTCCTTTCCCCCTTCCTTGGTGATACATCTCCTGTTTATTATGCTAAGGGTCAATGCCGTGAACACAAAAAGAAGATTGGAAGTGGATTGTTCTAAATCATTATCTAAAACCCCAAGCAGCTCTCATGGAAGTTAATATGCAAGTTCTGGTATGCAGAAAGAGAGCTTTCTTTCCTGGAGAATTTCTGCTCTAGAAAGACAGATGGAATCAAGAAGCACAACTGGTGTAAACTGACAGATCCAATAAAATCAATGAAGCTAGACCGGAGGGAGGAATTGGGGAAGATCATGTTAGCTAGCAGCAGCTGAATAACATTTTGCTGAGTTTGTTTTCCTCTCTGCATAAGGATTTGGTGCGCCCAAACTGTGAGCCAAAGTCTCTTAGCCCGATGGTTGTAACCTTAAACTGAGCAGAAGGTCAGACAGCAGAGAGAGACCTGGTTGGCACTGAGCAGCCACTTTCCTTGTTTGTTTCTATTGTAATTTTTTCCCTGTATTGTTAGGTGCCATTGGTTTCCATGGAGGAGAAATGTGGGATATAAATGCATAAACAAATTCAAAAATACCCTATCCTTGTTAAGGAAAATGTAAAGTGCCTGTCTGTATCTGAAATACACTGAGGATCTCATGTGAAAATTATCCTTTGAATCTGAAGAAACGTATTTGTTTAAAGAGCTAATCATGTGTGTACTCCATTGCGGAAATAGTAACATTCACATGCAGCTGTGATTTGCTACAATGAAGTCACAATGTTTCTCTGTCACAATGTGTACACATGCCTCTTGCCTAGTAAACAGGGTGTGCTAGGGCTCTAATGGTAGAATCTGTGCTGTATTGAACTTGTGATGGTAAACATCTGGCAGTGATTAGCTGAATGCTTGTGATGGCTTGGAATGTTCAAAGCACTTTGCAGTCGCCATTTTATGAAGGCAGGAAAAGTGACAGTTGACATGGATTAAAATCTCACCTAGAGGATGGCTGAGGAGTAGGAAAAGAACCAAGGAGGAAAGGAAGCTAGGGGATAGCAGGGAGGCAATAGAGATAGAATCCAAAGGATGATAGAACAGAGCAGGCAAAATGGCAGCGACTTAAAGTGACCTAAAGAAACAAAAAGGAACGAGTGAAGGAGCATGTAAGACTGAACCAAAGATATGCACAGAGTCTATAGAAACAGTGAGGCAGGGTGTATACCATTACCATGAAAGAAGTAGGCAAGTAAAGTAATTTGGCAAAGTCACGTATAATCCCTGTCTAAAAATAACTGCATCAGTTGTGGTTTCTACTGCCAAAGAAGCATTGCAACTGGGCAACCCTAAGTAGACGATGAGTGCCACTGATGGTATACTGAATTTCCCATGTTGATTTGAACTGATCCACTACAGACTTCTACCATTTTTTAATAGAATGATCCATAGCCTTACCTATAAATGAGCATCACTCACATAGAAGGACAAGACAAGAAGAAGAAGAGATTGGATTTATACCCTGCCCTTCACTACACAAAGGAGTCTCAGAGTGGCTTACAAACTCCTTTCCCGTCCCCTCCACACAACAGACACCCTGTGAGGTAGGTGGGGCTGAGAGAGCTCTGACAGAAACTGCTCTTTTTCTCAAGAAGAGCTGTGCCAGAACTATGGCTTGTTCAAGGTCCTCCAGCAGGTGCAAGCAGAGGAATTGGGAATCAAACCCGGTTCTCTCAGATTAGAGTCCACGCACTTAACCACTACACCAAACCTTGAAGATGACACACATGTAAGGGTCAAATCCTGTTGGGTTTTTGCAAGTATCTTCCCTTCAGTCATGAAAGGGTTGAGCTGAAGTTTCTGTAAGCTAATAATAGCAAGCTCAGCACAGAACCAATTAAGTGTAAAGTAGTAGATTCTTCCCACCAAAAGGGGAGAGGTTTTATTCTTAATGCGGTAGCCTTATGATTGACTGTTGGCTAATCAATATATTTGAGATAGTCCATGCTATTTTGTAGGTACACAAGGGAGGGAAACTTTGGGTGGGAGGAACTTCAATTCCTTCCTTCTTAGGGTCAGAGCAAACAAAGAAACAAGATGGAGGAGATCAGAATTAGAAAGATGAGTTAGACTGTTGCTGTTTTCTTTCCATGTAACCCTTTCCCTAATTTTGATGTAAACATTTTCTTAGAAGTTAAACACACACGTGTCTGTGCTGTCTTATTTCACGGTGCTTCATTTTCTCTCCTAAATATCCAGCCGATCCATGTCTACAATTTACACCTGAATCTATTATTTTTACTGTTCTAGTTGTTGCCTACTGTTTTGTACCAATTACTGCAGAAGAAACAGTGTTAGGGATCTAGATTAGAACAGATATTTAAAAAAAAAACAACCCTAAAGCTTGAGTTGTCACTGAACACAGTGACAGGCAAAAAAAAATTGGAAAAAGTTGCCTCGAGTGGCCTCCTGATCCTACTGCTCTCTGCCACATGTGCCATTTCTCCTACAGTTCTAATCCAGGATACTCCAATAGCAATTATGTTTTTTTCCATATGACTCCATTTTTAAGGAAGTACAACAGAAGCACATTGGGGTTATCTTATTGGAGAGGAAAGGTCCCACTGTTCTATTAACAAAATACTTCTACTGTATAAAATCCAAGCTCAGGGTATCTTTGGCGCAGAAGACAAAAAGGTACAGGGAGCATAGAATTAATGGCCAGATGTGGGAACTCCTATCCTTGCCATAGGAGGAATAATTTATCTCTATATGTAAAAATGTTTCCTTGCGTCTTTATGTTTCATTGATTAAGATATATTAAATATGTTTCTTCAGCCTAATGCATGCACTGGGGATAGATATCATAAATTTAGGTTCCCAAGTCGAGCTGATTTTCCGAAGGCAGAGTACTTTTTAAAAAGCATGGAGGAATTTCTCTTGCTGCAGAAATGAATCGAATCCAAACACTTCTCATGGGATAATTTTTAAGCAACACTTAAGTAACTGTTCAGAAATGTTGTTAGGATCATTAGCACAAAGTTTAAAACCTTAGTAAATCTTCTTTATTAACTAAGCGGCTAAATGCCCCCTCAGTAACAGTGCAATAACATCTGTTGAATACTTCCACTCTGAATGTTATGATCCTAATAGCTGCTCAAAAGAAAATCGCTCCTATTTTGCAGAGACTGTTTTGCTTTCCAAAAAGGGCTAAAATATTTCAGTACCTAATTAAGATTCCTAGTCAATAGTGCCTTAATTGACTAATACATCATTCTGTTAACACTAATGGTGTATTAAATATGTCTGATCAATATTCAAGCAGTGAACTGTAGTCAATTGTCATTGAAGTTAATGGGCATTACCTTAAGATATTAACTGATGTATATCCACATGCTCAGGAATCATCTTTTATACCACCAGTTTCCAGACTCCACCTATAATGTAGCGGTTGGTAGAGATTTTTCCTGGATACCCTCTCCGGGTCACTGTACTGTTTTTGCCCCACCCAGCATAGTTTAGATGGTGTCACTTGTGCTCCCCAATATAATTCTGTTTCCAGGTCCTGTTACACTCTTGAATCATAAAAATTGTGCTCATGGCTGTTCAGTGAGAAGAACTGGACTACAAAAATGTCAGCCCTGCAGTTCTTATTCCAGTCAATCCAAGTCAATTAGAAATACATACATACATACATACATACATACATACATACATACATACAGGTAAACATGCCAAATTTCAGGCACCACAAGATCTGATTGTGTTCTGTTCATAAGATCCATGAAGGAGAGACACTGGGGGGGGGGGGGAAGTCTTGCTAAAAAGTAGATGCTGGCCCACTGGTATAATACCAGTAATAGAAGTATAGTGATTTAGCCCATACCAGTAACCTGAGGTAGGGCTATTTTGATACTGGTGTGAGGTTTACCTTGTTAGTGGCAATCATATTCTAAGAGCTTTCTTTTCTCTTTACCAGGGCTTTTAAAATTGTTTTTATGGTCGGCTTTTAGCCTGAGGGCCATTTCATGGCTTGTGTTTTTATAGCTTGTTTTACCATTGACATATTTTATATGTTTTATGATTTTATTGGATTGTTTTTACTTTGTGAGTTATCTGTATCTGCTATACTTTATTAATTAAAATATTTTAACCTTCCTTTCTTCTCCTAGGCAGTTTACAAATTGACAATACTGAATACATCTACATAACACAATAGAATCGATGCAAAAAAAAATCACCAAACAATTTCAGGCAGTCATGCCACATGGTTGGGGCTACTACTAAAAAGAAGAAGAGAAGAGATTGGATTTATACTACTACTGAAAAGACCCATGACTGGACAGAGTCAGATCTAATCAGCTTTATGGCAGGCATGGTTAGGAAGAATTGCTGAGAAGAATGGAGCTCTCACACAGGTTCATTTAGGGAGAAACATTTTTCCTGGGTTCAGGGTTTTTTTATGTTCCAATATAATCTGAACAGAGGATAAAAACTGAAAAAATAGAAATAAAATCCACAGGCAGACAGATAGATAGATAGATATCATCTGATCAATAGCAATAGATAGATAGATAGAAATCATCCTGATTTTTTATATGTGTGTATATCTGTCAATGCACCTGACAAGAACACAGATAGGGATGTATTATGAATGACTGTCATCCATAAATAAGGGATGACACTCCCTAAATAAAGATAAGAATGAGGTATACCATACCTAACAATAGTGCAACCCACATATAGCCAATAAACCAAAACATTAAAATATGTAAAAAAAAGTGTTATAATCCATAAAGTGTCAGGTGCATGCAAACTAGCAAATGTTGCTGAACATAACCCATTGATATGGTACTGTCATTGACAAAGCTGTCCAATGGACTGATGCACTCAAATTGTTTGTCTCAAAATGTACAACTTAATTAGCTCAACTCAAGTTGAATTGATATGGTGTTATTCTACTGGCCATTTCATTTGCATTTATAATAATTGAGTCTGTATTCATAAATATATGCTAAGTCGCAAAGTATTTAGGATGCTTCAGATTGTCATGGTTTAAGGCCGACAATATAAAATCTTTACTAGTTTGCTTTTTATGAATGCTAATGTCAGTTGATTAATTGCTAGCAAGTCAGAGATCATTAAGAGGACTAGATCTCAGCTATGGGGTGATAAAGACTGTACCATGATTATATGACATTACAGACAAAAGAGCCAAGGCATTCCTAAAGGTCTACTTTCACTCACACCTCTTCCTGAACTCCATATCAAAATGGCTTAGGGTGATGGATAAACTCTGTCAGCAATCTCTGTGTTGTACTGGTGTATTCCAAAAAAAAAAAAAAATGGAGCTGCGGTGGCTCAAGTGGTTAAGACGCTGAACTGCAGGCTGTGGAAGGTCAGTAGTTCAGCAGTTCGAGACCCGGGTGCCGCATGATGGGGTGAGCTCCTGTCTCTAGTTCCAGCTCCTGCCAACCTAGCAGTTCGAAAGCAAGAAATTGCAAGTAGATAAATAGGTACCACTTCGGTGGGAAGGTAACAGCGTTCCGTGCGCCTTGGTGTTTAGTCATGCCGGCCACATGACCACGGAAACGTCTTTGGACAGCGCTGGCTCTTCGGCTTTGAAACGGAGATGAGCACCGCAACCCTAGAGTCGGATTCGACTGGCTTTCGAGCAAGGGAACCTTTACCTTTACTTTACTATTCCAAAAATATTTCGTCAACAAGTTGCTCTCATGTCACTTCTGGTGTGACCACTATGCCGGTGTAAAGCAGAGCAGTGTCAGGGGTGTGTGGTCGGTAAAGTAGGACTTAGATTCCTAAGCTGCTCCAACCCTGGCTATAACCATAGTGCTGGTCTAATGTTATGCCAATGAAAACCCCATACCTTTCCCCCACCAAACTGAAAACTAGCTGCTATGTAAATTCATACTTAGACTGCCATTGCTGTGGCTACTTGGACAAAATTCCATTAGACTCATTTCTGAGAAAAATGCATAGGATTGAGTAATGCATTTAGATTCTTTTTTCCCTTGAGGAACTAAATAAAAATAAGTCATTTCTAAGTGTCCAGGACCACACAATTATATTTTCCAATGTCATTGGTGCCAACATGCACCATGTCTGCTGACTCCTCTCCAGCACTATCTATCAGCCTATTTAGATAGCATGTGATGTCCACAACCTTTGCACCAGGTAGGCAAGTCACCATGCAGTCCAAATACTTGTCACATGTTGGAAAAAATGGCAAAATAGTTAAATATGCAGGGATTGCAATGGATCTTTGCTTCATTGGAGAGGAGGCATTTTCTTCTCTGTAAAAATCTTTATTTCTAAGGGAAGGGTTATTTATTTATTTATTTATTTATTTATTTATTTATTTATTTACACTTATATTTCACCCTCCCTGCCATACGGCGGGTCAGGGCAGATTCACAGGAAATCTACAAAACAACAAAGACACCTAGGACTACATCTTTACACTCTGACCACATGGACTCCAACAATGGAGAGTCTTCTTCTTCTTGACCCCTAGAAGGAAATCACCTGAATGCATTAACCAATGATTGTTGGTAGACAGGCTTCAGTTTCGCGGGCTTTGTTTCCATTGGCGGTGTGCCATGTTTCCTTCCAGGTCAGTCTAAACAACAGCCCACAAGGGAAACACACATTAACCCTATAATGACTGGATTTTAGACCTTGCAACATACATATTTCCAACATCACATACCCCACTCTCTATATTCCTTTTTTTTTTCGGTAAAGATTTTTATTATTCAGAAAGAATAAAGAGAGAAAGTATAACATATACAACAAAGAAAAGTCAACAGTCAACAAGCCTGAAGTCAGTACTTATTACTTTCTCCTACATTTGTCTAAATGGAATCTATACTGTATACACACATTTCATTTTTTAGTTTTCATACTGAGAGCTTACAACCTATTTTTAATGTTTCTTAAGATAGTCCTCCAACCATTTATAAACTCCTGCCCAGTTCTTTTCAAAGATTTCTTCTTGCTTTTCTTGTAATTGTAAAGTCAGTTTATTCATTTCGGCTGTTTCCAATAACAGTTTGGTGTAGTGGTTAAGTGCGCGGACTCTTATCTGGGAGAACCGGGTTTGATTCCCCACTCCTCCACTTGCACCTGCTGATGTGACCTTGGGTCAGTCACAAGCTCTGGCACAGCTGTTCTCTCAAGGACAGTTTCTGTCAGAAGTTCTCTCAGCTCCACCTACCTCACAGGGTGTCTGTTGTGGGGAGGGGAAGGGAAAGGAGTTTGTAAGCCGCTCTGAGACGCCTTTGGGCAGTGAAGGGCGGGGTATAAATCCAATTTCTTCCTCCTCCTCCTCCTCCTCTTCTTCTTCTTCTTCAATAATTTGTAATCCCACCAGTTTAAAGCAACACCTTGACTTTGCAAAACCTCTTGTGGTTTTAGTAAGTTCTTCTTATCTAACAAATCTTCATATCTCCATACATGTTCCTTAGCGAGAAGGTTAGGATTAATAAAAGCCTCTAAAGATGAAACCCATTTAGGTATTTTTGTATAAAAAGTACATTTAACCCCTTCCCATAGTTTTAACAGAGATGCTCTCACTAAGTGTTGCTTAAAATATCTATGTACCTCCATTTTCTCATACCATACAAAAGTGTGCCATCCTAGTTTCAAATCATGACCTTCTAATTTCAATAGTCTCGAGTTTTCCAGGGTAATCCATTCTTTCAACCGAGTCAGGGCTGTAGCTTTATGATAAAGTTGCCAATTGGGTACTGCAAAGCCTCCCCTTTCTTTCATGTCTTGCAATACTTTCATCTTAATTCTTGGTCTTTTATTTTGCCATATAAACTGCTGTGTCAATTTTTCTAATTCTTTATAATATTGTTGGTTCAGTGCAATTGGAATTGTTTGAAATAAAAAGAATTCTCGGTAAAACGTTCATCTTAATATAGCTATTCTTCCCATAAAAGATAATTGAAATTGATTCCATTTTTCCAAGTCTTTTTTAATAGAGCCCAAGAGTTTACTATAGTTATCGTTAAACAATGAGCTGCATCTATTTGTTAAAAGTATACCTAAATATTTTATTTTTTTCTGTATTTCAATGCCAGATTTTTCTTGTAATTGTTGGATCTGTTCTTTCGTGCAATTCTTTGTCAACATTTTTGTCTTCCTAAAGTTAATTTTCAACCCTACCACTTGTCCATAGTCCCTTAGAGTATCCAAAAGTCGAGTAATGGAAAAAAGTGGGTCTTCCAAAATAAATACCAAATCATCTGCAAAGGCTTGCATTTTGCACTCTTCTCCTTTTAATATGAGTCCTTTAATCTTAAAATCTTCTCTCACCATATCATTCAGGGATTTAAGAGCAAAAATAAAGAGTAATGGAAATAAAGGGCATCCTTGTCTGGTTCTTTTTTGTATTCCAGTCTTCTGAAGAAAGTATCACCACAATGCCAGTGCTGTAGTTGTTCTAACAGAAATGACCAATTAAGGTTGTCAAAAGCTTCCACAGCATCAAAAAATACCAATGCAAGTTCTTTTTCAGGATGTGCTTCAAAGTATTCCAAAAATATCTAGGACGATTCTTACATTATTTCTCATCTATCTTTTTGGTAAAAATCCTGATTGATCTTGGTGTATTGTTTGGAATAAGGCTTTCTTTAACCTATTAGCCAAGATGGATGCAAAGATCTTATAATCCACATTTAATAGTGAAATTGGTCTATAATTTTTAATTTCTTCCTCATCTGATCCAGTTTATGTATCAAAGTAATCAGTGCTTGGTTCCAAGATTCTGGAATTTTCTTTTGTTCAGTAATATTCTTTACTGTGTATTTTAAAGGCAGAACAAGTTGGTCTTCAAATATCTGCTAAAATTCTGCTGGGAGTCCATCTGGGCCCGGAGTCTTTTTCTTTATATTCCTAATGATCAAATCACCCACTACCAGAAGCCCACCTCCTCCCAGGAGTATCCTTGGTATGAGAGAATATCTGTCTGTCACTCAAGGAAGGGTTCCATTCTAAGAGATCACATCTTCCTTCTCAGATTGACACCCTCTGACCTCAAGATTCTCGCTCTCCCCAACAGCAGAAGAGATCTCAGCACATGAGTGAGACTATTCTGGTAAGTCCCTAAGGGTCTCTTTCCCAAACCTCTCTCTCTGTCTCAGCTTCTCCAGGTCAGCCACTCTAACTTCAGGAGAATGAGTCTCCTTCCTGACAGCCACGAGCTCCATGCAGCAAGCAAACACCCACGATTTCCACCCAGTGGGTACTGGGTAGATAATCATACATATGGCACTCTCTGCAAAACACTGGATAACCCCTGCTTCCCTGCTGGCTTACTACATTAATAACTGGTTAGTGGTTTAAAGGTATCTAGAGTGATACACACAGGGAAAGGTCTTGAGCTACTTTCAAGCAGGGAATTTTCATCTAATAAGATGTCACACTGAACTGGCACAGGCAGCAGTCAATGGAATAGACTTCTCAATCAATTATATGTAAAATGTCTGGAAATCTAAAAAATGATTTATGTCCAGTGCCATTCATTACTTCATTTTCTGTCAATGCTAATGCAAATTGCTGTGGCAATGGGTTCCACAGATGGCACAAAAGAGGTGGTAAGAAATATCATCAACAAACCTGCACAGAGAACTTAAAAGAGAACCTCCCTGGTTCCAGTCTGAATATGGGAAGCCTTCTGCAGATTGTTACCGAGCAATGCAACATTACTTAGCCTCTTTCTTACTCAAGAAAATGAAGATTTATTTCAATATTTATATCCCACTTTTGTCCCTGAAGGGACCCAAAGCAGTTTGCAAAGACAGAAAAAAAAAAGCCCTGCACAATATAAACAAACCAATAAACAAAAACATCAAAGACATCTCTCCTTATGAATAATTATCTTTTGGTTTCGCAAGATTCCATGCACTTCCATTGGCTGTAAAATGCCCTCCCTCAGCCATTGGCCCATCAACTGCCACTCAAGAGTACTCGCGTGCCATTGGCCGGGTGCTGGGTCTGCTCCTCTTCCCCACCCACTCCCCCTGGCAGACAGCTCTCTCTCCTGAGGAAGACAGTTCTCTTGACTCCTGTGAGGGACTGTCCCCTCAGTGGCTGTTGGTAGGCAGCCAAGCTTGGTTCTGTGAGTAAAAAAACAAAGGACTTTCAGCATAACCCCCTCCCCAACGGCCACTTTCCTGTCAGAATAAATGGGAAAAGGCTCTTTCTCCTGCTTAGCTTCAGCATGGCTGGCTGGCTAATGAGGTGGGCCAGCAACCATCAGACCATTTTCTTCAACTCCCCACTGTGCGGCTGACTTTCCCCTAGGGCTGCCAATCTCCAGGTGGGACCTGGAGATCTCCCACTGTTACAATTGACCTCCAGATGACAGAGATCAGTTCCCCGGGAGAAAATGGTTGCTTTTGAGGGTAGACTCTATGGCATTATACCCTGCTGAGTCCTCCCACACACGTCCCAAATGGTGCCCTCCACAGGATCCACCCCTCAAATCTCCAGGTATTTCCCTAATCAAAGTTGGCACCTGTACTTTCTCCTCTGTCAGTAAAAGGCCCTTTCCACACCTATGTTGGCCTTTGGGAGGAAAGCTCATTGGGCCCAGTCCTGATCAGGTTGCCAACTCCAGGTGGGGGCTGGAGATCACTCAAAATTACAACTGCTCTCTAGGAGGGATGGGGGAGGAGATGGAAAACTAAAGGTAGGTTGATTGTTGGTTGGCAGGGAGATATGTTAGCCCTGATGCCATTATGAGGCTTTGCTATGGACTGTTTGCTGTTGCCACATGGTCTGTGTACTTGCTAGACTGTAAAATGGATGCCAATGGAGAAGCCCATAGAGAAGGGAAAAAACTGTCTTTTTACTCTGAGGGACTCCATTGCATACCTGCCGCATGTCACATACATGGATTAAGGGCCATACAGCAGACAAAGGACTTTTCCTCTGCCAGTCGTTTGCATGATGAGATTAAGTGCCTGCCCCACCCGAGCCATACACATGAACAATGAAAGAGCCATCCACTACCTGAAGAGACCATCTGCCTGCCAGCCAGCTTCCTCTGTCCAGCCCCCAGGTATCCAATGGACAGTGTAGCCAATGAGATGTGAAATTGTCACTGACACAGCCGGCTGGGAGGGTCAGTAGGTGTACACCGCCTGGCCTTCTCCGCCCAACACCCAAGATCAGGGCCGGACCGCTCCCCCCCCCGAAAACTGCTCCCCCCCGCCGTCCTAACCCGGCGCCCGCCGGCGCCGCCAGACCCCCGCCCCCTTCCCAGCTGGGCCCGCAGAAAAGCCGGTGCCAGGAGGGAGGGGGCGGAGGCTGGACCCCCCCACCCCCTTCCCGGCTTTCCTGGGGGTCCCGCAGCCGCGGGGCCCGCAGAAAAGCCGGTGCCAGGAGGGAGGGGGCGGAGGCTAGACCCCCTCCCGCCCCTTTCCTGGCTTTTCTGGGGGTTCTGCAGCCGCGGGGCCCGCAGAAAAGCCGGCGCCGGGAGGGAGGGGGCGGAGGCTGGACCCCCGCCCCCTTCCCGGCTTTCCTGGGGGTCCCGCAGCTGCGGGGCCCGCAGAAATGCCGGCACCGGGAGGGAGGGGGCGGAGGCTAGACCCCCTCCCGCCCCCTCCCCGGCTTTTCTGGGGGTCCTGCAGCCGCGGGGCCTGCAGAAAAGCCGGCGCCGGGAGGGAGGGGCGGAGGCTGGACCCCCGCCCCCTTCCCAGCTTTCCTGGGGGTCCCGCAGCTGCGGAGCCTCCAGGAAAGCCAGCGCCCCGCCGACGCCCCGGTCTCCAGGTCCTACCGGGAGGTTGGCATCCCCAGTGGGGGGCGCCCCAGGCTGTCCTGCCTAGGGCGCCCAGACACCTGGAGCCGGCCCTGCCCAAGACGCTATAAAAACGTGATCACTGGGTTAGCTCAGGTCACTGCGCTTCGCTTGCCGCCCCTCTGCTCCTGCTGCTGCCTCGCCTGTCCCCCACCGATCCACGCCCTCTGTCTGTCTGCTTTATCCTCTTAAGCCCTCATCCTGTACCTTAAACCCTTGCCTCGCTTCGTTCCAGTCTGCAGCTGGAACTATACACGTGTGTTATTAGCAGGTCAATGCCACGTGTCCCTTCTTCCATCCTTCCTACCCACCCTAACCCCATTCACTGGAAGATTTAGGAGCCGCGCCTTGGAGGTAAATATCGCCCTCAACGAAACAACGTTTACCTGCTCATGCAACTGTGCTATGTCTATCTATATTTCCTAGCTCTTGAATGTATGCATGTATGATTTGCTATTGTTGAGTGTAACTGTTATTAGAATTGTGTATTTAAGTAAACTAAAACATTATTCTGAGTCTTGTCATATCGCCTCTTCACTGGGAAGGTCCCGTGGCAGCCCATTCCTCGTAGACATAGACCAAAAGATCCCAAAATTAATTATACCTGTTGCGAGGTGCTCCACCCCTAGAGAGCATTTCGCCCAACAGATAGGGTTGTCAACTCCAGGTTGGGAAATTCCTGGAGATTTGAGGGGTTGAACCTGGAGAGGGTGAGTGTTGAGGAGGGGTGGGACCTCAGACAGGTACAATGCCATAGACTCCACCCTCCAAACCAGCCACTCCCTCCTGGGGAACCACTGTTACCAATCTTGGGGGTGGGCTGGAGATCACTCAAAATTACTATTGCTCTTCAGGTAGCAAAGATCAGTTCCTCTGGAGAAAATGGTGGACTCTGTAATTATACCCTGCTGAGATTGCCACAGCAAATTGTCACTGAGTGCCCAAAGCCAGGGCACTCTCCTAGAGCCTCTTTCTAGAGCCCGTTGTATTTATTTCCACAACGGGCCTTATTCCTAGTCAATAAATATTGCAATCTGGGGCTGGTTTTGGATACTGAAAAGTACTGAGACTTACTAGTGATTTCAGCTCTCACATACTTTATTAGATGAAGAACAAGACAACTGAGCCGGCTCGCAGGCCGGCTTTTATTCCCAAGTGACCCACACCCCAAACACACACACACACGGTGATTCGCTATTTACATTGATTGGATTAACTCCTGCTCCTCCATTGGAGGGGAGTCAGGATCCACTAGTCCATTGTCCTTCGGGGCGAAGCTTAGGCCCTTCGCCTGGCCACATGGTGGACCGGTTAGAACCAGTCCAAGCACATGGCTGTCCAGAGCCCATGTTCTCCTGTGGATACATTACACCCCTCCCCCTTGGTCCGATAAACACCCGCACACATAGTCTTTCAAATAGCTGGGGGGCCGCCGCTCTCGCGTGGAGCGACGGGGCTCTGGCATGGGGGAACTGACAGCCTCCCGGGCGGCTGTGGGGACTGGTGGCCGCTCTGGTGTTGGCGGGGCTGGGCTCACCATCTCGGCCGGTGTGTCATTTGCGGTGGCTGTCAGTCCGGAGTTGAAGTCCACAGGGATTTCCTCAGGTGCGTCCGCCCCCGCGTCTGGTTGAGCTGGCTCGTCCCACTCCTCCCCTCATCTGGCTCCAGGGGTAGCACCCGGCGACGTAGCTGATCGATGTGGCGATGCAGGATCTGGCCGTCTTCCACCGAGACTTCGTAGGACCGGGGGCCACGGACCCGGACTACTCGGGCGGGAATCCACGGGGGCCCTCTCGCGTAGTTCCGTGCGTACACCGGGTCCTCTGGGAAGAACCCTCGCGCCGCCGCTGGCGTTTCCGTGCAGGGCTCCCGCTCGGGCGCTCGATCGGGATGTAACCGGTCCAGCCTGGTGGTGAGGCGTCGGCCCATCAATAGTTCCGCCGGGCTCCGGCCGGTTGTCGCATGGGGCGTCGTTCTCTGGCCGAACAGGAAGTGCGCCAGCCTGAAGTCCCAGTCCGTTCCTTCGGTCCGACGGAGCGCCTCTTTGGCCGTCCGCACCATGCGTTCGGCTTGGCCATTGGTGGCGGGGTGGAACGGGGCCGACCTGATGTGGCGAATCCCGTGCTGGCGGGTGAACTCCTGGAACTCCCCAGACGTGAAGGCCGTCCCGTTGTCGGTGACCAGGGTGTCGGGGAGTCCGTGCGAGCTGAAAATCCACCACATTGCTCGGATGGCCGCCCGGGAGGAGGTGAATGGTACCGGCTCTACTTCTAGCCACTTACTGTAGGCGTCTACAAGTATAAAAAACAGCTGCCCCTGGAACGGGCCCGCAAAGTCGAGGTGCAGGCGCGACCAGGGGCGGTGAGAGGATTCCCAGGCCCTGTCTGGGGCCGTCGGGGGTGCGGGTCGGGAGGCCTGGCAGGGTTGACACCTTTTTACAATGTCCTCAATATCCCGGTCTAACCCTGGCCACCAGACATACCCCCACGCCAGAGCCTTCATCCTGACTACCCCAGGGTGGTGCTCATGAAGGTCCCTCAGTACCCGTTCCTGTAGTGGTTTCGGAATGACCACCCTGCCTCCCCACATTAGGCACCCCTTATAGGTCGACAGCTCATCGCGCCTTGTGACAAAAGGCGCAAACTCCGGGTCTTGTCTAGCTGTCGGCCATCCCCTCCCCACCCAGTTCAAAACCCGACAGAGAACCCTGTCGCGGCCCGTGAGGCGGGCCACCTCCTTGACATGTACTGGGCGATCAGGCAGCGATTCTAGGAGTGCGATGACGTGGGCGGGGGCTGGGGCTGGGTCCGTTGCGGGCAGTGGGAGGCGGCTGAGCGCGTCCGCGTGACCCATGGCCTTTCCCGGGCGGTGGGTGAGGGTGTAAGAGTACCCCGCCAGGAATATGGACCAGCGGAGAACCCTGGGCGAGACCATCTGCGGCGTCTGTCGATCGGGCGCAAGGAGGCCCAGGAGAGGCTTGTGGTCTGTAAGGATCTCGAACGGGCGGCCATAGAGATAATGGTGGAATTTTTTAACCCCCACCACTATCGCTAGTGCCTCCTTGTCTATCTGCACGTAATTACGCTCCGCAGAAGACAGGGTCCGAGAATAGTAGGCGACCGGAACCTCCCGGCCATCCGGCAACCGATGCCCCAACACCGCCCCCACCCCGTAGGGCGACGCATCACACGCCAGAACCACAGGTAAAGCCTCGCAGAAGTGGTGCAGCACCCCGTTGGAGACCAACAATTCTTTTACCGCCTGGAAAGCTGCCGCATGCTCCGGCTTCCAGGCCCACGGCGCCTCCTTGTCCAGCAGCCGGTGGAGGGGTTCAGCCACCGTTGCCTTTTGGGGCAGAAACGCGTGGTAAAAATTCAAGAGGCCTAGGAAGGCCTGGAGTTCTGGCTTGGACGTGGGGACCAGGGCTTGTGTGATCGCTTTAATTTTCTCGTCTGTGGGGTGGATGCCTTGTGCATCGACTGCGAACCCCAGGAATTCGATGCGGGGCACACCCAGGAGGCATTTCTCCTTCTTCACCTTGAGGCCAGCCTCGTTGAACCTCTGCAGGACCTGACGCAGCCGTTCGGTGAAGGCGGTGGAGTCCGGTGCCGCGATGATGACATCATCTAAAAAGGGCTGGACCCCTGGAATTCCTTTCAGGAGGGAATCCATGAAAGATTGGAAAATCCCTGGCGCCACTGAAACCCCAAACTGCAGTCTATTGACCCGGAAAGCCCCCTTGTGGGTGGTGATGGTTTGCGCTTCCGCAGCGGCCGTGTCCACTGGCAGCTGCTGGTAAGCCTGCGCCAGGTCCAATTTGCCGAAAACTTTGGCCCCCGTCAGGGAGGCCAGGACATGGCTCACTACCGGGACCGGATAGGCGTGGTCCTGCAGAGCCTTATTTATGGTGCATTTGTAATCTGCACAAATGCGTATAGCCCCATTAGGTTTAATTGGCGTAACAATGGGGGTTTCCCAGCGCGCTGACGCGACCGGTTCCAGCACGCCTTGGGCGACCAGGCGATCGAGCTCGGCCTCTATTTTTCCCGCATGGCTAGGGGAGGGGGCCGTGCCTTTATGCGGATGGGTCGTACGTTAGGGTCCAGATCTAGCGAAATCGGGGTCTCATTGTACCTCCCCAGGGTCCCATCGAATACTTTGGGGAACTCCCGGCAAACTGCCTCCCAGTCAGCGGTCCCGAGGTGGTTTACTCCTGCTATTTGGAGTCCCAAAGGCCCAAACCACGACAGTCCCAGGAGGCTTGAGAGGCGCCCCTCCACAACCAGCAGGTCCAGCAAGCCTGAGAACCCTTTAAATCGGACTTGAAACTTGCCCCAGCCACGGACTGCCACTGGGTTTTTGTTAAAGTCCGTCAGTTTCAACCCCCGTGGCTTGTGCAGTCGGGGTCCCCCTTGGGGCATAGCGTTTTAAGGGTCTCCGCGGAAATTATAGAGAACGAGGACCCTGAGTCTATTTCCATTTGGCAGGGGGACCCCTCTATTTGGACAGTCACATGCACCTTGTCCGGGCTTTCAGGGGGCAAGTTACATACCGTCTGCCGGCGCTGTGTCATCACGGTGTGCAGGCTTGCGGCGTCCAGCTGGGCAGTGGATCCCAGGCGCTTGCCCTTGGAGCGGCAGACTCGGGCGAGGTGTCCGGCCTTGTTGCAGGTCCTGCAGACGGCGTCCCGGAAACGGCAGGTCCGGCGCTCGTGAGCGTCGCCACAGCTGGCACAGGCAGATGCGTTGGGCTGGTTTGGTGGTGCGGGGGATCCCCTGTTGCGTTGGGTGCGTGGCTGTGATCGGCGGTTCACCTGTAGGACCTCCTCATCGTTCGAGTCATCCGAGGGGCCGGAGTCCTGGAGGCAATGGACCGTCTTAGGCCGGCGATCTGCGTGGGACTTCTCGTAGGCGGCCGCTTCTTGGATGGCGGCCTCCAGCGTGAGGTTGTCCCGGCTGACGAGCCTGCGGCGCAGCTTCGCCTCCTTCAGCCCCACCAAGAACTGGTTTAGGAGTGTATCTGCGAGGTTGGGGAAGGCACACCTTGTGGCTGCGCGGCGTAGTCCGGCCAGGAATTCTGGAGATGTTTCGTCGGGGCCCTGCATTCTCGCGAAGAACTCCATTCATTCCGCGAACTTGGTGGGCTTTGGTGCCAAGTGGTCCATAAACGCCTTGACCAGCATGTCGTAGGTGGCGGCCGCGTCTTTCGGCAGGAGGGGGTTTACCAGGTCCTTCAGGAGGAGGTGTGCCTCGATGCCGCAGTAGCGCAGGAGATAGGCCTTCTTCGTACCCGCATCCGTGATGCCATGGATCTCGAAGTGGCGCTCCAGCGTCTCGATCCAGGTCTCCCAGTGTGCGGGACGAGAGATGTCGAAGGCGGGGAAGCTCTCGTTGCTAGTGGCCATGGTGCTCACCCGTGGAGGTCGCGGTTCAGGCGTAGAGTTGGCGGCGTTGGAAGCGAGGCTGCTCTCGGGGTCAGCGGTGCTAGGGAGCGGTGCGGTGCCCAGGAACCGAAGAGGCGGACACGAAGCTCGGCGGCGGCGTTCGGTGCTTTCGGCGTTGGGGCGGTCAGCGGTGCTCGTCTCGTGGTCGTTGTTCATGGAGGGAGTTGGCATCCCATCCTCGTCGCCAGTGAAAAGTACTGAGACTTACTAGTGATTTCAGCTCTCACATACTTTATTAGATGAAGAACAAGACAACTGAGCCGGCTCGCAGGCCGGCTTTTATTCCCAAGTGACCCACACCCCAAACACACACACACACGGTGATTCGCTATTTACATTGTTTGGATTAACTCCTGCTCCTCCATTGGAGGGGAGTCAGGATCCACTAGTCCATTGTCCTTCGGGGCGAAGCTCATTTAAAGGCATGAGCTAAGAGTCAAGGGGCCATTGGCTTGCACTTAAGGGCTCATACCTCTGGTTGTGCCCAGCTCTTAAGAAGGAGACAAAAACACCTCTGAAAAGATGGGCAGGTGGCAAGATGTTCCTCAGCCACAATTCCCCTCCCTGCTTCCAGAAGCATCTGGCCATGCCCAGGCTCAATACCTGCTAACAGGTATCTAAGATGAACTTCAAAGAAATAAAAAAATATATGGGAAATACAAGGAGCATTGCTAAGGCAGTGGCAGATGATGCAAGTGTGGCACAGACTCACCCAGTGCTGCCATTTGCGGCTTGGGGAGAGCAAGGCAGGGAAGTCACCAATGAGCTCAATGACCTAGTGGCAGGTCCTCTTCAGCAGACAGGAAACGGACAGTGGGGGCCTACATGGAAGTGGGGCCCAATGGTATTCAGGGGCAGCAGGGAAGAACACCAGGTGCTGCAGGCTGATGCTACAAGGCATTTGCGGGTTTTTGTTGTTGGGAGCTCCATAACAGATCTCACATCTTAATGGATGGCCCAGACTCAACCCCAGGGGTAGTTGACAATTGCAGGTGGGGTTAGCGATACTGGATGCTCCAGAGTGACCCCCTCTCTCTTTTGTGGGTTTTCCCCAGTGTGATCTGCCATGCATTGGTCTCAGGCCCATTGGTCCACAAGGTGGTGATAAGGTTTTAAAGTGCACTTGCTGGTTTTCGACCATTCTTGATTATTTGATTTTTTTTGTTTGCTCAGTACTTGTATTTAACTCATTAGTATATATAGTATTCAGCCACTGCCCTTTGTGAATTCAGTATGGTAGATTTTATAGTGAACAGCTTAAATGTACTCTGATTCCGATGCCAGGCAAACATTTTAAAAGGGGTGAGTAAGTTTCCCTGTAAAAAAAAAAAAAGACTCTTCAATATTTTAGAACAATTTTGTCTGGCAAAGTAGGAAATCTTCCAACTGTATGAGTCAGTCTCTCTAAATAGACATCTACTTTTAAGTAAAGGGAAGATTAACTGAAGCAGTACAAACAGGAACTTAAGGGCCAAATCAAACATAATTTATGTCAGAGAAAGCAACCCCCTGTTTGAGAAACAGCATCACAATTGACTCTCAGGCACCTTGTTTTGTTAGTTCCTAAAAATAGGAGAAGACTTAAGAGAGGCAATTTTTAAAGCCTGTCAAGAATATTTAAAAAGACCAATTTGATGCAATCTGATACACCCTTACTTGGAAGTAAGCCCCATTGAATTCAGAGTGACTGATGGATGAATAAACATGCATAGATTTGGCCTGCTAGGCTGCCATTTTAAGAACATTTCTTAGGAAGTAAGTCTTATTGGTGGGAACAATTCCAAGAAAAAAATTAAAGCAGCAGCATACTCTTTTTGTCTTTTCTTAAGTGATCACAGACATGAGCAAGAGAAATACCTAATAGTGCTCAGATTTGGCTAGAGCTAATACCAGTGAGGTCTGAGCAGTGGCCTCCTACCTTTGAATCTCATGCTCTATCCTCATCAATAAGCAGCCTACTGAGTGAAAGCAGAAGCAAATTTGGGCAATTGTAAATCTTCAGTGAGCATGAAATTGGTGTGAGCTGAGAGTAAACATAGCTCTGTAGACAGATGCAAATCCTGTGATCTCAGCTGAGAACTGCGGAAAGAAAGAAAGAAAGAAAGAAAGAAAGAAAGAAAGAAAGAAAGAAAGAAAGAAAGAAAGAAAGAAAGAAAGAAAGAAAGAAAGAAAGAAAGAAAGAAAGAAAGAAAGAAAGAAAGAAAGAAAGAAAGAAAGAAAGAAAGGAATAAATTTCTGTAGATATCTGTAGGACTTAATACCAAATTAGTGTCTTTAGGATAGGGCTATACTGAGCTGCGGTGGCTCAAGTGGTTAAGACACTGAACTGCAGGCTGTGGAAGGTCAGTAGTTCAGCAGTTCGAGACCTGGGTGCCGCATGATGGGGTGAGCTCCTGTCTCTAGTTCCAGCTCCTGCCAACCTAGCAGTTCGAAAGCAAGAAATTGCAAGTAGATAAATAGGTACCACTTTGGTGGGAAGGTAACAGCGTTCCGTGCGCCTTGGTGTTTAGTCATGCTGGCCACATGACCACGGAAATGTCTTCGGACAGCGCTGGCTCTTCGGCTTGGAAACGGAGATGAGCACCGCAACCCTAGAGTCGGATTCGACTGGCTTTCGAGCAAGGGAACCTTTACCTTTATACTTTGAACATTCTTTACACAGTCTAAAAATCTCATAGTTTTAAGGTAAAGTAAAAGTTCCCTTGCTCGAAAGCCAGTCAAATCTGACTCTAGGGTTGCGGTGCTCATCTCCGTTTCAAAGCCAAAGAGCCAGCACTGTCCAAAGAAGTTTCCATGGTCATGTGACCAGCATGACTAAACACCAAGGTGCATGGAACACTGTTACCTTCCCACCGAAGTGGTACCTATTTATCTACTTGCAATTTCTTGTTTTCGATCTGTTAGGTTGGCAGGAGCTGGAACTAGAGACAGGAGCTCACTCCGTCATGCGGCACTCGGGTCTCGAACTGCTGAACTACTGACCTTCTACAGCCTGCAGTTCAGTGACTTAACCATTTGAGCCACATTTTAAATGTTTTAAACAAGTTTTAAATAAGTAGCTAAATTCTATGTCTGTAGTACCCAAAGGTGGTACTACACTTGACTTGACAAATGTGGGTACAGAATGCAGAACACCCATGTTGGCTGAGATGCTGTGAACATGGAGTTGGAGGAGGGCATACCAAAGGAGAATTGGTACAGGAATGAGCCAGTGTTTTATCCTTCCCATATTTTCTAATTGTCCTCTCCCCCACCCTGGCTGCTTTTCATTTAAACAACAGATTTCACAGCCTAGAAGGAGAAAAAATGTTAAAGATGGCTGGGTGGACATTTGGAAGAAAGAATTGGCCCACCTGCCATCTCTGCTGCCTGTGGATCCTACCCTCTGCTACTTTGCTACCTTTGTCGCCTAGACCGTGCTTGAATGGAGCTGAGAAGACCCAAGAGCTGGAGGCCTCAGGTGGCCATTGGGTGACTTGGAAGATTCTGGAAGACCTAGACAGGGCCAAGATGACTTTGGATGCCTCAAGCAGCCTTCATGCAACTGTGGGGGGCCTTGGATGGCCTTGGGAGATTCTGGAGGCTCGCAGAAGTCCTGAGGGGCCTGAGCAGAGGCTCAGAAGGTTTAAAGGCCTCACACAATACTGAGTCAGCTCTAGTTGATCCCTGGAGGAATAGCCCCCAGTGGCCTGGAAGCTCCTGGGGACTTTTTAAAAGAAAATTTATTAACTGGATATATTAACATGTTTCACATTTAACTTACAATTCTTGTCATATCCTTTTCTACAGAATTTTCCCCCCCTCCCCTGGCTTCCAACGATGCTCCACCCCCATTAACATTTCAATCAATATTCTCATATGTTCAATTCATTCTTACCATTCAAATTTTACATTTCAATATTTTCCTTTTTCAATTTTGACCATTAGGTAACCTTTCTATTACAACCTCTTTTGTTACAACATTTCTGTTATTAATAGCTATTAAAACAAAGTAACCTATTTTTCACATCCCAGTTGAGTTCTAAATAGTCTTTAAATCCTTCCACTCTGCTAAAAATTCTTCGTCTTCTATTCCATTAAGGTTTTTTGTCAACTTGTCCATCTCGGCCATAAAAATCATTTTCTTAATCCACTCCCATTTGTCAGGTACCTGCTCTTGTTTCCAGAACTGAGTGTATGTCATTCTTGCAGTTGAAATTAGATACCATAACAAAGTTCTTTTTGCTATTTTAACTTCCTCTAATTTTAATCCTAAAAGTAACATTTCTGGTTCTTTTTTCAAAGTACATTTCAAGATTTTCTGAATTTCATTATGAATCTCAGTCCAATAAGCATTTGCTTTTTCACAAGTCCACCACATATGGTAAAACGAGCCCTCTTTTTTCTTACATTTCCAACATTTGTTAGACATATTCTCATTCATATTGGCAATTTTCTTTGGTGTCATATACCATCTATACATCATTTTGTAACAATTTTCTTTAACATTAACACATGTTGAAATTTTAATCGATTTTTTCCATAAACATTCCCATGATGACATTTCTATATCTCTATTTACATTAATAGCCCATTTCACCATTTGCTCTTTAACAGTCTCATCTTCTGTAAACCATTTTAACAAAATCTTATAAATTCTAGAAATCATTTTTTTACCTTTTTCAATCCAAATCTTTTCAATTTCATTATTTTCTTTTCTAAAACCATACCTCATTTTGTCAGTCTTAAATAAGTCATAAATCTGTCTATAGTTTAACCAGTCATACTCAAAGTCCAATTCTTCTCTAGTTCTCATCGCGAAACTTTTCCCCTCGACTTTCAGAATGTCTCTATAGGGTAACCAGTCTTTCCCTTTATGCCTTGAAAGTGGTTTTATTACTTCTGCCGGAACAATCCACAATGGTCTTGCTTCAAAAAAGAATCTCTTGTATCTCATCCATGTCGTAAATAAAGATCTCCTTATGAAGTGGTGTTTAAAAAGGTTATCCACTTTGGATTTCTCATACCATAAATAGGCATGCCACCCATATCTTCGATCATGCCCTTCTAGTGCCAACAGCTGTCTATTGTCCAGATTAATCCATTGCTCCAACCAAGCCAGGCACACCGCATCATGGTATAATCTAACATTAGGAAGTTGGAAGCCTCCCCTTTCCTTCGCATCACAAAGAATTTTCATTTTAATCCTTGGCTTCCTTCCAGCCCACACAAACTTAGAGATCTCCTTTTGCCATACATTTAACACTTTACAGTCTTTCACAATTGGAATCGTCTGGAATACAAATAACAAACGAGGTAAAATATTCATTTTGACTACCGAAACTCTGCCCAATAGTGATAAGTTCAAAGTGTTCCATTTCTTAATATCTTGTTGAATTTTGTTCCAAGCTTTTTCATAGTTGTTCTTGAACAGATCTATATTTTTTGCTGTAACTTCAATTCCCAAATATTTAGTCTTTTTCACCACTTCACATTGGACTCTCTCTTGTAAATCCAATTGTTTTTCTTTTCCCAAGTTTTTACAGAGTATCTTTGTCTTGTTCTTATTCACATAAAATCCAGCCAAGTCACCAAATTCTTTAATCTTTTCCATCAATAATGGTACGTTCCTTACTGGATCTTCGATTATAAACATTATATCATCAGCAAAAGCCCTATATTTGTATTCAAAATTTCCGATTGTCAGCCCTTTTATATCTTTATCTTCTTTTATTTTACTCAGCATCACTTCCAAAATCTAAATAAATAGCTGACACCCTTGTCTTTCGTGCTGCATTTGCATTTTTAAATCAGTTTTGTGCTATATTTGCATTTTTAAATCAGTTTTGTGCTGCTGTGATGCTGTCTTTCTCTATGCTTGGCGGTGTCACAGCAGCACAAAACTGATTTAAAAATGCAAATGCAGATTTGACCACGGTCTTCTGAGCTGGTGTTATTTGTTCAATGCCCAGAATGTCCAGGTGTTTCTTGAGACTTCTAGGCACTGCTCCAAGGACAACTGGTATGACGAGAACCTTCTTCTCTCACAGGCACTCAAATTCTGGTCTTGATATTTGGTGAACTTCTCCTGTTCCTTCTTTTCTATTCTGCTGTCTCCTGGGATTACAGTGTCAATGATTCAAACTCTATTTCTTATTTTTTATATAATTGTGATATCAGGGGTGTTATGCCCCAGGTGTGTATCTGATTGTACAAACAGACTATTATGACTACAAACAGATTATTAATTATTACAACTACTACTACTACTACACATTCTTTTTTTAAAAAAATGGGTGGTGGCCAGAACTAAAAACAGGAGGGAATACCTCTTCCGAAGTAGCATATGCTGCATTGTCTAATCTTTTTATAGCCTCAGAATATTGTTTTCCTTAGATGCAAATATTTGGAGATGTAATTAATCGATATTTTAATCAGTTACACTCACATGATTAATTGACTAAGATCTCTAATTGTGTGGCAGCTCTGCAATGAATGATGAATCTTATTCTGGAGGGACTGCAAGTTATATGTTGAATGGAGGCCAAAGACCTGCTCATAAAACATTTGAGGCTAAGCGGGAGCTCTCTGTTACTCAGGGTCCGATTTTCCATTCCCACACATAATGCATGCTGGAGGTGAGTCTGTCTGCCTCTCCTATATTGTGCCATTCCCTCACAGGATATAATAACTACCTGTTAAATTGACTGCCAAATAGAATCTACAGCTTTTTATTACCTTTGCTGCCAACTCCATCTGGCACCATATGCCAAGCTCCACCCCATCTTGCCTCAAGTGCCATATCACTCTGCATTGATGAGCTGTTGCACAGATAAGATTTCTTTGTTCACAACTGTCACTTGTCTCTCATTCTTTTTTGTCTTCAGTTCCAAGGGGGCTGCTGTTCTAGCTTTTCTCTCCCCTTGCTGCCTTGTTGGTTTTGTAATAATTGCCTCATTTATTTCATGTCAGATATACAGCATGCACTCAGACTTAATAAGCCTAATGTCAGGCTCCGATGTAATCCTACATTTGAATAAAGCCCTTGCTGAAATCTCCTTGCCAAATAGAAGCATCGCTGTCTGCAGATTCTTGCATTCAGCTTATAACATGCTGATGATGTTCGCCTTGCTAGTTATAGAATGAAGCATGGTTCACCCTTGTAGCATCTCATGTGTAATCCCCCTGACAGTTACAAGCTGTAAACTTGAAAAGGCAAATGCATTTCCCAATCATATGCATTGAGGCTCTTGGTATTTAACTTGTTTCCTGCAATGCAACATAACACACATTTCACTCACTGTAGGTGGTTTGAGGCTGCAAGCAGAGCTGATCAGCAGTACCAAGGAATTGGTTCATGAGGAGGGGCAGGAAACCCAGAAGGCAGGTAAGTGAAATCAACGAAGCATGGAAAGCAAAGATTCTGGGTATGTCACCATAAAACTTAACTGACAGGGAGATATGAGCAATGAACTTACAAGTGATAGACAGTCACATTGATGATAGTTGCTACATTGATAGATGGTAATAGGACAAAGGTAAAATGCAAACAAGTCTCCCAGCTTGATAGACATGCTGTGCTTCTTACAATTCAAAGTTGTTTAGAATGCATTCAATTAGGGTGTTAGCCACTGCTCCCTCCTTCTCCCCCTCCTCCGAGCTTTCTCAGTAAGGGAAAGAATATTTGTGTTAGGGGGACATGATCTTAAATCAAAGCATGCAGAATTTTAAACCTCTACCCCTCCCTCCAAAGAATTGAACTACAATCTTTGATGCATCAGTAATTTAAAAGTACCAGCAGCCTAAAAATTCAGCCAGGAGAAGCAAGACTAAGAAATGGGAGGTATTATTATTATTATTATTATTATTATTATTATTATTATTATTATTATTATTATTATTATTATTATTATTATTATTATTATTATTATTATTATTATTATTTCAGTATCATAAGTCATTTGAATCAATGAATACCTGGGGTGGATATATGAGACTCAAGAGACAAGCAGGAAAAGGTGATAAAATGTCTTACTGAGCCAATAAATGCTTCTCATCAAGAAGGGTTTAATACAGCAGTACTCCAGTTAGAGAAGACAACTAGGATCCCCCCTGTTGCCTAGATTACTCTTGATGGGAAGACAATACAAGAACTTTGCCATGACCACGATCAACATCTCCCCCTGGCTTTGCCACGTCATTGCTGCATGAATAAAATGGATTTTTAATGACTTGTACTGCAGATTTACGAGTGATGTGCAAGTTGGGCAACTGTTCCCCACTCTCTGGCCCTCTCTCCTGTTTCTTGTTTAATTATCTCTCCAGAACAAGGGCTTCATTTCCTTTTGGCTGCACTCATCTGCTTTTCTTTCTCAGAGAAAGTCTCGACCACCAGAGACCCGAAAGTTGTATTGAAGTCATGGGAGAACAAAATGCCTCCGTTTTCATTATTTTCTCTTGCAGCGAATTTCTTCTGAAATAATGACAGGGTTGTTAGACTTAATTCCTTCATCCTGCTGAATACAAATTCTCCCATCAGCCACCAGCACTTATGTGCCTTTTAATATTACTCTCATTATTAAGGCATGGCATGTGCAGGTTTACTGATCAAATGAGATAAAAGGCCAGTAGGAGCTTTATTTTAGCATGAAAGTCAAGCAGCATTCAGAGAAGAATTGATTTCTATATACAGAAAAGAGCACTGACAATGGAGCAGTGCAGGAATTCCAAGCAAGCAAGATGTGAAGATGAAAATTTTGAACAGCAGAAAATTCCAACCCAGTGTAAATGCATGTTTACAAACCAGTCAGTATATCATGCATACCTGCTAATCTTCCGCACTCTTTTGCTCATATTTCCATGGAACAGAACAAGTCAAAATGATAATCTCTAGAGTTTAGTGGGTCAGTTCATCTACATCTTGGATATGCCAGCTGGGATGCTACTTTAGGCTTAGGTTTTCAAAGTACCAATTGAATTTTGTCTTTGGAGAACCCTGCCACATCATATACTATTTTTTAAACTTCCCTAGGAAATTGCTGTTAAAACTCATTCTTGTGGATGCCTGGAATTAGATGTATATTTATTTGATTTAGGCTAATTAATACTGTGACTCTAAGCAGGTCTACTTAGAATCCTACTCAGCTATATTCAATGGGGCTTCCTCCCAGGAACCTACTCTTTGGTTTGCACAGTAATAGTACCATTTGAAACTGAGTTATACCATCCACTGACTTCAATTGACTTAGAAGGGTGTACCTCTGCTCAGGATGACATTGCAAGGGCCAGACGAAACATGACAGCATCCTCATGGCTGCCATGAGGACAATGCTACCATTTTGGGGTTGGTTTATTTTTTTAGAATACTGAGCTTTATTCTTGCGCCCAACTCCACAAAATTGTCTCATGCACATATGAGAAATCCATTGCTCAAGCTGATAGAAATTTTAGCTACCCAAGCAAAAAGAATTACAAAAAGAACTAAACACAAAAACCTTTTATAAGGAAGTCCCGCCCCCGATGTGATTTCACAAAAATCTATTCAAATGTTAGTATTTTAGTTGAACTTCATCAAAACAGTGTTGAAGCATACAAAACGTGACCATTCAAAAGAAGTGTGTGAAAATCACAAATATGCAACAAATCAGAATAGAAATGGTTCCAAATCTAGCTATACAAGGTACATTAGGAACGCATGATCTACAGCGATAGAAAAATACTTTTACACACAGTAGCTGAAAAATCAAAGTCAGCAAATGCTGTCTTGACATTCCTGTAAGTTGGTAAAAATGTCTCTTTCTGACACCCCATCCAAGATTATTGGCAAGTTGAAATCTTGTTCGCAGCAGTCCTGCTTTCGCCTTCCAGCTCCTCCACTTTGGCTTGAGTCATGAGCCCTGCTATGTTCTTCTCCAGGCCCTTGATACAACAGCTCATGTCATCAGTCGTGCCAATTATGCGGTCAGACATGGTTTGAAACTTGTCCTGCATCTGTTGCAATGGGGTTTCCACCACAAGTGGTGAGGTCCTGAATGGTCTTGGGGCCCATCTCAACCATCCTGGCTCACTCCGGCTCCCCCTCAGTCTCCTGGTCAGACCCACCTCCCAATGCCACCATTTTAAAGACACTTTTAAATGGACCGAGGACCCAATCCTTATCAGGCCTGCAGTGTGGTGCACTTGTTTCTCCACCCCTGTACCTTTTCAAGTGCCCAAACGGCCATGGGGGACAAAAGCACCACATTGCAGTTAGGATCAGATCAGGCTGTTGTGGCAGTCACAAAGACACTGTCACATTGAGTTTGCCCTATGGGTCCAGGGATTTTTAAAATATTTTCTTAAGGGAGATAGCTGTTTCATGTTGAAAAATGCAGTTTTGACCTCTCTGGACCCAAATGATTTAAACAACTGTTGGCCAGTATTAACTACATACTCACTATACCAAGTGTTCAAGCATGTGGGAACTAGACCCACTATTGT
Source organism: Gekko gecko (assembly GCA_029375565.1). Lineage (NCBI taxonomy): Eukaryota > Metazoa > Chordata > Lepidosauria > Squamata > Gekkonidae > Gekko > Gekko gecko. Next base: position 46,862,934 of record JAPDNY010000009.1, read on the forward strand.
CTAGCTTTCAGCCTCATTTGGTGGCCGAAATAGACTTAGATACCCTAACTAACGACTTCACCAGAAGAGAAACAGGCCTGATGCTACTGGATCTCTTGGTGATGTTCCAAACTACCAAGTATGTTATCTTTCTGAGCTGCTCAACAAGAAAGCAGCTGGTTAAGTCTTTATATTAATAATGTCTGCACTATTAAAATCAGTTTGTCACATGGCTCCAAAATTTTATTGTATGTAGATGTGCTGACACATCCGTCTGTGTGTCAATCTTGGCTGATCTATGATCATTATCATTCTGATTGAGCTGACTGAAACTGGGATGGGGCACCACATCCTGGTAGTTCTGATCCTGTCTAGCCAACCGATTTCAAAAGGTGATGCTAGAGAAAACTGTTTGGACTCCTAACATTTGTGCTCTGAAATTCTGAAAGGTTCTGCCTTGACCCTCATGCTGCTTAACTTCTATGGGGGATCTGGTTGGTGGATGCTGGTACTAAGCTGATGACATCTAATTTTCAGCTAAGCCCTGAACTGGTATCCTGAAGTAATAATAGGTTGGATGACGGCCAATAAACTGAAGTCTGTCTAGAAATGGCTGAAGTGCTATAGAATGTTGATATTAACGAATAGGTACCAGTGGGGTAGGAGCTGTGGTGGCTCAAGTGGTTAAGATGCTGAACTGCAGGCTGTGGAAGGTCAGTAGTTCAGCAGTTTGAGACCCGGGTGCCGCATGGCGGAGTGAGCTCTCATCTCTAGTTCCAGCTCCTGCCAACCTAGCAGTTCGAAAGCAAGAAATTGCAAGTAGATAAATAGGTACCACTTCGGTGGGAAGGTAACAGCGTTCCGTGCGCCTTGGTGTTTAGTCATGCCGGCCACATGACCACAGAAATGTCTTCGGACAGCGCTGGCTCTTCGGCTTTGAAACGGAGATGAGCACCGCAACCCTAGAGTCGGATTCGACTGGCTTTCGAGCAAGGGAACCTTTACCTTTACTTTACCAGTGGGGTTTCACTTCTTTTAACAGAGCAGTTTTATGGCTTGTAGATATTAGATCCATGTATATTGCAGGTAATATCTTTACCCATCACAGTAAGCATGCCAGCTGCAGCTATTCCTAAGTAAGCAGGAGCTGACAACAAGGAACCATGCTTGGATGCAAAATTCAGTGCTGGTAGTTATCTTTAAAACCTTGAACCATCTAATATGGTCACATAGAGAACTACTTGCTCATGTATGAACCTGATTATCAGTTAAGGTTTATTTTCTGTTGCTGCTCTGTTTGTCCCCATTCTCAGATTGTCCCCATTCTCAGAGTAAACTGGGTGATCACCAGAAGCACCTTGCTGTGAAACTTCCTTCCCACAAATATCTGCCCAGCTCCCAGCATCCTAAGTTTCTGGCATCAGATGAAAGAATCCATCTAGGTTTTTATTCGATAGGATGCCGTATGGATGTACAGGTGTTTTCTTACTTCTAGTACCTCACTTAAATCTTGGGTTACTTTTGTTCTGTGGAGTTAATTCTTCATCATCACTCTCTGACTTTTAATGTGCTTCTTTGATGTTATTTTACATGGTAATTTCTTTGTTAGTTGCATTAGAAGTCTTGTGTTGAGTAGTGAGATAAATAAATAACACAAACACTTTATACAGTTTCATTCACTCCAAACAGGGCAATCCTAAACAGAATTAACCCTTCCTAAGTCCATGGGCTAAGTATGTAAGTCTGTTTGGGATCACACTATGATCGTGTTACATTTTTGTCTAATATCATAATAGAATATATCAATGATACAGGGCACATTTTCTTGTCTTTACTGAAGTACTTTTATTCTGTTTGAAATCCAAACCAAAATAATATTCAGTTGATTCAGGGGGGAAATAAGTTTCAATGCTTGCTATCTTTGTTTCTCTCTCTTGCACGCAAACATATACAGAGGGGGAGGGGGAGAGGAAATGGGGAGGGAGAGAGAAACAGATTTCCTGATATGAAAAGCCACTGGAAAACTGTCAGCAAGTAAATTTAAATCAAATAATATGTATCTTCATGACACAAATTATCTTTCCGTGAATATGAATACAAAGTTAGGAAAGATTTATAAAAACTCTCATGTTATGACAGCCACGAGGCCCCAATTCATATTCCAGATGTTAAATCACAAAGCAATTGCCTAGGCAAGATCTACTACTTCTACATGATCCCTTCACAGGGTAAGGAGAAAATTTACTTCGAACAGTATTACTGAGGATTCAGAGGGAAACATGGAATTACAAATATATTTCCATGCTGCTGGCAAAAGAATAGTTATTCTCTGGAACAATTTCTTCCATAATCTGATTCCTGTTTTGTTGCTCATCCTATTAATCTTTAGGAAATGTCATATCATACGTGACTTGCCTTTCTAATCATCTGAATAGAATATAGACATGAAGCAGAAACAAGTATATGTCTACATTATGAAGACAGCAGGACAAGAGTGTTTGATTAAATATTTGAAAAACTTGCTTGGGGTATCATTTAACTCCCCCACTTTCCACACACACAAACTGCACATTCTTCTCCTAGGGACCTGCTTAAGAATCACTCTATCAATCTTTGTCAATTTCATGGAGGAGTCATTAGTGAATGTCACCTTCCAACTTCTTCACATCAGGATTTCAGGCAGCTTCAGCACTGGAAAATCAAAACATACAATTGCATAAATGACTACACTTAGTTAAACAAGTTTGAAACATTAATAATCCAAGAGGGAAGCCAGAAATATCAAAGCAATGCTAGTCTAGAAAGCACTGAGCATTGGACAGTTGCTTTCATAAGAAACTGTCTGATCTATACACTGCTTTCCACTGTATTTCTGAAATTAAACTACAAGAAAACAGGGAAGAGGGAGAGAATGGGATTTACATTGAAATGTACATCTAAAATATCAATATTCTAGTCCCTGAAATCCACAGGTGTTTTCATGCATCTGGCTTCTTATGTCTTTAACTGCTTGAATTTCAATATATGGAGCACTTTTGTCTCTTTCACTCTAATAAAAAATGTTGATAAGCCGACAACATCTTAACTCTGGGATAATTTGGGCAAGATACTGTTAGAAGAACCTATTGTGTAAAAGTTATGAAACAGACACAATGACACCTAGTGGTACTGGAAAAAATGCATTCATTCCTTGGAAGGCTCCTTTGCAATGAAGAACTAAACTAAAACAGTAGCCAAGACATAATTCAAGGTTTTTTTGGAACCATCTTCATATGTTTGACTTTACCATATTATGGAAAAGATTGTGTTATTAAAAGGGAGAGCCTTTTTTAACCTATCTGTTCTTATACATATGTCTGACAATGGCTGCGATCAGACAAGCTGTTTGATCCAATGTCATTGCTGTTGCCCTGTGGATTTAAAATGCAGGTTCAGACAGCAATTTCTGTCTCCTGTTCCCCAGTCATTGGCACCCATTCTCAGCCATCTCCAAGTCAGAGTTATTAGACATCAGGGAAAGTCTAATCTTTATGGGTGTCAGCATTTTCACTCCACACTTCTGGGTGTCTGATCAATCCATTGTGTCCTCAAGCCATTTGGGAAGTCAGATTGCATACTTCCAGGTGTGCACCTTTTTAAAATTCAGTTAGTGATGTACGCGTAAGTGGATCTTCACCCTCAGGGTTGTGAATCAGTGCTTGTGTGTTTCTGTACCCAAACATTCCGTCAGGTTCAGAAGCTCCAGGGGAGGTTGGTTTTGAACGACAAATGCGCTCTCCCAACAAAAAAAAACCCTCTCTCCTGTTTCTTGGGGTTGGAGAGCCATGGAAATAAACAGCTGTACTCCCCAATCCATTTCCCCCCATGCTAACTGTGTTAGCCGAAAGGTTTTCTGCTTCAGAGCTGCTGTTTGAGAGCATCCCATGATTGACCCAAAAGTAAATGTACTGAAGCCAATGAGCTACTCTCATGTAAATCAGCACTTTCCCCATGCATTCCATGAAAGAGAGGCAAAGCTGCAGGAGGAGGCTGAGAGGGGCTACAGTACTTGGCGGAGGGATCCTGGAGCTGTCAAAATGGACTGGTGTTTCAAATGAGTGCTTCTGTGCATGTGTGAAAGATCATCTTGTTAAAAGGGTGCAGCAATAATCTGAACAGTCGACCATGGAGTGAGAGTGTAACGAGGTGGGTTAAGGGAAGAAGAGAGTTTAAAAATAAATAGGGCATTGTTTCCTGTCCTGAAAAATACAAAAGGCTCTACATCTGACAATAACACTACAGATAAGATTAGAATCCATGTGCAAAAGAATCTCCTCAGGAAACAGGAAACAATCCATATAACAAAAGAACCTCCTCAGGAAAGCCTGGAGGACTCCTACAAGATAATCTCAGCCCTACACGCCTTCCTAATTAGATATAAATTACCTGCCTACCATTTTTCTTCTCACCTTGACACAGAGAGTACTCCATCTTTCTGTGTTATACCTCTGAGGATGCCAGTCACAGCTACTGGTGAAACGTCAGGTCCTAAAATGCCAAGACCACAGCCATAAAACCCGGGAAATCTACAACAATACTGATCCTAGGTTTTCCAGGAGGAAGGTTTGTCTGGGATGAGGGGGCCACACCTGCATACCTTTTGGGTCTGTGAGGATGCTGAACAGCAAGAAGCAGTGGTCTATAGCTTGTAGCAGGACTGTGGTTGCCAGATAAGGAAGGCAGAGTCTCAAGACTCAGTCTTGAGGTCTCCCAATAGCAGGAAGATTTATCCACACTGAGGGTTGAGTTCTAAGATGCTGAAGTTCAGACTCGTAATCAAAAAACTGCATCTCTTATTTCATCCCAAATTACAGTTCTGTGACTTTATTCCAGGAGTGTGAGGATAATATAGTAGTACAGATAAAGACAAAAAAATCTACCTGCACATTACTGTACTGGAAGGTTGCTTCAGCAAAATGTACATTAAGCTGCTAGCCCAAAAGGAATTGCCACAACATGGATCTATCTAGTTATCTTATAGGATGGTATGGATACAGTTTTTATCAACACACTTGGACCTCATCCTTATGCTTTACCTCCTGCTAGTCTAAATCACTACCTCTGAGGTCAGTTGTGATGGTGCATGTAATAAATGACATCTGTTATTTGAAAATCAAACCAGTAGGATTGAATCTATATTTGCATTTTACTGTTGACATGATAAAGCTTTGACTCATCAGGAAGAGCTAGAAAAGGGTCTCTTATTCTAGCAACTGCAAATTTCATAAATTCGGCTAGGAAAAGACTGCACTGAACTGGTGTATTTGTTGTTTAAAGGCCATCACATTATGGATGCATTTGAGATGTGAAAGCAATGCCAAACCTCTCAAAGGATTTGAAATGCCATATTCTCAGGAAGAAACTCACTGCCCCAAATTTGCAGAATGGACACTGCCACTCACGTAGTTATCAAGAGTTCAGTATAAAGGGAGCAAGTTTTTAAAGGAATAACTTCACTCAGGGTAAGAAGACTACATCTTGGGTAACTTCATGTGCATGCAGACAGATTGTTGAGAAAATTTGAGGGAACTCTCCTAGTAGCGAGTTTATTAGCTGCAGAGTTAATCACCTCCCCAGTATTGGCTATTGTTAATGGTTCATAGGAGAAACATGTTCCAAAACATAGTTACATTTAAAGTCATATTTATATCCCACTCATTTTCCACCATAGAACTCAAGGGAGAACATACATACTTCCTTCAAATACATTGGAGTCCCGAAATACATAGGATTCCCATTCACTGACAAAACATACTTAGCTTCATTAAGGCATACTTAGCTTCATTATTTTTAGTTCAGGGATTTCTCTATGCACATCTCAATTTTTTTAGCAGACTCTTAAAGGATACTATTTACCAGATTGGTGGTATTTAGTTTTGTGCCATGAAAATCTTCAGCTCCCCATTTTCAAATATTAAGCCTCTCTATTAAAAGTGCAGGACTTCCCCCACCCCACCCCCCTGCCCAGGCCTGTTGGTAATAGACCAACACAAATAAAACTACACAGTTTAAATTCCTATTCTGCCATGAGCAAAATGCAAGCTAAAAGGATATACGATGCAATTAGGTGAGAGCACAGTAATTTACACTTTTATTCACATATGTAACACACAGGTATGCAATCATTATTAAGGAATGTATAACACATTCTGGAAAATAATCAGTTTCATGATGGGGAATTCTAAGGCTAAGAATCCCTAGTTCAGAGATTGTCACCCAATTCCTAGAAGGGAACTTAATTTTTTTACTCAGCTGGTATCTCAAAAAAGAGTGCCATGTGGCATGACAATTACTGAATCCTTGGCAGAATATTCAGAACCCATGCAAAGCAGCTGGTCAATCAAGAAAGGGCATCACAGAAGAAGTGAATCCATTGCAGAGAGAATTCAGAACCCCAACAGTAATTCATTCATATGTACATACATAGGCTCCCTGCTTCCCTCTTACTCTGAGAGCCAAACTAGACATGACACTGGGATGCCATTGTCATTTGAAAGCCTAAAATGCCACAAGGGACCAATGCTGATCACTCTCACAGCACCACAGGATGAGGTACTCATCCCCCCCCAGCATTTTTTCCACTGCTAAAATAGCTGCCCACCTCTGGGGAAGTTTCAGCACTTGAAATTGCATGGGGGGGGAGTGCCTTGTCCAGCCACACTGCAGGCCCAGCCAGGATCATGCCCTCACAGCATTTTTAAATCACCAATTTTAGGCTTTGAAATAGAGGCAGTGTCCCTTGGGCAGACACAAAGATGCTGTCATATCTAGTTTGCCCCTGACAGACTTGTTCTGCTTCTGGCAACTGGCTAGAAGAGGAAAATACTGACCCTGCCAGGGGAAAACAAATCAGTTGGCAACTGTAGTTGACTTTGTCTTGTTACAGATACACAAGGTTGCCAGCCTCCAGGTGGGCACAGTAATTCTTCTGAAATTGCAACTCGTTCCCAGACAACAGAGATCAGTTTTGCTGAAGGGACCATAAAGTCTAGGAGAAATTGAAGTCCTAGACAGGCTATAGAATGGATGCTCAAGGACTTCCTTTTCCCCTGCTATATATCTTAGAAACTAGGAGAAACTGATTGATAGTCGCCTGTAAAGATGATAAAGGCTAGAAGGTGGTTGGGAATTGACAGAGGGCCAGGACCGCTCTAGAATGACATCCTCATATGGAACTCGTGATTGATTTTTCTCCTTATCACTGAAAAAAGACCTGAAGACCCTTTTGGGAGGTGTGAAGGAATGGACACACAAGCCCTACCTGTTCCTTTGGGTTGGCCCCCAAGAAGTTGGAAAAACTGTGGCCATCCTAAGGGTGCCAAAAACAGAGTGCTGCCACCACCAATGACTCTGAGACTATCACCTGCCAAATGAAGACATGTGTCTAGCAGTTTTTACCTGCATTGACATTTAGAGCCTCTGCCTAGTTGTTGGATCCTTCACTACACTCCTACAACCAAGCAATCACTCACAACTTTGCAATTTTGAACTATCATGCTCCAGTGATGGTGAACTTACCTGCTGCCATGCCTTGTTGTTACATTTCAGATAACGACTGAATGAGTGTGGTATTTTTCCAGAAATAAAAGGATAGAGCCAGTTTGGTGTAGGGGTTAAGTGCATGGACTCTAATCTGGGAGAACTGGGTTTGATTCCCCACTCCTCCACTTGCAGCTGCTGGATGACCTTGGATAAGCCATAGTTCTGTCAGAGCTGTTCTTGAAAGAGCTCTCTCAGCCCCACCTACCTCACAAGATGTCTGTTGTGGGGTGGGGAAGGAAAAGGTGTTTGTAAACTGCTCTGAGACTCTGAGTGAAGGGTGGGGTATAAATCCAATCTCTTCTCTTTTTCTTCTTCTCTAAAGCTTTAAAATATAAAAACATTTAATAAATGAATAAAAAATATACATGATCTGTTCAAGATTTGGTACTTCTTAAATGTAGTTTAATTAGGATAGGCTAGCTTTATTTTAAGTTGCAGTAATCTAAAGTTCATCATTATCTTAGATCTCCTGGATGAGACTTCTCTCCACTGTTCCCTGCTGGATGGGCAAGATGAAGACCCTATGTAAAATTTTTGTTCTCCATGGCTTGTGCTCCTAAATCAAAAGCAAAATGCATGAGAGGGCTTCTTCCTCATGTCCTGGATTTAAATAACTTCTGTCTTTCTCCCTTCCCATTTGGGATAACCTTATTGTCCCATCCTGTTTCAAAGGAAGTTTTCTTTCTATTGCATTAGACTTCCCCTGCTTATGGGTCTGTGAATTGCTAGTGGGGTGTGAGTTGGTAAGCCATTGCCTTGCTTTGGCCAGACTCATTAGTATAACCAAGAGCTTGAGTGCTCTGTGCTGGTAGCTTGATGGGTCTTTTTTTCAGCCCCCTCTTCTCTGCCAGCGACTAGTCTGCAGGTGAGCTCCTGCACATAGACAGACAGAAGTCACAATAATTGAAATATTGAGTAAATTGGTGGGGGGAGGTTTCGTAGGTTAAGAACATAAGAAGAGCTCTTCTGGATCAGACTAATGGTCCATCTAGTCCAACATCCCATCTCACTATGTGGCCAACCAGTTTTTCTGGAGGGCCAACAACACAGCAGAGAGGCCAAGGCTTTCCCCTGATATTAACTCCTGGCACTGGGATTCAGAGACAGACTGCCTCTGAATGTGGAGGCTGAGTGACATGAAGCAGGAAATTTAAGTCTACAATTTGTATACAACTTTGTTGTAACTACAGTGTTACAACTTTGGATATTGGCCTTCCTACACTGGACCTTTTTATAGCACTTGCCATCCGCACTTACTAGCACTTTATGTAAAATATTGTTTATGTGACTTTTTACTGTATTTTATTGTTTGTATTGTATTTTAACTTATTGTACACCGCCTTGAGCCAGCTTGTCCTGGCATGGTGGGATATAAATCAAAACTAATAAATAAATAAATAGGACAATATCGCAGAGGAAAGAAAGAAGTTGGAAGACTTGACCTTTGATCTGGATGTGACATCATATCTCCTTCCCAGGCATTGTCTCAAAATCTCCAGGAATTTTCCAAAACAGAATTTATTTATTTTTATTTATTTTTCCAATTTATACCCCATCCTCCCGCCAAGGCAGGCTAGAAACCAATGAAGTTGTTGATAAGTCTTCTGCTCCCATATGGCTGTTTGACCTCCTATTTGCCTCCAGACTGTCAGCCCTGATAATGCTAATAGTATGCAATCTGTTATATTTTAAAAATTATTACAGAACACTTTATCACTGAACTAAGTCTTCTTTTTTCACCAATACCCCTCTCTGACAAAATTCCACATCAGAGGACACCAAATTAAGGTCTGCAGATCCCAATAATAGCGACTTGGATGTGACTGACTCTAGTAGACTTTGTCTAAGTGAAACATTCAGGACATACATTTTTAAAGCCTATTAAAATGTATATAGCTACAAAGAGAATAATTGTGAAGTAATAAAAATTTCTATTTCCCTAATTAATTCAGTTTAAATTTACATTGTTCTGAGGAAAACAGTTGGTCAAAGCACAACAGCATGCAACTCTGGGAAAAACCTTTTGGCTTACCTTTATGCTTTCTTTTTACAGACTTTTTACAAGACACAGCAAATTATTAACATAACATATAACATAATATTAACATAACATATCAACACTGCTGGCAACAAGGTTGTGCTACTGAACTTACAGATGCACAATGGGCCGAAATACAGTCTTCTACGATATCTCTTACTAAGGCTGTAAATATAAGAATGCAATTTCAGAAAATTGTTTATAGATGGTATATGACTCCCCTTAGGTTACATCATATTAATGCTTCATACAACCCCGATTGCTGGAAAGGTTGTAATCAACCTGGTTCATATCTGCACTGTTGGTCATGCCCCTATATGCTACAGTTTTGGATAAATACCTTGTGTTTAATTCAGGATATCACATGTTATGTTATTCCCTTGAAAGCAGAACGTGTACTACTTAACCTTTGGGAAGGAATTAAGATCCCTGAGGTTCGTAAATACCTGATTTCTCACATGTTGGTAGCTGCTAAGACCTTAGTGGCTAGACACTGGAAAGACAAAACGCAACCTTCACCCAAATGTGCTTCAACAAACTATGGGAATACCTGATTACAAACATAATTCCAGGCTCCATCTCCTTGGTTGACAATCCAGACTTCCATTCTGATTATCTGGAACATTGAGTCCTGTTTCTTGATTATATGGAAAAACACAGTAAGATCAAAGCAGCACTTCCTGATAACCTTAAAATTATTGCTATAGATTGTATTACTTTGACTATTTCAACTGTTTACTTGTTTATTTTTATTCTGGCTTTGGATGTTGATCGTTATTACTAATTTTATTGTTTGTTCATGTATATTTTGATATTTCAATAAAATGTTTATCAAAAAAAACCATACTGGAGGGGAAACAAACCTATTCATAATTGTCACACGTGGAGCTGAAGACAGGAAGTACTGGTTGCTATTGTCGTTCACTGGTTCCCAAAATGGTTCCTTCTCATACACAGAGGGAAGTGAATTGGCAAGCTGACACATGAATTCCTTCTTGGCCATCACCGTTGTCTGATTTATTAAACTGTAGGACCTGTGCTGCTGCATCTGCTTCCTTGGACCATATCCTGGGTGAGACTACAGGCTAGACTGGTTCACCTGGAGCAATAACTCACCTAAGATATGGGGGGGCAGGCTTTTTACAGTGTAGATCCTGTTCTATTGCCAGATTGGATTCCATGTCAGGATAGGCCCATGAAGACCATACTCTGATTTGGGGAAAGAACCCAGGAGAGAGCTGCTGGGAAAGTTTTTTTGGTTTTTGTTTTGCCTTTCCTAAACTGCTAACCTACTGGGGAGCATTAACTGAGGTTAAATTGAATTAATTAGGGAAATAGACATTTTTATTACTTCACAATTATTCTCTTTGTAGCTATGTAAGTAAGTCATTCATGATGGCTGCTTTTGTCATATGAGAAGGTGTTTATGTGCAACAGCTGATCCCATGGAGTAAGCTATATTCTCTTTTTTTCCATTTTGTACTACCTAGAATAATACTAGGCAGCATTCAGCATAATGAGTGCTGTCTCTCAAAGAAATCATGTTTTATTTAGAGTAAAGTGTTTAGTCCTGGAACTATGTAGTCCCAAGGATCAGTTGTCGTATATGCGGAATATATATTTAAATATCCCTTTTACCCCTGTGGCAATTGTGTCCAGTGACCCACCAACAGTGACACCAATCTACAAATCTAGGACCAAGACAGGAGGACTGTCTACATCAAATCAGCTGCTGGAAATTCTGGGCCTGGTTTTTCAGCTACGCTATGTAAAATATATATTTTTTTTGCCCCTGCCTAAGAAGGTTTTGATGATTTTCACTCCAGCAAGCTTTGGAACCAGCTATAGATCTTTCCCATATGCAATATAGTGCAAGTCATACTAAATCCCATGGAAAGTATTTTGTGCTCCCTGCTGTATGATTTCATTATGTTTCATAGACTTGCATTCTTGATGTCCAGTATGGTAACATGATGAAAATCAGCTGGAATTGGAGAAGTAGTCTTAGAAATGTAGGGTCAGAAATCTAGGATGGAGAGATCAGCTGACAGATTTCCATTTATCATCCATCTAATGTCTCAAAAGGAGCATGTGCCTCTCTCAAACTGCATTCTAGCAACAGAAAATATTGAAACTGAAATTAGAGCTATGTGTGAGAGGTGGTGAGTAGCTTAGAAAAGTGATTGGTTTTATCTAGAAAAAGGTGTAAATTCACCAAAGCTCAGATGGTGTGATTCTAAAGACTGCCCATCATTCATTAATAATCGTAATGGCATCATTCCTCAAACCAGCATCAAAGGAGATTTCAAGTTGCATGTAACAGAGAAGATTTAGAATCATTGATTTATTTTAATATTTAATTGTCTTTGCTGGAAACAGAGTAAAAATGGAAGGATAAGTCTCAGAGTGGGTCATTTCTTTTAACCAATCAATTGTATCCTGTTGTTGTAACCTTTCTATTATAACTTAACCTCTAGGACAAAACCTCTCCCTGTGGAAAAAGTTCAAAGTACATCAAATAGATTGCATAAATTCCACTTGAACCTTTAATAGTAGAACAAATTCCACATTCAAGCAAGAAAATCTCTATTTTTTCACACTGTTGTTGCTTATGAAAAAATATGTGCTGCCCACATGCTCCCCCCCAATGTCTTTTTGCACCCCGCAGGCTTCTGGCCTAGCAAAGTTGGGCTCATTATATATGGGTTCGATATAGAATGCACTTCACATGATTAAATTGGCATTTCAGAATAAGTGCATACAAGATGGGACCTATGAAAACAACCTGCCTTGTCAGCCACTTGCTTGGCTGACACGGTGGCTACTCCTTTGGCGGCTGTTGTAGCAGTGGTGTCTCCCTCTCCCCACCAACTCACCCACTCACTTGCTGTGCCTTTGCCCAACTGGCAGCAGCAGTGGCATCTGTGAGGGGTCCCCCTCCCACTCATTCATTTGCCTGCCACCAACCAAATGGCAGTGATGGCTCCTCATCCTCTCCCCAGTCTCCTCCTTGGCTGCCTGAGCTCTTTCCTACAGTGACAGCTGAGGAGAGGACATGGCTGCCACTCCCTCCTTTTACTGTCTCATGTGGTGGAACAGGTCAGGGATGGCTCCAATTTCATCTCCACTCTCCTCAAAATATTGGTCATTTTCTCTGCCATGGCAAAGTTTTTACCGTTTTAAATCTTAATTTAAGTGTGTGTATTTGGGGATTTCATACAAATGTGGGGGCTGATCCAGGTTTGTACAAAGATTTTACTAGGCTGAGGTCAGACCGGCAGTATGAAGCACAAGGGAATCGTGGCAAAAAGACCCAGAACAATGTGTTCCGGGTATTCCTGGTCACACTGCACCGACTGATGCGGGAGCATACTGGGGAGGAGGTGCAAGGGAGTGTTCGCACTGTTGGCCCGCCCCTGGCAGAGGCACGGCTGTAAGTGTGCACTTATCAATGCGGCTTGTTTGTGTGGCTTTTAGTGTGCACATGTCCAGGAAGTGGGATCAATGCACTCTCCAGGGTTTGCTACCACTTTCACCTGGTAGTTTTAAACTCAGGAGGGAAGCGTTACAAGACGGGTTGAGTATGGCTGGGGAACGCCTGAGAGCTGTGCCTGTGTGAACTGGCCCCTTTAATCCGTTTGTGAAACATGCCTATATCAGGCCAAAGTGCCAGTCTGAACTCGGCCCTAGTCTGTACCTGACTCCAACAAGTTATTTTAATGATCCACATGCCAAAGACTGGGTTCAGCATTAGGTATATGATGGTTCCTCCAGGCAGAATTTGGCTACCAGGAGAACAGTCATGTACCATATATGCTTCCAATGAAGTATGTTTGAGAACTTTGATGTGACATAAGAGACAAGCCTAAGCATGCCTATTTGGGATAAGCCCATGTTACTCAGTTGGGCTTACTCCCAGGCAAATGTCCTTAAGATTGCAGCCACAATGTACAACTTGATTATACAGTAAACAAAGTAGCTACTTTGACAAATACTGTATTCAATATGCTCATATTTTCAGCATGCTCATATAAAGGGTCAGCTACGTCTACCATGTAGGGGACGGTGCATGATAAAACTAGGGGCAATTACTTCATGAATAACAGAGCAAATATTACGCTTCACAAATTAGACTATAGGTAATATAGTCAGAGAGCAAGCCTAAGCAGGTCTGCTCAAGTCCCAAATTATTCACTGGGGCTTGCTCCCATGAAAGTGCTCCTATGATTGCAGCTTCGATGGCCTCATGAATAACATTTCCATGTCTCCATTTTGAACCATTTTAGTCACTTGAACCCATTGCCATGAAGGAGATGGAATGACTCATTTGTAAATGAAATACTTTGAAATTATGTTGCACAGCATGATCAGTTCACTTAAGTCACCTGATTAATTCACTGACAGTATATATGCAATTTCTGTCCGGGCATTCACTGAAGTGGTTACTATGGTGGACAGTAATGTGCCTGTTATGGCTATGTCAATCTTGAATTCATTAGGGGACATGTGCAGTAAGTATTTGGGGTGCTATCCTGTACCTGTTGAATTTCTGCCTAAACTGGTTGGCTCAAAGACCAACATTCTGGTATCTGCTACACATTTACTGCTTATTGTTTTTTAATCTCCCTTTGGGGGGTGTTAGCTTGTTTAATCTTTTACTTTTTTAGGAAAGTTTTTTGATGAATGGCAGCTGGACTCAACAGTAGCACTGAGATGATTTTGTATATTGGCAATATTGATTATTATATTTTAACCTGTTTTAGTGAATTTTATCAGATAGGCTGCTGATCTAGTAAGATAACTTCTGGTAAAAAGGAAAGGTGAGATACAAATATTTTAATACAATAAAAAAAATAAAGTAGATGTGGAAGTTAAATTGTAGCAAAATTTATAATTTAGAGCACAGATTAATGTGTACAGCTACATACCTTAACTCTTAAGGTCTTTTCCCCCTTATTCTGCAGTATAGATTCTTGATTGTTCCCAAATCACCACACAACTTGCCCAGTAAAGGCTTAGTCAGTGAATGTACAATGTTGTATACCACTCAATAACTAAAATAACAAAATCGTTCTTCATGGGTGTTTTTTTTAATAAGATAGCTAAGCATATCTGTAGGGAGGCTTCTAAGAGAATGAACAAAGAAACTCGATCATTAGTTGCGATTACTGGCTGGTGATGATTGGGGTCTAATGCTACTCCTGAAGAGAAGTGCTAACAGGGTTGGTGGTAGCCACCGGTCTCTCTGAGGCCACCCCCTCAGGAGACTGCTCACAATCTTATCCTACAACTATCCATGTGTATGTCAGTCATGGGATTCTTTTGAGCAAGTAGGTACTCAAAACTAGTTTTGTCAGCTTCAGGAAGTGAACAAAATACAAATATGAAATGTCAGAGTTCTGTTTTCAGTTACAGACAGATATGTACTGCCAAAGCCTGTCAATGTAAAGAAAAGAAAAGAGTGGCTTGCTTAGAATCTCCTTCAATATAGCTCCTAAGAGACATCTTTTTGTCATCTTCAAGCAAAAAGAAAAGCAAGAACTAAGTCAAAAACACACTTGCCAGTGCAGCAGTCTGCTGTGTATCTCAAGTATCTGTATAAAAATGGGGGGGGAGATATGAAAGCATCGATGCTAACAATTGAAATTTCACCGACTGAATTTATTTATTTTATTTATTTATTATCTATTTTTATTCTGCTTTCCCTGGCAATTGGAGCTTGGAGAGGGTTTAACAACATAAATACAAAATGTAGATAAAAATGCAAATGTAACTTAATACACTGGCAATTTGGCATGATGATCAGAAAAACAGATAGTAGACCCAGTAAGATTGCCTCTGTAGAATGCCTGGAGGAATAATTATGTCTTACAGACCCTGCAAGACCAAGACAGATCCCACAGGACATGAGATTCTTCAGACAGAGCATTCCACCAGGCTGGGGCCACGATTGAAAAGGTCTTGTTCTGGTCAAAGTTAAACGAGTTACCAGAGGGCCAGGCACCACCAGAAGTCCACATGAAGTGGAACACAAGCCCATGGGAGGCTGTAATCAAGAGGCAGTCCTTAAGGTATGAAAATACAGACAATTTTTTTCCAGCTCAAAAACCCTCTGAAATTTTCCAAACCAGAAGTCCAGTGAACAAGCACCATGGACAATGGAGCTGCATCTCTAAAACAGGCTATAGAACTATTTTTTTTTTGCACCATATGGCATTCAAATGTTGATTAATCAAGAAATGAACAGACTAACACACTCTTTAAAGTTGCTTTTCTAATAAATGACAAATTAATGCCAGCTGCTAATATTTGGATATGCTTGTTTTTCTGGCAACTGGCTTTCAAAGGTCAAGAATGTCAGAGTGAGAGGGTGAGTATGGAAAGACTGACTTGGCAATTACATAAATGACAGGGACTTTCTCAGACAGCAGTTATGCACAGATTTTGTCACCCAAGGGGATTGTGCTGAAAGATATCTCCTGCCAAAACTCCATTGCTGGTCCATTGGTTTGGGATGAAGACTTCAGTTTGATTCTATATATATGCAGTGAGTCCTTTTTATCCTTTTCTCTCTGGCTGTTCTTCCTAAGCACAGGTGCAAATATTTTACTGGCACATGTTGGCATAACATTGGACAGTACTGCAGACTGGTGCACATGGAGATAAAAGCCACATGCCAACCTCTCCCTCATAACAGGCAGTGTCTGTGATGCTTAGGGATGGGCACAAACCAGCTCATGAACTAAAGTTCATGATGAATTTTAACCGGTTTATGGTTTGTGAACTGAAATTCATGGAAGGTCAACTGTCACAAACTTTCCACAGACTTTCAAGTGGTTCATAGCAGTTCATGGCAGTTTATGAATTGATATATTTCCAGAAAGTCTCCACTCAATCACAATGTTTACCAAACTTCAAAGCAAGGGGGGGGCAGAATTCTCCAGCCTTGGAAACACCAAAGCTGAACAGGCACTGCCAATAACGGAGTTCCCATTCTATTCTAGGGGATCAGAATGCGATATATACCCTCAGCTCAGCTCTGCACCTTCTCCTCTGTTGGGTGTTGGCAGTGAAAACGAAAAGCAGGAAACTTGTTAAAAGCAGAGCCCATTCACTTGTTCCTGATTGTGAACACCTCTCCACTGGTGAGGTTTGTGTCTTAGGTGGACTCAGGGCTCTGAGCCACCCTGACTCTCTGCTCATGCCAAGCAGAGGGGCTTAGCTATTGGGTGCCTTGGCTGAGCTGTTGCATAAACTCCTGTAACTGCAGCTCTGGACCCGTGTGTTTCAGCCCAGGGGGGAGGTTGACTTGTTTCCCTCGTTTATATTGTGTGGCTTTGGGGAGCCCATGTCAGAACTCTGGGGATGTTTGTCTGTCTTTCTGTCATTCAAAATCTTCCTCTGGAGACTTGGAGGTGGCCTGGCCAGCTTGACAAGTGTTTCCTCTGCAGAGTAGAAGAATATACCCCAGTTGATGGTGTGCTCTGGACCTGTGTGTTTCAGTCCTTGAAGTGTGGGCTGTGAAAGTTGTGGGCATGCTTCCTTTACTTGCATCATGTGGCTAGGGTGCCTGCCAAGCTGTTATGGGAGTCCCTGTTGACACTCTGGGGATGTGTGTCTTTATGTCATTCAAAATCTGCCTCTGGAGTTCAGTTCAACATGTGTTTCCATTCCTCTGCAGAGTACCAGAGATTGGCTGTGAGGAAAAATGCACAGGGAGGAAAAGCATAAATGGGAATGAGAAATTCAGTTTGCCTCTTCCATGCATTTCATTTATATTGGTTTCACCCTGCTTTAGATGTGAACAGGTCTCATGCAAAAACATCCCTCTGATGGAGTGTTTGTGCCATTCTGGTTTCTTGAATTGTCCGCTCAGCAAGCAACAGCTTTGATTTTCTATAGAATGTGCTCTGATCTGTCCTAAATTTGGTTGGAAAATACTTCTGGTAAATTGTATAATCCCTGACAATACCACTCCAGTTGAATGAAGGGTGAAAATACAAGTGGAAATATGTTTCCCAATGGGAATGAATACAATAAAGAAAATGACCATTTACAATACTAGGACAATGAAAACACTTTAAATAATGATTTAAATTAATAATGGAACATAAATTTTTGACTATACAAAATATTTAAAATAGACTAAAACAAACCAAAAATGAAAACAAAGGGGTTTTTTTGTGTGTGTGTGAATATCCTTAATAAAAATTTAAAAGCCAAACAACAAAAGCAACAAATTTGTCATGATGTAAAGAAGAAGAAGAGATTGGATTTATACCCCACCCTTCACCCGGAGTGGCAGAGCGGCTTACAAACTCCTTTCTCTTCCCCTCCCCACAACAGACACCCTCTGAGGTAGGTGGGGCTGAGAGAGCTCTTTCCAGAACTGTCCTTGAGAGTACAGCTCTGACAGAACTATGGCTTGTCCAAGGTCATCCAGCAGCTGCAAGTGGAGGAGTGGGGAATCAAACCCGGTTCTCCCAGTTTAGAGTCCATGCACTTAACCACTACACCAAACTGGCTTTACAATATAATTATATTTATGTTATAATTGTAAATTATATCCTTTGATACTGGGTAATAGGTGCAAGGATATCCTAGAACCAAGTGCAAGGATAATACAGTGTCCTAGAACCAGATTTTAGAATGTAATTAAAATATTATGTTATCATTATCATTTTTAACATTTTTTTTTATCAACAACTAAAATGGTCCTGCTTTCCAAATAAACATTGTTAGTTTTTAGTACAAGTTTCCTTTCAACAAAAAGCTAATAAGACCATCCACTAGTCTGGTGTTTTCTTCTAATCCCTCCATGCCCCTTAAAAATTGAAGGTTTCTTTTTCTCTTTCTCATACCATGCAGCTGCTGGTGTGACCTTGGATCAGTCATAAGCTCTTTCAGAGCTCTTCTCTCAAGGGCAGTTCTTGAGAGAGCTCTCTCCGCCCCACCTACCTCACAGGGTGTCTATTGTGGGGCGGGGAAGGGGAAGGGATTGTAAGCTGCTCTGAGACTCCTACAGTCAGTGAATGGCAGGGTACAGATCCAATCTCTTCTTCTCTTCTTCTTCTTCTTCCTCTTGATTACATGAAAGAAACATGTTCAGCAAAGTGTTAATAAAAATAGTAGTATACATTTCTAACCTTAGTGAATATTATAAATGTCTGAGACAACTGTCTCCCAGGGTGAAAGCCATTTAAAGTTGGATTTTCCAAATTTAAGCTAATGGGGAAGATGGCAATTGTCTGTTTCTGTCAGAGGGACCAAAATGTTGTTTTCATAAAGTCAGGTTTGGAAACAGGGTGCTCAGAACTGCATACGGCAGAACAACACACACAAAAAAGAAAAAGAAAGAATAATCTTTACAGTAAGTTTAAAAAATGATAAAGCTTCTCAGTTGTAATGAGATGCTAGAGGAAACAGCTCCTTAGATTTCTCTTGGGAGCTCTAGTTGCCAAAGACAGACATAATATTTTCTCATTATTAGCTCTTCAGCAGAAAGGAAACAGGGTATCGTGTTCTTTCCAGTCACACAAAAGAAGGGGCCTTTTCAACAAGTAATTTAGAATATAAAAATGAAGGAAAGATGGTTCTGGAACTCATAGTGATGCATAATTATCTCAGCAAAAGAGACGGGTTGTGAATAACAGTGTTGATTTTACTTCAAGAAAAATCCTCCTGAGAAATCTGATCTAGGATGTGTGGGTGATACCATTGTGGTGGAGGGGAAAGAAGGCAAAGGAAGGTTCCAGAAAAACAGCATAGCCAACATAACTTTGTTACAGAGCATAGCACCCTTGTTACAGTGGTATCTTTTAACACACTAAAAGGTAATATTCCATATCAACCAAAGTCACGAAGACTTAAACTGCAATCACATTCTTTTTATGGGTGTCATTTGTCTTGTGTTATAGTAGACAGCCCACCTTTTGTCCCTAGTCCAAGACCAACATGTCACCAGTAAATATGGCTTTACTTGGTGCCTTGGTGCAGCCAGCCTTAAGCAGGCATTAGTCCATCCATATTTTAATAATTTGCACTTAACTTATATGTAGTCCAACTATCAGTTTATGTTTGTTTATTTACTTATTTATATCCCAGCCATCCCGCGTGTGGGCTCAGGGTGACTAGCATCATATTATAAATAAATACAATTTAAAATTTAAAACACAGTATAAACATTAAAATCGGTGGTTACAGCTTATAGATGTATAATAGCCGGTTATCAGTGCGTGGGGAACAGCAACCTCAGGGGGCCATACATGGATGCCAGCTGCCTCAGCCAAAGGCCTGGTGGAACAGCTTCATCTTGCAAACCCTGCAGAACTGAAGAAGATCCTGCAGGGTCCTGATCTCAATATGGAGCATGTTCCACCAGGCAGAGAGAACCCTGTCCCTGGTCAAGGCAAGACAGATGTCCTTTGGGCCAGGGACTACCAGGAGAGGTGGTCCCTTAAATATGTTGGTCCCAAGCTGTATAAGACTTTAAAGGTTATTATCAACACCTTGAAGCAACTATGGTATTCAGCCAATAACCAATGCAGTTGGCAGAGCACATGCTGAACATGTGCCCACACAGGTGTCGATGTCAGCAGGCGAGCTGCTGCATTTTGCACCAGTTGTAATTTCCAGGCCAACCTCAAGGGTAAGCCTGCATGGAGCAAACTGCAGTAATCAAGCCTGGAAGTGACCATTGCATGGGTCACCGTAGATAAGTCCTGGGGGGAGAGATAGGGTTTCAGTAACCTAATCTGCCTAAAATGGAATAATGCAGATTTGGCAACTGCAGCAACCTGGGCCTCCATGGAAAGAGAGGCATCCAGTGTTACTCCCAGGCTCCTCACTGTCTGGGCTAGCACCAAAGGCGCCTCTTCCAGTGTGGGGAGCCTGGTACCCACATCCAGCTCCCCCCCGACCCAGGTACAGGACCTCCTTGTTCTTATTCTCTGTACTTATTAGCAATTTACTCTTTCTCCTCCAGCCAGATAACAGTTTGAGCATTTTAGACTATATAGGTATAAAATCAGTATAGCTCGAGGATAGGTTGCAGACAACCAGGAGGAAAAATGTCTTGCCCACTTAAAAGAGGTTAAATGGAATGTTATTTATCATGTGATGTTATATTCATATGAAAAAGGTCACCAAAGTATCAGTCTGCACATTTCTAAGGCAAAAGTGACATTCATGTCATTAGCCACAATGGATAAGTTTCCCCTGGCCAAATGAGACACAGGGCAGCAGTGGCCAGGGCTGGAAATGTTCCAATCAATGGGGATGGGCAGCAAGATGACTACCTTAAACAAGCTATGCCCCTCCTAAACAGGCATTTGCTTTGTGCTTGTGAGCCACCTCCCTCCCTCCCTTTGGATATCATGGGGTTAAGCAGTAATTTACTGTCAAGCAATAATTTTTTAGGTTCTTCCAGTTTGGCTGGTGGTGGGAAACTTTTTTCACCTGCTTCATTATGTCACTAAAAGGGGGATGATAAAAGCAGTCTTTGATTGGTTAGGTTGCAACTAGTTGGCAGGAATGGGGCAGGTTGCTTGCCATAGGGGCGATGACTGGCAAGCAACCTGAAGCATCAGGCATGATGGGGTATTATGTCCTGAACAGCCTATCTCATGCCTTACAAATGTGTTGGTTGGGTTGGAAACCCTTAGTGCTGAGCAGCATTGTTCCAGATCTGGAAGGAAGATAAAGATAATGGAGTAAAAATTCTGGTTGCTGAAAGATAATTTGAGCACCTGTCCTCAAAAAATATATCAGTTTGGAAGTGTCACAAGACTTTTTCTTTTCTTCTTTTTAATGGCTATACTATTTTTTTTTACCTTAACTTGTAATTTTCCTTAAGCAGATACAAGTATGATTACAGAAGACCATGCTCAGTAGGGGAAGATATGCTTTGCATGTGGAAGGTTCCTTGACAGAAAGAATCAGCAGGAGTTGGAAAGACCCTTTTGTGTGTGTTTTTTTTTGTTTTAGAAGAGTTTATTTAAAGGAAAGACCCTTCTGTGAAATGCTGCTAGCAATAGATTATACTGAGCTATACACCAGTTGTCAGACGCAATAAAGAAGCTTCATATGGGAGTCAAGTTTGGAGAGAAAAGAAGTGCTGCTGTTATTGTGACCATCTTCAAACAACACAACTCCTTAACTAACTCCAGCTCCATGTCCTGCATGCTACTAATGGCAAGGTGGGAAAGATTGTGGCTGTATTCACAAAAATCTCTTGAAGGGGGGGGGGCATCCTTTTCATTGCCTACAAGCAGTGATGTAAAATTATGAGTTCTGGCTTGACTCAGCTCCAGTATTTACAATTTAATTATGGTGTTTTCCTCGAGCTTCTGCACTTTATCAGATGTGAAAGCCCATATATTTCAACCAACTATTTCTTGTACTTAGTTAACAAGATATGAAAGCCCACATCAAATGGTGCCAAGAGGAGTTAAGCCTCATTTCTTTCCCACTATGTGCTGTTTGCTCAAGTGTCTAAGAGATTGGTTGATGCCACTCAGCACTAAGGGAATCCTCTTGCTAACCTGCAAAGCCACATGAGCCAATAATGGGCTCGAGAATGGCACTATGTCCATAAAGCTGCTGGGTGCTTGCCAATTAGCCACACCTATGTTCCATCCGAGAAATGTTAGTTGTACTGTTCCTACCATCTAGGGTTCCCATTTGCCCACTCATGGTGGGGTATCTCCCACCACTCACCTCTGCTACCCACTGCTGCTCAGCTGGGCAACAGGAAGAAACTGGCTAGCTAAATGTTTGGGGGCAGGGTGATAGATGATGCAGCTTCTAGAATGACCTGGAATTAGGGATACCAGCCTCCAGGAATTATGGCTCATCTCCAGACTACAGAGGTCAGTTCACCTGGAGAAAATGGATGCTTTGGAGGGTGGACTCTGACATTGTACCCCACTGAGGTGTTAGTCCTCCCCAGGCTCCACCCCCAGGTTTCCCAACCTGGATCTGGCAACCCTACTCCCGCCCCACCCCCTGTTGATGTCCCGGGAGGACCTGGCAACTCTACCTGGAATTGATGTCATCATGCTAGGGTAACACTGTAGCACTATCCCCAAAACCCTACAGTTTCTGGCAACCATATAGCCATCACTGCTTATGACCTAATCAGTCACAAAGACGAGGCCTAATTATTAAACCCCAACATCCTGTCAACAATGGCACTTTCCAGATTGCCCTAATGTTCCATTTTCATTCCCCTATGTTACCTTTTTTTTTCTTCTTGTGTCCAGACAACTTCATTAACATCTCTGTGCCATCCTGGTTTTCCCTCATTTTCCCCCCATTCTTTCCTCAACTAGTTTTTTGCATCCTTTTTTTTTCCATTGCAGAATGGATTTGCAAGATAGCCTCTTGCTCAAAATGTGAACAGTTTTTTCCATCTCATGGACTGCCACCCAAACCTGCAATTTTAAAAAAAAAAAATAATGAATGCCAGCATTTCAATGGTTCCATGTTGGTAGGCACCTGTGCTGAAACAAAAGTGCAGTCCCATTCAGAGGCCTGACACCAGCAACCACTCATTGCCTTCTTTACCATTCCTTCATTCACATTCAAGAGCAGATTCTAGCATGTCCCTGGGCGCCATTTTCAAATAAATTTTGCAGTGTGTGTGGTTACACTGAAAACATGTAATTGAAGTAAACAAACTGTTGCAAACTGTGTACTGATGCAAGTGAAGGAAAGGAGGGGGGAGCCAATGAGAGAGAATGCTCAAAAGTAGGAAAAGAGGCAACCAAAAAGGGGTGAGAGGCATTCACCAGGTACAACTTTCAGGTGTGGTGTGGTGTGGTAAGTGGAGAATGTACTTGTAAGCAGGGGTCTTTTCGTAGAAAAACAGCTGCAGGAGCTCATTAGCATATGGTATGCTAATGAGCTATTAGGCTATTAGCATATGCCATGCCCCCTGACATCACCAGAAGTGATGTCAGAAGGGGAAGCAAAAGGGGGGGAGGCATCTTCAAAAGCCTCCCCTTCCCTTCCCCAGCTGGCCTGGGTGGGGGAGCTAAGAGAGAAGGGGTTTAGTTTAAACTCCTTCTCATGAGAGTTGGGCCACAGAAGGAGGAAAGAGGGAAGGAAATAGAGTAGAGAGAAGGAAAGAAGGAAGGAAAGAGGGAAAGAAAGAGAAGGAAAGGGGAGGGAAAGAAAGAGAGGGAAGAAGGAGGGAAACAGGGAAAGGAGGAAAAAGAGAAGAGAAGAAGGTAGGAAAGAAAGAAAGAAGAGAAAAGAGAAGAGAAGAGAAGAAGAGAAAGAAAGAAGAGAAGAAGAAAGAGAAGAAGAAGAGAAGAGAAGAGAAGAGAAGAGAAGAGAAGAGAAGAGAAGAGAGAGAAGAGAAGAGAAGAGAAGAGAAGAGAAGAGAAGAAGGAGGGAAAGAGGAAAAAGAGAGAAGGAAAGGAGGGAATGAAAGAAATTTGGCAGCAATTTGGCCCCATTATATCCTATGGGCCATTGAAGTCAATGGTGAAAACATAGGGTATATTCTGGGGGCTGGAGGGAGGGGTTTGAGGGAGAGGCTCCAAACTCACAGGGTAGCTGATGGAGCCTCTCCCCAAGATAACCACCAAGTTTCAAGAACATTGGACCAGGGGGTCCAATTCTATGGGTCCCCAAACAGGTTGCCCTATTCCCTCCATTGTTCTCTATGGTGGGAAAAATAGTTACGTTTTTCCCACCATAGAGAACAATGGAGGGAATAGGGGCAACCTGTTTGGGGACCCATAGAATTGGACCCCTGGTCCAATGTTCTTGAAACGTGGTAGGTATCTTGGGGAGAGGCTCCATCAGCTACCCTGTGAGTTTGGAGCCTCTCCTCAAACTCCCTCCCCTCCAGCTCCCAGAATATACCCTATGTTTTCACCATTGACTTCAATGGCCCATAGGATATAATGGAGCTGAATTGACATTCGGCTGCCTGAAAGACTCCCCGCGACGCCGGCTGGGGGTGGGGCTTGGCTCCTGAGCTCCCGGAGCTGTGCTCCGGTGCACTCCCCCCCCACAAAAAAACCCCCTGCTTGTAAGCAGCTGACTCGACTTACTGGGGACTGAATTTGCAGCCCAGGCCAGTCACCTGTATCAGCATTGGCCAGCCTATAGGCAGGTGGTGGCCCAGGGAGGAGTGGTGATGCGAGTGCCACGTTGGTTCTCCCTGTGGCTATTTAAACAACTGCCTTTGGGTGCCTAGTCCTGCTTGCTCTTCAGCTCTCCCACCCACACTCCCTCAATTATTTTATGGAATAGTTTATATCATTCTGTGTTCTGCAATTTGTCACAGCTTTGGCAGTTTGAGCATTGGGACAGATCCATCTTGTGGCAGCTGGGCCTGCATGTCCAGCTGCTCTGGTTGGGGACTCCCTTAAGGGTCTTGAGGGTGGAGCCATCATGAGGCATGCCCAAAATGGGGGCTGTCATCTGGCTCTCACTACCAGGTGGCAAGAGAACCATGCAGAAGCTGGTGCTCACATGGGCCCCAGTGGAATTGCCAGTCCATGGTCTCCCCAGGAGGTGGGTTGGGAGGAAATGGGTTCATTGGGCAACACGTGGGTTGTCCAATGCTGGATCCATCTCCATGCTTTGCCAATGCTCCTTGTCTGCTTGTGTTTTTCTTCCTCACACTCTCTCCTCAGTAGGCCATGGGCCTGCAGGAGATTTCTAGGCCCCTTGAGGTTGCTGAAATACTGTAATGCTTCAGTACATGTGCAAAAAAATAAAATAAAAAGGAACACCAATCTACAATGTGAATGTGAACAGATGGAACATTGACTGAAAAAAACGAAGAAAACGTGAGTGTGTATTGAGTGCACTGATAGTGTGATCATCAGAACTACCACAACACTGACAGTTACCTGGAAGGCAGCTGCAGCCTGGAAAATGCCAGTGTGAAGCAGAAAAAGAGGTCCCCTTCTAATTTGGGGCACTTTTCAAAGGCTAGATTGAAGGGGGCACAAATATTTGTTGATCAGCCTAAACAACCATTTAGACTTGGTAGACCTGGATGGGCAAATGGCAGACCCCTGACCCAACAGAAGCCCCTTGCTCTGTTGAAGAATTGGGGTGGGCACAAATAGCATCCCCTCGCTCAATTAGCAGGGATTGGACTTCACTTTTAGCAGAAATGATTATACGCTTTCATTTAAGATGTAACCAGCATAAATATGATTAAAATTATGGTTTTTTACAGCAATTTGAGTTACTAAGCCACTACCATCCAATGTATCAGATAGGATGAAGTTGAAGGCGGAAATCCTATGTATCCTTATAATTAAGTGCTGCAGTTGTGCTATTGAGCACAGCCAATTTTGTCCCCCATGTGGAGTTCCAAATTTGTGAAAGATGGCAGCAGAATACAGCAATGTACAGAAAATTGACAGGTTTTAATGTTTGGGCAATTGGTGGGGGAAACAATCTTGTGGGTGCTTATCACTTGTATTTGTGTGCACAAATATCTGAATACCTGTACACAAATATTCTAGAACACATTGGTACCCTAACACGGAACTGATTGTTATAGCAGAGAGAGATGGTTAAAGAATCAACTGTTAAGGAAAAGTTTTGCTCTATATTATGAAACAAGTCAGAGTTCTTTTATTTTTCTTTTCTCAGTAAGAAATCATTTTGTGCTCTTTAAAGAGTTTTCCCATGCTATCTTCACTGTTGCAAAAACAAAACCACAGACCAAGTGATCAATTATGTGTGTTTACAATACAAACACCAGTGGACAAAAGGCTACCTAGCAGGCCCTTCTTAATTAGCCCCTCTCTCCTTGTCGACAGAGCAGTGCTGTTTTCAAAGTGTCATGACAAAATAATTCATTCTAAGAACTTTAGCCAGGCTTAATGAGCTAAGTTTTTAAGTTAAGATTTAGAAAATTTCTCTAACCATTTGCAAAATAAAAGGGCTAGGTTCCATGCTGCTAAGCAGAGAAATGTTTTCACACTATAAAACAAAACACTTCAATCTGTATGACTAACAATGTAATCCTCAGCAGAGTTATGCACTACTAAGCCCATTGACTTCAATGGACATAGAAGAGTGTAACTCTGCTTTGGATGGCACTGAAAGTGTGGTATACTCCATGCTGGTTCACTTGAGGATAGTTTCTATGCAGTACCCTTAGGAAGGAACAGAGCTGTCATTGGAATCATGACAGGACAGCATCTCAAGGGAGTGCTGATGGTGAGAATTTGTAGCTCCAGATGGTGAGACATACATGGTGTCATGCCCAGGAGATGTCAGATGCTTTCAACTAGCTCACCCAGCAGTCCCCAAAGCTCTAAGAGGGAAGGCCATAAAACACTCAAATTGCTAGCAGAGTGGAGATGAGTTTCCCGCAAAGAGAAAGCCATTTGCCCAACTGCCAGGGCAGAGCAAGACAGATGGCTATTGCAACAACATGAGCTGGGCAATAAGGCTGGGAAGATGTGCACCCCACATAGAAAGGGAGAAGGACTGCTAGGGTTCCATGAGGTCATCAGGTCCCAAACTCAGGACTTCTAGCTGACTGGAACAGGAAGGTAGATCCAGGTAGTCAGTCATATTAGTCTGAAGCAGTAGAACAAATTTAGAGTCCAGTGGCACCTTTAAGACCAACAAGGAAGAATTAAAGAATCTGAACACCCTGTTAGTATTGCACACGCTGGGGGTTCAAGCTGCACTGTTAAAGCTCTGTGCTTCTAGCTGTGCATTCATGCCAGACCAACACTGAGGTAAGGAATAGAGAGACATCAGCCTCTAGTTCCAAAGTTCCAGTGGCTTATATCCATCAGCCCAGGAAGGAAGTTGAGGTGACATCTGTGATTCAAAAGTTAGACTAGTTAATGTGTTTTATTTTCTTTCCTCAAATCTCAAAACAGTCCTTTGTGTTATGGAATCCCTTTTCTCTATGTTCGCTATAGATTGTAGATCTGTGCAGTAGTGGATAAAGTTCTTTCTCTTTTAAGAAAGCAGACTGTGTTCAAAGTATCTCATCTACATTCCTAGCTGCTCATTCACGCATGTAAGTGTTAGAGACAAAACCTGTGTCCCACAAAGAAATCAGGCAAAGTCAGAGTGGAGATGTTTTCAAAAATAATAATAATCTTTAATCTGCTGCGCAGCAGCGAAGCTCAAATCTGAGTTAAAGGACCCAGACAAGGAGTTCAAAGATTCTGTGGTTACATACAGTTTTTATACAGTAGCATCATTAACATATTCAATCCTTAATGTCCTATCCTGATCGGCAAAAAATCCCTGTCTGTCACCAGCCTTACAATCTAATTCGTACTGCCTTAGGTTATCCTGCCTTTGTTTGTTTTAATTAAATCACACCCCTCTCTCTCCCCATTTTCCTGTTATGCTAATTCCATATATGTACATATGTTCTTTGCCAAATATGATTATATATATTGCAGTAAAAGCCAGATGCTTTTCTGTTGCCAAGCGACTGAAATGCTATCTCCTTTTCTTTTCTTCTTGTGACATGGTAAATGTTATAAAATCATTGAAGCCACCATGAGGACTTGGATTCAAATGTGTGCTGGGAGTTACATGCTTCCTAAGCATAGGGGGGCCCAGTCTGGATCAGGACCATGGTGGGTGTGGACAAGATGCTTCAGCCTTCCCCTACACTGCTTTCCCAACCTGAAATGGCTCTTAGAATCATAGAATGTTAGAGTTGGAAGGTACCTTGCAGGTCATCTAGTCCAACCCCCTGCACTCTGCAGGAGCGTAGCCCTACAATATACCCGAAAAATGGTCGTCCAGCCTCCGCTTAAAAATGTCCAGCGATGGAGCATCCACCACCTCCCAAGGCAGTCTGTTCCACTGCTCAACCACTTTTACAGTTAGGAAGTTTCTCCTGATATTTAGCTGGTAACGACTCCCTTGTAATTTCCACCCATTAGATCTAGTCTTGCAATCCAGAGCAAGAGAGAATAGATCTGCTCCATCTTCTACATGACAGCCCTTCAAATACTTGAAGACTGCAATCATGTCCCCTCTAAGTCTTCTCTTTCCCAGGCTAAACATACCCAACTCTTTCAGCCTTTCCTCATAAGACTTGGATTCCAACCCCCTCACCATCCTGGTTGCCCTCTTCTGGACACGCTCGAGTTTGTCAACTTCCTTCCTAAACTGTGGTGCCCAAAACTGGACACAGTACTCCAAGTGAGGCCTGACCATAGCAGAATAGAGCAGAACTACCACCTCCTGTGATCTGGACATAATACTTCTGTTAATGCATCCTAAGATTGCATTAGCTTTCTTCACAGCCACATCGCACTGCAGGCTCATGTTGAGCTTGTGATCAACTAGAACACCCAGATCCCTTTCACATGTGCTTCTGTCAAGCCAAGTCCCTCCCATTCTATATCTGTGCCTTTGATTTTTTGTACCTAAGTGTAGGACTTTGCACTTATCTCTACTGAAATTCATTTTATTTGTCTCAGCCCACTGTTCCAGCCTATCTAGATCATTTTGAATCCTGACTCTGTCTTCTTCAGATTTAGCAGTCCCACCCAGCTTTGTGTCATCTGCAAATGGGAGCCACTATAAGCCTTATATAGCCATCATTTCATGTAAGTTTTTCAATTATGCTAATAGCAGCCCCCTGAGGCCGTTGCAAGATGGGAAAATGGAGCAAGAGGAAGGCTGAAGCCCTTTATTCATGCATGATACAGTCTCAATGTGAATTAGTTCCCTGCATGCCTGGGAAGCACAGAATTCCCAGCACCCATGTGATTCAAAGTCCTTGTGCTGGTCATGAGGTCTTCTTAAAATTCCTCAGCCATAAGACCACTGACATCTGCTGAATGCTTCCTAAGTGCTCACATATATGAACATATGAAGCTGCCTTGTACAAAGTCAGCAGTAGGATTGCCAGGTGTCCAGTTTTGAACTAAACAGTCCAGTATTTTCCCTACTGTCCAGTAAAAAAAAAGAGAGAGAGAAAATCCTGGATATACAAATTTTTGTATATTATAATTAAGTAAGCCTGCAGCCACTATGGCCAAGCTCCATGCATGCACTCTTTCTTTCTTCTGTGACTTGATAAAGTGGCAGTACCCCTGTCCTCTTGTTCTCCATTGCAGCCAGCAAGAGAAGAACCAAATCCACCGCTGAACAGCCAAGCAGGATGCTCCTGGAGAAATCCTATTCACTTGATTGAAGAAAGCTGGAAAGAGAGACAGTAGAGCATCTGTAAGCCACTTTGGTTCCCCACTGGGGAGGAAAGTGGGCTATAAATGAAATAAATTAATTAAATAAATAAACCTGTCTGTGCATGGAAAACTAGATGTCAGGGAGAAGAGCTCCAACTTACTCGCTTCCCTGGCATGCTAGTTTTCTATGCATTCTGTGTGCAAAGATCTCTGCACAGAGATGTTGGTGCTGTATTATGCAAGGATCAAATAGGGTTGGGAGGAGTGAAAAAGCTGAAAGAGTTTGAGAGAAACTGACTTGAACCAGCAACTGTGGCAGAACATGTGCAACAATTATATGTACCTTTATATTTTATTACTTGTCCCCTGGAAACCATAATATGATCAGGAACTCACTAGTTCGGCTTTTCAGAAGCTATAAGATAGCACTCTAAGGGGAACTTAACCTATTATTGCCTTTGTTTGTTGAATTTCTATCTGCCATACAACTGTTTAAAAGCTAGAAGTCCCCATATGTAGTAGTCCTTAGCTTTTCAAAGTAAGACTAGGTATATCCTGGTCAAGGTTCCCACCTGTCTGGAGAAAAATGCCCTGCCCCTTTAGTAGAGACTTAATAGGCTCTTACTTGCTTCCATGACTCATTCCTACACATAACTTTAAGCCACTATTAAAGAGAAAGAGCATTTTTCTTTTCTATATTGTGTGTGTGTATAGGTCATCAATTTTTTATCAGGTGTGTCCAGTATTATTATTGAAACCATTTGTCGATCCTAGCTCAGAGGCAATACCTTGTTGTTTATACTCAACAGCCATTTTGGCTGCAGAACATGCATGCTTATGTGCATTACTGTCCACAATTTCCATGCTGCACATTGAAAGTACATGAAAGTACATGGTCTGCTACCAAGAGGGCTGTCAAGTATAAAAAACAAGGTATTGCCCATGCCAGCTGCTTCAGGTCCTATTCAAAATTGTGTTCATGCTAAGGTTGCAAGTTGCTCAGAGATTCCCGCTGTGAAATTTGTGAAGTGCTAGGGCATTCTTAAAGTCCAACATAAGTATGTTTACTCAGAAATAAGTTTTTTAAATAGTTCTGGGAAATATAGCTGTTTAAATCTTTCAGTCCTCTCTCTTACTAATAAGCTTAAGTGCTGGTGGGGGAAGGATTTGACCCAAAAGAAAGGTTAGCATTAAACTACATGGATTCTAATTCCTAGTTTCATTAGAGAATTAAATTGAAGTGAAATGTCTACCCTCTTTTCCCTTTCTCGACTTAAAGGAGAATGTTAAACTAACTCAGATTTCCTGCACAATATCTTGAAATCCATTCTTAACATTCAAGGCAAAGGTTAGCTTTGGGAAATCTACATGACATTATTGAGGAATGGTCCTATGATTTGAAAGCCCCAGCACAGCCAATGCACTTTTGATTAAAGCTTAAAGCTTAGCATTTGTTTTCCTTTGCTTTGCTGTAGAGAACATACTGTCTGGAATCAGAAATATGAACAGCAAAGGAGCTTCCTTCTGTACAGTAAGAAATGTCTTCCTCCTCCTTTCACATCACAACACAGATGGCAAATTATTTTTTTTCACCCTTTGAAATCAGCATCATTTAAATATGGCCATCTTTATCATTTCCCATTCCATTGTGCTGCTATGTTTTTTCTAATATTCCAAAGTTGTGTGTATTACATTTCCAGATACACTACTTCCATAAGCATATCTTGGAATCTGAACAAGTAATGCCTTTTTTAAGTACTCGTTTTAAGGGCAATATTGGTTCAGATGTAGAGAAAACAATATGTCAAGCAAGCATTTTTCTTTGTGAAGTGTACGTGTCACTTCTTGCAAGTCATCTAATGTCTGGTTGCACTGAGATATTGCTAGATATGAGCAATCAGGATATGGAATGGACACTGAAGAAAGGTGAGACAACTTCAAAAGTGAATTCAAAGCCCAGATGGCATTCCAGAAAATATATTTAAAACATAAAAGCCATTGTAATAGGAAAAAACCCTGAAAAGCAGATATATCTGATGTGAATAAATAGCAGTTAAAGCCATTATGATGATAACAGTGATGTGAATATAAAACAGATTTGAGACATGTGGCTGCAAAGATTTAGTTTCATTTTACAGCTCATTGTGGAAGTTGCAAGAGGCTAAACTTTCAATTTCAAAAGAGTTGAACAGAAGAGGTAACTTGGGAAATAACAAATTGTCAGTTTCCTTTCTCTTTGTGTGATGGCATCATAATTACGGATACCCAAGAAATCTGATTATTTTGTCTGAGAATTAGGCCCACAGCATACATTTCTCACATTGGTGTGATTCCCAACAATTTTTAGCCATGTGGCTAAAATAGATCATGTGATTATATATCTCACTGGGAGGTTGGTTCACAAACTGAACCAGTTCATATGGGTTCATGACTCCTGCTTTCTGCTCCCTGACACTTTTGATGGGGAGCAGAAAGCAAGGGTTTAAATGGCTGGTAGCCATTTGAAACACTGCTTTCTGCTCTCTGTGGCTTTCCACATGGAGCAGAAAGCACTGCCTTAAATGGCTACCACCCATGTAATCCAAACAGCTGAGCAGTGGAGTACCGCTCAGCTGTTTGGTTTAAAAGGCTTGGAGCTGAACCCAAGAAAGCCCCTTTAAACAGCTGAGTCACAGGAGCTCTTTGCTCCATGCCACTCAGCATTTTAAAGGGTCTTTCTTGGGCAGCCAGCCCCAGGCTCAGACCCATTTAAACCCCTGCTTTCTTCTACCTGCAGCTTTCCTAAGGGAGCAGAAAGCAGGGGTTTAAATGGCTCCCAGCCATTTAAACCAAACTGCCATTAGAACCAAACATTTAACCAAGCAGCTGTTTTTCATGAAAAGCAAAAAGCAGGAGTTTAAACCACTGCTTTCTGTCTTCACAAATCACCACCAACTGCATCAAAACTCATAGAAGTTCATGGCAGTTCTTCAGTTTGTGAACATTGCTTCACTAACCATGCTTCTGCCAAAATCCAAGCTGAACTTTAGTTCATCAGCCAGTTAATGCCCATCCCTAGTAAACAGTCAAGGAACTGCAGCAGCCACACGTCTGCAAAAAATGTATGAAGCAGACCTCATTTCACCTATTGAATCACTACATTAGTATAAATCAAATCAATATGTCTGTTATGAAAGTACCTATGTAAATCTGAATAAGGCATTTTAAAATTGAACTTGCCTTACTCACAATGCCTGTTTTATTTTGAGCAACTCATATGATCTCATTGATAACTCATTTGCAGTTAAACAGAAACAGTTTTTTGTGTAGGTTTGCTTCTCAGCAGTACTGGCATTCAGCAAATCAGCTGGCTGGGTACGTGTTGAACGCACATGTTCACAATGTAATGCATGGCTGGGTTTACATATGCTCCGGATCATGGGCAGACCATGTGTTATTTTAAAAACACCTACATTTTGAATACAGACATATGCTACTTTTCCAGCACTGCAGGCAGCAGAATTAATCAAAACCATACAGTGTATTCCAGATGTTTGCATTACATTATAGAACAATTACATTATAGAACTGTTAAAAAAATGAACAATGCTTTGCACGTTGAAGAGCAATACTAACAATTTGTGACCAAACTGCGATTTGAACAAAGAAATGTCCACTGTAAGTATAATGTGTGGAGGCAATGCAAGGATGATATTACACTGTTAGTAACGTTAAGGCAACATTTTTTACTTTAATAATGAGGTACCAGTGAGATTGCTCATTCAGGTGTTCATGTAAGAGTCCAGGAGGAAAGATCCCAGACTCATCAGGATCCTGCCATTCACTGGAACCTCCCATTCCAGACATCCCTTACTTCCTGGGGAAGCGGGGGGGCTGGTCAAATATGAGAATCAGTTGTCTAGAAATAACTGTTAAGTATTACTTATATTCGTGTTTTTAATAGCATATAAAGTATACAAATAGGACTAGTTGTATATAATTTTCAATTCACCATTAATAAACAGTAGTAGTTGGTAAAATGTTCAGGTTTGTAGATACACAAGAGCAATAGGAAAGACTGCTTTCTCCCAGACAAACCTACCCAGTGGTGTACTAGTGAGTGTTTAACCACCAGCTCTCTCTCTCCCAAAAAAGTATGCATATGTATGCATACATAACTTTATTATAATTGTACTGTGTAGCACACAATTTACAAATAATAAAATGTGCAATACTGTTTATTATAAATTCCATATAGCTAGCTGATTCTCAAAGAATGCTTCTGTTGGTTTTTGCTGAACTCTTGTATCTGTAGCCGTCCTATGGTTGCAATTCAACCATGACCCTTTCTGTACTCACAACTTAATGCAGAGTACCTGAGCAGTCAACCCTTTAAACTTGATTTTGGATTTCTGTGCCTGCTATTGGCACCAGTCTTACACTATCTGGGGTTTTTATTCTGCAGCTACAATTTAAAAACCTCACTTTTCCAAATCAGGGTGGAATGTCAGTTGTGATATGTGGGGGTAGCATCCAAAATTGTTGGGTTTTTAAAAATTATGATCATCCTATCACAGCTACACAGCAGTGAGCACTGGGAAAGGAGAGCACAGTCTGCAGGGAGCTGGCTAGCTGGGTTGTGCAGAGTGTTATAAAAAAAAAGCTTCTGCTTTTATATTCCCCCTTCTCCTTAGTTGCTGCTGGCGGGGTTCTGTTGGAGTGGATGTGGGGGGCAAGATAACGATGGAGAGTTAGGCTTTCCTCTTTCACTTTCTTCAAGAGTAAGCATGGAGAGGGCTTGGAGAAGGCGGCAGGTGGAGGAGCGAGCAGTTCCACAACATCTGGAAAGTGGGAGCTGCCACAGACAAGGGACAGCCACCACCGGCACTCTGGCTCCAGACTGGGGTGCAGCTGGTAAAGAGCCCTCCCCTGCACTCTGCGGGCAGCAGCCACTCCCTGGTGTCTCCCTAGAGGAAGGGGCTTTGCACCAGGACATGGGGGAAAGAATGAGAAGGTGAAATCCCTAAAGATCACATTGCTACATATAGGGCAAAGGCTGCATCACTTTTTACCAAAATCTCAAATGGCTCCAAGAAGCCCATCTGCTGCCTCCCCCTTAACTGCAGCCAGGTTGTTAAAGCATCCCCTGCCAATGGTTTCTTTCTCCACTGATCAAAGTTTAGTGATCAAAACATGAGAAGGTGAAATCCCTAAAGATCACACTCCTACATGTAGGGCAGTTCACTGAAAGTTGGGAAGGGGGAGCACAAGAGAATGAACAAGCAGTGGGAGGAGAGAAAAGCATCACTTTTTACCAAGCTCTCAAATGACTCTAAGAAGCCCGTCTGCCACTGCCCCTTTAACTGGAGCCAAGCTGTTCGAGCATACCCGCTAATGTTTTTTCCCCCTCCACTCATCAGAGTTTAGCAATCAACTTATCATTTCACTAGATTAAAAGGGCTTGTTTTAAAAAGAAGAAATTAAAAAGATGGGAAACCCTCACAATACTGGAGCCAAAGTAGGGAGGAAGGCAGAAATTGTACCATTTAAACAGGGCTGGAAACTATGACGGAGTCTGGATTCTCAGTTGTTGCTGCATGTCAGTCAGCATCCTATAAATATAAAAGCCCAGCATATTGTCACTTTCCAGATCTCCCACTGGCTGTGCTGTGACCTCCATCAGCTATTGGTCCATCAACCACCACTCAAAAGTACTCGCATGCCATTGGCTGGGGGCTGGGTCTGCTCCTCCCTCCCTCCCACTGCTGATTTGGCCATTCCCTGTCTGAATAAACTGCCAAAACTGCTGTGTGGCTCATTTTCCCCTAAGTGGTTATTGCTGGCAACCAAGCTTGGTTCTGTCAGTAAAAAGGTAGGGGCAGGAGGCCTTTTCCAGGCCTACTTGAGCCTTTATGGGGAACTCATTGGGGCCAGTCCTAGGGTTGCCAGCTCCAGGTTGGGAAATTCCTGGAGATTTTGTGGTGGAGTCTACAGAAGCCTGAGTTTGGGGAGGGGAGAGGCCTCGGTTGAATAGAATGCCTTAAAGTCCACCCTCAAAAGCAGTTATTTTATCCAGAGGGAGACCTAGGTTCTTGCTATGGAAGCTGAGTGGATGATTTCAGACCAGTAACAGACTTTCAGGCTAACCTACTTCACAGGGTTGTTGTGCAGATCAAAAGGGGGAGAGGAGAATGATGAGAGCTGCTTTGGTCCCCAGTGTAGAGAAAGACAGTACTTTTCCTAGGAAGACGCTGCAGGAGATGGAAAGCTGAAGTCAGAGGTGCAGATAATGGTAGGTTGATGATTGGCTGGGAAAGAGATAGGGTTGCCAACTCCAGGTTGGGAAATTCTTGGAATTTGAGGAGTGGAGGCTAGAGATGGTGGGATTTGAGGAGGGGCTGGAGCTCAGACAGGTATAATACCATAGACTCTACCCTCCAAACCAGCAATTTTCTCCTGGGGAACCATTGTTGCCAATCTCCAGGTGAGGGCTGGAGATCACTCAGAATTACAACAGCTCTTCAGATGGCAGAGATCAGTTCTCCTGGAGAAAATGGTGGACTCTGTGTCATTGGTGGACTCTCTGCTGAGGCCATCACAGCAAATTGATGCTGAGTGCTCAAGGCCAGGGTGCCTGCCTGGAGCCTCTTTCATCTGTTGTATTTATTTCCACAATAGGCCTTATTCCTAGTGGCTTTAAATTTTTAAAGGGAAATGAGGTTTGGAACTGAGTTGCTGGAGAGGAGGGAAATGAAGGCTTTGGGGGATGGGCTCTAGGTGGTGGGGTGAGGGTTTCTCTCTCTCTCTCTCTCTCTCTCTCTCTCTCTCTCTCTCTCTCTCTCTCTCTCTCTCTCTCTCTCTCTCTCTCACCTTCCTATGAAGTGAGGAAGGGGCTTCTGAGAGTGCTGCCAGGAGCAGAGGCACAGGAGAGGCAGTGGGCTTTCTCAGGCTTCTCCTTCTTTTAATTCTGATCTCGAGCATGCTTTTGCCAGCAAGGAGAGAATGGCAGAGTTCTGAAAACTCTCTCCCAACTTGAAGTTGCAACAATCACACTTTCAGCTTTCCTCTGAAGCTAGAACGGAATTCTCAGCCTGCAGTGGGGGCAGGCAATCTGAGAAGGATCCCCTTTTTCATGCCCCTGACTCCAGCTTTGCACCAAGTTTTTACACAGGAAGGGTTTTTCCCCAACTTTTATTCACTCTCACAGTTTCAAGGCACACCAATCACAAGTCCCCTGTGGAGCACAAATGGTAGACATTTTCCCCAAGATGCACTACATATCCCAGCAGCCAACCCAGGGTGCAATACTCTTGCAGGGGGGGACACCCTGTGTGACAGCACTAACTCTCACCTTCTCCAGCAAGCCCATTGGCCAGAAGCAGAGGTAGCCGGAAATGGGCAGGTGGGAAAATCTGAACATGTCTGTTTTTGAATTAGCTTCAGGGTGGAAGTGAGGGGAGGGAAAACCCACTGGAAAACCACTCTTGCAAAGCCCAGGTCAACAGTGAGGGGAGAACAAACTGAGCGCTGAATGGAGGAAAAACAATGCAGAAGGAAAAAATGTGAATGAACATACACAGCAAAGGCAGTGGGAATGCAGAACAACAAAGAAAACCCAACTGACATGGACAGTGAAAGTGAGGCAAAACACCAATGCAGAAAGGGCCCATGAATTGACAAATGGAGTTGCATCCAAATCAGACAACTCTTTTCCCAGTACATTTATTGTCCTTAAATCTGATATGTGATACACTGTTAAACTATTTCTCATGCTCACACAAATTATATTCATTAAACTGAAACCTCTTTCAGTTTCAGCACTTTTCTGCCCTTTTCTGGATATCATCCCATCCCCAGTTAGTTGTAAGTACAACTTCGTGAGACCACTCCATAAAAGAGTGGAGGAGAAAAGAAACACTTGTGCCTAGCACAAAGTTGATATGGGAAGAATACCTGGTCTGTTCCCTCAGAAACAGGAGGTCATTTCTTTGCAACCATTATGGATTTTTTTTTCCTTGCAAGGTATTGAGACTTTTTAGAACAAAGAGGGAAAGATTCTAAATAGGTACTTTATTTATGGCCAGAAATTCATGCTTGTCCAGCAGAAATGGTTAGGCTGCAGTTTTGTGTAGGCTTACTTGGGAGGAAACCAAATAACAAAAGAAAAGCTGTAATAAAGTGCTAAACAATCCCAATGCAATAAATATAGTATATTATTACACTCTGAACATTCAGTGTGGTATAAATATAGATATAGTGCAAAAGAGGTCCATATACAATCGTAGCAATGGTTGACAAAGTTCCCTGGAATAAATATTCGTTTCATTCATGAAAACTTCATCCGAACAAGGACCATTAATTACAAAAAAGTGTCTCTTGTCTTTCATCCATCATTGAATGCAAATGTAAATTTTCACCAACAATTATTCCTCATATTTCTATGCATAGTAAGAGTCAACAGGCAAGATAGAAAAGTGCTGAAGCCTATCTTGTTCGGATGAAGTCTTCATGAACCTTCATTGTTTGGTTTATTGAAGCTGTGACTCTCTTGCTATTTGTATATTTACTTGGGAGGAAGCCTCACTAAATTCTGTGGGACTTACTTTTGAGTAAACATGCTGAAGGAAGGAAATGCACAGAGATCTACTTTCTCCTCTTGAACATTGATTTGAAAAAAAAAGTCAAAAATAAAAGCTGTCACCAAAGGCCTCTCTACTTGAGAATAAGCACTCTTTGAACTGGCAGGGGTTTACTTCTTGGTCAGCATGCTGAGGCTGGTGCTGCACAATAAAATGCCAGTTTTTGGGCTGGTTTGCCATCAGAGAGCCCATTCTCTCCAGACAAGTACTGCCAAGATGGCGAGGGTAGCCAGGGAGGCTGGGCGTCCCTACAGCCAAGGAAGAAGTTTGTTTCTGACCCTTCCTGTAGCAAGGAGGAGCTGAGTGAGCTGTTCAAATCATTCACCCTTGACAGATAGCATGGCACCTGACCCTACGTGCATGCAAGCTTGGCAGTGCCAGAAGGGCGCCTGGAGGGGGGCCTTTAGCCAGCTTTCTGCAGTCCTGACAGTGCCATAATTTTGCACAAGATGCAAAGCCATTGAAAGGAGCGAGTGTCAGTAGAGAGAAGTCTTCAGGAAATTAAGGCTGCTCCAGTCTGCTTGCTTGCAATGAAGGGAGCAACTCTGGAGTCAACCTGCCCGGGATGGGATCTGTCTGAGTGGGGAAAGGGAGGCATCCTAGTGTGACTGATGAGTTTTCAACTGGCTCACAAGATCCCTGAAAATTTAACAATTGGCTCTTGTGAGCCAGTACAAGCCAGCTCCAGCACACCACTAAACTTATCCATCCACTCATGTCATATTCAAACTCCCTGCTTCAAGTGCCCCCACCCTCTGAGGCAGATGGGTGACAACAGAAAGGACATTCTTAGTTGTGGCACCACAACTTTGGAACTCCCTCTTCAGGGATATTCATCTCCTCTCTATCAGGATGGAAGAACGCTTTTGTTTCACTTGGCATGCCTCCCGTAACTGTTATTTGCTCTCCTCCCTATTTTTGGTATTGTGGGTTTGTATTTGTATGTTTCTACT
Organism: Gekko gecko; assembly: GCA_029375565.1. Taxonomy (NCBI): domain Eukaryota; kingdom Metazoa; phylum Chordata; class Lepidosauria; order Squamata; family Gekkonidae; genus Gekko; species Gekko gecko. The sequence goes on from JAPDNY010000009.1 coordinate 46,902,265, forward strand.
GAAATGTTTTTACTGAATTTTATTGAAAATAAATATTATTTTCAGTGCAGTTCTAATATTCAAATGTTTTCATGTTTGCCACCTTGGGGATCCTATTTGGGTGGAAGAAGAAGGGTTGGGGGGGTTGTTCTTTTCTCTACTCTAAGGAGTCTCAAAGTGGCTTACAATCGCTTTCCCCTTCTCTATCTACAGCAGAACATTGTGAAGTAGGTGGGACTGAGAGAATTCTAAGAGAACTGTGACTGGCCCAAAGGCTTCATGTGGAAGAGTGGGAAATCAAACCCAGTTCTCCAGATTAGAGTCCACCACTTTTAACCACTATATCACATTGGCTCTCAACCACCTGGCACTCTGGAAAGGCTGCATAATTTTTTTAAAAAAAGAAGTTGTTTTGCTTTTAATGCCCATAATACAAGCTTATACAAGACATCGTAACAAAGGAAGGAATAACATTTAAACTAATTTATCAAGGACTAGGGAGCAAAGCCCGTTGTGGTGGAAGACAACGGGCCCTAGAAAGGAAGGGAGGGAGGTGGAAGGGAGAGAGGGTTGGAGAAAGGAACGAAGGAATAGGGGGAAGAGTGAAAGAAAGGAGAGAGGAAGAAAGGAAAAGGGGGAAAGGAAGGGAAGAGGGGCAGAAAAGGGCTTCTCTGGGCCCAGAGAAGGCCTTTCCTGTCCCCACACACCATCCCCTGGGCCTTCTATGGGGGCAGTAGGCAGTGTGTGGGGGAAAAGGGCTTCTCTGGGCCCAGCCGATGGCGTGTGGGGGACGGAAAAGGCCTTCTCTGGGCCTACTGTCCCCATAGAAGGCCCAGGGGATGGCGTGTGGGGGCGGAAAAGGCCTTCTCTGGGCCTAGTGCCCTATAGAAGGCCCAGGGGATGGCGTGTGGGGGACGGAAAATGGCTACTCTGGGCCTAGTGCCCCATAGAAGGCCCAGGGGATGGTGTGTGGGGGACAGAAAAGGGCTACTCTGGGCCTAGTGCCCCCATAGAAGGCCCAGGGGATGGGGTGTGGGGGACGGAAAAGGCCTTCTCTTGGCCTCGTCCCCTCATAGAAGGACCAGGGGATGGCATGTGGGGGGCAGAAAAGGTCTTATCTGGGCCTACTGCCCCATAGAAGGCCCAGGGGATGGGGTGTGGGGGACGGAAAAGGGCTTCTCTGGGCCTAGTGCCCCATAGAAAGCCCAGGGGATGGTGTGTGGGGGACGGAAAAGGCTTCTCTGGGGCTAGTCCCCTCATAGAAGGCCCAGGGGATGGCATGTGGGGGACGGAAAAGGCCTTCTCTGGGCCTAGTCCTCTCATAGAAGGCCCAGGGGATGATGTGGGGGGCGGAAAAGGGCTTCTCTCACTTGCCTCAGTCTTGAGGGCCTGTCCCTGTGCTCACACTCCGGACGGTCCTCTCCTGTCGGAGGACTGGAGCGGACTGAGCTGAAAACACTGACCGGGGCTGACGTGGGCGGGACTTTGCGAAGCAGCCACTCAGCCCTGGCCAGTGTCTTCTGACTGCCAGTTCTTGAGCCAAATCAATTATGGCAAGCATAGAATGTTGTGGAACCAAAATTCAAATATATATAAGGACAGGATAACCTACGGTATGCCCAAATTGGATTGATTTCTAATATATCTATAGTCCTATTTTTATAATCCATTTGGGAATGTTCCCACAAACTTAAATCTACGTTCTGAAAATATATCATTATACAATTAATACATCTTTTGTTTTTCTTACCCCCCTTAACCCCAAATTAATTTTTTCAATTGTTATTAATTACTTGTCAATTTATTTCTTTACACTTCTCTGCATAAAATTTTTTAAACAAATAAATATCCTTTTTACTATCAAATACCCTTTTTACTGACCATTATATATAGGTTATTTGGATTCAGATGTGGTGGCCAACACAGTAGACACTATATGTTTACATGTTAATTACATTTTGTGTTTGTCCTTTAGCAAATTTAAAATTACCCCTGCATTTGTTGTTGTTACTATTAGTTTAAGCAGCATTTCCTGGTTAATTTCATTAAGGAGTGTCAGTTATGGCTATCTGGCACCATAGTGTCCAATGCTGTCCAAGAACATATGGATTATAATATAGCTTGTCATGATTCTGTATTTGCAAATTAAATGCCACAGTGTTCTGTACAATCATCATGGAAAGAAATTAATAGTAAAGGCTACTAGAAAATAAGTAGCTATCAATTGCTCTGCATAAATGCCACAGGGAGAGGGTGCTTTTCCTGCAATTATCTTTAATGAAGGTTGGGAAACAGATACTATCAATGAGAAATAAGTAAATGGGGCGTGCAATAACCTTTCTGTTTTACAAAAAATGCTGCAAATATTTGGCAAACCGGTTTCAGATTAATTTGGGGGTTTTTAACTTTCTGAATTCGAAAAGCACTCAAGACTTTCTTTACAAGATATGCTGCATTATTTTTATATTGCTTTCCACACACTGAACCAAAATATTATTGTCTTGTGAATAATTAATTATATAATAACAAAATCAGTACTGCTTGTCTTGAAACAATTTAAAAGAAATTTGAAGAACGAGCTATTGCATTTGCATTTTCTACTGATTTAATTACTGCTTCCAATTAGGGGTTGGATTCAAAAAGAACCTGTTCTACTTATGAGTAAGCTTACTGATGTAAGAAAACTTCCCTAGTGTAAGGAAACGTCCACTATTGGAGCATACTTCTTAGAGCAAGGCTTCTTGCGCCAACAGAAAGCCCCTTGCATCAGAGAAAGGCTCCAGTGCTAGTGGAACAGAACGTTGGATAAATATGAACACATAAAGCTGTCTCATACTGAATCAGACAATTCTCATCTTTCATGGTCAGTGTTGTCTTCTCTGACTTGCAGTGGCTATCCAGGCTCTGAGATCTTTCATGTCTTCTACTGCCTGATATTTTAAACTGGAAATATTGAGGGTTGATTAGTTCTCCTGGTACCTTCCATATCCAAAGCAAAAGCTCCACCACTGAGACATAGCCCCTCCCCTCAGAGTTCCAACACAAGTGTACAATCCTAAGCAAAGTTGCATCCTTCTAATCCCTGGCAGTGCCCTCAGGCTGGGCATTCCTCTTGACCCTCAAGCCAAGATCCCTTAAGGGGATCCCTGTACACAGGAAAATGGGCATGCAGACTGGCTATCCTACGAATGGATCCAGCCCCATGGTGATACTGCCACAAGAGCTGGGGGTCCTTTCGCCAGCTCCTGCCAGTGCTTCTACAGCTGTAGTCAAGGGTGTATTCCTAACACCACGCAGCCAGATATCAGTCCCCCAGTTAGACAAGTCAGCTCAAACAGGGCTTCTAGTCATAGTGGAATGTCAGGCTGGTGAATCCAGTGCCCCCCATGGCCTCCGTGGTCCTGCCCACCCTCTTGGTCACCTTCCTTCTCACCACTTTGACCCGATTAGCCCCTTGCCAGAAAATGGTCATAGCCAGGACTTCCTCCCTCAAATATCACGTCCTGGTGTGCTACATCAATACCAGAGCAGGCCACCAAGTAATTCTCACCAAGTTGTATCAGCAGCACACTAGGAAGCTTGTGATTTTCCAAATGCAATCATACCATAGATAGAAAGGAGTCCCATTTCATACCCCGTTGACCAAACCTTGCTGGCTGAGGTCCCTGCCCCAACCTGATGAGACCATGTAGATGCTCACCCAATGCACAATGTTGTGTCCACAAATTCAGACCAACTAGTGCTGCTACCCTGAAACTGAATGAGCCAAAGTTAAGCATTATGTACCAGGTGTGGGCAAATATAAGTCCAGTAGATCTCAGAATGCCATCTTCTAATGGCCTGGATGCTTGCAGGCCACGTGCCCAGTTCAGTGGCTGTAGTTGGTGCCCCAATACAGAAAGACTAGGGCCCAAAGTCTCCCGGGGAAGGCCCAAAGTGGCTAAACCAGTCCACAGGACTCCAGGAAACTGGTATCTTGTGGTGAAAGAGCCATTCATGTGGATGTATAGGGGCCCTGGGTTATGAGGGCCTATTGCCATAAATGCATGTGCAGCCTGCACCGGGCACAGGCCACCCCCCAGAAGCCTGGACAAGCACAAGTGAACTCCCCGTGCCCACTGATCAGTCTTAGACCTCCTTCTGTTCAGCAAAACTCCTGTCCTGCTTACTGAAAGGTCACCAACCCGCAGGGGGCAGTTAGCTGCATCTGTTCTTGAGTACCAGCTCTCCAACCAGCTCTCCGACCCTTAGCACCCAGAAAAAGGCTACAGTGGATGCTGTTTTAAATAACAGCCTCATAAATTGACTGGCATAAGGTCAACAGTTTCCAGACTAACCTGGTCAGAAGCTCAAATGCCAGGGGCCTACAGGGGTCCAGTGCTCTGGGCTGGAGCTGCTTCCACCCCTTCACTGCTTCACAGGTATTGCATGGGTCAGAGAACCCATTGGCCTTGCCGAACAATGAAGTGGTGGTCATGTGCACTTGGATGGTTCTGGGCGTGAAACCTTGACTGTGCTAGTGGGTGATGTAACAAAGAACCATATCTGGCAGGACTGGCCATGCACCCAGACCCCCAACATTAGTGGAGAAGGCCAAGAAAGCCAAGGCAGCTGCTGCATAGGAGCTGAAGGTTGACAGGGCGAGTGAGTGGAACACCCCTTGCATTATTGTACATTCCCAAGTTCCCAGAACTCCTTGGGGAATGAGTCCCAGCAACGGTTGGCCTCTAGCACCAGGCTGCAGAACCTCTCCTTCTGGAAGTGAGACATCCCTAATGCTGTTATCGATACCAGCTACATGGCAAGCAGAAAGTGTTATGTTGGCTGATAAGCAGACTAACACCAATCATCGTACCAGGTGCATAACATGCTCAGAGCATGAAGTTTGTTTGTTTACGACCCTCAATACTGCCTGGTTGTCACACCAAAACTTGACCTTCTCATTTTGGAAGTCGTCCCTCCATATAGCTGCTGCCACAAGAATAGGAAACAATTCCAGACAGGTGAGGTCTCACTCCATGCCTGTTCCCACCCACCAGGCTGACTACTGACCAATGGCCCCATGTTGTGTGACACTTTCCACCTGCACTGGATCACCCAGGTTGGCAGGCATGGGACATGTGCTGCCTTTCTCCAGTAATCCGTGTCAGGCCACCTGGCATCCCTTTCTGAAGAGGACACACCAGACAGACACTCACTGTCAGACTGCCCCCTTGAGTGGGAAGATGTTTCTGTCCTCATAGGCCTCCCCTTTGTAGTAGACCTAGCTAATGGATGACCCAGACTCCAAGGAGGAAGACTGGTCCTGATCATGTCTGCCAACCCAGTCATCAATGCGCTGTCTCTGCCTTTCCTGACTAGACTCACCGTCTGCCTCTCCTGATCTCCTGCCTTACTTCTGCTGCTGGTCACTGACCACTGTCTGCATGAGGAGCTCCAGTGCCCAAGTGATGCCTTGCAGTTTGTCAACAGTCCCCTCTGCCACAGACCCCTGTACCTCCCAGATAAAAATGGCAAAATTCCATGCCCTTTGTCATACCGGGGAGGCAGTAGTGGGAGCAGAAGCCTAATTCCGCGAAGCACGTGCAGGTGTAGGTGTGGCGGAGGCTGCTTTTACCCAACTTGTGGGCCTTTTCAGAGGCATGCTGCTCTGGACTCAAAGAGAGATGTTTAGTGAGCACGAGCCCCCCTAGCCACCTCAAGTATCCCTGCCCTGTGTCACATGGCAAAGCCACCCACTTGTCACATGACAAAGCCACTGAACTACTTCAAGGTATATTAAAAGCACTGGCAGCATTATCCTGTAATTGAAAATGCTGAGCACTAAGTAGTCACAGAAGCCTCCTGTCTGTCAGTCTGTCTGGCCATCCATCCAACAATCTGCCTATCGCTCTATCTATCTAAGTATTTGACCCTGCTCATCCTCTGCTATCCAGCAAGCAGGTGGGGTTTTTTTGCTTGCTTGTTTGGGGCGAGGGGGCACTTCGCTTGACTTCCAATATATGCCATGCAGCCCACCAATGGCAGCAGCTTTTTGGCCCCCATCCAACCCCCAGTGGCCACTCCAGGGCTGAGGCTGCGACTGGGGCTGAGGTCAACATAGACATATGATGGCACATGGAGCAACAAGGATAAGCAGCAACACAAGAGAAACGGGGGGTCAGGTGTACTGCCCACCACTGACCCAATGGCAGTGGCAATCCACCCCCCATCTGACCCCCAGAAGGCCCTTTAAAGTGAGGCTGTAGCTGGAGGCCGAGGTCAGTATGGGCCCTAAGTGGCCCTTTATGGAACAATGAGGGTAAGGGGCATTAGTGATTCTCCCTCCTTCCACCTGACCCCCCAGCAGAGGCGAAGCTGCAGCTGGGGGCCAAGATTAGCACAGGGCTTGCTGCAAGCTCTCGAGAAAAAAGGGGAGGAAAAAGGGGTCCTCAGGCATTGGCTCCCTTCTATGCCATGGCCCTTCCCCCCTTGGCACTCACAGTCATCTCCTTGGCTGCCACTGCAGCGGCCTCCCAGAAGAGAAAAAATGGGATGGTGAGGATTGGGTCAGCTCTTAGCTGGCTCACCCTCTGCTCATCTAGTGCCACACAGTCTTGATCCAGCAACCACATGGCACAGTGCAGAGCAGCAGAGCAGGGATGATCCAGAAAGCTCAACACCAGAAAGAGGGTGATCTGGGGTGGCATGACACCCTAAGTAGCACCCTGGATGCCTCCCCCCCAGCATCCCCAGGATCTCTGATAGGCCCAGTGGTGGGCTGGGCTTGCCCCAGCTTCCTGTGTTGAATGCTGACCCTCCCCCTCTGCCCTGACTACTCACTGCAGCAGCCCTCGTATTCTCTGCCCTCACATTCTCTGCCCTCACTGCATACCTGCAAATGGGACCTGCAGTGATTCCGTGCTCCAGCTTACATGTAAAGCTTTGTAATGTACTGTATCATGCTCAGATCGAGAACCTATTTCAGTGCAAAACTTTTTAGTTCTTTTCACATCATACACAAGACACGCACAAAAAATTATCCAGCAAGTCTCTGGAAAGGCAGGAAATAACTATTCCAAATTATCATCATCGCCACCAACACCAACACCACCAGTTACAGAAACCAAAGACAAAAAGACCGAAATCAAGACTCAGTTTGACAACTGGAAACAAAAGCACTTGCATGGGCAATATTTGAATGACAGAGAATAATGTTGATAATGAAAATACCTGGAAGTGGCTCCAAAATGGGCACTTGAAGAAATAAATGGAAGGACTCATTCTAGCTACACAAGAGCAGGTACTCAAAATCAACTGTATTAAAGCCAAGATTAAGAAGACTAGTGATGACAGCAAATGTCAACTTTGCAAGAAAAAGGATGAAATAGTCAATCACATAGTCAGTGCTTGCAGTAAAATCACTCAAACTGACTATAACGAATGTCACGATAGCCAGGAATTCATGGGAGCACAAACCAGACAGGATCATGGAGAACAATGAAACAAAGATCCTTTGTGACTTCCAATTACAAGCAGATAAACACCTGGAGCATAACACCCTGATGTCACAATTGTAGACAAAATGAGAAATAGGGTTGGGATCATTGACACTGCAATCCCAGGAGACAGCAGAATAAGAAAGAAAGAACATGAGAAGATCACAAATACCATGACCTATGAATAGAGTTAGAGCATCTTTGGAAGAAGGTTTTCATCATGCCACTTGTTACTGGAGCCCTGAAGCAGTGCCTAGAATCTCAAGAAACACCTGGACATTCTGGGCATTGAGCAAAACATCAGCTCAGTTCCAGAAGACAGTGTTGCTTGGAACAGCAAGAATCCTGCAAAGATATCTCTGCAATTTCCAAGAACTTGGCTAGATCTCGAAATGCAGAATACTATCTACCAGTCAAATATATGACTGTCACGATCCATAATAATAATAAATACCCATTTACAGTGCTGTTTGGCCTCTGAGATTATAATTACTGTGCCAGATGCCAGATGTCTTGAGTTGTGCATTCATAGTAATACAGTATGTTCATGGGAGAGGCTTTTAGCTTAAAGCAAAGAGCAGACCGTCATCAGCTGCAGCATGTTAAACAGAACTACTGAACAAGATAGGAAGCATGCACTGCATGCTAACATAATCATTTACAGTCATTGGCACCCATTAACTGATTTTATAGTGCTTAAACAAGTAGCTGACCTGGGCATTGTAACACCAGTTAAGCCACTTTTGAAAAATTGGAGAAAAAGGTGTCCAACAGAGGTAGGAGATAAATGCAGAAGAAGACAAGCAAAACCATTAAGAGGTTGGAGCGCCTTTCCTATGAGGAAAGGCTGAAGTGGTCGGGACTTTATATTTAAAAAAGGCAACTAAGGGAGGAATGATAGAGGTTTACAAAATTATGCATAGGCTAAAGAAAGTGTATAGAGAGAACTTTTTCTCCATCTCCCATAGTGCTAGAACCCAATGAAACTAATGGATGATGAGTAGTTGAATTGTGAAATTCACTGCCGGTAGACATAGTTATGGCCATGAGCATGGAAGGCTTTGACAGGGGATTAAACAGTTTCATGGAGGACAGGTCCATCAGTGACCAGTAGCCATGATGACTAAAGGGAACCTCCATATACAGAGCAACTAAACCCCTGAAAAGCAGTGCTAGAAGGCAGCAAGAGGATAAGACCTTGGCCTCCAGACCTTATTTGCTAGCCACCTCCAACAGCTGGTTGGCCACTGTGTGAAACAGAATGATGGACTGGGTGGGTCAGTGGTCTGATCCAGCAGGGCTCTTTTTATGTATTGATTCTGAAATGATAATCCCAAAGCTATCCAACTTGTCATCAAGCAGACAAAACAAGACTAATATAGATGTGGACAAATTTTGCTCTCAAAGGAATTATCATGCCACTATTTACTACTGGACCTGAGATTGATATTTTAGAATTAATATCTTTTCCCCCATATACCTGTTGAACTTTCATATTTGTTTTATTTTGTGGTACTGTAGAATAAAAGAAGAACCAGACAGCATCCTTGCACACTTGTCCATTCCCTCAGCACAATCTGTTATTTATTTAGTAAATAGAGAAGTAAAAATGCTTGAACACCTACCACTTCTGCTCACTTAAGTTTGCCAGTTGTGAACGGGAAGCTGACTTTTTGATGATCAGTTTTACTGTCTAATCATTCATAAATTTTCTGTAAGTTGGTTCATTATATTCCTTCCTGATCATGAAGAACAGCCCAATTTTCTTTTTGTACATTCATATTCTCACACAGCTCAGTTGTGTTCTACTGCCCCCCCATCTTTGCTGTGAACTGCTCTCTTCAGCATGCAACTGTTTGAAAAGACAATTAGATCAGTTACAAATCATATAAATCAATCATAAAAAAATGCCGTGTTTCACTAAAATCCTACCCTTCATTGCTCACCTAAGTAGTCTTTAGTGACTCTAATGGCTGCTAATTGGTTTGAATCAACAGCATCTTTCTGCATGCACAGTTTTTGCAAAAACCTGTTTGGCAGGCATTCTTGGCTGCAAATGACAGACAGGTTGGATAATCAGCTCACATCTGATCAATCCCTGATGAATATATTCATGGTGAAATTTGCAGCATCTGTAAGATGAAGAAGACACCTAAATACAACTCTTGACACTGCCATCACAACTGTGTTTAGTTACCATTCCACTGTATGGATGCTTGTTGGTAAAGCTGTTTTTCTTTACAGTCTGCTAGGGCTTTTGTCTGCTTTTCTATACACTATCCAGATGGCTCCCCCTGTGGATGAAGGGTGATAAAGTGAAGTCCTAAAATAACTGGACTAGCCAGTAATACTAGATGATACTTTCTCTAAACTAGATGATGAAGAAGAATTGGTTTTTATACCCCACTTTTCTCTAACCTAAGGAGTCTCAAAGCAGCTTACAATCACCTTCCCTTTCTCTCCCCACAAGGTAGGTGGGGCTGAGAGAGCTCTGAGAGAACTATGACTGGCCAAAGGTCACCCAGCAGGCTTCACATGGAGGAGTGGGGAATCAAACCCAGTGCTCCACATTAGAGTCTGCCACTCTTAATCACTACGTCATGCTGGCTAGATGTTTGGGCCTTAAAAATAAAGGACATTCGGTGGGATGGCACTAGGTAAAATAGATTTAAGGCAGGGAAAAATGATTTTCTGAATCAATATACACCTGAAAGAAAATTGGTAAAGATTATGTAGGCATACATATAAAGGACCTGAAGATAAAACCTTATGTGGGCAAAGTCTCCTTCAAAGTGTGACAGTGGGTTAAATGTCCCTTGACTAGCAGGGAAGTAGAGTTACTGGGGGCTTAGATTTTGCAAGGAGGTAGCAAGAAAAAACAGTGTTTGTGAACCACAGTTTACATTTATTACTAAATGAGACTCAGCAAATTTGGTTTTTCTCTCTGTGTGTGTTTGTGTACCATATAGAATATTCTATATTTTTCTTTCAATAGCAGTTCTCTTTTAGTGTGCAAAGATCTTATTGATTGATAAAGGAGCAATATTTCCCCTCTTGCATCTTCTCTTTCTGCTGGGATACCTAATATGAATATCTTTCACATCTCTAAAGAAAGCAAAGACTGCAGAGGAGGAAATCATGCAGTCAATTTAAAGGCAACGTATGCTCTTCCCTCGTGGCACCTCTAATTTCCTTCATGGGACTTGATGTGTACCACATTAGTTGCACAATAATTACATTGCATCTCACACTCTCCAGCTTTAACTCAATTTCTGAAAATTAACCCAGCTCTGATGCAAAAGTCATTTCCCATTTTCCTTTCTCATGTCTTATTGAAACCTTCCCTAAATGAACTTCCTGAAGGATAAAACACTAGTTTTTTACTCCAGCTTTGCTGATCCTTTTTGATCTTCCCAAGAAAAGTAAATTCAAGAAAAAAAATTGACAAGGAAAAAATCATACCTCATACCTTCATACAATTTGATCTGACAGTAGTGACACCCACAAGTATAAAATTGCACCAATCGCTTTTTGATATACTGACAAAAGTTATTAGCTCGTGACAAATAACACATTTAACATTTATAAATACAATTTCTAACCCAGAATGTAAGAGACATATTCATACCTGCTGGAAAGAAACATTTTGTATTGACTTCAAATTCTGATTGTCATATCCATACAGCAGAATAATTTGCTGTAAATATCTCTGTCTTTAATGTTAGCTACATGCTAAAATCCCTGTGTAACTGAAAGGATTCTAAAATATAAAAGAATTTTTCTGAGCAACAAATTAGTACTTTCATATTTCACATGTAACTAATGGAAATATATGTCAAGAACAGAGTCACCGGCTGGGGATGGGGTAGTAGGGTTGCCAGATCTAGGTTTGGAATGCAGCCTGGGTAGAACAGGGACGTCAATGGAGTACAATTCCATAGAGTCTACCCTTCACTTCCTTCAAGGGAACTGATCTCTGTAGTCTGGAGATGAGCCATAATTCCAGGGGGTCTCTAGGTCCCACCTAGAGGCTGGAATCTCTAGTCAGGAACTCAAAGGTTGGAACCTAGAACATCAGTGTCTATGATTATACGCTTGTCTAGAATGCCTAACAAATGGAGTCACCATGAATCAGCTGCAGCACAATAGTATGTTCTTTTTCAGGTTTACAATGGAATACCACCAATTGGCAGAAAGCATCAATACCACCACTTGGCAGAAAGAATAAAGCCTCTAGATCAACCAAGACTCTAAACTGATTGATTAATTTAGAAAATTTATACACTGTCTCTCCAGAGACCTGCTTGAGGGAGCTCCCAAGGTAAATATATATATATTTAATAAAATAATTAAAACAACAATAAAATAGTTAAAACAACAAACATAATTGCTAAAATTAAGACAAGCTATAAAACCACAAGCTGTAAAACATTCCTCAGGCTAAAAGCAGACCATAAAAACAGATAAAATGGTGGAACACTTTGTTTAAAAACCTGAGTAAAGAGAAATGTTTAGGTGTGCCATCTATAGGACAGAAAAGGAGGTGCCAGGTGAGCCTCAGCAGGGATGACATTCCAAAGGTGAGGTGCCACCACTAAAAAAGCCCTGTCTCTGGTTGCCTTTACCTTACCTATGTATAGGGATGTGCACAAATGATGCAACTGGAAGGGGATGGCCGGTGTTGGAGGAACATTCCCACTCCCTTGCCAAGCACAAGTTTTCTCTGGTTAAAGCCCACCCCTTGGTGAAATTCGAGGTTGGCTGGAATCGGGAACCCCCTGCATCCACCACACTGGTGCAGCTGGCATTGTCACACCCTGCAATCACCTTTCCAATGGTGTGAATTGGAAGGGATGGATGTGTAGGCCACTTAGCATGGATAAAAAATGGCACCATGAGAAGGAAGACACTTCTCTCTGGAAGTCAGACTTGTCCCCTATGTTCATCTAACCTGTGAGACAAGTGTGAAGTAGCGACTAAAATTCCTGGCACACATGATGTGACACCCACATGCCCTGGGACAGTAGTCCATGCCCTTTGTTCAGTCATCTTGCCAACATGGAGATGGAGTCATAGAATGTGGGGAAGCCCTATCAGGCTCCCATTTAGAGGAAGAGACATTGAACAAAAAAGCTAGCAATGTTGCTACGTGACATTCTGGGTCTAAACTGAGTCCACCACTGACAAATACCCCATGGCATCCCTTAACAACTTATGGGTGATCACCTAGTGGGGTGAGTTACAGGATAGCTCACAGCCCAGCCCACCCAGTGCAACAACAAACACCCAAACATGACTGCTGCTGGACCATGGCCACCTTTAAGAGAACACATCACAAGAATGGAGTGTTGCCAGTTCAAACCTGCTGCCAATAACAAGCATTGCTCTGGAATGGAGCTTATGACCAGACTGAGTAAGAGGGAACATTCCTCACATCAACCTATGGTGAACACCCCGGGGCAGGACCTACATGAACCATCCCTTGCAAACACCTTGCCAGCGGGATGAGTAAGACAGGATGGCTCTTGAACTAGGGAAAGCACCCCCCATGCCAAGTCTTGTCCCCCACCCAGGCTCCGGTTTGCAGCCAGACATGAGCATGACCCCTTCCACCCCCTCTCATGGCGGAACACCTGACCAAGCATGCACCCAACTCAACCGTAGCCCAGGTGGGTCAGTTGCCAGAGAGAGAAACAGGCAAACAGGTGGGCAGGAGGCAGACGGGCACAGATCAAGAAGCAGGTCAGTTGGGGGGAGGTTTCAAACTAGGCTTGGAGAGATGGGCATTAAAATCACTCCAAGTCACTCCCCGAGACTGGAACAAGTCCCCCAAGGAAGGGTGGATGCAGGGAGGCAGGCTGACAAACACAGATCACCCTCCATGGAGAAGCAAGTCAGTAGGAGGGTTTCAAATGGAGAGCGGTACTCAGTAATGTCAGTGGCAGTAAAGTAAACACAAATGTTGTTGTTGTTGTTCAGTCGCACAGTCAAGTCCGACTCTTCGCAACCCCATGGACCAGATCACGCCAGGCCCTCCTGTCTTAGGCTGTCCTCTGAAGTTTGCTCAGTTTCATGTTCATTGCATTGATGATGCTGTCTAACCATCTCATCCTTTGCCGCCCCCTTCTTCTTTGACCTTCAGTCTTTCCCAGCATCAGGGTCTTCTCCAGTGAGTGCTCTCTTCTCATTTGGTGGCCAAAGTATTTGAGCTTCAACTTCAGGATCTGGCCTTCCAGGGAACAGTCAGGGTTGATTTCTTTTAGGATTGACTGATTTGCTCTCTTTATAGTTCAAGGGACTCTCAAGAGTCTTCTCTAGCATCATAAGTCAAAAGAATCTATTCTTCGGTGCTCGGCCTTCCTTATAGTCCAACTCTTGCAGCCATACATTACTACTGGGAATACCATCGCTTTGACCATACAGACTTTTGTTGGCAGGTTGATGTCTCTGCTTTTTATCATGCTGTTTAGGTTTTCCATCGCTTTCCTCCCAAGGAGCAGGCGTCTTTTAATTTCATGGCTGCAGTCACTGTCTGCAGTGATCTGGGATCCCAGGAATGTGAAGTCTGTCACTACACAAATGTAGATCACCCCTAAACAAAAAGCAGGCCAGTGTGTCTGTGAGGGATACAATGGCAGAGAACTAAGTTGAAGCTGCCCACAAAAGCAGCCAACCCCTCCAAGAGCAATTCCTCATCTTAATGCAACCCAAAGTGGGGGGATGAAATAAAATGAGGAGGAGGAGGAGAATAATAATAATTTGGATTTATACCCCGCTCTTCACTACCTGAAGGAATCTCAGAGCAGTTTACAATCTCCTTTGTTTCCTCTCCCCACAACAGACACCCTGTAGGTGGGGGTGAGAGAGCTCTAAGAGAACTGCTCTTGAGAGAACAGCTCTGAGAGAACTGTGACTGACCCGAAGTCACCCAGCTGGCCTCATGTGGATGAGTGGAGAATCAAACCCAGTTCTCCAGATTAGAGTCCACTGCTCTTAACTACTATACCAAACTGAGAAACCACCAAGGAATCAGACAGCTGAAAAACCCCACTAAACAAAAATGCTATGTGAAAGATAAATTCAGTCCTGATTTTGTTCACCCTTTGCAGCACACAAACAACAAACAAAAACCAAATCGCAAAGCCCCTTGTCCCCTGGATGAGTAAACTAGCTAAGTAATCCCCCCACCAAGCCCAACAGCAAAGCTCTTTCATAAGTACACCCCCTCTTTCAAAAATCGCAATGCCAACAAAGACCTGATTCCCATTGTGATGATTGAGAACTCTGTTATTGGCAGGCAGCACTGCCAGTCAAGCTTTGGAGGGTCCCTATTTGTGCTTCCAATGCTGGAAAACACCACCCCCACATTTTCTAGCATTTTTGTGCCAGACTTTCTGGATGGGTTTTGTTTACCGAACAACCCCGAGCCGTGCCCAAAAGCTCTGAGATTTCTTTGGAGACCACATGCATGCCAAACATTACCTCCTGAGCCCTGATTCAGCCAGAATTCAGCACAAATTTTGGCTCATCATACGGTTTGTGCTCATCCCTACCTGTGCAAGCAAGGGCACAGAAAGCAGGTCCTGGGGAAAGGATCTTAATTGGCAGGTTGAACACTGTGGGAGGAACACTGTGTACCTGGATAAACTATGGCCCCAATCTACTTAGGATCTTAAAGAACCATCTCTCTGACTTGTGCTTGGAAACAAACAAGCAGCTATGTCTTCTGCCTTTGCCAAGTAACAGCACATTCAGCTTCCTGAACTTCAAGCTTCAGCTTTCTACTCTCAGACTGCAAATTTTGAGCATCCTGATGTGGAGAGGCTACTGCCAGGTCTGAATTCAAGAGTGTACATTTCATAAATAGACCAACCATGTCATGGTAATATATTGATGGGGATCTCTCTGGATTTTCAGGCACTGGTAAAACACAGCAATTTCCTCTGACTCTCCATGTCTGGCTCTCACCAGGATCACAAAAGCAGTCATGAATTTGCATTTGCAAGCAGTTTGGGATGAAGAGATTATTCAGCTCTGAAAAATACCAGGGCAAACCATGGTTTAACTAAACCAACTAGGGTTAGCATGATTGCCTGAAAGCAGACCGCTTGTTACTGAGGTTACTTAGGTTATGTCAAACCAGGCTCTGAAACCATGGTTTGAAGTTAGTCTATTAACCACAATTAGCTTTGTCTTTGTACACATGGACAACTTGGTCTTTGCCCTGGTGCCACACTCTCTGCAATACAAGCTTGGATTCCACAGGAGAAAGAATGGAGGCAATGGAACCAGCATTTGTCAAAGCAAACCAGGATTTGAAAGATCATTTGAAGGCTGAATCCTGGTATCACAAGCTACAAATAATAAACCAGGATTTTATGTTGTCTGAAGTGAGCCCCTGTCAAATGATGCAGCAGCTCTGTCCACTCTACTAAACTAATTCAGGCTAATTCTGCATTGGCCTTTCCCTCCATCATTTTATCAAACTCACATTGGAACAGAAAAGGTGCAGCTCAAAACCACATTCAAATACCCTGGGGCAGGGGTCATTTCGTAGAAAAAGAGGTGCAGGAGCTCATTAGCATAAGGTATTTGCATATGCCACACCCCCTGACATCACCGGAAGTGTGTCAGAAGGCAACACCCACTGCTCAGGCTCCACTGGACTGTTTTGGATTGCTGGCTATGTGGGGAGGAAGCATGCAGATCTGCCCTCACAGAGGAGGGAGAGCTTGTACCTGGATAAACCTTGGTCTTAAAGGTGCCACTGGACTCTTTTGGATGGCCAGCAAGTGCAGGAAAGTGTGTGGCTGCTCATGGGTCAGGGAGGGCGGCACAGAGGATGTGCAAGGCCTCAAGCAGGTCACAAAAGTGACAGCAGCATGCAGTGTAGAGGGTGCCATAAAACCCAATGATCAAAGGAAGTGACAGCAGCATGCAATGCAGAGGGGAATTTCTGTTCCAACGTGGGTTTGGTATAACAATGGAGAGAAAAGCCAATACAGAATCTCCCTCGGTAGCAATCTCTGCCTCAGCAAAAATACTATATAGTGTATTTCTGCAGTCCAGTTCTGTGATGTGAACAAAACAGAACACCAAACCAACCCATCAAACTAAGTGGGCAAACTTTTGCTGACACGGCTGCAGCTAGGCTGGCACATGGAAATGTGTTTCAAATCAAGTGAGCTTGCTTTTTCTTAATTAAAATAAGCTTATATAAACCTGACACTCAGATGTTTAGTGTTCCATTGTTTGTTTAGCCTTGAATATCAAAGGCAAGCTCTCCAATACAGAGAGGGCTGCTTCTATCACTCGCATTGTCTGCTGTTTGTTGAATTACAAAAAGTCCCATTATGCAAAACAGCACTTCAGATTCATCCAGGCAATGTCTTTCTTTTTCTCTTACTTTAAGTTCAAAAGTAATATCACTTGATGCTCGGAATATTCTGAGCCAGTTATTAAGCTAGCTCAAGGCACTGATAGCTCGAGAACTAATTTTACTGAGGCATCTGATATTTCACGTTCATTTTAAAAGGAGCCATAGAACAAATAAACACCATGCCAGATGTTCGGTGTCAAAGCAACTGAGCTTTTTTTTCAGCTGAGCCCAGCAATTCTTGTAGGGCATCATGGGAGCTGACATCTCTTGCAGGGCAGCCGATGAAATCAGGTGTTGAGCACAGAGGGAGCACAATTTACTATAAACAGTTTTATCAGTCTCAGCAAAAAGTTTTGTTTCATGAAGTATTAAAAAAAATCTTCCTCCTTGCAAACAAAGATGTTAATAACTACATAAGATAAATGCTTGGCCTTCCCCAGACATTAAGCCATTTTTTGTGCAGCCTCTGCAGAATCTGTAAACTGAATTATAGAACCATTTGCTGTGCCTTTGATGTAATAACTTTAAAGATGCACTCAAAGAGCGCACAGATCTGCAGGGGAGGTGCAAATATGGCTACTTTTAATTGGCAAACAGTAGAGGTGGTATTCAAAGAAAATATTGCCGTAGGTCGGTTGGTCCCCTCTCCTGATTAATTTCTCCATGGGCTGCTGCCAAGAACAGCTGACATCATCCCAGTATGCAACTGAAACAATCTTTGGAAGACAACCTAGTTATCCAGTGGAGGAGAAGCCTGTGTTATGTTTTTCATGTGTTTTTGTTGGATTCCAATCAACAGTAGCCTAATCAAGCTTTCTCAGAAGTAAATAATATTATTTGGTGTTTATTTCCAAAATGATATGCTTAAAATTGTAACCTTTAGGTTAAAATAGACAGGACAAAGACCACAGATTTCTATCCACCTGTGTACGCAGGCATAATTGGGATTGGGGTTACAGAAGAAGCAGACAGGGAATTTACAGTGCATAGAGACAATGGGTTTTAAAAGTTTGCACTTTTAACCCTTCATCTTCTGCTCAGTTTTTGGCATCTTGCACATTTATTAGAATTTTAAAAGAGAAAAAGGCATATATAGGTATATATAGGTATATATAGATATATTATTGTTGTTGTTGTTATTATTATTGTTATTATTATTATTATTATTATTATTATTATTATTATTATTATTATTATTATTATTATGCACTAAGAGCCTGGTTTTGATAAGCCAAAGTGAGTGGAGGTTACATCTCCTTTCCTCTCCCTCTGTGGCCTTGACCTGAATCAGGGTTCCATACACATTCAATTTACCTCTCACAGATTGACAGATATCTGTAATCTTTTTTGTACTGCTTATCTTTTTTAATAAAGACATGTCAACAGCTGTCAAACAATTCAGCAACCAAGAGATAACAAGGTATGTTATGTTTTATGGATGAGTCTAAGAAAACAAAGCAATCATTGTGTGCGTGGGAGGAAGTGGTTTTCTTCTACTATCCAGTTTATCATACATTTTTACCAAAGGATTGATGGTTGCATCAGCTGAATAATATTTTCCCCCTTCCATGACACAAACAGATAACATACCTGCATAATTTCATTTGCATTTGTGGATTCCCCATTGATCATGGTTAAGTTGATGGATCTGTTCAAAAGTCTCAGGCATCTTTTTTAAAAGAGAGAGAAACTGTGCCACATATTGTGCTATATCACTGAGGAATCTCTGTGTATATGTGGATTCTATACATACAAAATGTTTACAAAAGTAGCACAACGTGCAATATACTGATAGATCTGCAGCACTGCTGGGAGTGTTTCAACAAAGATGTTGATACTTTGGTTCCTTGGTTTTTATGTGCTGGTGCCGTTAACATCTTGGACTTTATGAGAACAGTAGCAAATGTCCAGGTAGGTTGTTTACTTTGTGATTTTACCATTGATATTGCTGTCTGTTACACCAAAATATTTCAGTAAAAGTTCTTTGACTCAGGACTGGAATTACAAAATCGGAAACATCCCATCCATTGGCTAGATGGGAGACTGGCATCATAAGAACATAAGAACATAAGAGAAGCCAATGTTGAATCAGGCCAATGGCCCATCTAGTCCAACACTCTGTCACACAGCGGCCACCTCATCCATCTCCACACCTCAGGAACACAGTATATATAAAACAAATTCAACAGACAATGACCATGATGTTCTTTCTATTATAGATATATGTTTAATTGGTAGCCAGGTATTGTTTTTATTGCCAGCTATTATGATACTTCTTCTAAAATTTCCTTCTTCGAATCAAAACTCATTTTTTGCCTAAGAAGCTACCAACTATGTTCACCAGGATATAGGTAGACCCCCCCCTTGTGTTTTTTTTTTTATACACCAAAAATGTGCCAAGAGACATTTTTCATCAACATCACTTCCCTATGCATGCCACTATGAAGATTCATATGATGATTGTAAACACTGACAAACTTCCCTGCCCAAACATTTGGAATGGCCAGCCAGCACTGTTAGTTAGGAATTAAAGTAACTGCAGATCTGATTAGATTGAAACACCAATTCTGCCTACTGTTTAGCCTAACTGGACTAACTTTAGCCTAACACTTTAAGCCAGGACTGTTTATCCTAATGACCTTCATTTTCAGTGGAAGTATGAAGCAAGGGGGGGAAAGGCTGTGCTAGCAGGCCCTCAAAGCCTGAGCAGTGTCAGGAAACTTCAGACAGCCCAACTGGGTGAGAAGATGTCAAGGGTGAGAAGATGCCAGAAGGAGGGCAGAACTTGTGTGGAGTAGGGAGTGAGCAGATGAGGGGGGAGTGGAGATGACAGCGTATGGTTGCAAGGTCCAGTTCAGGGAATACCTGGGGACTTTGGGGTGGAGCATGGAGACTTTCCCATTCCCAATACATAAATAAAAATACAGCAGTGCAGTTCCCCTGAATACAATCTTCATTTTCTTGTCCTCTTTTTTGCCTTCAAAGGGTTCCCCAGCAGCTGCACTTCCACTAAATGAAACTATAATTTGTCATACCCCCACAAGTCCCTTGTCAGGCTTTGGTAGCATTTCCAGGCATGGCTTTATTAAGGGACACACACACACACACACACAAAGCAGCCAAAACAAACAATGAATCTTTTCCCAAACACAAACAGTTTGCAAGCCCACACTTTTGTGATCTCACTGGGGCAATGGTATAAATTGCCTTACTCATGGGGGTTGCTGAAGGTAACAATCTGCTGTATTTCAACCAACTTCTTCAGACTAACACAGAAAAAATGAAAGTAAGTAACAGTCTAGGGGTGGAGTTTTGCACCATCCCATAATCAGGTTCTAGCTAACTCTTTACTATCTATTTTACTATACACACAATTTCTGAAACAAATGCAAAACCAATAGATGGACTGTGCTCTCTTCCTTTCTCATACACTTCACATACTCACTGGGAAGAACCACATGGCTCATGCCTGCTCACTCCCTCATGCAGCTTTCATCCTGCAGAGATTTAAAGGCACACACACATTCCCAAACACAAACATTTTGCAAGTTTCTTCTAAAATGTCCTGCCGAGATTTAAAGGTACATCATGGCTGTCGGGGCGGGGCTTCCCCACACTGGCCAGCTGGCCTGTGGTGGGGAGGAGCCTACAAAATTGGACCTGGGGGCTGAGAAGCCTGTGATAGCAGCAGATGCTCTGTAGCCTGCATGTGGCTGGACAGCAGAGAAACAGCTGAGATCAGTGAAGCAGCTCTCAGAAAAACCTTGGGAAGGGCAAGAGAAGACTACACCAGTCACTGAAGGTGACAGAGGTCACCCAGAGAAGGCAAGGCAGGCACAGGCAGCTCAGGGGACTGAAGTCTAAGAGACAGCATGGGTAAGAAGGCCTGGGAAAGGAGCATAGTGGAAAGACCAAGGACACCCTTAGGAGTGGAGCCCAGGTTTAAAAGCCCAGGTTCTCAGTCTGAGACCACACAGCACATTTGTCACAGGGGTGACCTGTTTGAGAAGAATTTCAAAAATTCTTGCTCATCCACAAATGACCAGCTAATTCCTAACTGTTTTATTAAAAGGGAAGGGCTATTGGTCCATTTTAGCCAGTAAATGGATGGCTCCATCAATTAGAGCACTAAATACAGTAATCTACAAGCCCCGTGCTAACTGGCCACTTAAATCCTAGCAATATGGCTGGCTCCTTCTTGTATCTCTATTTGAAAACTCTTCTATCAGCAACCAAAAGCATCCAGCTGAAAAGGCAGGAATTGTCTTTCTAGCGAGATATGTATGCTATTGAATAAGATAATTGATGCTTTTGCCAAATACCTTGGCTACGATTCAGTTTATAATTATGTGCATTTAAGTTTCACTGAAATAAATAACTAAAAATAGCTTATTTGGTGGTGAAGAACATTGCTACCTGACCTAGACTTCCTAAAAATCTATCATACTTGTTGATATACATTTGTATGCAAAATATATTCAGTCATTGTGCCACCATGAAACAATTACCCAAGTTCCATCCCTTATACTGGGCAAATAGTTGTGCGAACCCTTTCAGATACCTGGTACATAAAGGGTGCGTTTAGACAGCGTGCTGGAGCGGTTTAAACTGCTCCGGCATGATACGTTGTTTTTTTTAAACTGGAGAATCGCGATCACACACCTCCTCCTTCGGAGCTCCCCACCGTCCTCCTGCAGGTGGGGGGGTTTTCCCCTCTCCTTTGAGCATGCGCACAAGCAGCCCTCTCCCGAACAGGAAGTTTGGCACGTGTGCAGAAGAGCGATCTCAACCGGTCCCTTTAAAGTTTAAATGAAGACTCCTTTTTACATTTCCTCCCCAAAAATGGCCTCCCCGAGATCCCGGACTCGTCTAAATGCCTAAACTAGGCACCAGTGAAGCTTTTCTTTATTTAACTTAAGTGCAGAGCTCTGCTCAAGCGCACACCGCTAAGGGGAAAAAAATGGCGGACTAAAAGCGGAAGCTGGAGGCAGCTTCCCAGAGGGGAGGGGGGTTGAAGCACCCGGAAGTGGCTGGATGGAGTGATCAGACAGCGAAAAGTGCGGCTTGAAACAGAGAATCAGGAAAACACCACTTGGGTAAGTGGTGTCAAAATACTCCAGTTTACAGAGGGTTTGCTCCAGAAAGCGATGGCTGGGGACGGTGGGCAGATGTTGGGCGTGTGAATGCACAGGTAAAAGTCGTTTCTGAGCCGTGCCAAAAACGGCTCAAATGACGCGTCTGAACGCACCCAAAGAGGGTGTTGTATTCTCAGGGATATCACTTTACAGCACAATAAAAAGGCTCCAAGTTCGTTTCCTGATACCACAACCAAGAAAGCAAAGTCAAGTTTATGTTATTTTCTTTCAGCATTTCGACTGGAACTGAGGCAACTATTCCAAGCAAAGGAGGAATTCCCAGCATTTAAGCTGTGAGGCTGTTTGCCTCAGTCCCCTACTTCAAATGGAGCATGAGGCATGGTAGTTAAATATGCTGGGGTAGATAAATATGTTGATATTCTTAAAATTTTAGTTACAAATCTGCATTTTTCCATCTTAGGCAGATCAGGCTGCTGAAGCCTATCTCTCCCCCCAGGACTTAGCTATGGTAACCCATGCAGCGGTCACTTCCAGGCTTGATTACTGCAACTCACTCTATGCAGGCTTACCCTTGAAGCTGATCCGGAAATTACAGCTGGTACAAAATGCAGTGGCATGCCTGCTGACGTTGACACCTGTGCAGGTTCACGTTTGGCATGTGCTCTGTTAGCTGCATTGGCTGCCAGCTGAGTACCAGATCCGCTTCAAGGTGTTGGTAATTACCTTCAAAGCCTTATATGGCTTGGGACCAACATACCTAAGGGACCACCTCTTCCCATATACACCTCGAAGAGTGTTATGCTCTGAGAGTCAACATCTCCTGGTGATCCCTGGCCCAAAGGACGTCTGCTTAGCCTCAATTAGGGCCAGGGCTTTTTTTGCTCTGGCCCCCACCTGGTGGAACATGCTCCCGATTGAGATCAGGGCCCTGCGGGATCTTACTCAATTCCTCAGGGCCTGCAAGACAGAGCTGTTCCACCAGGTCTTTGGTTGAGGCAGTGGGCATCCACATATGCCCCCCTCAAGGTTGCAGTCTCCCACCTACTGATAACCAGCCATACCTAGTTACATCAGTGGGCCGGATTCTCCCTACAGCATGTATGACTATTGATTTTATATGTTTTAGTGTGTTTTAAATTTTATCGTATTTATTGGAATGTTGTGACCCGCCCTGAGCCCACTTATGGGATGGGTGGGATATAAATGCGGAAAATAAATAAATAAATAAATAAATAAATAAATAAGAGTTCATTATAAAGTTTTATATAATAGTTCAGGTGACAATTGATCAAGGGGTGAATAATGGATTTCTATAATTAACCTGGGGTTCAAAAAAAGTATAATAATAACAATAACAATAATATAACTAGAAACAATAATAATATATAATCAACTTTTATGTACATATCAAAGGGGGGGACCATGTCTCAGTGATAGAGCATATACCTGGGGTGCAGAGGGTCTCATGTGTTGTGAAATACTTCAACCAGAGACTCTGGGAAGCTGCCTCTAGTCTGAGTGGAGCGTGCTGACCTTGATGGACTGAGATTCTGATTCAGTATAAGGCAGCTTCATGTGTGTTGATGTGTATTCACCAACTTCTTTTCAGTTGGAATACCAAGCAGGGTGGATAGTACTGAGTGATTATTACTGACTTTGATGGACAAATGATCTGATTGAGTATAAGACAGTTGTTTATGTATGCTTCATTCTCTCCCAGAGTGATGCTGACTTGGAGTCCCTGACCAAGTCCTTCTTGAGACAGTTTTTTTCTCTCTCAAATGAAGGAAAGCCTGTTCATGAAGAACTTTATAACAGTGAATGTCTGTGAATGATGTTTTGCAACCTGGATTTTGACTTTTGATATAGTATCTTATTTATTTATACAATTTTAACAATATCAATATTTGTGGATTTCCTGCCTTGTGCAGGGGGTCAGACTAGATGACCCTGGACTACTTTCCAACTCTATGATTCGATCATTGTATATTATATATTACAGATTCCCCTGACAAAGCCTCTTGGCAAAATGCATAGGGAATTTTGGGGGAATTTTAAACTAATAAAATATCATTTGACCCAATTTTGCACCATCAGCCTTGGCCTTATTTTTTATCTCCAACATCTTTCCAAACCTGGAAGTGGCCTTGCGGTATATCAGAAAAGGAGGAAAGGTCTAGGCACCTTTCAGCACATATTATGCAGGCGAGGATAAAGAAGGCCAGTAGAAGACGCTGGCCGAGTTTGGAGCCAGGATGGATCTGCTCAACAAAGGCAGCCATGGTCAGTCCGCCTAGCTTAGTGTACCCCTTTAAATATGTTAACATATTTAATATTATGATGCAGATCAGATGTTTAAATAAACAAACCCATGCTGTTGTCTCAAGTTCTTATTTTGAGTAGATTCTATGTGATACAAAGGAAAGAGGAGGGTTTCAATTACCTAATTTCAGACTGTATCATGATGTGGCGTGTCTGACTTGGCTGGCACAATGGGTTAGTTTGGATAATAGAAAAATGTTAGCACTGGAAGGACATGACCGTAAATTTGGGTGGCACACCTATTTATGGTATGAGAAATCCAAAGTGGATAATTTTTTCAAACACCACTTTATAAGAAGATCACTGTTCATGACTTGGATGAGATATAAAAGATTTTTTTTTAAGCAAGACCACTATGGATAGTACCAGCTGAAGTAATTAAACCACTTTCAAGGCACAAAGGTGAAGACTGGATACCTTATAGAGACATTTTGAAGGTAGAGGGGAGTAGTTTCGTGATGAGAGCTAGAGAGGAACTGGAATTTGAATATGACTGGTTAAATTACAGACAGATTTATGATTTATTTAAGGCTGATAAAAAGAGGTATGGCTTCAGGAAGGAGAATAATGAAATTGAAAATGTATGGGCAGAGAAGGGGGGAAAAATGATCTCAAAAATTTATAAAGTTTTGTTAAAATGGTATACAGAAGACGAGATTGTAAAAGAACAGATGGTAAAATGGGCTATAAATATAAATAGAGAAATAGATATGTCATCTTGGGAGTGTCTGAGGAAAAAGTCAGTTAAAATTTCAACATGAGTTAATGTGAAAGAAAATTGTTAGAAAATGTTGTATAGATGGTATATGACACCAACAAAAATTGCTAATATGAATGAGAACTTGTTGAACAAATGTTGGAAGTGTAAAAAAAAGAAGGCTCATTTTATCATATGTGGTGGACTTGTGACAGAGCGGCAGCTTATTGGACAGAGATCCATAAGGAAATCCAGAAGATCCTGAAGTGTACCCTGAAAAAAGAACCTGAAATGTTACTTTTAGGTCTTAAAATGGAAGAAGTGAATGCAGCAAAGAGAACATTGTTATAGTATTTGATCACAACAGCAAGAATGACATTTGCTCAATTTTGGAAGCAAGAAAGCATTCCGGAAAAATGGGACTGGATAAGGAAGATGCTTTTTACGGTAGAAATAGACAAATTGACAAAGAAGCTTAATGGTAAAGAAGATGAAGAATTTTTGGTAGAATGGAAGAATTTTAAAGACTATCTTGAAACGAACTGGGATGTAAGAAATAAGTTACTCTGCTTTGATAACTATTAAGAATAGAATGTAGAAAGTAATGGCTGAATAATAGCTAAAATGTTACCTAAGGGTTAGACTGAAAGAATGAATATGTTATAAAAGAAGAATTGAATATTGGATAAGTTTTTAATGTTAGTGAACACTGATTGGAACAATAAGGGGGTGGAGCATTGCTGGATGCCAAGGGGGGAAGGAGGGGGTAATAGAATAGGATGTTTTAAAAAATATTTCGAAATATGGAACGTGTCAATATATCCTATTAATTAAAGTTTTTTATTTAAAAAAAGTTCTTATTTTGAGTGTGCCTGATACAAAGTTTCTTAACCCTGCATATCCTTGGTCATTAAGGTACATTAGTTTTGCAATTGTCAAAGGAATTTAAAAGACAGGCTGCTATGTCGTTCTCATAGCAGATACACTGATTCTAATACAGATCACTTTGAAAGATGATGTAAATGGTTTCCTTGAGCCAGGGCCTTTTCTGTCCTTCAGATAACTCCGGTAACCTTGGAGCCACAGTGACTTCTGATCTTTATTTAGCACTTCACTTCAGTCATTTAATTGAGGTGTCCTGCTACCACTCCTGGAATCAGCAGCTTGAGTCTTATGTTCTAGAGGCTATTTACCAAGGCATTAGTCCATGCTGTTCTGAAGATATTTTTTCTTCCATCTCAGTCTCACTTGAAAAACTACACTGCACAGCCTGTGGTTACTCTTGCAAGTTCTTTTTCAATGTGGAATTCAGCACAAGACTTTTTAAAATCATTGCTGCATGCACCCTTTTAAAACCTGCCAATTAAACTTAGTTGTTAATATGTCTTTAATTTCTAGGTAATATTTCTTTATTTTTATTTAGAAAATTGCTATGTTACCTCACCAGGGAAATATTAGTTCAGGCAACCAGGGTCTACCCACACATCCTCCAAAATGAAGACCAAACTGCACATCAAAAGTGGGTTACATGGAATGTATTAGCTAACAGCTGTGCTGCATACAGATTAACCACCCACTCTTTAGTGCAGGCTATCCTACCTATGGAGCTGCCATAAATGTATACCTGTGTCACGGGCAATCCCAATTTATGCTACATCCAGCTTTTCCTAGCTTGCATACCCAAAAGTATGCTGAAAGGAGATGACCATTCAACAAAACTATCCCCCCGCATGAGGCCTGTAACTACAGTGGGGCATCTCGGGGCCTGGCCCCCCAACTTACTGCCAAGACCCCCTGACTTCCCTTTTTTAATTTTATTTGTGGTGCTCCCTTGGGGGGGGGGTGCAGGTGCCCCTCAACTTACTTAAAGGCCCCCCAAATTAAACAATCCTGGCTATAGGCTCATCCCCATGCTAGGAAGCAGTACGATTCCAGTGGTGAAGAACTGACCCTAAATTGATCCCCTTCCTCAAACGCCTGCATTGTTAGATATGAGTCTGGCTTGGGACTTACCTCCAGCAAGAGATGCCTCAGAGTGTTTGACAAATATACTTAGCTTAAGCCAAAACCAGCACTATTCTAGCCAATTCAGTAAGGGCCAATCCAGTCATAACCAGACATATCTAAATTAACCACAGCCAATCAGGAAGGACCTCCAAATCCTGCTTGGCCCCAAAGCAACCAGCTAGTCTCACATTACTAAGAAAGGGAGACTGAACATTGAGAAGCTCAAGTCTGAAACTGCCAAGGTAAGAGCAGGACACATACATAAGAAACCATTTTCCCACCAAATTCCCGATTAGCTTGTCCAAATGCCCCAGCCTGTTAGTGGAGAGTAGGTGAAAAAGCTGCCATACCATGGCAGAAGAAGAAGAGTAGGTTTATATACCCCACTTTTCTCTACCTTAAGGAGTCTCAAAGTGGCCTACAATCACCTTCCCTTGAGTTCTGAGAGAACTGTGACTGGGCCAAGGTCACCTGGCAGGTTCCGTGTGGAGGAGTGGGGAATCAAACCTGGTTGTCCAGTTCAGAGTCTGCTGCTTTTAACCACTGCACCATGCTGACAGAGAGGAAAGGTAGCACATACCTGCATGCACATATATCCTTCATGCTGAAATGCCAATTATCTGTCTTGCTATATGTGTAGACCTGAAGTTAAACATGTAGATGTCCTCAGTATTCTTCCTACTCAAGTCGCAATCATTGTGTCATACTGCATGTAAAACTGACATACTGGGACACAGTGTAGACTGGACCAAAAGTATGTATAAATTAAAACTTTTAATATTTATAAATTTCTGGTATTAAAAATATGGGCAGCAGTGACTTTCCCCAAATTGTCACTAGTTAGAAAATTACAATATATACATATTTCATTGAAATTAATATTTTTTTCTATCTTTCCTACATGGAAGACAAGTTCAAAAATATCCCACAGAGGTCTTTCATAGGAATAATTTGATTTAAATAAATATACCTTGTATAGTTGGATTTCTGGTCATCAATGGCAGAATTTTTGTATTGTGAATGGTACAAATGACTAGCTGTTCATCATGTGTGCTCTGGTACATTTCCCTTCAGACAACTGTCATCTGTGGTCACTAGATGTTTAAACAGTGCAATGATTCATAGAAAAACTGCACAAGTTGCAGGTAGTGTCCTTCAGATATGTTCCCAGGGGCTGAGGGGGTCCAAAAGACTTAGTGGAGGACTGCTTACAGAACTGATCTTTTCCACCACCACCACCCTTCCCTTCAGTGGAATGAGGTTCCCAAGGATGAGTGGACTGAAATAATACGTGATGTAATACATAACACTGTAGGAGGATGGACAATTGGTGAAAATCAACTTCTCTTTTTTTCTAATACAATCAGAAGTGCCCTACTGTGGAGAAAATGCAATTTTGCATCCAACACAAAATATCTGGTAGCAATGGCTCTTTGCTATTCTTCACATAAGTGCAACTAATTTATCAGATCTCTGTTTAACCAGAATAACATGCACATTTTAAATATAAAAATACTTCCACCATATTCATTTTAACATTTTGTAGCAGTAAAGGGATTCTTGTTACATAATACTGCATAAAATCCATAAGCCTGCTCTGCTTCCAAGGAAGATAGATCCAGGTGGTCAGCCATGTTGGTCTGAAGCAGTAGAACAAATTTAGAGTCCAGTGGCACTTTTAAGAGCAACACAGTTTTATTCAAGGTATGAGCTTTCGTGTGCATGCCCACGAAAACTCATACCTTCAATAAAAGGTGCCACTGGACTCTGCATTTGTTCTACTGCCTCCAAGGAGATACTCCTAGCTAACAGGATCGGAACATTTATCCTCTACCCCTGGCCCTTTCAATTTTCTTTGCATCATCATGTGCAGTGAGTCTGTCCTTCTCTACTGATCTGCTGAGGAGGGGAGAGGTACTGCCTGAATCCGAGAAGATGGCTTTAGGAGAAGTAATAGACTGTTTTGAGAACCTGCTCCACAAAAGCTGCTTCTCCCTTGAAATTGCATCCAGGAATGGCATTCAGTCATTCTGCAGCAGGGAAATATCCACAGCCATTACATCAAACCTCACCCTGATCTCAGTCTTACCAGTGCAACAGACAATCAACACATCTCCCACTACAGAAAGGGACAAAGGCTGTCTTGCTTAACAGCCTGGAAGTAAAGGCTGAAGAATGGTTGTGGGCACAGAGAGGTGAACAACATATTCTACCCACCATTTTCCTGATAAGTACAATCAACATTTTGTGTAAACTGGGTGATGCAGGTATTTTCAAGCTTTGGAATATGCCATTGTGTACATGCAATAAACATGAGTTTCTGACTGCATGTACTGAAGCTGGAAAATACATGTTTTACTCCATTCACACAAAATGATGATCACATGTAGCACAGTTTCCCAGGACACATGATAGGAGCACCAAAATGTACAATAGAAAAGGGCTATGTGTAAGAAACACAATGGAGTTATTGTGCAGGACTTGAGGAAGTAGGGAATAACAGTTGGAACCAAGGATTTTTCCCTACTAATTGAGAATACTTCCTCTGACAGGATTACTACTTTGATGGAGAAAGTTCTATTTCATCAAGAGAAGACTCCTTCCAATCCAGTTTTCTCAAAAATTCAGACAAACAAAATTGCTCAAGACTTTGGGCCTACACATTGCTTCAGGCATGTTTCTATACACATCTCCTCACACACTTTTACCATTTGATGGCATCTTGTTAATACAATGATGAGTTAGAGCCAAACAAGCCTGAAGGGGAGAAGGAGAAAAAGTAAACATCTGATGTAAGGATGTAGATAAGGCAGCAGAGACAGGTAAGGATCCAGTGGATGGAGACAGGTAGAAATCAGAGGCCAAAAGACAGCAAATTAGACAAAACTAGCTGAGAAAGGCAGCTAGTCTGGCACTCATCCACCCACTCAGCTACATTTCCATATATGTGACTACCATTTTGTGGACAACTCACCAGAGAACAGTTACTAAGAGAGATTGTTTTGACACAGGGGTGGACCAGAAAGATAAAATGTCCAAAGATAAAGCCTGGTCATGGCCCCTGCAATACTGGCAGAGCTACTGCGACTTGGCTGTGTATAATCCTGGTTACCAATAGCCCTCCAGGGCACTGGCCTTCTGGAAGTTAGTTAAATGGCCAGTCTGCCCCTGCTTAGGTGGCCCTTTGTCAAACTACTACTACTATTATTATTATTATTATTATTATTATTATTATTATTATGTATTATTATTATTATTATTATTATTATTGTTATTATTATTATTATTATATGAAGGTCCCTAAAACTGAGTTCCTAGGTGCCTGATCTACCTCTTGGTAAACCTGGACCTATATATGTGCATATATTTGCATCTACTTATATGACTTTGTCAGTGACATCTAATTTATATCTTCATAGGATATGACCACCACTGTGTGATCGCTGACCTTTCTGCCTGACAAAAAACTTCTGCTTTGTGCTTGCATTTTATGTTAATTGCATGTTGCCCCCAAGCTGTTTATACCAGAGGGGAAGTTTAGAAAGGAAAACTCCAGGAAAACTCTATTGATAGAATCATACCTCCACAGAGCTTAATTAACACATTTGTCATAACACCCCTGCCCATGTCAGCATCCTTGAAATCTGTGACCTGTAAGGCAGACTACCTAAAGTGCAGTCTATCCAGAGCAAGCCCGCAGTTTGAGCAAAGAAGAACCTGGTTCATTCATTTTAATTTTGTACAAAACCATTCTAAATTATATTACCTATCTACTAATATATCTTAAAATTAATGTATTATCAAATACATTCATGTATGTGAATGGCAAGGATAGCTTTTATCTTAGATAAATTTTATTTAATTGCATTTTAGGTTATGTTTTAAGTAACATTAATACTTCTATTTGATATATGTAATAATACCACTAGTACATACCCAGGCCTGGGAATTTATCACATGATTGCTCTAGTGGCAAAGGCTGTGCTACCTAGATCATGGTCAAAGAAGTACGTAATCCATAAATCTACAATCATAATGTTTGACCATGGAAAGACCACAGGTTCTTACAGTTGTCAGCGTTCATTCTTTTAAAGGAAGTTTTTAGTCCTTGGGAAAGAAAAAGAGAGATATGTGGACAATGACCGCTAACATCTCAGAAGGAAAACGTAAAAAAGAATGACCAGGATTTTCAGTGGTTGGGGGGGGGCCTCTATTTCTAAATAGTAGATGCAAAATTCTGCAAAATAAGTGAATGTTTCCCTATTTGCGCAACTGATACAGATTGAAGAATACAGTTTTTATTTGGTTTAAGTTTTTAAATGACTAATGTACAAGTCAGGTGTGGACTGGGGAACCAAAATGGCCTTGCCTTCTCTCCTGCCACGACACACCCCTAACCAGGAAGGGAGCCCAGCCCAGGTAAATCAAACGTAATGCTCAATTTTGCCATCTCTTTGGGCAAACTGGCTAGACAGACAAGGTGGCCACCCCTGTCTGGGCCAGGTCATCATTATGTAAGTCACTTGACTACATGATTAGGTAACACAAAATATAGATGAAAAACATAAAACATCTATATAAAATCAGATATATGTCTTCAATAAACTGAAGGAACACCCCCCCTGTCCAAAAAAAGTCTGCTGTGTGCCCTACAAATGCAGCATATAGGTGTAAAGTACAAACAAAATCTACAAAATTCTACAAATATCAGTTCAGAGTATCACATAAAAATGCAACACCTACAAATCTGCAAAAGTGTATACCATAAAAGAGCCAAAATTATACTATCTATCCTAAAAAAAGCCAAATATATTTCAGCAATTAATGTTCCTCAGTGGCACAAATTATCTAAAAATGGTAAATATTATCTTGAGCACACCACAATACACAGGTAAAATCTATGGGAAAATAGCAGGGAGAATACATAGGTAAAATCTATGGGGAAACAGTGAAGAGAAAGCACACTAGTGTTGTGCTAGCTCCCTTACGTCACTTCCAGTGGTCATAGAGTTTTTGCAAAATGCTAGAATGTCCACAGTGTCACTTTCCACAGAAGGGATTGTAAGTGCACCGGTGCAATGCCAGCATACCAAACCCCACCCCCATTTCTTCCTGAGGGTTGTTGGCTGTAGCCTGGCAACCCAAGTAATACTCATATTCTAAAAGAAGAACATTGTACAATTTCCATGACAGTCTGAAGTGTTTTCAGCAGGTAGCACCACTAAATGGGAGAAACATGGGCTGAGTTCAGACTGGCAGTTTGAAGTGGGAGCGAGTCGTGGCAAAAAAAGCCCCAGAACAAAGTGTTCCAGGTTTTCCCCGGTCACACTGTGCAGACTGATGCTGGAGCATACCAGGGAGGAGGCGTGAGGAAGCATTCACACTATTGGCCCCACGGCTTTCTGTTTCACTAATCTGGAGATATGCGCTTATGCGCATGATCACATATGCACATGCGCACACAATCAAAATCGCGGATTTTAGCATTCACACTGCGTTGGTGCAGGATATACGCAGGATAGACATGCTTTCCAGGGTTTGATACCACTTTTAACAGGTATCTTTTTAACTTGGGAACAAAGCATTACAAGATGGGTTGAGTAAGGCTGGGGAACGCTGGACAGATGCCCCTTTAATCTGCTTGTGAAACGTTGCTGAAACGCACTTCTCTTGGGGCAAACTGCCAGTCTGAACTCGGCCCTGATTACTATCTACAAAACCAGCTTTTGCATTCTGCAAAAATAGCTATTTTAAGAGTATATAATATCAAAATATGCATGACCAGCCTCACTATTCACAGTTCAAAGGATTCCTGATGCATCTACTTGGAAGTCTTTAAGAATTTTTAAGTGTCCTCACCATTGTGCTGGCTTTCAACAGACATAGGTGATGCATATTAGGAAACAAACTGTGGTAGAGTTTTTCAAAAAAAATCATACGAAAGCCTGCCAGATCAGGTCTAAACTTGCAGCTTTAATCCATTTTTGGAAACTCTGAGATGTGTACACCAAAATCTTCTTCCATGAGTGAATAACAGTCAACAGATTATGGCCAGGGCTGCTGAGAGAGGAGAGTAGCGGTACAAAATTCTAGAAACCCAGGGCACTCTGGGGACTTGGGAAGGTGCCACTGGGACGGCTATAATCAAGCTGTAATCAGGCATCTTATTTATGTTCTTCTGAATGTGAGCAGGGCAAGAGAAATCTTTTAGATAAACATATGGAGCAGAAGTCCACCAGTGGCTATTAGCCACAGGGTATGGATGGGAACTCTCAGTCTGGGGCAGGTGATGCACTCTATTCTTGGTGCTGGAGGGGCAGCAGTGGGAGGGCTTCTGGTGCCTGGCCCCACTGCTGGACCTCGGATGGCACCTGGTATATTTGCGCTGTGTGACAGAGTGTTGGACTAGATGGGCCATTGGCCTGATTCAACATTGGCTTCTCTTATGTTCTTATGTTCTTATGTCTGGAAGCAATAGAGACTATCAGCATCCCTGATTACGAAAAACTAGGGGAAATTTTCAAAATCCAAATTATTAACCATATGTAAACTTCATCAGGCAAGATTCAAAAACTATCATTTGATCCATAGTCCAATAACACTGGAGTACATGAAATATTTTCTGTAAAGCTTTTTATACATTTTTAGTCAAACCAAATCCTTCCTCATTCTTTTCAGATGAAATAGCCAGGTTGAGTGAATGCAAATGGAGGGAGAAGAATACAAATTATTTTGACTGTCTGCAAGGAACCTATAGACATTCAACTGCTACACACTGGGGTATCTAGAAAAAGCAGGGATGTATTCCCAGAGAAAGAATGATAAGTGCATATACAGCTAAATACAAGGAGGGATTAGGTAGACAGCCAGTTGCTTATAACTCTCCTCTCCCCCATACACATTCATTTGATTTGTCAGCTAAATAGGATTTCCACTTTTCAGTTACCCTTGTTTCGGTTGTAAATTCCTTTGAGTGGGGCCACACCGGCTATTATTCTGCATTGCTATATTAATGAAGCTTTTAAGTGCCATAAAACACACTTTAGTCCTTAAAAAAGTCAGAAAACCATTTAACAGTATGCTGATGAATAACAGCATGCTGATGAATAACTTGCAAATTAAAAAGAATTCAAAAATAGTTTAAGCCAAGTATTGACTACAAATGATTCCCTTACCACTATTACTTTATTTCTATCATAGTCAGTTAATTGAGCTATGGCTCCAGTTCAATCAGTTCTAGAATGATGATGGGAAATTCATCAGACTGTTACTTAAATAAATTACTACTTCAATATCCATTTCAACATCCTTTGACCGACAGTTGTATGAGTAGTCCAAAGAGGTAATGAAGATTATGAAATTAAATTGAGGCAAGTTACATCTTGGGCTGAATATCACAAAAACGTGTGAATCAGAAGCAACATCACCCTCAAAGCTGCAGCTTTGTCATGATATATTATGTGGAAACAGGATCTTCCATTGTAGAAAAGATATAAAACAGAACTAAGCTATCTTTTGTGTTGCACTGTCAGCTTTTTTAAGAATAATAAAGCCTTGGATTTGGTCTAAAGACAAAGGTGAAGTTTTTCCATATCAAAAAAGAGATGTTGTTTTTCAAAATTTAGCTTGACCTTGCTGCTCAGGCAGTTAGAAAAAGAAAATTTCATTTCACTCTTTAAACAGAACCATTTTAAACTGGAAACACTTCACTAAGGATGCTGTGACACATCAAAGTGTATATTTGTGAGTCACTTCTCAGTTCAGGAGAGCTACCTGTTTTAAATGTCTCTCACACAGAAATGCTCCGTGAACACTCATCCACGTACACAAATGACTGATAAGCTTCTGTTCATTTATACATATCTTTATTTTCTCTGGGGCTGAAAAATGAATGTTTTTGAAAATAATGTTTACCCATTGTACATCTTGTGAGTCACATCAATAGAAAATGACCAGGTCCTCTTGTGTTAGTGACATTTAAAGGAGCGATTTGCTCTTAGCATTCCCCATGGACTACCTTGCTATAATTCCATGACCCTTCATCAAAAGAACTTATCACTTTGTCTCTTCCTTCGAGAATAGTGCTTTCTCACATAAAATGTATCTGAACAATGCTAGCGAGAAGCCTGGAGGCATGATAAATGTAGAGCATTCTTAAATATTTAAAGTTCAAAGGCACATTTTCATCCTTGGCTTAAAGCAGTCATATTTACAGTTGCCAGTTTAGCATTTCCTTCCAGCTTGTTCACACAAGCATAATGCAATAAGAAAAAAACACAAAGGTTTGCTTGAAACAAAAACTTTTCATACAGTGCTGAATTAGTTAATTCCCTCTTACAGCACATTATTACTGTTAGAGAAGTGGTTTATAATATGGCTTCCCCAATATAACTACTGGCCCATGCCTCTCAACCCAAGCCACTTGTTATGGATATGGCCTGGAATATGGAGGGAAAGTTGCTGGTCTTTACAGAAGAAGAAGAGTTGGATATATACCCCACCCTTCCCTCGGAGTCTCAGAGTGGCTTACAATTTCCTTCCCTTCCTCTCCTCACAACAGACACCCTGTGAAGTAGGTGGAGCTAAAAGAGCTCTGAGAGAACTGCTCTTGAGACAACAGCTCTGAGAGAACTGTGATTAACCCAAGGTCATCCAGCTGCCTGTATGTGGAGAAGTGGGGAATCAAACCCAGTTCTCTGGATTAGAGTCCACCGCTCTTAAACACAACACCAAATTGCCAAAAAAGATTATGGAGTACGCTTCTACAGGCCAAAAACTGAACTGGTCTAGTTTGTCAGCAAAACAATGTCAGATAGGGAGTCCAGAAACCCAGAATAGAACAGCCTTGGAGAAGGGTTAGTAGATTATAAATAGTATAATTAATATCAAGAGATGTAATATGCATCTGGGCCCAAGTAAAAGAATCATCTGAGAATGGCAGGAATGTCCAACTAAATATAGATGCGAAGATATAGCTCAAAGACAGATGTATTGGTTGAAGTCCAACAGATAGCAAAAAGTACAAAAAACCTATAATTTCTATTTTTGTTATGATGAAAAGAAGCAAGAATGAATTAACACAGCTTTTATACGTTTTAAGAAGATATCTGAGTACAAATACTTTTGTATGATGTTGGAATAATTAGTTAGCCAAGAATGTGAGTCCTATGAAGTGATACAACTGGCTACTGTTAGAATCTGATTTTGAAGACCTATAAATATGAGATACTGAACTGATCTTCAAAGCAGATGCTCCTTGCCTGTCACTTGCTTACTTTAGGAAAGCCATTTTCATGGGCTCAAATAATTATACTCAAAATCTGATTTGGAGAAGCAGAGTATTTCAAATGACATCAGAATAAATGGAGTGAGGAGGACAGTCTTCAACTTATAAATCACATTTGTTGCCATTTCTGAGTTCTACTGGCCATCAGAATTTCATAGTAAATAAATAAATAAATAAATAAATAACACACATGAAACTATAGTCACTAGCCCCCTGGCAGGTGACTTGTTTCCTGCTGCCACTCTAAAACTTTTTAGAAATGACAGTTGGGCTGACACATGACATCAATTATGGGGAGAATAAGTGCATCACAGCGTTTCCAGCAATTCTTAGAGAGGACTGGCAGGGCTTCCCGGAAGTAATGTCATGCTGTCACCACTAGCTGCCCCTCATCCCACCCCACCCACCCCACCCCTGCCCAAGCCTTCCACTGATTGCCAGGCAACGCTACAAGAAACAGAAGCCCTACAAAAACTCTACAAGAAACACGGAGTAACAACCAGGGAGACCAGCAGCAGGCCTGTCGCCACCAAATCTGCCAAACCCCAAGGTCCATCAGAATTCTATGAAAATGTCAGAAATTTCCAAACAAGGGGAAGCCTTTGGAAGCCACTAGATACCCTGTCATTTGTTCCTGATTTCTGTACAACATATAACATTTTAAACAAATATACTGAAAAGTGAGGGAACTTAGAAGCAATATACATTATTCAAAAATTTGGTTTGGTATGGTGATCTAATATGGATTGGTTTGCTAGTTTCTTTGTATCAATGTATCATCCATAGGGACTTCACAGAGCAATATATACAAAATAATATGATATGGCTGTCCAGGGATGATACCTCCACTCCTGCACTTGACTCAGGAGACCATAAGCCCAAACAAAGGCATACTGTGCCAGCGAGCCCCAAGGCTGGTGAAGTCATCTGCCAGGTCACAGCAGGGTATGGCCTTGACAGAATCTACTTGGGAGTCAGTCAGCTTGAAGGAGCCTGGCCAGTTCTCAGCAGTGTGCTCAGCTGCAGAAGCCAACCCACTGGAATTCCTACCAGAGATGACACTGGCACTGAGGCCCAGGGGAGTTCCAATGAAGGGGCAGGGGGAGAAGGCAGCACTGGCATTCTTAGAGGAGTTAGGGCAGCCAGCTCTGTAAAGAAGCCCAGGGAGAAGGGCCACCAATCCAAGGCAAGGGTTCATTGGCCCAGGTGCATGTCACTCCCCAGGAATGTGTTAGAGAGGGAGGACTGGCTGAGCACAGGGCAGGCCCACCCCTGGGAAAGTATTTAAAAGGTATGTCTAGAAGCAGCTAGGGAGGAATAGCCAGACACTTTCTGCAGTGGGTAGGAATAGGTATTTGGCAGAGCAGAAAGTGGGAACTGGGGGAAGGGAGAACTCTATTCTGAGGCTGTACTCTGAGACACTTGCCCAACTAAGCCAACCTTGAAGGGCAAGACACCCCTGGACTCAGACTCAAACCCAGTAGAACCTGACAGTAGTACTGGAAGAACAAATTCCCAGTTCCAGGATCAGAGTCTGGTTGGAAGAATAATGTTTCTCAAGTACTGAAACACACTGAAGTACAGCATGGGAAGAGATAGGCT
Organism: Gekko gecko; assembly: GCA_029375565.1. Lineage (NCBI taxonomy): Eukaryota > Metazoa > Chordata > Lepidosauria > Squamata > Gekkonidae > Gekko > Gekko gecko. The sequence goes on from JAPDNY010000009.1 coordinate 46,940,111, forward strand.
TTAGATCCCTTTGACTCTGTCCTCTGCTACTTCAAAACAGACCACCTAAACATGTACTTTATAAGTGGTTATGTATAAGTACTTGAAGACACACCCCACCCCTCAGTTACTACCTGGGTTCTTCATGTATTAGGAATCTTTATTCCAACCTTCAATCTGAGAACTGGTGCTTGGTACAGTAATTCCCTTATGTATTGGCCATTTCCAGCTCTCCCATTGGCTGTGCAGTGCACTCCATCAGCCATTGACCCATCAACCACCGCTCAAGAGTACTCATGTGCCATCGGCTGGGGGGCTGGGTCTGCTCCTCTCCCCCACCTACTGCCAACCTGGACACTCTTCCTTCACAGAATAAACTATCAAAACAGCTATCTCTCCTGACAAAGACATTTCTCCTACTTGGCTCCTGTGGAACTAAGCTTTCCCTCAGTGGCTGTTGCTAGGCAACCAAACTTGGTTCTGTCAATAAAAAGGCAAAGGAAGGAAGCCCTTTCCAGGCCTTTTGTAAGAAACTCATTGGGGCCAGTCCTGCTAGGGTTGCCAGCTCCAGGTTGAGAAATTCCTGGATATTCTGTGGTGGAGTCTAAGAAAGCCAGAGTTTGGCTCCACATGGAGGTTGGCTACCCTAGGCATAGCAGTTAGCACTTCAGAGCAGGGTCTGTTAGACCCAGATTATTTATATAATTATTTATTTAATTTGATTTTTTTACCCCACCTTCATGGCAAAGGCCAGCTCAGGGAGGCTTACATAAAACCATATAATATAAAAAATAACATTCATTAATACACAAGAGTTCTTAAAGCCATAAATATAATAATATAATAAAGTGCTAGTACTTAGTTCTTGTTGTGGAAGTTGAGTGGGTGATTTCGGACTAGTCACAGACTTTTAGCCTAACCTAATCTGTTGTGCAGATCAAAAGGGGGAGAGGAGAATGATTTAAACTGCTTTGGTCTCCACTGTGAAGAAAGACTGTACTTTTCCTCCAGGGGAACCATTGTTGCCAATCTCCTGGCGAGGGCTGGCGACCACTCAGAATTAAAACCGCTCTCCAGATGGTAGATATCAGTTCCCCTAGAGAAAATGGCTGTTTTGCAGGGCTGACTCTGTGTCATTATATCCTGCTGAGGTCACTTCCCTCCTGCTTGGGTCCCCACTGTGGAGAAAGACTGTACTTTTCCTAAGGAGAGGTTGCGGGGGGGAGAGATGAAAGCTGAAGTCAAAGGGGCAAATAAAGGTATATTGATGGTTGGCTGGGAAGGAGATTGGGCTGCCACCTCTAAGTTGGGAAATTCCTGGAGATTTGAGGGATGGAGCCTGGAGGTTTGTGGAGGGGTTTGTGGAGGGGTGGGACCTCAGACAGGTACAATGCCAAAGACTCCACCCTCCAAACCAGCCATTTCCTCCTGGGAAACCATTGTTGCTAATCTCCAGGTGAGGGCTGGAGACCACTCAGACTTACAACTGCTCTCCAGATGGCAGAAATCAGTTCCTTTGGAGAAAATGGTGGGCTCTGTGTCATTATACCCTGCTGAGGTGCCCCCCCAAGATAGCCAGTGTACCATAGGAGTTAGCGCTTCAGAGCATGGTCTTCCAGACCCAGGTTCTTCCTGTGGAAGCTGATTGGGTGATTCCAGACCACCCACAGACTTTCAGCATAACCTACCTCACAGGGTTGTTGTGCAAATCAAAAGGGGAAAAGGAGAATGATGTGAGCTGCTTTGGTCATCACTGTGGAGAAAGACTGTACTTTTCCTAGGTAGAGGCTACAGGGAGGGGGGAAGAGATAGAAACCTGAAGTCATAGGGTCAGCTAATAGTATGTTGATGGTTGGCTGGGAAGGAAATAGGGTTGCCACCTCTGGGTTGGGAAATTCCTGGAGATTTGAGGGGTGGAGCCTGAAGATGGTGGGGATTGAGGAGGAGTGGGACCTCAGACAGGTACAATGCCACAGACTCCACCCTCCAAACCAGCCACTTCCTCCTGGGGAACTGCTGCTGCCATTCCCCAGGTGAGGGCTGGAGATCACTAAAAATTAAAACTACTCTCCAGACAGCAGAGATCAGTTCCCTCGGGGAAAATGCAGGGTGGACTCTGAGTCATTATACCCTACTGAGGTCACTTCCCCTCTTGCTTGGGTCCTTACCGAGGAGGTGAAAGACTATACTTTTCCTAGGTAGAGGCTCCAGGTGTGGGGAGAAGATGGAAAGTTGAAGTCAGAGGGGTAGATAATGGTATGTTGATGGTTGGCTGGGAAGGAGATAGTGTTGCTGCCTCCTAGTCAGCTACAATGCCATAGACTCTACCCTCCAAACCAGCCATTTCCTCCTGGGGAACCCTTATTGCCAATCTCCAGGGGAGGGCTGGAGATCACTCAGAATTACAACTACTTTTTAGATGGCAGAGATCTGTTCCCTTGGAGAAAACAGTAAGCTCTGTGTCATTATACCCTGCTGAAGTCATCACAGTAAATTGATGCTGAGTGCCCAAGGCCAGGGCACCTATCCAGAGCCTCTTTCTAGAGCTCGTTGTATTTATTTCCACAGTGGGACTTATTCCTTGTAACATAATGGTTTTTTTAATTGAATTCCAAACTTAAACTCTCTGATATGAAGCAGAGCAGACATAAAGCTTATATAGTGGATTAAAAATATAAGTGACAATGTATAAGCCAGAACATTAAGCAACAAGGACCATTTTTAAAAAAATTGCACAGAAGTCTGGCTTTTGAAGAGATATATATGTATTTGTTTCACCTTTTCCTTTACTTTTGAGCCTTGACTGTAGGATTGCTTTATCTATAGTTTATTCTTTTTTATATACATAGCCATGGTGTCAAGTCTCCCAGCTTTAAAAAATGCATTTCCATGAACCTATCCACTGAAACTTTTCACTTGTTCATCTATTACATTTCTAGTTAAACTTTACAGTCTTTCTAGTATTCTGAGCACTGCACCTTTTTCCAGTTCTCCCTGCACCATTTTCTTTTCCATCTAGCTTCCCAACTTCACTTACTTATCTTTTTCTAAATGTCTTCTCTATAGCCCTATCTATGTCTTGATCCTTACTTCCATACCTAGCTCTTTTATCTTCTCCAAGAATTAATTCTAAAATCTGCAGCCTCAATGGAACTGCTCTCTGATCATCTGTACTGACTGTGCCTAAAAAAAGATCTTTCTTGTATATGATCTATCTAGGAACTAACATTGCCGCCATATGTTCAGAGCGCAACGGGTCCTTTGACAGAGATCCCTACATCATAAAATACTGTAACAGGGGAAAAAGCAAGCAGTAGCAGGAGAGTGTGACCAGTGTTCTCTCTAACCTGAGTTAGTGTGAGCTAGCTCACAGTTTTTTGACCTCCGGAAGGATGACTCCAGAGCAAACTAATTTACGTAGTAGCCAAATTGCTTGCTCACAACTTTAATGCAAGTAGCTCACAAAGTAGAATTTTTGCTCACAAGACTTCACAGCTTAGAGGGAGCATTGAGTGTAACAATCAGGACTCTTTTTGTAGCAGGAACTCCTTTGCATATTAGGTGACACACCCCTATTGTAGCCAATCCTCCAAGAGTTTACAGAACTCTTCTTACAGGGGCTACTTGGAGGATTGGCTACATTAGGGGTGTGTTACCTAATATGCAAAGGAGTTCCTGCTACAAAAAGAGCCCTGGACAATGAACCATAGCAGCCATCATTTCAAGTAGGTACATTTCAATGAACAAGTATAACAGCTTTGTCTAGAATTTTGTGCTCACTTAGGCAGAAGGGCAGCAGAAAAACCTCCTCTGGCTGCATTCCTGACTTCTGTGCATTCAGTGACCACGAAAGCTGCCAGAGGATGTAGTGATGGCCACAGGAATAAACAGCTTTAAAAAGGGATTCAATTCATGGAGGAAAGGTCTGTCAGAGGCTACTTTCTGGAAAAGGCAATGTCTGGCATACAAAAAAGAAGAGAAGAAGATAATTGGATAGGGTAGTGAGGTCAGCACCTTTTCTCTCCTGTTAAGTGTCATTTATTGTCTGTTTCCAGATTGCTAATCTTAGGGCAATTTCCTCTTTCTTCCTGGAAGTCCCTCAGGCTGAGTTCAGACTGGCAGTTTGCCCCACTATAGCCACGTGTGAGCAACGTTTCACAAGCAGATTAATGGGGCTGTTCACACAGGCACCCGTAGTCAACCCGTCATGTACCACTTCACTCCTGCATTTAAAAGATACCTGGTGAAAGTGGTAGCAAATCCCAGAGAGCACCTTCATCCCATTTCATTCAGCTTCTGGGAAGTGTGAACACTAACCCGAAAAGCTGGGAACAACCCGCAGTAATAACGTCCACCAGGTGTTTCCGCACATAAGGTGCACTTGATTGCCCTGGAGAAGCAGCAGCGATATGATTGGATATGCTCTGCTCTACCACCCAATGCGGTGCCAGCACAATGGGATCCTTCCCAAATTGCCCTGATGAGCTTATATGCATATGCGCACATAGCCGAATTACCAGGAAAAAGTGGTTTACAGCCGCACCTCTGGGCCAGCAGTCTGAACACTCCCTCGTGCCTCCTCCCAGTATGCTCCTGCATCAGTCCACGCAGTGTGACCGGGAAAACCCGGAACAGTTTGTTCCAGGTCTTTTCTGCAACGACTCCCTCCCGCTTCAAACTGCCAGTCTGAACTCAGCCTCACTTCAGTCTATCCTTTCTCCTAGCTAGAGATGTAGTTAAGAATCTATCTCTGTCTCTCCTCTTTCCTATCAAGTATATTAGTTCCTAACTAAACCTGGGGATAAATGCATTTTCTCTTGGAGGGAGGCTGGCAAGCAGCTAGTTGGCATTTTGGAAAAAAAAATTCCCTACAGGCTAGGAAGGAGGAAGTAGCCCATGGCCTTCCAGACACATCTCTTAATAAATGTTAATAGGACTTTCTAGAGACAATGGGGTGGGCCAGTTCACACACCCCCCCTTCTGCAAGCAGGAAACATAGAGGCTTGGAGGACTTTTGCTAGACAGGTTGTAACCAACCTTCAGGGTCCTAAACCCATGGTGGTCATTCCCAAGAAAGAGAGAACCCAAAACCTCCACAAGCAGTACCCTCATAAAGCCAGGGTTGGCTTAAACAGTGACTTTTGCTAGGAGACTAGGAGACTCTCATCTTGGCTGGGAAAACTTAGGCCAAGTGAAGCTGACCAAGCTGGCTGCACTGCCAAACATACTCCATGCAAGCAACCCCCCCACACGTCTATCCTGTCAGATCAGTCCAAAAAAGGACTAGAATGGACAAGTCTGTGCCCTTGCCTCAGGCATCTTCTACTGACCAATTGGCTAGTCTTTTTTGTGTCAAATGTTCAGACAGACAGGGACAAAAAGCCTCTGGTCCATGCTATTGTCATGAATGAAGCATGTTGCATGTTTCCAACCCCAACTTCTGTTTCACTTGTATGTCAGGAAATACCTTTGGAATAATCCTCTCATTCCTGTCTCCATATATTTGTCTAAGATATCCGCATTCTTACACCTATGCCAAACCTATCAAGGTAAATATTAACACTCCATGTCTAGTGAATGGTCTCCCATTCAGTTTCATCCTGCTGCACATTAAGAAACATTACTCCTTTTGACTGACACCAGGGAAACATCAGACCACCCTGTTGTTTCACAATGGACACTACCAGCCCAACCATCCAACACCTAGCTAATCCCATCATAGCTATTGTTAATCCAGACTCTATCCCTCTGGAACCTCATTGGTCACACCTAGATCTGACCCCTCCTGACACTGCACCCCCTGGGAGGATCTTTAGAGAACTAGGACACCTAAGATAAAGAGCCCATCCTAATTTAACATCTAGTTAGGGCGTGTTTTAGAGAGAGGGACAGAGGATTTGTGTTTTACCAATTTCTTTTGTTCTTCCTTGCTTCAATCTGGCATTGTGCTAAAAATATGCCTGTAAACATTTCCTTTTTAACAATACTTTAAACTTTTGATTCTGGAATAGGTGCCACATACACACTGTTTTGGACATGCTATTTCAAAGGGGAGCTCCAGGAGGGGGGAAGGCAAGCAGTTGGCAACTGGCTATTTCCCCAGGGGCATAGACGGCATTAATCTGTCCCTGTGATAGCCAGGTGCTAGGCTAGCAGGAAACACTGAGGCAAGGTTTATGAGCCTGGAAGGGGAGATGAAAGTTCTGATCCCTTCAGTAAGAAATCCCTATATTGATCAGGTGGTGGTAGTGGCAACTAGAGAGTAAAAATGAGAAGCCCTTCCAGGAGTTGGGGACCCCCTAGGAGGACAGGGTGGGATGGGGTTCGCAAGTCAGAGCAGGCACATTCTGCCACAAAACCTTTATCTACTCTTTAATCAGGTTGTTTACCATAGCTGGCCAAGACCCAGTGCCAGAATCTTGGTCTGCTCAAGTATAACAGACCTGATTTTTTTATATGTTGATTGTTGCTACATATGCTTAATTATTTTTCCAAATATGGTGTCTTTTGAAGTTTGTTTCTTGTTATTTTCACAAATGCAAGTGTCACAAGGTGGAATCACACTGTCATAGATGTGAACTCTCAGTTTTTAATATTTATTTGATACTGTTCCTTGATAGGTTACACAAGCATCTGCAAAATAGCACAAGCAGCTTTTTTCCTTCCACCCATGACTCTTTGGACCCAACCTACTAGTTCAGTAATCCCAAAACGATATTGCAATAGGTCAAGTTTTTATTTATTTCCATATTGCAAATGAAGGGTTCTTATTAGTGAATTTGTGAATGAGTAAAAATTAACCAATGGATTTGTGAGTTTGTAGCTTGCACTCTTGTTCTAGTATCATCTTTCTAATACTTAATGAAAGTAAGACATTTCATTTCAGTAAAATGTTGGATCAGTTTATCATATGGCTAACTTTTGATCACATATTAATTGGGGGGGCAGTTCTGAAAGCTGAATGTTAGCATTGAAGATAATGGGATTTCAGGGTTAACTTTTATCATCCAAGGCATGCTTACTAGAGAGTATGTGTTGTTAGACTTGGTGGGGCTTCTGAGTTAACTTACTTAGGATTCTACCAGAAGACCCAGTATTTTAGTGGGACATGGGTATTCCTTTTTTTTTTCTGAATGGCACTAATCGGGTAAAAAATGGTATTCAAAAAGAAAGAATGGGGACAGTGAAAGGTAATCTGTAGGTTTCCTGTAAAAAAAAAAAATCCTGTTCAGTAAAGCCAGAATCAGTTCAGAGAAGAATGATCAAAATGTCAAAATTTCAAGTTATCCCAGTGGGGAGTTTTGCAAGCAGGCTAGAAGAGAAATGTATTACTTTCTACCTAACTTCCAGGTGGTGAGACCCTATTAGATACCACTGATGTGGCAGTATGTATAAATGTTGGTATCAGAGGTCACGATGAAAAGTTTTCAAAGTTTACTTTCTAAAGTTAGGCACAGGGTTAATGTGGCCTAATGCTCCAAAGCTAACAGTGCAGCCCGTCGATGGAACCATGAAGACTGCAATCTGTATGTGAGAGCTGATGCTCATATTACTTTTGCAAGCATAGGACTTGCTTCTGTATGCTTCTGTACACATAGGTAATGTGTACGCAAACAGGAACCAAATGAAATTGGTAGGTACTCTGGTTATACCCCACAGCAGTGTTACCATACTGTAGGAAAGACTGGTACTACTGACATCAACTAGACCAAATGATCCACTTTCACATGTGATTGCTCTGTAGATTTGCTCCTTGATCTTGCTGTGGGTCATATGTAAGGTTCTGCACACATATCCTTAGCTGAATGATAATGAATTGCATCTACAAATGCATGCTAATGCATGGTTCCCTAGACTGATCCACTATCTTGTACTATATGTCTAGGACTGCCAGGTCTCTACTGGCCACCAGTGGGGGAAGCGGGTTGCAACATCTCCAAAGTCCTGGAGATTTGAGGATGGAACCTAGAGAAGACAGGGACCTCAGTGGAGTACAATACTATAGAGTCTACCATCCAAAGCATCCATTTTCTCCAGTTTGGATGAGGCATTACTGAGAACATGAGGAACTTCCAGCACTGGCACCCCCCTTCCCTACTTACTCCGTTTGTGGAAGAGATGGAATAATCAGTGGAATTTCTCAAGAGGGATTCCTAATAATTCAGTTCACCTTTAAATGTGAAATTCAACACTCCATATTTATAATTAGTTGAAACAATTCACTAATTAAATAAAAAGAGAATTGTTATAAATTTAAAATACTATAAATTAAAAATTAAAAAGTTTACTCAGAGAGCAATCCTAAGCAAGTATACTCAGAAGTAAGCTCCATTTTATTCAGTGGGGCTTACCCTCTGGAAAGTGCTCTTAGAATAGCATTCTCAAAAATTTATGTATGTATATGCTTGTTTTCTTTGCTGCTAATAGAACTGAAATAGCCCACCACATTTTTATATGAGATTTTGGCTCACAGATTCACAGCATTCCAGTTCCCAGAAGACATTAAAATGTTCTACCAAAGCAGAGAAATGGATGTCAAAGAGTAAAGGGAAACAAAGTCACCTATCTTTTACTATTTTTTGATGAATTTTATAGACAGACAAATTTCTGGCTTCTGGCATTTAAACCAAATAGCATGTTACAGACAAATATGTATAACTGTTGCTCAGTGGCTATACCTTTAGGTAGAATACTATTTTAGGAAGGGATGATTAGAAAGAGAGAGCCAGTGAGGGATTCTTAATCATTTCCCTGTTCTAACTGACCCTAGAAATTTTAGTTGCATGTGAGTCATACTGCTCTTCCAGTGTTGTGAGTACTTCTTTCTTTTAGAAGATGTTCATACTCTGGACCTCCTAGTAAAATAAAGCAGTTTTCAAGGATGGTCATGCATTCAATTCTGGTTGTTCATGAGATAGTGTGGACTAGTGTTTATGATCTAGCACCATCAAATATGGGTCAATAGTATGCTTCAATTCTACAAATCAAATCATAAGGACCATTCATATTGCTCCACCATCGTTTTAACAAAGTGTGTCTCCTTTTATGTATAGCTTCCTACTAGCAGTTGCCACTTTGATAAATTGTCATTTAGGGTAACACATGATAGGGATGATGCCATTATGGGCAATGAATCTGAGAGGGGTTTTTTTATCATGGACTACGTCATTATGGCTTCGAAATGTATTAATAAAATACTTGCTTTCTGGAATATATTGCTTTTTCATAGGGAAAGACGGTACAGTAGAACCATCCCACACAGTCAATTCAGCTCAGAGGCCTTCTAGAAAAGAAATGTGTGCCACTCTTACTGCCAGAGGAAAGAATTCAGGGACACTTTCTGCAGATCCCAGCCAATTTAATTTCAGACGTGACTGATTCCCGCAGGAAGACAACATCTTTGGATCTCAGTGCTCAGGCTGATTCTGTTTTCAATACCACCACTTTGAATTATGCCTGGAAAATAAACCAGCAGCCAACACAACATTAGCTGTATGTATTTGCTTTGACAATTATCAGACAGTAGTACCCTTAACTGCCACATTTGTGAACTTGAAGGACTGCCTCTCCCTGAGTGTTGCCATGTGATGGTTTCATTCTTCCTTGTAGGATCTACTGTTAGTATCCCCCTAGTCCAAAGCATATTTGGCAACAGTCCAGACTCAAGTCTTTCCAGTAGCTGCCACCTGACTCTGGAACAGCCTACAAGAATAGGTCAAGGGTGCTCTTACTAGTGTTACCAAAGCAGGGCTGAAGCTCTCTGGTATTACAACTGATTTCCAGACTACAGAGCTCAGTTCCCCTGGAGAAAATGGCACCCTCAGTGGGCAGATTGTATGGTATCACATTCACATCCCTGCTGAGCTCCCTACCTCCTGCCGCCCTGAGCTATTGGAGCTATAGGGCGGGGTATAAATCTCAAAATAAATAAATAAATAAAATATAAATAAATAAAATCCAGGTGCCACCACTTAAACCTCCAGGAATTTTCCAAGCCTAGCTCTTACCCTCCTGGATTTCTGGCAACTTATGGGGCAGTCTGAGCCTGAGGATGTGGGAAATATCTGTGGGGTGTAAGGTGTTTTTAGACCGATTTTAATGTTTTTATATCTTTTGGTTTAAATTGATTTTATACTATTGTTACTTGGGGAAGTTCTGGGACTTGTCACCAACCTTGGGCCCTGAGATGCTTTGAAGAAAGATGAGGAAATGAGTATTTTAAACAAACAAATAAATAAACCTTTATCAAGTACAGCTCCACAAAGCTCACATTATTGTACTCTAGTCTGTGTGACTGTGGCCTGGTATCTGCTCTGGGAATAGCTATCTTACCACCAATGACCTGCCCTGTTGTTTGCGGAATTTAGCTATACGGCAGGATAGGCCAGAGGGGTACAGGAATCTCACATCACTTGTATACTGAGGTCCAACACAGTAGGAAAACTCCAGATTTGAAGCGTAAATTAAATAGTTTTTATTAAAGTACTTCCCGAACTACAAGCACATAAAACATTCAAAAGAGCAAGCAATACACAACTAAGAAAGCAGAGGTGATTGATAGTGAATAGAGGGGTCAGTTACTGGGTAATATTACCTGTCCAGACGTGCAGAAGTCCATGGAGGGATTATGGCCTAAACCCAGAGGTTTAGGGGTGGACTTCCAGTTGGCATCAGGGCAGAGGCACACAGTCTGAGGCCATGTGCTGACAGGTGTGTGGCATCAGGATGGGCAAGGCCTAGATGTGACCAATGAGCCTCCAGAGAGGCAGAGTCTAGATGTAATGAGATTAAGCCAGGTGTTGGATGGTTGGGCTGGTGGTGTCCATTGTGGAACAATAAAGTGGTCTGGCTTTCCCCTGGTGCCAGACAAAAGAAGTGATGTTTCTTAATGTGTGGCAGGATGAACCTGAATGGGTAACCATTCACTATACATGGAAAGTTAATGTTTACCTTGATAGGTCTGGCATAGGTGTAAGAATGCAGATATCTTAAAACAAATATATGGAGACAGGAATGAGAGGATTATTCCAAAGGTATTCCCTGACATATGTGAAACAGGAGAGGGGGATGGAAACATGCAACGTACTTCATGACAATAGCACAGACCAGAGGCTTTTTGTCCCTGCCTGCCTGTACATTTGACAGACAAAAGTCTAGCCATTTGGTCAGTAGAAGATGCCTGAGGCAAGGGCAGAGACTTGCCCATTCTAGTCCTTTTTGGACTGAGTTGACAGGATAGACGTGTTGGGGGGTTGCTTGCATGGAGTGTATTTGGTGGTGCAGCCAGCCTGGAGAATTCTCTTTGGCCTGAGTTTTCTCAGCCAAGAAGTGGTTCTTCTAGCATCCCAGCAAAAGCCACTGTTTAAGCCAAGCCTGGCTTCATAGGACACTGCTTGTGGAGGTTCAGAGGTCATTTTGGGTTGTCTTTCTCGGGAAAGACCACCCCAGGTTCAGGGCTGAGGATGCTGGCAACAGCTATAGTTAGGCTGAGTTCAGACTGGCAGTTTGAAGTGCAAGGGAGTTGTGGCAAAAAGACCTGGAACAAACTATTCTGGGTATTCCCTGGTCACACTGCACCGACTGATGCGGGAGCATACTGGGGAGGAGGCGCAAGGGAGCATTCACACTGTTGGCCCACCCCTGGTGGAGGCACGGCTGTAAGCAGCTTTTGCCTCGCTCTGCAGTGGGTGCCTCACTCTGCGGCAGGCACTTAGCTCTGCGGCAGGCACTGAGGGGGAACACTGATCACAACCCCCAGCCTTGTGGGTTTTAAAGTGAAATCATCTCTTCCAGTTTTTGTAGAGATTAGTTCCCTAATATAAATCCTACCTTAAAAACCATGCCAGCAACAGCAGATGGAGGAAGGAAGGAAGGGGAGATAGGATTAATACCCTGGTCCTTACTCACAGCTTCAGAGTGGCCCACAAACACCTTTCCCTTTCCCTCCCCACAACAGATACCCTACCCTGTGAGGGAGCATTGCCTGTAAGGTAGGTGGGGCTGAGAGAGCTCCTTTGCGAACTGATCTTTAAATAACAGCTCTGATAGAACTATGGCTTGCCCACAATCATCCAGTAGCTGCAAGTGGAGGAGCAGGGAATCAATCCCAGTTCACCCAAATTAGAAACTACACGCTTAACAACTGTGCCACACTGGTCTTCAGAAAATCAAGGGCCTAGCTGCCCACCATATAACATGGAATGAGCGAAGGCAGCCTTACCTTGCTGCCAGTCTGCTGACCATGAACACTTGGCTGGATCCAGCAGCACTTCTATACCAGTAGCACGAGGTACAGTGCTTTCCCCTGTTCCTTCCCCCCTTATTTGTTTATTTAATTACAATATAAAATGGCCATCACTCACAAAAATGGCACTGCACAACAAAATGGCTGCCACCCCTCACCACTTGGCTCCACCACAAAATGGCCACCACTGGAGAGGCAGGTTGCAAGGAAGGCCTACAAGCCCTGGCCTAATAATCAGAACCCCCCCCCCGCAATTGAACAGGAGGAGGGATAGTTATCAGCCACCCAACCCCCAGTGTCCAAATGCCGATATAGAGGGGAGGGGGCTAAAAGCAACGAAAAGCCTGCACAGCCAACAAGCAGGCCTTCAAGTCTGAAGAGGAAGGGAGGGACGGGGGAGTGAAGCAGCCTTACCCTGCTGCCACCCCTTATTGCCGCGATGCTTTGGCCTGGAGCCCTGACTAACCTGCCAACCCCCTGGCCCTGGTCCTAACTGCCTCAGGGCCCATGCCGCCACTTTGGATCCCCTGACCAGTGTTCCCTTTAAGCTGAGTGAGTGTGAGCCAGCTCACAGTTTTTTAACCTCTGGCTCACACATTTCTGTCTCCGCTTAGGAAGGAGGGCTCCAAGGCAGACTAATGTACGTAGCAGCCAAATCGCTTGCTCACAACTTCAATGCCAGTAGCTCACAAAGTAGAATTTTTTGCTCACCAGACTCCACTGCTTAGAGGGAGCATTGCCCCTGATCCCTTTCACAAGGGCTGCACTACCACCACACAGCCTCGATGCTCTGGCTGCTGTGGCACCAACATGGCCTGAAACTCTTGGCTGCCACCGCACCCTGACACTGCTGGCTGCCACTGCACCCCGACGCTGCTGGCTGCTGCCACACCCCGACACTGCTTGCCCCTGTGGTGCGGCCCAACATTGCTGGCCCCCGTGGTGTGGCTCAATGCTCTTGACTCCCAGCAGCACGGCCTGATGATCCTGGCCACCGCAGACATGGCCCACACTGGTGGCCAACTATGTGGCCTGACAGAGCCATGCCGCCATCATCAGAGCCAGACCAGGGTCCCTCTGCAGCCTCAGCTGCTGCTGCTTCAGGCCAAAAGCCTGAAAAAAAAGGCAGCAGCTCAGCCCTCATGCTCTCTTCACACCAAGCACATCGAAGAACTGCTGAGGCAGAGGGTGGGCACTGAGCCTAAATAGGCTGGCTCCAACCCCTGCCTGGTGCTGCGCTTCTCGCAGCTCTGGTGCCCTTCTCTTCCTGCCTCATGCGGAGGCAAATCAGCCCCCTCCCACCAGCACAAGCTCAGCGGGAGTTGGGGCTCACATTCCTCTTTCAGGGGAAGTGTTACCACATTCAGGAACACCTACCTAGACTTTGTTTTATTCCTAGCCTGCAGAGCTTCCACTGTATCTGGACTAACAAAGAGCAATTCTGCATTGGCTTTTCCCTCCATTGTTTTACCAAACCCACCTTGGAACAGAAATCCCCCTCTGCATGGCATGGTGCTTTCACTTTCCTTGATCATCAGGTTTTATGTTACCTTCTGCATAGATTTATGGCCGTTCAGGGGTGACTTTGCAGTCGATATGGCATTGCCCCAGGGTATCTGAATGTGGTTTTGAGCTGCACCTTTTCCTCAGTGTTGAGCAAATGTGGAGTGAACGCCAGATGCAGAATTGCCCAAAATGTGAGGGCAACATGACAGACCTGGTACAAAAAGTGCTGTTATATCATTTTTGGATGGGCATTTGAAAGACAGGATTCATGGGAGAAGAAGGGTATGTAACTTACATTGTTGATTCAGTTCTCCTGTGAGATAATAGTTAATTTACGTATATTGGCAATGCTTCTTTTTTAATGTCTTTTACCACCTTTTTCTTATACTTGAAAGCCCAGCCTGCCTGCTGGCAGAGCACATTCCTTGTACGCTTGTAGAAAAGTTAAAAAAAAAAAATAGAAGTACAACAAAGCATTGGCTCAAAAAAAAAAAAAAAAAGATCAACAAACATGAGACAAAAGGATCCTGACAGATATTCAAAGCAATAATGATCTGCCTCCCACAGACTAGACAACAATTAGCAGGAGAAGAACTAATGAACACAAGGCATGCTGGTGATCTTTCCCCCCCACATTTAGATATATAAACAAATCTTCCTAGTAACAAGCATGTGAAAAGAGAGTCCCCCTTCCGCCAGCCCATTACCATATGGTGTCATACATTTTCATTCCTCAAGAGAATAGCAGCATGGCAGCAACATTACATTTCTAAATAATACATCAAAGCAGGGCTTGTCATTTACGGCCATTATTGAGCCTCTGGGTAAATGAGTTGCGTCTCTATTTTCTTATTAATTTAGAATCCCAACAGCTACAATAGGTTGAAAAAGACAGAAAGATAGGGGAGCGGGAATTGCACAAGGGAGGTTGTCAGGTATAAAGAGTCGACGGAGGACAAAACCAAACTAAACAAAGATACAAGAGAACTCCAGGTAGATGGAAAGGCACACAATGCCTGTTATCATAATGAGCTATGCCTTTCCTGTTAGGATATCTAATGCAACCAATGGGGAATGACAGTGAATCAGTCATATGCAGACCATCATTTCACAGAATGCGAGGAGTATGTCACACAATATTAGACAAATAAATAAGGGGAAAGCACCCATGGAAATGTCAATAACTGGGAAGAGAAATGGTTCTCTCTATATAACCAGAATGGAAGTATTTCAAGCCAAAATGTATTTTGTAAACTGTACCCCTACAATTCAAGGGTCCTCCATTTCCTTGCTTTTAATGCAATAAAATTCTTTCAGTTGATTATTGACACTGTTCTTTAATTACATGAGTGAATCATTTAGAAATCTATGGAGGATTATGTTTAAATTTATCTGATATTATTATCCCTGCTGTTAAAATAATGCTGCTGATTTATGCCTTATATTTCTAATAATATTCTCTCCTATAATATCTCATTTGAGCTGAAATATGTATTTGATCATATGTAAAAGAAATCAACCCTGACTGTTCCCTGGAAGGCCAGATACTGAAGCTGAAGCTCAAATACTTTGGCCACCAAATGAGAAGGGAGCACTCACTGGAGAAGACCCTGATGCTGGGAAAGATTGAAGGTCAAAGAAGAAGGGGGTGGCAAAGGATGAGATAGTGTTATCGAGGCAATGAACATGAAATTAAGCAAACTCCAGAGCACAATGGAAGACAGGAGGGCCTGGCGTGATGTGGTCCATGGGGTCGCGAAGAGTCGGACTCGACTGTGCGACTGAACAACAAATGTATTATATATCCTCAGATAAATATATATATATATAGAAATGAGAACTATATAGTCTTTTGGCCTGTTCATTCCATTAATTAATTAATTAAATTGGCCTTCTAGCCTGCTGTACTCTGCAAGCATGCTCAGGGCCGGTTACAACATAACCTGCATAATCCAACTTCTAAAACTCAAACCAAACATTGTACAGTAATAAAAAAACAATAAATAACAATTATAATAACTAATGGCGTCAACAGTTATTCCATATCTGATTGCTCCCATACAGATTCCCCACAAGTGTACAGATGGATGACAAGTTAGTGCTGATGGGGCAGACAAATGAGCAAGCAAAGCTGGCAATGCAAGGAGAGTGAGGTCAAAATAAATAGATCTCCGCCACCTCACCCGTAGGCCTGGTGGAACATCTCGGTTTTGCAGGCCCTGTGGAACTGCATTAAGTTCTGGATCTCAGCAGGGAGAGTGTTCCACCAGGCCAGTGCCAGAGCTGAGAAGGGGCCAGGGACCACCAAGCAAATCTTGACCTATTGAGCACAGTGCTCTTCTGGGGACATACCAGGAGAGATGATCCTGAAGGTATGTTGGTCCCAGACCAAGTAGGGCCTTAAATTTTATCAATATAATATATATATAATATAGCCACACTGCATCTATCTTGTTCTTTCTGCTCTGTTTTGTTGTTTGAGACCTATTTTCCTCCATATTTTGCATTGGAATCAAATAAGTAAGACTCTGGCCAGTAAGAAATTGAAAAGAGAACATTCCTGGTTCAGTCATCCCTATTGGATGCATAGGCAGTCTCTGGAAGAAATGGCAGAGGAAATGACTTCATCTAGAAATGTTCTTAAGATCAGTAATCAAGTCTCAGCAGTGGACCTGTGATCTTGTCAGCTTCTAACACCAAAGACAGAGTCTTAAAATCTTGACCTGAAACATCTGCTTTTTTCTGCTTTTTAAACTATTGTAACATCTAGTCTGAGGAAGAGTTCTGATGAGCTTGAAAGCATACACAATGTTTTGCATCATTTTTGTTGGTCCTAATAAAAAGGTGTTACATGGATTTTGTATGAGCCAGTGCTGCTGTTTACAACTTTTCTCTTTTTTTGCTGTTAAGTCACAGCCAATTTACAGTGACCCCGTAGGATTTTCAAGGCAAGAGACATTCAGAGGTGATTTGACATTGCCTGCTTCTGTGTAGTGACTAGGGATGCGCATTTGAATATTTCCAGTCTGAAAATATATCTGGAAAATACTTCACCAGTATTTTCTGGATACATTTGGGTCTCCCAAATTCCATATCTATCTACCTACCTATCTATCTGTCATCTATCTACCATCTATCTATCTTGGAATTTAAAGTCTGCAGTCCCCAAGGACTATTCCCCTGCCATGTTTGTGTGTCTCTTCAGGCTTGGTATCAGCATGTCAGGCTGCTTTAGGTAAGATTCTATCAGTTTCCAGTTTTTTTAAAAGTTCATTTTTCACTGGAATTGGTTTGTGTTGAGTTCACAGTTTTTGTGCATTCTAACATTTTACATAGGCTGAGATTCTTATGTTTTACAGAGGTTCGGGTTTTCAGGATGACCAGGGGCAACATTCAGGGGCCCATAGAATTGGACCCCTTGGTCAGTGGACCTGTGATACTGTCAGCTTCTAACACCAAAGGGTGTTAAGACAGGGTTTTTAAATCTTGATCTGAAAAATCTGCTTTTTTTTCCTCATTTATTTATTTATTTATTTATTTATTTTTGTAACATCTAGCCTGAGGAATGTTGGAGAGTTCTGGAAATAATCCCATCCATGCCTTGGAGTTTGCTTTAAAGAATTTACTGCACAGGATTTTGAAGAAAGACAATAACTGACTGCAGGCCATTAATGTGACACAGAGGTCTTCAGAGTACAGAAGCACTAACACATAGCAGAGAGAGAAAACAACAAGAGGTAAGCTGAACTTCAAGAGATAACATACAATAAACCGTAAACACTAGAGAATGCTCCACAGCTCCCCCTAGGGTACAAGTGGACTAAGCTGCTCTTTCAGCAATATTTACAATTTTATACTCTTAGCAGGCTGTCGCTTCTCCAACAAGGAAGAATTTTCATGAGATCAAAAACTTACACAATGTTTTGTGTCAGTTCAACCGGCCTAATAAAAGGTATTATATGGATTTTATTTCTTGTTCTGGATTTTGCATAGGCCAGTACAGCTGTTTATAACTTTTTTTCTATTTGCTACAACAGTCAACTTTATCCAAGCTCTGTTACTGTATTTAGATCAGCCACTTACATACCATTTCCAACTTTTGCTTAGGTTTGAGCATAACCCTGAAAATCCCTCCCCACTCTGGAACCATTCCCAATGTCACCTTTTTTTGGACTCACAAACTACCCCTTCTGGACACAGAAATACTGTTGCACACTCAGTTTTCAAGTTACCACCCTCTCTGCCCTGTAATTTGGGATTTTGAAAATGTACTTTTTGCCTGATCCAAGTCCTCCTGTGTTTGGTGAGCTACAGAGCTGGCATGTGCCATGTGATCATCTCCCTGTTGGACTGACTGGCTTCCAGGACATCTGGACCACCCTGTTAGTGTCAAAACTTCATTAGATACCCAGGTCAATAGCTACAGACCTCTCTACCTCTGAATTGCTGTCTCTCTTACTAACACCACCCACACTCCCTCTTCCCCCACCTAAGCAGGCAACATAACATGCAAATAAATAATTCCCTTGCTTTGATGCATAGTATAATTTTTCTTTAAGAACCCTTGTTTCTGATTTCCTCCCCCCCCTCCAATTTGACTCTCTGTACATTTCTTGGAACCTTCCAGACCTGCACTAGTACTTGCTTTCGTAGTCACAGACTGTTATGACTGGTGTGTGGATCATTGCTTTGAATTTATGCTAATTTTGTTCAATTCAGCCAGGATTTTAATCCATGCCAGAAGCACACTAGTATATTCATATTAAAGCTAATATTTTGCATGTCTTTCTATAAGTTACTTGACTTAACAGCGACAGTTGGGTTTAGATACCACCAATTTGGTAAAGATAGACTCTCCTGCCATTCACATTGATACAAAATGAGTTGGCTTATTATATGAGATAATCATTATAAATGATGGCTTGATCCCACTGCACTCTGAAAATGCTCATAAAATCATGATTCAGGAGTGACTCATTACTACCTAATCGTGTAAGCATTCAAGAAGAGCTTATGGAATACATTTAGGGCTGGTTTGCTTGCTTTAAAGACAGCTGGACCTGCAAAACTGTGAAGGTGTAGTTTTTCTTAGCATATTATTAACTGCTTAGGTATATATAGCAAGACACTCTTAAAAGCAGTTACAGCGGTTGGCTGAAAAATCTGGCAACCCTATTGATTATTTTCCTAACACCTAAATACTTATTGCTTTTACATCCTTGGAAATTGAGTGCCATCCTCATTTATGTTGAAATCTTTAGCTCTTGGCACCTAAGGTGGCATACCAGAGCTATTTTATATTATCAAACTTTACATGTTGCAGTCAACAGGTGTAGACTTTCTTCTGTGTCCAGATCATGAACAGCAACTCCTGAAGCATCTTCAAGAAGTATGTAGAACCAGGATGTGAGATGTTGTGATGTAGACCTATGCTTGCCCCACACTCCACCCCCTGTATCTCCACAGCAAGAAAAGCTTCATTTGTCTGATTTCTGCAGGCTATTGCTAAATGCACAGTAGTTGGGCCAATAAAAAGTTGGCAACATTTCTGTAGCATTTAGTTAAACACACTAAAATCTTTTGAAAATGTTGTTTCACAGTGACTTTTTTAAAAAATAACTTATTGTGGGAACAACCAGGAATGTCAGAAAATCCATTCAGAAACTGAAACATCAATATGTAACCTATCAGGTGTCATTAGACATTTGCCATTTCATTATAAGCTTGCTATCTTTATTTCTTCCTGGATTGTGTCTAACCGTTTGATGGCAGAAAGAAACTCAACCACTCTTCCCAGTGTGAAGATGCAACAAGGGGGGGGATGAATTTTTACCCATCATACCCGGCAACAATGTGTTCCAACACTGTTTCACAGTGGCTTTTCTTCACATGCATTGTGGAGTAGTCTAGAATTGGCAGCTTCTGAGTAGTTGGAAGATTAATTTCCCTTTGGCAATATTTCACAAGTACCCTTAAATAATAGTATTCCTGGCTGTTAAAAGAGAGATTGCCTTCCTAGATGACAGGAAAATGTTAAGTTTCAGGCATATGTACAGGCACAGGATCACATTTGAAAGCTCCCTATATTAACTATCCTTCTCAGGATTCAATTGCTAATGGAACACAAAACTCTGTGTGTTATAGTAAGCAGTAAATTTGATAATACCGTGCTTTATATTCAGGCTATTTCTTGTGTTCAGTTAATTTATCTTGGCTGCCAGACAGGTTGACTAATTAACAGATGTTCAGGTAGTAAAATATTCAAATTCTAAGCATTAAATAAAATTGCTTTCCAATATTCAACAAACCATCAAAAATGTTGAGGGAGAACCAGGAAAACCAGCAAGGTTATATGCAATTTCGTGAGTGAGAAAAAAAATTGAGGCTGATATTATATGGCTTTTGAATGGATAAGTCACAATCAACTTAACAGTGCTTGTAAATATGCCAAATGAAGGAAAGAAATTGTTCAGAGAGAGGAAACCAGGAACAGTAAAGGAACAGCAAAAATATGAGTTAATACTTTTTTATGGGTTCAGTAGGGAAATGATAGATCTGAAGCTAGGCGATGCAGGAGGCAGGTTAAAGTGCAACAAAAATAACTACATTTTGACTGTAGTAATCAAACAGGTTTTTTTTGTTTTAGGGCCAGTGCCAGTTTTGGGTACCATCAGCAAGATGATGTCCAGTGGGGTCCTCCAAAGCACATCTGGAAGACCACATGCTCTTTCCCTTCTCCTTCTGCTTGATGGCTACTACAGATGCTGGTTGTAGAAGCCATCACTGCTCCCTTGTACAGTTGAGTGATCAGTTCTCTGGTAGAAGAAGAAAGTATTGTGCATCCTCATTTGGAATACTGTGTGCAATTCTGGTCACCACACCTCAGAAAGGATATTATAGCATTGGAAAAAGTGCAGAAAAGGACAACTAGAATGATAAAAGGGTTGGAACACTTTCCTTGTGAAGAAAGGTTAAAGCACTTGGGACTCTTTAGCTTGGAGAAATGACGACTGAGGAGTGACATGATAGAGGTTTACAAGATTATGCATGGGATAGAGCAGGTAGAGAAAGAAGTACTTTTCTCCCTTTTTCACAATACAAGACCTCGTGGGCACTCAAATTTCTGAGCAGTCAGGTTAGAATGGATAAAAGGAAGTACTCCTTCACCCAAAGAGTGATTAACACATGGAGTTCACTGCCACAGAAAAGGGGGGAGGGAGAGACAGAAGCTGGTTAAAGCACACATTGATTTGGCAAACACAAAACACACCCATGGCAGCCATTTTGCAGTGGCACCAATTGCCCTTTCTGAAAATTCCAAAAGTGCCCACAGGGTCAACAAGGGTGAATGGAAAACTTTCTAGTTCATTGACATGTAAAAATATTTCCTCTAGTAGGAGATCAAGGCATATAAAGCCGACTTGCTTGGTCCACTGAAGTGAAGTTGCAACAGCAAATTCCATTTTTTGTTCTGGTATGTATCTTATAATAGCAGCATTCATCTCAATTTACAGTGTCAAAACTGTGAGAAGGTATTGGCCTGTCAATGTATTTGTGACTAAGAATTATTTATAGCCTGTTGCTGAAGCAGCATTATTTTTCAGAGTAGATAAGATGATGTTGCCCCTTCTTTTCTTAGATGATGAATAGTGAAAGAAATAAGGGAGGCTGGAAATGAATGAACCTTGAGTACTTCACCATCACCGAGATAGCAACAGAGCTTCTTGGAGGTGGTTTCACTTCATTCTGGAACACAATATGAACTAACAATGACGTTATTGATGGTGAAAATGTTGAATACCTGAATACCTTCTCCAGCTCTGGATATGGAGGGAAGTGTTAGAAGGTTCATGATGCACCAGTCTTGCTGAAGGTAGCAGGCCTGGCTGAGAAACCACCCTATGCATGGTACCCTGGTGGAAGAAAGAGAGGATATAGAAATGTAATAAAATATGACACCATTATTCTTCTACTTTTATTGTAAGTCCTGGAATTGTTCCTGGTACCAGCATTTGAAGATAACTGATTGAAGTTTCAGTTTACACTTTCAGGGTTTCACAGTGAAAATAAAGGAGACAAAGTAATTTTTTTATTTTTTACGGGAGCTGTGATGCATCTTTCATAACCACATTCTGGAATAGACAGTGTGTGTATGGGTTAAATTGGATTTGTTTATGGATGATCTACATAAAATCTGTCCCTATTTTTAACTGCAGGCTCCCACTAACAGGAATCCTCTGCCAGGTACCAGTGTTGTCAGTCAATACACTCTGGCCCCAATTTGGTCAGCAGTACCTCCAGCTTTATCTGAATTATGAGCCTGACTTATATAGCTGTTCCTGTGGCTTCATCTTATTAGCTGGGCTTCCCAATGCCAACAGTCCAGCTCTAGACCCATGAGCCTCATTCAGCACTGGAGAGGGACACAATGATGTCAACCCACTCAGAAGATCAGAAAATGGCATTCTAACTATCTAATGTTTTCAGCCATGTAACTGATCAAAATTTGTGTAGGTGCTGAACCCAAAGGCATAAGATAGAGCTCATTTTAAAGCCTACTCAGTAAAAGTGGATGGTGGCAAAAGCCAAAATTTCTCTGTCATCATTGCATCTGCAGTGGAGACCTGTGGGACTCTTCTAGGTGGTCAGGAGCCTATTGGGATCTGGCCTACAAAAGGAGGTAGACTTCTGTGCATAACATTGCCAGCTCCAGGTTGGGAAATTCCTAGAGATTTGGGTGAGTGAACCCTGAGGAGGATGGGATTTAGGAAGAGAAGGGACCTCAGTGGGGCATAACACCATAAAGTCCACCCTTCAAAGCAGCCATTTTCTCCAGGGCAACTGATCTCTGTAGTTTGCAAACCAGTTGTAATTCTAGGAGATCTCCCCACCTAGAGGTTGGCAAACCTAACGCTGCAACCCACTGTGACAATTTTGCTCAATGCTCTGACTGGTAAGCCAACTGTGGCACTTCCTGGGAAGGAAAGATCTTGCTACTGTGGCTCATACCCTAATAACATCTGTTAGATTCATGTAGGCTAAATTCAGACTGGCAGTTTGAAGCGGGAGGGAGTCGTTGCAAAAAAGACCCAGAACAAACTGTTCTGGGTTTTCCCGGTCACACTGCTCGGACTGATGTGAGAGCATACCAGGAGGAGGAGCGAGGGAGCATTCAGACTGCTGGCCCGGAGGCACAGCTGTAAACGGCTTTTTTCCTGGTAATTCGGCTATGTGTGCATTTGTGCATGTGTACATATGCACTCATGCGCATAAGCGCATCAGGGCAATTTGGGGAGGATCCCATTGTGCTGGCACCACATTGGGTGGAGCACATCCAATCATATCGCTGCTGTCTCTCTAGGGCAATCAAGTGCACCTTATATGTGGAAACACCTGGCGGACATTATTACCATGGGTTGTTCCCAGCTTTTTGGTTAGCTTTCACACTTCCCTGGAGTGGAATGAAGCAGGATAAAAGCGCTCTCCAGGATTTGCTAACACTTTCACCAGGTATCTTTTAAACGTGGGAACAAAGCGGTACACGATGGGTTGACTACGGGTGTGCCTGTGTGAACGGCCCCATTAATCTGCTTGTGAAACGTTGCTCACACACAGCTATAGTGGGGCAAACTGCCAGTCTGAACTCAGCCATAATGCGCCACATGGGGCTGCCCTTGAAGAGTATCCAGAAGCTATAGTTGGTACTGAATGCTGCAGCCAGAATGTTGACTGGAGTGGATTGTAGGGACTGTATCATTGCAGTCTTGTTCCGTGTACACTGGCTGCTAATTTGCTTCCAGCCCAATTCAAGGTGCTGATATTGACCTTTAAAGACCCTGGGGCGTACATACCTCCAGCATCACCTACTCTCATATGAACCTACCTAACCATTCCAATCATCTTCAGACCCTGCTTTGCATGACCCCACCATCTAAGACTAGATGAGTGACAACTAGAAAAACAGCCTACTTGGTTATGATGCTGAAACTTTGGAACTCCCTTCCCAGGGAGATTCTTCTGTCTTCTTCTGTCATTGTCTTCTACCAGCAGGTGAAGACCTTTTTTTGTTGTTGTTCGATATTCATTCAATAATTCTTATTAGCCCCCATGCCTGTTTGTGTGTTTATTACCACTTAGTCTTTATATGTTCCATTGGTTTTAAATTTTTAAGTATATATTTGTATTTTAAATACAATGTTTTAATGTTTGAAATTGTTCAATGTTTTAATGTTCATTGCTTTGGGGAGGTTTTTTGTTGTCTTCTGGGAATGGAACAGCAGTCACTGTGGGTGTGGAGGGGGAGGTATTTGTGAATTTCCTGCATTGTGCCCCTGGAGGTCCCTTCCAACTCTATGATTCTGTGTTTCGATTCTATGACCCTGAGTTGGGTGGAAAAGCAGCATAGAAACGTTTTAAATAAATGTTTTAAAACCTTTATACATTTTCCCTTAAAATAATGCCATGGGCTAGATATCACAAAATTTGAATTAGGAACAGGAATCATCTGCTGCAAATCAGAGGTGGTAGTTTTTTTGGGGGAGGGGGAGGTAAAGCGATTTCAATGAAGTGGGAGGGAGTTTCAAGGAAAGTTCAAAGACAAGCTCCTGGATGCACTGAAAGTTAATTGGGAAAAAAGTATTTTTAATGTCTTCTTGCTATACTAATGAAGTAATGAAAACACCTTATACTGAATCTAGTCTATCAAGGTCAGTATTGTCTCTTCTGACTGACAAAGGGTCAGGTGGAGATGTTTCACATCACCTCCTTCCTGGTCCTTTTAACTGAAGATGCCAGGGACTGAACCCTGGACTTCCACTAACCCACAGTCCTCTCCCAATGGTCAATGATCTCTCACATAGTTTTGTAGTAAGTAAAGCTATTTGTGTGTTTGGCATACATATTTAAGAGACAGAATTGTTCAGCTTTACAACAATGTCCCTTCAGTGTTCAGAACTAGTAGATAGTAGGAAATATGAATCCTCATATAGGATTTGAGGTACAAGGGTGAGAGGGGCTGCCCCCATATATCATGCCCCATATATAATGCAGCCATTTCAAGCCTGTATTAAGGCATGAAATGCAGAAGTTATAAAAGGATGCAATTCCACACAGGTAGAATGGAAGACAAAACCAAAGCTGATCCTAAGTAAGTGACTAGCACTTGATTTGCTTAGTTTATTTATCTTTAGATTGTATTTCAACCCAAAGGGTCCACAATGTCTTCACCTGAGACATTCCCTAAAACTCAATGAGCTGAATCATAAATCTGAGGTTATTATTAATTATAACTATTTTGCATTAAGGTAACTGAAAGACAATAAGGAACATAAGGGGGGAATCATTTATCCTCTTGGGCATATGGCCAAGTCAGGGCAAAGTTCAGAAAAACAATGCCTTTATCCGTGATCTATTTTGATTTCATTGATTTGAATGCGTATGTTTCATCTGGAAGCTGGTACTTTAGAATAGAGAATAAGAAATGCAATTCTCAACTGAACTCTAAGTAATGTTCAGAAGTTAATTTAAAATGACACAGGAGATGAGCTACTAAGTAATAGTGACTATGGGTTAATTAGGTTCAACATCCTAAGGGAAAACAAATTACCAGAAATGTCACAGTAGCACTGGTTTTTATAATTGATGGATTCAATAAAGGAAAGGGAAAGGCAAAATGACCATATAATAACCTTTTAAAAACAAATGCAGAATCCTTGAATGTAACACAGGTCATGTTTAGTAAAAGAATGGCTTTTGGAGACTTGCATATATCTCAATTTTCTCTGCAATGAGTAATAGAAATAAAGCTTGCCAGTTTAGGACATAAGACCTTAGCTTTCCCAAATATACACTTTTACCCCTTTCCTACTTCACAATAGGCAGGGATGCAGCAATCCTACATCTTTGTCTGTTAGTTTGAAAGCAATGATTTGCTGAAGTCCCATCAAATATTTATCAAAGTTTACTGAAATGTCTAGCAAACAGAGATGTCCTACCAACATAATGCCTTGTAAAAGGCAAGTAGTATGTTTGACTTCACCAAGCTGGGTAGGATTGCTAACTCTGAAGAAGACAGAGTCAGGATTCAAAATGATCCAGATAGGCTGGAATAGTGGGCTGAGGCAAATAAAATGGATTTCAATAGAGATAAGTGCAAAGTCCTACACCTGGGCACAAAAAATCAAAGGCACAGATATAGAATGGGAGGGACTTGGCTTGACAGCAGCACATGTAAAAGGGATCTAGGTGTTCTGGTTGATCACAAGCTCAACATGAGCCTGCAATGTGATGTGGCTGTGAAGAAAGCTAATGCAATCTTAGGATGCATTAACAGAAGCATTGTGTCCAGATCACGGGAGGTGGTAGTTCTGCTCTGTTCTGCTATGGTCAGGCCACACCTGGAGTACTGTGTCCAGTTTTGGGCACCACACTTTAGGAAGGATGTTGACAAGCTTGAGTGTGTCCAGAAGAGGGCAAGCAGGATGGTGAGAGGGTTGGAATCCAAGTCTTATGAGGAAAGGCTGAAAGAGTTGGGTATGTTTAGCCTGGGAAAGAGAAGACTTAGAGGGGACATGATGGCAGTCTTCAAGTATTTGAAGGGCTGTCATGTAAAAGATGGAGCAGATCTATTCTCTCTTGCTCCAGATTGCAAGACTAGATATAATGGGTGGAAATTACGAGGGAATCATTACCAGCTAGATATCAGGAGAAACTTCCTAACTGCAAGAGTGGTTGAGCAGTGGAACAGTCTGCCTCGGAAGGTGGTGGATGCTTCTTCCCTGAATGTTATCAAGTGGAGGCTGGACGGCCACCTTTTGGTCCTATGTTGTAGGTATGTAGGGCTATCTTTTGGCTATGCTCCTGCAGAGTGCAGGGGGTTGGACTAGATGACCTGCAAGGTCCCTTCCAACTCTAACATTCTATGATTCTATAAGTGCCACTGATTTAGCAGTCTAGTGCAGTGGAGAGCTAGAACATTTCAGCCTGATGACATAAAGCAGATGACAAGCTTTAATACAACTGAGCATTTTTTGTGATGTGATTTATACATGTTGTCTCCCTTTTCCTAGAATCACTTATGTAGCCCACCAGTGTGTGTGAGAAAGGGCTGAAGCAGCATGCAAAACCCAAATAAATGTTGTGGATTGTCACAGATATTACATGCATATCCTGGTGCTTCATTTGGGACAGTAAGATGGGTGAGTACTCAGACGCTACAGAAATGCTCCCATCCCATCCCAGAAATGGATTCAGCTTGGATTTTCAGAAAGGACTGGGAAATTCAGAAAAGTATTAACATCCTTATTCAGCTGTCAAGCTCAATGAATGGCCTAGAGTGTTTTGGTACCTAATATATCACGTACCTTTCTCCTTCCATGCAAAGCCTACTGTAGCTCATTTAAGGATAAAATTAGATAAAGGCTACTTTACTTTTAAATATAGCATTCCCTGACTCAAGAGGACAAATGAATATTCATGCATCTGGCTGCTTCAGTGACAAAATGCTTCTGCTTTATCGACTTGTGTCATAACCACTTGCTCTATGGAGAATGTTGTGATGGAAGCTTAATTTTGGGGGCTTTTGAGCAAGGGAAACCTTACCTTTACCTTTAATGGACATGATAGTGATGGTTCATTAAGTTTGGCCAGAGAGGTAAACAAGATGATTTGTTAATGATGGCAGACTCATTGATAAGATCATTGGAGGTTACTGATTATGATCTGATTACCTCTAAGTGCCAGTCCTTGGGTGAAACATTGGTTAGATTCAACCAGCTTTTCCACTAATGAAAAAGGGAGGAGGGGGTTCTTTTTGACTACCATAAAATCTAAGCTAGGAATCATGGGCACAGCATGGTCAAAATCCAGGTCGAACGGCGGATATAGTAAAAATAGGAATTGGGTGAGGTTGATTGAAAAAAAGGGCTCTGCCAAGAAAATTGGGTGAATGATCCCCATCAATCTGTGCCTGTCAATATCTTTTATACAGATTAAAATAGGGGAATGTGACACATACACACACCCCGGCTTTTCCTACTGCTCCTCCAAAGCTGGTTTCCATCCTGAACATCATAAATATATTGAATAATATTTAAAATAGCAAAAGCAGTGTACTATTTTTATTCTTATATACTATTAAATTATTGCATTTCTCAGACTTTTTCTTGTTTGATGCGGCAGTTTTATTACAAAATATGAGCTATAGAGGTGCATTTATTTATGTATAGGGCATTTAGTTAAGTTAAGTCGTGCTTAATTTTGGATTAATGGCTGGCCCCATGGTCTCTGATGAATAGGTTCCAGAAAGCACAATCCTTGCTTTCTCCTTGGTCAACATGCCTTTTATTAAAACTCGGTTGCCTCTGACCCATACTGGCCAGAGTGCATTTTCATGAAGTTTTAATGTGCCATGCGGAAACAGGGCACAGCACCAAAATGGGGTTCAGGTTAGGGATGAGCACAAAATGTGATATGTGGTTCATGGTGGACCCACGAACCAAACTACAAACCATCTTGAATTAAAATGGCCTCATAGAACCGAACCAGTTTGTGAAGTTTGTGATATGGTAGAGTGCCCCCCCCATATACTAGAGATTCCAAACTAGCAGAGGATCTCCAGCCGACTCTCTTATACCTGCCCACCATGCTTAATGAGAATTGGACTAAGGCAGTCTGTTAGAGCCCCCTGAAGAAGTTGACCCCAGGAAAGTGCTTTTGGAGAAATGTCCGGTGCAGCTTCAGGAGTGCATAGAATGTACCCTTCGCAAGCTACACACACCAAATTCACAGGAACCTTACCCTGCCACCTGTTCCTCTACATTCTCTCAGAGTGGGGGGCAGATTATATCCCAGTTACCAACCCCCAAAAACAGTTTTTCATGTTTATACCTGCCCATCTCTCCTGAGAGTGAACCCCTCTGTGTGCCATCAGGATGAAAGTGGGTGTGAAGGGTGCTCATCATGTGGGGATGAAGAATCATTCACCACCACCACCCATACCACAGACCCCCGGTTCCTAGGCACCAAAATCCTGCAGGGAGAATCAGAGGGGGAGCAGAAGGCCATCTCAAAAAGGCTCCCTACATTTGGGGTGCCATGGGTGGGACCCCAAGGCAGACCACCCTCAGAAAGGTCAGAAGAACTTCATGGAGGGCCCAGGAGGCAGTAACCCAGGCCCAGGCAGCAGTCGCCTCCTGCCCAGGTGACATGATTGCTGAGTATGGCCAACCCTTCTCCCTCAGGTCCAGGAGTCACCTGCACTGTTGTGGGGGCCACATCCCTGGGCCCCATTCACTCTCTGCAGTCAAGATGATCACTGGGCATGGCTAACCCTCCTCCTCTCCTGGGCCCAGGAGTTACACAGACTGTTCCAGGTGGCTGCATCCCTGGATGCTGTTCACTCTCTGTGATGGCTGGGCATGGCCAAGCCCCCCTCCCCTGGGCCCAGGAGTCACCCACACTGTTGCCAGTGGCTGCATCCCTGGGCTCCATTCACTCTCTGCAGTCAAGATGATCACTGGGCATGACCACTACTCCTCCTTCCATGGGCCCAGGAGTCACCTGACAGAGTTGAAATGTGAAGGAAGATGTGGAGATGGCTCAGGGCCCTGAAACAAAGAAGTCCCAGACCCAACAGCACTGAAACATGAAGGAAGATGTGGAGGTGGTTCAGAGCCCCTAGACAAAAAAGACCCTATTCACCTGCTGATGATCTGCTGGGGATATCCTCTGGGGGGGAACCTGTGTTTGGTGCCCAGGGACAGGCCCCTCTGGTATATGGGAGGATGAGTGCTTCTTCCCCACATGACAAGCACCCCTTCCATCCATTTTCACCATTATACTTCTGAAACCCTGAGACTATTCCTGAGTCCTGACACCCAAGCCCGGGGGGGGGGGTGTATAAATGTAAGCCCTCAACTGAGGCTCAGCACAAACAAAGAGGCTGTGTGGATCAGAGCCCTGAGTCAGGGACTAACACCCAAACCCCAGCAGCAGAGAAAGCAGACCACAAAAAGGAGGGGTGGGGTATATAAATGTAGGCCCTCAGCCAAGGCACCCACCAGCTAAGCCCCACTGCTCAGTGTGAGCAGAAAGGCTGGATGTCACAGAGAGCCCTGGCCCTCCAAACCCCAGCAGCTAAGACCCACTGATCAGCATGAGCAGAGAGACTGATTAGCTCAAAGCCCTGAGTCCATCTATCCAAAAAGCAAAGAACAATCGCCTGCCCAGCAAAGCTGAACAATTTCTATCTGGTCTTTTCTTCCCCAGCTCCCTGCAAACCCAACAAAGGAGGGCTGTGCTTCAGCTTCGGCTTTATATAGTTTTCAGATCCCATAGGGCCAAATGAGAGTTCTGTTATTGGCAGCCAGCAGTGCCTGTCAAGCTTTGGAAGGCTGCTACTGGTGTTTCCAAAGCTGGAGAATTCCACCCCCCACTGTTGCCTTGGAGTTTAATTGATCAACAGCAGTTTGCCTGCCAAATGTAGTCATTCATGACCCGCCACAAACTGCCACAAAATTCATGAAATGTTCGTGACTCACACACTACCACAAACAGCGCTTTATGAACCATGAACCAGCCAAAGTTCATCATGAACTTTAGTTCACGAGCCTGTTTATGCCCATCCCTAGTTCAGGTAACATCCTGCCTTGCTGCCTACTGCAGGGGAAGATTGAAAAATATACTTCCCGTGTCTGGGCTGTGAGTGGTAACTATACATGCTACCTATTCCCAGCTGCCATCATTGCCTACTGAAAGACATTAGCAGTATGTGTCTAAGCAGAGTTATACTTTTCTAAGTCCATTGACTTCAATTGACTTAGAAGGGTGTAATTGTGCTTAGGATGACATGGATAACTTACTAATCCTAGTAACATCTACCATTTTGCAAATAGAACACTGCCCATCATATCACATTGTTATCTTTGATTTTAAATTCAAACTACAAAATGTGGTGTTTTAGGGCTGAAAAATAGAAGTATCTCTACTTATTAGGAAATTAATCTTAGCTACAGAAATGCTGCATCTTCCACAGAGGCATATGCTTTTTGGCAGGTACTCTATCAGCAACTGCTTGCACTATGATACTGTTCTGTTGGAAGAGTAACTCCCAATTCAGCTGCATTATTTCATGAGGCATTACCACTGTAGTATCACTTTTCTTGTTTTGCATGAAATTGTATCTATAAATTATCTGATATTTTAAAAAATACTGTACATGTTGATTCATTTCCCAAATCCATTAAAGCTTGGTTACTATGATAGCTTCCTTAACTACTCAGTAGATATTCTATTGCTCAGCCTTAATTTTTAACCATTACACAATCTTTTGAAATGTTTAGTTTTTACCATGGAACCGTTCTACTAGTTAATGGCACAGCAAGGTATGAAGGTAAACAGGAGAAAAGAATGTTGTGAAAAATGGAAAGGAAACAAAAAGGGGTCCAATCCATTTTCATCAATATTAAAGCACTTTCTTTGCCTCTAGTCAGTCTTGGATTTTGTAAATCATGTAGCAGTAATATGTTATCAGAGCAGGCAGCCGAAAGCTATGAGTAAGCATCATTCTCAAGGGAATCTTTAAAGAAGATCTGTTTTGCTTCTCCCAGTACAGTCAATGTTGGAGAGAGCTTTACTCACCAACTTTTCTCTCCTAGCATTACCATTTCATGCTCTGGTATAATCTAAAATCAGCAAGCAAGTTCCTCCTGACACAAGGGGATTACTTGAACCATGACATTAGTCATCTCTTACCTTTTCTTGTCTCTGTGTTGAATGTGTTTATTCTCTAGCAGAGGTGACTAGGCACTCTCTGTTTTCCAGGGACTTTATCTGCCTATTTGAAATAATTTTCCATGTGCCTTAGAGCTGCACTGGACAGAGGTTGATCAGTGAGCAGGGAATCAGTCATCTAAAATTATCTGCCCAGTGAGCATCTTATTGAGCATACCTGTTTTTCACAATGTCCCTGACTGTTGCAAGCTGTGGTGTCACTGAAGATCTCACATGCACAGGGAATTCTTCATTAGACAGCCTGATCTCATTTAGTTCTATTGTTTTGCAATTCTCCAAATTCTTTTAGAACTGCTTCACACAATTAAAGAAACAGCAATAAGCAGATGTGTGAATTAGCATGTGCTTTCTGGTTAAATACAAAGGATTTGTTTGAAGCAACATAGGTATCCATTTATTGGATCACCTGAATCTCTTCCTAGATACTTCCAGATTTTTTTTTAATTTCAAGGAAGAAGCCAGAATGGGTCCAAGTGGTGGCAAGGTCCTAGGGCAATGCTGCCAGAGACAATCTATTTTATCACAGAGACTACTGAAGACTTGTAGCATCTTTGTAATGCTGTTTTATTTACACACTAGAAATAAGGCCCGTTGTGGAAATAAATACAACAGGCTCTAGAAAGAGGCTCTGGGAGAGTGCCCCAGCTTTGGGCACTCAGTGACAATTTGCTGTGGCAATCTCAGCAAGGTATAATGACAGAGTCCACCATTTTCTCCAGAGGAACTGATCTTTGCTACCTGAAGAGCAGTAGTAATTTTGAGTGAACTCCAGCCCACCCCCAAGATTGGTAACAGTGGTTCCCCAGGAGGGAGTGGCTGGTTTGGAGGGTGGAGTCTATGGCATTGTACCTGTCTGAGGTCCCACCCCTCCTCAACACTCACCTTCTCCAGGTTCGACCCCTCAAATCTCCAGGAATTTCCCAACCTGGAGTTGACAACCCTATCTCCCTCCCAGCCAACCATCAACCTACCTTTAGTTTTCCATCTCCTCCCCCATCCCTCCTAGAGAGCAGTTGTAATTTTGAGTGATCTCCAGCCACCACCTGGAGATTGGCAAAAATGGTTCCCCATCAGGGAATGGCTGGATTGGAGGGTAGAGTCTATGGTATCGTATCTGTCTGAGGTGCCACCCCTCCTCAAACCTCACCCTCTCCAAGCTCCATCCCTCAAATCTCCAGGAATTGCCCACCTGGAGTTGGCAACCTGATCAGGACTGGGCCCAATGAGTTTTCTCCCAAAGGCCAACATAGGTGTGGAAAGGGCCTTTTACTGACAGAGGAGAAAGTACAGGTGCCAACTCTGATTAGGGAAATACCTGGAGATTGGGGGGTGGATCCTGTGGAGGGCAGCATTTGGGTGTGTGTGGAAGGACTCAGCAGGGTATAATGCCATAGAGCCTACCCTCCAAAGCAACCATTTTCTCCCGGGGAACTGATCTCTGTCATCTGGAGGTCAATTGTAACAGTGGGAGATCTCCAGTCCCACCTGGAGATTGGCACCCCTAGGGGAAAGTCAGCCACACAGCAGGGAGTTGAAGAAAATGGTTTGATGGTCGCTGGCCCACCTCATTAGCCAGCCAGCCAGCCATGCTGAAGCTAAGCAGGAGAAAGAGCCTTTTTCCATTTATTCTGACAGGAAAGTGGCCATTGGGGAGGGGGTTATGCTGAAAGTCCTTTGGTTTTTTACTCACAGAATGGCTGAGGGAGGGCATTTTACAGCCAATGGGAGCACATGGAATCTTGCGAAACCAAAAGATAAATGTTTATAACTAGGAATAAGGCCCGTTGTGGAAATAAATACAACGGGCTCTAGAAAGAGGCTCTGGGAGAGTGCCCCGGCTTTGGGCACTCAGTGACAATTTGCTGTGGCAATCTCAGCAGGGTATAATGACAGAGTCCACCATTTTCTCCAGAGGAACTGATCTTTGCTGCCTGAAGAGCAGTAGTGATCTCCAGCCCACCCCCAAGATTGGTAACAGTGGTTCCCCAGGAGGGAGTGGCTGGTTTGGAGGGTGGAGGGTGGAGTCTATGGCATTGTACCTGTCTGAGGTCCCACCCCTCCTCAACACTCACCCTCTCCAGGTTCGACCCCTCAAATCTCCAGGAATTTCCCAACCTGGAGTTGATAACCTTATCTCCCTCCCAGCCAACCATCAACCTACCTTTAGTTTTCCATCTCCTCCTCCCTCCCTCATAGAGGCAGTTGTAATTTTGAGTGATCTCCAGCCACCACCTGGAGATTGGCAACAATGGTTCCCCATCAGGGAATGGCTGGGTTGGAGGGTGGAGTCTATGGCAACTGCCACCCCTCTTCAAACCTCACCCTCTCCAGGCTCCATCCCTCAAATCTCCAGGAATTGCCCACCTGGAGTTGGCAACCTGATCAGGACTGGGCCCAATGAGTTTTCTCCCAAAGGCCAACATAGGTGTGGAAAGGTCCTTTTACTGACAGAGGAGAAAATACAGGTGCCAACTCTGATTAGGGAAATACCTGGAGATTTGGGGGGGATCCTGTGGAGGGCATCATTTGGGGGGCGTGGAAGGACTCAGCAGGGTATAATGCCATACAGCTCTACCCTCCAAAGCAACCATTTTCTCCCAGGGAAACCTCTCTGTCATCTGGAGGTCAATTGTAACAGTGGGAGTTCTCCAGGTCCAACCTGGAGATTGGCAACCGTAGGGGAAAGTCAGCTGCACAGAGGGGAGTTGAAGAAAATGGTTTGATGGTTGCTGGTCCACCTCATTAGCCAGCCAGCAATGCTGAAGCTAAGCAGGAGAAAGAGCCTTTTCCTTTTTATTCTGACAGGAAAGTGGCCTTTGGGGAGGGGGTTACGGGTGGGGGAGGGGGTTATGCTGAAAGTCCTTTTTTTTTTACTCACAGAACCAAACTTGGCTGCCTACCAATAGCCAATGAGGGGACAGTCCCTCACAGGAGTCAAGAGAACTGTCTTCCTCAGGAGAGAGAGCTATCTGCCAGGGGGAGTGGGTGGGGAAGAGGAGCAGACCCAGCACCCGGCCAATGGCACGCGAGTACTCTTGAGTGGCAGCTGATGGGCCAATGGCTGAGGGAGGGCATTTTACAGCCAATGGGAGCTCATGGAATCTTATGAAACCAAAAGATAATTATTACTAGGAATAAGGCCCGTTGTGGAAATAAATACAATGGGCTCTAGAAAGAGGCTCTGGGAGAGTGCCCCGGCTTTGGGCACTCAGTGACAATTTGTTGTGGCAATCTCAGCAGGGTATAATGACAGAGTCCACCATTTTCTCCAGAGGAACTGATCTTTGCTACCTGAAGAGCAGTAGTAATTTTGAGTGCTCTCCAGCCCACCCCCAAGATTGGTAACAGTGGTTCCCCAGGAGGGAGTGGCTGGTTTGGAGGGTGGAGTCTATGGCATTGTACCTGTCTGAGGTCCCACCCGTCCTCAACACTCACCCTCTCCAGGTTCGACCCCTCAAATCTCCAGGAATTTCCCAACCTGGAGATGACAACCCTATCTCCCTCCCAGCCAACCATCAACCTACCTTTAGCCAACCATCAACCTCCTCCCCCCTCCCTCCTAGAGAGCAGTTGTAATTTTGAGTGATCTCCAGCCCCCACCTGGAAATTGGCAACAATGGTTCCCCATAAGGGAATGGCTGGTGGAGGGTGGAGTCTATGGCATCATACCTGTCTGAGGTGCCACCCCTCCTCAAACCTCACCCTCTCCAGGCTCCATCCCTCAAATCTCCAGGAATTGCCCAGCTGGAGTTGGCAACCTGATCAGGACTGGGCCCAATGAGTTTTCTCCCAAAGGCCAACATAGGTGTGGAAAGGGCCTTTTACTGACAGAGGAGAAAGTACAGGTGCCAACTCTGATTAGGAAAATACCTGGAGATTTGGGGGTGAATCCTTTGGAAAGCAGCATTGGGAGGGGGGCGTGGAAGGACTCAGCAGGGTATAATGCCATAGAGTCTACCCTCCACAACAACCATTTTCTCCCGGGGAACTGATCTCTGTCATCTGGAAGTCAATTGTAACATTGGGAGATCTCCAGGTCCCACCTGGAGATTGGCAACCCTAGGGGAAAGGCAGCCGCACAGCGGGGAGTTGAAGAGAATGGTTTGATGGTTGCTGGCCCACCTCATTAGCCAGCCAGCCATGCTGAAGCTAAGCAGGAGAAAGAGCCTTTTCCCATTTATTCTGACAGGAAAGTGGCCACTGGGGAGGGGGTTATGCTGAAAGTCCTTTGTTTTTTTACTCACAGAACCAAGCTTGGGTGCCAACCAACAGCCACTGAGGGGACAGTCCCTCACAGGAGTCAAGAGAACTGTCTTCCTCAGGAGAGAGAGGTGGTCTGCCAGTAAATCTGACATGCAAAAGGGAGAGTGGGTGGGGAAGAGGAACAGACCTAGCACCCGGCCAATGGCACGCGAGTACTCTTGAGTGGCGGCTGATGGGCCAATGGCTGAGGGAGGGCATTTTACAGCCAATGGGAGCACATGGAATCTTGCGAAACCAAAAGATAATTATTATAAGGAGAGATAAGGAGAGATGAGAGATATGCAAGGTGGGCATATTGGAGGCAAATTCACCACTCCTTCAGCAGGCAGCAAATCCCCAGATAGCTGTTTTAATCCATGGTATTTCACCTCCAGCTAACTCAGAACCCCAGACCAATCTCACTCTACCAAATTAAACCATAAGGTTTCCCATCTCTTAATTTTCTATTGCATACAGATCTGCTGAGAACTTTTTTTCAGACTCCCCCTTGAAGGTAAATCTACCATTCAGGGAATCATTCACTGTCATTCAGAAATATTAACTTTGTTTCATCAAGTCTCTGACTACTCATTAGCTCAGTCAAGTCAGCCAAACTCTCATCACTGTTTTATTTTACTAAACCTTCATGTTTAGAGGGATTATATTAGAAAAAGCCATGAATTTTTGCTGATTTCAGCCTAACATATTTGTCTTTGTCAGGCCTTGTTAGTGTAATTTGGAATCCAGTTCCTTCTTTTGGCTATCCCTCATGTTTCTTCTAATTTTTTACAGTATTGGGTTAATTCTGAACATTTCCCAGTAGAAAATAATGATTTAATTCTACGATTCATTTTTCATTATTTCCCTTCACTTTATTACTTGCGTTTATCCTGAGGGCTTTAAAGGCATCCTTATTGTCCTTGGTCCTACTGAATTTTAATCATTTTGTCTATATTCTCTTCAGCATCTTTTTGCAGGTCAGTTATTGATCACTGGAAATTTTTACATCCAGAGGATATTGATGTTTTAGTCTTATTAGGGCTGGCTCAGGACTTAATTACTACCATGGCATCCATGAGGCTGATACAGGTTATCTTAGGCATACACTGAATTTGTTTGTTTATTTGTTTATTTTTGCATAAGCTTGGGCGAGGTTTGTGGCTGCTATTGCTGCTCTTGCCAGCAGAGTTAGAATAGGGGAAGGGGTAGTCACTTGAAGGCTACCAGGCCTTCTCTTCATGCATTGGCATCAAATATGGAGGTGGTTAGGTTCAAGTCATCCAGAGCCTCTGTCCCCCTGTAGGGCTGCTCCACAATTTCCTGCCTCTCTCTGGCTGGCTGAGCAGGAGAGGAACATTGCCCAACTGCATCCTCCTCAGCCAGGAGCTGGAATGCCATACCCCAAGACAATCCTCCCTGGCTCCACCCCACCCCCAAATTCCCTCCTTACAAGGCCCTCCAGCCTCACAAGACTTTGTGTTCTTAGAGGGCTTTGGCACTGTGGCTGTCTAAAGCCCCCTGGTGGCATTCTGGTCAACAGCTGATGTTGGGCCTGCGGAGGCTGGCATCTTCCAGGTGGGGCCCTAAGCAGAAGCTGATTGGTGCTTTTGTTCTTGCTCAGCCAGCCCATGTCTCCAGCATTGCTGGAGCTGATGTTGGTGGAAAAGAGAGCTTGGTGATGGAGTGAGACACCCAAGAAGGTGGTGCGGTGGGCTGCACCCTCCCCCAAAAATGGTGACCAAGGATAGAGGCAGGCCAGAGCCAGGACGGTCCAAGCATTCAGACAAGCTAATGTCTGGTGATCTTGATCAACCAGAAGCTAAGCAAGTGTCAAGATCCAAAAAGTCCAATTGGATCTAACCCCATTTCTCTGCAAGGACAATGAACTCATTGATGTTGTCTGCCCTGAGATACTAATGGATCTAGTTGGTTTCCAGAATGCCCTGCGGATTTGGGGGATGGTAAATCTGTAAAAATGGAACTGTTGGGGATGATAGACAGGGTTGTTCCTCATTGTATTCTCTCACCATCAAATTGAGCTCCCTCTCCCTTGTATACTAGTGAACTGGGGGAAATGACATGAGAAGGGAAATGGCTTAAAAGGGAGGAAAACTTTTCAGACATAAAATGCCATATAGCAAGTTTATGGAATGGTAGTGATGGCAGTCAAGAAAGCTTTCTTCTTCTTCACCATTGCATCAACTAAATCTCATTCAGTTAAACTTTTCAAGGTGGTTTGTGGTCTTTCAAAAAGTTGTTCTAATCCCTTCATTGAAGATAACCCAGTTCATCACTGTGATTCTTCTACTAGATTCTTTGATCATAAAGTCTTCAGACACAGGCCTACTTAGATGCAGATACAGATCATTTGTCAGATGTGACAGAAGCACCTATTTGCCTGTTTTCTTTAGATAGATTTGGATTGATATCCCTGATTGATATGTTCAGAATTATGGGGGTTATGAAGGCTACTAATTGGAAGTTAAATGCTTGTCCTCCTTGGCTTATAAAAAGTTTGTGGTTCCAACCACCAGAATTATAAATTTAGGTACTTTCACACATGCTGAATAACACAGTTTCAATCCACTTCAGCGACTATTTGCAAGTGGATTTTGCCATTTTACACAGTAAAATCCAGATGCAAAGTGAATTGAAAGTGAGTTATTTAGTGTGTGTGAAAGCACCCTCATCAGCTGAAATGGAATTTTCAGTGCTGAAAGAATTTTGTTGTGAGGCCATCATCAATAAAGCCAGCTCAAGAACAGTCCTTGAGAAAACAGCTCTGAAAGAACTTATGACTGACCTAAGGTCACACCAGCAGCTGCATATGGAGGAGTTGGGAATCAAACCCAGTTCTCCAAGATTAGTTTGCACTCTTAACTACTACAACAAACTGGCTTTCCTTTCATATGAAGCCAGAGTGAAGCCATCCATAGCTTTCGAGCTGGTATCACTAATATGCAGAATTACACATCTAGAGTTCCAGTCAACCCACCCAGCAATGTCTATGTAATGCAACATAGTAGGTATGGGATTTCATGGCACAGAAAATATCTTTCTGCAGTGGAAATAGCTAGAGGAATGCAGCTAAGGAGGGAACACTACCAATGACATTGCAGCTCTAATGCCGTGTTAGGCGCTGGAACTTGAATATTAGTGTCAAAGTAGTTGATTCAGAAAGTAAAAGACAGCTCAACATTTTCCATCCATACATGTCTGCAGACAAAATCCTGACACACCGATCTCAAATTATTTTAAATTTAAACCTAAAATAATCTATTCAAAGAGTCACTGTGGTATGGAAACCATGGTAACAGACAGGTTGGTGAGGACCAAGTTCAAACCCTATTCTGCCATAATCCTTTCTCAGCCTAACTATTTCAGTCATGAGGATTAAATGAAGAAGGAGCAGGGCTTTTTTTGTGGTGGCACTTACTGATACTAATAGCACTTTTTTGGGTAGCTAGCTATCCAAAGTCCTGAGGGAGAAATTGGTCAAAATCGGCACAACCTTATATATGAGCACCACCAGCTTTAAAACAAAAACAAAAAGGCACTGAGGAGGAGAGAACAGAAAAAATATTGCCAGGAGCTCCTTGGAAGAAGGGCAAGACAAAAAAAAGTGTAATAATGAGCTAACATAGAAGAGGGAAACTGGGCCTGTTACTGAAATTGCTAAGCATACTAAAATAGAGACTGCTCCCCAGCTATGAGCTCATTCTTTGCCTGGTGTGCCTTAAAATTCCAGTGATTCCAAAGAAGTGGTGAATTCTAGAAGAAACCAGTGGCATGTTCCAAGAGTGAATATGAAAATACTGTAATCTGGCCTGCATTAAAAGCAGAAAAATTGGGGAAATGGAGGGAATGGCCCCAAGGAAGAATCTAATTGTTATGTGTGCACATGCACGTGCACAAATTTGTTGGCACGCGTATGTGTATGGGTGTGAAGTCTGGAAGATGTCGGAATGCAGTGTTTGTGGGTAGGTGATGTAGTGAATATAAGGCAAGCTAACCAAGGAACCCCCATGTTCATAATTTATGCCTCAGGAAAAGTGGTGTTCTTTCTATTCTCTTTCTCTCTGTATAACGGTTATGCTTAATTCTGTTAGCTTCAGAAAATCCACGGAGACGCATTATTTAATGTCAATCTTTTATGACATCTCCCCTTTAGAAAGCTAGTCTCTGACAGCACTTTGTAGCTTATGAGAGAATCCTGCCATAAATGTAAAAGTATTACAGAGCATTATCAGCTGTAAAATGTACTATAAAGGTGATTACTCTGAAGATCAAGGCTCCTTGTATTTGCATCCATCATTCTTCCTTACTTTTTTTGAGACCTCAGATCTGGGAGATTTGTTCCAGCCACTCTATGCCAAAGCAATTTTTTATTCTTCAGCAGCAACCAGAAAGCGAAAAAGGGAGGGAGCTTTTATTACATTCCGCCCAAGACATAACAGGGTTAATAATGTTTGATAAGCCCAAGCAATGTAAAGAGTAAAAAGAACTGATGCATTTTTAAAGGGATTGTTGGTCCCATTTGAGACGGAAGCAATAGTCACCTAGAGAACTCTGTCAGTAAAGTCTTGTCATTAATGATGATTTATGGATATGGATATTCACAACAGCTGTGTCCTCACCTTTAAGTACTTCATGCAATATTTAGAAAATACTGGGAGCTGCTACAGCAGGGAAGCGACTAAATTGCTAGATTGCTAGAAGGCACTGCTGGTTTAAATCGTTTAATGTGCCTCCTCAAAAAGAATGCACCACCTTTTTTTTGTTTCCAGAGTGAATCTCTGCTTTTATTCTGAACTGTCTGGAAGCAAAACAAGGAATATGAAGATCATCCAGCCAGATGTTTGCAGTTCTAAGGGCAGAGAAGAGAAGAGAAAGAAATTGGGGGGGGGGGAATCATACAAATAACACCAGAGACATGTGTGGAGTAAAACAATCCACATATTTTATTGATTACATCATATAGGAGCATCGGCACCACATAAGATATGGATCCAGATATCTGGTGACACGTCTGTCAGCCAATGGACCCATCCCCAACCTGCCTGTTTGGGGGAACCTGGAGTGGCAAGTTAGTGGTCCAACATGAGGCACGAGCCTCTGTGTGGAGCCTTTGCCACCTGGAAGTGGAACCCTGTAAACCCCCCCGCCCCTTGAGCTGGGAACCCTGCTGCAAGAACTCAATCCCTTGGACCCTTAAGGAGGTCCCAAAGCAGGGAGGTGGGCACACAGACTAATCTCCCCCCAAATGGACCCAGCCCAATGTGTAAAACTGCCACAAGAGGAGGCCAGCAAATGTCTGCTCCCGCCAACACTCCTAGTGTGCAATCAAGAAAGTAGGGCATGGCGTATACCATACAGCCACAAATCCTGCCCCAGAAGGATAAGTGAACACTGCCAGCCCTATATAGGGCCTCCACCCTGAAAGAGATATCCAGGCAGCAAATCACCAAACCACCAGCAGCCTCAGCACAGTAGACACTAGCCTTATTGACTTTCCTTTTAGCAGCTTCCACCTTATCCAGGGGAGCCATTCCCCTCCAAACTCACCTTTCAAGTGACCCAGTCCAAAACAGCTGAATCTGAAGAAGCTGAGCCCACAATTCTTGTGGATCTGACTTGATGGTGAGGGCAAGGCTGATTCCCTTTTACTCCAGGAGATCATTCTCCCTCCCAAAGAACTTTGCACTCAGCAAAGAACAATTTCCTAGTGGTCCCTGGCCCAAAAAATATCTGCCTATCCTTGACAGGGCCTTTTTGATCCTGGCTCCAATCTGGTGGAACTCTCTGCCTGCCAACATCTGTGCCACAGGACTTGTATGACAGAGATGTTCTGCTAGGCTTATGGTTGAGGATAGCAACAACTCTTCTTTATTCTGGTCTCTCCTTTCCTTTCTCACACACCCCTTTAGGCTTAGGATAAATTAGGTTATTTAAGGCACTATATGGAATGGGCACTATATTGTTTAACTGGTTTTAACTTGTTTTAAACCTGACTATGTTTAAATGTTGTAACTACCCTGAGCCCCAAATACAGGGGAGGGTGGTTTAAAAATCAAATAAACAGATAAATTGAATCATGATGGCGTCTGGAGGTCCCAAGGAGACTACAGCATAAAGAACTATCAGCAAGGAGTCCCAGAGTATTCCTCTGCATCCAAGCCACCAAATCCACAGATGGTCTTGAAGACCAACGAAACTCCCCATCCAGAAAAAGACACATAACAGCCAGTCCAATGCACAATACTGTGGCTGACAATCCACACCAACTGAAAGAACTAAAAAGAAGATACATAAGATATGGTGCTGGCTATATGGTAGATGTAGGATAAGTAGGCAGTGAATCTCCAGTGGCTGATGGAGTGAATACAATCTGCAGACAAACCACACTATGCAACTGATGTAGCTGCGCCAATTCAAAAGGAATGTGAATCAAGTCACCTGGGGGAAGACTGACAGCTGAGAGTGCTGCCCGCAAAATGCCAGTGAACTGAAACTGAGTGAGTAAGTAACCATCCTCATGGACAAAAAGAGGTTCAGGGCCAGAAGGCCATATGTCTAAATATTGCCTAGTAGTGTGAACCAGGCAAGGCTGGGCAGCTGCAGCCATCCTGAGGCACAAACATGCACCCCTTGATCCATCTTGGATTTTCTAATGAGTAGCAATATGGAAAATCCCTGAATATCACAAACCCCAAGGGTTTGACCTGACTGATCATGTTTGGAGATGAAACCAGCTCACTGTATCACAGGGTCCCAAAAAGGCAAGAGAAAAGGCAGCCCGTAATAGTCTCAAAACTAGACCAGCAAAGAGACAGGAGCTGCTGCAGGAGGGCTGCCAAGATAATAAAAGTTATGGCCCTGGGCTATTGGGGCCTGCAGCATGACATTCCTCCAACCCTCAAGAGCCTCACAGGCAACAAAAAAGGGGCAGGGACCGGGGTAACCATAGGCCTGGCTGCAAAAGGAGATCACAGTAAAGTGACAAGCCATGGTCCTTGGTGCTAGACCCCATACCCATTGGGAAGCTAGGTACTGTAAAACAACAGCCTCAGAAGCCAGACAAGACCTGCCCCCCACACA
The DNA here is from genome assembly GCA_029375565.1 of Gekko gecko. Taxonomy (NCBI): domain Eukaryota; kingdom Metazoa; phylum Chordata; class Lepidosauria; order Squamata; family Gekkonidae; genus Gekko; species Gekko gecko. The sequence goes on from JAPDNY010000009.1 coordinate 46,982,970, forward strand.
GCTGCAGAAAAAGCCAAGAAGGCAGCTGTAGCCTACAGATAGAATTGCTATGTGAAAGGAGGAATGGAACTAAATACTCTATACAAGATCAGATGCCTCCAAGGGACCACAACTAGTCTGAGAATGGGTCCAGGTGGTGGTTCGCCTGAGCAGCCAAAACCCGAAATCTCTCCTCCTGGAAGTGAGATAATGTGTCTGCAATATTGTTATTTAAACCTGCAATATATTTAGCTGGAAAAAAGTTAAGTTACAGGCACTTATGGATGAATTGACAGACCAGATTAATGACCCACTCAGAGTCAAGGACAGGGTTGTTGTGCAAGTCAAAAGAGGGGGGAGAATGATGTAAGCTGCTTTGGTCCCCACTGCAGAGAAAGACTACTTTTCCTCCTTGGGAACCATTGTTGCCAATCTCCAGGTGAGGGCTGGAGATCACTCAGAATTACATCTGCTCTCCAGATGGCAGAGATCAACCCCCCTGGAGAGAATGGTGGACACTTTGTCCTTATACCTTGCTGAGATGCCCCCCCCCCATGACAGCCAATGTGAGGTAGCAGTCGGGACTTCAGAGCATGGTAGAGCCCACAGGTGTGGGGGGGAGATGGAAAGCTGAAGAGTGAGGGGCAGATAATGGCAGGTTGATGCTTGTCTGGGAAGGAGATAGGGTTGCTAACTCCAGGTTGGGAAATTCCTGAATATTTGTGGGATGGAGCCTGGCGAGGGTGAGGTTAGAGAAGGTTAGAGGAGGGGTTGGACCTCAGACAAGTACAATGCCATAGACTTCACCCTCCAAACCAGCCATTCCCTCCTGGGGAACCATTGTTGCCAATCTCCAGGTGGGGAATGGAGATCACTCAGAATTACAACTAATCTCCAGGAGGGAGGGGGAAGGAGATGGAAAGCTGAAATCAGAGGGGCAGATAAAGGTAGATTGATGGCTGCCTGGGAGGGAGATAGGGTTGCCATCTCTAGGTTGGGAAATTCCTGGAGATTTGAGGGGTGGAGCCTGGAGAGGGTGAGGTTAGAGGAGGGATGGGACCTCAGACAGGTACGATGCCATAGACTTCACCCTCCAAACCATCCATTCCTCCTAGGGAACCACTGTTGCCAATCTCCAGGTGGGGGCTGGAGATCACTCAGAATTACAACTGCTCTTCAGGTAGCAGAAATCAGTTCCTCTGGAGAGAATGGTGGACTCTGTGTCATTATACCCTGCTGAAGTTGCCACAGCAAATTGACACTGAGTGCCCATGGCTGGGACACTGTCCCAAAGCCTCTTTCTTGAGCTCATAGTATTTATTTCCAGAACAGGCCTTATTCTTAGTGTAAAATATAATGTCAATATCACACACCTTTGCTTGATAATAGAATGAACTGGAGGAAGGGTGAAATCCTGTTGGTGAATCCAAGAGCCTACTATAGAACTATAGAACTAGGTGGACTATGACAAAAAAGCTGTCCTAGAAATATGATAAGTGGTCCCCACATCATGCAATACTTTCAAAGCCAATTCATAATTCAATTGCTTGAGAAAAGTTAGCACCACAACTGGACAGGAGAAAAACATTAAAATCCTAATTAAAGTTGGTAAACTTTCCTAAAACTTTTCCCATGAGACCTGTGGAAAGACTCCTAAGATCATGATGTTGCTATCTATTTTACCTCATTTTAAAGTATGTGTTGGCTGTGTAGAAAGGTCCTTGTTAAACATACTCCATCTCAAAGGTAAAAAGGTGACTCAAGGGATATCATTTACAGTACACCAATACTTATTATCCAAGACATTTCTTAAGGTTTCAGAAGACATAGAATTTTACCTTAACTTTTGAGTGAACTCACCATTCAAGAAAGGTCATGGACTAACAGTACTTATAAGCAGAGCTCTATACTGTGAGGGTTTTTTCCATCCTGACAGGCCTGCTAATGAATCCTCATTCTCTCTCTCTAGCAGCAGCAGCAGCAGCAATCTCATCCATATCAGAATAACAATAGAAATACCTGCTTTGAGACTATTCTCTGAGAGGTGAACTAGTGAAGACCAGCATAGAGAACTGGCTTGGTGCTACCAGAATAAATGTGTGTTGTGATCAGAGACAGGAAAAGCCCGTACACCAGCTCAGGCTAGATCTGCTATTGCAATTCCACCTTTCACACCCTACATCCGGGCCTCTGTCCCAATCACTGACTTGCAAAATGATTACAACAACAGTAGCCAATACATGGCAAGCCACAGCATGGCAATCACATGGAAAAACAGCAGCATGAAGTGGCAGCCAGCACCAGTTTCTCCTGAATAAGATAGATCCATGAGTATTGCTATACTCGTGGTATCGCCATTCCATACCAATGTACTACTTTGTACTACCCGCATGATCCTTATTCTACAACTGCTTACATGAAGGGCAATCTGACTGTGAGAACTGGCACATGCTGTATTTCTCTGAGGTCAGCACTATACAGGGACTGACATAATATTCAGTTCAATGTTAACTTGTATTCTCCTGTCATTCTAATGTGCATTTCTCCCTCTGTGCACATCATTGGCTGTCACTATCAGGAGAGCGTTTCTCAGTGTACTCAGATATGGAAATGGGAATAAGGAAATCAATTTCAGTCTACAGAGACAAGATGGAGTTAAGTTTGAGTGAAAACTTAACTTAGCCAAATTAGAATAAACCTCTTCCTAAACCACTAATTTAGTGTAATTTATGGATTACAGTGGCACCCTAGTGGCAAAGTAGCACAGTGTTTTCCTGTGTGACTTGAGATGCAGCTTGCTAGTTCCTCCCCCACCCCCTCCAAGGGACAACTGAGCAATGCAATGGATGAGTTGATTGCCTGCACTGGATGTGAGCCAGCTGGCACTACCAACTGCACAGGCAGATCTCCAATATACAGTGGAAACATTTTAACTAATTGGAGAAAAACATTTGCTTTGCTGCTAAACAGACCAAAATCAACATTAGCTATGGTCAGTTTAGCCATGTTCAAAATGTAGGTGGATAACAATTAAAATGACAGAATACATCTGCATGCACACGAAAGCTTATACCCAGAATTAAACTTCGTTGGTCTTAAAGGTGCCACTGGGCTCAAACTTTGTTCTGTTGCTTCAGACCAACATTGCTACCCAACTAATTAAAATAACAATAGGGAAAAGGGAAAGATTACCAGTTATAAAGTGAAAGGAATCTGTATCCAGTGGTAGTGGTTATCTGCCTTCAAGGAGAGAAAAGGCAAAGAGGGTTGAAACCACAGGTAATAAGTACTCATGGGTGATCCATATGTTACATTCTTTGCAGTTATGTAAATGACAAGACTAATCCACACATCAGCATTCCTATTAGCTACGTAAATGTCCACATTGCTGACATGCAGATCAGATACTCCAAACTTGGCCAGATACTCCAAACTTCACTCTAGGAAGGAAAATGAGATCAGAGTCAGTAACTCGGGTGCGATGTCGGTAACAATGCAGTCGAAATCCTATTTAGTCCACAGTTGAACAGCAGGTATTATTTCTTCTGTGCAGTTATATGTCATCAGTTTCCTGGGGCAAGTAACAACAAATCCAAAATGTAATAGGAAAATATAATTCAGCAATAGGTTAAACACTGGCCATAACCTTATAGCACTTTGGACAAACTCTGCATAGAGTTATCCTGATTGGACTGAAATTTAGGGGAGGGATTATGGTCACGATCACAAGCAGAATTAGCTGCACCATAGGTGTGGATGCTGGGCAGATTTTAAGAGTGCGATCAGATGCAAACATCTGGGAAGTGTCCCACACCCATCGGCAACCTGTTTTGCTCTGCTGCAGAAGTGGAGTAAAAAGACACTAAGGAAAGTCCAGTAGCAAACGGGTTGCTATGGACCAGGAACGGACTTTCCCCTGTGTGATCACTCCAGCGCACTTCCATGGCATCAGGATGGTCTGATCAGGCCATCCCGACTCCATGCTGTTGTTTTTTTCCCTGTTTCAGTATGTGCATCATCGCACACTACATAGGGAGCACTCAGTGCGAAGATGCGAATCATCGACCCCTCATTTAAGTGCACCAGAAACACGCAGCAAAAAACCCCCAAACGATTCACCCATGGTTGCGTCTGATCACACAGTGGCAGGCTGTCCCTGCAGCTTCCGAGGACTGTGTGATCGCACAACTGAGGGCCAAATTCCTACGGAGCAAACAGCCTCACTTCCCCCCCTCCCCATGTTATCTCGTGCATGTGACCGCAACCTATGTATGGGTTAGAGGCATTGTGTAGAAAGTTCCAGGTTCAGTCTCTGGCATCCTCACTTAAAGGTATTAGGTAATGTGAAAGGCCTCTGCCTGAAACCCTGGAAAGCTGATGCCAATCAGAGTAGTCAATAGTGACCTTGATAGAAAATGTTCTTATTTGGTATAAGCCAACTTCATGTGTCCTAACATCAATCAACTGGCACCAGACTTACCACCAGAATACTTGGGTGCACCTGGTGGGTTTAATGTCAGTGCCATCTTAGTCTCACCACATATATCAAGAAGCCTACTGCCCATCCATCATAGAGTGATAAGATGTGTCTGTTTCTGGATTTACTTAATTTATGCAAAACCTAGCAACTGTATCCAAATGGACATGGAAAACTTGAATATTCCCAAGAACAGAAACAAGCAGTGCAGTCCATCTCTTAACGTTTCATAAGGACACAGAAGAGCCACTAGTTTCTCTCATCTGTGACACTTGCTAAAATATAATATCAGAACTTGTCCTTGGAAGACAAACAAAGCATTAACAGACCTTGGTGTCATCTAGTCCATCTCAGTCCTGAAAACAGTTATCTATATACTTCTGACACATGCACCCAGGTGCAAATAGGTAGCAGAAGCAACACAATTAATCAGGTACATACTTACAAAGAAGGAAAATTAAGACTGTTCATTAAAGTTTCTTTGTATTAAACTCTCTTTGAAATACCTTGAAAATGTTCCCAATCTCCCACCTTGCACTTGTCTGCACTAGAACAAAAATGGCCTTGATTATTTAGTGGATCTATTCTCTCTTGCTCCAGATTGCAAGACTAGATCTAATGGGTGGAAATTACAAGGGAGTCGTTACCGGCTTAATATCAGGAGAAACTTCCTGACTGTAAGAGTGGTTGAGCAGTGGAACAGACTTCCTTGGGAGGTGGTGGATGCTCCTTCGCTGGACGTTTTCAAGAGGAGACTGGACAACCATCTTTTGGGTATGTTGTAGGTATGTAGGGGTTTCGGCTGTGTTCCTGCAGAGTGCAGGGGGTTGGACTAGATGGCCTGCAAGGTCCCTTCCAACTCTAACATTCTATGATTCTATGATTCTATGATTCTATGATTTAGGAACAGTACAAATCTCCATTTAGTCCTTCATACCACTCCCACATCTGAGAATTCAACAGTTCATTACAAAAGCAGCTGGTTGGAATGGAATGTTTTTTTTATCATCTAGCTTTTGGGCATCGCCAAACTGCCCTAGGTTTTGCTAGTGTTAACCTCAATGATGATGATGGATTTTTGCACAGGTGACTCACAAAAGGTTTTGGTTCTCAGTTTTAAATATCTCTTGTATTGAAATTAAACTCTTCTTTTTAGATGTAATTTGAAAATACTTCCCTCAGATCCTGTGAACCTGGTCCTGTTGGTGTGATCTGAGCTTTTACAATTCCCTCAGGTTATCTATTAGCATGACTAGAATTTTACCTTAGCATGACTAGAATTTTACCATCTGAAGATCTGTGGAGTAAAGAAATGAGGTTGCAAAGTTAGCTTGGCCTTAATTCCAGTTCTTACTCTAAAAAGCTAGACAATGTATTTCAGCCCAGTAATACAGTTAAAAAAACACATAACCTTATTCATGACTTTGGGTGCGTTCAGATGTGCCATTTGAACCGCTTTCTGCACACTTCAGAAATGGATTTTATATCAGCATTCACACATCCAACATCCGTGCAATGTTCCCAGCCATCACCTTCCTGATCAAACCCCTTTTAAAATGGAGTATTTTGATACCACTTACCCAAGTGGTATTTTCCCAATTCTCAGTTTCAAGCCACACTTTTCTGTCATCTGATCACTTCAGTGTTGAGCCACTAACGGGTGCTTCAACCTCCTCCCCTATTTAAAGTTTAAAGGGAAGTGTGGAAATCGCTGTTCTGTGCACGCTCAAAATTTTTAGTTCTAAATATGGCTGCCTGTGAGCATGCTCAAACTGAGAGGGGGGAAAACCCACCAATGCACGCTCCTGGTGGGGAGCGATGTGGCTGCGCAGCGATCGGGAACAAGGAGGTCATTGTGATCACGATTCTTTGGGTTAAAAAAAATGCATCAGACCAGAGCAATTTACACCGCTCTCAGCACGTTGTCTGAACACACCCTTTGAAAGGCTAAAACATGTAGGCTGCCTTGGCCATTGCAGCATCTTGAGAAGTTAAATATTCAAGTGAAGTCACTGAATATTGGGGGGTACACTTATCAATGCACAGTACGTGTCAGCAGTTTGATTGGCAACTCAGCAGCATCTTTGGGGGTCATAAAAAGCTTATTGTTGTTCTTCTTAAGTCTGTAGAAGAATTCTTTGCCTGCTTACTGCTGTTGCTACAATTGGGATACATAAAAATGTTTACTAGATATAAACTTCTATATGTTCCAGGATAACAAGAGTAAATGGTAGGCTCTGAATATTCTTTCCTGTTCTCCACTTTGTCTCCCCTTCTTTCTAATTCACTGTAGCAAGTGAGATGCTGGTTTTACCCAGAGTTAAGTGGTCCATGGGGGAACCAGAGGGAGATATTAACAGATTGCAGCATACATCAGTATTTTGGACATTTAGAAGTATACCCTCAGTGCCTAGACACCAAGGAACATTTATTGCTGCTCTAGTATTTGCCAATGAACTTGTTATTTCATCTACTTCAGTAGATGGTTTTATTAGCCTTCCCTTCTGAAGTAGCTGTGTAGGGGGAGCAAGTAGAGATGAAGTCAGTGATTTTTATTCTCTTGCTTCTCTCATAATTTCAGGGGATGAATAATTATTTTTATTGCCTTTTACACCTTAAGTGGTGGGGGAAGTAGAACTTTACACTAGTGTGACTGAAGACCAGTTCTAAACTGCCTACTCAGCTGCTCCTTCCACTTCTGGTCAGTTACAATAGTGTAAATGAGGCTCACTTAAAATTATGGTAAACTTAAAGTTAAAATGCTGTAACTTTCTTTGCCTCCATATTTGGAATCATGATGTGGCAAAGAATTTAGTCTCAATATGTTGTTGAATATATTAGTCTCAGTCCAACAGACTGACTGTTAGATGTCATTGTACCTTTCTTAGGGGTACAGTTTGCTGCTTCCTGTATTCCTTAACTGAGAACTACCTGTTCTATTGAGATTTTTAAAGTTCAGACTTTTCAAAAATACTTATTTTATGGTGAGAGTGACTTCCAAAATTTTAAAAGTAAACTTCATGAACTTGTAGCTGTAAGAATCAATACTAAGACATACATTAAATAATAAAATATCAGCAACCATCCGTAATGAGGAAATGCCATAGTTTAGTAGCCTGCAGAAGGTGGAAGAGTATTGACTTATTATTGAGTACATGGAATGGCAACACAAAAACTCTTCTCTAGTCACTAATTGGATGATCTCTAACTGCATTCAACAAATACAGCTATTTTGATGGCCTTTTGAGCTGATAAACAATAAACTGCTCCTGTTCCATAAAATTTATCTACATTGTTTAAATAAGATGGTTGCAAAAATATTTTTTAAACCAATCTAGTATGATCATTAAAATAATTCAACATTGCCCATATTAGACATTAATAGACAGTATGAAACCCTCTGATGGAAATAAGTTCAGGAATACTGAACTTGTGGGTATTTTTGAAATGCACTACCTATTTATAATTTGTTTTTGCTGAACTGAGTTGTCATTCTTTGAAAGTTGAATTTTGTAGGTCCCTTCCCCACAGATGTAATTAGTATCCTGAATATTGTCTAGAACTAGAAACCCAAATCCTTCATAAAAATATTATATTTTTGTTAAAATGTTTTGAATTTGTATTACAATTGAATGCTTTTGTTGATTCCAACACATTCCAATATCATCTCAAACCTTGTCTCCTATGCAACATCTAGATACCCTACTTCTGGTTGCCATTGGTCAACAAATTACACAAAACAGTGTGAACACTGAAGCAAGTATAAATGAAAGTTGGTATAACCTTGATGTATAACTAAAAAGTAATTAAATGAATAGCCTGACTATTCAAATTTAAATGATATTGCCCAGGCAGCCTCTGTCAAGGAGTCCAAGCCTGAACCCCTTGGGTTCCCAGAGCAGTGTACACAAGAAACCAGTCCTTTTAAAAAATACATGAAGTTTATTGAATACTTTCAGAAATAGTTTTTGTTTCTAGGCAACACAACACTCTAAAATATTGCAACAGAGGAAAGCAAGAAAAGCTAACTTGTACTATCTAACACATTTATACCTTGCATTACATGGCACTGCCTTAAAGTTCCATAAGGTGGAGGTGATGGCTTAAGCATTCTTTATGTAGCCATGCATTGTAATGCAAGCATGTCATAGTCCAGCCTCAACTCACCCAAAATCCCCAAAGTTAGCCCCCTTTGCTGAGGCTCTTAGTTCAATTATAGTCTTGAGCCAACTGGTGTTAGCTAATGGTAACTATCCAATCAGGACTAGGATTGCCAGATCTTACCTGGCTTTTAGCAAGGGGCTTATGGATCTGCCCCAGGATCATCAGCCTCATGTGAGATGTAGGGGTGTGCAGGTAAAAAAATATTATTTTAATTCTGTATTAGGAAGTAGGGACAGCATAACTGTTTTAGTCAAAGATTGGGACCATTGTTTTCATTCCAGGAGATCATTCCAGAAATTCTGTAACAATGTTCTTGATACTTAATAAAAAGACAATCATCCCTTCCCCACTTCCACATATGAAATTAAAATGGAGAGAATGGAAGGAATGATATTAAAGGAGGGCCCCTTACAGCTGATAGTCAGCGCCTTGGCCTTTAAATTTTAAAGGGCCATTGTTTTCTATGGGAAAACCTGGCTTCCAGATTCAGGAGGCCTGGACTACCCCCATAGAAAATAATGGTCCTATAAAACTGGAAGGGCCAAGGTACTGACTGTCACTTTTAAGATACTGAAATAATGGGCTGTGGACCTGGCCTCCAGAGATCAGGTCTACCTCCCATTATTTCCTATAGAAAAGGATCTGGAACAGGCTTCTTAGCTTATCAGCAAGGAGCTGATGATATCATAGGACTCTCCTGCACTTCTTTAAATGAAAGGCAAGGAACAGTGAATTTCCTGATCAGAGGCTTCAGACTCCCTGAGCAAGGTGACTAGCTGGAGACATATTGTAGCCCAGATGCATTGCCTTACTCACAGGTAGCCCCAACAACAGAGCACCCCACTTCAGACCTGAACCAGAGACCCACAAAGTCAGGCCAAGGAGGATACTCTTAGCTTGAGCCACAGAGCTAGGTAAAGCTTTGCAAAAGGGGTTCTATTTCAGGTTGCACAAGGCAGCCCTCGAAGCAATCTCCAGTCTTTCCCCCTCCACCCAGCAAAGGTATGCATATGAAACAATAGCGAGTTCCATGAGGTAAAGTATCTACATTTCTATAGCTATTCAGTAGCCACCTGACAAATAACTCCTCTGTCTCCAAACCTTCATCTAACCCTTCTGTGTGATACCTATGTCTATGTGGAAATCCTTTGTTTCCCCACCTGTCCTTCCTGCCCCCTCTCACAGAATACCAAGATAAACCAATCAAAAATTAAAATTAACAAAAATTCTTCCTGACACCAATCAGGGACCCATTTCCGCCTTTTGTCTAAGACTGGAAACCTATTCAACCTTTCCTGGTTGGACCATCAGTGGCCATCAAACCCATTCATCCAGCTCTGGTAGAGCCATCAATGGGCATTAATCCCATCATACCTCAGATTAATCCACTCAATGTTTTGTTCTAAGGGACCCTGCACATTAGCACATTAGATTATGTTTGGGCTATAATCTCTTCTCCATGGACTTCTACATATCTGGACAGGTAGTATAACCCCTATAATTGACACTAAACCTTGCTATCATCTCCTCTGTTTTCTTAGTTCTGAATTGTGTGCTCCTTCTTGATTGCTTAGTGTGATTGTAATTAGGGAAACTCTTTAATAAAAAATATTTGATTTACTCTTCAAATCTGGAGTCTTCCCACTGGACTGGATCTCGGTATACACAGGTGGGCAGTCCCTGGTACCCTTCTGGCCTCCTCTGTCTCAAAGCTAATTTCCCCCAATAAGGAGCCAGGCCACTGGTGGTAACAATATTTCCGGGCTCTTGCTTGATAGAACAGCCCAGATACCCACAATGAGGTATGGGGAAGTCATCCAAAATGTGCTAAGGGTATTGTATATTAGGTAAGAAATACATAAATTTGTGTTCCTCAGTTCAGCCCAAACATTTTGCCTCCTGTCTTTATTGCAGGAATGTGAGGGCAAACTGTACTCTTTAACAGATTTATGTGTGTTACTGGGGACCTGAAATATGATTCATGATATTTTCACCAAAAATGCTTTAGAACACTTTCAGATATACCCAGGAAATAGCTTTATGTCTGAATCTTGTCTGTATTTTGCCATGTGGCAAATTGCCATGAAAAAGAAAAAAGTACTAATTGTATCTGCAGTATCTCCAGCTCAACTGCATACTTACATCTTGTTAATGTGCAAGCTCTAATGTATGTCAAAAACACTGCAGAATTATTACTATTCATAATTAATTTTGTTTTATTAGTTTGCAGGACAGTATATTAATTTTAAGAGCCATACCCTTAACACAAAAAAACTGCATTCTTTTTTCTACTTGTTAGAGCCGTACATATTGTTATCTATCTTGAATTTGAGGAAGAGGGGTTAAAAAGACATACTGCTTTATTTTTCAACATGGCATTATGCTACAAAATGCAGCATATCTATAAAAAGATGAAAAAACACTAAGAAAGAAACTGGATAGTTAGAAATATCTAATAACAAAACCATATATAAGAGCAGTTCTTTAATACATCCAGTTCTTTCTTTTTTATGCATGGCAAGTCATCAGTCCATGCTAAAACATGGCCATTATGGTACACAATTATATCAGTTGCTGAATCAGTCTAGCACAATTTCCCCCATTCCCCCTAGGGTTTCTGTTTTCTCCCTCTCTCTGCCTCTCTCTCTGTGTCTCTCTCTCTTCAGTCCCTTCTCAAGAACAGTGGAAGTGACAATTATTTTCTGCATTTTCTTACTTGCTAAGAGCTATCTTCATGTTCCTTGAGATACTCAGCATCAGTGCTCATCTGTAATGGCAAACCTCATCTGTTGGCAGATAGTGTCATTCAAGAAACTGCTCATCATCATTCTACCAGACATTTCAAATTTCTAAGGATGAATGCAGTTTTGGTTTCATGCAGAAATTGAAGTGCAGCATAGAAAAATCAAAATTGGCCAATATCAGCACCAAGAACAGCTCTGGTGTCCTTCTGAAATGTTAAAGCTTTTCACCTACAAATGGTCATGACTTGCTCACTTTTAAGAAACAACTGTGGTACTGCCACAGGGTAAAATAATATTGCAGTAATAAACTGTATTGCCTACATAGAGAACCATTCTTCTACTAAAAAGTAGCTTCTTCTTTTGAGAGTGCTTCATGAGCCATGCCCCACATGCTCCATTTTCAAGCCACAAAGTCACTGAAAAGGAGTTATTACTATTGTAATCCTCTGTAAGAATAACCCCACCAAAGCTCCCCAAAAAAACTGCCACTCCCCCTTCCCTTCACAGCAACTATCTGATGAGAAAGTTATCTTAGGCCCCGGTCACACGTGCCAGAAAACGCAGTGGGGAGGCAGGGCTATTTGCGGTGCCACAATTAGAACTGCCAGAATGTGATCCCATGCGTTGGTGGCATGCCACAGTTCCTTCCCTCCGTGCCTACGCGTCAACAAGGGGCTAGAGGGAAAAGCCATACGCTGGCACGATCACACCAAGGGAGTCCGGAGGCAGCCCGTGGCAAACTGTTTGCTAGCACCTTCGAGGAGGTAGTTTTTATTGCGCATTTTCGGCCGTATGCCATGGGTTGGCCACAGGTGTGCTCCACTTGCCAGATGTTGTGGTGTGATCATGCCATTCACTCGTGGCTCTCTCACAGCAAATTCAGCATGTGACTGGGGCATTGTATGTGCAGAATAAGATAGTAACTCAGGAGTAGACAGTGCTGACCATGATAAACTATTGGTCTGACTCAGTATAAGACAGCTTCATGTGTTCATGCGTATGTCCAACTTGTGGTCATTGTTTCCTACAGATACTATGGACTTCAGCATAGGACCCAAGAACCATGTCTTTTTGCTTGTAGCAGAAAAGAAGAGGAAGCTCCTTGGCAAATCTTTGCTTCCTAGATTACCAGGTCCACCCTGATCTGCTCTTCAGAAGCCTGTCATACCACCACCAGTGAATAAGAGAAAAAAGGAGGAATTCATGGGACCCAAGATTTGTTGCTGGAATAAGATCACACCTCTGTGTAGGCAGGGAAAGAACTTCCCTCTGTTCTGGAGGGCATATGTTGGGCCTGAGGCCCATACCCAGTTCAGTCCATGATGCATATGGTTTGATCAAAGCAGGGCCAAATGGAACAGAAACAAATACTGGAAGCTGGCAGGGCAGGACTGTTTGGGTAAGAGGAAGTCAGTAGGTTGCAAGGTTCTCCAAGCAACACATTTATGCAAGGATCATCCAATGTGCACGGGCAGCTTTTCCTTTTAGGCTGCAGGACTTTGTGGAAGTGCTACAAGTTTTGTTTTGTATCTTGAGTCCCTTACTGCTGTAACCATCCACTATGCTGGGCAATGGTAAGGGCAAAGACGATGGGCTCTGCCAATATCTGAGTCATCAGGGTAGTATAAATCTGACACAGGTAGCCTCCCCTGTGCATCTCATCAAACTATTATTTAGAATCCTAGTATGTGGAAAGAATCAAACTCCAGTATGTCCAAGTGTCTTCATTTAGATATCATGACAAACTAAAGGAAGGTTCAAGATTTACAATGCTAAGAAGTTTTCAGTCACATTCCCTGAATTCGTGGTGGGAGGGGAGAGAGGGAACATGGCCATAAAGCAGGTTTGTGCCCATCAAGAATAAAAAGAGGTATCTTTATGGTATATGAATGTGTGTCAAGTCCTGGATACAATCAATCCCACAAACACTCTTGTAGCTGCAAAATTTGTTTATTAAGAGCTGAAAAGGTTCCAAGCATAGACAGCTCCTGTGTCAGAACTGGTTTTTAGATGCCAGTTCTGACAATATACTGGAAGTAGGAAATCCCCCAAATGCCAATCAACCAATCAATGCTCCCATTCAGCATGCCAAACATCTGCCCTGCCAGTGTGACTTCCCCTAACATCTGCAAACTAATGGTTACATTATCTAGAAGCTCCTCAGACTACAAGATCAGACAGAACAATGAGATCACATATTTCCCAAGTTGTTCCCAGCACACTTGGGAGGCCCCTGCCTGAGCCTGCTTGCAGGGAGGGCGGGGTACAAATTGAATTAAATAAATAAATAAACTGTTCCAAGCTAGCACTAACCAAGCAAAGCAGACAGCCATACACATCCTCCGCCACCACCACCATTCGCAGCAGAGATGATAAACAGCGAGACATAGAGCATGAAACATGTGAGCTATGAAAGAATACATATGAATGTGAGAACATATGTGAAGCCATAATACAATAAATGGAGTGTAAACAGGAGAAAACATTTGTCAAGTGAGGCCCAGGCTTGGCATGTGTCCTGAAACAGTGTCATGTTAGGCAGGAATGCAGTGTGCAGAAGCCTTAAGTGGCTAGATCTGTAACTCTGCTGACTGGGAAATGTTCCTGTCATTTACAATAAGTGCTGATTCACTCTGTCCTTCCTCTGCCCTGATGGAAACAGTAGACAGCATCACACCAAAAATTACCAAGGATTAACAATATTTTTCCAATTATTACCACGGCCATACAGCCCAGAAAATCTACAACAGCAAATGAACTCCGGCCGTGAAAGCCTTTGACAATATATTACCATCATTTTTTTAAAATCTAGTTTTAAATGAAATTGATCTTGATCGGTTATGGTATCTGTATTAAAAGGGAAGCATTTTCAGCTCCTTTCTGGTTGATTGATTTATGTCCAAATGCGCACCCCATTGTACTGAACAGACAGTGAGGCAACAGTAATGTTTAAAGAAAACCTGATGCCTGTCTTGAACCTTTTTCCATTCTCCCAATTCCGTAACAAGCATGACTTGCTCAACAGTCCTGAAATAGTAAATGTTAACCCCATTGTCTAGCATAAATAGTTTGTGGGGGTTTTTTCCTGAATGGTTACTATTCTGTTTAAAACTGTTATGTTCCTTTAAATGCATTCTTAGGCATCCATATAAGCTGTGTCAAACCTTCAGTGTAAAAATGACCCCAGGGGAGTATGAACAATGTTCCTTAACTCTCTTGAATCCTTAATCTGAATGGAAAATTTTTATGTTAGGAAATGCTGCAAAATGGCTAATGTATTTTCTCTAATTCATAATCAGGTGATATGAGCAGAACATCAGTCAAAGGTTTGTGCTGCTTCTAGTAACGTAGATTCAGGTCAAGTGCAGAGACAAGGAAGAGGTCTCTGATTTCCCTGCTGACTTTCTCAGCAGCTGGATAGACTTTTTTTCCTTTCACTCATTAGTTATATCTGACTGACAAGGTTACCCCTAAATAGATGCACTGATGCCAAATAGATAATTTGCAAGTGATATTAACGGCATTCACATATACCACCAGTTGGTGTTCCATGGGGAGCTATCAGTCTACAACTCGATTCTTTTTACATTCACAGGTTGTTCTGGAGAAACTGCACTCATCAAATCCTGACACCAAAGGGGCAAAATTGGCTGTTAACAGATGTGCATGAGGGGCAAAAAGTCCTAACTCTGTCTTAGTTTGCTCATTTTTGTTAGGGTTCAGATGAGACTAACAAGCCTTTTTGAAAAGCAGAACTTATTCTATGGGATTTGTCCATGTAATTAGCTACATGCCATCATCCCCATGATTTGAGTTTAAAATTAGCCACTTTGCAATTTTTACCCTCACTTAGAAATTATAGTCCTCTTGACTCCTATGCTTCCTGCACTGTGGAACACTAAGGACCAAACCACATGTTTTGTGGTTAACCCCCCCTTCTCTCAACTAATTAATAGCTCTACACAGCTGTTTTGAAAATCAGGGGCAGGGCCCTAAAGGGAGGAGTACTGAATCCTTTTCTCCCATACCTCTAAACCTGCTAGCAACTTACTGGACAGAAAAAGATGGGTTCAAGTGCAGGGGAAAGTGCTCATTTTTCTGCTTTCTGATGCCATTCCTAAATCCAACAATAGATATAGGTGCACCAGATTATAGCCATCTGTGGGCATTTGTGTGTGGTACCATCAGCCTGAGAAAACATAACAGCTAAATTAGCTAGACTAAGTCAATTGGGTCAGGAGTAGGGATGGGCACAAATCAGCTCATGAACTAAAGTTCATGATGAATTTTGGCTGGTTCATGGTTCACAAACTAAAGTTCATGGCAGGTCAACCAACATGAACTTTCCATGAACTTTCAAGCAGTTCATGGCAGGTCAACCAACATAGAACTTTCCATGAACTTTCAAGCAGTTCATGGCAGTTCGTGGCAGCTTGTGGTGGTTCGTGAATGGATATGTTTCCCAACAGACTGTCACCACTCAATCAAAATGTTTACTAAACTTTAAAGCAATAGGGGGCAGAATTCTCCACCCTGTGTGTTTGGTATGTGTGGCTTGCAGGGGGGTCCATTCTATACACTTTTGAACCTGCACCTAACATTTTCCCCAAAAGCACTTTCCTGGGGGCATCTACTTTGGGGACCATAACTTGGACCCCCAAAGTCCAATCTGCACATAACTTAGAGGACATGTAGAGGAGCATCAAGGGGAGGGCACCTGTGAGGTTGATGTCTCTAACTTGCACAAGGCCCATTCTATACACTCTTGAACCTCCTGAACATGCACCTGTTATTTCCTCAGAAAGCACTTTCCTGGGAGCACCTTCTTTGGGAATGCTGTAACTTACATAAGAACATAAGAGAACATAAGAGAAGCCAATGTTGGATAAGGCCAATGGCCCAGTTAGTCCAACACTCTGTCACACAATGGCCAAAAATACCAGGTGCCATCAGGAGGTCCAGCAGTGGGGCCAGAACACTAGAAGCCCTCCCACTGTTGCCCCTCCCAAGCACGAAGAATAGAGTGCATCACTTGCCCCAGACTGAGAGTTCCTACCTATACCTTGTGGCTAATAGCCACTGATGGACCTCTGCTTTTCATTTCCAAGGCAGGAGGTCCTGTGTTCTCTATAAAGTTGCTGTAAACTTTCACAGGAAAAAAATTGAAACCAAAAGTTACTGTGATCAAGCTGTTCATTTGCATGTGAGCTGAGCCCCTCACTGCATCATCTCAATAGTTTGCTCCAGTTTAAACCTGATGAGGTGTCAAGCAAGTTTGCACTTGCACAGTAGCCACTTCAACAGGTTTTCCCGCATAAGTTGCATGCTACAAGCCTGTTGAGAGCCAGTTTAGTGGCGTGGTTAAGAGCAGCAGACTCTAATCTGGAGAACTGGGTTTAATCTCCACTCCTCCACATGCAGCCTGCTGGGTGGCCTTGGGTCAGTCACAGCTCTCTCAGAGCTTTTCTCTCAAGAGCAGTTCTCTCAGAGATCTCTCAGCCCCACCTAGCTCACAGGGTGTCTGTTATGGGGAGAGGACTCCAAGTGAACAGCAGAGTATAAATCCACCTCTTCTTCTTCTTCTCCTCCTCCTCCTCCTCCTCCTCCTTCCCTTAATGCTAAGCATCAGAATAAGGAGGCAGCATGGTTTCAAACAGGAGCATACTTTAATAAGTCAGGGTCTTTCTCTGTGTGGAGCTGTAATGGCAGATTTGTGGCATCCTTTCTCCCTGTTCCTGGGCACAAGAAGTCCTGGAGTGGACTAGGGCAATTTAAAACATTGCCCCAAATTAAAGGGACAGAGTAACAAATGCCACACTGCCTCAATACATATGTACTTTGTAATGCATGTTGCAGCTGATGTTAGCTTTTGTGCTTGCATAGCCAGCAAACCACGATTTCAGATACAAAAGCCCTCAGAATCACATGCAGATCATTAAAGTGATCTTCTTTTTTCAGCACATATTATCACTTCTTTGTGCCTATGCAGTCCAGATGCATCATTAAATGGCCCAAAGTGGATGTGGATAAAAAACTATAATTTCCATGAAGCAGAGTGAGAATATGCATAAATTACAGCAGACACACACAATGGGTTAGATCCAGCCAGCTTTTTCACTCAACATCAACAAATCCTCCTCCGCACTACACCCCCCCCCGACCCTATATAGGCTACGGGCCTGATGGTGAGGCTTGGGGAGGGAAGAAACATCAGCAGGATAAAATGCAGCCATTTTATCCAGGGGAACTGATCTCTATCATCTGGAGAGTAGTTGTTATTCTGGGTAAGTGCCAGCCCTCATATGGAGATTTGCAGCAGTAGTTCCCAAGGAGGAAGTGGCTGCTTTGGAGGGTGGTGCCTATGATATTATACCTGTCTGATGTCCCTCCCCTCTCAAACCCCACCTTCCCCAGGCGCCACCCTCAAGTCTCCAGGAATTTCCTAACCTGGAGTTGGAAACCCTATCTCCTTCCCAACCAACAGCCAACTTATCTTTATCTGCCTCTCTATCTTCAGTTTTTCATCTCCACTTCCTCCCTCACAGCCTTTACCTAGGAAAACTACAGTTTTTCTCCTTAGTGGGGACCAAAGCAGCTTACATTATTCTCTCCTCCTTTATTCTCTCCTCCTTTCTATCTGCACAACAACCCTATGAGGTAGGTTAGGTTGAAAATATGTGACTGGTCCAAAAATCACTTAGTCAGCTTCCACAGCAGGATGGGGATCTGAACCAGGGTCTTACAGTCCCTACACTGATGCTCTAACCACTGCACCACACTGGTTTTCAAAGGGTGGCTGTTGTTGAACGGTAGCAAACAGGCAAGGAGAAGGTTGCCAATAATAGAATCAACCAACTGGCTCTCTCAAACTTGTCATTAGGGACTCTTGAGCAATGCGCTTGTAAATTCTTGGAAACTAGGAGAAGTCCCACAAGCCTTATGAAGACTAACAGGTTGATAAAGATTTGTTGCTGGAATAAGATCACACCTCTGTGTAGGCAGGGAAAGAACTTCCCTCTGTTCTGGAGGGCATATGTTGGGCCTGAGGCCCATACCCAGTTCAGTCCATGATGCATATGGTTTGATCAAAGCAGGGCCAAATGGAACAGAAACAAATACTGGAAGCTGGCAGGGCAGGACTGTTTGGGTAAGAGGAAGTCAGTAGGTTGCAAGGTTCTCCAAGCAACACATTTATGCAAGGATCATCCAATGTGCACGGGCAGCTTTTCCTTTTAGGCTGCAGGACTTTGTGGAAGTGCTACAAGTTTTGTTTTGTATCTTGAGTCCCTTACTGCTGTAACCATCCACTATGCTGGGCAATGGTAAGGGCAAAGACGATGGGCTCTGCCAATATCTGAGTCATCAGGGTAGTATAAATCTGACACAGGTAGCCTCCCCTGTGCATCTCATCAAACTATTATTTAGAATCCTAGTATGTGGAAAGAATCAAACTCCAGTATGTCCAAGTGTCTTCATTTAGATATCATGACAAACTAAAGGAAGGTTCAAGATTTACAATGCTAAGAAGTTTTCAGTCACATTCCCTGAATTCGTGGTGGGAGGGGGAGAGAGGGAACATGGCCATAAAGCAGGTTTGTGCCCATCAAGAATAAAAAGAGGTATCTTTATGGTATATGAATGTGTGTCAAGTCCTGGATACAATCAATCCCACAAACACTCTTGTAGCTGCAAAATTTGTTTATTAAGAGCTGAAAAGGTTCCAAGCATAGACAGCTCCTGTGTCAGAACTGGTTTTTAGATGCCAGTTCTGACAATATACTGGAAGTAGGAAATCCCCCAAATGCCAATCAACCAATCAATGCTCCCATTCAGCATGCCAAACATCTGCCCTGCCAGTGTGACTTCCCCTAACATCTGCAAACTAATGGTTACATTATCTAGAAGCTCCTCAGACTACAAGATCAGACAGAACAATGAGATCACATATTTCCCAAGTTGTTCCCAGCACACTTGGGAGGCCCCTGCCTGAGCCTGCTTGCAGGGAGGGCGGGGTACAAATTGAATTAAATAAATAAATAAACTGTTCCAAGCTAGCACTAACCAAGCAAAGCAGACAGCCATACACATCCTCCGCCACCACCACCATTCGCAGCAGAGATGATAAACAGCGAGACATAGAGCATGAAACATGTGAGCTATGAAAGAATACATATGAATGTGAGAACATATGTGAAGCCATAATACAATAAATGGAGTGTAAACAGGAGAAAACATTTGTCAAGTGAGGCCCAGGCTTGGCATGTGTCCTGAAACAGTGTCATGTTAGGCAGGAATGCAGTGTGCAGAAGCCTTAAGTGGCTAGATCTGTAACTCTGCTGACTGGGAAATGTTCCTGTCATTTACAATAAGTGCTGATTCACTCTGTCCTTCCTCTGCCCTGATGGAAACAGTAGACAGCATCACACCAAAAATTACCAAGGATTAACAATATTTTTCCAATTATTACCACGGCCATACAGCCCAGAAAATCTACAACAGCAAATGAACTCCGGCCGTGAAAGCCTTTGACAATATATTACCATCATTTTTTTAAAATCTAGTTTTAAATGAAATTGATCTTGATCGGTTATGGTATCTGTATTAAAAGGGAAGCATTTTCAGCTCCTTTCTGGTTGATTGATTTATGTCCAAATGCGCACCCCATTGTACTGAACAGACAGTGAGGCAACAGTAATGTTTAAAGAAAACCTGATGCCTGTCTTGAACCTTTTTCCATTCTCCCAATTCCGTAACAAGCATGACTTGCTCAACAGTCCTGAAATAGTAAATGTTAACCCCATTGTCTAGCATAAATAGTTTGTGGGGGTTTTTTCCTGAATGGTTACTATTCTGTTTAAAACTGTTATGTTCCTTTAAATGCATTCTTAGGCATCCATATAAGCTGTGTCAAACCTTCAGTGTAAAAATGACCCCAGGGGAGTATGAACAATGTTCCTTAACTCTCTTGAATCCTTAATCTGAATGGAAAATTTTTATGTTAGGAAATGCTGCAAAATGGCTAATGTATTTTCTCTAATTCATAATCAGGTGATATGAGCAGAACATCAGTCAAAGGTTTGTGCTGCTTCTAGTAACGTAGATTCAGGTCAAGTGCAGAGACAAGGAAGAGGTCTCTGATTTCCCTGCTGACTTTCTCAGCAGCTGGATAGACTTTTTTTCCTTTCACTCATTAGTTATATCTGACTGACAAGGTTACCCCTAAATAGATGCACTGATGCCAAATAGATAATTTGCAAGTGATATTAACGGCATTCACATATACCACCAGTTGGTGTTCCATGGGGAGCTATCAGTCTACAACTCGATTCTTTTTACATTCACAGGTTGTTCTGGAGAAACTGCACTCATCAAATCCTGACACCAAAGGGGCAAAATTGGCTGTTAACAGATGTGCATGAGGGGCAAAAAGTCCTAACTCTGTCTTAGTTTGCTCATTTTTGTTAGGGTTCAGATGAGACTAACAAGCCTTTTTGAAAAGCAGAACTTATTCTATGGGATTTGTCCATGTAATTAGCTACATGCCATCATCCCCATGATTTGAGTTTAAAATTAGCCACTTTGCAATTTTTACCCTCACTTAGAAATTATAGTCCTCTTGACTCCTATGCTTCCTGCACTGTGGAACACTAAGGACCAAACCACATGTTTTGTGGTTAACCCCCCCTTCTCTCAACTAATTAATAGCTCTACACAGCTGTTTTGAAAATCAGGGGCAGGGCCCTAAAGGGAGGAGTACTGAATCCTTTTCTCCCATACCTCTAAACCTGCTAGCAACTTACTGGACAGAAAAAGATGGGTTCAAGTGCAGGGGAAAGTGCTCATTTTTCTGCTTTCTGATGCCATTCCTAAATCCAACAATAGATATAGGTGCACCAGATTATAGCCATCTGTGGGCATTTGTGTGTGGTACCATCAGCCTGAGAAAACATAACAGCTAAATTAGCTAGACTAAGTCAATTGGGTCAGGAGTAGGGATGGGCACAAATCAGCTCATGAACTAAAGTTCATGATGAATTTTGGCTGGTTCATGGTTCACAAACTAAAGTTCATGGCAGGTCAACCAACATGAACTTTCCATGAACTTTCAAGCAGTTCATGGCAGGTCAACCAACATGAACTTTCCATGAACTTTCAAGCAGTTCATGGCAGTTCGTGGCAGCTTGTGGTGGTTCGTGAATGGATATGTTTCCCAACAGACTGTCACCACTCAATCAAAATGTTTACTAAACTTTAAAGCAATAGGGGGCAGAATTCTCCACCCTGTGTGTTTGGTATGTGTGGCTTGCAGGGGGGTCCATTCTATACACTTTTGAACCTGCACCTAACATTTTCCCCAAAAGCACTTTCCTGGGGGCATCTACTTTGGGGACCATAACTTGGACCCCCAAAGTCCAATCTGCACATAACTTAGAGGACATGTAGAGGAGCATCAAGGGAGGGCACCTGTGAGGTTGATGTCTCTAACTTGCACAAGGCCCATTCTATACACTCTTGAACCTCCTGAACATGCACCTGTTATTTCCTCAGAAAGCACTTTCCTGGGAGCACCTTCTTTGGGAATGCTGTAACTTACATAAGAACATAAGAGAACATAAGAGAAGCCAATGTTGGATAAGGCCAATGGCCCAGTTAGTCCAACACTCTGTCACACAATGGCCAAAAATACCAGGTGCCATCAGGAGGTCCAGCAGTGGGGCCAGAACACTAGAAGCCCTCCCACTGTTGCCCCTCCCAAGCACGAAGAATAGAGTGCATCACTTGCCCCAGACTGAGAGTTCCTACCTATACCTTGTGGCTAATAGCCACTGATGGACCTCTGCTTTTCATTTCCAAGGCAGGAGGTCCTGTGTTCTCTATAAAGTTGCTGTAAACTTTCACAGGAAAAAAATTGAAACCAAAAGTTACTGTGATCAAGCTGTTCATTTGCATGTGAGCTGAGCCCCTCACTGCATCATCTCAATAGTTTGCTCCAGTTTAAACCTGATGAGGTGTCAAGCAAGTTTGCACTTGCACAGTAGCCACTTCAACAGGTTTTCCCGCATAAGTTGCATGCTACAAGCCTGTTGAGAGCCAGTTTAGTGGCGTGGTTAAGAGCAGCAGACTCTAATCTGGAGAACTGGGTTTAATCTCCACTCCTCCACATGCAGCCTGCTGGGTGGCCTTGGGTCAGTCACAGCTCTCTCAGAGCTTTTCTCTCAAGAGCAGTTCTCTCAGAGATCTCTCAGCCCCACCTAGCTCACAGGGTGTCTGTTATGGGGAGAGGACTCCAAGTGAACAGCAGAGTATAAATCCACCTCTTCTTCTTCTTCTCCTCCTCCTCCTCCTCCTCCTCCTTCCCTTAATGCTAAGCATCAGAATAAGGAGGCAGCATGGTTTCAAACAGGAGCATACTTTAATAAGTCAGGGTCTTTCTCTGTGTGGAGCTGTAATGGCAGATTTGTGGCATCCTTTCTCCCTGTTCCTGGGCACAAGAAGTCCTGGAGTGGACTAGGGCAATTTAAAACATTGCCCCAAATTAAAGGGACAGAGTAACAAATGCCACACTGCCTCAATACATATGTACTTTGTAATGCATGTTGCAGCTGATGTTAGCTTTTGTGCTTGCATAGCCAGCAAACCACGATTTCAGATACAAAAGCCCTCAGAATCACATGCAGATCATTAAAGTGATCTTCTTTTTTCAGCACATATTATCACTTCTTTGTGCCTATGCAGTCCAGATGCATCATTAAATGGCCCAAAGTGGATGTGGATAAAAAACTATAATTTCCATGAAGCAGAGTGAGAATATGCATAAATTACAGCAGACACACACAATGGGTTAGATCCAGCCAGCTTTTTCACTCAACATCAACAAATCCTCCTCCGCACTACACCCCCCCCCGACCCTATATAGCTTTTGCCCATGCAGGTCTCATGATCCCCACAGTAGCTTTCATGATGGGCAAAAAGGACCCCCCCTCCCTTTTTCAGTTGGTTGGCTCAAACACAGTTTGCCTAACTTTACTATTAACACTGGGTCACACATGTGAGGTGAGACACAAATCCAGAAATAGCACAAGCCATGTAGACCCACAATACAGTAATGCACTTGTTTAAGGAACCAACTTTGATAAAAGGTTTCCAAGTGGTCTCCAGAACATAGGTCCTAAAACAGTTACAACATTTAAACAGCACTGGTACAACAACCAGAACCGATATAGAACCAGCACAAGCACTCCGAAATACAACAGCACCACCCACTGGTAGGGATGGTTATGTAACCGTCACAAGACCTTTGCTATTAGTCAAACAAGTTTCAGCAATAAGAATTTGGTTAACATGTGGAGGGTGAAAAAAGCTGCCATTCCCCATGAGGCAGGGCAAGATAATGTATGAGTGGAAATAGATTCAGATGGTCAGTCTGCCTTCGCTGTTGTGGTCCTAAAGAATATAGTGAGCAGCTGTGAGGGAGGCAGTGATAATGATGGTTGGATATTAGGGTGGCTGGATGGGGTAGCAGGAAAGCAGTATGGGATTGTAGATGCATAACTGGCTTCTTTGCACAAATCTGAAACATTCAAACACAGGTGACCTACCTTGAAACTTACCTATAAGGTAAATGCTAGTCTACCCCTGCAAGGACAGCACAATCCCAGCATCTATCCTTACTGTTTCCTTAACACAGGGGAAAGCCTGAAGAACATACTAATTTACTTTTACTGCTTATGTAGCAGACCTAAGTGCATGGCAAATGGCCTTGTCACTTTTAAGAACCACATTAATGTTTGATACTTAGCTGACCTTTTAATAGTCCAGCAGCATCCAATTAGTAGAGGAAGTGCTATTTTTCTAAAGTTAAGCTGATCACGTATTGTGCAGAAGGTTATTCCAAATGCCAAAAATGCTAACTGATGTTAAGTTCTGGCATTGGTAATATGTTGATTATGCTTATTTTCCTAATTTGCCAATTAAGCACCACTATCATAACGGGAGGGGGGTCACTGTTGCAAAATAAAATATTAAACTGCAGTATAAAATGCATTTTTAATATTTAAAGGTAAGAACCTATTGCAATGCCAACTTACGTCTTATGTTCATTTCTAACATATGAATTAATTAACTTATAATTAGGAAGATGCAAATTGGCTGCTGCCCTCTACACCAGTAGTGCCAAATCAGAAATGGGAGGAATCACATGGAGGATGTGGGTGCCGGCATTGCAAGGATTAGTTTTGCTCAGGGGTTGAAGTTTTTGTCAATCAGAATGGGTCCAACACCACATTTCTGTCCAGTACAAAATTGTACCAGGGCCCCCCTGCCTTCTACCGCATAGCTGATCATATTCTAGAACAGGGCTGGGGCCCATGAGCCATTCTTCACTAGTGGACAGTTCCAGACAAGGATCCTTTAAGCAAAATAAAGCTTTATTGGAATCACTTACACAGCCTAGGCTAACCTCATTTACAGTCTGCACTCACTCATAGGTTAGGTTGGTCAGACCTAATGATGTACACAGGATGCCAGCTCCTTCCTTTGTAGGGCTGAAGACATCACAGTATTTCTGGTCTTTCTTTGCACTTTCATCACCTCTTTAATCCTTCTCCTTTAAGCCTCCACTATGGGGGTGCATCCAGTTCCTACTCAGTACCAGAAATTCCTTGTCGACGTCTTTGTTGATCTTTGCCAGGCTCATTGGCTCTCTCTGTCTCTGCAGTTTTCTCCTTATCTTGCTATGCTGGCTATGCAGGTGAAGTGAAAGAGGCCAGCTGCACAAAAAGTTCAAGCAGATCACATGTGTCCTTCTGGAGTGAAACAAGCTGTTCTAGAGCCATATGTGGGGTCCTTGATCTTTGGCAACAGCCTCTGAGCTTTACCATTTTCACTGTCTGTATGTTATTGCTTCTTTGACCTTGTAGAAGCTCCAGCTGCAGAACTCCTTAGCTGGGAACCAATGCTTTTAGATTCATTGCTTGCTTTGTCCACTTGCTTTGCCTGCACACGCGAACTATACTCCTTGGCCTCAGCTTGTTAAGGGGGTGTTTGGTTTTAGTATAATTTAGGAGGCCCTAGTGTTCCTGGGCATTCCTGACACAAGCAGTACACATGTCTTTATTTCTGATTCACCAATAAACAGTTTTCTTCTGATGAAGCCCTGTATTGTGTGACCTGACTAACGAGCCTGACAGACAGGGCCTCACAGATACTCGGACTATGCCATTGAATTATTGCCAGGGAAGAAATTGCCTAAGGGGAAACTGTATGCGATGAGCCCAAGTGAAAAGGAGGAGCTATGTAAGTTCATTGATAAAAACCTAGCTAGAGGTTTCATTCAACCCTCATCCTCCTCATTCATCGGCCCTGTGTTGCTCCGCAAGAAGAAAGATAGGAGGTTGAGACTGTGAACAGAGTACAGGGGCTTGAATGTGGTGTCCACTAATAACGCCTACCCTACCCCCGATAAAGGACCTCTTAGCCGAGGTTGCCAAGGGGAAAATTTATTCCAAGCTCCACCTCTGTGATGCCTATTTCCAGGTCCAGATAAAGGAGGGGGGTGAACACAAAACAGCGTTTAATACCCCGTTGGGTCAGTTTGAATACCAGGTGATGCCCTTCAGGCTCCAGGGGGCTCCTGAGGTCTTCATGAACCTGATCAATGAAGTGTTGCACAAACACCTGTTCAAGGGCATTCTTGTTTATCTAGATGATATCTTGATTTATTCCCCCGATAAAGCTTCCCTTGTGACTTTGGTGCGGAAAGTCTTGCAAACATTGCACAAGCACAAACTCTTTGCTAAGCTATCAAAATGTGAATTCCATTGCATAGAAATAGACTTTTTTAGGCTACCATATCTCCCCTCTGGGCTTGGAGATGTTCCCAGAAAAAGTTCAGGATGTGGTGGGGTGGGAACCCCCTTGGACCCGGACACAGATCCAAGCGTTCTTAGGGTATGCCAATTTTTACAGAGCATTCTCACGAACTTTGCCCAGGTAAGCCTGCCGCTCACGGATCTCTTAAAGATGAAGGGGAAAGGTCCTGAGAGTACATGGCCCAGTGCTAAGCTAACGTGGACAAACAAATGCCAGGAGGCGTTCGACCACTTAAAGGCTCTATTCACATCTGAACCTGTACTAGCGCACCCAAATGAACTCAAAAAAATTATCATCCAAGTGGATGCGTCAGACATCATTATGGGTGGCACCATCTTGCAGGAGGGGGAGGATGGGAAAATGCACCCTCTTGCGTATGTCTCCTGGAAGTTGACTGATACTGAGTATAATTGGTCAATTTGGGACAAGGAGGCAGGGGCAATTAAGTTAGTGCTCTCCACATGGCGGCACTGGCTGGAGGGGACCAGGGTGCTGTTTGAAGTGAGAACGGACCTTAAAAACCTCAAGGTACTCAGAATGCCCCAAAATCTCAATGCTAAACAGTTCAGATGGGCAGATTTCTTCTCTAAGTTCAATTTCACTCTCCACCATTTCCCAGGCAAAGCTAATTCCTTGGCAGACACATTGTCCCACCTCCCACAGCATGACAGCCGCAGGGAAGAGGTACTTGACTCGATGTTCACAACCTCCCAGTTGGGAGGGGCTGTCCTAACTCGCAGCCAAACGACAGCCCAGCCCCTAAAGGACGCTGAATCATGGGAATTGAAGTTCGCCTCCGCTCTCTCTGACAGTGATCGGCTGGAACTACAAAAAGAGGGGGAGGTTGAAGAGCAGGCCATAAACTGTTTATGCCTTCGGCTTTGCAAGGTGAAATCGTGTTAACGGTACATGGCACCAAATTGGCAGGGTTGTGAAATCCCTGCATTTACTACAACGCCAATTCTGGTGGCCGGGGATGAGGAAAGATCTCTTCCTGTTTGTCCAGTCATACCAAACCTGCATCACGGGCAAGCCGAGGCCAGGGAAACCACCTGGGCTCCTACAACCCCTACCTAAGCCTGGTAGACCATGGGAAGTCATCTCAATGGACTTTATCACGGACTTGCCCCCAAGTCGGGGAAAGACTGTTATCTGGATCATAGTGGATCTGTTTTCAAAGCAGGCTCACTTCATACTGTTTAAGTCCCTGCCAACTGCTCATTTACTGGCCAAAGCGTTTATTCAGCAGGTGTTTCAACTGCATACGCTACCCCAGAAGATAATTTCCAACTGGGGCTCACAATTTGTTTCCAAGTTTTGGGGTGAACTGATGCGTCTCATGGGAGTGGAATGGGGTTTGAGCAGTGCTTATCACCCTGAGACTGACGACCAGATGTAACATGTCAATCAAACCCTTGAACAGTACTTCCGCTGTTTCACTAACTTTCAGCAAGATGACTGGGAGGGACTCCTCCCCCTCATGGAGTTTTGTTACAATAACGCATGCCATTTCTCCACTGGGGTCTCCCCATTTATGGTGGCTTATGCTTATGAGGCCTGTTCCTGTCCGATGCGGCCCTGCCGGAGGGGGAGGTGGGGGACTGGTGTAAACGGTTGCAGGCCACCTGGCCACTTCTGTGCAAAACATTAGATGGGACTAAACAAGCCTACAAAATTCAGGCTGACAAGAAACACACCATGGGCTGGGACAGCTAGCCTGGAGACTCAGTGTGTGTGTGTCTACCAAGAACATTAAGGGGCTCCAGCCTAGTCGAAAGCTAGGTTGGAAATTTGTGGGTCCTTTCCCAGTGAAACGGAAAATAAATGAAGTGACTGTTGAACTTGATTTGCCAAAAACTTTGAGACATTTGCATCCTGTTTTCCATTTCAGATTACTTCGCCGGGACCCTGGGCCTAATACTTGGCAGCCTCAGTGTGCACAGCCGCTACCCCCCAATGGTGCAAGGTGAACCGCATTATGAAGTTGCTGACATTTTGGACTCTAAGCTTAAATGAAACAAGTTGTTCTACTTAGTTGAGTGGGTGGACTTTGGGCCACAGCACAGAGAGTAGATGGAGGTGGATCACATCAGGGCCGCCTGCCTTCTTCATCATTTCCATCTTCACTACCCCAACAAACCCGGGGGGTGCTTGGGAGGGCAGGATGTCAGGTAGCCCTGTCATGATTATGGAATGTGGAGGGGGTACTCTTTGTCCACTAGCCTCTGAGTGTTACCGTTTTCACTGCCTATATGTTATCGCTTCTTTGACCTTGTAGAAGCTCCAGCTGCAGAACTCCTAAGCTGGGAACCAACGACTTTTACATTGTTTGCTTGCTTTGCCCACTTGCTTTGCCTGCATGTGCGAGCTACACTCATTGGCTTCAGCTTGTTAAGGGGGTGTTTGATTTTAGTATAATTTAGGAGGCCCTACTGTTCCCAGGCATTCCTGACACAAGCAGTACACATGTCTTTATTTCTGATTCACCAATAAACAGTTTTCTTCTGATGAAGCCCTGTGTTGTGTGACCTGACTAACAAGCCTGACACTTACTTCTAATTTTCACAAATTCTTGCATGCTTTCTCTGTTTCTAAACATCTTGGGAAATTTCAGGTTAAAGTTGTTGAATAGACAAGTGCAGTTGCAAGTTAGCTGTTCTTCTTTTGCCAAAGATTATGTTCCTGCAAACAGGTAGTCTTCCTAATTCCTAAACCTTTTTAAAATTCACCCCTTCCAGTGGACCTAGAGCCAAATTCCCGGGAAACAAGTGCCCCCCCACAACCCAGGATGGCAACTGCAAGAGCACCCGACTGCAGCAGTTGGGCCCACTGACAGCACCAGAAGGAGAAGGGGGAGCAGTGGCCTCAGACGATGGCAGCTGTGGAGCTGGGGTCAGGGTCATGGTCGGCCGACCAACCTCCTCCAGCCAACTTCCAGTGCTCAGGCATTGCAGCTCTCATTGCCTAACCAGCTCTGGCACAATGCAGGCCCCAGAGATAAGGGTTGCTGCTAATTCAATAGGGGGCACCAACCTCAGTGCCTCACCACTGGCTACGGGCCTGATGGTGAGGCTTGGGGAGGGAAGAAACATCAGCAGGATAAAATGCAGCCATTTTATCCAGGGGAACTGATCTCTATCATCTGGAGAGTAGTTGTTATTCTGGGTAAGTGCCAGCCCTCATATGGAGATTTGCAGCAGTAGTTCCCAAGGAGGAAGTGGCTGCTTTGGAGGGTGGTGCCTATGATATTATACCTGTCTGATGTCCCTCCCCTCTCAAACCCCACCTTCCCCAGGCGCCACCCTCAAGTCTCCAGGAATTTCCTAACCTGGAGTTGGAAACCCTATCTCCTTCCCAACCAACAGCCAACTTATCTTTATCTGCCTCTCTATCTTCAGTTTT
Organism: Gekko gecko; assembly: GCA_029375565.1. Classification (NCBI taxonomy): domain Eukaryota; kingdom Metazoa; phylum Chordata; class Lepidosauria; order Squamata; family Gekkonidae; genus Gekko; species Gekko gecko. Next base: position 47,012,607 of record JAPDNY010000009.1, read on the forward strand.
TCATCTCCACTTCCTCCCTCACAGCCTTTACCTAGGAAAACTACAGTTTTTCTCCTTAGTGGGGACCAAAGCAGCTTACATTATTCTCTCCTCCTTTATTCTCTCCTCCTTTCTATCTGCACAACAACCCTATGAGGTAGGTTAGGTTGAAAATATGTGACTGGTCCAAAAATCACTTAGTCAGCTTCCACAGCAGGATGGGGATCTGAACCAGGGTCTTACAGTCCCTACACTGATGCTCTAACCACTGCACCACACTGGTTTTCAAAGGGTGGCTGTTGTTGAACGGTAGCAAACAGGCAAGGAGAAGGTTGCCAATAATAGAATCAACCAACTGGCTCTCTCAAACTTGTCATTAGGGACTCTTGAGCAATGCGCTTGTAAATTCTTGGAAACTAGGAGAAGTCCCACAAGCCTTATGAAGACTAACAGGTTGATAAAGATATTGATTAGAAACAGGCTTGTCATGTAGTACTAACCTTGATTTCTTCATGCTCCAAGGGACTTATCTTCAGCTGTTAAAGAGATTTTTTTTCCCTGTTCTTACATCATAAAGAAGATTTTTGGCTTGGTCCCTTTAAGGTTGGATGCAGCAGGGTTTATGTTCCACTTGTAATTGCATGTCTTTTAATGTAATTACACACTTTGTACTTTGTTTGCACGGTACATGATAGCTTACCTTATATCACAATAAATATTTTTGCAAAGAACAGATTTTGTTTATATTCTTCAAGGTTGAACAGTAGCAACCAGCCAAGCCCAGTTGAGTCATGCAAGTCAGGTGTTATAAAGTCACTCATAGGGTCTGCCAGGCCTAGGGTTGCCAACCTCCAGGTGTGACCTGGAAACCCCCCCACAATTACAACTCTAGACAACAGAGATCTGTCCTACTGGAGAAAATGTCTGCTTTGGAGGGTGGACTCTGTGGTATTATATCCAGCTGAGGCCTCTCCCCTCCCCCAAACTCTGCCCTCCCCTAAGCTTCCACTGCAAAATCTCTAGGAATTTCTCAACCTGGAGCTGGCAAGCCTTGTAAGCCCTGGCCCCAACAATCTCTCTCTCTCAAAGGCCAAAATAAACTGGAAAGGACCCTACTCCCTTCCCTTCCATTTTACTAACAGAACCAAGCTTGGAATACTGTGGCTGCCTAGCAACAGCCACTGAGGGAACCTATTTTTTAAAGCTGCAGGCACTCCCTTTATCATTTTCAGATTTTTTTAAGCTGCCCAGGGGGAGGGATTCACATTTTTCAGCAAATCTAGGTTCCTTTTCAGGTTTGTGGAAAGATCTGTTTTTTCCATTCTCAGCTCCAGTCACTGGATTTAAGTATGCAAAGATATCACGACTTCGCTATTAGAATATAAGATACCTGATAATTCTCTCTATCTCTACTAAACATGTCAGATCTAGAAATGTGTTTACTTTATAGACTACTAGGAATAAGGCCCATTGTGGAAATAAATACAACAGGCTCTAGAAAGAGGCTCTGGGAGAGTGCCCCGGCTTTGGGCACTCAGTGACAATTTGCTGTGGCAATCTTAGCAGGGTATAATGACAGAGTCCACCATTTTCTCCAGAGGAACTGATCTTTGCTACCTGAAGAGCAGTAGTAATTTTGAGTGATCTCCAGCCCACCCCCAAGATTGGTAACAGTGGTTCCCCAGGAGGGAGTGGCTGGTTTGGAGGGTGGAGTCTATGGTATTGTACCTGTCTGAGGTCCCACCCCTCCTCAACACTCACCCTCTCCAGGTTCGACCCCTCAAATCTCCAGGAATTTCCCAACCTGGAGTTGATAACCCTATCTCCCTCCCAGCCAACCATCAACCTACCTTTAGTTTTCCATCTCCTCCCCCATCCCTCCTAGAGAGCAGTTGTAATTTTGAGTGATTTCCAGGCCCCACCTGGAGATTGGCAACAATGGTTCCCCATCAGAGAATGGCTGGATTGGAGGGTGGAGTCTATGGCATCATACCTGTCTGAGGTGCCACCCCTCTTCAAGCCTCACTCTCTCCAGGCTCCATCCCTCAAATCTCCAGGAATTGCCCACCTGGAGTTGGCAACCTGATCAGGACTGGGCCCAATGAGTTTTCTCCCAAAGGCCAACATAGGTGTGGAAAGGGCCTTTTACTGACAGAGGAGAAAGTACAGGTGCCAACTCTGATTAGGGAAATATCTGGAGATTTGGGGGGGGTGGATCCTGTGAAGGGCAGCATTTGGGGTGTGTGTGGAAGGACTCAGCAGGGTATAATGCCATAGAGTCTACCCTCCAAAGCAACCATTTTCTCCCGGGGAACTGATCTCTGTCATCTGGAGGTCAATTGTAACAGTGGGAGATCTCCAGGTTCCACCTGGAGATTGGCAACCCTAGGGGAAAGTCAGCTGCTCAGCGGGGAGTTGAAGAAAATTGTCTGATGGTTGCTGGCCCACCTCGTTAGACAGCCAGCCATGCTGAAGCTAAGCAGGAGAGAGAGCCTTTTTCCATTTATTCTGACAGGAAAGTGGCCGTTGGGGAGGGGGTTATGGGTAGGGGAGGAGGTTATGGGTAGGGGAGGAGGTTATGCTGAAAGTCCTTTGTTTTTTTACTCACAGAACCAACCAACAGCCACTGAGGGGACAGTCGCTCACAGGAGTCAAGAGAACTGTCTTCCTCAGGAGAGAGAGCTGTCTGCCAGGGGGAGTGGGTGGGGAAGAGGAACAGACCCAGCACCCGGCCAATGGCATGCGAGTACTCTTGAGTGGTGGCTGATGGGCCAATGGCTGAGGGAGGGCATTTTATAGCCAATGGGAGCGCATGGAATCTTATGAAACTAAAAGATAAATATTATAAGGAGAGATTAGCAACCCACTATAGCAGGCATCAGTGAAGACAGCAAGTTCTTTTAAGTGTTAACACACTAATGTACAATAAGATACATGAGAAGAAAGATAATTAGTATTTTACTATTTTGCCAGTGAGATAAGTGCTATCTGCCCTGTTAGCAGCAATTCCAAGTCCACTCTCCTTATTAGAGATCATAAGGCTAGTTCAAAGGAGCCTTACTGATTACAATTACATTCAGAATTAGCTGATAATAACCCTGTGCTAAATAAATCACATAGCATGGGTTCCTTGTTGGACAATCAATTACATTTTAAATGAATCCCTATTAAAATCAAGACTTTTTTAAAAAAAATCATAGTTTTTGTAATTGTAAAGTATTGCTGCACAGTCTTGAAAGGTCAGACAGTACAATGGACATATTCAGCAAGCAGATTCTAAGTCATAATCCACAGAGTTTAGGCATGGTTAAACCTATTTAAATCAATCAGTTTAAACTCATCCACTTCTGTGGTGGATGGTGGCCATTAGGTACAAACATTAAAATTATAATTTTAGTTGGTAGTTGGGTTACAGAATACTTTCTCTCAGTACAATAAATATGTTATTTATCTAGCACAAAACAACCAAGTTGGCCTTGGAAGTTTTGGTGGCTGATCTCCATTTGCAGGTGGGCAGGGTCAACACCTGTCTGTTCATATACTTGCTCTTACAATATCCTTTTATATGATTGATCATTTTATTCCACTGGACAAAAAGGAATGGAGTGAGAATCAGGGGGTTAGCACTTCAGGGCATGTATGTCCTTCCTATCTGACCACACACAGAAATTTGTGGTAGGTAAGGTTACACCTGCTTCATGAGAGTTATCCTGTGGATTTCCCCAGGACTGTTTCAATGTTTGATTTTCAGTTACTATGAATGACACTGTCCAAAATTTTATAGTTGATTATCATTATGCAGATATCTCTTTTAATAAGCCTTCAGGAAGAGCCATCTCTGTACATCTATCATGAATGTTGTCTTCCCCTTTTAGTCTCACTTGATCTAGCCACACTTGTCCATGTCACTGAATTACTGGAACACACTCTGGTAGTAGGTAACCTTGAAGACCACTTCAAAAATTTAACTCATCCAATGTAACTGTGCAGTTGTTATCAAGTTGGGTTTTTTCACATTATGCACGTTCTAAGATCATTCACTGGCTGCCTGTATTTTTCCATGTTTAATACAAGGTGGTAGTTCTTCTCTTTAAGGTCCTTCACCACTTGAGACCCACATATGTAAAAGACAGTCTCTTCTAGGGAGCCTGGAAATTTCACAGTGAATTATTCAACCGCTGAATACAGGGTGTGGCAATTAGAGATGAGCCAATCACCATGTCTGTTCAATTCGAACTACTTGAACACTTGCTGGATAGATTTGCCCCAGGTTTTTGCAAAATTTGCACATGTGAAAATTCTGTCAATCCAAAGAAAGGAAGCCATTAATGTAATTAAGGACTATCTAAATGAACACCAAATGGTAGGGTTTTTTAAAAAAATACCATTTGTTTATGACTGATTTAACTGTCTGCTCAAACAATTGCCTACTGAGCAGAGCAGTGGTGCAGCAAGGATACGGAAGGTCCCATCACAATGTGCATTCAGAAGAAGTCAGCCGTGCAGTTCTGTTAGGAAGGAATATAACTGGAGCAACTTGCCAAACAGGCACAAATGAGTCAATGAATAGATGAACACTCCATTGATAAACAGGCTGATCGATTATGGGTGAACAGAACATGAGGTGAACCTGCAGGTATTCAAACATCCCTAGTTGTTTCTTAAACAAATCTATATAGCACCAATCATCATAGGAGATTTTCCTTGCTGTCCAGTCCTGTAGATCTGTTAAAATTGCCAGTGCATGGTCTAATGGCCTTTCTGTAAAACTCAGGAAAGCACCTACCCTCTAGGGATGTGCATTTGGATATATCTGGTCTGAATATATATATTCAGTTCTCTGGATGGTAGCTGGGATTATCCAGGATACCAGGAAATGGGTCCCAAAAAAATCCCAGAACAGAAGTAATTAGGAATATCGAGAACAAGTGTTTTAAGGCTCCCAGGACTTTACCTCCCCTTGAATTTAGCTGTGTGTCTCTGTCAGTATCTTCTTTTCAGGACTAGACTTCAGTTTGCCAGGTTGATTTGGCTTAAATTTTGTGTTTTGAAATTAGTTCTATGGGTCTTGCAAAATTATGTCTTTGTGTTTGGGTTGGGTATACAGGGGATTCTCTGTTTCAAAATTGCCTTGGATTCTTGGATTATACTTTGGGTTGGATTCTCTGGTTTTACAGTTTTGGGGGCTTGCAACAGGGTTCCTATTTGGCTTGGCTCAGAGGATTCTCTGGATTAACATTGGGTTGGATTCTCAGGTTGTACATTTGTTCTGTTAGGCTTGCCACATTGTCCCATGCTTCTGCTGGGATTCCCTGTTTCTGCACTAGTTCTTTGGGTTTGTTGGTTCTGTCTGCTTTGAGAGGCTTGTGGCCAGAGGTTGCTTTGCTTGCTTTTGTGCCTTTGGGTATTCTTTGCCCTGGAGAAAGCATGGAAATCCATCCCAAAAGAAACAATGGAGGATGTCTGGGGGTACCTGGTTCAGGGCCCCACTTGAAACCTGGGTGTTATTTAAAGGACAGGCACTGGCAGCTCCTATTTGATGCAATTTGTTAAAATAAAAAAAAAGCACCTCCAGCCCTCCAGAAAGATTCCCCATAGGGAATAATGGAACCAAATAATATCAGAATCCTCTAAAAAAAAACCTGGATCTGAGTACAAACCAGTATTTGGAACCTGGATCACTGGAAATACTGATATTTTTCAGCTTCCTGATATTCAGATCTGGAAAATACCTTTTATTTTTTTAGGTGCACATACCTACTACCCTCCCAGTTCTTAGGAGACTCAAGGATGCACTTTCATTTAGGAATGTTTTCAAGCGCTAGTAGAGGCAATGATTTTTATTTTATGTTTTTATAATTTTTATTAATTTTCCACAAACAAAATTGCAAACTAAAAGGAGAGTAATGACTTGTCTTTCATTCAGTTTGAATCTCTCCCTTATGACTAACAACAATAAATTAATCTAGTAAACTAGTAATTTTGCAACCATATGAGTTAAACAATATTATCTCTTTTCACTTAAAAATTATCTAAGCAATCTACTATTGATTTCATTTGATAACATATATTCAGGAGCTCTTACAGTAAATTTTCATATTTTCTCAGCACCTTCTTATCTTTAGCAAAGCCCTTTGCTTTATAATCATTCTTGCTCATTTAGTTTTAATACAAAATACATATCAATGCCCATTTTTTCCACTATCTTTCACTGCTTAATTTCTTTTGAATACAACACATTCCATTTGGTTACATTTTAGCAAACGTTCCCTGACCCAATCTTATAGGAAGATTCCTAAACACATTTTATACAAAAAGTTTAATTTTCTTTCTCTTTGTCTGATATCTTCTTCTCAATAAAATCTTATCTCTGTGTCTTTTTCCTTTGAAGACTGCATAGGTTAGCTTTGGTTAACAGTATGTAGCTTAAGTTGGTATTTGCGTGCCTATGTTCTACCTTCTCTTTTCTCTGAGGTGGCTTTTGCTTCCAGAGTTTGGTTGTTTCTGTGATTATCATTATCTTTGGTTCTGTAGCACCCACTTCCATAAGTGGTTTGACTTCCTTTCTTATTGGGTTTGTGTTTTTATATCTTCCTCTGGATTGAGGAAAAATTCTCTTGCTTGCAGTTTTTTTCTGTGTCTGTGAAAGTTTGGTGCAAAAATTTATCTGTGTTGTTTGTAAATTCCATTGAAATAGTTAAGCTTTTATTATATAGTTCAGCACAAGTTTCTTAGATTGCTAACTTAATGAAATCCACAATCGTGCATTTCAGTTCATGCCATGGGTGCTGGGTCAGCTTAACATCAGCCAAGTTGTCTGAGCTGACAACATTTAGCCTATTATTTGCTTGAGGATCCATTTTATTACACAGTCTCTATAGTCTCAGTGTAGCTAAAATCAAAGTGCTTTGTTCTATCAACAGTCTAGGAGACAAACCACATTGCAAAATACATAGCTGTAGCAGACATAATAACAACCGAGATTCTTTCCACCAAAGTCAGGTGATTGTTATTATCCAATGTCTCCTGAGCCCAAAAGACTTCCAAAAAAAAGATGATGTTACAGGAAGTCATTTCCATATAAGGAAGCTCCATTTAAATGTCCCTGTTTTTTCTTCTCTTTTGAATAAAAATCAAAGACTTATGCAGTTTATATTTCCCATAGCAAGTGATAGAATGCTCAGATAACAATGTTTGTATGCTTTTTGTTGCCCCTTATGGTTCTTTAAATGTGTTTGTATCCACAACTTTTGCTAGCTGTTTACACCAAGGAGGGGGGGAAACATTCCTCTTTTCCTCTTCTTTATAGATGCTAAAAGGGGGCTTAGTCAAAGGGTCTCTGGATTCTTTAATGTTGCTTTTTACCAGTACTCACAATTTCTTCATCGATGGAGGAGATGAGACTTTGGACTCTTTGTTGGGTGTCCACAGCTTATGCAGACATGGGGAACCATGTCTGCGTAACTCCATTTTTCTGCTTCAGGACAATCCTGAGCTTGAACCTGCTCGCTGCCACTTGCGGGGTGCTCAGATCACATCCCCTGCTCCCAACCTCTCTCTGGGAGGTCAGATGGAACTCCAGAGCCCCAGAGTTCAGTAGAAAGACACAAAGAGTTGGGGGTGCTCAGGAGCAAGTCTGAGCACCCACCACGTTGCTGCGCCACAACCCGGAACTGATTTTTATTTTAGTTGAAGTGTTTTGGTGTTCAGGGATGTGGTTTGGCTTTTTTCTTATACTATTGTTTTAAATTTCATTTGTCCTTTGGGACAAAGATGAGGTAGTTTAAAGAAATAAATAAACAAATCATATATTTTAATGGTCTCAAGTTAAATTTTGTAGTGGTGTTGGATAATTAGGAATTTGTCAAATAAAAAATTGGAGCATAATTAAATGCTTCTTAAATTACATTTTTATTCTATGGGATAGATAAAACAAAAAACTCTTCTAGTGGTTAAAGTGGCAGACTAAGATCTGGGAGAGTCCCCACTTGCTTTGTTGACTATGGTGTCTCCACTTAGGTTGAAATGATGTTATAGCAGGCTCAGAACACAGCTTATGCATTGGATCTAGCCACCATTTTCACTCAAGCTCACCTAATTCCCCTTCTTACTACAGCTTTCACATCACATCACTAGCATCCATACAGATTCCACTGTAACCTTTTGATGGTCGAAGAGGACCCCCTCCAAATCAAACCCCATCTATCTACTCATGCAGTTATATAGTTCCTCATAGAGTGTGTTTACATTGCCATAATTTCCCATTCCCCTTTTGAGCCAGCCCCATGAAACAGGATGTCAAGATGACTTCAGCAGTTCTTCAGTTGCCCAGCTGCCATAGCCATTTGCTTGGAGGTGTGTCAACTTCTGACAGCATTTGATAATTGGCCACTGAAGAACTACTGTTGCTATTTGTTGGACATTGTTCAAAAATATGCAGAAATTGGTTTCAGGTTTTTAAATAGTATATATGTCCTATGTCTAGATTTGGTGTCCAAGAAATATATTAACAAAGCATGTGCACACACATTTGTGTGCAGTATACAATTATAAGTTTATCAGACTATTTGAAAACACTTGTAAGGAAAACTCTTTATTATAAAGAACTGAAGTCACAAGGGGAGAAATGGCATTGGAAACAGCTAATGTATTAAAATCTTCAGAATGAAGTGTTTCATTACAACCAATTAAGATATTTTAATATTTAAATAGAGACCATTACATGGTAAATCACTTTAGTGTTAATGTTACTAAAAAAAATACAAGTGACTAAAAATCCCATTATTTTCTTTCTAATAGCTGCTAACATTTGACTTGAGCAATCGCTGATAATAAGGTCAACTGTTTTGCAATAAATCAAGGACACTATGTTTATCAGTGATTTCATTCATGAGGAGATACAGTAACTGAGATCTTTTTATTCTACCCAAATGTATAGTCACTAAATATATTACCACATCCAGAGACTCAAACACTTTTAAGAATCAAAGATTTGTCAATGCTGTAATTTTTGTAGAAGCTGCCATTTTGTGACTGGGTCCATCCACCGAAACACCATTTCATGACTAGTAGCTCCCATGGCTCTTGAAAAACACATAAAGTCTTTTTTTTAATGGGTCCCACATACAGAGAAGCCATTTTCCCTACACCATTTCCCATGGTAGCCATTCCCCACTCCCACACTATATGAGAGGTCTTGTCCTATTTTTTTTAATTAGTAATGGATATACCAATGTACTATTATATCAATATGCCCACTGCTATCCCATAAACCATTTAAAAAAAACTGGTGACATCTGGTAGGGGGATGGCTATCACAGAGACTAGAGCAAAGACAATGGTTGCTGTGAGCATGAGACTGGTAAAATCCAGAAGTGTTTTTTGTCCAGATGACATCCAGTCCAGTGTTGCTGAGATCTGTCACAAAAGATCACATGAACATATAAAGCTGCCTTATCCTGAATCAGGCCCTTGGTTTATCAAGATCAGAATTGTCTACTCAGATGGCCAGTGGCTGTCCAATGGCTCAGATACGGCTTTCACATCAACTGTCCCCTGACCCTTCAAACTGGAAGATACCAAGGACTGAACCTAGGACCTTCTGCATGCTGAACAGATGCTCTACTACTGAATCACAGTCTTCCCCCTCCCAGCAGAGCAAGTTTGAGAAAGATCACAGAAAAGTCAAGGAAAACCTGGGTAGTATATGGAAGCACCAAGATGCTGTGGAAGAGCAGGAAAAATTCCCAGTTCACAATAGCACCAAATTGGGAACAAATCAACCATGTGATGACTGCCTCATAACAAAATTGCCTTCATAAATTGGGAATACATAGATTTCCATAGCCCCACCTTGTCCTCTTGGGCTAATAAATATATTTCAGGTAAGAAACTAGCATGTGACCTAAAATACAAAGTGCCCAAGAGTTTATCCATTTAAAAATCCAAAGAAGGACCTGCTTGCTTGCTTGTTTGCTTATTCATTCATTCATTCATTCATTCATTCATTCATTCATCTGAATGAAAGTTGGTGTTGAAGCTATTCTATAGCTAGTAATCCCAATCTGCATTTGCTGCACATTCTTCCTGACTGTCTCAGGTCCTGTCATAAATCCTTCTGTAGTTGATCTGAATGGTAAATGTTATCCAACCTGGCCACCATGAAATGCTAATAAGATAATGATAATTACCCAAAAGCTGTTGTTCTATCCTTAGATGTAGAATTTAATTCATATAAACAAATCTGGTGGTTCTAGGAGATGTAAGCAAGTCTAAGGATCTGTTCACACACATACATTCAACGGGGCCCTGATACATCCATGTGAGCTCTTTGCAAGAATTCAATTCACTTCAGTGCTGGAAAGTGCTAAGCACACACATACATACTCTACATGTTGTGAAATTTTTTGTAGCACCAAAATATACTCTATGAGCATATCCCATTGCTGGCTCTGGGTTAATGTTCCTTTTGCCCATGTACAAATAAGTAAACTGAACCAAGAGTCTTATTTTAGCTTCCTTTGGTAATAACTAGCTTGAAATGGACAACCTTCTCCTGCACATATGCCTGTGAAAACCCAAGGGAAGTGGGTCTTGTTTTTATTGTGTATTTGCCTGTGGGTGGGTGTGGCTAGAGGTGACCGAGCAGGCATACATTTCAGCTGTGTGAGAACTGCAAGGCTTCACACCCTTGTCTGTTGAGCTCACAGAATATAACCTATCCATCGGCAATAGAAATGATGACAATGAATATGAGGTAGCTCATCTTTCTTTTTGCTTTGCTACCGAGGTGCGGGGTGGGAATCAAAATTATCCCTATGGGATAAGGGAGAACTTCATAAGTATGACATGTCACTCGTTACCATCAGGAAATATTGAAGGCTTGACTCCAGGATGAGGAGCATTAAAAAGCAACATCAACATTGCTGACTGGTAATCTACTTGAAGACAAATTCAGCCTGGATGCAAACAGAAGTACAATGTATTTCAGCTTGTAGTGGTAGAAGAGTTCGTGATCCAACATAAACATATGTCTTTTGTCACCCAGTCCTGCTGAACTTTTCTCTCCCTTATACAGATATCTTGAGGGGATGCATGGTATGGGAAAGTACAATTTTTCTCTCACCTGAAATACAACCTATGCAAGAGAAGGAAGGCAGAGTATAAATAGCAAATTGTTCTCTTGCATACCTGTTTGCAATACGGTAGCTCACTTCTAGGTCTCAGCTTCAATGTTGCAAATATCACAGCAGCAATGTTGCAAATATCACAGCAAATTAAGAAGTATCCAAAACTTGGCAATGTCAAAAAACTCAATCCTAACTGCCATTTAGCCATGGCCCTGTACTTACCTGGGGCTGACTTTGCAGCTGCATGGTAAGGGGTAGAACTGTAGGCAGGTTTAGGCACCCACATGGCTCCCAAGGTCATGAGTGCACCATTGCATCGGCCAGTGGGTGCCTGAGGCATCCTCCCTTTCCTGTAGCCTATAGCTGTCTGCCCCATCTGCGAGGGTGGGCAGTTCTTGGTGGAGTCCCCAGGTCTGGGGGCTGCTCCAGACCACCCCCTCTCCCTTTAAAGGTCTACATGGCCATCAGGAACTCACCATTCCATTTTCAGCCATTTTAGGAAGCTCCCAACAATCAGCTGTTTGGTGGCCACATGTAGCGTGTTGCAGACCAGGTTCTTCAGGCTCAGTAGAGGCTCAATGCAAGGACCAGCTGAGCCACGGCTATTTAAAGTCCCCACCAATTGGCTGCTTTGCAGTGGAGGAAGCTTCTGCTTTTAAAGTGCCAGGAGCCATTTGGGACTAACTGCATAGAGCATGGAGCGGGGCAGCCCATCTTTGCCATGGGAATTTTAAAACCGCATGCTTTCAGAAGGGAGCTACCTGAAGTTGGTGAAGCAGGAGGGCACAGAGCTCCAGTAGCCTTGCTGCTGGTAATAGAACAATCTGCCCAGTCCAGGGGTATTCGTTTGCTGGGGTGGCCGGATATTGGGGGGCCTCTTTTTTCAGGGGCATGTGGCAACAGGCTTGGCCAGCACTTATCACTGTGGTTACAGATTGAGGACTCCCCACCTTGGGGTTCTCCTTGACCTTCCCTGTGCCACATGGCTGCTAGTTCAGGTGGCCAGAAAGGGCAGGCATCTATTTAAGAGTAATATCAATAATGATAAACAACAACAAAAGCTCCACCTTAATTCCATATATCCAGCTTTGGTAGCAACACCTTGTTCAGTTAGGGGTCTTTAATGCTTCCATTAGTTAAATTAATTTGTTTCAGCAATACATAGATTGAGTTTATAATTCTGCTAGTAATTCTTTGAATAATAACTATTTAATTACCAATTAGTAGTTAAACTGTATAGTTGTTTGTGATAAGTACGAGACAACACACCGGAGGTAAGTTCAAAAGTGATTTCAGCTTTATTTCAGCTCCAAGTTAGACCAGCTAAGGACTAGAACAGCTAGACAAGTAAACAGTCCAAAACAGCGGTTTATATACAATCCTGGCTGAAGTAGCCACACCCACAATAACATCAATATCCAATAATAGTTATGCATAACAGCCAATCATATCTCACAGATAATGTCCAATCATATTTCATGTCAATAGCCAATCAAAGACGTTCCCTCCATAAGCCCTTTGATTGGGCAATACAAGACAGTTTCTGAATCCGCATAATGAGCACCTGCTCAACTTATGCTAGCCTTATGTCTCTGAAGACATAACAACAACTCCCCCCTTAGATGGAACACACTCGTAATCAGACAAGTGGGGAGGGGCCCTTCTGCTTCGCTGTGACCGCCTTAACTCTGGGGCTACAGATGGTTCAGGGTCTGCAATAGGCTCAGCGCCAGGCACTGCTGGGCTGACAGGCTCGCCAGGGTCTGAGAGTCCAGGGTTCTGCCCTGACTCAGGTTCTTGCCGAGAACCAGCAGCACTCACCTCAACCGGAGGCAAGTGGGACTGCTCCCTGGGCCCATATGAATCTCCGGCTTCTTGCTCCTGTTCCGCAGGAGCCCACCGTTGCCGGAGCTGATCTATGTGGCGGCGTATCTTTTGGCCGTCAGATAGCCTCACCACATACATCCTGGACCCTAGACGGTGGGTGACTTCGGCGGGAAGCCACCGGTGCCCCTCAGAGTAGTTTCGGGCAAAGACCCAGTCCCTGGGCTGAAACTCTCTGGATGGCGTGGGCGGTTCGGCCCGTACAGCTCTGCTGCCATCCAGGTCCGGGTGCAGGCGGTCGAGGAGGGTTGACAGCTTCCTCCCCATGAGCAGCTCGGCCGGGCTTTTCCCTGTGGCAGAGCTCAGTGTGACATGCTGCCACAGGAGAAAATCGGCTACACGATGGTCCCAGTCCTCGCCAGGCAGTCGGGCGAGGGTCTCCTTTGCTGTCCGAACCATCCGCTCTGCCTGGCCATTAGAAGCGGGATGGAACGGGGCTGTGGTGATGTGCCGGATGCCGTAGCCCTCTAGGAAGCCGGCGAACTCCCTAGAGGTCAGTTGAGGCCCGTTGTCACTGACAAGCATTTCAGGTAGCCCATGGGTGGCAAAAAGTTGGCGCGAAGCCTTTATTAGGTTTGCCGATGTTGTGGACCTCATGGGAACTACCTCCAGCCACTTCGAATAAGAGTCCACAACCACCAGGAGCATTTGGCTGTTGATTGGCCCTGCAAAGTCAAAGTGCAGCCTTGACCAAGGCTTTTCAGCTCTGTCCATGGGTGCTGGTGGTGTGTGCGGAGGGTCAGGCCGTGACTGCTGGCAGCGCACGCAGCCTCGAACTTTCTCTTTGATGTTTGCATCGAGCCCAGGCCACCATAAGTACCCCCTCGCCAGGGCCTTCATGCGAACAATCCCTGGGTGCCCGGCATGCAGGGACTCAAGAACCCTTTCTCTTAGTTTGGGGGGAATCACGACTCTATTCCCCCATAATAAACAACCCTTAGCAATGGACAGTTCAGACCTTCTGTCCCAGTACGCCTTGAACTCAGGCTCTGAACAGACACTCGGCCACCCCCTCCACACCCAGTTTAAAACACGAGATAGTATTAAGTCCTTCTGGGTGAACGCGGCAATGTCCTCGGACCGAAGTGGAGACTGTGACAGCTCATCCAAGGCGCAGATGTCCGCTGTAGGAGCCGGATCGAAACCAGTCTCAGGCAGAGGACAGCGGCTCAGGGCATCAGCGTGCGCGATACATTTTCCAGGTCTGTGTTCCAAGTCGTATTCGTACACCGCCAGGAACAGGGCCCATCTCAGCATTCTGGGCGACAGTATGTTGGGCGTGGGGCAGTCAGGGGCAAAGATTCCCAGTAGCGGCTTGTGGTCAGTCACCAGAATGAAATGGCGGCCATACAAAAAGTCATGGAATTTCTTGACTGCACTTACAAGCGCCAAACCCTCTTTGTCTATTTGCGCATAGTTTTTTTCTGCACCACTCAATGACCTTGAGTAATATGCGATCGGCGCCTCAGACCCGTCAGGCATTACATGGCTCAAAACTGCCCCAATACCGAATGGCGACGCATCAGCCGCCAAAACCAACATTTTACCCTCATCAAAATGAGTCAGCACGCTGTCAGAAGTCAGTAACGCTTTAACATTTTCAAATGCCTTTTCTTGTAGCCGTCCCCAAACCCATTTCGCGCCTTTATTTAACAATCGATGCAATGGCTCGGCTACCGAAGCTTTGTGGGGCAGAAATGAGTGGTAAAAATTGATTAGCCCTAAATAGGCTTGTAACTCCGTTTTATTTTTAGGTCTGGGTGCATTGTGTATAGCTGCTACCTTTCCAGGGGTTGGGTGTACACCTTGTTCATCAATCTTGAACCCAAGGAACTCGACACTTGAGACCCCAATCGCACATTTTTCCCGTTTTACTCGCAACCCAGCCTTATTGAAGCACTTCAGAACACTCCGGACCCTTTCAAGCAACTCTTCATCACTCTTTCCCCAATAAGCACGTCATCAAAATAGGGAATTACTCCCTTGATACCTCTGAGCAACCCCTCCATTAAACCCTGGAAGATCCCAGGTGCGACATTAACCCCGAATTGTAGGCACTTAACTTTAAACGCACCTCTATGCGTAACGATGGTTTGTCCTTCTGCAGCATTGTTATCTACAGGCAACTGTTGATATGCCTGGGCAAGGTCTAATTTTGCAAACACCTTGCCTAGGCTGGGTCGAGACAGGAAAGGAAGCCAGGTAGATGGGGAGATGGATTTAAATGCCTGGCTTCCCTGCATGACCTTCTAGCCCTGGGGCACTCAGAGCAGGTTGCAAAGGGAAACCAGGCATGTCTGCTGTGCTCCCCTTCCTTTCCTCCTGAGCCTCCTGGAGCACAGCAGACATATCCTCCTTTCCCCCTGAGCCTCCTTCCCCCCTGCCAGGCACCTGGAGAAGATCAAGCAGGGAAGGCAGGCATGTCTCCCCGCCTCTTCTTCCTTCTCCAGCCAGCCTGCCACAGCTCATAGTTTATACTGGAGGAAGTCCATCTCTCCTCCCCACACCCACCTTCAGTTGGTTTTATTTATGAATTTATTTTATTATATTTCTTGGTCTCTCACTCCTCCCAAAGGGTCTTGCTCTTGTCTATGTGTAATGGAACAGTCTGCTCTTCCCTTAATATCTGTGTGATTTAGTTTGGTCCTGTTGGGTGGAGCTCTTTTCACTTTCATTTGTATATGTTGAATGGACCGGAGAACGGGTGGCTGAGTGAGTGCTCTAGCCTGGGAACTCACAGCCAAATGAGGATGTTTCAAATGTAATCCTTCAAGCTCCTTTTTAATTGCTGGTGGGGAAATTTAGAACTTGGGGAAAGCAAACATACACAGAGGCTTTCATTTTCTTTCCCTTTCTTTCCATTTCTTTGCTCCCTTTCTTTCTCTTTCCCCCATTTCTTTCCCTTTCCCTCATTTCTTTTCTTTTCTTTTCTTTTCCTTTCCTTCCATTTCTTTCTATCCCTTTCTTTCCATTTTTTCCCTTCCTTCCTTCCTTCCTTCCTTCCTTCCTTCCTTCCTTCCTTCCTTCCTTCCTTCCTTCCTTCCCCCCTCTCTTTCAGCAAATGAGTTAGCCTATCACCAGCTGAAATAAAGGTTAACAGTCAATAAACACAAAATGTGCTGAACAAAGCTTGAGTCCAGTGGCACCTTTAAGACCAACAGAGTTTAATTCTGGGCCTAAGTTTTCATGTAAATAAATTTTGTTGGTATTAAAGGTGCCACTGAACTCAAACTTTGTTCTGTTGCACTGGAACAGATATTCTTAAGTACCACTGCTAATGAAACATTGAGCGGCTATCCTACCTTAAGCATGTGTGGACAGGAGGTGTTGGGTATACCCTAGTAAGTTGTTCAAGTAACCTTGTGAAGTCTTTTGTACAGTGTAACCCTGTTGCCTGTGTAGAAGAGCCCTCTTGAATAATTCTGGTTTGCATAGATTCAGGTGGGTAGCTGTGTTGGTCTGAAGCAATAGAACAAAGTTTGTGTCCAGTGGCACCTTTAAGACCAACAAAGTTTAATTCTGGGTATAAGCTTTTGTGTTCATGCACTCATTTTCAGATACATTGAAACAGAGTCATCAGCCATTACATGTAGGTAGCAAGTGAGGAGGATGTGGCCCATATCTATATTTATTTTTTTTATTTATTTATTTTGAGATTTATACCCCACCCTATCTGGTAGCTCAGGTAGCTATAGACCTGCAAATGTGGGAACTGTAGCCTCTATTCATAACTGGGTCACTGGTCACTTCTTCAGCCATGAAGTATCTGTACAAGAGAGCAGTGGCTCACAAAAGCTGATCCCTTGCCAAAATTTTCTTTGTGCTTATGTGCTTTTTAAGCAGTTTTTCTCCAGGTAGGCTCGCCAGCTCTGAGTTGGGAAAGCTGGAGGTTTTCTGGGTGGAGCCTGAGCAGTGGGTGTTGCCTTCTGACACACTTCTGGTGATATCAGGGGGTGTGGTATATGCAAATAAATTATGCTAATGAGTTATGCTAATGAGCTCCTGCACCTCTTTTTCTACAAAATGACCCCTGCTGTAAAGACACTGACCTTGCCATCACCATAGAATCCAATCTGCGGACTTCGTTATCTCAGTCTCCAGACATTTGACTCTTCTGGTCAGAGTAGCTGGAGAGGTGGGCTTGGCAGGACCCTGCCTTCCCCAGCAAGGTTGGGGGAGCCAGGAGGAAGGTGTGCAGGGTAGTCCAGAGCTTTGTGAAAGTGGCCAGAGGGACAATCATCTGTCATCTACACATTTTCTTCAGGCACCAATCTGTTCCAGCATTCCATTTTCTCTACCAATATACCCAACCAGATGTTTCTGAGAAATCAACACACATCACACAAAGGGTACAGCTGCCCCCAGTATCAGGGGCTAGGCACTGGGAACATATGTTGCCCATTTTGAACAGTTCCACTGGCTGCTAGACTGTTTCCAAGTTCAATTCAAGGTGCTGGTTATGACCTTCAAAGCCCTTCATGACCTGGGACTCATATATTTGAAGAACTGTCTCCTTCCATACATCCCTGTACCCCAGCTACAGTCATCAGGCAGCCATCTGTTGGCTGCCCCACCCCTTAGGGTGGCCCGTCTGGCTCTGTGGAAGGGGCTCCCTGAAGAGTTGAGGAGCTCCCTTTTGGGGGATCTTCAGGAAGTGCTACAAGACCTGCCTGTTTTTCAGGACTTTTGAGGGGGGTTAAATGGCTTGCATCTTTTAAGGGGGAGAAGGGAGAGGGATTTGGGGCATGCTGTTTTGGCTTTAACTACTGTAAGCTGCCTTTAACCAAGAAGAAAGTCAAGATATAAATGTTATAATATATAAATGTGTGTGTGTAAAGTACCATCAGATTGCAGCCAGTTTATGGTGACCACAGCAAGTGAGAAGCAGAGGTGGTTTGCCATTTTCTTCTTCTGCAGTATATTCCTTGGCAGTCTCCCTTCCAAGTGCCAACTCTGCTTATATTCCAAGATCTGATGAGACTGGGCTATACCATACTGCCTTGTTGTTGTTGTTAGCCATTCAATCATGTCCGACTCTCAGAGATTCTACGGGCCAGCTCTCAACATATTTTCCAATCTCATATTGTTTCTTTGAGTCGTTCCACCATGCTCAGGTTGGTGTCGACTTCTATAGTGTCTAGTCACCATGTTCTTTGGTGGTCTGGTTTCCTTTCACCACTAACCAATCCAAGAATAATTGCTTTTTCTAGTGAGTATGCTGCCTTACCTCCAAATAAATAAATAAAGACAGTTTCAGATGAGGAAATGCCAACATTTTTGCAAAGATTCACTCCTGTGGTTCATTTAAAGGTGTTGCTTTTAACCAATTGTCCATAAATTGGCAATTCAGATGCAAAGACTATGATGAAAGCCAAGCACTGTTATATTAATAATGTTCATAGGCATTATTTATATACACACAGCCAGAGAGGAAAAATTGATACTCTCTTTCTTAGCTAAGCATTAATGTAATAATGCCCCTGTTTTCCCTACAAGAATGTTATGTAGTGTATTCATTTTCCTTCCTGTCGCAAAGAACTACAGGAGATAAACAGTTGGGATTCTTTGCCATGCAATCAATATTCAGTACATTAAAAGCTGCACATATCTCAGGATAGATGCTGAATGTTTTAATCACTGTCACCCCTCCTTGGTGTGTATCTTGAGCATACTGTGGAGACTTTAATAAATATTTTATGGATCTCTTCAGAAGCTTATCGCTTTCACCCCTGAAATGCCCGTTGGCAAATATTTTTATTATGCTTCCCCTTTATTAAAGAAACTCATAGACATATGCACTGTGCATCTTATAAAAAGTAAGTCAAGGCCTTGTTCTTTACAATATCACGGCTGGGAGGAGCATTGTTATTTGGCCCTGATACTGTCTAGAAATGGCCCCATGGTCACTTACCTCTTATGAAATGTTGTTAAATAGTGTTCATTCTATTACCTGGTCATTCTATTACCTGGTTCATTCTATTACAGACTTCATAAATGTCATTTCTGGATTAGAGGAATGATATTCTATTATAAAGTAAAGCTCTAGAAAAACATGTTCTTGCTAGCATATTGTTTTAATATATTTATTTTTCAAACCATTTCTGTGGTTTGAAAGGGTGATTGTTTCCTTTTCATGTTATTGTGGCCTTTGATTGTGGCTGCATATCAGTTAATTTAGTATCCTCAGTTTCTCATCTTCAGAGTTTAATGCTTTTGTGCCCATCATGTTTCACCCACAGTTGCAATGCACTTTGGAGATTTGAAGCTAAATAAAGGCTAAATAAAAGATATGAGTTACTGCTATTACTGCTACTGCTACTACTGGAAAAAAGGGAAGTAGTTTTGTGAAACTTTTAAAATACGAGGATACAGATAGTTTGCATCTTATCAATGCATGTTTTGCTCACAAGCATGATAATACCACAAGCAGTTTAAAATGTCTGCAGATGTGTGAAAACTCAACTCATAAGAATACAAATACTGTGACAACATAAGAGATGTGTGATGTTTTTCATGTAAGATGTTTCATAGGATAATTAACCAAAATATCATTGTGGACTCTTCCAAATGCCTTGCCAAAGTCAAGGTATATTATGTCCACAGAATTCCCATGATCCACCAGGCTAGTATTCAAGTCAGCTGATGAAATGGTCGGGCAGGATTTGTTCTTGACAAATACATTCTGCTTTCTAACTGTTGCATGATTTTAAGTTCCTTACAAATTGGTCACCTAATCTGCTGTAGTATCTTCATTGCTATCAAAAGTCAATCTGGCCAATCCTGTAGATAAGGCAACATTTGCCCATTTCTGGTCTCATAGTACCTTACTGTAAGACTGGAAAAGAGCAAGTGTTCCAGTATTCACTGGAAGGTTCTCTGAGTCTATACTGACACCATCTCACTCAAATGGGTGGTAGAGCACAGCTCAAAAGACTATTGGATGCCATATTGAGGTGTGAGTTAATTAGAAATTAGGAGTGGAAATATAGGATTTATTTGTTTGTTGTAATTAATTTGCCATCAAGTTTTGGAGGGCTGAGTGGGATTTAGGCTTTGTTAAAAGGTTACATTTTTTCTTTTTATACAGCTGCAGTACTGTATATATTCTGGGTATAGTCTATAATAGTTGGAGTTACAAAACTGTAGTATTTTTACTATAATTGGGAAGCCACTTTAAACAACAACAATATTAGATAGGTTAATAGTGTTCTATATGAGGAACATTTAAGGTCAGGATTTATACACCTTAAGTTTTTTATGAGTTATATCTCTCAATTCATAGTCAATTTAAGTACAAGAAATGTCTCAAAAATTCAATTTTGCAACTTGGAGCACAAGAGGGCTTAATAATAAAATAAAATTCAGGAGAACTTCTAATTACTGGGCAAGAGAGCGTGTAAATATATTCTGTATCCAAGAAACACATCTTAAAAAATCAGATGGACTAGTTTTAAAAATCAGATGGACTAGTTTACCCAGCAGTTTCATGCAGCAGGAACTTCTAAATCAAAAGGAACTGCTATTTTGATATCAAAAAATGTCCCTTTTCAATGCCAGCATACCAAGATAGACCCAAAAGGGAGATTTATTTTTGTCAAAGGGATGCTAAACGGTGATCCACTAACATTAGCTTCTATTTATGCCCCTAATGCAGATCAGATTTCTTTTATTACAGATACATTACAGTTGCTGATGGATGTCAAACAAGGAGAGATTCTAATTGGTGGTGACCTTAACTATATAGTTGATCCTAACTGGGACAAAACCCACAAACTTCACTTTAAAAGGAAACAGTTAAAAAAAACAGAACTTGAAAACATTTTTAATTTCTACAACCTATGTGATGTATGGAGGACATGAAATCCTAGAATGAGACAGTACACTTCTCTCCCAGGCATGATACTTATACATGCATAGACTTTCTTTTGACATCTAAAAACTTTATTAATCATGTCTCATCAGCAGAACCAGATACATGTACAATTTCAGACCATGCCTGGGTATCATGTTCAGTAGAAAAGCAACAAAACGATGGTAAAAGCCCTAATTGGAAATTAAACAAACTATTATTACAAAATGAGGAAATATGTATAACTTTAAAATCAAAAATTAATGAATATTTCCAATTTAATACTAATTGTGAAGCTTCCCAACCAATATATGGGACGCATTTAAAGCTATTATAAGGGGACACTGATCACTTTATCTTCAACCCTAAAAAAAAACAGACAAAAAGTCATTAATGAACTTCAGACTAATATTAAAAAATTGGAAATTAAACATATAAAATTTGGAGAAAAGAAAAACCTAAAAATATTAAACCAAGAAAGGAAAAAGTTAGTTATTGGAAACATCAAAAGTAGAAAAACAATTAATGTATTAAAGCAAAAATATGTGGTTAAAACATCAAAATCTATGAAATTACATAAATATAGAATTGCTCATAAATCCTCTTCAACATTAGTCCATGCAAGAAAGGACTCAGGGGGTTCTATACAAGTGTCATCTAATAATATAAATACAGTGTTTTCTGCCTTTTACAAACAGCTATACTCTTCTACTAACCCAAGTTAAGACAATATCAAAAAATACCTTGACCCTATTGATTATCAAAACAAATTGACTAAAGAACATAGAGACCTTTTAGATCAGCCAATAATTCTTAAAGAAATCTCGAATGCTTTATCAAAAATGAAAAATAACAAAACACCAGGCAGAAATGGAATATCTGGTGAAATTTTATAAGCATTTCAAAACTGAATTAGAACAACACCTTTTAAAGGCCACTAATATGATTTTGACTTTTGGAAAGATGCCCAAATCTTGTACAGAAGCTAAGGTAATAGTGATTCCTAAACCAGGAAAGGACAAATTGCTCCCATCTTCCTACCAATCTATTTCTATCCTAAATCATGATTTCAATTTTTTTTCTACAGTATTAGCTACCCGTTTAAATTATTTAATAACCCAATACATCCACAAAGACCAAGCTGGTTTTATGCCTGGTCACATTATAATGGACCATATAAGGAAGACCATCAACATTATTGATTTTTGTAAAACCAAACACATAAATTCAACCATCCTGTTGGTTGATGCTGAAAAAGCTTTTGATATGGTAGAATCCCAGTATTTAAAGAAATTGCTCTCTTATATGAATTTTGGCCCATCTTTTATTAATGCCATCAAAGCATAGCACGGATTTCAGTTAATAACTTTAGATCCGACAATATACACTTGTTCAGAGGTACACGGCAAGGTTGCCCTTTATCTTCAATTTTATTTGCTCTTTCTTTAGAACCTTTAGCTTATGCTACAAGGGCAGACCCGGATGTTTTAGGCATAAAAGTGAATAGTGAAATCTGTAAAATGAGCCTATTTGCAGATGATGCTATCTTTTACTTAAATAATCCTAAACACTCTATTAAGGTCTTATTAAGTCTTATTGAGAATTTTAGTGTAGTTTTGGGGTTCTCTATTAATTATACTAAATCAGATTTATATCCTATAGTACTGAAAAAGGAAGAAAAACTAAAATTAACTTTGTTGTACCCCTTTAAATGGATCACACAGAACTTGAAACACCTGGGAATCAATATTCCACTGGATTTGGCTGATCTTGTAAAATCAAATTATAAACCTTTGTTCAGTACAATCAAAAATACACTACAAGAATGGCAGAAATTGAACTTCTCATTGCTGGAAAAGGTAGAGCTTTTTAAATCTATATTGCTACCTACATTTTTATTTTTATTTCAAAATTTGCCTATAGCCATTCCCCATAAGAATTTCTGTGAATGGAAATAGACTCTTATTAAATTCCTTTGGGACAATAAGAAACCCCGTATTAAATATTCTCATCTAAATAGACCATTAAAACAGGGAGGTTTGGATCTACCTTCCTTAGAGAATTATTTTATAGCAGTTCAATTAAAGGCCATCTCTTATTATGCTAACCCACATTGTGAGACATCATGGGTTGGTATTGAAGTGGAAAACCTTAATCCTGATAAACTTCACAAAGCAATTTGGAATACACCAGCTAACAGAAAAAGGGCAACTCCAACAAATATTTTTTTAAGATTAACTTTAAAACTATGGGACAAATATAGAAATGTTTTGGCCCCAGGCATTTCTCCCATAATGGCCTTTTTAGGCCAGCAATGCTTTGTGCCAGGTAGAGACAACAACCAATTCTCAGTTTTATGAGAAAACAATATATATAGACTAACAGATCTAATAATAAACGGGCAATTAGGTTCACAAACTCAATTAGAACAGAAATATAAGATTAAGCTACATTGGTTCCAATATCATCAGTTGTAATCACTGACCTCGAGCCAGACATCCTGGAAAGCGAAGTTAAATGGGCCTTAGAAAGCATTACTAACAACAAAGCTAGTGGAGGTGATGGTATCCCAGCTGAGTTATTCAAAGTCTTAAAAGAAGATGCTGTTAAAGTGCTGCACTCAATTTGCCAACAAATTTGGAAAACACTACAGTGGCCACAGGATTGGAAAAGGTCAGTTTACATTCCAATCCCAAAGAAGGGCAATGTCAAGGAATGTTCAAACTATCGCACAATTGCACTCATGTCACACGCTAGCAAGGTCATGCTCAAAATCCTACAAGCTAGGCTCCAACAGTACGTGGATAGAGAATTGCCAGAAGTACAAGCTGGGTTTCGAAGAGGTAGAGGAACTAGAAATCAAATTGCCAACATTCGCTGGATTATGGAGAAAGCAAGAGAGTACCAGAAAAACATCTACTTCTGCTTCATTGACTATGCTAAAGCCTTTGATTGTGTGGATCACAATAAATTATGACAGGTTCTTAAAGAGATGGGAGTTCCGGACCACCTCACATGTCTCCTGAGAAACCTGTATAAGGGTCAAGAAGCAACAGTTAGAACCGGATATGGAACAACTGATTGGTTTAGCATAGGAAAAGGAGTACGACAAGGATGTATATTGTCACCTTGCTTATTTAATTTATATGCAGAGTACATCATGCGAAATGCTGGCCTGGATGAATCACAAGTTGGAGTTAAGATTGCTGGGGAAAAGACCAATAACCTCAGATATGCAGACGACACCACTCTGATGGCAGAAAGTGAAGAGGACCTAAAGAGCCTCTTGCTCAGGATGAAAGAGGAGAGCGCAAAAGTGGGCTTGAAGCTCAACATCAAAAAAACTAAGATCATGGCATCTGGCCCCATCACTCCTTGGCAAATAGAAGGGGAAGTCGTAGAAGTAGTGACAGACTTCACGTTCCTAGGATCCCAGATCACTGCAGATGGTGACTGCAGCCATGAAATTAAAAGACGCCTGCTCCTTGGGAGGAAAGCGATGGCAAACCTAAACAGCATGATAAAAAGCAGAGACATCATCTTGCCAACAAAAGTCCGCATGGTCAAAGCAATGGTATTCCCTGTAGTAATGTATAGCTGCGAGAGTTGGACTATAAGGAAGGCCGAGCGCCGAAGAATAGATTCTTTTGAACTATGGTGCTGGAGAAGACTCTTGAGAGTCCCTTGGACTGCAAGGAGATCAAATCAGTCAATCCTAAAAGAAATCAACCCTGATTGTTCCTTGGAAGGCCAGATCCTGAAGCTGAAGCTCAAATACTTTGGCCACCAAATGAGAAGGGATCATTCACTGGAGAAGACCCTGATGCTGGGAAAGATTGAAGGTCAAAGAAGAAGGGGACGGCAAAGGATGAGATGGTTAGACAGTGTCATTGATGCAACGAACATGAAATTGAGCAAACTTCAGTGGACAGCGGAAGATAGGAGGGCCTGGCGTAATGTGGTCCATGGGGTCGCGAAGAGTCGGACTCGACTGTGCGACTGAACAACAACAACAAATCATCAGTTGAGACATATGTTCAATGAAATATCTAAGGTAGCACCTTTGGACAGACCATTAACACAATTTGAAATAACTCAAAGGGTATTATTTCAGTTATTTATAATTTACTAAATGATAAGTTTGGGAAAGAGATTGTGTGACTTACATAGACGACAAACACTGGAACAGCATTTGGAATTCTTTTTCTTTTACAAGCAATAACCTGATTATTAGATTGCAAACATTTAAAATCTACTCCAGATGGTTCTTAACACCTAACCATTTATTTTTATGTAAATTTAAAGCCAACCCAGTTTTTTGGAAGGGATGTGGTCAGAAAGGAAATTTTATCCATTGCTGGTGGGCTTGCCCTAAAATTTTTAAGTATTGGAAAATTATTCTAAGTGAAATTTATAAAATTACCGGCCATGTGATCCCAAATACTCCGGAGTCTGTTCTTCTTAGGCTGCGTTCAGACAGCCAGTCAATCCCACCATGAGCCCTCCTAAAATTTTATCCCGATTTTTTTAATCCAGCCTAGCACAACCAGACGCCCCCCCCCGTGAAATAGCCTCACCGCGCATTGTTCCCGCCGTGATTTGTCTACACGGCATCCACCGAGAATTTTTTTTTACGTTTTGTACATGCGCATAGGCAAGGCTGCGCCTCCTTGGATTCCATGCAGGAGATTCTGCATACTTCAGTTTCTGTTTTGACCCACGCTTGCAGGGATGGAAAGAATAAGTCCCGGTCCTCCCCCTTGCCATTGCCATCATGATCAATGGAGGGACTATTTTGCAAGTTAGAACAGTCCTTTCCCCCCCTCCATCTCCCATCGCGGTAACATCTTGTCCCTAAAATAAATAAGCATGAATATTACATTCCTCGTAGCGCTTATCGCTGAATGCGTTTCCTCGTTAAAGCGCACATAGGGTTTCAATTTTTAAAAAATCGCGCCCCCGTTGGCTCAGTCTGATGTCAGACCGAGCCGACAGGAGCATCGCGCACTAATGGAGTGACCAGACAGAAGAAAGTCTGCAGTTGTCACGCAGGTAAGCGAAAACCCTACATTGAAACTGCTTCTTTTTAAATCAGGATTGGAGGCGCAGCAGAACGGGATGCCTACGGGACCGGACTATTTCCCAGATGTTTCTGTCTGGTCATGCATTTTTGATCCGCAAGGGAGTTGTTCCTATGGCAGATCAAAAGATCCGTCTGAACACACCCTTAATCTCTGGCCTAATTTAACATTAACAGAATAAATGGTTGAATTGGTATCATTAATGCTTTCAGCTGCAAAGTCACTTGTGGCACATAAATGGAATCAAGTTGAAATCCCATCCCTGAGTAATTGGTACTCTAAATTATGGGATGTAATAGTAGCTGACAAGATAGCTACCCAAATGTTAGTTGCTCAGGGTGTTCTAAAGAAAAACAATTTTCATGAAAAGTGGTTTTTGTATTTTGAATATATTTCTATGCATTTGAATACGATGACAAAGTTACCACAGAGATATAGAGATACAGCTTTATACTGAATTGTTTACTCTCTTAATGGTTGTAATATTAAGATATATTTTTACTGCAGTTGTTTGAATTTTCTTCTGTACATCATGTTGATGTTTTGTTTTTGTTGTTATTTGTTGAGGTTAACTTTAAAAGTTTAATGGGGGGCGGGGCGTCGGCAGGCAAGACGGCGGACGCAGATTGATAGAGCTCTGTCCGACCGACCCTCTCCCGACCGATAAAACAAACAAGTAAGGAACAGATTTCTAACGTCTGGCATGGGAAAATCAGGAGGTCATCGCTCCAAAATCGATGCCTCTTCTTCAACACATTTTAAAACATATTTTGGCGCGGACCCCACTCGTTCTCCTAAACGCGGGAACCGAGACGCTGAATCTAACATGGCTGCCGGAAATGCTACCAACGACACAGAAATGTTGAACTCTAACGCAGCCCAGATGAAAAAAGAATTCACCGAAATGCTAAGTTCTTTTAAAACTGAAATGCTTGCTAATATCAATGATCTGCTTAAACCAATCTCAGAGCGCCTAGAAACCTTGCAATTATCTATGCAAAAAACCTCCCAAGCTGCAGACTCTGCACTTGAAACGTCTATTTCTAACCAGGAAGACATACAGGAGCTGCAAAAGCAAGAGACCTGGGCCCGCGAAAGGATTCTGGTCCTTGAACAACGCTCCCAAGAGCGCTTCCTCAAACTCAGAGGCTTCGAAGAGAAAGTGGAAGACTCAACTGATATTATCACCTTTATCACTACATGGATTACGTCAAATATACCTCTCGAGGATGACTCCACTCCAATGATTGTAAGAGCACACAGGATAGGCTTACTATCTCCAGACCAACGTCGAGGTCCACGAGACATCTTAATTGAACTACTTGACATTCGAATGAAACAGAGAATACTCCGTGAAGCAAAGGCAAAGGGCAGTTTTAAATATAACCAATCGGTCATTCAGATTTTTCCGGATGTGGCCCCTGAAGCCTTACAAATACGCCGCTCTCTAAAGCCGGTAACACAACGCCTCCAAGAAGCAAATCTAAAATACCGCTGGCTATCTACAGGATATCTACAAGTTAGACACAGAGGATCTACATACTTTGCAGACGATGCAGACTCGGGAATTGATCTTTTGAAGGCTCTCAATCTTGACGAACCCCAAGCAATGGACACCTCACAATCAAAGAAAAGAAAACGAAATATCCCGGAATCACCAAACAAGTGGCATAGAATTCCATCACGACGTCGCGTATCTCCTTGAAAGCCTGTTTAACACGCTAAGTTCTTGCTCTAAATTTGCTGCCAGATATTTCAATAATCTTTAGTCACGTTAACACTGTTTCTTTAAAAAGTTTTTACTTGTTAAGCTTTCGGTCGGGAGGGGGGAAGGACAGAGGTTTGATCTGTCACTTAGCCCTTCACAATGTTAATTGGCCTGTGGGCCATTCTATGTTTTTTTTGTGTTAGCTTTACTGACCACGAGGAGGAGCGAATTATGCTCTGTGTGGGAATTTTCCACACACAAAGGGTCAAAGGGGTTCCGGTACCATTCAGAATACAAGTGTGGTACATTTATGTTACAAAAAATGCATGGTGCAAATTCATACTGTGTACTATTAGTTATCGGGTAAAGGGAGGAGGGAGGGGAAATGGGGTGGGTGGGGTGGAATTTAGGACTTTGAATAGCATGAGTTCTGTAATGCATACAGTGCGGGTAGTACAGAAGCTTCCTTTTTTGAACACAAAGCAAATCCTATTCATACCAGTTTTTCTCAAAGTTGCATTGTTCCTAAGACCAAGTTTCTAGTTATAATACTCTTTGTAAAGTTTGTTATATATCATATTTGTTATATTACATCTATGCCATCAATTTTGGATGCCATTTGCTATAGCTGGTCAATACTTTTTTATAAATTGAACATGCGTATCAGAGTTAACAGGCTTATTTTTATTGCGCTAAATAGCAAACACCAATGGATTTAAAAATTTTATCTCTTAATTGTAGAGGATTGAATGATAGAATTAAAGCAAGACGAATTGCTACAGATTTCAAAAATATGAAAACTGACATAGCCTTATTACAGGAGACTTACATCAAAAAGGGCCCTAAAGCCATTAATTCAAACTGGTTTACAATGCAATACCTTGCCCACGGTACATCCAAGTCCCGTGGAGTAGCCATTTTATTTGCCAAAACCGTTTCCTTTATCTTTGAAGCAGAAGAAAAAGACACTGAGGGCCGCTACATTTTTATAAGAGGCACCTTATGTGGTAGCCCTGTAACACTAGCATCAATTTATGCACCAAACTCAGGCCAAATTGAATTCTTGAAATCCACTTTTAATAAGCTTCAAACATTCAAAAAAGGCCTTACCATTATTGGAGGAGACTTCAACTATGTACTACATTATCATTTAGATAAATCAGGATCTCCCAAAAAGAAAAGAGAGAATAACGCCTTTAATCCATTTCAACTTTTAATGAACAAGCTTTCCTTTAGCGATGTATGGAGATCTCAACACGGGCTTCAAAGAGACTACACATATTACTCCCCACAGCATAAAGTCTACTCTAGATTAGATTATATATTTACATCTACCGAATCACTTTCTTTTTTTAGATCCTCTGAAATTGGTTCTATCAGATGGTCGGATCACGCCCCCATAGAATGTACTTTTTCAATTGGAAACAATAACAACAACAGACAACCAGTCTGGGTATTCAACAAAAATTTATTAATTGAACCTCTAGCCAAAGACGAAATCCAGAATGAAATTAAACATTATTTTGAAATCAATCAAAAATGTGGAACTTCTAACTCCATAATATGGGAAGCTTCGAAGGCAGTAATCCGTGGCAAAGCAATAGCAATCAACGCAGCCTGTAAAAGAGAAAAAAAGAACAAGAGATTAGAACTTTTAACCCTCATCAAACAATTTGAAACTAAACATAAAGAGACTGGGAGTACTCGAATTTACCAAAGGCTGATTAACTTAAGAAAACAGCTTGAATTATTAGACTCTACCACTATATCTCAAAAAAACTTATTATTTAAACACAACTCATCCAGTAAAGGCCCAAAGAACTTGAGATTTCTATCATGGAAACTTAAGAAACAACGCTCAGACCGATGGATACACAGCATCAAGGACAACAAAGGTGCGCTACATAGCCATTCTAAAGACATCATCAAATCTTTTGAAGCATTCTACTCATCGCTTTATGCTTCTTCCCAACCTAATGAGAAAAATATTAAGCATTTTTTAAACCACTACTTACCCTCTGTTATGCTGTCAGATGACCATCAAACTTTACTTAACGCAGATATCAGCTCAATTGAAGTACAATCAACTATCAAAACCCTCAAAAACAATAAAGCCCCTGGCCCGGATGGTTTCATCTCCGAATACTATAAATCTTTTGCAGACTCATTAGCTCAACCTTTAGCTCAAGTATTCAACGATGTCTTACAAACAGGTCAGATGCCAGATACCTGGTATAATGCAAATGTAATTTTGTTGCCTAAGAAAAACAAAGACCTGACGGACCCTAAAGCTTATCGACCGATTTCACTTCTTAATGTCGATTATAAAATCTTTACATCAGTTATGGCCAACAGACTAAAGAGCATAATCGGTGAATATGTACATAAAGACCAAACTGGTTTTATCCCGACAAGGGACATTACAGACAACATCAGAAAAACTCTCAACATAATTCACCATGGCAGATTGAAACCTATATATAACTCCTTAATATTAATGCTCGATATCGAGAAAGCCTTCGATACTTTGGAAACATCCTACCTACAACAATTGATGAAAATGATGAACTTCGGAGATAACTTTTTAAGAGCCATATCAGCTATTTATAAAAATCCTAAAGCTAATCTTCTCATCAATAATGATTCATCCTCAACTATTCATTTATTCCGTGGAACGAGACAAGGTTGCCCTCTGTCTCCCCTCCTTTTTATTTTAGCTATGGAACCACTGGCAACAGCAATACGTAACAACAATAAAATCAAAGGAATTGAGATTGGGAAAAAGGAATACAAAGTAAGTCTCTTTGCGGACGATCTTTCTATCTATATTTCTGATCCTCAAACTTCGCTGCCAGAAGTCATGAACATCCTTTCCTCATTTGGTGAAATAGCCGGACTTAAAATAAACCCTTCCAGATCTATAATTTATCCTATACAAATCTCCAATTCAACAACATTGCATATCCAAACAAAATACCCATTTCAATGGGTTACAAAATATCAACTTTATCTGGGTATTAAACTACCATTACGTATGACAGATCTACTTAAATTTAATCATATTCAAACCAATAATGAGATTTGTGAACAAATGAAAAAATGGGACGGCAAGCAATTATCATGGCTAAACCGAATCCATACTTTTAGATCCTTTATTTTTCCCAAGCTACTATTTTGTTTTAGAGCCTTGCCACTTTCCATACCAAATACATTAATAGCTAAATGGCAAAACAATGCTAATAAATTTATATGGAACTACAAAAAGCCACGAATCAAACACTCCACAGCAAGAAGACCACTCACCAAAGGAGGAACGGCAATCCCGGATCTTCAATTATACTATAATGCAGTCCATTTAGCTAATCTTTTGAGACAATATCACGACCAAGACAATTTGGATTGGCATTGCATGGAAGAAACCACACTTAAACCTCATAGTTTCAAAGAAGTTTTATGGTTCGACTATCATCGTAAGTGGCTAAAAAAGTTGCATAACCCTTACCTAAAATCGACACTTAAAATATGGTACAAATTCAGGCCATTACTGACTGCATCACGTTCTACTATCAGCACCTTTACAGGCCAAAATTGGTTTCTCCCCGCTAAGGAGAAGAATACTTTCATTCAATGGCGAACTAAAGGTCTAACCAGAATAACTGATCTCATTGCTCAAGGAAAACTTCTACCTAAACTAACCTTGGACCGTAAATCTACCGCAAAATTGCCTTGGTTTGAATACCTTCAGATACAACATCTGCTAGAGGACAAAAAACTTAAACAAAACCTCAATAAACCTCTTACCAATTTTGAAATATTAATGAAAAACAAAACCCAGAAAAAAGGCCTAATTTCCAAAATATACAAATTACTAATAGAATCAAAATGCAAACTGACACCAAGCTACCAGCTAGCATGGCAAAGAGATATTCCACAACTAAATTTAAATGACCAATGGGACATAATATGGAAAACCCATGCCAAAATTTCAAATTCTCTTAATATTCAAGAATCAGCACTAAAAGTTTTGCATAGAAGCTATCTAACTCCAGTACGACTTGCCCACATCTACCCAAAGACATCATCATCATGTTGGAAAAACTGCGGCCAAAAAGCGACTTTTTTCCATACTTGGTGGGATTGTCCTTATGTAAAGCAATACTGGGATCAAATTATTTTTTCTATCCATTCTTTGACAGGTCATTACTTACCTAAAGATCCAAAACTAATTCTTCTACATTTCTGGCCGAAAGACAGTCCACCTGAAAGAGACAAAAATTTGATTAACACCCTATTAATTGCAGCAAAAACATCACTTGCCAAAAAATGGAAATCCAATTCTCTCCCCAATATGCACCAATGGTTACATACAGTATGGGATTACTTTCTTCAAGAAAAAATCACTCTTTGGACAAATAAAGATAATGTGGAAAGTTATTTCAATGATCCTCTCGAAAAATGGCATCCAATTCTAGAAAAAATGAATGTTGATAGATTTACATGGGAAAATATATCTACTCCGAAGTTTAACTTGCTATTATGTGGTTAATTACTTTTTATGGGTTCCAATCTAGTTAGTATAGACTCTAATATAGGCCATTTATTGTTTCAACTTTAAATAAGTATACACTGCTATATTTAATGCTCGCACATATACGTGTGAAATAAACAATAACAAACTTCTATTGGTTAGCTTAACAAACGCTAAAGACAATGTTGATATTTTTTACTCTATAATTGTGCCACTGGCACTGTAATGCATTTTGTTTGTTTGTATGTGTTTGCTCGAAATTTTCAATAAAAAGTTATTTAAAAAAAAAAAAAACTTTAAAAGTTTAATAAAAACAAGGGGTCCAGGCCCAGGACGTACAAGAGAGAACTTAGCAGGCATCCTTGTCTCAGCCCTCCTTTTAATTGTATTTTGTCCCCCTCCCATCCCTTGACCTGCAGGGTGGCAGAGGCTCTTCGGTACAGCGTTTTGAGCCAATCTACAAAGACTGTTTGGATTCCCTTTGCCTCCAGAACTCCCCACAAGAATGTGTGGTTCATTTGATTCAAAGGCTTTGCTTTGGTCTACCTGGATGAGGTAGCCTTTCCACTGTCCCATCTCTGTCCTATAAAACAAGACTCTCAGTATCTCCAGGGACTCATTCATTTTTCTTCCTGGCACCACACTGGATTGTGAGAAATGAACCAGGTGCCACACCTTTTCAGAGAGTCTCCTGTTCAAAATCTTTGTCAGGATTCTATAATCCACGTTAGTCAGTGTAATGGGCCTCCAGTTTTTCATTAAAGTCGAGTCCCCAAATTTATACAGAAAGCTCATCTTGGCTTCGTACATAGAATCAGGTAAGAAGCTCTTTTGCAGGCATTCATTGTACATTGGGACTAGATGGCCTTCAAGTTGTTGTTTGAAAGCCTTATAAAACATATAATCCAGGCCGTCTGGTCCCAGGGATGATTTTTTTCCTCTGCCCTCCATGATGGCTCTCTCCACTTCATTTAGCTCTATAGAGCCTCTTTCTCCTGCTCTGTCCAACCCTTCTCCTCCCCATATGTATCCTTAGCTGCTTTCCCCACAAATTCAACACAGTTTCTTTTTTTCTGATCTATTTCTTTGCTTGCCATCAGCTTTTTACAGGCATCTCCAATGGTTGCCAAAATCTGTTTAGGGTGTGTTTTCAGCTCTCTTCTGTTGTCTCCCCTCAAAGCCAGGGGGGGTCTTTTCTGTTCTCTTTAAATCTTTTTGCCACTATCCTTTCTCTATGATTTGACCACTTCTTTTATTTCTCTGTTCCATTCCCCTCTTGAGCCTTCTTTGGTTGTGATAGACCCGTATTGTTGTTCTCCATTTGTTCAAAGCTTTGAGGTCTATTGCCTCTTTTCATGTGCTCTCAGGAACAAATAAAGTGACTTTTGATATTTGAACAGATCTCTGTTATGACATCATTTAGACAGGTGTAAACATTTGTTCTTCACCTCCTTTCTCATGGTTTTCTACCAGGGGGCCAAGCCTCCTTCTCTTTGATTTGGGGCCAATCTTATTTGCATTTCTATCAATAATTCCAGTTCTCTCACTAGATCTTCATCTTTCAGCAACCATGTTTGGAACCTCCATCTCTTCTTTGCCTTGTTTAAGGCTTCTCTCTCTCCCTCTGTCAAAATCATCTCTATCCGAGTGTGATCTGACCATTGTGTTATGATGTGTCTGCCTCTTTGGACTTTTAGTTGTGCCTCTGTCCAAATTCTATCAATCCTGCTGGCAAATTTTGTATGGAAAAAGGTGTATTTCAAAATCCCCCTTTTTTGTATCTCTCACAAAAAGACTTTTCTCCCCTGAGTCAGAAGAAATCTATGTCCAAAGTATGGTCCGTTGCCTTGTCTTGCAACCTCAGTCTGCTCTTCAGCCAGTTATTCAAGTTATTTCCTCTTTTGTCAAAGGCTTTTCTTTCATCGAGTCTTCCTTTACTAGTTGGGACCCCCTCATCTCAATCTGAATCCTATACTCTATTCTTGCTCTATCATCCCCCAAGATGATGTAGTTCTTTCCTTTCATGGAAACTCTCTCTTTTATTCTTATTTACAGGTCTGTAGACATTGCACACTCTAAAGTGGATTTTTTTATTCTGGTCTTGTCAATGATCCCTCGGTTCCACCTCGATGACCCTCTCTATCTCCCACCCTTTGTTGTCCCTTAAGAGTAATGCCACGCCTCCACTGCCTTCCTCATTATGGAACCAGAATGATTTCCCTTCTGTCCAGGCTCTTGTGCCACAGCTCTGTTCTTTTCATTGTTGAAATGAGTCTCTTGAAAGAAAGTCACCTGGAGGAAAGTCGCCAGTCTTACACAGTGTATTAGTTAATGATCCCGTGTGGGTGGGAAGCTGTTTCTTCAAGGAACATGGTCTGCTCACAGGAACATTCTGTTGTGGCTGTGGTGTACAAATATTACTCACATTTGTTGAAAAAATAGATCCTTCCAGTTCCCCCTCTGCAAATTGTTGTCTTCCAGACTCTGGCTACGGCACAAGTCCCTTTTCTGGTGGGAGCAAAGCACTCTTCTGCATGGCAGCAGATCCTTGGGTGCATGGAAAGTCCAAGGTTCCATCCTTTCCATCCACTCAATCACCTGAGGAGGTTGTTTTTTGAAAACGCTTCTCTGACTCTCCTCTGGTGACACATGATGCTTCACTTACTATTGAAGAAGGAACTGATGAGGACTTTTTCCTTATAAGAAATTTCTCTAGAAAATGGATTGATAAACTTTTTCCTGGCAATGATGAAGTAAGATCTTAAAACAACTAGGAAGCTGTGCTAAGTCTTCAGGCTGCAGAAAGACCACTGTATTGGTTGAAACAGATTTAATCATTCCGGAGGACGCTGTTGCGACTCTGCATGTGACTCTGTATTTTTAGTCAGCTGTTTTTCAGTTTAAAACTGTTTGTTATTACTGAAAATAACATATGCATTGTTAAAAGCACAATTTGTATTGGAACTCTGTAGCCTTTTCACAGTTCTTTCTGTCCTTTCAATTTTGACACATGATGCTTCTACAGATGAGGGAAAAACCTGCAGACCAGTATTTGATCTCTTCTTTTCCTCTTTTCCCTCTTCTGCCCTTTTTCTAACTAAGCTTGGTTGCTTTAAGAAATCTTTCGCTTGTCATTTCTGTCCCTCCTGTTTCTAACTCCCTTCTCATCTCTCTACTCTATGTGCCTAGGTATTTCTGTCCCTTTCAGATTTGGTTTCTCTCTCTGATTCAGTTTCTATCTCTGATTCGGTTTCTAAGGACTTAAACAGAACCCCATCCTCCTTCACTGTCACTTTCAGAAGTTTCTGTGTCTGTAATTCCATTGGCTACCTATCTTTCCTCTCCCTCTCCTTCTACTGCTCATAAAATCTTTAGATTACATTATCGGCTGTTTAAACAAAGGATCTGGGAGGGATTGGGAAAATGCCTCACCGGTTTTCAGGAGCAGGCCCTTGGGGCATGCCCCCTGATCCATTGACAAGTCCTAGCCATCTTTCACCATCTGCTGCTCCTTTGTTGTCTGAGGGTCTGGTTCTCCTTCCTTTAGGTCAGCCACTGCCTTTCCAGTCAGATGTATCGGGTTGCACTCATTTCCATGTTTGGGCCGAGGACAGACTGGCAGTTTGCCCCGGTAGCCAGTTGTAGCAAAAAAAACCCCGGATTAAACTATACCGGGTTTTCCCGTCCACACAGCAGGGGCCACTGCCGGAAGATACGGGACGGAGGCGCGCGGGAGCATTCAGACTGCCGCGCCGGAGGCGTGCTATATTCGCCGTTTCCCCATTAATTCAGCTGTGGGTGTATGGATGTATGTGCGCATGAGCGCTCATGCGCTCATGCGCATAAGCGCATTTTGCCAATTTTTTTTTTGCCCTGCAACGCCAGCACCACATTGGGCAGTGGAGCAGAGCGCAGCCAATCACACCACTGCTGCCTCGTGCCCAACATGGCTTCCGCCCGGCTTTTCGCCTGCGTGTTCAGACTCCCCAGAAGCGGAGAAATGCGTGACGAATGCGGGCTTTTGGATTTGCGATGGCTTTTATCAGGTGTTTTTTTAATCCGGCAGTGAAGCGCAACAGCACCGGTAGGCTACGGGTGGAGGACGCCAGGCAGATGTGCCTGTGTGAACGTTCCATTTACTCCGGTATTGAATCGTTGTCAGCCCGGGTCCCTTCCCGGGGCAAACTGCCAGTCTGTCCTCGGCCTTGGTCTCGCCTGATTGGAACAGCATCTCCTTGATCCTGGATCTCCTCAGCCTCAGGTGAGATACCATTTGCATCACCCAATCATTCCATTCTTGTGTTGTCATCATAGAATCAACATCACCCACATTAGTGGCAAAGACTGAATTTTTGCTTGCTCACCAGCTCTCTGAGCGTCCTGCAACAGCCTTATTAAATTAAGTTCAGTTCACCAATCTGGCTCCACCGCTGGATAGAGTCTCGCCTTTCTCTCCACCAAGAGTCTCTCCATTAACCCTAGGGTTGTGGATCTTGCTTCTGTTGCTTTTACTCTGTTGTAACGTTCTTCTGCTCTGGCCAATACTGGCATCACATACGATTTGGCCTTTGTCAACGTTTTCCATAAAGTTTCCTGTCTGTGCACTTTAAGGTTCACAAATGGAACCCCTGGCAAGGCTACTCTTGCCATTATGTATCCCCACAATTTTAACAAGTCTCTTACGTTTGGGTCCTCTGGCACAATAACGTGATGAATCTGACTCATGTCTGACTCATGTAAAATGGCCCCATCCTTGGAGGGCTTTTGCTCTTTAACTTTAGCTTCAGTTGCCTGGGGACTGATCTTTATCTTGAGCCCTTCTCTTGTCCCCTCTCATCCCTTGATTTCTCCAGGCTATAAGTTGACCTCTGCTGGGTGATCCACGTGATCCTCTGGAGTCTATCTGGGGCTTGGGGACATCCTCCTCCCATTCCTCACTGTCCATTTGACTGACATACTGTCAGAAAAAGGATTGCTGTCCCTTTCTGAGTCCCATCTAATCCTCTGTTCTGAACTCTGTTCTGGGTCTTCTGGAAATTGGATCTCAGTGTCTTCAGCCCCTTCCATCTCCCTCCTCAGGGCAAAAGGCCTTCACCTCCCGTATAAGTTCTTCCACTCTGTCTTTTGGGACTTGGGGAACTCACCCTTTCTGAAGTCTCAAGTTCATTTGCCCCCTTGTCTTCTCCTTGGTTAAAATAGGTTGGTGTTTGCCATCTCTCTTGGTCATGTTGCCATAATGTCAGGGCCTCTTCCATTATCTCCATTTCTACTTCACTGATGTTTCCTATCCCATCTACTACTGGGTTGCAGCTGTCAAGTTCCACTGCAGAGGTTTGGAATTCAAAACTGCCTTTCCCCCTTGTGGATGTGTTCCCCACCTTTTTTCCCCTCCTTTCTATCTTCCAGTGATTGACTGGATCCTTCACCCCACCCACCTTCATTATTCTGTGATGCGCTACCTAGTAAAATTGTTTGGTTTGAATTTCTGGAACTCTTTCTGCAGAGCTGCTTAACTAGGGTGTGAGTTTGCTTTTGGTTGCTGCAGCTCTCCTTGCAGAGCTCATTAATTTGCAAGTGTGTTTGCTTTTGTTGGTTTGTGCAGACCTGATTAGCTAGCAGCTGTGAAGTTATTTCTTGCTGGCTGCAAGCTTTTAGTTCCATTTCTGTTTGCGCAGAGCATTCCTAATGTGGTCAGTCTCCTCCTCCTGACCCACCCTTCCTTTGTTTTCTTCCACTTCCAGTTCTGCAAAGTCTGTCAGAGGGGTAACTTCCTCTGTCTGTGTAGACTGGTTATCTATCTGGGTAGGTTTAATCCCTTCCCTTTGACTTTTCTCCTTGCCTTTCTGTAAGCTCTCCTGAAGGGCTTGTTGTTCTGAAATGACTTTTCTAACAATCCTGTTCGCTGCTTATATTTTCCCTTGCCATTGCTTTAGTAAAGTGTCCTTCTGAGTTGAATCTTTTTGCAATTTAATGCTTTCTGCTTCTGCTTCTACTTCTGCTTCATTCAAAAGTTTTAAAACTTTCTGTATTTTTCCTTCTGCCTTTCTTATACCTTTATCCAACAGGTTGCACTGTTGTTCTACATTTCATTCTTCATGAATTCTCTCTAAATCTAATATTTTACTTTCTCCTGTACATTTGCTGCTTGGCAAGGTTTCAACAGGCTTTTCATTTGTGCACCTTCTCCTATGAAGGGGGTAACTATAGGGGGTGGGACTATTTCTTTTCCCTCTCATGCCTTTGTAACATTCATGCTTTTTACTGATTTTTCTTCTTTTAAAATGTTTCCTTTTCCTACCCCCTTAGCAGGGCCTCCTTTACTTGCCTTTTCTATATTGTCTTCTTCTTGTTTCTTGGTGCCTTCCATTTCTATTCCTGGGTTTTGCGTATTGTCGGTCCTTTTGTCCTTCAGTTCCCTTTCTTTTGTCTTCTTCTCCAAATGCTCACAAGGTCCTTGAGAGCTTTTCTCCTTTCCCTTCTTCCCCATTACTACTTCTTTCCAAACCTCTACTGTTCCCTTTTCTAAAATCATCCTTTGAACTAACTTCTCATACGTCTAAATCTACATTTCCCCCCAAAAAAACCTGATTTTTTTTCCAGGAACCCATGTAACATGCATCTGCTCCCTTTGGAGGCAAAAGGTAGGGTTCAGGTTAGGTTAGGGTAACGGTTAGGTTAGGTTAGGGTTAGGGTTAGGTAAGGATTAGGTTAGGGTTAAGTTAGGGAAAGGTGAGGGTTAGGTAAGGTTAGGTTAGGTTGGGTTAGGGTTAGGGTTAGCTTAGGGTGTAGGGTTAGGAGAGGTTAGGGTGAGAAGTTTGGGTTAGGCTAGGTTGGGTTAAGGTTATGTTATGGTTAGATTAGGGTTAAGTTAGGGTTAGAGTTAGGAGAGGTTAAGGTTAGATTATGTTAGGTTGGGTTAGGGGAGGGTGAGGGTTAGGGTTAGGGTT
The DNA here is from genome assembly GCA_029375565.1 of Gekko gecko. Classification (NCBI taxonomy): domain Eukaryota; kingdom Metazoa; phylum Chordata; class Lepidosauria; order Squamata; family Gekkonidae; genus Gekko; species Gekko gecko. The sequence goes on from JAPDNY010000009.1 coordinate 47,051,712, forward strand.
TGGTTAGGTTAGGGTTAGCGTTAGGGTTAGGGTAGGGTAAGATTTAGGTTAGAGTAAGGGTTAGGCTTAGGTTAGGATTATGTAAGGGTTTGGGTTAGGGTTAGGTTAGAGTTAGGGTTAGAGTCAATGCTTCCTCTAAGCTAAGGAGTCTAGTGAGCAAAAATTCTATTTTTTGAGCTACTGGCATTAAATTTGTGAGCGAGCGATTTATTTACTGCATAAACTAGTTTGCTATGGAACCATGCTTCCTGAGCTAAGACAAAAATGTGTGAGCTGGAGGCTAAAAAACTGTGAGCTACCTAACACTAACTCAGAAGGAACACTGGTTAGTTTAGTTTAGGTTAGGTTAGGTTAGAGTTAGAGTTAGGGTTTGCTTAGGGTTAGGTGAGGGTTAGGTGAGGGTTAGGTTAGGGTTAGGTTAAGGTTAGGGATGGGTTATGTTAGGGTTATTTCAGGCTTAGGGTTTAGGATTGGGATTAGGAAAGGGTTAGGGTTAAGTTAGGGTTGGGGTAGGTTTATGGCTTGGGTTAGGGGTAGGTTTATGGTTTGGGTTAGGGGTAGGGGTAGGTTGGGTTTAGGGTTAGGGTTAGGTTAGTGTTAAGGTTTGGGTTAGGGTTATGTTAGGGTTAGAGTTTGGTTTAGGTTAAAGTTAGGGTTCAGTCTAGGTAAGGGTTAGGGTTAGACTTAGGGTCAGGGTAAGGGTTAGGTTAGGAACAGGGTTAGTGTTAGTGTTATGGTTTGGTTTAGGGTTGGGTTCAGGTTAGGGTTAGTCTTATGGTTTGGGTTAGGATAGGGTTAGTGTTAGGTTGGGTTTAGGTTAGTGTTAGGTTAGGTTTAGGGTTTGGTTTAGGATTAAGTTAGAGTTAGGGTTAAGTTAGGGTTAGGTTGAGAGTTAGGTTAGGTTAGTGTTAATTTAGGTATAGAATTTGGGTTAGGGATAGGTTAGGGTTAGGTTTATGTTTGGTTAAAGTTACGATTAGGTTAGGGTTACGATTGGGGTTAGGATTAGGATTTTAGGGGTTGTGGTTAGGTTTGGGTTCAGGTTGGGGTTGGGGTTAGGTTTAGGCTTAGGCTTAAATTAGGGTTTGGGTTAGTTTAAATTAGGTTAAGGTTAAGGTTAGAGTTAGCATTTGGTTAAGTTCCATTAGGGTTAATTTGAGGGTTAGGTTAGGTTATGTTATGGTTGGGTTAGGGTTAGATTAAGTCAGGTTTGGGTTAGGGTTAGGGTGTCAGAAGTCCTAACTTAGTCAGCAAAACACCAGACCTTGTGATGCAAGCAAGGGTAGCGTTTATTAAGCTGCAATAGATAGATCACTGAAACAGGTCTCTTGTTCAGAATGACTTGGTTACAGAAAGCAAGCGGTTATACAGGGAAGGGGTTGAATGGGGACCCCCCTTCTCCAATTACATGAGTAACATGCACCTGGGAAATCGAAACTTATTAAACTAATGAATTTCCCATCACCCCATTTCTACCCACAGCTGCTACATCTATGCTAGCGATAGAGAAGCAGGCAGCCTGACTTGCCAAGGTCAGAACGTCTAGGCTGCCAGAGATAATAGTAATAAAAGCCACATTCCATTCTCACACCCGAGGTGTAAATCAGCTACTCCCCGGATTCCAACCTCCCGCTTGTCACGCCATCAAGGCGCCAATAGCCCACCGCCCTCCCTTGCACTCATAGCCCACCGCCCTCCCTTCCATCCATCATGGCAGGGCTACCTGACATGCAGCCCCCTCGAAAATAGTCCTACCCCTTTGGTTTATGGGGGTACAACTTGTGAAATGCTTTGACAAGTCGGGGGGCCAGAACATTTTCCGCCCGTACCCACTCCCTCTGCTCCGGCCCAAAGTCAATCCATTCAACCAGGTAGAACAAGCGATTGCGAGAGATCTTAGAGTCCAGAATTTGCGATACTTCATAGTGAGGTTCCCCCCCCACCAGCAGCGGAGGTGGGGTTGGCCGTTGCGGTCTCCATTTGTTCTCCGCAGGCGCCTGGCGTAGAAGCCGCACATGAAAGACAGGATGAACAGACTTTAGAGACTTAGGTAACGCAAGTTCTACAGTCACATTGTTAATCACTCTCACAATCTCAAAAGGTCCAATGAATTTCCAACCGAGTTTGCGACTCGGCTGGATGCGACGCAAATGTTGGGTGGACAAGTAAGCAAACTCTCCACATTTTGGAACCCAGGCAAGGCTGCGTTTCTTATCGGCCTGGATTTTATATGCAGTCTTAGCGTCTTCCAGAGTCTTGGCCAACGAGCCCCACGCCTCCTGCAATTGTTTGCACCAGTCACCAGCGTCTCCCGCCGGGAGGTCGGGAGAAGTCAAAAAAGGCAAAGGCGGGGCGTCGTAGCCATGCACAGCCTTAAACGGGGACATCCCCGTCGACGAGTGCTGAGTATTATTGTAGCAGAACTCAGCCAAAGGCAAAAGAGAATGCCAGTTGTCCTGCTGAAAGTTAGAAAAGCACCGCAGGTATTGTTCCAACGTTTGATTCACACGTTCGGTCTGCCCATCCGATTCAGGATGATAAGCACTGCTAACCCCCCTCTCCACCCCAAGCAGTGACATAAGTTCGCTCCAGAACTTGGAAACGAACTGAACCCCCTGTCTGAGATCACTTTAGCGGGCAAAGTGTGGAGCCTCACCACGTGTTGCAAGAACGCAGAGGCTAATTTCTTAGCAGAGGGGATGGTGGCAAACGGAACGAAGTGTGCCTGTTTGGTAAACAGGTCCACAACCACCCATATGACTGTTTTTCCCCCACTAGGGGGTAGGTCCGTAATAAAGTCCATAGAGATCACTTCCCACGGCCGCGCCGGTGTGGGGAGGGGTTGTAGGGCGCCTGGGGGTTTACCCGGCCGAGGTTTACTCATCAAGCACGTTTGACAGGCTGAGGTAAAAAGAGAAACATCTTTTCGTAGTCCTGGCCACCAGAATTGACGTTGCAGAAGCTGGAGAGATTTCACAAACCCCGTGTGGCCAGCTAGCTTTGAACCGTGTGCCCAGCCCATTACCTCCCCCTAAGGGACCGTGGGACAAACAGTTTGTTATTTTTTTCCCAGCAACCATGCGCATTGCGGGCAATGTCAGTTTCCCCCGCAACCTCCTCCCGATCTGCATCCGACAGTTCCGAGGAGAATCTCACCGCCCAGTCCTGGGGGGGAGGGTTTGGTGGCGGGGACGAAAGTGTAGCCTGCCTCCGTGTGGTCACTGCTCCACCCAACTGGGAAGGAGTGAAAACTGAGTCACGAATCTCCTCCCTTTTGCTGTCGTGTTGAGGGAGGCGTGACAGTGCATCGGCCAGCGAGTTAGATGTCCCCAGGAAATGGTGCAGTGTGAAATTAAATTTCGAGAAAAAGTCAGCCCAGCGGAGCTGTTTGGCGTTTAAAGAACGGGGGAGCGGAGCAGCTCGAGGTTTTTGTGATCAGTCCAGACCTCGAAGGGGACTCGCGCTCCCTCCAGCCAATGGCGCCAGGTAGCCAGCGCTAAGCGGATCGATCCCGCTTCTTTTTCCCAAATAGACCAATTCCGTTCAGTATCGTTAAATTTCCTAGACACATAGGCAAGGGGGTGTAGCTTGCCATCCTCCCCTTCTTGGAGGATCGCCCCCCCATAGCAACATCCGAGGCGTCAACTTGGACAATGAATTTTTTAAGTTCGTTCGGATGGGCCAACACAGGTTCCGATGTAAAAAGGGTTTTCAACTGTTCGAACGCCCGCTGGCACTCTGGAGACCATACTAGTTTAGCACCTGGCCGAGTGCATTCGGGTGGTTTCCCTTTGGTTTTAAGTAGGTCAGTTAAGGGAAGAGCCACCTGGGCAAAGTTCGATAGGAACGACCTATAAAAGTTCGCGAATCCGAGAAAACCCTGGAGTTGCCTCCGTGTTTTGGGGGCTCCCACCCAACCACGTCCTTAACTTTGTCAGGGTCCATTTCAATCCCCTTTTGGGAAATGCGGTAGCCCAGAAAGGGGATCTCCGTTTTGTGAAATTCACACTTGGACAACTTAGCAAAGAGTTTATGCTTGTGCAACGTTTGTAGTACCTCTCTCACCAGTTTCACGTGAGATTTCAGGTCGGGGAGTATAAAAGAATGTCATCAAGGTAAACAAGGACCCCCTTGAACAAGAATTTGTGTAACACTTCGTTAATCAAGTTCATGAAGACCCCGGGGCCCCTTGAAGTCCGAACGGCATGACTAAGTATTCAAACTGGCCGAGGGTGTGTTGAAAGCCGTTTTGAACTCATCCCCCTCCCGAATCCGGACCCTGAAGTAGGCATCCCGGAGGTCAAGTTTGGAGAAAATTTTCCCCCAGCCACTGCAGCTAACAAGTCTTTTATGAGGGGCATGGGGTAAGCGTTGGTGTTGGACACTGCATTCAATCCCCGATAGTCAGTGCAGAGCCGCAAACCCCCATCCTTCTTTTTCCGAAAGAGCACCGGAGCCGCAAATGGGGAGGATGCCGGCCGTATAAAACCCCTACTGAGGTTCTTGTCAATGAATTTCCTCAGTTCCACCTTCTCCGAGGGGCTCATAGAATATAATTTCCCTTTGGGTAACTTTTGGTTGGGCAAGATTTCAATTGCACAGTCAGAATTTCTGTGGGGGGTAGTTCATCGGCTTCCTCCTCCCCAAACACAGGGGCCAGGTCTCGATATTCGGGGGGATGCGTTCCAATTCTGCGTTTGCCACCCCCGCCGTCACCAGGAGTTGCCCCCCGGCTATAGGTCCCCACTCCTTCTTCCAGAAGTGGGACCGGCATTTCTCGGATATGAAGTTAACCTTCCCCTCCCCCCATAGTACGTGGGGATCGTGATCAAAGAACCACGGGCTGCCGAGGACTAGGGGAAAGCGGGCGGAAGGGGTAACCACAAAAGGTCTTTCTTCCCAGTGTTGCCCCAGTCCCACCCGCAAGGGTACAGTCTCGTATTTGCATGGTTCTTTCATTGTGGACCCGTCCATTTGAGTAAAAATCAAGGGGTCCTTCAGTTTAAGAACTTTCGCCCCTAGTCCCGTTAGTAGTGTGGGATTGATAAGGTCTCTCCCACACCCAGAGTCAATGAGAGCCCGTACTCTCACATGAGTTAATAGCCCTGGGTCCATTAAAGTCACTGTGAGAAAGAAAAGAGAGGGGGTTTGCTCACCGGGAGTTGCGCCTGGGAGTGTGGGACCTGCTGTTCAGCGCTGTTTACAGCAGGTCCGCCTCGTTTCCCTGCGGCACGGTCTCACCATCGGATGAGTCGGATGGTTCGCTGAGCGGCTTAGCTTGCAGAGCTTTCGCCCCTTCGGTTTCGCCACCTGTTTTGGTGTGGATGTGTCAAACTTCTTCTTGGTTCCTTTTTGCGTGCCGGGCAGTGCCGACGATGTTGGGCAGTTCACGGCGAAATGGCCCCCTTCTCCGCATTTGAGGCACAGACCTTGCTTCATCCGGAGTTCTCTTGTCCCGTCCTTCGGCTTTGGGTTGGGGCCGGTGGGTTTCCCTCTCGCAGCCGGTGCAGCGCCCCGGGTTGCCATCGCTGCGGCATCATCCAGTTTGATGGTCTTCAGCCGGTTTTCCATCGTGATTGCGGCTTGGATCCATCCGGTGAGGGTGTTTGGATCTTGGTTCAGGGTGACCTCGCGGCGGACCTCCGGATTAAGCCCCCACTTGTAAAACTCCAGGAGGTTTCCTTCTCCTCTGAGCTTAGCGGCACATCTGCGGAACTCCGCGGTGTAGTCCCTCACCGACCTCGCGCCCTGCTTAAGGCTTCGGATCGTTGCTTTTGCGGCTTTAGTTGAGTGCACGTCCTCGAATTGCTCTTTCATGGCCCACATGAAAGAATCGATCTCTCTCAGCTCGCGCCCATCGGCTTGGTGGAGCCCCACGTACCAGTCGGCCGCTGCTCCTTCAGGTGGGCTGCTATGACATCGACCATCCGCTCTTCCCTCTGGAATAGGTGGCCCCAGGTTTCGATGAACTTCTCGGCTCGTACCAGGAAGAACGGGAATTTTTCGGGGTCTCCGTCAAAATCCGCGTCTAGGAGCTCTGTAGGCTTAGGGGGCAGGAACCCCCAAGGACGAGGGGGTGGTTGCCCCGGCGGGCCCCGCGGCCCTGGTCCCGCTGGCTGATCCGGCGGCCCGGCCAGCACGTTCCCTTGGCCCTGGTCCGGTGCTGGGCGCTGGTCTGGAGGGACCTGTGCCGGCGGCTCTTCCCGTCTCTGCCGTTCGCGCTCCTCCCGAATGCCTTCCGCAATCATCTGTGGGATGCGAGCGAGGGACTCGTCCAAGAAGCGCATCAGGCGGTCTTGGCTTGGTTCGCCGCTCCATCTCCGCCTCACCACGACACTCTCTCGGGCCTCGGAGTCTCGGCCGGTGTCTTCCATGGGTTCGGCGGTAGCCAGCTTACGTACCGATCTTTCGGGGTGGCTCATCCCCATGGATGCTCTCGGGGTACCGAACCACGCCTCATGGGTTTCAGTCAGGGGTTTCACCCAGTCTCGTCTCCGTCCAACTCGGGTGGTTACCCCCCCATAGGCTGCCCCATATGGGTCGCCATAGGGCCCTCCAAAGTCGTGCTCCAGACCCCAGTGTCCCAGCCCGTGGGTGTCAGGGGTCTCTTTGGGCGCGTCTTTCCCGGGAGGTTTCTTGTCTTTTTCTTCTTCAATCGGGAGAGTGTCTTCTTCTCCATCACTCATTTTGGAGCGGTGGGTTTAGGACCAGTCCCGAGAGTAAATGATGATTCTGAACAAACTGTCAGAAGTCCTAACTTAGTCAGCAAAACACCAGACCTTGTGATGCAAGCAAGGGTAGCGTTTATTAAGCTGCAATAGATAGATCACTGATACAGGTCTCTTGTTCAGAATGACTTGGTTACAGAAAGCAAGCGGTTATACAGGGAAGGGGTTGAATGGGGACCCCCCTTCTCCAATTACATGAGTAACATGCACCTGGGAAATCGAAACTTATTAAACTAATGAATTTCCCATCACCCCATTTCTACCCACAGCTGCTACATCTATGCTAGCGATAGAGAAGCAGGCAGCCTGACTTGCCAAGGTCAGAACGTCTAGGCTGCCAGAGATAATAGTAATAAAAGCCACATTCCATTCTCACACCCGAGGTGTAAATCAGCTACTCCCCGGATTCCAACCTCCCGCTTGTCACGCCATCAAGGCGCCAATAGCCCACCGCCCTCCCTTGCACTCATAGCCCACCGCCCTCCCTTCCATCCATCATGGCAGGGCTACCTGACATAGGGTAAGGATTGGGTTTGGGGTTACATTAGGGTTAGGATTAGGATTTGGTTATGGTTAGGGTTATGACTAGGATTAGGATTAGAGTTAGGACTGGGTTAGGTTAGGTTAGGGTTCGAGGTTAGGGTTATCATTAGGGTTGGGGTTAGGTTAGGGTTACATTAGGGTTAGTGTTAGGGTTAAGTTTGGGATTACGGTTAAGGTTAGGTAAGGTTTAGGGTTAGGTTTGGGGTGAGGGTCAGGTTAGTGTGAGGTTAGGGTTAGTATAAGGTTTGTGTTAGTATTAGGGCTATGTTATATTTAGGGTTACATTAGCATTAGGGTTAGGGTTCAGTTCATGGTTAGGGTTGGGTTAGGGACAAGGTAAGGGGTGGGGTTAGGATTCGGGTTTGGGTCTGGGTTTTGGTTAGAGATAGGGTGAGGGTTAGGGTGAGGGTTAGGTGAGGCTTAGGAAAATAAATATTTTTTAAAGAAAATAAATATTTAACCCTTGAAGTTAGGGTTGAGGTTGTGTTTAGGTTAGGGTTACAGTTAGGAATGGCATTATAGTTAGCATTAGGGTTATGGTTAGGGTAGGATTAGGGTTGAGGTTAGGTTATGGTTAGGTTTAAGTTTCATTTAGGGTTAGGAGTAGGATAAGGTTTTGTTTAGGATTAGGGTTAGGTTAGCATTAGGGTTAAGGTAAGGGTAACCACGACACCACACTGCCAACTGTGGGTAGCTGCTGCTGAACAGTAGCAAGCAACTGGGCTTGAGTGAGTCATGCAAGTTAGGCAGTAGCTTGTCTCTTGATGGTTGCTGCCAGGCCTGGTCCTGATGAGTCCTCTCTCAAAGGCCAAAACAACCCTTAAAAGGACCCTGCCTCCTCCCCTGCCTTTTACTGACAGAAACCAAGGCTGGAAGTCTGGTAATACTGTTGTGGTTGCCTAGCAACAGCCACTAAGAGGGCATTCATTTCTTAAAATGACAAGTGCTGCTTCTATTATTTGGGGTGGGGTACACCCCATTTTTTGTTGTGTTTTTTGTGGCTTTTTAGAAAAGATTTCAGATTTTTCTTCCAAACTGGGGCTTTTTTCAGGTTTATACAAAGATCTGTCTTGTTTGTTCATGGCCCCATTCTCTGAATTTAAGTATCTACAAAATCACATTGAAAACTAGATATACTGTTGATACTGTGGTTCCAGAATAATGTGCTCCTATGTATGCAAACAGTATGATTTCATGACTGAAGCATATGGTGATGATACTGAAGAATAGTGATTCTGTGTAAACAATATCTGCAGTGTGAATGTAGACATTTTGAGAAAACTTGGCATATGATGCAAGAAGGTTTGAGGCTGAGAATATAGGTAACATAGGGTATCAGTGTCCTCTCTCTTTTTTCAGGCATTAACAAGCAATTACTACTTTTTTCCAGAGATATTGCTAATCCATTCCATTCTAAATTGTTTTCTTCAAATGTGATCTGAGAAAGTAATCTATATGTGTTCAAGCATATTGTTCTCCTTATGTTCCTATAACTTATCCTCCAGCATTCAGTTGAGAACCAGATGGACACAGATGATGAAAGAAGGTATTTTTCCAGCAAACAAATTTAGGAATCATTTGTTTCAGAACAAATAAAAGACTTTCTGAATATAAGTAAACATTTGGTTAACAATTTATTGCTGTGATGCATTTTTCTTCTTTAGTTTGATGCTGTGCATTCTGCAATGTTAAACCTTTTCAGTATGCAAAAAAAAGTCCTTGATCTGGTATGCCTTGTAATAATAGTTCCAAAAATCATCCTAGCTTTTGTAAAGCTTCTCCTGATTTCCACCCCTCAAACTGGAATTAAGCAGCAGATTTAGAACTGGTTTTTCTGGATGGTTTATGGGAAATCACTTTGGGAAGTACCCCTTTTGCACTGGTTGTACTTAGCCCTGCGCATCTAAAGTTCCAGGTCTTGGCTACAGTTCTTGACCACATGGGAATTTCTAGAGATCCACTGGTCTAAACTGGTTGGAAGAATTGCACTAAGATGGCCTTTCTTCTTGAAGACATTTTGGAAGCATTCCTATGTACATTTGTTTGGGAGCAAATCCATTAAATCCCATCATACTTGCTCCTGAGTAGGCATCTGCAGGAGCATGCCTGTACAATTAAAGCTATAATTAAGACCGAAATTTATGTAACACCACTGGACAAACTTTTGAGGTCAAGCAGAATGAAGGGTTTTAAACCTCAAGAACTTTTGTGAAAATAGCTTTAAAAAAAAATAATGCACTAGAATGAATTAATATTACAAAGATTACCTCATAGGACTCTTTAAAATTTCTCTAAGATCCCACCAATATGAATTTTTCCCCTTCCTATAAGAGAAGAGTGATAGCCTGCTTCCAGACATGGGAATATTTTAAATATCATTATCCTACACAGTATGAATAAAGATTGGTATATGATCATGAGGAGATATTTCCTGTTGCGGATCGGATAGCTACACCGTGAGGGTTATGAGATGTCGGAGCACTTCCTTTTAATTTCATGCTTGAAATATATTAGTAAGACAGTAAGCATAAATCAGAGTACTTGTATGGGAATGGCCATTGGGCTTGTACTCCCTTTCAAAGGAGCTGCCTGTCTCAGCTGACCGCCTGAGGACTCTCTGGGATCTCCAGCAGATATCTTCATGTCTCTGCTACCTGAGATTCTGAGAAACACATGCAAAACATGGGGTATACCACTGAGCAATAGCCTCACACTCCCAAACCAAACATATTCTCCATTTGTCCCGTTTGGAACTGACAGACTGCAATAACTCTGCATAGGATTGCCCTGTAAGACTCCTTGATATATGAAAAAATGTGGCCTCGATGAATGTCATTTTTTTTATGCCTCAGTTAACACCCGGACTACAAATGCACATTCTTTAAAGTGCAAGTTGTCCTTCATCATTGCCAGGAAGCCTGGAAGAAGGGGGGAAGCAGGTTGGAATGATGACTCATGTACACAGCAAGCAGAAAGGCATTTAACAATACAGATTTCCTTCTTTAAGTTAAGAAAGTTAGCAGAACAGACATTTCAGCTGCTCTTTTTGTGTCTTTTCAAACCTCAAAGAAAGCAATATCTACTTTGTTACAAAACAGAAAGCAGGCAATATTTTATATTGCTGCTGTCAATTACGTGATCCTGGGTAACCTTTTTCAGCTATTATATTCTTCAAATCTTTCTGCACAAATATTGCAAACAGAATACAGAAACAGCTTCAAAGCATCTTGGAAGTATTGGAGATGGGAGACAGCTGGCATTGCTTAGAGACTTAAAATGAGATGACCAGATTTCTAATTTATAAAACTGGGACAGCACATGTCAGGGGAACATCACGAGGGGCTCTGTGAAGATCTACCTCCAGCTATTTCCTTTGTCAGATATACCTTGTTTACTGGGAGGAGGGACAGAGAGCCTTAAAATGGCTGTGTTTAGAAATGCAAAGCTATGAAATGGCCAATTAAAACAGTGATCCTGGATTGGAGAAGAGAAAATATGTTTTAGTTGCAAAGACTCTCAGTGCTTGAGCTGATCATTCACTTTGCACCATTTTTGTTACACACTGCATCAGAAAAAAAATCATATATTTTTTACTCCTGAGTGTGGCTAATCGTGAAATCCAAACATTCATGCCCATCATGCTGATAGGAAGAAAAATTAAGCAGAGTTCACATATCGCACTTTTTATTATTTAAATAATAAATAAATTGTATTGCCAAATCACAGCCTAGAGGGCAGGTTTATCTATTCACTTTTGTTTATGGCTTGCCTTTCTTAGTGAGACTCAAGGCAGGTTCCACAGTGTAATGCAGTGCAATCAAATAGCACAAGACACCCAACAAGCAATGCAATGGGGCTGTGGTGGAGAACACTGTCAAGTCACAGGAAACTTTTGGTGGCTCCGTAGGATTTTCAAGGCAAGAGACAAAGAGGAGGGGGGAGAGGAGGAGGAGGAGTTGATTGATTTGATTTGATTTGATTTGATTTATACCCCGCCCTCCCCGCCAAGGCAGGCTCACTTTTCTCTACCCAAAGGTGTCTCAAAGCAGCTTAAAATCTCCTTCTCTTTCTCTCCCCACAACAGTCACTTTGTGAGGTAGGGGAGGCTGAGAGAGTTCTGAGAGAACTGTGACTGGCCCAAGGTCACCCAGCAGGCCTCATGTGGAGAAGTGGGGAATCAAAGCCAGTTCTCCAGATCAGAGTCCACGTAACCCCTACGCCATGCTGGCTCTCTGACTAACAGAGGTGGTTTGCCATTGCCTGCCTCTGTATAGTGACCTTGGTGGTCTCCTGTCCAAATACTAACCAGGGCAAAACCTGATTAATTTCCATTATCTTATGAGATTGGGGTAGCCTGGCCCATCCAAGTCAGGGCAGTAATAGAACTAGATCACAAAAATAAGAAAAAAATATCAAACAAGATACATTGAAAATAATGCCCAAAAAATGGAATTACAGTAGTGCAAACAATGTAATAAGAGCAAGCTAACACATACAAATAAACAGTGGAATAGACTACAATCCTGTTCCCTTTGTGAAAGCCTCCTCTTGAACTATTCCATTGTTAGAAATGGGAATTTTGGTTCCTGATCTGCCTCACAGGGGTGGCCTGTAGAGTGTTTTTCAACAGGTTAACGCCGTACCAACATGGGGCTTTTGAGGAAACAGCCCCTCAAAGATTAACCACACAGATACAGCCTTGTTATAGAAGGGAGGATCAGGTCTTTCTTCAAGAGGCATAAAACAAGCCGTTCAGAAGCAATCCCCCACACACACCCAGATCATGCCAGGGAGAAAAGACAAATGCACATAGAGAGAGTACATGTCTTTGTATGATAAGCTCTGTTATCATCAGTCATGTCTTTAGGGTTTTTATGCTCCCAGCAAACAACTGACCTTCAGGGGTGATAAGCCTGAACTTCTACTATCAGCTGGTGTTGTAGATACACTGTTTCTGTGAGAGACATGCAGGCATTTGCTTCTTAAAATGACAGAGAAGGTTTAGAGGTTCTAAAATGGCTTCACTTAGGGCAACGGGGAAAGGCCTAGCAATCGCAGGGAAAAAAACCTCAGGAAAACACAGGGTTGGTTTTTGTTTCTAACAACAATATACTACAACCTTATCCCCTTTATAAAAATGCCCCCCTGAACAATTCTTTTTTTTTCCACATATTGCAGAGGGATAGAAGTGTAGGGGAGTTTGTGACCTCCTCTGCCAGGCCATTCCAGACGTGGGAGCCGTAACAGAGAAAGCACATGTATAGGTGATTGTTGATATTACTCAGGGCTTTTTTTTCTGGAAAAAGAGGTGCTGGAACTCTCAAGAGGTAAATGAGGGAGGAACACATGGGATTCTTTGAAACAATATTATTTTCACATACTACAGACTTACCTCAACTTTAAATCAATTTGCAAAGTTTAGACATGTCATCAATTTCCTCAGTTCTAAGGAAGAGACACCCCCCCCCCAAGAAGCCACGCTCTGCCCAAAGATTGTTGAACTGGTCATTCTCCTCCCCCCCTTGCAAAAATGCACAAACTTTATAATAGGGAAAGGGGGTTTTTTGAGGAGGAAAGCCAAAGGGACTGGCTGGGGAGAGCAGCTTCTCTTCTTTGGCTGGGTGTGGGGGTACTGGAAAAAAGCAAGAAAAACCCAGCTGGCCTTCACACGGCAGCCCAGTTTCTCTCTCCTCCGGGACATGTGTGGGGCTCACCTGCCCAGAAGACAGGCTCACTTGGGGGAGCTGAGCAGGCTCCTGCAAGCAAGTCACCCATTGGGCAACATTTGATGGCTGGGCAGCGTCACAGGGGGGAGAACTAGAAGCCCCACGGAGGCTGTGTTAACCGGCCCTGCCTCCTGGGTCTCCCCTTCCAGTCCTCAAATCCAGGTGCCCCACCCAAGAGCACCTATGCATGGGAGGCTTGCCCTTCAATACAAAACCAATGCCACATCATGTAGAGCAATGCCACGTGGAGCTGAACCTGCACATATAATTAATGGCATGTGACAAATGCATCATTGCCTACAGCTTCCCAGCATCATATGCACACATGGCTGCAATTATCATGCATGGCTTGCATTTTTTTCCTCCCACATATGGAGTAGTTCTGTTAGTGAGGGAATACATGAAGCTGCCCACTAATGCCAGGAAATTAATTACGCATAGGATTGGGAGGGGGGAAACAGCCATTTTGAATTATATAAAACATCAGAGACTAGAAAAGCTCTCTTTTTCCCTCCCATTTTTCTCAGTTCCAAGTTTACAACCCCTTCATTTTAAATACCATAATATAAACATGTACAGCAGCAAGATATAGAAGGAAGCAAAGCATTCCAGAAAAATGCCCAGTACAATTTTCTCTTTCAGATAATTTTCCTCACAATCACAATTGTCCTCCTTTCCTCGCCGACACTTTCTCCACCAGCTGAGTTTTTCACCCACCTGTTCCCAGGGCTTCAAAAGACACCGGGCACATCGGGGGATCAGCTGGGCCAGCTCCATCCCCCTGGCTCTCAATCACTCAATCACATACCCCTCCAACAAGGCTGGTAGGGGCAAGCTCACAAGGACAGTGGGCTGCCTTGCCGAAGGAAGGAAGAGGACCCACATGGCTTTCCATACACACACCAGACAAGGCTGGCCCAAGGAGCACAGGCTGCCTTGCACAGGGAAAGAAGAGGACCTGCGTGGGTACCCCCCACACATGCACACAGCTCCCCCTCACCTCAGAAGTTAGACCTTCTGCACTTAGAAGAAAAGCTGTGCACAGGAGGGGGAAAACAGGGCGCTAGCATGTGCACTGAGCTGGAAAGCGCTGTACTGGGGAGGGAAGCTAGGGGGAGATCAGGGAATGTTCTGGCAGGGAAAAAGCCCTTACTCATTTGCAGAGTGGCACCTTTAGAAGCCTTTGTCCTTTGGAGGCATTGCTTCTTAACAAGCTTCCTCCTCTCTCCCCTGATCCTCACTGGCTTTCCTTGATGCCCATCATCTCCAGAAAAAAAACTATTTATAACATTTCTGCTTATTAAAGGAACAGATGGGATGGTGGAGAAATTCCCAGGTAGGTCCTGTGTGTTTTGTTTTGTTTGCTTGCTGTTTAAATAAATACCACATCATTTGACTAAACCAAAGATCCATCTGGCCCTGAGGAATAATTTGGTATGAAACTCCAAGGGAGGGAAATTAACATCTGCATGTCTGTGAAAGATAATTCTGTCTTCACCACCTACCCTGATTAGTCCTTTTACACATCTACCTGTCCTCTTGGCTATCTGTGGCAAGGCAACCACAAAGTCCTCTTTGCTCCAGCAGCTGGGAGAAGAGGGTGTGTATAAGGTCTAGGGCAGGGGTCCCCAATGTTATTTTTATTCTGTCTTTACCTCTGTTTTCCCAGTGTATTTTTTAAAAGATTATCCCTCCTCCCTGCACTTGGGCTTCCTGTGTGTGTGTTTACTAGTTCATCTTTCTCCTCACCGGTCTGGGGAGCAGGAAAAGTTGCAGCTGCATTGTCTTTCACTGGTACAGATCAGTTCCAGGAACATGTATGTGCCATGTCCATTGCTACCTGGCAATGCTACATCTGCTGTTTAACCTTCAGTCAGGCACTCTGTACCAGACTTCCTTGCAACTAATTGGCACAGAAAAGACTGGCAAATGAAGTTAGTAGCACAGGTGAGGAACAGGGTTGCTAGGTCCCTCCTGGCAATTGACGGGGGGAGGACTTACCAGGAGCAGGAGGGTGGCCTAGGCTACATTGCCAGCAATGTGGTGACATCACTTCCAATGTGTACTGGAAGTGACATCATCATGTTGTGCTGTTGTGTCAACACTCAAGCATTTGGGCAAAAACTCTATGATAAAAATGGCTTCTACCATAGAGTTTTTGTCCAATACCAGAGCATTGCTGCAAGGTCACCAATATGATGACATCACTTTCAGGACAAGTCAGAACTGATATCAGCACGTCACCAGTGACATAGCCTGGGCCTCCTTCCTGTTCCTGGTAAGTTCCTCTGCCAGCCAGCTGATCGGTGGCATGGGCCAGGGCATGATGTCAGGGGATCCCCCACCTCCAGCAGGGGGCTCATAACCCTAGTGAGGAGCAAGAGCCATGTTCCAGTCCATAAGGTTAGTGGTAGGATACATTTGGCCTTGACAAGCCAGAACATGAAGTAAGTGGGCAAAACAGGCAGATAGGAAGCAAGTAGAAAACATTCCTAAACACAGGGGGGCATCTCCCAACAGAACTACACAGCAAGAACTTGACTCTGATCAAATGACTGATTCCCAAACAGAAGAGGATTCCTGCTAGCATCATCTGTTGCTGTGCCTGTACTTTTAGCCACCAAATAGCAGTTAAAGGGAAGGTCACGCTTGACCTCACGCTCCTGACACTCTCCCAGGCGACTTTTAATACAGAATGGCTGGCGATTTGTTGAGTCTGGAAAAAGAAGGACAAGGTGGATGGAGCCTTGTTCTCTCTCTCTCTGTCTCCTGCAGAAAATAGAAATATATATAGAAAAGGCATTCTAAAAATAGTGATGTGATAGCAGTATTCTGACTTCATATGCTCAAAAGACCACCTAGACAATAGCTAGATTGAGGTACATGATTAAATCTAAAGTTTGTGACCATCTGCAAGCTACAAAAACCATCTCACTGTGAACACAGTCACTTCATTTGCAAGCAGTAAGTAATCCCCTGACACTTGCCACTGAAACACAGTGTGTGTGTGCCTCATGCATCATTTCAAGATTTCTTGCCAAAGGGGAAATCCTGCTGTGGTTCAATATTAAAATGTTGGGTTTATGGGGGGAAATGTTCTAAATTTGAGGCGGGTGGAGTGAGTTCTTTCTTGTTGTGCTTTGTGTCTAATGCTTTTTATGTAGTTGTTGGTTGATAAACGGTTGGATTGTGAAGGCTTCTAGATGTTTCCAGATCACTCATTGCTACATTCTGGAAGGTATTCAAAAACGTAGATAGAACTGGGATATGATGAGCAAGCAGCATTTATACTGAAATATTCACAGCACAGGATCAGGGCACCAAAGCTCATTGAGGAAAGTTCCATTTTTATTGACTTTCTTGTGGGAAACTGTCATGTATTAATCATGTAACTGTACACATTTCCCTTTGTATAAAATGCATTGTTGTGATTATGACAGCAGTGTACAAATGAAGAGGTAAGGAGGAAACTGTACGACACTGACAATATTTCATTAAGAATGAATATACAAAATAAGAAACTTTCTACTCAGACCTAGGTTATAAACTCCCTTATGCGCTATTTGGTAGGAAAACTGGCTATAAATACAATAAATAATTCAGATAACCACTTAAGTATTTATTGGCACTTACAAAACTAATTTTAGAGTGACTCCAGAAAGAAAAAAAAATCTCAATAGTGAAGATGTTTTTTTTCCCACCATTATTCATAAGTCCAGTATTGAAAACATTATGTCAATCAATAAAAATATTACACTTATGTGATGCTGGTGTCTGAGCACTCAGCACAGATCAGCATATCATCTTGGTAATAAATTGTGACAGCCTG
The DNA here is from genome assembly GCA_029375565.1 of Gekko gecko. NCBI lineage: Eukaryota > Metazoa > Chordata > Lepidosauria > Squamata > Gekkonidae > Gekko > Gekko gecko. Next base: position 47,068,538 of record JAPDNY010000009.1, read on the forward strand.
TTTTTGAAATGTAGTCGTGTTTATGCTGCACCGGTTGAGGAGCTGTATTTTCATCTGCTTCACTCCAGTTTGCCATCCTGTGGTGAGGCAGCCTTCTGTAGTAATAGAATGGGAATGCCCTCTCTGCAGAGATTATCAACACACATTGACTCCTATTCTTAACCCTTTTCTCAAATTAAAAGACAGAATAAGGATAAAATGAGGCTCTACAGCAATATTAACAATTTCTCCAGACATGTTTTCAAAATCTTAAAATTTAGCAGCCCCCTGTTGTGATAAACAGAATAAAAATATACAAATGCCTGACAATAATACTGTCAGAAACAGTGTGATTACTGGTTGGTAATATACCGGGAAATACAGTGTGTGTGAGCATGCATGTTATTTATGCAAGAGCCACTGATAATTGTATTACACTATTTGTTTATTTCACCCTGTTTCCTTCAGGAATTTCAGAGTGGTTTACAGACAATTCCCAGACAGTCTCTCATCCAGGCACTTAAGAAAAGCCAGACCTACTTAGCTTCTGCAGAAGAAATGCATAATGTATCTTCATATTCTTGAGACCCAGATAAAGCTATTAAAAAGGCAAATGCAGAGTGTGAATGGATGTAAGGGCAGGGCGATACAGAAGAAGAAGAAGAAATTGGATTTATACCCCGCCCTTCACTACCCAAGGGAGTCTCAGAGTGGCTTACAAACTCCTTTCCCTTCCCCTCCCCACAACAGACACCCTGTGAGGTAGGTGGGGCTGAGAGAACTTCTGACAGAAACTGCTCTTTTTTCAAGAACAGCTCTTATCAGAATTACGGCTTGCCCAAGGTCATCCAGCCAGGTGCAAGTGAAGGAGTGGGGAATCAAACCCGGTTCTCCCAGATTAGAGTCCATGCACTTAACCACTACACCAAACTGGCTCTCTGCGTGATAAAGAAGATGATAAATACTGCTTCCCACAGTAATCAAACAATAAAGTTCTGTATAGCTGGGTTAATACAATATGCCCCATACCATATCACAATCAATATGAACAGCAGGCATGATTTCCAGTTGTTCTCTTCTCTCCGAGGCGAATCTGTTACTACGTTTGCTCCAAACAATCATCCTTTCCAGTTCTTTAACTCAAATTTTACCTAGTTGTTCCTTGCATGTTTAAAGTTATTGCATTCGTCAGGTATGGATTTTTTTTATTTGACACCCCATGGCATTTGGTCAGTATTTGGTGTCTGGTGGTTGCTGTTCTGCAGCATTTGAGAGCTGATAGTCAATGGTGTTTTAGAATCTAACAGTACTGATAGCTGATGTAAAGTAAGGAGCAGATTAGCCATTACATGCACGGGGATATGTCCTGGTGGGCCAATGGCCTACCTCACTTCATCCAGCCCAGCCCAGTGCAAAAGGGCTCCACCCGGACAGCCTGAGCACCACACTGTATGGAGGAGGCAGTGCCTGGCCTGCCCACAACACTGAAGGCAGTACCTGGCCTGCCTGAGCTCTGCACTGTCTGTGGGGGAGGGCAGTACCTGGCCCATCTGAGTCCCGCATGAAGCAAGGGAGACAATGACTGTTCCAACAAAGCATTTTGAGAACTTTACTTTTATGCTTTTTAACATCATTAATTTCAGCCAGTTTGTTAATGGCAACCTGTAGCCTTTTGCCTCAGGGTAAACTCCCTAAAATGATTGGAAAGGGAACCAACAAAAATGTAATTAGGATACAAGCAATTATATAGAAACAGGTGGTCATAATCTTATGTTCTAATGGTCATGTGACATAATCTGAAAACCTAAAAATATTACATGGGGAGTTAAAATCCCCGCAAATAAAGAGTGTTGTCTGTACCCTGAAGAGGCAATGGAGTCCCGGAGCCACTCCAGTCTTGCCTGCAGTATTGTTGTAAAGCTGTTTTTAGCCAGAGCCATGGCAATGGATTCCAAAAGCTGCTCCAGACCCAGCAATGGCAGAGTCCAGGAGTTGTTCTAAGCCTAGCCACAGTGCTGGCTGTGTCAGAGAACCACTCCATGCCTGGAAGCAGCAGAAGGTGGTGTTTGGCTGAGCCCCGCAAAAGGCAAGGCCCTGCTCAAGGTCAGGGAGGCACCAAGTCACGACGAGGCAGGCACTGTCCAGCCCACACTACATGAGAGAAGAAGTCTTGTGATTATTAGTGTTCCTCTCCCTCCCACCCCCCCTCTCTCACACACACACATAAACACTGCATGTCATTAGTTGACAGAAGCAGGAAGAGGATCATAATGCCTATGAGCTAAAGTGAAATACACATTATAGAGGAGGCTTCCTGAAGACATGTTCTGCAACAGCCCTGATACTTCAGAACATATTACTTTGTGTATGTTAAGGTAATTTTTTTTTTTTAGATACTGTCCTACCTGGTTATGGATACAAAAGGCCTGTAGCAATATGTCCTGTCTGTTGTGATCTTGTGAGTTTGCATCCAATCAGTGATACCCACTCCATGGCTCAGGAGTCAAGTGTGGCTCTTTGACATGCCACTTGTGTCTGCCCTGAGCACCATTTCCCAATATGGCACCTACCCATGTTCCATGAAAGTGGGCCATTGCTTAGTAGGGTTTGTGGCTGCCACCTTGAAACACTGCAGGGACTGAAGGAGAGATAAGCAGCAAGGCTCTCTGCACTGTGGTCCAGGGCTAGAAGTAAAGGCCCTTCCTCTCCAACAACCCCACACCCTTCTGCATAATGTTTTCATCCCAGGTCTTGGGCAGCTGTCAGGAAAAGAAAAAGCGGGCCACTGAGAAACAAGAGTAAAACCACCCCACAACAGCCATCCAAGAGAAGCTGGCCACAGTTGGGTAGTGGTGAGTGACTTTATTCCCACTCTCCACAGTTAGATTGCTCTCCTTTGGGCACTTTGGCAATATCACTCCACTCTCTTGCCTGAACTTCTGTGCCTCATGCTGAGGAGAGAGTGAGAAGGCAGAGAAGGAACCCCTTTCCCTCACTCCAGATACACCTGGCTAAGGTCCAACCATGGTGGGGGGAGAGAACCCTACAGGTTCAGAGATACTCTGGTAATTCAAAAGGTTGTAGTTATATGCTTTAAATCTTAGGTTATTGCATGCCTGTGATAGATGGGGTGGTACGCAAGGCATACCACAGTCATGTGGCTCTTTTTGTTGATGGTAAATGTGAATGTGGTTCTCCACTACCTTAAATTATAGACATATTAAAGATAAGGAAGAGTTTGGATTCTGAAGGCAGTTTCTGTACAAAGCTATGAAAAAACCACTACTTGATTGGATTGGACTATTAACACACAAGTATTTCAATTGCATCTTTTTTTCTTTCGTGGGGGGGGCTTACAACTTAATGGAGGAAGATTCCTTTGCATGTAAACAAGATTTTTTATAAACTCATGGCAGCACATTACAGTTAAAAATGGACGTCCAGTTACAATTCCTTTAAAAATGCATCAAGAATCTGTTACTCTACTGCAGATATAAATAAACATATTTACCAATAGGTTCTAATTCTTTAAGCACGGAAACCATTTCTCTTTGAAGAAATAAAGTCATTTTTTTTGTTGTTGGGCTTTTCTTTCCCTCTTAAGTGACACAAACACAGAGAAAGCCTCTTGGTTGTTGTGGTTGTTGTTGTTTTCATTATCTATATAGAGGCTTCTTTTCTTTTGCAGAGAGAGGCTCTGTGCACATTGAATCAGCACCGCAATAAATAAACATAACACAGCCGCACTGAAAAGAATTGGGCTTTTTCAGTGGGTCTCCACAGAGGAATGCATCTCCCAGTTATCCACTGCTTAGAAAAATAGATCATGATAGATGATGTGAGCAAGGCATGCATGGCCAGCCCCTCAGGTGGATTCCCACCAAGAAACATTTTTAATTTATCCACTTCCCTAAGCGATCATTCAGAAGATATACTTATGTGGGTGGAAAGCCTTTCTCACACATACTTCTGCACACATACAAATTGCTGAAACTGATAAGAAATACAGAGGCAGTCGGGATTTTGACAAGAAGTAAACAAAAAAAATGAACATAGAAGATTTCAAGTTTAATACCAGCCAATAAAAAACATAGCGACACTCAAAAGCATTGCTGTAACCTTTCTGCAAACAAGCTACCGAGATGTTGCAAGCAGACCTAAGGAAGGTTCTGGTTTTGGTTGTTTTTTTAAAAAAAAATCACCATTGTCACACTTATTGAGGTATGAAAGGTAGACATGAACATTCTTCAGGGTTCATTTGAGGGTAACTAACAGCACTCCATGTGTCTATGTCCAGCTTGGGAAACTCCTGAAAACTTGGAGGTGGAGCTTGTGGAAGGTAGAGTCTGGGGCAGGGAGAGAACTTAACAGGCATGTGATGCCATTGAATAAACCCATTCAAAACTTTCATTTCTTCCAGGGGGACTGATTTACATAGTCCAGAGAGCAGGTGTAATTCCAGGAGAACTCAAGGGTTCACCTTGAGACTGGTAACCCTAAAACTGTAGGAGTTTGATTTTGGTAAGCACAATATGGATCAATATATGATATCTTATACTAAAACAGCAGTCTGAAGACTCTATATGCATAGTGGCATCCTGTCCAGTTACTTTTTCTGTTACGGCCAAGAGATTTCCTCCAAGTGCCTGATAACCTCAAACACACAAAGGTGACCTGAGGCTGTTCACAATGAGTCCAGGTAAAGCTGAATTAACTGCCTGATATTCAGTAGATGTCAGATAATGAAGCTAATAGCCCTGAATTAATTATGGGTCAGACTTAGAGGATTCTGCTTATCACTTTCCTGAACAGCCCCAGATGCTCCCATTGTACAGGGGGAAGTCCAGAAATAAAACAGCATATTCTAGATGACCAGAAACATTAGTTGTATAGGATCTTAAAATATTGACTTCCCCCCCCCAGTTTTAAAAAGAATTTCCAAAAAGAAGTGTTGGCAAAAAGATTGCTACTTAATCGTTTAAAAAATAACCCTCCCAATGGAATATAAACAGAAGGATCAAGGTTACCAAAACAGAGGATATGAAGAAATGTGGAAGCATCCTGCAGATTACTGAGTAATTTTGGTGTAATGGTTAGAAGCACGGACTCTAATCTGGGAGAACTAGGTTTGGTTCCCCACTCCTCCACATGCAGCCAGCTGGGCGGCCTTGGGTCAGTCATAAGTTCTTTCAGAACTGTTCTCTCAAGGGCAGTACTCGAGAGAGCTCTCTCAGCCCCACCTACCTCACAGGGTGTCTGTTGTGGGGAGGGGGAGGGAAAGGGATTATAAACCACTCTGAGACTCCTTTGGGTAGTGAAGGGTGGGGTATAAATCCAATCTCTTTTCTTCTAAGTGAAGATCCACCCATCAAGAAACTGTGATTGTTTTAGGGGCATTAACAAAACTGGGAATAAGCATCCACAGATGTTTTGAGTGCTATATCAGGGGTGGCCAAACTGTGGCTTGGGGGCCACATGCAGCTCTTTCACACATATGTGTGGCTGTCGTCAAGGCGGCCTCCCCAATCCATCTTCCCTTTCCCAGCCAGTGTTCCCCTCCATGAGTAGGTTTGAGGTGGGGGAGAGCAGAGAAAGAAAGCCACTTTAACTTTAAATGCATTCTCGAAGCCCCCCCACCCCCGCAGCTGGCTGGCTTGGAGAAGGCATTTGTCTCTTCAAATCCCTTCTCCAAGGCAAGTCAGCCAGTGTAGGGGTGGGGTGGGGTGGGGGGCTTGAAGGATGTATTTAAAGTTCAAGTTGTTTTCTTTCCCCCTCTTCCTCCCTCCCCCATCTATTTGCTTTCTTTCTACTTTCTTTCTCTCTCTCTTTCTCCCCAGCCTCCCCACAAGTTCAATGTGTTCCCCAAGCCCTACTACATTGGCAGGCCAGCCAGCTGGCTTGGCTCAAAGAAGGCATTTGTCCCTTTAAATCCCTTCTCCAAGCCAAGCCTGCTGGTGTGGGGGCATGCGGGAAGGAGAACACATTTAAAGTTAAAGTTGCTTTCTTTCAACCTCTCCCTTCCTTCCTCCCTCCTTCCCCCATCTATTTGCTTTCTCTTTTCTCTTTCTCCATTCCTTTCTCTCTCTTCTCTCTCTTCCTTCCTTCCCCTCCCTCCACCATCTATCTGCTTTCTTTGTTTCTCTCTTTCTTTCTTTTTCTTTCTTTCCACCTCTTTCATTCTTTCTTTCCACTTCTTTCTCTCTCTTTCTCTCTGTCTTAGACAAATAAATATCTTTAGCAAACAAATATCATTGAACAAATAAATATTATCAATATCTGTTTTTACCCCTTTTGTTTTTATTTTTGGCAATCTCATCTAATGTTAATAAAAAGCAAATCTGAATATTTCCCAATAAAAGCATGTGTGCAATATTTGTTCACATCTTGCAACTCTCAAACATCTGATGTTTATTCTATCTGGCTCTTACGTTAAACAAGCTTGGCCACCCCTGTGCTATAACAGTTGAATAAAAATGAAACTTACAAAACCTGTCCTAAGGACCTTCCAGCTTCACACATTTGCACTGTCTTTTAATGCTCCTGGGCAATGGGAGAAAAAGAAACCTCATTACAAGACTTACTGGTTTTCTGCCATCTATTTAATGATACTTCAATCACAGTGTTATTCATTACTAACAAACAACCTTGTTGACTAGCAGCCCAGGACAGAAGCATGCACACTTCTCCTTAATAGATTATGTTACCTTATTTTTGGACTTCTAGCTTTATGTTTCTAGAAACCATTGTTTTGCTTCTAAAAAAATCTGTTACAAAATACATTTTTATTATTTCTCTGGCTATCTCACTTGCCCCTGAAATCCTAAAAACAATTTTTTAATGCTTGGTTACTACTTAGTGCACACAGCCTTTTGACTGTGACTTTATCACAATAAAATATTTTTGCAATTTCCCCTGCCTTCCCCACTGATTTTTATCTACTGTACCTATATTTTTTAGTATAGACTCTGAAGTTCAGCACTTTTGTTTATCTTTCTGCACCTCACAGTTTAAACATCAAGTCTTAACTAGATCAGGGATTTCTGTCTCTGGTCCTATCATAAGATTATCATCTTTTATCAATGCTGGTGATACCTCCTGTGATGTTCAAGGGAAAACCCTGTTTCAACTGGCAGTGAGTATAGTCAATAGGAAATTGGACTTGGACTAGGCAGACTAGATTCATATTTCCATTCAGCCATTAAGCACACTGTGTGGCCTTATGTGGGCCACAACTACTCAGCCCAACCTACCTCACAGGTTTGTTAAGAAGGTAAAATAGGCATGCTCCACACTGAGAGCCTTGGAGGAAAACCTCACTGGATTCAGGGAAAGACTGACAACTGTACGGAAGTAATGGGCATGTGCTCGGTGCAAGGAGCTCCCAGTTCTCAGGGGATGAGTTCACACCCTCAAGGCCAAGGTGGCTGACCTGGAGAAGCAGAGATAGTCAGTTAGGTACATGGATAAGACTTTTGGGGACTTGTTAGATATGTCGCATTCTGAGAACAGCAGCCCCACTGCTGTCAGGGAGCACGAGGATCAAGAGGAAACAGGACACTGTGCTGATGAAAGGGGGAATGTTCCCTCAGAAGGGACCACCTTCTACAGTTGGTGATAAGGTATTCTTTCACACCAAGGAAACATCCCTGGGAAGGGAGGGAGGGCGCTCTTGGTAGCTGGTGATTTGATCCTTAGGCATGTAGATGGCTGGATGGTGAACCCATGTACTGACTGCATGGTGACTTGCCTGCCTGATGCAAAGGTAGCAGACATTACGTGTGGTTGTGGTACATGTTGGCAGCAACAATGTGGGGATATTCCTTGCCACAGGAAGTGGTGGTGGCTATAAGCATAGACAGCTTCAAGAAGAGATTGGATAAACATATGGAGCAGAGGACCATCAGTGGCTATTAGCCACAAGGTATAGATAGAACTCCATGTCTGGAGCAGTGATGTTGTGTATTCTGGGTGCTTGGGAGGGGCAACAGTGGGAGGGCTTCTGAAGTTCTGGCCCCACTGGTGGACTTTCTGATGGTACCTGATTTTTGGCCACTCTGTGACACGAGTGTTGGACTGGATGGGCCATTGGCCTGATCGAACATGACTTCTTTTATGTTCTTATATTATTTATGCAATTTCTACCCCGCCCTCCCCACGAATGGGCTCAGGGCAGCTTACAACAAGGGCATCAGTTGCCAATAAAACAATAGAACAATATATAACAATACAATACATGATAATATAAACTCATAAGGTGCTAGTTGATGATATAATTCATTTCTTACAACGGCACTTTCAGATGTCTAGATAACTGCTAAGTTCCAACTCTCTATCGTTATATGGCTGGGAAGGTTCAGAAAGCTGCACATTCCCATCCATATGTGGGCAAACCTGATGCTGCCATCACTCTCCAGGTCTGGGCTAACCAAAGCCAGGGCTGAGCTAGGGTCCCACCTCACTGCTGGGCCTCCAATCACTGATGTGGCCCAAGGAGGACCAGACAGGGATCCTGAAAAGCCTTCCAGCCAACTTACAACAGCAGCTATGCCTACTGTCAATCTCTTGGCACTGGCCAATGATGTCATCAACCGATGCCTGGGAAGCAGCAGCAGCTGCAGATGAAACAAGAGAATCCCCAGTGAGTGGGTATGGTCTCTCTTCCAGTCTGATAGCTGCAACCTCTGAGTGCTTGGCCAGGACAGAGTGGGGGAGACCTGCTGAGGCCAGGCCAGGAGTAAGGGAAAGATGGATGGGTGTTGGGCAGTTATCAGGGAAGGCGGGAATCCCACCCTTGGATTTTGGGATTGGTCCATTCAGGACCAAGGGGGATGGGAGCAGAGAGACCTGAGAGAAAGAAAAGAGGGCTTCACAACCAGGCCATGGAAGAGCAGAAAGGATGCTGAGCCTGCAGCAATGGTGAGTAGTCGTGCAAAGAGGAAGGGTGGAAGTGGGTGCTGTAACACATGTCCTCCTGCCCCTATTCTGAGACCTGGGGAAGCCCAAGGTGTTGCGACTCAATGGCAGAAGGGTGGAGCCAACAAAGGAGCGGCCCCACACTGCCCTGGCCCAGCCACAACATGAGAGGAAGTCTTGGAGGGAGATAAAAGGTTGGGGCATATTCTGATGATCTTGGGCCAGTCAACCTATCTCAGTTGACCTTTTGGGGTTGTTGTGAGGATAAAAGAGAGACATAGCAACATAATGCCCATGGAAATAAATAATACATTTGCTAAGGATTAATACATTAGTTAGCCATGATCCAAATGGACTATGGCGCTACATAAGACTTCATTTTCTCTTCTCAGAGAAAATAAACATTTTTCTATTGTATCTCTCAATGTTCCTCTTCTTACGGAAAAGGGAGGGGGATACCTATCCATGGCTCTGTATCACAACCAATAAATTTGCTACTTCATTGCAGAACCTAGAGCAAGCCCCTGCCCATACCACTTTTACAATACCAGTCCCAAAGGTATGCAAGCTGGCAACAGCCTCTAAAATAGCCTGCCCACGGGCCAAATTTTTCAGTTAAGTATATACATTCTTCTTGATCCTCTGCCATATCTTTTGTGAGGGGGTAGAACCCTCCTCAAAATTTATGACACAAGGCACATACAATTCATGCTTACTGCTGACATTCTAATGGAAGGCAAAAAAGAAAAAGAAAAAGGATCAGCCGGGCTTCAGTTCTGCAACATCCTCTAGAAACTGTCTCTGCCTGATTTACAGTCTCCTATTTTGAACAGCAATGTTTCTTTCCTACCAGGAGTTCTCTCAAGGTCTGTCACTGTTTATGGTTCTTATTTAACATAGTTGAGGATTGAGCTACAGCCACCTCCAGGCAAGGTCTGTGTTGAGCAGGTAGCATAACACTAAGGTTTAACTTCTACAGAATAAAAAATAAATCATCACAATTAGAGGAAAATGCACTGTGCCAGAATATCATATAATTCAATAATGGGGATCTGCCAGGTATTGTAGATCTTTAGGCTGCAGAATGCTTCATTAGCTTGTTTTCTCTTCAGGCCTATTTGTTTGGGGTTATATCCATCCTGACCAGAATGCAAAGATTTCCCTTTCATCCTTATCTCAAAAGAGAATTCTTAGGCTTTCTTATCATATATATTGCATTGTTTCCCCCCACCTCTCCCCTGCTTTCAGAATACCTTGGTGAGATGTGAGCAACCACCTGGCTTGACAGAAAATTGTGTAAATCTCTGTTACAAGCCCATCTGGAGAATCCAAGGATATGCTAATTCCAGGTCCGTGACTCTGCCGGTGTGACAAGCAAGGCCATAAAATTCAGAGAGCAGCCATGTTCAAAATACAAATATTTATGCCAAGTATTTCAGTTATGCAAACCATTTCCAGATACCACTTTGAATTTGAAAGCATGTTTCTCTGAGTAGGACAACAAACATGTTAAATGGGAGTCACTTGTTAGGGATTTCAGGGCTGATTATGGCATGTATAGCCTCTATCTTAATACAATACTTATTTCATTTATTTTGAGTCATGGGTTGTATTGTAACCAACATCTGCAACCTTGACATTTCACTAGAAGAAAGAAAAAGAGATTGGATTTATACCCCGCTCTTCACTGCCCAAAGGAGTCTCAGAGCAGTTTACAAGCTCCTTTCCCTTCCCCTCCCCACAACAGACAACCTGTGAGGTAGGCGGGGTAGAGAAAACTTCGGACAGAAACTGCTCTTTTTCAAGAACAGCTGTGCCAGAGCTTGTGATTGACCCAAGATCACATCAGCAGGTGCAGGTGGATGAGTGGGGAATCAAACTCAGTTCTCCCAGATTAGAATCCATGCACTTAACCACTACACCAAACTGGCACTACTGTATTTATCAGTACATAAGCACACTGTAGCCCTACCTGGATAGCCCAGGCTAGCCCGACCTCATCAGATCTCAGAAGTTAGCAAGATCAGCCTTAGCTAGTATTTGGAAGGGAGAGCGCCAATGAATACCAGGGTTGTGACATGGAGGCAGGCAATGGCAAACCACCTCTGAATGTCTCTTGCCTTGAAAATCCTACAAGGTCGCCATAAGTCAGCTGTAGGATTGCCAAGTCTGGGTTGGAAAATACATGGAGACTTTGGGGATGGATCCAGAAGAGGGCAGGATTTGGGGAGGGCAGAAGCCTCAGCATGGTACAACGCCATAGAGTTCACCCTTTAAAGCAGCCATTTTCTCCAGGGGAGCTGATCTCTGTCAGCTGGAGATCAGTTGTAAAAGCAGGAGATCCCCAGGCCCCACCTGGAGGCTGGCAACCCTAGTCACCTGTGACTTGACAGCAAAAAAAATGTACACTGTAGAATTTACTGTTATAAGGTTATTTGAATGCCTGGTACAAATACAAATGCCTGGTTTGCTTTCTGAGCAAGGCAATCTATTGGGACATATTACACGAATTGTTCGTAATCTGCAATGGGTTTCTATAGTCTCCTGGGCCAGTTGTTCTCAACTGTTCATCTTACATCCCACCAGTTACTCTACTGAAGAACTTGTGTCCCACCATGATAGAACCAAAAAGCTCACTTTTCCTCCAGGACATTTTAATGTTTACAGGCATTCTATTATTATATTTATCATTTATGGTAAATTTGCAGTAGTATTGTTGGAAGCAAATTTTATTGCTATATCTTTAATGGATAATCCTTGGCAGGTAGGAAGTGGTACATCAAAGGCACTTGGTGGTGGGAAGGGGGAACAGGGAATTAGGAGAATCACAAGTGTCCAGGTCACTACTATCATACCAAAAGGTCACAGATGGATAATCTGTGACAGATAGACTCATCAGGAGACAGTACAGCACACTTCAGTGGGGACTAAGGGAGAGCAAATCCATAGTAATTGTTATGAAAACCTTGCATCCCACCTAACTACTCCTGTGTCTCAGTGGTGGTACATGTACAACTGGGTGAGAACCTGTCAGGTTTGAAATCAAGTAGATCCAGTCATTCTTGCACAAGGAAAGGTTTATTGGATTATCTTGCTAAAAACCCACAGTAGGAGGTCATTGTCAGGAATGGGGGGCGAAGCAAAGCAAGCTAACTTATAGTGTGATGCAATGAAGCGCCTAGCAAATGAAACTTGTGCACTCGCGCGGGAACTCCCGGCGGGAGAAATACTTCATGAGCGGGAGACTACTCCCCCCTCCCCTTGCCTTCCCAGGACTGGAAAATTCTCAGCAAAACAAGAATAGTCCAAAGCCTACGTTCAAGGCCACCGTGATAAGGAAAAGCGGCAGGGAAGAAGCTCCCACGTTTCTGCCTGCATAGCTACGCAAGCGCAAAGCGGGGTAGGGAACATAAAACAATGGATTCAGTGAGAAACATCAAAGGCATTTTCTGACATTCTGCCCTTCCCAAAATACCACCCACCCACCACTCAGGAAGGAGAGAATGAGGGCCCCCAGGTTTATTAGGGTATCGAGTGTGAAATTCTTTCAGGTGATCAGGTGCATTGATATCAGATACTTTCACCCACTCCCTGTGTTGGGGCCCAAAGTTTACCCATTGAACAAGGTACAGGAGTTGTCCACGGAGAATCTTAGAGTCCAAAATGTCAGCAATTTCGTAGTGCTCCTCATCGTCAACCATCAAAGGGGGGAGGCGCCGGAAGCTCAGCTTGCCATTTAGTCGGGGGTAATGCAGGTTTGAGGAGGCTGTAATGGAAAATTGGATGTATTGCTTTAAGAGATTTAGGCAAATCTAGTTGTACAGTTACTTGATTTATACATCTCAACACTTTGAAAGGACCAATATATTTCCAAGCAAGTTTCCGGGACTGTTGCGCTAGCCTTAGGTTCTTGGTTGACAGATAGACCGAGTCTCCCGGTTGCAGTTTCCAGCCATCTGCCCTCTTTTTGTCTGCTTGCTTTTTGTACTGTGTCTTGGCCTCATTCAACGTCTCAACAATTAGGGGCCAAGAGTCCCGGAAAGTTTTACACCATGCTGAGGCTTTCCCTACAGTCTCACCGGGCTTCAAAAAGGGAAGAGGGGGCTGTCATAACCCATGGCAGCTTTGAAGGGAGACATCTTCGTTGAAGCGTGCCATGAGTTGTTGTACGCAAACTCCGCCAGTGGTAATAAATCTACCCAATTGTCTTGTTGATAGTTAGAGAAACATCTTAGGTATTGTTCTAAAGTCTGGTTTACTCTCTCCGTTTGCCCGTCGGTTTCAGGGTGATAGGCGGTACTGAGAGCACGTTCAATACCCATTAGAGTCATTAACTCTGACCACAACTTTGAAACAAATTGAACCCCCTGTCGGAGATTATCTTGAGTGGTAACGTATGTAGCCTGGCAATGTGTTGGAGGAAGGCTTTGGCCAAGACTTTGGCTGTTGGCAGACTGGGGAACGGTATAAAGTGAGCTTGCTTAGAGAATAAGTCCACTACCACCCAAATGACCGTCATATGTCTAGAGGGGGAAGATCTGTGATAAAGTCCATAGAGATTACTTCCCAGGGTCGGCTCGGGGTGGGTAGAGGCTGTAAAAGACCCGGAGGTTTTCCCGGTCTGGCTTTGCAACGATTGCACGTCGGACAGGATTGTATATAAAGGGATAAATCCTGTTTCATCCGCGGCCACCAGAAGCCACGTTGCAGCAGTCGTAAGGATTTTACATATCCAAAGTGCCCCGCAGGTTTTGAGTCATGGACTGTCTGCAACATCTGGGACCGGGTAGCTTCAGGGACAAAAATTTTATTTCCCCTGTACCAGCAGCCATTCGGACCACATTTCACATCATCCCTAGCTTGTAACTCACTTGTTTCCTGTGTGGTGATGTCAGTGACAAATTGTTTTTCCCAGGTTAATGCCTGGATGGGATTCAATTGTGCTCGTTTGGTTTTACGGGTTACAACTGCACCAACTAATTGTTCAGGGGTGAACATAGACTCTCGTATTTCTGACCTCTTACAGAGGTGTTGGGGAAGGCGGGAGAGAGCGTCTGCCAGATGATTGGCTTTACCTGGGAAATGGTGAAGGGTGAATTGAAATTTAGAGAAGAACTCAGCCCACCGGAATTGTTTTGCATTTAGATTCCGGGGCTTCCGCAGTACCTCAAGATTTTTGTGATCAGTCCAGATTTCAAAAGGTACTTGGGACCCTTCTAACCAGTGTCTCCAGGTGATCAATGCTAAACGTATAGACGCTGCTTCTTTATCCCAAATGGGCCAAAATCTCTCTGTATCATTGAATTTTTTGATACATAAGCCAGGGGTTGTAGTTGTCCCTGACCATTCTCTTGCAAAATCACCCCACCCATAGCGGTATCCGACGCGTCAACTTGGACCACAAACTTTTTGTCTCATCGGGGTGTGCTAGTATGGGTTCAGACGTGAATAACTGTTTTAGTTGTTCAAAAGCTTCCTGACACTGGGGGGTCCAGTTCAAAGGGGCCCCTGGCACAGAAGCCTTAGATCCCCTCCCCTTAGTCTTTAGCAGTTCCGTGAGGGGGAGGGCTACTTGGGCAAAGTGTGGCAGGAATTGACGGTAAAAATTGGCGAAACCGAGGAAACTTTGGAGCTGTCGCCTGGTTTTGGGGGGCTCCCACATCAACACATCCTGGACCTTCTTTGGGTCCATTTCTAACCCCGCGGAGGATATGCGGTACCCCAAAAGTCAATGCACTCCTGGTGGAATTCACATTTTGACAGTTTGACAAACAGTTTGTGTTCTAATAGCGTTTCCAATACTTTTCGCATAAGGGTAGTGTGAGATTCTTGATCCGGGGTATAGACCAAGATATCATCCAAATAAACAACCACCCCCTTGAATAAATAGGGGTGTAACACTTCATTGATTAAATTCATGAAGACCCCTGGTGCCCCCTGTAAACCGAAGGGCATAACCCGATATTCAAATTGCCCCAGCGGGGTATTAAATGCAGTCTTGTATTCATCCCCCTCTCTGATACGGACCCGAAAATAGGCATCACGTAAATCCAGTTTAGAAAACACTTTCCCCTTAGCCACCTCTGCCAATAAGTCTTTGATGAGGGGCATTGGGTAGGCATTAGTTGCAGACACTGCGTTCAGTCCCCGGTAATCCGTGCAGAGTCTGAGCCCCCCATCTTTTTTTTTACAAAACAATACAGGTGCTGCAAAAGGGGATGATGCTGGCCGAATAAATCCACGGGCCAGATTCTTATCGATAAAGCGGCGTAGTTCTTCCTTTTCACTGGGACTCATGGCGTAAATTTTCCCTTTTGGTAATTTCTGGCCCGGAAGAATTTCAATCGCACAGTCGGAGTTACGGTGGGGGGTAGTTCATCAGCTTCCTCCTCCTCAAAAACCCTGGTTACATACCGGTAATCCTTAGGGATGCGGTTAAGGTCCTCCGTGGCTAAACAAGCTCGTGGAG
This sequence comes from Gekko gecko, assembly GCA_029375565.1. Classification (NCBI taxonomy): domain Eukaryota; kingdom Metazoa; phylum Chordata; class Lepidosauria; order Squamata; family Gekkonidae; genus Gekko; species Gekko gecko. The sequence goes on from JAPDNY010000009.1 coordinate 47,083,899, forward strand.
GTTCATTGCATGGGGGATTTCCCCACCCTGGGTCCCATTGGTGTTCTGTACATTTCGGGGAGATAAATTGTACGCTCCCTTCCTCCCATAGAATGTAAGGATTATGTCCATGTAACCAAGGGCTACCCAACACTAAGGGAAACTGGGCTTGAGGGGCTATTACAAACGAGCGTAGCTCCCAGTGGTCACCAATGCCTACTCTTAAAGGAACAGTCTCAAATCGGCATGGTTCCTTCATTGGAGACCCATCCATTTGCGTGAAAGTTATTGGGTCTTTCAAGTTGACCACGGCTGCCTCCAACCCCATAACCATAGACGGGTTTATCAGGTCCCTCCCGCACCCTGAGTCAATGAGGGCTCGAACCCGAATATGGGTCATCATTGCTGGGTTCATCACCAGAACAGTCACAAAGAAGAGAGAGGGGTAATTGCTCACCAGTTTAGGCGCCTCAGGTGCTGGGTCCTGCTGTGTAGCGCCATTCACAAACAGGACCATTTCGTTTCCCTGCATCTCACTCTCCTCCTCCAGCATCATGGTATCCGCTTGGTCGGGGCTAGCAAAAAGGGCCCGTGTATTGCGTGGTTTCGCTGTACCTTTCCTTGGGGTAGGGGTTGTCCACCTTCTGGGCTCCTCTTGTGGTAGAGCTCTATTGGGATCCCCTTTCGGGCAGGATGCGGCGAAGTGCCCTTTCTCCCCACACCGCAGGCAGAGGCCCTGTCGCATACGCTGATCTCTCATCCCACTTGGGGTGGATGTTGGTTTGGGTCTGGGCTGGCCTGCCGCAAGACTCGGACGGTTGTTGCCCAAAGTTAGATCCAGTTTCATCATACGTAAGCGACTTTCCGCTTTTCGGCTTCCTCCATCCAACCCTGGAGGGTGCGAGGTTGCTGAGAGCTGAGGACATTATTGCGGACGTCTACGGCTAGTCCCATTCGATATTGTTGAGCCAAGACCGCATCGGTCCAGTCCCGAATTTTCACTGCGTGCCTTTGAAACTCCCTTGAATACTCCCGCACGGAGAGTTTGCCTTGTCTGAACGTGCGAAGGAAGGCTTCAGCTTTTGGGCCGCCCGGGTCCTCGAAACGGTTTCTCAAGGCCCACATGAAGTCATCTACATTCCCCAATTCCGCTGCCTCCAGATCATGAAGGGCTACATACCAACTAGTAGCACTCCCCCGGAACCTGGACGCGATAAACTCCACCTGTTGCTCTTCATCTGGGAACACATAGCCCCATCTCTGCACAAATTTCCCTACTTGCAATATGAAAAAGGACACAGTCTCTGGATCTCCATCAAACGTGATCTCAAGCATGTCCTTGGGGCGGATTACTGGGGGGCCGGCGCCATGACCGGTACTGGGACTGGCTGCATGAGGGGTGCTGGAGCAGGGAGTTGAGGCGGAGGCAGAGCTGGCGGCTGGATAGGTCCTGGTTGCCCTGGCCCGGGTCCTGGTGCTGGGACGGCCAGTGGAGGTGGGACCGGTGCTGGCTGGCCCGGCCCTGGCCCCGGGGGAGCTGGTTGGCCCGGCCCCGGACCCGGGGGAGCAGGAGGTGGCCGTCCCGGTAGCAACGGTGGTGCAGGGGCTGGTGCCGGTCTAGGTTGCGTCAGCGGATGAGCTCGAATTGCTTGGTCCATCATCTGTGGTAGGGATTGCATTAGTTTGCTCATGTCCCTTACCAGACGTCGGGTATCCTCTTGAATAGAGTCCATGCAGGCATCGGTATCCGAACCGGACCCAGTTCTGGGAGATCCTCGAGACAACCTCCCCTGGGGAAGTCCAAAACTACCTCTGGGATCCAAAAGGCTGTCCCGGCTCTGGCTTCCTGGCATAGTCCAGGTTGTCTGGGTAGTATCCAACAGGTTCTTAGTCCAATCGCGTGATCTGCGATAGGTCACCCCTTTATCCCAGGGTGTTGGGGCTCCCGGCACGTAGGTTCGTGGAACCGCTCCTCCTTGACTCTGCATTGGCCCGGCCGGGCTGTAGATTGGGAGAGTGTACGGAGCACCCATTGTGCCGATCGATGGCGGAGTAACCAACCCGGCTACTGATTGTGGTGTTGGCGCTGCCAAAACTGTAGTTGTAGTCACCGGAACAACAGTGGTGGTCGGGACAGTGACCACTGGGGTTGCCACGGTAGTGACTGGGACCGTGGCTCCCGAAGTAGTAGTCATTGGAACTGCGCCCTTGGCTCCCGAAGTAGTAGTCACTGGGACTGCGCCCGTGGCTCCCCCCCCAGCTCCGCTCATCGTGGTAGACGGCGGAAACTGACGGTGGGGGAATGAAGTGGATTCCTGACAATTTCTGTCAGGTTTGAAATCAAGTAGATCCAGTCATTCTTGCACAAGGAAAGGTTTATTGGATTATCTTGCTAAAAACCCACAGTAGGAGGTCATTGTCAGGAATGGGGGCGAAGCAAAGCAAGCTAACTTATAGTGTGATGCAATGAAGCGCCTAGCAAATGAAACTTGTGCACTCGCGCGGGAACTCCCGGTGGGAGAAATACTTCATGAGCGGGAGACTACTCCCCCCTCCCCTTGCCTTCCCAGGACTGGAAAATTCTCAGCAAAACAAGAATAGTCCAAAGCCTACGTTCAAGGCCACCGTGATAAGGAAAAGCGGCAGGGAAGAAGCTCCCACGTTTCTGCCTGCATAGCTACGCAAGCGCAAAGCGGGGTAGGGAACATAAAACAATGGATTCAGTGAGAAACATCAAAGGCATTTTCTGACAGAACCTCTGTTGTAGGCACAACACAGGATGCTGCCTTTGACTAATAAAAGCCTAGGAATATTGGTGCTGTTTGCAGTGAATCAAATTCCCAATCTTTTCTTTCCACAGGGTTGCAGCTGTGGCTTTAAAAGCTGCATGACAAGCCAACACATAACCATTGTTTTCCATGTTGATTTTGGAAATGCACTGATATCACTGCTAGACCAGGCTGGCCCTATTCCTGACATCAACACAAACGTGGCACAATATGGTGGGTAGGATGGGAGGGTCTCAACTGACTTGTTTATAAGGACTTATTTTATTATTGATCATTCTTACATTGTTTGTTGTACTGTGTTTACTTTGTGAGCTGCCTCAAGCAGGTCTTTAGAGAGGCAGCATCTATATTCTTGAAATAAATAAATTTGTCATGCGTGTCAAAAACTTGATAGTGCTATGCACTATTGCCAATTATGCTTATGAATATTCCTCTCTTGCTTTCTCTGCCATCCCTTTCTCAATCTCCTGTGTGCTGGAGGCCCTTTTAATTACTATATTTTTGTTACAGACAAAGAACAGGAAATCTCCTACCATGAGTATGCAAAGAGAGTTTGAGTAGCAAAGCCATTCTCTTGACAGAACTGCAGAAGGAAAAAACACTCCATAAGCACACACTTTGTATCACTAGGGATATCATTTTGAAGGACGAGTTGTTGCTGAATCTGTTTTTGGTTGGATAAGTGCTATTTAATGAAAATATAAGAAAATACTCTGTGCAAATATCAAGTGCAATGTGGCCACACTCATAAGACCTCTATTTTCCTATCCGTAAACATTTGCTGTTTACGATGACAAATTCCTCCAGGACTGTTGTGTTTGGAATACAAGCCAGCTTCATGGCAGCTGCAGCCATTTTCATAGTCAGTCCCTTCATAAATTTTCATGGATATTAATGGTGTGATTAGAAGGCTATTCACAGAGCATCAGATAAAGGAAGACACATTTAGTACAGATTAGAATTATGCACCACCCTACTGTAGCACATAGAATTTAGGAAGTGATTTCCCAAGATGTCTTCATCGGTCTTGTTTTGTAATTTGATCCACATTAAAATGAGTCCACTTTTACTGGCAATTTAGTACTTATATTTGTTTGTATGTTTGATTTCTGAAAAGTGGCTAGAAGAATTGTCTCTAAGAGCAAATGAAGAGCACGCTAGAGTGCCACACTGTTGACAGTAAGTATAACTCCTTCAAAAAGTTTATACAACCTTTTTTTACTTGAAAAAACTACAGATCAGTGGCTAAGGACACGTAGATCCAAGTCAAATCCCTGGCATTTCCAGCTAACTAGCGGTGCTGAAAAAGACCCTTGTTTGAAAACAAGAAGTGCCACATAACCAGACTAAACCCTGGGTGATGTGAAAGGCAATTTATGTTGCCAACTTACGTTGGTTGGTTGGCTGATTAGATTTTTAGTTGGCACCCATCCAAAGATTTTGAGGTGACTTACAACACTTAAATAATATCATAAGAAATAAGTTAAAAACCAACAAAAATCAGATAATACATATAAAATATTAACGTATATGACTCAGCACCGTATCAGTATCAAACCAGCCCAGAACATCTGGTTAACCTCCAAAGGCCAACCTGAACAATTTGGCCTTGCAAGCCCTGCAGAAATTAAGCAAGTCCCAAAGGGCACACGTGTCATCAGAGAGTGCATTCCACAAGATAGGGGCCATAACTGAGTAAGTCCATCCCCTGGTAACAGCTAACTGAACCATCCTGGGGCTGGGCAACTTCAAGAGGCCCCAAGAAGATGGCTGAAGGGACACAGGGGATTGTAAATGGGGAGGTGGCCCCATAGGTATGAGGGTCCCAGACTGTAATCTGATATTTTGATAGTTGGAAAATCCTGCTGTACTTACCCCACCAGGAATCTACAGCTTGAAATCATGATACATTTCTACAAAAAAAAATGGAAAAAAAATATGTTTGCCTACAAATACAACTCTTTGGGAATGTATTAGGCTTTATTCTGGTTCCCTTCTTTATTTGTGAAGAGCACTACACATCATGAAAAAATGTACAAAGGACACAGAAGCAAAAACTGTCAGTAGCTAGTTATGCCATATTCCATGTTTATCTGGGTTGCAATGGAGAACAATTGTTGAATGAATATATTTGTTGGCTTGTTGGTTTGTGACCTGCTGAAGCTAACAATATCCAGTAGTCATTACTGCATGACCTCCCCTGGGAGGCCCATGAAGTCTTTTTGCACTCTGAGATTTTTTTTTAGCCTACAGAAGTCAGAGGAACAGATGTAATCCATCAAGTTTGATATTGAGTCAGGATCTCTCAATTAAGGCAGGAATTCTCCCTAGAAACAAATCTGGTCAACAGGAGGGCACCTGCACTGGTGCTCAGGTAAATCTAGGTGCATAAGATGGGCATATCAAGCCCTTCATCTTTTGTGGTTGTTTCCCTTCCAGAACCTTCTTCTAGCATCACAAGCCTGAGATCAATGGACCCCATCCTCTTAAGGACAGGCAGAGTATGTTTTTCTTTCCTCCATCGTGCTTTCCCTCTTGAATTTAATGCTTTACATCCTCCTACTCACTCATGTGTATTAGCTCCTCCATCTCCTGTTCTTGGCCAGTCTGTTCTACTGCCAGCTGGTTCTTCCCCATTGTACCTGCCACCTTCCTTCCTATCCAAAATCCCTTTCCCATTTAGCACCTTCTGGTCCCTTTGGAGCAGCCCCTCACCTGTCTCTTTGGATTGGTTTGCTCTAGACTAACCACATGGGAGAAACATAACTTGGGCCCCAGTCACATGCAGAATTTGCCTCAGAATACTCATGAATGCCAGGTGGATTTTAAGGGCGCAATCAAAAGACACATCTGGCAAGTGTCTCACACCCGTCGCCATACCGTCTCATCCGGCCGAAGATCCGGAGTTAAAAAGTACCAGTGAAAGTTCACTATCAAGCATTTGTGACAGGCCGCAGACAGACTTCCTCCATCTGATTGCTCCAGCATGCTCCTCATGCCTCGTTGAAGTGCACCGGGAGCACGCGCCATGGGAAAAAATGCCGTCGTGTCCAATCGCGTAATGGTGGGTCAACTTGCAATGGCACAAATAGCCACACCTCCCCCCTCCTGCGTGATCTGGCCCATGTGACCAGGACCTTGGAATGATTTACTATTGTATATCTGGCTAGAAGTAACACAAAGGCATACTTTGATTGTGCAAATATGTATAATTTTTATTTGGATTGTCATAATTAAATTACTGGGGTACTATTGCAGTGGAACAGTTCACTCTCACTGTTTTGTACTTTTGGCTCAAGTCCCCTCTTTTTGCTGTGTATCTTAGATAAGGTAAAAAGGTTACTTGCTGGTTAAGCACCTGGTTCCTCTCCATCTTACCCTTGTCAAGGTTTTATTGTGATACAATTTGGGACCCATGAATACAACAGATTTAAAGGATTCTTTGTTTCCTGGAACTCATATTCTAGTCCTTCATATGTACATGGCACTGTCCACATGGTAGGCCTGACACAGAGACTGATTTGGGTAACACCAAGTATCGGTGCCTACCACAGACTTGGTAAACCTCCCATACAGTTGAGTTGTAAAGCATCCTGCAGACTGGAGATCTGCAAGAAGCTTGGTGGGTCAGGTTCAAATCCCCACTCTATTGTAGAAGCTTCCTGGATGACTTTGGGCAAGTTGATACCTTTCAGCCAAACCTTTCCTAACAGAGTAGTGAGGATAATTATGTTATAAGCTACTTTGGGTGCTCACTGAGGATAAAAGTGGGGTATAAATCTATAAATAAATAAAGGGAGTTCCACGGGCCTAGTTTAGTACCTTCTAACTAGCAATGGCACAACATTTCCTGTGAGCAAGTTGGACAGGTGAAGTTCTCATGTTTGATGGTTGCAAAATGTGACAAGTCAATCCCCAGATTTGCTCATTTGCTCAGCAAACATCTCAAACTACCTGCAAGGCAGTTTGGAGATGTGCAGCAGCTGTGTTGCTTGGTAGCAGTTCTAGCATGTCCTGTTCCCTTATTTTGTGCATGCTCAGTACAGTGCTATTACACTACAAACACACAAAGATATTTAGCCTGCTTTTTTGCCTGCTTCCACAGTTATCCATTATATTCTTGCATTTAACAAACCAGAACAATAGGTCAGGCACCTTTAAACAATGATGGGGAGGTAATAATCCAAGCAACTACCATGATGGGAAACTACCACTCACATGCTCCTTTGCAAACCCATGCCCACATGAAAACTCTGTCAAATCACTCATATTGCTGGCTTTAAGCAAACAAATATCTTTCACTGCGTAAAGCAAACGGTCAGATCTCCTTTTAGAATAATTCATCATCCAAGACATTCATGATACATTTAGATTTGGTTGCAGCACGAAAGAGTATGTCTATAGGGCAGTACCGTCAGGCTGTAAAAGACAATGTAAGTGCATGAAAGTCCATTGTGTTTGCATGTGTGCATGCTGTGTTTTGGTAAGAAGCCACCCAGTGAACTCCAGTCAGCTGTTCTGTGAGATTTCGATATGATCATTGATTAAATCAGTGGCAAATTGTCAATGGCAATCAGGATGAATCAAACTAAAACAAGTTTGAGATTCCCATATTCTAACCAATTCATTTCTCATTCATCATTAAGTTACCTTGACCAATTTGTCCTTCAGTTATTATTAGACCTATTCCCCAATGAGTTCAGGGTGACTGTCATAAGCCATAAGCCAAATTTTACCATCACAACAACCCTCCAAGGTAGATTACTGAGTGACTGACCCAAGGCACAGTGGTGATTTGAACACACATCTCCATCACTGTAATGCAATAGTTTAACTACTGCACCACACTGATTCTCACCTTAAGGAACCCCGTGTATATTTATACAATCTTAAGTATTCACAGCAGGGAACTGATTGAGTACAGAGCTCTGTATCTAAATGCACTTTTGCAGTATTTGCGCTCCGTAACCTAAGGCATAAATGAACATTTCTTCAGGGTTCCAAGCAGCTGCATCGTTAACGTAAAAACCAAGTGTAGCATCTAGAGGGGAAGGCATCATAACAGGCAATGGAGGGGTGAGATGGAGGTGGGGAGGGATACCAAGTCACAGCACAGAGAACATGGATACACAGAATAATAAAAGAAGCTGGGAGACAAAAGAGACTGAAAAGCAAGAAAAGCACAAGGAGTTCTCTGGGTCGTAAGAGACAAGATGCAGCAATGGATGCAGGGACAGTTGTGATTCATAGGCTATTACCAGGCCTGATTTAGGTACCTATTAAAGTAATTTAAAAGGGATTGTGTATGCATGCTATTTATAATAGTGTCAGTTCCTGCATAATTTTTCCTCCATTAATAAAATGCTACAGGAAATGAAATGCTTCTTAAAGGGAGTAGCTGCAAAGGGGGTGGGGGAGTGGAAGAGAGGCTGGAGTGTGAAAATCCTCTACCTTTCAATGGTCCCTCTGGCATCTCTGGAGACGACATTGCCAAATGCTTGACTGTTCGTTTGGAAAGCACAGAAATGCACTCACCGTTTTTCATTAGGGCAATAGTAGCACACTTCAGAGACTCCCTGCTTTCTCCATATAACTTGAATATGTTGGTTTGATAAAAGCAGTATGAGCAGACAAACAAACCGCTATTATTGGCATCTGTTGACAGTTGGGCAGTGTTTTGGGAGAGAGCAGGAAGGTAATGCTGGAGGTGTTCCTTGTGTCTGGGCAATTGTCAGGGGTCCAGGCTTTTTTTTTTTTTGAGGGGGAGCACAGTTGTAAGTAATAATTCATGCCCCAGATGACTATGGAAGATGAATATTTTTTACTGTGGCACAGCAGGCACTTTTGGAAAGCAGAAAACTTCTGCAAGTGAGTTTTCCCCATCCCCACCCTTGTTATCAACAGAAAACACCCACATTTAAAAGGAATTAATAAATATCTTCTTATTTGGCCCATACCAGGATTGGCATGGCCTTATAGCTTTGTTCCTTTGTTTTTCCAGGATTTTTCAGACCTTTATTCAGAGGAATCTGAGGATTCTCTGAATCCCCAGCCTAAATCCCTACAGAGAAGCCAGGCTGCCAGATATCAGAAAGAAAACAATGCCACATCCATTCCTTTATCTAAGCCATTCTTAACCATGCAAGCAGAAGCCTGTCCTTAAATAGTAGCCATTCCTGTTTTGTGGCATCACAAGCACCATCACATTATATCATCAACCATGTGTTCCTCCCTTTGGTCCAGAGCAACTTGTGACAAGCCCACCTATTTAATCACCTTGGCTTTTATTGTCCAGGTGCCCTCGACTTTGATTTCAGTTTCCATTGTGAACAACTTTTTAACTTATTTACTCACTGAAATACAGCAAAATAACCCAGGAGGTCTACAGTAGATAAATACATGTTATAATTTTTGCTGTAATGGCTTTAAGGACCTGGATGGAAAAGGTAGGCCATTTTTTAAATCGAAAACAGAAATTCTGATAGTTTGGTAGTTGCACAAAAATAAAAGTTAAGGTTTGGATCCTATACAGCACACGTTACACTTCACTGTATAAATAATGAATTTTCCTGCCTCCATGCTCCTTTGGGTTGCCAGTTCCAGGTTGGGAATACCTGGATATTATAGGGGTAGAGCCTGAGGAAGGCAGGGTTTGGGGCGGGGGACACTCCAGTGGGGCATAATGCCATAGAGTCCACCTTCCAAAGTGGTCATTTTTCTCCAGGTGAACTACTCTCTGTTGCTTGCAGATCAGTTTTAATAGTGGGAGATCTCCAGCCACCACCTGGAAGTTGGCAACCTTAATGCACCTACTGTAGACTTCTGTTGGTTTTTTTATAAGGATTTTATTGATCTTGCAATACTATGGGACATAGGAAAAGGATATTAATACCCTACCTTTAAGTTTATGGGAAATGGGGTTAGGAAACTAATACATCAAAACTACCGGGATAGGGAAGGAACAGTATAACCCTACCTCTAAACATTCTAATGGATAAGGGGGAGGGGAGACTAATGTAGTGACATGATCTGGTTTACATAAATCTATATCTATGTCACTTAGTAATACAAAGTTGTTATTGCTTGTAAAAATTATACAGAAAAGTAATAAGATATTGCTTTAATTAACTGATTAGCAAAAACTGCGTTATCAACCATTGTCTTGATTTTAGAGTCTTTTCTTCTTGCGTTTCTTTGTTCTTCGAGGTTTGGGAGCGGCTGCTTCTTTCTCTGATTCCAATGTTTCTGAAGAACTAAATAGTTTGGGACTGTTGCTTGATGAATCCTGTGAGTAGGATTCTTCTTCTTCTTCCTCCTCCTCCTCTTTCGTTTTTGAGTTCTTTTCTTTTTTGCTTTGAGTTGAATTTAAGTATTGGTCCATAAACTTTTTTACCGTTGGAACAGTGTCAATCATAAATTTTTTATCCTCATAATTGAAACTCAGTCCTTCAGGAAATATCCATCTGTAGAGTATTCCTTTTTTTGTAGAGCTGAGCTCTGAGAAGGAGCAAGGTGTTTGAGCTGCCAGAGGGGTGAGTGGTATTTTTATTTATTTACTTTCAGCTGAGGTGCTTTAGCTGAGAAGGTACTGTGTCAGGGACTGTATTTGGGAGTGTGTGGGTGAGTTGTAACAGACTCCTGACTGCTGGAGTTAGGGTGTGAAAGAGTCATTGTTTGCCTGTAATTAAGTGCTTGGGTGAAATTGAATAGCAGACTCCTGGCTGCTGGAGTTGGGGTGTGAAAGGGGCTTTGTTTGACCGTCATTAAGTGCCTAGGGTGATTTTGAGTAGCTGCTAGCCACACCCTCTCCTGGGAGACAATTCCATTTAAGGCAGGAAGTTTGCAAGAGGCACGAGCCGAAGGGCGAGAGCAAAAGGGCAGGAGGCTCTTTGCCTGTGGCTCTTGGCCTAGGGGCTCTGTAAGAAGCACAGGAAGAGCCAGAAAACCAGGACCTTGGCTCCTTGGTAAGGTAAGTAGACTCCTACAACAGGAGCCATATAAATACAAAGTGTTTTAAAAGGGGGGTTATAGAAAAGTATTTGTTTAAAAACAATTATGAAGCCAGAATGCCAGCAGGGGGTTGGGGGCTATCCAGTGTTTTGCATGGAGTGTCACATGTATGACTATCTGCCCACTGGTCAGAAGTCTTGGGTGTGTGCTCGGTGCAAGGAGCTCCTGGTTCTCAGGGAGCGAGTTTGCTCCCTTGAGGCCAAGGTGGCTGACCTGGAGAAGCAGGGACAGTCAGTTAGGGGAAGACTCTCGGGGACTTGTTAGATATGTCCCACTCTGGATCTGGCAGCCCGGCTGCTGCCAGGGAGCATGAGGGTCAAGGGGAAAAGGGGCACCATGCTGAGGATAAGGGGAATGTGCCCTCAGAAGGGACCTCTTCTTCAGCTGGTGAACGGGTATCCTTTCGTACCAAGGAACCATCCCTGGGAAGGGTGAGAGGGGGGCTCTTGGTAGTTGGTGATTCGATCCTTAGGCAGGTAGACAGCTGGGTGGCGAACCCGCGTACTGACCGTATGGTGACTTGCCTGCCTGGTGCGAAGGTAGCGGACATTACACATGTTTTAGATAGGCTGGTAGATAGTGCTGGGGAGGAGCCAGTGGTCGTGGTGCACGTCGGCACCAACGATGTGGGGAAATGCAGTCATGAGGTCCTGGAGGAGAAATTTAGGCTGCTGGGCAGGAAACTCAAGGCCAGGACCTCCAAGGTAGCCTTCTCGGAAATGCTACCTGTTCCACGCGCAGGGCCAGAGAGACAGGCACAGATCAGGAGTCTCAATGCGTGGATGAGACGATGGTGTAGGGGGAAGGGTTCAAGTTTGTTAGGCACTGGGATGCTTTTTGGGACAAGAGGGAGCTGTACAAAAGGGACGGTCTCCACTTGTCCCGAGAAGGAACCAGGCTGCTGGCGCTCAAAATCAAAAAGGTGGCAGAGCAGTTTTTAAACTGAATAATGGGGGAAAGCCGACAGGAGATGAAAAGTCTCTGGTTCGGGATGGCTCATCTCAAAGAGATGAAGGGGTAGCTATTACTTTTGTACAAGGAAATGGATTACAATTGTCCACTGAGACTGTGGCTAATGATAGGAACTGCCTGGCAAGGTCTCGAGGCAGCAAGAGGAAGGCTGTGGGCTTAACAAACATGGGAAACTATAAGTGTTTATACACAAATGCTAGAAGTCTCCAAGGTAAAATCGGGGAGTTGGAATGCTTGGTGTTGGGGGGGAAATAGACATTGTGGGTATTTCAGAAACTTGGTGGGATGAGGAAAATCAGTGGGATACGGTGATTCCTGGTTATAAATTATATCGGAAGGATAGGGGGAAAGGGTTGGAGGTGGGGTGGCTCTGTATGTCAGAGAGGGTATACCGTCCAGTAAGATTGAGAGGGTAAGAGAATTGGATTCCCTTCTGGAAATGCTATGGGTTGAAATAGTGGGTCCAAAAGGAGGCTTAACAGTGGGAGTTTGTTATCGCCCACCAGATCAAAAGATAGAGGAGGATTATAAAATGATGAATGAATTAAAGATAGCGGCTAGACGAAATAACTGTGTTGTAATAGGCGACTTTAACTACCCACACATTGATTGGGTTAATATGAGTTCTAGTCGGGAAAAAGAGATTGCGTTCTTAGACACTCTCAATGACTGTGCTGTGGAACAGATGGTCACAGATCCTACCAGAGGAGAGGCGATCCTGGATTTGGTCCTAAGTAACACCCAAGACCTGGTGAGAGATGTAAAAGTGATTGCACCGCTTGGGAACAGTGACCATAATGTCATTGAGTTTAACATTTGTACAGATAGGGAGTTGCCCAAAAAGACTGACGCAACCACTTTTAACTTTAAAAGGGGTAACTTCTCTGGTATGAGGGGACATGTGAGGAAGAAATTGAAAGGAAGAGTGGAGAAGGTCAAAACCATTGGGGAAGCTTGGAGACTATTTAAAAAGACAATCCTAGAAGCTCAGAAAAAATATATACCGCAGGTTAGGAAAGGTACAAATAGGTATAGAAAAAAGCCTGCATGGTTAACAAATAAAGTAATGGAAGTTGTAAAAGGTAAGAAGGATTCCTTTAAGCGGTGGAAAGCTAGTCTTAGTGAGGTTGATAAAAGGGAACACAGACTATGGCAAATAAACTGCAAGTCTGTGAAAAGGCAAGCAAAAAGGGAATATGAGGAGCATATCGCAAAAAACATAAAGACCAACAATAAAACTTTCTTCAAATACATTAGAAGTAGGAAGCCAGCCAGGGAGGCAGTGGGGCCCTTGGATGACCAAGGGGTAAAAGGAGTAGTGAAGGATGATAGGGAAATGGCTGAGAAGCTGAATGCATTTTTTGCCTCTGTCTTCACTGTGGAAGAGGAGAAGTGTTTGCCCACTCCAGAAGCACCGATTTCGGGAGGGGGTTTGAAAGACCTGAATCAGATTGCAGTGACAAGAGAGGAAGTCCTCCGACTGATGGACAATTTAAAAACTAATAAATCACCAGGCCCGGATGGCATTCATCCGAGAGTTCTGAAAGAACTCAAATGTGAACTTGTGGATCTCCTGACAAAAATATGTAATCTTTCTTTAAAATCTGCCTCCATTCCTGAGGACTGGAAGGTAGCTAATGTCACTCCCATCTTTAAAAAGGGCTCCAGGGGAGATCCAGGAAATTACAGGCCAGTCAGTCTGACATCGATACCGGGTAAGTTGGTGGAAACTGTTATTAAGGAAAGAATTAGTAGGCACATTGATGAACAAAAACTATTGAGGCAGACTCAGCATGGGTTCTGTAAGGGAAGATCTTGTCTCACTAACCTGTTAGTGTTTTTTGAGGGAGTGAACAAACATGTGGACAAGGGGGACCCAATAGATATTATTTACCTTGACTTCCGGAAAGCTTTTGATACAGTTCCTCATCAAAGGCTCCTAAGTAAGCTCAATAGTCATGGGATAAAAGGACAAGTCCTCTTGTGGATCAAAAACTGGCTTATAAATAGGAAACAGAGAGTGAGTATAAATGGGAAACTTTCTCAGTGGAGGGTGGTAAGCAGTGGGGTACCACAGGGATCAGTACTCGGTCCAATGCTTTTTAACTTATTTATTAATGATTTGGAATTGGGAGTAAGCAGTGATGTGGCTAAATTTGCAGATGACACAAAGTTGTTCAGGGTGGTGAAAACCAGGGAGGATTGTGAGGCACTCCAAAGGGATCTGTTGAGGATGGGTGAGTGGGCGTCAACGTGGCAAATGGGGTTCAATGTGGCCAAGTGCAAAGTGATGCACATTGGAGCCAAAAATCCTAAATATAAATACACGTTGATGGGGTCTGATCTGGCAGAGACTGACCAAGAGAGAGATCTTGGAGTCGTAGTGGATAACTCGCTGAAAATGTCTATACAATGTGTAGCTGCAATAAAGAAGGCCAACGCTATGCTGGGGATTATTAGGAAGGGAATTGATAACAAATCAGCCAGTATCATTATGCCCCTGTATAAATCATTGGTGCGACCTCATTTGGAATACTGTGTACAGTTCTGGTCACCACATCTCAAAAAGGATATTATAGCATTGGAAAAAGTGCAGAGAAGGGCAACTAGAATGATAAAAGGGTTGGAACACCTTCCCTATGAAGAAAGGTTAAAATGCTTGGGGCTCTTTAGCTTGGAGAAACGACGGCTGAGGGGTGACATGATCGAGGTTTATAAGATTATGAATGGGATTGAGCAGGTTGAGAAAGAAGTACTTTTCTCCCTTTCTCACAATACAAGAACTCGTGGGCACTCTATGAAATTGCTGAGCAGTCGGGTTAGAACAGATAAAAGGAAATACTTCTTCACCCAAAGAGTGATTAACATATGGAATTCACTGCCACAGGAGGTCGTGGCAGCTGCAAGCATGGACAGTTTCAAGAGGAAATTAGATAAACATATGGAGCAGAAGTCCACCAGTGGCTATTAACCACAGGGTATAGGATGAGAACTCTCAGTCTGGGGCAGGTGATGCACTCTATTCTTGGTGCTGGAGGGGGCAGCAGTGGGGGGCTTCTGGTGCCCTGGCCCCGCTGCTGGACCTCCTGATGGCACCTGGTATGTTTTGGCCGCTGTGTGACAGAGTGTTGGACTAGATGGGCCATTGGCCTGATTCAACATTGGCTTCTCTTATGTTCTTATGTTCTTATGTTCTTAAATTCCCTATAAAGTCTCCTCCATTTCCTAACTTCAAAGGGAATATCCTTCAGGATTTTTATCTCTTCATTCTTGATTTTTAGGGATTTTCCCTGTGTGGATTTCAGCACCAGATCTCTGGTAGACCGTCTCATAAATTTCAAACATATTTCTCCCAGGAGTTTATTTTTCTTTATAAAGTCTGGATAAGTCCTGTAATCCCAGTCCATTCCTTTCAGTAATTCTTCTTGTTTGTAATCCATTAATGGGGCAAGGGCCTCTGCTAAGAGTCCCTTTAAATCTTCATTCTTTTCTTCAGGAATCCCTTGGAAACGTAGAGCATACATGGAGCTGTATTGGCTGTGTTTTATTAGAGGATCTTTCTTTCTCTGCTTTAGCCACTCTTTTGTTGATACTCTGTCTGTTTTTCCATCTTTTTTAATGTCTTCTCAGTTGCTGAGGTTCTTTTATCCGTTTGAGTCAATTGTTTTTGTAAATTGTCCATTTTAATGTTGAGGTTAGTCATCTGTTCTATTAGAGGGCGCAATGCATTCACTAGCAGAGTGGACATATCTACATTTACTTCCTGGTTTGGGGAGGGAGTCGATGGTTGGTTATTTCCAGGCAATGTTTTTTTCTCCAGCGGTGCCTTCCGCCCTCTCCCAGCCATAATATCGACAAGAAGTAAGTTTCCAAAAACAATATAAAAGTTAGCTAATTTTAATCTGCTTTATGTTCTCATGCAGCTTTTGACTTTGCTTAAATTCTCATGCGCTAACTTTTACTCAAAGTCCTTTATGTCTGCCTTAAAACCACCTTGCTTTTAATGGGGGGGGTATCTTCAGTTTCCCCTCCACCCCCACTTTGCACTTAGGCACTTCTAATTACTACCAAGGTTCTTATAGACACTTTAAATCACCTGAGCATTGCTTAACTCACACTTTGAAGCCTTGGAGATCTTTTAGAAGCATTTCAAAACTTTTGCCTGCTTGTCCAGCAGTCGTCTCTGGGTGCCATGCTGGCTCTGCGGTGACAGAATCTTTCAGGGAAGAAGGTGAGCCTCAACTCCTTGGCCATCGCCTTGGAAGAGGCTCTCCTCAGCTCCCCAGGCTAAGGGTCTCCTACAGAGACCCCAGGAGGGTCCAGGATGATCTTGGGCCCTTCCCGTCAGCCGAGTCTCGGCGCAACCCCATCAAAGTGAGATGGGGTGCAGCCGAGCAGCAAAATGCTTAAACCGGAACCTAGACTTCTGTTTTTGTGTTACAGAACCCAGTGAATCCAGAGGGACATCATGGTGTTGAAACCAGGAAATGCAGTGAGAGAGGAGAACTAGCAGAAATCACCCTCCTCCCCCTTCTGGGAGTGGAAGAGCCTACCTGCAGCAGAGAGAGCACTTATGATCCAAGACTAAATCCATCCACAGAAAAATGGATCCAAGGCAGCTAGCAAAACAGTCTTAAAGAGAGGTTCATTGAAATGATAAATACAGAAAACCTGCACATTGTGCTATCCACTACCAATTGTTAGACATATCAGCCCAGCAATCATAAAAACAACATAGACTATATTAGCCAAGAAATGAGCAGCAAAACAAACCAGAGAGAAAAAAACATTTTGGAAAAAGCACTGCACCATACATGGCTTGCTAAAAACTTATTGTGAAGATGCTCTTTATACCTCTTCAGGCAGGCCATTCCACAGGGTTAGGACAGCAGCAGAAAGGCTAATAAAACAGCATGTATGTCATCCACTGGGAAGGGACAACAATCAACAATTGCTTGTTGAGTGGTTGACATGATATGAAAAGGCAGGGCTTTTTTGGTAGAAAAAGCCCAGCAGGAACGCATTAGCATAATAGGCCATACCCAACAGGAGAAACTCATTAGCATATTAGGCCACACCCCTGACAGCACAGCTCAT
The DNA here is from genome assembly GCA_029375565.1 of Gekko gecko. NCBI lineage: Eukaryota > Metazoa > Chordata > Lepidosauria > Squamata > Gekkonidae > Gekko > Gekko gecko. Next base: position 47,100,746 of record JAPDNY010000009.1, read on the forward strand.
TAGCATATTAGGCCACATACCCCATGTTACCAGAAGTGTGGTCATCCAGACACAACCACCTTTTGCTTCTTATTCTGCTTACCTTGTTTGTTGTCAAAACCCAGGGCTTTTTTTGTAGCAGGAACTTCTTTGCATGTTAGGCCACACATCCCTAATGCAGCCAATCCTAATGAATACCTGTGAATAGGTAAGGGAGAATAACTCTCCCTACTCTCCTCGAGTCCTAGCTCCAATTTTACTAATGCAATGGACATCTTTTGTGTTGAGGGTAGGAGTGAGAAGCCAACATCTTACCATCCCTAGAAAAATGCCATTTTTTTCAATATAATACAATATGGATCACTCTGGCTTTCAGTCAATTGCTAGGTCTTATGGATTCTTCTGTCTTTAAGCTCCAATTTTTCAAAAGTAAACAGTTCTGGAATGAAAATAATAGCAAGGCAGAGAAGTTCCAAGGAAGTCTACAAGAAAGCTTCCAAAGCACAAATGAAATAGTTGGCTACATTTCTTATTCTATTCACAGCATTTTTTTACTGTCTTTCAGCAGGAAAATTACCCCCCCAAGATGGCAGATAACTAATGGACTGATGATAGATAATGAATGATGAGGCAGACTCCAGTAATGTCTCAACTACAGCCACTACTTGAATAACTCAGAACAACAAGTAGGCATGTAAGTGTTTAATTATTGCATGGCACACAGAATCAGATCAAAACTAATGAACCTGCAATGTTAGTCATTGCTATACATATGACCAATTGCATAGATTATTCAAGACCCCTCAAAACAAGTTCAAATAGAAGCTTCCTGTGTCTTAATAAGGGAGGTTTAGCAGTGGCCAGATGTTGAGTCCTACATCATAATCCATCAGGTAAAAATGGTCACATATCCTCAGCTGTAAAAAACAAAATAAAAATGTAGATTCTGATAGCCATAATTTTTAATTACACATTCATTATGTGATGAAGATCACACTGAACCAGCTTTTCTGAATTGTGGATTATTCAAAGTGTTATACTGACACAGAGGCTGAGTTCAGACTTGCAAGCTGCTCTCAGAGCCAGTCACGGCAAAAAAGCCCTGGAACAAACTGTTCCAGGGTTTCCCAGTCACACAGGGCCATCTGCTGCAGGAGCTTACTGGGAGAAGGCACGCCGGAATGTTCAGACCACTGGCCCGGATTGGGGGAGCTCACCACAGATCGCCGATTGGGAGAGGATCCCGGCATCGCATTGGGCGGTACAGTGGAGCACGGCCAATCAAACTGCTGCTGCTGTTCCGGCTTGCTCCCGGCATATCGGTCGCACGGTCACACTGCCGAGAAGCAGACTGACGTGGGTTAAAGGCACTCTTCAGGGATTTGCTACCACTTCAAAGAGGTATCTATTTAACGCGGGAAGAAAGCGGAACAGCGCGGGTTGCCTATGGGTGGGGAGCACCAGGCAGATGTGCCTGTGTGAACACCCTTTTTAATGCAGTTTTAAAGCGTCGCTGAAACAGGGCTCTACTGGGGCAACTTGCCAGTCTGAACTCAGCCAGAGTTATACTGACAGGTGCTACATCATATCAGACAAAAACATGACTAGGATTGACAGAGAGTCAGTTAGTAGAGTGGTTTGTGGTCCTAGGATACTAGAGTTAAAACAAATGAATAGTTATGGATTTGATGCCCAAAATTCTGGGTTGGATCCAGCACCATATTTCCACAGGTACAATGATTCTGCGAGTGTCATGATTGAAATATTGTCCCCCAGACTCCCTTTCCAGGGGGCACCTCTCACTCAGAAGTAGAATTTTGGAGGGCATTTGGGGATTCCACAGGAGGAGAGAGCTGCACAAGACATGCTCTGCAGGAGTAAGTCCTTGCAACTGCAGAAATGCCACACTGAATCCAACCTATTATCCTTTGGCCTGAGTTCACAATACATAAAATTTCTAAACTATTTCCCCCCTCAACATCTTATGTCAATGGCTGCTAGAGTAAAAGTCATTTCAGTAACTGAGAATTTAATGGATTCCGGTGGGTAGCCATGCTGGTCTGAAGTATCAGGACAAAGTTTGAGTCCAGTGGCACCTTTAAGACTTTGTTTGTCTTAAAGGTGACACTGGATTCAAACTCTATTCTGAAAATTTAATATAGAAGGCAGCCAAGAAAGGGGTGCTAGAAGAATAGAATTCCATCCTAGGGGATGGTGGAGTTGGACAATTCATGTAATGATATCTGGGTTAGGTCTAAGTAGTGTGAGGGAAGCAGAGTAACACTCTGCACTTTTTAGTACTAATTTATAGATGTTTATTGTTATTTGTTGGTTTTAAACATTTTAACTATGCCCTGACTCTTTTTGAGAAGGGCAGGAAATCAGTGCTGCAAAATAGCTAACAAATAAACTGTGGTGACCCATAGTGATCCTTGGCAGTCCTGTTAGTAATTTCTCTACACACATTGCCTTCTGCACATATATGCAAATATCTTTTCCAAATGAGTAGTTTTTCAATAGTATTTTTAATTTTTCTCCAAGCACTTGATGGGGGGGGGGAAGCCATGTAAGTGCACCAGTTTTCCCATTTTGATGTTGTCTTTTGTTATACCATGATGTATCAGTGCAACTTCAGTGACCAGATTGAAAGGAGGCAGCACTCCTGCATCCTTCATAATGTTGTCAAGTGTAACTTGCTGAAGAAAGATAAAAGCTGCACCTATCAGGATATCCTCTCAAATATTGTCAGCCTAGTTGCAAAATGGTCCGGGCACTTGATCACACTGGTTCTGAAGGTAGTTTCACCCTTCTCACCTATTCAGTTATATCTAGTGCTTTTAAGTGTTGGAACACTTTCCCTATGAAGAAAGGTTAAGATACTTGGGGCTGTTTAGGTTGGAGAAATGACAACTGTGGGGTGATATGATCGAGGTTTACAAGATTATGCATGGGATAGAGCAGATAAGTACTTTTCTCCCTTTCTCACAATACAAGAACTCATGGGCACTCAATGAAATTGCTGAGTGGTCGGGTTAGAATAGATAAAAGGAAATACTTCTTCACCTAAAGAGTGAGTAAGACATGGAATTCACTGCCACAGGAGGTAGTGGTGGCTACAAGCAAGAGGGAATTAGATAAGCATATGGAGCAGAAGTCCATCAGTGGCTATTAGCCACAAGGTATAGATAGGAACTCTCAAGCTGGGGCAAGTGATGCTCTGTATTCCTGGTGCTTGGGGGAGGCAACAGTGGGAGGGCTTCTAGTGTCCTGGCCCCACTGCTGGACCTCCTGATGACACCTGGTATTTTTGGCCACTGTGTGACAGAGTGTTGGACTGAATGGGTCATTGGCCTGATCCAACATTGGCTTCTCTTACGTTCTTATGTTCTTAATACCTGTTGTTCCTGTGCTTTCAACAGCTAAATTATTTTGAGAATTTCAGCCTCTTTATTTGGGTGTAGCAAAGAGTTAGCCTGAGGAACTAATTGCTTCAGATTAAAAACATGGGATCCTTACTTGAGCCAAGAGTTAGTACCTACAGGCTTGAAATATTGGACTGGGATGTTAAATCTAGTTCAGAGAAACTGAAGGGCTTTAATTTACTTCAAAAATGCAGGACATGGAAATGGGTACAGTTCTCTTTGTACATTATTTTTGTAGACGAAGACAATACTGCACATGTTTGTACAAAAGCTGACATCTCTGTCACACAATATGCTGGGAGTTCTATGAACTGAGCTTCCAGATTTTTTTTTTCTCTCTCAGATTAGGATTGTGGTAGAAAGGGGAGTAAAGGAGCTGCGGTGGCTCAAGTGGTTAAGACGCTGAACTGCAGGCTGTGGAAGGTCAGTAGTTCAGCAGTTCGAGACCCGGGTGCCGCATGATGGGGTGAGCTCCTGTCTCTAGTTCCAGCTCCTGCCAACCTAGCAGTTCGAAAGCAAGAAATTGCAAGTAGATAAATAGGTACCACTTCGGTGGGAAGGTAACAGCGTTCCGTGCACCTTGGTGTTTAGTCATGCCGGCCACATGACCACGGAAACGTCTTCGGACAGCGCTGGCTCTTCGGCTTTGAAACGGAGATGAGCACGCAACCTAGAGTCGGATTCGACTGGCTTTCGAGCAAGGGAACCTTTACCTTTACCTAGAAGGGAGTGTTTAAGCCTTTCACTCAACCCTGTGCTGTTCTCCTTACCTGAAATGATAGTGAGCTACTATTTGCCCCATTGTGGCAAACATATATGCACCTGTATCAATCAGACCCTTGGTGAGCAGCTGGTGATTGGATCCAGCCAGTTTCCCTTCCCTCCCCTCTCTCCCTTATATTTATATTCTGCCTTTCTGCCCAGTCACGGCTCTCAAGAGCTTTCCATTCAGTTAAGAGTCCTTAATTCCCCTCCATACTACAGCCTGTCCTATATGGTTTTTGCCCATCCCATGGCTCCCAACATACCTCTTTCAACTGTCAAAGGGAACCTCCTTTTTCACCAGCGGAAAAGCTGGCTGAATGCAACTTTCTGTGGCTATGTCTTTCCAAGTCTTGCTGTCTGATACCTTTTTAACTGGTAATGTGTAATATACTGGGTTCGAGATGCGTGTAGTGATCAGCTCAGAGTTTATTGAGTGATTTCAGCAGAACATAAGACAACTCTAGCAGGGCCAAAGCCCTGCTTATAAGCCCATAGATCGACACACCCATCATACACCCGCTCCCAACAATAGGCTATTTAAACAACATTGCATCCTGATAGGTGGCTGCCAGAATCCTGATAGTCTATTGTATTTCCTCCCCAAGTTCACCCTGCTTCTGGCAGCACCGTGTTGCAAGACAACTGGCTTAGTGTTAGGTAACCCTGATATAGCGGGGGGTGGGAGACATCTTTCACTGTTCTTGAATGCGGGAGGAACTTGGAGTTTCCAGTCTCTGCTGTATGTCTTATCAATCCACCTGATCTTGGGTCCCATGCTGCCTTGGCATGTGAAATTTACTGGTCTAGGTGTTTTCTTTCCTACTTTAGCGCACAAGCAAAATGTACTCATTGGCTTGTAGGTGGGGGGTAGTTCGAATGGGCTATAATTGACAATGCTTTGTACTATCTGGCATCACTGAAAAAGAACTGGTTCATGCAGCTTTAAGACTGGTCTTTAATAAATACTACCTTCTTATGAAGCCTGGTGTTTGACTGACTCTCTGGAGAACTTGACAGATGGACGGGTCCACCATGAAAGACCCCTGCAAGTATGAGACTGTGCCACTGCTCATGGGAGCGGGGGAACACTCAGAGCTCAGACCGCTTGTGGTGACCCTAGCAGCGCTTTTCCCCTGGTGTTGGGTAGCCCCTGGCTCCACGATCACGACCCGTACATAACATGATGTAAAGGCTGAATTTGAAACTCTCTGCATGTCAGACATGTGTCCTGCCACAAGGTCCTCCTTCTCAGTTAAAGTCCAGGATGATGTTTAACTTTATTGTATCACTTAGGTGGAAACTGTTTATGCCTGAGTTAAATTTACATGTAAAAGTGAAATCATAATTTACTCAAGAGTCTAATGCAATTTTTTGCAAAAGACCATTTTTTGCAAAAGACCTTTCCCCCTATACATTGAATTTAAAAAAATTGTTATTTTTTTAACGTTATAAAGCCTCTTGTGTGCCAGTTCAGAAGTTTGTTACAAAGGTGATCTTGTCTCTTCCCTTAAGTTCCTGAGCTGAGCCAGCATGAAAATACAATAACGTGGCAGGGTGGGACAGCCATAGATCCTCAGGAAAGAAGAAAATAGATAACGGGGCTACTCAGTCAGAAAGAAAGAGAAATACTGAGTGAAAATCCTGTGTCAGAGGGAGGAGGGAAGAGGAAGAGGTTGTCATAACCACTAATAAGAATATTTAAGAGCTTTATCTATCTGGTTATTAACACTGCAGCATTTGTTTTCCATATGATTTGTTTTGTTTCCCATTATCTCTCCTATGTTTCTTTCTGAATCTGTACATCTTGATTGTAGCTTAGGTGACAGAGCCAATATTCTCTAGCTGTAAAAAAGAACAGGTTTGTAAAACCACTCCTGTGGTTTTGAAAATTGAAGAGAGTGGAAAATCAGTGCCTACTGCCCTCTGCTGGTTGTTTGACTTAATAACATATATTTTCCTTTACATTCTTATGAGGAAAAAATAACCTTAACCATCTACAAAAACAAGATTATGGTGTCAGTGTTGAGAAATCGAGTTATGTGGTACAGGAGGCTGAAAAAAATATGAAATTTTCTCATTACTTGCAGTGTGTTCACACCTACACTTTCTAAGGTAGCAGGAATAAGTACTTCACTGCTGTTGGAGAACTATTGCTTCAGTATGGATTAAACTATTGAAGTTTGGCTTGCTGACAAGAAAACAATTGCTATTCCATATCTCCTATCTCTATATATTTTTATCCTGTTTTCTCCCATGGAGCTCATAAGCAGGTCTTTATTGCTAGTTTGTTGATCCTGCTTGCATAATAACATGATTTTCTTGGCATGAAAGATATCTTCTTTCAGACTTTTAAAGAAATTGGGAGTTACCCTCACCCATCCTGCCATTTTGGGACCTTTTTTAAAGGAAAATAAAATTATCTATTTAATATTTGTATTTTCTGTGTCAATTTATACCAGTTTAAGGCTGCCAAGGTCATTGGTGCAAGGGGGAAGAAATGGCATAATGGGGCTGTCAAAACCTTTTTTAAATTACTGTAAAGAAGTGAGTGAAAGATACACTTACTCAAGAAATGCTGAAACACTACCGCACTGATAACTATTGTACAAATGGAAATTTAAGAGTGTAGCTGTAATTGGTCTATGTTCCTTTGGCATACTTAATTGGCTGTTCTAAAGTATCTGACCAGGGCACAGTTGAGCAATTTCTAAAATATCTCATATTCTCATTTTATTGTACTCAGGAAAGCTATTCAGAATCATCACTGCACTGCTCTCAGATGACATCAGAATCATCTGAGGTTGTTGAATTTCGTTGTTCAGAGTCCAGAATGTCATCAGATTCACATGCATTTATTTTTAAATCTAATATCTTTATAGCTAATATGTTGTCAAAGGCTTTCATGGCCAGAGTTCATTAGTTGTTGTAGATTTTCCAGGCTGTATGGCTGTGGTCTTGGCATTGTATCTAACACTGCAAGTCTGACAGACTCGATCTACCTGTTTTCTTCTGTTCTGGTATATCATGTGATGGATGAAAGTAGGGGCACTTCTATCCATATCAAAATTCAAGGATTGGTTGCCTCCAGGAGTTTAGAGTAGGTTGAGCATTTAGAACACTTTAGAACTTTCCTGGACATAACATGTCTTGAGAGTCAAAAGAAGCTTTTGATGTCTGGGTATGGAAAGCAGGTACACTGAGAGAGGCCAGAATGCTGATTTTAGCCATTCTCTTCTTTGTGCTAATGAACCTGTCGAAGTTAATCCGCATGAACTGATCTGACTCAGACTGCTTCTGAGCTAAAGCAAAGACCATCAAGATGAGTCTATCTGTACATTTTGCATGGATAATTACTGCACAAACAGCAAGAAATGTATGCCATATGTATCTGATTGATTGATTGATTCAAAATAGTAATATCCCGCCTTTTGTCAAAACGTAAGGTGGTTAACAAACAACCCTAAAGCAGGTTCCTTTAAACAATAAAACAGAGGACCCCCTATATGTGGAATATTTGCCTCTGTGTGCTTACAATTGAGGAGCTTCTCTATTACTTTTCCTGCAGTTATTTTGAAAGTTTGCTACAGACCAGCAAGTGATTCTTCTTGGGATGCTCAGAATACTTCAAATCTCAGATGAGGTAAAGCATTGGAATATCAAGTGGACAACTTATGTTTCTCATGGCTCTCATTCAGAAGGTTCTGAAATGTTACTATAGTACCCTTACTTGAGCCCATATAGACTCTGATGTTATCACCTTGTCCTTGAATTGTCCTTCAGAGAAAATTCCAGGTTTATCCAGGTAGGTTTCAGAAATTATATCAATCTCATTGCTATTCCATTTGACATTTTGAATGATTCTATTTGACATTTCAAATGTGCCACTGTAGATGCTGTTATAACAGCCAACCTACCATATGGGAGGAAGGCTGGGAATGTCACTTTGCCAAGCTGAATGAAATCTGGACTAAGCTTCTTCTTTTTCTCAGCTGCAGGTATGTAGCCAGGTTGTGACCAGAGGCACATGACTTTGGCACAAGGCAAAGGACTTTTGGCTCTTGGCCCTCAGCCTGTGGCCCTGAATGAGCCAGGTCAGTGAATACAGCCCAGGAGTGGGAGTTGTTGATGAACTGCATATGTGTTTCCATGTTTGTCTAAATTATATTTCTTTGTGTCCCAATTTGAGCCCCCAGTAGAAACAAAAAGTGAGATAGAAAAATAGATAGATAATTCTTGAGTTAAGTAGTAAATTAGCAATATTGTAGCATTCACTGAGATAATTTCTGAATTTTTTGCTTTGTTCCTAGGCTGTACAGGTCGCTATCTGGTATTGCTATACATAGTATTGCTATACATAGTGAGCACATCATAAAACAGTGTGTGAATGCATCTCTTTTGTCTGGCCATTTTGCAACCAAGATGACAACAGGAAAGAAGAGAGTTTAAAAATAAATAGGGCATGGTTTCCTGACCTGAAAAACACAAAATGTTCTACATTTTACAATAGCACTACAGATAAGATTAGAATTATAACAGCCAATCCATATGCAAAAGAAACTCCTCAGGAAAGCTCCTTCACTAGCATGGCACAGCCTGGGGAACTCCTACAAGATAATGACTCAGCCCTACCCCACCTTCCTGAGTAGCTATAAATTACCTACCTACCATTTTTCTTCTCACCTTGACACAGAGAGTACTCCATCCTTCTGTGTTATGCCTCTGAGGGTGTCAGTCACAGCTGCTGGCGAAACGTCAGGTCCTACAATATCAAGACCACAGCCATACAGCCCAGAAAATCTACAACAACTAGGAAGATAACAAGAGTTTACTGATATTCTTTTAGGATCAATAGATGGGTGTCTTCTTTGCTTTCTGCACCCATGTTCTTATAACACTCCTTGATACTGGATCATAGAACTTTACATTATGGCTTAATATATGGTCAGAGCAAAACAGTGATTGCATTTATGCTTCTATTGTTCTATTACTTATCAGTTCCTTTAGTATTTCTTCTGGCAACTCAGTATCCATGAAGAGCCAGCTTGGTGTAGTAGTTAAGAGCGGTGGACTCTAATCTGGAGAACCGGGTTTGATTCCCCGCTCCTCCACATGAAGCCAGCTGGGTGACCTTGGGTCAGTCACCGTTCTCTCAGAGCTCTCTCATCCCCACCTACCTCACAGGGTGTCTATTGTGGGGAGAGGAAGGGAAGGCAATTGTAAGCTGTTTTGAGACTCCTTCAGGAGTGAAGAGTGGGGTATAAAACCAACTCTTCTTCTTCTACTACTATAACAAAGTCACTTTTCTTCCAGATGTTTTACTTTTCTTTAATTTCTTTTAGCATCAGCAGTTGTTTTATCTTAGATCCTTTACGTGGTTATTTTAATCCTTCATCTGGTTAACTGCAGTAGCTTTGCCAGCTCGTGTACATCTGTGTGGAGATAATCAGTACACATATAATTTACAACATGTTACTTTTTAACCATCTGTAAAAGGATTGCTCTTCCCACATTTTTATTCTATGTATAAAATCAGTTCATACATTGCAGTCCTTTTGAGAAGGCTATCCAAGATTGCTTCCATCCAGAGATGCTCTGTGGAGTAGATGAAATGTTGTACAGTTGGATTAAAGTGCATGAAGACTCTCCAGAACTGTATCGTATTGGCAGATATAAACCTGAAGGCTTCTCACTAGACTGAGATCAGTTACATTAAAAAATAAGCCCTTTCAGATTGTCTAGATTCCATGAAGAGTTGTCATCATAGGCACCAGTTTTCAGTGGCCCTTTATTTGGGCTGTAACATTTGAATTAGCCCTAGCTTCCAAAGTGGGTGGGAGGGCCAAACTAGATGTGTTGGTGGACACAGGGCCAAACCATGGCCACCAATGCCACCTTAGAGGAAAATTTAGCCACTCAAAAACAGTTGTGCAGCATGGTGGCAACAGGCAATTTTGTTTTTCCTCTTCATACCTTTTAAAATGCTGAAACAGCCCACAGACTAAAACAGTTACCTTTGTAATTACATGGTCCTGGATTATATGGAGCACGTTTGTAAGGATGATCACAATGAGGCTCTTTTCTATATTCTCCCTTCCCACAGCTGTCCCCTGGGCTTTCCAAAATGCCGATACTGGAGATCACATGACTCACATAGGTTAAACACTATACTTCATGGATACCATACTTCATCCTCCCCTGTCTTTTATCTTCATTATACTTCTGCTGATGGCAGAGGTTACATTGGTCCAGTGGTCTCCTCACTTCAGCCTCCATCATGTGGCTTTTTGCCTATGTGAATCCTGTCATGCTCAGCCTGCGAGGTGGGCCCTGGTCCCCCAGTAGCCATGGTGTCTGGAGACCCAGCAAGAGAGGCAGTCCTGGCGATGGGGGGTACTCAAAAAGGGGGGGAGGAATGAGGAACCTCAGACTGGCAGGGGAAGGGGTTAGAGTCACCCCGCAAGTCCCTCTGCCAGCGTGCCCAAGAATTGCCCTTCTCGTTCTCTCTCTCTCAGTTTGTCGGTCTCTCTACTCCTATGGCTCCCAGCTGCACGCTCTTCCTCCCCGGTGCCTCTTCTTCCCCACGTTTTATCTCCCTGCCCCGCTCCCAGCACCCCCGTCCATCCTGCTGTGTCTCCCCACCTCCTTGGCCCTGCCCTCCTTCTTTAGCAGGGACACCGAGTCGGCATCGGGTGGGGCGGAAGTTGTGCCGGTGGTGGCTTTGGTGGCCTCAGGGCCATGCTGCTGGTGCTGACCTGGCACCCCAGCCCAGGAGGGCCTTTCTGGGGCCCTCTGACATTCCTGGCGGTCTCCCGAGGGGCCCGGTCTTGGCACTGGGCCCAACCAGCACTGTCTCCTCCCTGGGGGCTGGCACAGGCTGCCTCTGCCTCTGCTCCGTCACTGTGCCCTGCCCTGGCTGCTCGGACAACTGTCACCTTCCTCCAGACCAGGGGCTTCCCAGGTGCGTGGGAGGGCTGGGGTTGCTGCAGGAGGTTCTTTGCCGGGGGTCAGGGTTGCTGCGGGAGGTTCCTCACCGGGGGGTCGGGCAGGGTCCCAAGACACTGGAGCCGGGACAATCCTGTAACCTGGAGATAAGAACTACTAGGGTAAGGGGAGGTCAAGAAAGAAATATGGCCATAGAGTTTTCCTAAATATATGCCCCTTAGAATACAAACCCAACATTCCTGGGAGTTAGGTTGAACTAAGTAGAATGGGGATTTAACCTTTTTGCAAGTACATAGAATGAAAGTGAGAAGACCTTGATCTCTAAATGAGAACAGAGCATCATGGGATAAATTCTAGAACTATATGTAGCCTCTCTTTTGAAATGGCTTCTGTCAACTGATCTGAGGAAACATTCCTGCCTCCTCATTTTAGACAGATGTAGCATCAGTGCATCTGGGCACACTAAAGAACATTATTTTTATTCTGACGAATTTCCACAGTTTCTTTTTATTTATTGTGGACATTTAGGTCTGAAACTAATCTAACTTATGGCAGATGAAGCTCTGCCAATTCCTGGGTGCTTTGAGAGCAACAATGCTTCTCATTTTGCCTTCATTCAGGAGCTGCCAGTTCCATGTGGGAATTTATGTAGACTACAGTGTTATTAGTTGTTGCCTGGAAGCAAAGCTCAGTGAAGCACATTGGGAGACAAACCACATGGTTCATTAAGTGATGCTTTATTACTCGAAAGAGTTGTTAAAGGCTCTGTCTTTCCTGCTCTGTCTCTTGGTTCATGCTAAGACAGTTAAGTTTGATGAAGAGTTCAAAGATGCACATGAGCCAAGATGTCCAAAGGTCAGGAGATTTTGTACAACACTAAATGGAGAAGTAGTTCTAGGCGCATTGGAACGCTGCGGGGCTCTCATGGAGCTACAATCCCAAATCATTTTCCAGCTGACTGGTATCTGGCTGCCTGACCCTTGGACCAAGCCTCGAATGAGGATGACCCCCCACACACACACACACATCAGTTCAATGCTATGCCATCTGTTGCAGACATTTCTCTGCCCTGGCGTCCTCTGCTATGGCTCCCTTGTCTGGTGATGAGGGAGAGAAAGCTGGGGTGAGGCTCCTTTAAGACCAGCAGCACACCTGCAGAAAGGTGGGGCTTACCCAGGAGAGAATATTTGAAGCCCCAAGAAAAGCAGAAGCCAGGAGTCCAAGAGAAGGTGGAAGAGGACCCTAGGAATGTGGCATCCATGCAAGTAGCTGAGACTCATCATTTTCATGCCTCATGGCCCATGAGAGAAAAGATCTCCCTGAAAAGCACCAGAGATGTTAACTGGCCACCCCAAACTGAGGAGGAGGAGGGAGCACTTTGAACTGAACCCATCATGTCTGGTTGTGTTGTGTGGAGGCCTGGCTGTATGTTCTTTCCCCGGCCTCCGGGGGGGGGGTGTCACAAACTCCCACCAACAAAACAGATAGCGGGCTACAACACACCACAAAAATCAACGCTTGTCCTTTCAGAGCTGATGTGAGACTCTGGTTCAGTTCAGCCTTTCATTAATTCAATTTGTTAGTCTACCTAATATCACTCACAGAAATGTATGTTTGTGTTGAATGATACTTCAGTCCGTTTCTTGCACAATTATTCGTTTTTATTGGTAAATATTTACACACAGCTTTTCCATACTAAGTGCGCTATGTAAAGAAAACAAGGTACAGAAAAAAAAAGAATGAAGCCAGGGTGGGTTTGCCTTCACAGCCACAGTTGGAAAATCAGGCTCTGGAATAGCAGCATATCTAATGCCATCTGTGAGACAACATCTGAAAAGGAATTTGAATCCAGACCTCCTGGACTTGAAATTAACACTATGTGTACTGGACCAATATATAATATATACAGCTAAACAGACAAGGTTTGTAAGGAGAAATTAGAAATTAGAAATACCAGCATAGTCCTGGCTTTAACACTACTTTTCTTTACATTGTAGTTGCAACAAAGTGCTCATACTGCATCTGTTTGGGATGGTGAATTTTTAATAGAATGTAGTTACACTGTGTGAGATCTGGCACCTAGCTCATCTTCTAGAGAAACATTAAAACCTTTGTTGTGCTGTTTTAAGTAACACTTTGTCCTCTGAGTGAGATAAGAGCTCACATTTCATTGTTTAATCCTCACATTACATATTTATTATTTATTACATTTTAATCCTACCTTTTCAGCCAAAATTGGATTCTAAAGTTGCTTACAAGAACCACCAAGATCTCATAAAAATGACAATTAAAATTTGATAAAAAACATTTCTTGGGACAGTTGCTGCCTACAGTGAGCAAATCCAGCACTCTTTTTTGAGCAGGATCCAGGCACAATGGCAAGGTGCCTGCCTGTTGTCTGTTCCCTCTGGTGGCCCCACCAATGGCAACTGGAAGATGAAGAGAAGAGCACATGCAGCCATTTAATAAGGAACATTAATCTATTATTTTCAATTCAAGTAGATTTGACATACAAATTCTTGTTGTCGGTGGAGAGAATGGGCATTAATTTTCACAGCAATCGTGACAAATGATGGCATAGTACTACTGATGGCTGCAGTCAAGTATGTGTGGAAATATATGGAAACAGAGGGAATCTTCTGCAGATATCATGAGGAAACTCTATTTTTGTGGAGTGTCCCTTTGTATACTATTAGTATGAAACCTCAGATACTTCAGAACACATCAATAGGAATCTAGAGGGAAGCCAGATACAAATGTAGTCTTTACATAACCTCCCAGGCCTGGTTTAGGATTCTGTGTATGCACAGGTGCAATCCTGCAAATGATGTTTTTGGAGAAAGTGTCAGGGGGAGAAAGTGAGAAGAGGAAAAGGCAACTTTTAATTGAACTCATCCTTTTTGAACTCAGATAAGCAGGCAAGAAAGGCAGATTAAAATGTAATGCAATCAAGCAAGACTCAGGGATTGCAATGAAAAAAGCAATCAAATACACAAAACTGAGAATACAATAGAGGTCAATTAAACAATACTGGGTGGATGTGGTTCCTTTTAAACTCGATGTGCCCAGCTGCTAGTAATTCAAGCAGAGCCCTTGATGGCTGTATTTGTGATGGCCCCAAGAGATATGAAGGAGAAAGAAATGGGGTGTTGTGGGAACGTAAGAGAGAGAGTGGGAAAGCCTTTGAGCTTAGGTGGAAAATGCGAGCAGGAGAAGCACATCATTGGTCTTTGAGGTTTGACTGAGTGAGGCTAGGGGGAAAGTTACCCAGATCAGTCCCTTTCTCAGGCCTGTCACGTGAGGGGTTCCTCTGCATTTACAGAACACCCAAAATATGAGCCCTGGGGTAAGAGGGTACATTTTAGGCTGTATACATGATTTGCAGCTTGCCACAATAAACCTCAAATAAAGAAACGGTCTAAGAGAGAAAAGCACTTAGCCAGCAAGTAACTTTATTACCCTAACCAAGATACAGACTAGAAAACAAGGAGTCCTTATGAAAGAGCAAGCTAGAAATCAATAAAATCTATTCACTTTGCACAATCCTAATGTGCAGCTTTATTACTTTAAGCTAGATATCCAATCAAAGTTATTTTTACTGCCAATTGTGTCTCTCCCATTTGGCTCATCCAGAGCAAATCAAGCCAGAGAAAGAAGATATGTAAGGTGTTGCTCAAAATTGGGACCTGAAGGAGCAGAGGGATAGACAGGAAGAAAATCTAGAGGAAGAATCCCTAACCCAGGTCACAATAAGGAAGGGCTGGCAGGCTTAAGGAAGCCAGTTCTGAACTGGGAATGGAGAAACCAAGAGAAGATATCTAGAAACATGGCAAACTGTTGGAAGACTTTGGGTAGTGCTCTGATAGGTACCTTTTTTTTAGGTTCTGGGCCCCCATTGGTACATGTCCAGGATCTGGGCTGTGATAGGGTGAGGCTGCCATCCTATGATAAAAGAAGGCACCTGAATAAGCATATCTAAGATGGGTTTGATGGCGGGTGATTGATTTGGACAACATGACATTCTTAACCCTAACCCTAACCCAGTCCAACTGTCCCTGGTCAGTCACAGATGCCACGTTGATAGATGGGCGAGAAGACTGGATCACCATGGTCTCCTCCGTGGGTGCAGCAGCTGCAGGCACAGGGGTCTCTGGGCTAGGGTCCGCAGTTCCACACTGTTGAATCACATGCACTTGTGGCTTGGCAAGGCTGTGAGGCTTCTCCCTCCTGGCTTTCCACACAGGACAATCCGCACGCCGATGATTAGGAGATTTGCATTCAAAACACGCTCCGCTCTTGGGATCCACACGAGTCTTGACAGGCAAAGAAGGATGAAGTGTCCTCTTCTCTGCAGACCTTGGCGGGTGGGGCCCATCGTCCTTTGGTTTCAGGAAAGGCTTCTCTGCAGCTGGGTGGGAAGGTCTCCCAAAGCTCCTCTCCCAGTGCTCTCGCATGCTTTGGGCGAGATCAGCTGCTTTCTCTGCCGTCGTGGGCTTTTTGTCACGCACCAGCGCAACGATGTCCTCAGACACCAGTCTGTAAAACTGCTCCAGTAAAATAAGTTCTCTCAAAGTCTCAAAATCATGGACATTCTCAGCGGTTAGCCAGCGGTCCAGATTCTGCGCTAACATAGCCAGAGCAACAGGGTAACTCTCAGGGGTGTTGTGCTTCTCCACTCTCCTGAACGAGCGCCTGTAGGTCTCAGCAGACAATGCAAACCTCTTCAAGGCAAGCGATTTAAACTTCTGATAGTTCGAGGCATCTGCGCCAGTCAGCGTACCCAGCAGGTCAGCTAGCACGCCAGACACTTGAGACCTTAGAATCAGCATGTAATGCTTGGGCTGGACACCAATCTCTTCACATGTATGCTCGTACAACGTGAAGAATCCCAGGACATCTTGCCCCGTTTTGAACATGGGGAACAGCTTCCTGTCAATGTTCCAAGGAGCAACAGCTTTGGGGGAGGCAGGAGGCAAGACAGCGGCAGAACTGTCCTTTTGTGGAGCGGATTCCACATCTTTCTCAGCACGGGGCTGTTTCGGCTGCCTTCCCGGCCTCTTGGGCCAATCTGCGGCTTCAGGCAATTTCAGCACTGCTGATAGCTCTGACTGCCTGGGTTGCCACATTTCCTGGGGATTCCAGGAGTCTGCTAGCTGGGACAGCCTTGGCAATCTCCAGTCTTCCGCTGTAGCCCTTGCAGAAAGAGCGTTCACTGATTCTGAGCCTGCCTGGGTGGCGTTTCTCTCTGGGTGGCGTTTCTCTCTGATACAGAGAGCGCCTTTTCCCTCTGGGTGGCGTTTCTCTCTGATACAGAGGCGCCTTTCGTGGTCTCACCACTGGGTCTTCCAGTTCAGAAACATCCCAAAATTCATCTGGACTCCCTGTCTCATCCACAGTCTGGAGAGACACATTTTTGTCCAGAAAACCAAAACTGCCTCCTTCGGCCATGGTTCAGATTCCTGACTACCAGTATTTTAAAACAACAAAAACACCTTTGCAGTCTCATGCATATAGTGCCTTTTCACACAGGGTATCTCACCCAAAAGTATTGTAACTGGATTCTAGTTCAGAATCCCACAAGCTAAGCCACCATGTACAGGATCTAGACTTTCTGCCCACAGGTCCAGAGAATCCAGACGCTGCCATCAAGCACTGGGTCCCTGTTTCTTGCACCCCCCTCCAGGAGTGAGAGAACGAGCCAACCCTTCATGCTTTGTAAGAGCACTGAAAATCAGTGTTCTGCCACCAGGACCTATTTTTAAGAACGTTCCTGACCAGCCAGGAGGATAGGTCCCCTCTCCTTCCTGGTTCTTGGAACTTAACAACTTATCAGCTCTGGGGTAGAGCTGCAAATGATTTAACACACACCAGTAGCTTTCAGACGAGCAGGTAAGGCTCTGGAATTTAGCCTTAGAGTTCAGGTACAATATTGATCCAAACCAGATCAGGTTAATCTATATAAGATCTTTATTAAATGCAGCAACTATAAGACATGAGACTTAGGGTGAAAATAATAAACAGTCCTAGAGCTTTATAGCACTCTAACTAAAACATACAGAAGCATCATAGTTACCAATCCTTGGTGCAGATAACAGTTCAAGCGAAGTCCCTTCTCCAAGGGATTTTAAAGATGAAATCCATGCTTGCAATGGGCAATCAAAGTCAGCGTGTTGCCCCCTTGCAAAATTCAGTCTTGCCAGAGTGTAATCCAAACAGAGACTAACTCTTAGAAAGGGGCCCTCTTTCCAAGAGAGTTCTGGGTGCCTTTTGATAGGCCAAAGACAACTCTCCTCCTACCTCTGTCATAATTGAGCATGGCCAGGTACCCAATTATGCCAGAGCAGAGAGGCGTGTATACTTTGCAAATGCCCACCATAGCTTACGTGTAATGGGTCATGTAGGCTAGGCTTTGAAGTTTGGGACAGAGACTGAATGTCTACGCTGTCCCTGTGAGGTGTCAAAGTGTCCTTTGAAATGTAGAACCAGGCTTGCCATTTGTGCTTGCCATCTGGTCAGGTGTGAAAGTCATAGGGATCTGTTCCCAGCTCAACCATTTGAGTTTAATCAATGAATCAGATAAATATTTTTTCTATACAGTATTCATCGTATGTAGAGAACTGAAGGCCATTGTTGGCATTTAATGGCATATACAATGTTAGAAGATGAGAAAGTGAATAAGCCTGAGATGGTGTCATTGATGTTGTTGGGTCCAGTGATTGTATTGTCTGGATGTATGTGACAGCAAAGTTGGCACCTGGGTTTATTGTAAGCTGTGGTATCAATGTCCATGTTCAAATTGGATGTTGTATTATTGTGGGTAAGGAGTTGTTTGAGATTGGGAGGCTGTCTGCGTGCAAGAAAAAGTTTGCCTCCCAGCACTTGTAAAAGAGAACTGTCATTATTGCAGTAAAGGTTGTAAGCCACTGATGATGCATTGAACTGTTTTGAGTTGATAACTGTATGTTACTACTAGTGGTGTTCTGTTATTTTGTCTTTGGGGGCAATCTTGCAATCATCAGCAAAATAGACTGTTGTTTCTACAAATGGAAAAAGCGAATATGATCCTCAGATTCCAAGGAGTTCCTGAATCACCAAATGAGGATTTGAAGAAGCTACTCAGTGATCTTATTGCACCAGTAACAGGCTTGAAAGTGGAAGAAATTATGCAAGACATGGAATCAGCGTACAGGGTGTATTCCAATTACACCAAAAAAATAGCCTGCCTGGAGAGATATCAGTCAGATTCTCAAGAAGACAAACTAGGGATGTAATTTTAAAAGTCACATCAGCAACTCCACTGAAATTGGGGGATACAACTATCAAAACTCTAAACGACATTCCGTTTGAAATTCGCCAAAAAAGAAAGAGCTACAAGGATTTAATCCTCTTTCTTCAAACTAACCAAATCGCATATAAATGAGCGGTCCCAGAAGGGGTCATCTTTAAGCTCCACAAAAAGAGAGAAGATTGACTCTGTACACAAGGCTAAAGAATTTTTGAAACGCCACCTGGGAATCAAAGAAGATGGTGAAACTGGTTCGAGTGGCTCCACACCCTTGGAGATGGACGAGGACCTGGCTGCGGAAGAAGGCGCTGCTGCCCGCAAACCAACTTATGTTTTAGAGATAGAAAGCCTAAGTAAAGGCAGAAGGACTCTGAAAATTGCCTTTATGAAGCGAGCTGCGGGGCATGCTCTGGAACTCTCCCATAACAAGTAACCAGTTAATATTTGAGCAGAGATAGATAGCAACTCACAGCATGCATTGTTCACTAACAGTGTAGTACTAACATAATTTCTAACTGGGATAATGATCTCCTACTCTTGGGTTTTTAGTTTAGTGTGGGTATACTTTTCTTTCTCCTTAGTTGTTGTTCCCCTCCCTTTTTTCGTTGTAGTTTTAGTTGTATATCAAAAAAGCAATAAAAAATCCCATTCGGGGGGCAAAAAAAAAAAGGGTTGTTGTAGATCCCTCAATTGAGAACCTCTGTCTTTAGGATTAGAGCAGATGTGGCTGTAGCATAGAGCCTGGCTGTATACAATGAATCATTTGGTATGTTTAAGATGTAACTGAAAGCATGTAGGTATGTTTGTTGGTTAGTAGGTTTCTAATATAAGGTGGTGTCTATGCATCCATTGTGTATTTTTACAGTAGTGTCCAGAAGATTTATTTCTTGCATAGAGCGGTTCATTGTCAGGTTGATGGTGAGGTGAAAGTCATTGAATGCCTGGTGGAATGTGTCCAGGGCTTCTTTGCCATGTGTCCAGACATTTTTGTTAAATTTATGGAGTGCTCAGTTTGAATTTTACCACTGAGGAAGGCTTTTAGCCAAAATATGCTCGGTATTGGCTCTCGTACATGGATATAATTTGTGCCTTTTAACCTGTATTTATATGATTGGACATTTGTTTTTATATTAGGATTAGGTACTCATATGCAGACCCATAGGATTGTGCTTTTTAAATGATATTTTAGCACTTCTGAATTTTTAATTAAACTATATATGATATTTTGTACATCAGCACTACGTGCATAGCTATATTTTAGTCTCTTTTTCTTTGTTTTAATCCATGTTTGAGATCCCCTGGCACTTAGGCTCTAAAAGGGGGTGCCTATTAAAAAACTAAGTCCAAAATAAAAGGGAGACCCTTATATCCCAGGGGAATCTTTGCTGGAGGAGGGGGCAGGGTCCTAACACAGATTTATTGTTGCTGCTGCTGCTAAATCACAGCTGATTTATGGAGGCAAGTGATCTTCAGAAGTGGTTTGCTACTTCCTACTTCTGCGTCACAGTCCTGGTGTTCCTTGGAGATCTCCCATCCAAATACTAGCCAGGGCCAATCTACTTCTGAGATTTAACAAGATCAGGATAACCTGGTCCCTTACACAGATGCAAGCTCATAATTCATGGTGCTGTGTATAGTAGACAAGGGTGGATGAGCCCAAGATTTTGTCTCACACTATCCAACAAAACTGTATATAAACCACATTTTATACATGAATCAGGAAAGTAGAGGGAAGTGAGACAAATCATCACTGAGGGCATCTAAACCCACTCAAAATGGGTGCATGATTTCTGGTCCATGTAGTGATACGAGGAATAAGCCAGATAAAATTGGGTGTTCCTCCAGTAGAATGCCTTATTGGTCTGCCCTGCAGTTAAACTACTATAACAAATATAATAGCCTGTTCAGATCTATTATAAAAAGACTATCATCTGCCATTTTATTGACTGACAGAAAACAATTCCCTTTGTGTGAAACAGTAAAAATCAAATTTAGTATAAACTTTCTCAAGGTTAAAGCTTATAACCTTATAACACTTAAAATAAGATCACTAAAACATTTTTCACTTGTACACCAAGAACCAAAAGAAACCAGAAATTATATTCTAGAGTGTTCTGAAACATACTGACATACAGTCATGTAGTGACATAGCCCAAGCACAGAAAACATTTCCAATTTTCTTGAGTCTGACGTGTCTCAACCTACCAGGGAAAACATAAGAGCGCTACTCTAATAACAATAAACCTGCAAAATCTCTGTATTTGTGTGTGTGTGGGGGGAAATAATTACTAACAAGATTGTGCAAAAATGGTGGAGGGCTGTTTTCATAACATCTTTAGAGAGCTATGAAAAGCAGTTTTGTTCATTGGAGGTTCTATGAAAGGTGGTTGAAAGTATTGTGTATTTATTTGGGTACAAAGAATACATGGCTACTAAATAATTAAAATAGAGAGTTTAGGAACGATGATGTGTTCTTGAATGGTACACAGGGATCACACTAGCTTTATTCACTGACTGCAACAGTATAGCCCTGCAGAGACCTGGAGTACAACCCAAGACTTGTGCTGTTCCTGATTAGACAGGCTAATGGAGTCAACCTGGCTCATAGATACAAGAGGATGCTAATTAGATTGCAAACTCCTCTTACCTTGAATGTCACCTGGATCTTCCATTTTGAGGGACTGGATTCAGGGAGGGGAAGCAACTTGATCAAATCAGTGAATAAAATTGTCAGACTCTACCTGGAAAACCCGAGGCCAGCCCAGGGACCTCCCACCCACACCTCCCTGAGTTGTGGTTCATTTGGCCCTTCCTCACCTGCTCTCAGCTTGGCTTCCATTGGCGGCTTGCCGTAGTTGTTCCAGCTGGCATAGTAGCACCACCCACCTGGGAGCCTCCACCAGGTAAGTTCAGGGGTGGGGTGGGAGCATTAATGTTATGGGAAGAAAGATTATTTGGGGTGGAGAATCGAGGGCAGAAATAACGCCCTAAAGAATATCCAGTTAAATATTCTATTGCAAACAGCAGCCAATCAGATGGTTCATGAAGCTTACAAGTAGGGAGTGGAAGTGATGGCCTTCCCCTCTTGCTTGTACCTAGCATGTGGGCTTCAGAAGTATCCTGTCTCTGAACATGGAGGTTCCCTTTAACTTCTATGACCTTGTCACAGCTGTTGATATACTTATCCTGCACAAATTGGCTAAGGGTTTTTTCCTCTTTCGGTAGCCTGCCTCCATACCTGGTGTTGCCCAAAGGTAGTAGCATCTGGCAAGCAGTCTTGGATGTGGATGAGGAATCCATGCAATGCTTCTTAGTTAAACAAGTTTATTTCTGCAGGGCGCAGCTCAAAGAGTGACTAGAGGAAGGACTGTTCTAGGATACAGCTAACAAGTAAAAGAATATGGGAAAAGTTACTAGTGCAGTGAACTTACAGTCCTTGAACATCTGACCCAGCATCAATGGGAGGCTGGCTGTTGACTACATAGGCACACCAAGCTTGCAACAAGCAAACATTTGACACATGCTCTGCAAGCTGACAACAACCACGACCACCAAAAAAGATTGCTAATATTAGCATGGATAAGAACTTGAGTAATAAGTGTTGGAAATGTAAAAAAATAGAGGGTTCTTTTTACCATATGTGGTGGACATGTGAAAAAGCAAAAGTATACTGGTCAAATGTATATTGTGAGATGCAGAAGATATTAAAAATTCCTATTAGGAAAAGCCCGGAGCTTCTTCTCTTAGGTTTGACAATGGAAAAAATTCCACAAGAAAAAAGGACATTACTATGGTACATGATCACATCGGCGAGAATGGCTTTTGCGCAACAGTGGAAAGCGGAGAAGGTGCCAGATATAAAGGACTGGTTAAGGAAATTGCTGTTTTTAGCTGAAATGGACAAAATGACGAAAAAACTAAATGGACAAATGGCAGAACAATATCTAAAAGACTGGGAAGACCTGAAATTGTATATGGAAACTGAATATAAAATGAAAGGGAGAATGTACAATCTTGATTCTTATTGAAATCAAATGAGAAATGAAATGAATAGTTGATTGTACTTGTACCTTTACTGGAAAACATGTTAGAAAAAGTCAGGTTTCAATGTATTAGAATTGTGTTACCTGGTTTGTCGATTGTTACAAGTCTAAATTTGATTACCTTTTCATTTCTTTTTTTGTTATAAGCAGTGTTGGAAGCCTATTAGGGGGGGACGGGGGGATGGGATATAATCCTTAAACTGAATTGGTAATGATGTTTAACAATGTTGAATATATTCCAATAAAAAAATTGTTTAAAAAAAAAAAACAACCACGACCACCCTCACAAACAAAGGGACAGCTCCTTTTCTGCTGCTCCCCATGTGGGGTCAGAGGGCATTAACCAATCTGGATGCCAGGTTCTGGAACCCAAGCCTGCCAGAACCAAATCTCTCCAACAGAGAGTCATTAACACATCCATTAGATGGCATGTTTTCCCTCTGGGTTGTAAAACCGGTTTGTTTGTTTATTTATTTATTGTTTCAGCTTATATACCGCTCAGACCCCGAGGGGTCTCAGAGCGGTTTACATGGTATGATCCTTCTAACTAGGGCCACAATCAACAGGGGGAGGGACATCCTACCGGCACCCTGAGTAGGGCAGGGCTTCCTGTTCTCTCTTTCCGGCGGGGCTCTAGGCGTAGAACTTCGAGCCCCCGGCAAAGGTCTTCCTTTTTCTGGGCCAGGAGACTTCCACGGCCGGCTTTCTTCCTGACGCGCAGGCCCGTGTCGACCTTGGCTCCTGGTCTACGTCCAACTGGCTCCACCGTGCCACGCCATCACGCCGCCTGCACATCATGGCTCCGCCCGCTGCCAGGTTCGGCCGTCTGCTTCGCCCGCCATTGCCACCGCCATTACCGCCACCGCCATTGTCCGCCACTGATGCTGCCACCGCTATACACCCCCGAAAGGGAGGGTGCCCCCCACCTCTCTACAGGCAGGTACCCATTTATCTACTTGCATGCTTTTGAACTGCTGGGTGGGCGGGAGCTGGGACTTGGACCGGGATTCTGAGGAGACTTGCTTAGGATTACTCTCTCTTCCATTTCTTTTCTCTGCTGAGAGGGCATAGGATGAGCTATATCACCCCTACACTGGTGTCAATGATACATCAGTGTCAGGGCTTAGGAATGAACTGCCCATGGACCTTACCAACTCTGACCTCAAAAGCAAGACAAGGTGCAACAATTGTGGCACTTCATAGATATATGTTGATTTGGGCTACAGAATAAAGATTTTTAAACTGAATATAAGTTTGAGGTATTTTCCCCTTCATTTTTCTTCCTTCTGCTTTGTATGAGCTGTTTTTTAACTCTCAAATAAGACACTGCCACCTAGGAAAGCCACATCCTCTAAAAGAATCCTTATTAAAACTTTGCTGCAAAAAAAAAATGGTGCTTCAGCAAAAAGAAGATACTAGTTGAGTGCAGGGCAGGAAATGGCTCTAAAAATGAGTACTTTAGTTAGGCAGTGAGAATCCCCCCCTTCCTCTGGCATTTTAAAGATGTAAATTGGATTCAAGTTGATGTCCACTTCTCTTGAATCAGCTGGGGGGGTTTCTCCTCCTTCTTTTACCAGCATACACTTCTACCAATTACTGGTCCCTTAGACATTTGGAGGGTTTTTGTACTGATTTGTTAGAGATAACAAACTCACAAAAATTAGCCCCATAGCACACCAGTGCAGTTCCTTTTCTGCATAACCAATAATGTAGAAATGGACCAAATGAGTCCAAATCATAGTGATAATGTGATTGCATCTAGATAAATCTATGAATTCTATTTTAAGGAGCAACTAGTGATGGTATAAAGATTGATACTAATAAAAGGACAGCATGATGGGAGAGCAGAAAGAAGTTCTGTATATTCCACGAAGATCCATTGGTCTTTCTCTCTTGTCATTAAAATAAAGGTTCACTCCTGGCTCTAAACTAAGACCTTCTGATATATTAAAATGAGTTCACAAAGCACAGCTGCATGAAAATTGCCAGATTTATTCAAATACCATTCCAAAGCCTACATGCAGGAGTCTCCCCTTCATTAAAAAGGAATAATACAAAGTCATGCTGTTGTAATTTCCCAGTTTGGGATGTTTAAAACATAGACCTTACAACTCCAGCACTCCTTGCTAATGAGAAGAGAAAGTAGAGAAAGTCTGGCATTTGGATCTCTAGGCAAATGAATAACAGGAGGGTTTATAAGGACTTTGCTTTGTTTCTAGCATGTGATGTGTTCTTCTTATGTGTCACTGTGTTTTTTGTGGGATTTGAACATTACTTCTACATTCACTGAATTCTCTACTCAGCTCAACACTGATTTACAAACATGAATATAATTGGGAAAGAAAATATGACAATGGAAACACACATACTAAATGTGCTGTAAATGGTCTGAACATACATTCTCTGCCCTGAAAATAAATGTCTTGGAACACATAGTCTGCCTGCTCAACTCACTTCTGCTGTAGATTTTTTCACAAGATACAGTGAACAGGCATACAATGCATGTACAGTATATACAACATTTCTTCATACATGTATTTAGTAATTCTTATGTTCAACACATGTACAGCTTGATGAGTGATTTACACCCCAAAATTATCCAAGTACTGGTCCCCAGCTTAATTTGTAAATTCATTTTTGTTCTTTCTTATAAATACATGTAAGCACACGTAGGCGTAAACTATGGGGGGGTTCGGCGGTTCAGACCTTCCCCAAATTTTTCCAGGACATCTTCAGCCTCTCCTGGCAATCAGTGCCAGGCAGTATTGAGTTTAAAACCCTGTATGGGTTTTTTCCTCCATGCTAGAAAGAAGGGAGTCTGTGTGAGCCTTCCATGCTCACCTTCTTACAAATGCTAATTGAGCTAGCAGGATAGACAATGGGATGGTTAAATATCTCCCCTCCCCTCTCCCTTTTCCAAGCATATATGCAGAGGTACCAAATGCAGAGGTACCAAATACAAGGATGTATATTGTCACCTTGCTTATTTAATTTATATGCAGAGTACATCATGCAAAATGCCAGCCTAGATGAATCACAAGCCAGAATTAAGATTGCTGGGGAAAAGATCAACAACCTCAGATATGCAGGATGATACCATTCTAATGGCAGAAAGTGAA
This sequence comes from Gekko gecko, assembly GCA_029375565.1. Taxonomy (NCBI): domain Eukaryota; kingdom Metazoa; phylum Chordata; class Lepidosauria; order Squamata; family Gekkonidae; genus Gekko; species Gekko gecko. The sequence continues at coordinate 47,126,301 of JAPDNY010000009.1, forward strand.
GATGACCTCAAGAGCCTCTTGTTCAGAGTGAAAGAGGAAAGCACAAAAGTTAGCTTGAAACTCAACATCAAAAAACCAAAATCATGGCATCTGGACCCATCACTCCTTGGCAAATAGAAGGGGAAGTCATGGAAGCAGTGACAGAATTCATGTTTCTGGGATCCAAGATCACTGCAGATGGTGACTGCAGCCATGAAATTAAAAGATGCCTGCTCCTTGGGAGGAAAGTGATGGCAAACCTAGACAGCATAATAAAAAGTAGAGACATCACCCTGCCAACAAAAGTCTGTATGGTCAAAGCAGTGGTATTCCCAGTAGTAATGTATGACTGAGAGAGTTGGACTATAAGGAAGGCCAAACACCAAAGAATAGATGCTTTTGAATTATGGTGCTGGAGAAGGCTCTTGAGAGTCCCTTGGACTGCAAAGAGATCAAATCAGTCAATCCTAAAAGAAATCAACCCTGGTCCCTGACTGTTCCCTGGAAGGCCAGATCCTGAAGCTGAAGCTTGAATACTTTGGCCACCAAATGAGAAGGGAGCGCTCACTGGAGAAGATCCTGATGCTGGGAAAGATTCAAGGTAAAAGAAGAATGGGACAGCAAAGGATGAGGTGATTAGACAGTGTTATCAATGCAATGAGCATGAAATTAAGCAAACTCCATGGCACGACAGAAGACAGGAGGGCCTGGTGTGATGTGGTCCATAGGATCGCGAAGAGTCAGACTGGACTGTGCAGCTGAACAACAACAACAACCAAATGCTAATCTTTAGGAAGACAGATCTCTGGCAACAGGAAAAGTTGAGCAGGGAAAGAGATTTGATAACATTCCTTGCAACTGGAAGAGAAGGTCTCTTGTGGCCGGATCCATCATGTTTTCAGTTTTATGTTTGCACTCCCTAGGTTAATAATTTTTTGATATCCATAATATATCAATCCTTGAAGATGTTTGGTGTCTGTTGGAAAAGAAAGTATAGTCCTTAATCCTGGCTAACTCCACCCAACGGTTAGACTCCGAAGCCTCTGATGGACCCAATATTCTTGCTGGGATCCAATTTACATATGGGGAAAAAGTGTGTTACTATTTTATTTTAATTGGGTCTATATATCCTTGACTGAGAACAGTTTTTTCATGGTGAGGGAGGGCTGCTTCAGCCACTCCTAAGCTATTCTTTCAATATCCATTTCATTTTTAAATGGTAAGCCCATCTACATGAGCAAAATTGGGGGGGGGACTTGCAGATCAGAGGCCTTTTAAAATTTCCTTTTGCCCTGTGTGCAGTCCAGAGAGAACATTGGCAAGGAATGTGCACTCTGTATACGTTCATGCTCTTCATTTTGCTGTTACTTAAAATGGTGTGGTACAGTTTCAAAGGGGCAGCCAACTGGGATATACTAAAAGGAATGACAGGATTGCCCATTGGAAACAATGGGGAGAGGCTTGAAGACACCAGGATATGCCAACTGACTTGCATGAGCTCCACTGAAATACATTGCAGCACAAAAAAAGTTGTAAAGAAAATGTGAAATGGTTTTTTCTTTAAGGTCTTTGGCCCAGGTAGGCTACACTAGAATGACATTCCCCAGAGTGGAATGATGATCCCTAGCAATAGAATCTGTGCTCTGGGACTGGAATGACAGGTTGCAAAGTGGAATGACAGCCCCTGGGAATAGACTCAGTGCTCTGGGACTGGAATGACAGCCCCCAGAGTGGAATGACAGCTCCTGGGAGTAGCAGAGGTGTTCTGGGACTGGAATGACAGCCCTCAGAGTGGAATAATAGTCCCAGAATGCTTCTGAAACTCCCAGGGGCTGTCATTCCAGTCCCAGAACACTTCTACTACTCCAAGGGACTGTCATTCCATTCTGAGGGCTGTCCTTCTAGTCCTAAAACACTTCTGCTACTCCCAGAGATGTTATTCTACTCTTATTCCAGTCCAAGAGCAATGATTTTTATATGTAATTTCTCCAGCTTCAGAATCTTGATATTTTCCTTTGAATTGTTTTCAATCCACCATTCCATTCAATTTACCATGGATAGATTTGTAATTTTTTTTTAATCCCCCCGAATGGGTTTTTTATTGCATTTTCTAAACTACAGAAAAGGGGAGGGGTACTAACAGACTACCAACAGCCACTGAGGGGACAGTCCCTCACAGGAGTCAAGAGAACTGTCTTCCTCAGGAGAGAGAGCTGTCTGCCAGTAAATCTGACATGCAAATCTGTCTGAAGGTGGAGTGGGTGGGGAAGAGGAGCAGACCCAGCATCCGGCCAATGGCACGCAATACTCTTGAGTGGCGGCTGATGGGGCAATGGCTGAGGGAGGGCATTTTACAGCCAATGGGAGCGCATGGAATCTTACGAAACCAAAAGAAAATTATTATAAGGAGAGATTTGTTCTGAATGTCTGTGCTTTTAAGGTGGAGTTTCTAAGAAGTGTGCTAAGAAGGCAAGGTATATAAAATCCTAGGGGGCATAACTGTGAGTTTTCTATGGGGTCATTATGGCTATGGGCACTGTTCTGAATTGCCTCAAAATGTACTTGTACTCACTTGTAGGATGTGAGTTTGAAGTGTGAAAAAGATTACTGCTAGTCTGAACTCAGTACATTGCTCAGAAATTGAATGCACAGCCATTGTTTGATATTCTGCCCTGACTCGGAGACTTCAGACATGCATTTACTAAATGAAGGCATCTGTGATGTCATAATTTAGCAAATTTCAGTACAAAGTCACAAGACTCCTGTAAATAAATGTCCAGGAAAACTTTTAAAATGTTTCCCTACAGGCTTTTCTGTGTTTCCTTTCTTACTATCAAATTTGTGGCCATTTGCTTGTCCTGTGCCCATGGTATGGATAGCTGCAGATATTAAACTGAGTATTCTAAAAGTGAATTTTTTAAAAGGACACAGCAAGAGACCGCCGAGATACCACTATAACCACTGGCCCACCTTTTCTGGGGCTTAGCCCAGCCTAGAGACATTGCTAGAGGGGTTCTCAGGCCCTCTTAAATTTCTGGGGAGCCCCATATCACTCTGCCTCCCATATGGCTCTGCCTCCACAGATAGTGACAATGGCCTATGATGTCACTGGCTCCTCCCTATGATGTCACTGAGCCCTGGTTCTTTTAAGGACTGAGCATAGCAATGGCCTCTGGCCCAGCCCCCCCCTCCAGGAAATTGGAAAGTCTACACTCCTGTAAGCATGTACAAGCAGGGCTTTCGTGTGGAACATTATGACCATCTGTCTCTTGGTCTCTTGACATGGACCCAATCTTTCCAGTGATGTGTGTGCATTCAGAAATACATTATCATAGCAAATCCTACAGTTAACCCTTCAGATTTTTTGAGTCTGTAAAAGGTATGAAAAATGGCACGCTTTACCGTCATATACATCAGCAATTCCTTTCTCTACAATCTATGGTTGTAGAGGCTGGTCTCATGCCCTGAGCATCCTTTCTATTCTTATGTTTATTAGATCAGACTCAATTCTATACCTGAGTACTGTCTCAGTGGCAGGGAAGCCAGGCAATGCCCCTTCCCCCCCCCCCACTGACATTTCAAAGGCTGGCAGGGGGAAGAAGGGGGGGGGGATGTTTGTGGTGGGGTACTAGCAGGGCCGGCCCCAGGTTTTTTTGCACACTAGGTGAGGATACCTTCTGCCCCCCCCCCACCAATTTTCAAACATAAATGCATTTTAGGAAGAATGAAAAACACAAAAATCGACATTGCAAATTCCTTTTTTCCCTTTAATTATGAGAACAAATAATACAATATCTGATTTTCTCTCTCAAATAGGAAAACCCAAATCACAAAGCATTTTGAAAAATCCTGTTAATTGTGATGTTGAAATTTAAGTCTCTTTAATGTTTCCATTTCAGGCACATCAGAATCTAATTTTGCATGCCTTTTCTTTAGTAAATGTTGTCACCTAACATTTCTAAACACACAAAAGGATCAACCTGACACTTAACACTGTCTGCATAGCTTCTCTGGTAAGTCTTTGTGGTCTCCCACCCAAATACTGACCAGGGCTGACTCTGCTTAGTTCCCACTGTCTGACTAGATCAGGCTAGCCTGGGCTATCCAGGTTAACACATTTACATTGGTGAAATATCACAAAATAGCACAACTCCATTTTCAGCTTGATGCTTAGGTCACAAAACATACAACAATGCTGACACAGTACCAGATCCCTTACCTCACCTGAGAAAAACACATTGTAGCCCACCTTAAGTACCCCCAAAGCAATGTGTGTAAGTGTAACCCAGACTTTTGTCTGTCCCAAGGCCTGGCATACACACCATCACATTCAAGTTGGGATCCCTGGGAAGATTCCACTATTTGTCAGACACTCCATAACAATCAGGAAGCAGCAGGGCTATTTTTGGGCAGGAACGCACAGGAAGGGAGTTCCAGCTGGCTTCTGAGTTGGTCACACCCAGCAGGAACTCATTAGCAGAACAGGCCACACCCAACAGCAGAAACTCATTAGGAGTGGCTGCATTAGGGGGTCTGTGGCCTAAGATGCAAAGGAGCTCCTGCTCCAGAAAAAAAGCCCTGGGTTTTGACAACAAACAAGGTAAACAGAGCAAGAAGCAAAAGCTGGGTGTGGCTGGATGACCTCACTTCTGGTAACCTGGGGGTGTGGCCTAATATGCTAATGAGCTGTGCAGGGGTGTGGCCTATTATGCTAATGAGTTCCTGATGGACTTTTTCTACCAAAAAAGCCCTGGGAAGCAGACATATCTGAAGTTGTGCTCAACTTATGACTGTGAGACCTAACATTTCTAAACACACAAAAGGATCAACTTGACACTTAACACTGTCTGCATAGCTTCTCTGGTATGTCTTTGTGGTCTCCCATCCAAATACTGACAAGGGCTGACCCTGCTTAGTTTCCACAGTCTGACCAGATCAGGCTAGCCTGAGCCATCCAGGTTAACACATTTACATTGGTGTTCCCTCTAAGCTGAGTTAGTGTGAGCTAGCTCACAGTTTTTCAGCCTCCAGCTCACAGATTTTTGTCTTAGCTCAGGAAGAATAGCTCCAGAGCAAACTAATGTATGAAGCAGCCAAGACTCCGCATCTTTGAGGGAGCACTGCTCCTGCTTCCTTCTGTTTGGCAGGTGTAGAGGCCGGCAAGAATTTGGGGGGGGGGATTCCTCTCACAGTCTACTGTGGCTGGTGCCCTTGCCATTCAAGCCTTTCGCACACATGCAAAAATGAAGTGGGTGGACGACACGGGAGGAGGCAGACCTGATGCTGGGGGGGGAGAGATCGAAGGGTGGGGTCACAACTGCTGCCTCCCGACTCCTCTGCATTCAGACAGCTGTCATCCTCTCCCAGCAGGGCTTGCGGGAAGTTCCGCAGGCAGGTTTGCAGGAAGTTGCAAAAGCATGCGAGTGTGTGCTGATTAGAATAAGACAGGACCATCAGGTGGCTCAGCTGGCACCTAGAGAAGCCAGATGATAGATAAGCGGCTTGGTGGCTTCCCCCCCTTCACTCTCTTCTCCATCCCCCCCCCCGCCTTCAGATTGCAGATCATCTGCTTGGGCCCTCTCCCTTTGCCTCTCATTTCCATCACAAAGCCAGTGTGTTTACCTGGGATCCCAGGACCAGCGGGGCATGCCTTTGTCTCCAGATCAGATTGCTGTAGCCAGCAGCTCTCCCTGGCCTCTTCCCTCTGCAAATCTGACCGTGGCCCCTGCTGCACTGTCTCCTGCATGGATTGGAAACTGAAGGGAAAGACCTGAGGATTGGGCCGGGGGAGGGGGGGGGAAGCTTTCCCAGTTGCTTTCTTTCTCTGCCTCTACGTCTCCCATCAGCCACAGAATGGTGGGGCAAAGGGAAGGGTCTTCCTGCCCCCTTTCTTTGCCCTCTCGGTCCCCCTGGCTGGATGGATAGATGGATGGCAGCGACGGTGCTGCGCTGGGCAGTGAGAGAGCGCCCGGTGCTTTTGGCAAGGGTGGTGGGCAGGGCGGGTGGCAGGGCTATTTGGTGCTCACCATCAGGGGGCGTGCCCTAAGCAAAAGTCTAATTTGCCTAATGGGTGGGCCGGCCCTGAATACTGGTGCACAATGTCACTTCGAGGAAAAAACAAAAGTCACATCAGTATACCAGAGGTGCTACTTTGTGCAGAAATGCATCATTTTTGGAGGTTTGAACTGAGCAAAACCTTCGCTTTGAGTTTTCAAGTTTCTTTCTCATGGCAAAGTATACAGGTGATGGAGAGTCAAATGTTCACCAGCCTCACCCACCAAGGCTTTAGAAATGCAAATGACAGGCCTGGTGGGACACAATGAAATGGTCAAGTCACACACACTAACACACACACCTCCAACTAGACAGGTGACATCTAGCAGGGAACACAGTTTTGGAGGTTGTAGATGGAATCGTTCTCAGACAAAGCAGAATCTGTTTCAAGTATGATCTTTGGTTAAAAAACCCTTATTTCTTGTGATTATCAGCAAGAAAGGGGGGTAAACCAAGGAAAGTAACACAGGAATAAAACACATAAGCAAGAAAAAAGCTAGTGTTTGGGTTGTTTTTTTTTTCAAAAAGACCCATTGCTCTGATTTTAGTGAGATCCTGCAAAATACATGAGTTATAATGTGAAAACCCTGAACCAATGAGGTGTGTTAGTCATTGTGCCAAACTAGGACTGCTTCGAATGCTGACTAATCCATAAACTTCGCTGCAGTCTTGGAGGCCAGCCACACTTTCTAAGCCTAGCCTACCTCCTAGGGTTGTTGTGATAAGTGGATAGGTTGAGAACTATACATGCTTGGAGAAATGATGAGAATAAAAAATTAATAGATATAAAATGGATGCAAGGATTATGGATTCTCAAGAAGTCAGAGCATCAGGAAAGATGTGCCTTCCAAATTTTACTGAAAGGCAGAGCACTTGCTTTCTGTCTTTAAAATAGAGAATAGTTTTTCCATGCCCAACAGGTATTCCCCATGGAAGTCTATTTAAAAACAAAACAAAAATATTAACCTTTGGAAAGTAAATTGGTAGAAGAGGCTCGTAACACATTTTGTTTGTTGTTTCTTTTCTCCATTTACAGCCCGTCATTTGTCAGCTTTATTGCAAGCTCTCCAGGCCTTAAATGAGATCTATTGAACCTAACAGCTGGAGTCAGGAAACATCTGAAAACTGAGTGAGCCCTTCACTTTTAATAATAAACATAGTGCCCCTTCTAACTCTGTAATTCTGTGATTCTATGAAATTCATACTATGAATGAAGCATTTGTTTATGCTGAGCTAATACTTGGAACTAAGAACATAAGAGAAGACATGTTTGATCTGGCCAATAGACCATCCAGTCCAACACTCTGTGTTAAGACAGCGGTCAAAACCCAGGTTCCATCAGGAGGTCCGTCACTGTTGCTCTCCCAAGCACCAAGAATTCAGAACATCACTGCCCCAGCCATAGTGTTCCATCTACACATTGTGGCTAATAGCCACCAACAGATCTCTGTTCCATGAAAAAGTCTGTCAATTCAACTCGTATGTCCATTAATTATAGTGCTGTTCACAAATTACAGTGAATCCATCTACAGTGTACACTTGATTTTTTCTTTATATGCGCACCAAATAATTATCATAGTACATTGTAATGCATGTGCAGCTGAAGATGTGACTGAAATCACACATTTATTCAGGTAATGGTCCCCAGTTTCATTTGTAAAATGAACACACATTAGTTCTTTTTTACCAACAGATGTACATAGGTAAAGGTAAAGATTTCCCTTGCTCGAAAGCCAGTTGAATCCAACTCTAGGGCACTGTGCTCATCTCCGTTTCCAAGCCAAAGAGCCAGTGCTGTCCGAAGAGGTTTCCGTGGTCATGTGGCCGGCATGACTAGACACCAAGGTGCACGGAACACTGTTACCTTCCCACCAAAGTAGTACCTATTTATCTACTTGCAATTTCTTGCTTTCGAACTGCTAGGTCGGCAGAACCTGGGATCAGAGACGGGAACTTACTCCGTCATGCAACACTCGAGTCTCAAACTGCTGAATTACCAACCTTCCAGTCTGCAGTTCAGCATCTTAACCACTGAGCCACCGCAGCCCCTTCACAGATGGACATACATTAACTGTAATGTGCAAATAGGGTTTATATTACATAGATTTTGGAAAGTTTCAACTGTGCATGTTTCAGGTTTGGATTCATGTGATTATTTTTACCTTGATATGTTTTAAGACTAATCATTAGTTGTTCCCACTGGGCTGAAATTCTCAAGACTTGTACTTCCCAGATTTCCTCTCTAACAGAATGTGTCAAAAAGTTTTACCATAATTTCCATCTTTTGTCCCAAAACATTCTAAGAAATGGGACTTCTAAAACAAGGGGAAATAATTAAGAGGCCTGTGTAGACAAATCAGACACCCCACTCCTCTAAGAAAAGAAGCAATCAGACTCTCCTCAGGTACTTGTCTGACCTGATCTCACTTTAGCCACTTCTGGGGAGCGATGGCAGGCCTGATCACTCATAAGGTAATGGGTACAAATGGACCATTAACAACAAGAGCACACTGAGCGACATTGCCTGGGTCAAAGCACTTTACACATCTTATATTAAATTTCAGAGATTCTGTTTCTGAACATGCTATAACTTTTTATATGAGTTGTAATTCAATTAGACTCACAGGGAGATATGAATTTGACAGAATAGCTATGCTAATCTATCGCAGCCAAAACAAATGAAAGTGGCGCTTCTATGTTACATTTAGTTTCATCACTGTTTAAAAAGATTTTCCTGTACCAGACACCAGTTTGGGGCTGCTTTTTCAGGGCAGGGAACAATATGTTGGGAAAGGGTTTCTTTCTTTCTTTTCTTTCTACACATTTTCTCCAGCCTGGGCAAAAGCGGTTTGGACATATTCTGAAAATTATAATATGACACATGTCTTGCATTACAAGGCTGGTATCACTTTGGAATATCTCAGGGAGTAGAAGAGTATCTGCTTTGTATGCCAAAGGTCTCAGTTTCAGTCCCCAGAATCTCCAGTTAAAAGGATGAGGTCAGAAGTGATATACCTGAGACAATGCTGATCTTTACAGACTAATGCTCTGACAGTACAGCAGCTTCATGTGTTCAATATATGCCCATTATATTTGTACCCATGTAAACTTTGCTGTTAACTTAATGCATCTGAAGAAGTTGTTCTGCCTCAGAAAAGCTTATGTCTCTTTTTGCTGTTTTAGAAGTTAAGAAAAGATCATCATGTCAAAAAGCAGGACAAACCACTTGATCAAAGTACACAGAACTACTCATGCTATCCAGAGAAGTGTTTCACAAAGCAAGTGTTGCCATATCAGAGAAATTTCTCTATGGAGCAAATACCTTATGACTCAAGTAACTAAATCAGTAATGATCTTGGATTTTTTAAGAGAAATATTCTGTTGGTTGGTTGGTTGGTTGATTTTTTTGTTATTGATGTCTTTTTTAGTTAAAGAAATGTTTTAAAATATCTGTGTTTTGCAGGGTTATAAAAAGAAATCCTTCAAGCCCGTCTGAGTATGAGCAAAATGTACCCATATATGGAAGGCTGTCTGGGAACACATCTTCCCCACCACTGTCTGTGTTTGCGACATTAAAGACAGCTGCAACCTTAGCAAGAAAAGATCTCAGGATTGTGTGAGGAAAAAATGGCCTCTGCTATTATCTGCCATCTATCAAATGGCTTTGATAGTAATTAGGTTTTGTTCTTGAGGCATTTTTCCTGAAATTACACTGATAGACTGAAGTGCATGCCGGCCTTTGCAAGCAACATGTAGACACATGTTTCCACTAGTAGGCCAGTCTATTGCCCAAGGTATTGACTACTTGTAGCATAGCCTGACTAAAGAGAGCCTTTACCTCACCTTCTCCAAAGCGAGGCATCACTAACTCCTAAAATGGCTGCCAAGATGCATTTAGCCATGATGGAGTCAGGGCCAATGGCATATACCTAGAACGTGGGCCTTATAAGATGTTCAGATTTTTGACTAATCTTTGAAGAGCAGCATTTTGACATATGTTCAAACTGCAATACACATTATTTCAGTTTTTCAATCCATGCCTCTACTGTCACAACAAATGTAAATAATGCTGTCTGGTTTTGATTTCAAACTGAAAAACAGCATATTGATTTCATTGATATGATGGATAAATAGGGATGTTTTTATAAAGAACCATGTTTACAGAGTTGGTCTACAGAAGGATTCATGATGAATTTGGAGGATCTAATGGTAAGTCCCCTATAAATTCATTTCTATGTATATTTTAATGAAGCTAAAATAACAAAACACTATTAAAAGAATCTAATGTATCACAAAACACTTTTTAAAATTGTCACTCATAATAGATTTTACAGTGCATATTTTTATTGGAACTATTATTTCTTTCTTTTTTGGAGGCTTAGAGCAGATGCTATTGTCTACTTTTAAAATGAATCTTTTCTCAAAGTAAAAGACAAAAGACACAATTCACCACTAGAGGGTAGTGTTAGTAAACCAATAGACATCCAAACAAGCTTCTGAACCTGAGCATTTTAGAGTGGGTTAATGAAGGGAAGGCTGAATCCAGGAAAACAACACTGAAGGCTTTGGATATTAGTTTTCAGATATTTAATACAGTATCTTTTTTTCCCCAGTGGGATGGGGGGAGGTCTTGCCAAAACAGTTCAATAATAGCTTCTCTTACACTGTGGGAGGTATTAAAAGCATTCATTACTGACTGTTTATCATCAGCCCCCAATTCTATTTCTACAGCAGTTGATTTGAAAACATCTTGCATTTATTCTAAGATCTTCAGGAAAATAGAGGAAATGCTTAAAATGCAAACCAGGGCATGGTAAATGATAAATGGAGCTCTATTTCTCAGGGAAGGCTTCTTCCTAATTCCTGTTCAGGAAACGGATCAGTACTAAAGTGAGTTCAATAAAGAAGTAATCAGTGTAACTGATGGGCACAAACTTAATGGAGGTTTTATCATTTGGCATCAGAAGCCACTTTTAGGAAAGTAAATATATAAAAATTAACATTAGTAGCCTTAGTTTAACTGCAGTTTATTATCAGTGCTGCATTTGATCAATTAATTTTTACTGCTGCCACAGTATAAGCAAACTCTGTGGGTCCAAAACTGTAAATAAGCTGTGCTAAGGAGTGAATAGAACTCCCATGAATGACTAGTACTCCAGTTCTGAAGCCATTACATTGGATATCATTTGGTTCTTGGGCTCAATACCAGGTTTTGTTTTTGACCTTTGGAGCTTTAAAGGGCCTAGGACCATGACTTTGGGGATGGAGCCTGGGGAGGAAAGGGACCTTAGCAGAGTACAATGCCATAGAATCCACCCTCCAAAGCATCCCTTTTCTCCAGGGGAACTGATCTCTGTAGTCTGGAGATAAGCTGTAATTCCCGGGGATCCCAGGTCCCACCTAGAAGCTGGCATCCCTAATTAAACTATGGCAAGCAGCTGATTGTCATTTGAACCAATACCATTAATTTGTTCGCCATCTCTGAAAACAAGAGCTGGAACCCCTGTAGGCACAATAGAAAGGCTGCTAAAAGTAGGCAACCTACAACAAATGATTTTTCCATCCAGGTTGTCATATTCACAGATATCCACATGACAAGCCCATCTTCATGTTGTAAGTCTCTGTCCTCCCCCACCATTCCCAAATTTATTAACTTCATTTATACCCCATCTTTATCCCCAATGGTGACCCAAAGCAGCTTATATCATTCTCTCCTCCACTGTATTTGCACAAGAATCCTGTTAGGTGATGTTTGTGTGAATAGCCCAAAGGTACACAGAACATTTCCATGACAGAAAGGGGATTCAAACATGGGTCTCCCAAGATCTAAAATAGATTTTCTGTTTGTTAGTTTGCTTGAAATCAGCAACACCAATGATAACAGTGCTATTACCTTCCTGTTGGAATAGCCATTGAATATTACTGTAATTTGTACCAGCCTATAGAGAAGTAGTGACAGACTTCACGTTCCTAGGATCCCAGATCACTGCAGATGGTGACTGCAGCCATGAAATTAAAAGACGCCTGCTCCTTGGGAGGAAAGCGATGGCAAACCTAAACAGCATGATAAAAAGCAGAGACATCACCTTGCCAACAAAAGTATGCATGGTCAAAGCAATGGTATTCCCCGTAGTAATGTATGGCTGCGAGAGTTGGACTATAAGGAAGGCCGAGCGCCGAAGAATAGATTCTTTTGAACTATGGTGCTGGAGAAGACTCTTGAGGGTCCCTTGGACTGCAAGGAGATCAAATCAGTCAATCCTAAAAGAAATCAACCCTGATTGTTCCCTGGAAGGCCAGATCCTGAAGCTGAAGCTCAAATACTTTGGCCACCAAATGAGAAGGGAGCATTCACTGGAGAAGACCCTGATGCTGGGAAAGATTGAAGGTCAAAGAAGAAGCGGACAGCAAAGGATGAGATGGTTAGACAGTGTCATCGATGCAACGAACATGAAATTGAGCACACTTCAGCGGACAGTGGAAGACAGGAGGGCCTGGCGTAATCTGGTCCATGGGGTCGCGAAGAGTCGGAATCGACTGTGCGACTGAACAACAACATAGAGATTATCTGATGTACAGTTTCAGATGATGGCAAACGCCTGTCTCAAAACAAGTAATATTCCAGGATGCATAATACAGATGAAAGATGGACTGCTATATTACTGAAAAATTTCCACTAGGTGGAGTAATCATCAAGAGCCTGGATTTCATCCACAACCACTACTTCATTCTCTTGCTTACAGTTTGAGAGAGCCTGGGTACTAACTAGGATCTGCAAACAGTAGTAAAAAGAATAAATAGAGGAGAGATGTAATACACATTTTCAAGGCCAAAAACCTTTAAGGAGGACTATAGGACATAAACTTAAGAGGAAGGAGACTGAAGGGAGAATGAAGATATAACTTTTTAAAATAAATATTTACTAGATCTTTATGTTGTATTATTAAGATCTTTTACAGATAGCAGTTGCATCTATAATGGCCAATATAACAAGCCAGGACTACTGCATCAAGCTATTTTAATGTCCTGTAAATAGTGTTGTTGCCAAGGTGTACAGGTTAAGAAAGTGAAATCCAAGCTTACTTGTATCTTTTTGTGTCCTGCATTAGGCCCAGTTCCAAAACAGAGGCACTTTGTATTCTGATTCTGTGTCGAATTTTTGGCTTTCATTCTCCTGAATAGAAGAAACATGAGATGCAGCCTCTGCTTTCACTCTGAATAACAAATAAGTCAATATGGAGATAATCCTTTGAGACCATGATAATATAATCAACAACTGTTTTTCCACTGTGTATTTTTACTCCATGTTACAAGAAAGCTAATCAAATTTTAGGGTTGCTAGGTCACTAGCAGGAGATTGGAGGGGGTACAGTTGCCAGATCCAGGTTGGGAAATTCCTGAAGATTTGGGGGTGGAGCCTGGGGGAGACAGGGACCTCAGTGGGGTACAATGCAATAGTGTCTGTCCTCCAAAGCTGCCATTTTCTCTGTAGTCTGGAGATGAGCTGTAGTTCCAGGGGATCCCCAGGTCCCACCTGGAGGCTGCTGTCCATACATTATATGCTCATCAGATCTGCATGCATTTCACACAGTTCCATAAAATACATTTTAATAAATCCTGCACTTTGACCAATGATTGTAGATTTGCAGTAAGAAAAAATAGCCTTTCAGCTTTCAGAAGTAATTATGTGTATCTCTCATTGATGATGAAAAAGATGCATATATCCCTGTATTCACATGGGAATTCATATTCATTCAGTTTCACAAATTAATAACCAAATTTTGCATACCTCTGCCTTCCCCCTTTGCCCACAGGTTAACAGCCAAAGGTTCATAGCTTTGGCCACCATAATTGCCTGAAAATCCTTTTATACCAGGGAATGAAGAGGACATGAAGTCTCAGGCTAGACCAGCTGCAGCAAATTCCCCAAGATTCAGTCCAATGAAGAGTATGAATGGTATAACTTGAGGGCTTCAAGAGAAAATAGCAGACCTGAAGTGGGACAAGAAGGCATCAAAGGAAAAAGGTGTCTTGTTCTTTTGGTCTATTAATCTTTTCATTTGTTGGCACAAGGCTACCCCTTTGCCTGCCCATCTTTGGTGCTATATATTTTTCTATGTAAATATGTGCTATATTCTGGTATCACTATATGGGAACCCCAGGATTAAGGGCTCACTGAATATGTTATGACAATCTTGCAGCAGATGCTGAGACCTACCTGTGTGTTCAGGATGGGAAACTGAGTCTAGACCTCTCTTTCCATTCTTCTCACATCGGGTCCACATATATACCTGTTCCGTTCTTCTGAGTGCTATTTCATGAGTTTTTGGTACTCAACACATCCATTGTAGCAACAGTCAGGTATGAGGACAAAAATACAGAATCAGTTTGGGGTGTGTGTGTGTGTTTTAGGAATATGTCCTTCAGTTGCCTCATTCTCTCCCCTACCTGCAAAAAAAGTCTAGATAATTTTTGTACTGTACAGAAGAACATACAGAACAATTAAATTAAAATTCCTTTCATCACTTCAGACCCTCAGGTTATTAAATGCAGCGCCTCTCTGTTTACTCAAGGCATGCAATTTTCTGAACTACCATTCAGGAAACGATCTTGAATTGGTTTAGGTAAATGCCCATTTCCCAAGCCTTTCCATGAAAGATTAATTAAACAGAATTATCGTAACCTTTGTGTAGCTTGCATAATATAAGGAAGCAGTGCACACCCATGACCTAATGCAAGTGTGGAGAAAGGGTGGGATTCTATTTCCAGCCTTAGAGATCTCTCTGTTTCTTTTAAGGCTACAGGGGACAGTTTTAGGGGGAGGGGGAATAAGAAAACACCTGTTGTAGAGAAGGTAGCCTTTCACCATGTCTGCTAATTATAATTAACCTGGGATTCTTAAGCCCACTTATAAAAGATCACTGCTCAGTGGGCACTAAAGGATTAAAATGCATTATGTGGTGTATGTCTGAATGGCTCATCTGCAGACAGCAGGTGACATTTCTTGTCCCGTACCCTAGGACATCATTGACTGACCAAGCTAGTGACAAGATGCTGAGGTGCATGAATTCCTAGTGCTCTGGCAGTGCCATCCTAAGCAGATTTATACCCTTCTAAGTCCATTGATGTCAATTGGTTTAGAGGGATGTTAACTCTGCTTAGCAAACTTCTCTTGGGAAGAAATAGTGGATGGTATTACTCTCCGTTAGGGCCTAACTGCTTATTTATTTATTTATTTTTGTATTTATACCCTGCTCTCCCCACGAACAGGCTGAGGGTGGCTTACAAGAGGGCAAAATATGCCCATACATAAAACAGGGTAAAAACAGTGAAAACCAACAATGCTTACTATGTTTTGGTTGGGGAAGACATTTTTCCTAGTGTGTGGCTATTTGCATGAGCTGTTGGGGGTGAGTTATTTCCTCTGCGGATATCATTTTTTAAAAGCTTGAATGTTAGTGAAAATTATGTTTTCCAAAAAGAAAATGTTAAACACATCAATATCATTAATAAGGTAGTATGGAAAGCCATCATAACAGGAATGCTTCAAAGACGGAATAACACTGATTTCAAAAGCAATCATGATGCTAAGCAAAGAATCTACATGCACCTAAATAAATCCTTACCCACCCATCCACCCACTAGGCATAATGGTTGAGTCAAGTCAAGGACAAGAGATCACGGGACAGGCTGAACTTTGTAGGAAAACAACCGTGATATGATAATGAAGTCGTGTTTAGGAAAAATATATCTTCTTTAACTATCCAGTGAGTAACAAACCATTAAAGTTTTTTTCCTTTGAAATAAATTGGTCTCAAGTTTTTGACAGTAAAGGTAAAGGTTCCCTTGCTCGAAAGCCAGTCAAATCCGACTCTAGGGTTACAGTGCTCATCTCCGTTTCCAAGCCGAAGAGCCAGCACTGTCTGAAGACATTTATGTGGTCATGTGGTCAGCATGACTAAACGGCAAGGTGCACAGAACACTGTTACCTTCTCACCAAAGTGGTACCTATTTATCTACTTGCAATTTCTTGCTTTCGAACTGTACAGCGCTCAATAGATCATTTCACTCAAGGTTTCATCAGATGAGACCCTTTCATATTTTTTCTGCAACTTTTTTCTGTTCTTTCTTCCTTTTTAGCTTACATCATTGAGTGCTGTACCATCAGAAAGACTTGAGACCAATTTATTGGTTTGTTACTCACTGGATAATTAAAGAAGATATATTTTTCCTAAACACGACTTCGTTATCATATCACGGTTGTTTTCCTACAAAGTTTGTAGTGGTTAAAAGTGGCAGACTCTAATCAGGACAACCAGTTTTGATTCCCCATTCCTCCTCCACATGAAACCTGCTGGGTGTCCTTGGGCAGGTCACAGTTGTCTCAGAAGTCTCTCAGCCCCACTTACCTCACAAGGTACCTGTTGTGGGGAGAGGAAGAGAATGTGATTGTAAGTTGCTTTGAGACTCCTTAAGGTAGAGAAAAGCAAAGTATAAAAACCAATTATTATTATTCTGCCCACTGGAGCACAATAAAATACACAACTTTGAATATTAATATTACACCATATAAGCATCTTTATATAACTCTGCCCTTGGCATGGTATATTGGTCCTGTTATCATTGAAGGCAACTATCTTTAGCAAGTGCTTAACTGTCCCCCTGAAATCAATTCCATTGAAATCACCTCATATGATTGGAGAATACATTATATAGCATTTTTGTTGAAAGTGAGAATGTCCATATAGGTGTGGTTAGTACCAGGATTGGATATATCTTGGGAATCATTTCTCTTTCTTGATGGAAAAAAGGGTATAAAAACAATTTTTTAAAATGGAACTCATCTGTGCAGTTCTATCCAAAAATTCTTTTGGGGAGCTTTCCATTGATATGAATATAGCTAACCAGCTTTGGAAAAGGAAGTGTATTTTCCCGCATTCTGTGCCAACAAGCTTTCCACACTGTATTCCCTTTGTTGACAAACACCCTGGAGAATTAGTAACTCATTGCAGATACTGGTGTCCAGACCTGAGACGTTAATTTGGTTGTTGAAAAGAAGGTAGGGCTGAGAATGGAAATTTCAGTGACTTTTTGCCCAGAAATAATGGAATGAGTCATAAGGCCTTCCAACTCTGCCTTATCTTTGTTATTCTTTGTGTTACAGGCAACTGTGGTAGCTAAAAATTTGCTAGGTCCTCAAAAGTTGCCATCCATCAGAATGTTGTTCTTGCAAATTTCCATTATTACAGCTGAGACTTGTCAAGAGTACTATGCTCTAAATGTTACATTTAGTAACCAAAATAGAATGAGATACACTGTCAACACACCAGATCTACACCTGCAAACATAAAGGTGTCTTATACCAATCTCTTTCAGCTATGTTCATGCAGACTCAAAAGTAAGAATTACTCTCCCAATTATTCTTAAAGAAAAAGAGTTGTTTATACAAGACTTACAAAATTATCTAGTTTGTGGACAATCTTTCATTCATATTAAAACAGCACATTAAGGCAACACGTTAATATATAAACCCACTATGATGGAGCCCGGTTGGTACTTGTTTCCCTCAGCTTCGTCAGTTCACAATCTGTCAGGTGCTGCACATAAAGTCACATCTCTTTACAAACATGTATTTTAACATGGTTTTCCAACTTTGAAGAGAGAGACCCGGGTATATTATAAACTTCACCCTGAAGGTCATAAAACTATCCCACTGGTTCTGGTATATTCCAACTGGCTTCTGAACAGGTTCCCACTGTTATAGACTGTCTCCTCAAGTATAGGAACTGTTTATTTATACCAGGGAGCAAAGCCCATTGTGGTGGAAGACAACGAGCCCTAGAAAGGAAGAGAGGGAGGATGGAAGGGAGAGAGGGAGGGAGGGAGGAAGGGAGGGAGGGAGGGAGGAAGGAAGGAAGGAAGGAAGGAAGGAAGGGGGGAGAGTGAAAGAAAGGAGAGAGGAAGAAAGGAAAGGGGGGAAAGGAAGGGAAGAGGAGTGGAAAAAGGGCTTCTCTGGGCCTACTGCCCCCATAGAAGGCCCAGGGGATGGTGTGGGGGGTGGGAAAGGGCTTCTCTGGGCCTACTGCCCCCATAGAAGGCCCAGGGGGTGGGGGGCGGGAAAGGGCTTTTCTGGGCCTACTGCCCCCATAGAAGGCCCAGGGGGTGGTGTGGGGGGTGGGAAAGGGCTTCTCTGGGCCTACTGCCCCCATAGAAGGCCCAGGGGGTGGTAAAGGGCTTCTCTGGGCCTACTGTCCCCATAGAAGGCCCAGGGGGTGGTGTGGAGGGCGGGAAAGGGCTTCTCTGGGCCTACTGCCCCCATAGAAGGCCCAGGGGATGGTGGGGGGTGGAAAAGGGCTTCTCTGGGCTACTGCCCCCATAGAAGGCCCAGGGGATGGTGTGGGGGGCGGGAAAGGGCTTCTCTGGGCCTACTGCCCCCATAGAAGGCCCAGGGGATGTGGGGGCGGGAAAGTGCTTACCTGGGCCTACTGCCCCCATAGCATGCCCAAGGGATGGTGTGGGGGGCAGAAAAGGGCTTCTCTTGACCTACTGCCCCCATAGAAGGCCCAGGAGGTGGTGTGGGGGGGCGGAAAAGGGCTTCTCTGGGCCTACTGCCCCCATAGAAGGCCCAAGGGATGGTGTGGGGAGGCGGAAAAAGGCTTCTATCACCTGCCTCAGCCTTGAGGGCCTGTCCCTGCACTCACACTCCAGACGGTCCTCTCCTGTTAGAGGACTGGAGCAGACTGAGCCGAAGACACTGACCGGGGCTGACGTGGGCGGGACTTCACCAAGCAGCCAGTCAGCCCTGGCCAGTGTCTTCTGACTGCCAGTTCTTGAGCCGAATCAATTATGGCAAGCACAGAATGTTGCGGAACCAAAATTCAAATATTAATAAGGACAGGATTAGTGCACATGAATACACCATTTATAATTCAAAATGCAGGAGAGAAAGAGAGAGTTACTCACCCCAAAAGCTCAATAATTTTCAAAACAGACTTGAGGTCTACATCTTAATTTGGCTCTAGTGCTTCCTGCATTCAATTGTGCTGGGCTGAGGGGTCGACAGCCACACCTGCATATCTTGATTATGTATCTCTCCCTTCATTTACAAGGAGCTATTCTAAATTAAAGATATATCCACTATATTTAAAGAAACCTACTGGAGGTAGTGTACCAAATTTATGAATAAGGAACATTTATTTCTGTAATCAAATGCAAAAGTCATTCTATCAACCTTTTGTTTAGGTACATCTGCTAAAAACTTCTTTCTGTCCCTATTCTAAACCTTTTTATAGGCAGTCTATATGTCTTCTTTTGGATAACCTCTAATCTTAAATGCTAAATTCATTTTCTGTGCATTCTCAAAGAAATGCTGTTCCTTGGAGTTATTTCTTTTTCTTCTGCCCACTTCGTAATACTCCCAACAGGGAACTAGCATGTAGTTACAATCATCAATGTTTTTTAGACAGCATATTCAAAGTACCTAAGTCTTTAGATGCCTCATCAAACATAGAAGGAGCATTTGCTAATATTTGTTCAATTTCAGCATTGGAGAATGCAAAACTAGTATTGCAATTATCCATATTAAAGATGATAAGTAACGAACACTGGAAATACAGTGATTTATAAATTGTAACCAAAATAAAAACCAGTTCAAGGACTGTTACACTGCATATATTTTACTCAGGAGTAAAAATTACTCTCCCAATTATTCTTAAAGAAAAAGAGTTGTTTATACGAGTTTGTGGACAATCTTTCATTCATATTAAAACAGCACTTTAAGGCAACATATTAATATATAATCCATAACCCTTTCATCATGTGTACATCTGACAACCTTTTTTGCAACTGTGGCTTGCCAGATATTCTATAATAACCAACAAATAAAGGTAACAGCATTCTCCCATTTTATATGCTATTATTATTGTTGTTGTTGTTTCTGTTGCTGCTGCTGTTGTTGATCTCCTAAATCATAATTTTTATTATGTTAAAACTAAGGAGTAATAAAGCTAAGATATACTTTGTGAGTTAATTTGAAATCTAGTAAATTATTAGGCTGTTTAGCCATGGTATATGCCTAAAATTTTGTGAGGATAAAACAAGAAGGAGGAGTCATGACACCCATAGAAGCAGCAGGAGCTCTGCATGGAGGAGGAGGAGGAGGCTGCCAGTGACCCCAGCAGGCGGGTCCACCCAGCCTGCCAAGGCTTCCCCCACAACGGCAACAGCAGCAAGCCCTGTTTGGCTCCCAGCTGGCCCATCAAAGCTTCTTCCCCCCCAACAGCAACAACAGCGGTGAGCCCTGCCTCCACCAGAGTTCCCAGTGGTAAGAATGTTCTCTGCACATGCACAGGTAATGCTCCTTTACCTTTGAGGAGATTTAAGTATCCCCCATATAGTTTTTTCAACATTTCAGATTTTCTGCATACCTGGAGAGTGCCCCAAGTGTGCAGGAAAATCTGTTTACCTTCCATGTGGTCCTGATATGCGGATTTAAATATCCACACGCAGAGCAACCTTTGGCTATTAGATATATAGATATGTACTATATATTCCCCTAGAATCCAGTATTCAGGAGCATACTTGCTGTCTCCATGCCATTCATAATCATATATGGCTCCATGAAGACTCTTCAGAATCATACTTCTATAAAAACTAAAATGCCCCAAACATTTTAGCCTTTCCTCAAAGGGAAGGTACTCCAATTCCTTGGGCATCTGGGTAGCCCTTTTCTATACTATTCCTGTGCTATTATCCAAGAGCCACTGGAAGGTATACCCTTTGCCTTGCAAGAACACCATCTCAAGAGGAATACCAGCTTGACTCCAACTAGATATAAATACTCACTTCATTCTGGGACTATCAGGATGTGAAATTGTGGGAAGATGACTACTAACCTGTAAGATCCAGGCTGAGTATTTCTCTCTGCCTTGCTCCAGATATTAAATGGCTGGACACGGCTGGGGATATGAGCTGAAGAGAAAGTCCCTAACACTCTTGGTTCTTAGCCCTTGGTCTTCACCTTGGCGGACTAAGCTGGTGGACACTGCCCCACGACATTTTGTGTACTTTTTGTTTTACAGTTTTATTTAAATTTAAATTGCATTGAATTTTTTGAAGCCACTATACTTCCCTGTTGGGGAGAAATGCAGAATAAAAGTTCACTAAATAAATACATAAACAGGTTTGATCTTATTCAGCTCCCCTCCCTACTATGGCCCTAATTCCATAGGGTTATAGTATATATTGGTCCCATGATCCCCAGCACAGACTTCATGTTGAACAAAGGTGACTCCCCTCTCTTCCTTCTTCTGTCAGTGCAAAAGTGGTTGAATCCAATATATTAATTATTAAACTAATCTCCCTTGTCTAACCCCTTCTGTACACTTCCCTCCCTTGTGTGTTTTTAGTTTGTAAACTTGAGATAAGAGCCTGTGTCTCACAGGTGAGGGACCACTTTGAGAGATAATTATCACCTGAAAAACAGGAGAGAAATATAATAAATAACAGAAACATTATCTGGGCCTACTGCCCAGTTCAGAATTAAAATATATTTAGTCATGTAAAATAATTACTTCTGATTTATTTACCTGACTACAGGCAGGAAATTTCTATGTCAGTGCCAAGAGGTTATGGGAAGTAACTATGGACACAATCTAAAAACTCTGAGGGCAGTGGAAAGGAACTTACATGATTGAAAGCCTATGTATACATTAAGCATTATCAAGTGATAAAGCTTTTCCTGGATTTGTAACACTCCAAACTGTAGGTGGGTGATTGCACGTTTGGAAACAACCCTATCTTTTTTTAAAGGGGGGGGGGGAGAAAGAAAAGAAAATTAAATCCTTGCAATGCAAAATCAGCTTGTCAGCGAGAAGACTCAACCTATCATTTTTAACTGAGAGTTTTAAAATATCTCCCACTCACATATCAAAGTGCTCCACAGTGCAATCCTAAACTGAGTCACACCCTTCTAAGACAATTGACCTCTATTGACCTAAAAGGGTGCAACTCTGCTTAGAATTGCACTGACAGTCCAGGTAAAACCCCTCTGTTTGATTCTAACCCCTACTGAAACCACAAATAACATTGCTGGATCAGGTCCTTATGTTTTATCATACTTGAAAGCACACTGCAAATAATTACCAGTGAATTTGATGTCCGGTGGCTTCAGCACTCTAGAGCTACTTTTCTTTCTTGCCTTAACAATTTTGCAGTAATTCTCATTTACTTAGAATAGCGAAAGAAATAAAAAATCTGTAAGAGAGAACATCAGAGTGCTATTGTGCTCCAGTCACAAGAGGAATGTATGCCACCAGCCAATGGACTGCAAAAATCCTACAGCTGGATTATGCTCTACTCAGAACCTCTTCAAAAATTTAAAAAGAATAACTTAGGCATGATTGATATGGTAATAGTCCCGCCATATTTCTACAATAGATCCACTGATACTGTATTTTAGAGAAACAGACCACAGCTTCAGTAAGATTTTTCTCAATCGGCGCTGATCCAAGTTTTTTCCCCTTATACCATCAATGTCAATTTGAAAGTCAAATATCTTCAGAACTTTAGCTGGCAGCACAGAATCTACCACTAAGAAAGGAGAGTAAGAATACACAACATAATCCATCTGTCTTGCTGTCCTGTTCTAAGCCCCGGACAAATGAAGTCCTAATTAACAAAGATGTCCCATTACAAATTAAAGGTCTTAGGCTTCAGGTCCTGCAGTTAAGGAGATAAATGTACATAGGATGGGGAACCAACCCAACTTTAACAAAAAAAACACCCAAATGTAAACATTTATACTTTGCAAGTTCAATTGCCTCAGTCTTTAGAGCAATTTACAACAATTTACTATTAGGCCAATAAAAACAAAGATCCAAAAATTACAAAAACAGTCCATGCAGTAAATGTTATAATCTGCAAAGCCAAACCACCATATCACTTCTGCTTCTTCTTTCCTGGGTTCATCATTTTGGTCAGCAGAACAGTAGAGAAAGTATAGAGCAGTCTAGGTGGCCAAGGCACTATTAGGGTATCCATCCGTTCCACCTAAGGACTGAGGAAAGCAATATAAGAGGAATCTTTGTTTTATACATCCTGATTTGCTCACCTTGTTCATCTTAAAGAGCGGTTATCCTGATAGGGTTGCTAGGCTGACCCTGCAAACTGATGAGAGGCCTGATTGGAGGCAGGTGGTGTCTCTACATCACTTCTGGGGAGAAATCACAAGTAATGCAGGGTAGCTCTTGGAATCACCATAACCTCTATGGTATAACAGGAGGCCTGGCAGCCCTAATTCCTGAACAGGTGGCTTGCAGTGCAGTGCTAAACAGAACTTTACCCTTCTAGACCCATTGATTTAGAATGTTTGGCTTATTTTTATTTATGACTAGGAATAAGGCCTGTTGTGGGAAGAAATACAACGAGCTCTAGAAGGAAGCTCCAGGTGAGTGTCCCAGCTGTGGCTGGTGGGGCAGCAGAGGGAAGGGGAAAATAGAAGGAGGCAAGCCATGTTTATTTCCTTCTGTTTAGCTATAAGGCAGGGCTGTCTCAAGTCATTTTGCTGTCCCAAGTGGGTAGTAGGGGAGGACAGCCTCATGGTAACAGGTATGGTTCCCTCCACCCCTGACTTATGTTGATTTGGGGTTATGCAGTGGCAGCTAAAGTAGAAAAGCACCTCTTCCTATGCCATGTCTTCTGGGTTCCAAGGGTCTGGAAAGCAGTTCCATAACCAGTTACAGGGTTGCCAACTCTGGGTTGGGAAATACCTGTAGATTTTCAGGGTAGAGCCTGGAGAGGGCAGGGTTTGGGGTGTGGAGGGACCTGAGCAGGGTATAATTCCATAGAGTCCATTGCCCAAAGCAGCCATTTTCTCCAGAAGAACTGATCTTGGAGATCTCCAGGTGCTGCCTGGAGGGTGGCAATACTAAGGGCAGGGCCAGACCTGTAGATTTGAGGGGTAGAACCTGGGGAGGGCAGGGTTTGGGGTGCGGAGGGACTTCAGCAGGATATAATGTCACTTGAGTCAACTGCCCAAAGCAGCCATTGTAATAGCTGGGAACTTTTCTGTAGGTGAAATAATGTGCTGTGGCTGGGGAATACAGTGATTTCTGGGAGATCTCCAGGCCCCACAGGGAGATTGGCAACTCCAGTGACTGTTTAAGGGAAAATGTACTTTACCTCAGGACACATTCAGTGACTCCCAACAGCAACAGCCAACTGTAGAATGTTAGAGGCAAAGGCCAATCAGGTCGCATATGCAAATGACCTCTGTGTTCCAACTGGCTACTGGGGGCAGGGGAACAGCAAACTGTTTAGAATATTGGAGGCAAGACTCAAGCAATGCAGCCAGTGGATGGGGACAGCTTCTGAGTGACAGACCATGGAGCCAAAGGCTGTGGGTGCATGTGGAATGTTCAGGAGAGTCCATGACCAAAACAGAATTATTATATAGAAAGATATGTATAGTCTGCCTTTCTCTCTGAAATTCAAAGCAAATTACACAATGTAAGGCAATGCAATCACTAGGATGAGACATCTAATAAGCAATGTAATAAAACTAGGATTGCAGAAATCCGATACAAAACATATGCATTAAACATGACATGTTAAACAATGTAGGAAATGATATTACATAAGTCAAAATATAGCACAGTAAAGAACAAGATAAATACATCAGCAACAGATAATACACACAGTATTACAATAGTATAGTGCACAGTGCTGTTCACTTTATTAAAGCATCTTCCTGAACCATTCCATTATAATATAACCTTTATAAAAATGCCCTCCTAAACAATTCTATTTTACAGTTTGCCAGAAACACGGGAGCTTTGCTGAATTCCTCAGGCAGGCAGTCCTACAAAGTGGATGTCAGTACAAGGGATGCATATGTACAAGCATTTGCAGGGTGGCATCTGCAGAAGGCCCTGCTCAGATGAGCAAAGTGGTCATTATGGAGCATAGGAGAGGTGGTCCTGCAAATATGAAGGTCCAAGAACATGAAGGGCTTTGTATGTGCTATCCAGTATCTTGAATTGAACCCAGTAACTGCTGGGCAGCCAGTGGAAAGACTGCAGAATGGAGGTAATATGACTGCTCTGCCTAGTTCCTGATAATAACTGAGCTGCAGCCTTTTACCTCTAGCTGGACATTGTCACCACCAAGAATGATGCACCTGAGAACTCAGAATACCACATCTGTTTGTAGTGACATGCTTCCTCATTCTGCTTACAAAAAACAATAAGCTTGCTGGAGTCTTACATGAAGTTGCGTCACTGTAAACATACCGTTACTCATAGATTACTGGCAAGCCACACACAACAAGCTCAAAGAACATATGCATATCCAACTTTAGTCAATACAATTAATATTTTTTATTAAATATATACATATGTGTACTCTAATATATATGCTGTGGCTTTCATAAGACACATGCATCATCAGTATTATTTTAAAGCACTTAGTGACTGAGGGGTCACATTAAATTACAGTACAGAGCAGGGATCCCAAATGCGGTGCCCATGGGTGCCTTGGTGCCTGCCAAGACTTTCAGGTGTTTGAAGGAAGTGGGCAGAGCCAGGTAGCACTTTTGCCCAGCAAGGCTCCTGACTGATTACTGGAGATTTGATTGGCTGTGCAGATTTTTTTTTTAAATGTTGCTTTGGCACAGCACAAGGATCTGCAGTCTTCTAGGCCATTGATATCAATGCACCTAAAAGAGTGTAACTGCTTAAACTGGCAGTGCAAATCTCTTTTCTGAACAGTTCTCACCTTTTAATCTCATTTTTGTCAATGATTTCAAATTGTACTATACCCTTGTGCTCAAGACATTTGATTCAGTGGTGACTGGATAAGAGGACAGGGTTGTCAACCTACAGATTGTGGCTGGAGATCTGGAATTACAACTGGTCTCTAGACAACAAAGATAAGTTCCCTGGAGAAATGGCTACTTTGGAAGGTGGGCTGTAAGGCATTATACCTGTTGAGGACCCTCTCCTCCCTAAACCCCACCCTCCCCAGGCTCCACCCCCAAAATCTCCAGGTACTTCCCAACCCAGACCTGGCAACCATATGAAATTGTGATAAACAATGGGTTGGATCCCAGCGCCTTTTCCACTTGTGGTAGAAGGGAGAGACCTCCCTTTTGGTCACTGAAAAGTCTATGGTGCGAACTCAAGCAAAATTGCCTGACTTAACCTCCTACACCAGTGAAAAAGTAGGATCCAAACCATTAGAGATGGTTAGGAAAAGAACGTATAACAGCAAAGTCTGTGTTTTCATCTCATCAGTGCACTGCCTTGGCATTTCCATACAGCTATCCGTCAGTATTCCAAGATCACCTTCTTGAATGACAGTAACTAATTCATAGCCCAACAGGGCGCAAGTCAAGTTGAAGTTATTTTTCCAATATGCATTATTTTGCCCTTAACATTACATTTCATTGGCAGTTACCTTGCTTGTTCCTTTAACTGCTCTCTTGGGGCCTCACTGCACTGGCAGCTTTAGTACACAAACTGTCTATTCAACACATTTCTTTTCCAACGGTGTACCATTAAGATGCCACAAGTGAGATGACTAGGGCTGTAACAATTATCATATTAAAAAAGCACTCCAGAATAAAGAAGGATTGAACTGTTTTCAGCTCAGCAAAATGTGTACATAGAGACAATTGTGCAATTGTTTCAAAGCTGATACAAACCTGTGGTTCAAAACAAAAAAGCTGATATGTACCTGTTGAACTACTGATGTCATTGCAATCTTTTAAACCTAATCCTTTACTTTCTTTTGGTCCAATCAGTCTTCCCCCAAGTTTCAAATGTTAAGGGCTATACCAAACCAATATAATTTCCACCTTCCATATGTTAAACAGTTACATACCCTATACAATTTTTTTGCTATGAGTCACTGTGATTGTTGGTTTGAAGCTGCTGTGCTGATTCTGTTTTGGAATCGCACAACCAAACAACTCCCATCAGACTACAGGGAGAAAACAGGGTCCTTTGAGGCAGTTCATTATTTTTCTCTCCCTACTACATAAAACTAACCATTTGTTCTTGTCCCTGTTTCTTATCTTTCAGCTGGTTCTTAAACTATTAAAAGAACTGCCATTTATACCATAAATTCGAACAACCCCAAGCTGGGCACTCATTCCAGTGGCTAGATAGGTACCATACAACTAAATACCATATTCTTTTTCCCAAAAAAATCAAGCTTATGGTATTGTATGAGCCTTAGTTATGGACAAATGGTTGTCGGTTTGGCCTTACAGTTCAACCACAGAGTCCCAGTTATTTAAACTTGGCATCAGTGAACGGTTTACATATGCCCCAGTCTGGATCCAATGCAACCCTGCCTTTCACCTTTGAACTTCTGTTGGTTAAAAGGTTTCTTGTGAAGCGATTATGGCTCTTAGTGGCATATCAGCAGTTGGCTTCAGAAGAGGAGGGGGGAACTGTATACGCATCAACTCCCAGCAGAGTGAAGCCAACACATCTCTTAATGGCCAGGACGACAATGCAAAAATGCCAGTGGGTTTGGGATTTAGAGCAAACTGAGGTCTGGATGCCTATTTTGCAAAGCTGCTGAACTCTCAGTTCCCACACACAGTAGATATCTGGAAAGCCATTCTTTATGACATACTTAAAAATGGAAGTAAACCAATCCATGTTAGTTTGTCTGTAGCAGTAGAAAAGAGCAAGAGTCCAGTACCACCTTAAAGACTAACAAAATTTGTGGCAGGGGATGAGCTTTTGTGAATCATTGCTCAGAAACAGAAGCTTTCACTAGACTTATTTAAAGTCTGCACCAACCGGACAATAGAAAATCTACTTTCTATTGATAACAACTTCTATTCAAAGCTGCCAAAGAAGACTTCATTCTCTTATCTGTATTCTTCTTCATACTGCTATTCCCTTTGCAAGACAACAGCTACAATTAAAAGGCTCTTTAAAGTAGCACTTGGGGTATAATCTTGTATTGTTGCACACCTTTCGTTCCTAATGAAATCAACAGAACAAGAATGCAGAATTGGGTGCAGCATTGCAGCCCTAGTTGCTTCCCTTCTATTATAGTGATACTCTTAAGAGCTAATTAGAAGTACTTTGGCAATTCAGCCAGCATAAATAATTTTGAAGGACACACTTGAGGCCAATAGAGACCAACAATCTCTATTTTGTTACCTGCTCCTAGACTTTGCAAAGTGCAAGTAATTGATTTTAAGAATCTTGGATATAATTGCGCTTCTCAACTTTCTCTTGCCTTTTAGAAAGACACATGGCTGTCAGCCAAATTAGATATGATACTCTATCATGTGTATCTTTCCCCCAGTTATTTCTTCTGATTAAACATAGCTGCCTGATGAAGCAGAAAAACTTCATGGAAGAACAAGGAAGGGTCTTTTAACCCTCTCCTGCCAACAGTCTTCTTGCTCAAAATCTTCCTTCTTTCCCCTCTCAGTGGAGAAAAGGCTGAAGAGAGGAAAGAGTTAACAGCTTACCTCCACCTGCACTTGTACTTGCAAGTCAAGGATTTCCCTAACGCACATTTCTGCTAACACTAGGACTGACAATAACCTGGAGGAAAATTTTCTTTCTCCTTTAAAAGAGGCTCAACGGGATGTTATTTACCAGGTGATGTTATTTACTTCCATGCTATGCAAAGCTTCACATGCCCATTTCCACACATTAAGCATCTATTAAAGGGACAGGACATTTTTTCCCCTCCAGGTTGTTCCCCTCCAAAAAAACCCCTACTGTTCTCAAAATAAATTATGCAACTTGGCATAGCTTCTTTTACACAAGCATGTATCATTTCTCTGGGCTCTCCCTCCCTCCCTTTTAAATAAATAACAAACAAACAACTGATGGCCTACAGATCAATGCAATTCCAGGAGATTACAGACACTGTCTGAGGTTGTCAACTGTGCAGTTGCCAACCTCCAGGTAGTGGCTGGAGCTCTCCTGGAATTGCAATTGATCTGTAGGCTACATCAGTTGCTTATCATTTATTTATTTATTTATTTAAAACATTTATTCCCGTTCTCCTGGAGAAAATGGCTGCTGTGGAAGGTGGATTGCATTGCATTATACCTTAACAGAGGTCCCTCCCCTCCCTGAACCCCACTGTCCCAGACTTCACCCTCAGATCTCCAGAGTTGGCAGCCCGACGTCACACTTTTGTTGAAACAGAAAGAATACATGGGTGGGGGGGGTTTTGCCACATTTCTTCTGTAAGCTCTTGATTATATTGTAAGACAGTTATTTTCTCCATTTATACTCCCCCTTTCTCCCTAGTGGGGACCCAAAGCAGCTTACGTTGTTCTCCTCTCCTCCATTTTATCCTCACCACAACCCTATGAAGAATGTTAGGTCGAGAGTGTGTGACTGGGCCAATATCGCCCAACAAGTTACCATGGCAGAGTGAGGATTTGAACCTGGGTCTCTCAGATCCTAGTCTCACACTCTACCACTGCATTACACTGGCTTTCTAAGATGTAGCACACAATTGGTCAGCGATATCAGACTGATTCAACACCATAATTGTCTGTAGCACAGTAAGTTATGCCAGCTGTATGGAAAAACAGATGCTATAGCAGATGCAGCAAGTGGACCTTCCCAAGGACAGGACTGCATTCTTATACAGAGTTGCAATAAATGAACGCACATTAGAAAATGAAATAGAACTCTGCACCCAACACTATAATAAAACCTCCGCCACTGTCTCTCAGATGGCTAAAAGTTCCATCCAGCTTTAATGACTGGATTTTCACTATGTTTCATCTACCTACTATGGAAGAAAAACATAATTTAGAAATGCAAATGCAAAATTTACTCAGCAAGGAAACAAAGTCTTCAGCAAACATTTATATTATATTGCATTCTGAGATAGCATTCGAGGTGTACCTATGTGTTCTAGGAATTTCAATATAGCTCTTATGGCTGATGCCTATGCAAACCACTGCCATTGCACCACTGCCAAAAGTATTAACCAGAGTATGTGCTTTCAGTCATTCATTGTTATCTGTCCCTCATGAACTTTGTTAGAATACTTGGTTAAGTGATTGCAACTTACTGAAACAGTGGTGTGGTAACAGCTTGAAAGACAACTTTCTGGAAATTGCTCCATACTGCAAGTAGATCATTCGCCGGTTGAGTGGTAGGTAAAGGTTTCCCCTTGCTCGGAAGCCAGTCAGATCCGACTCTAGGAATGGTATGTCTGGGGGATTTCTTTCAACATGCTGTGGTGACCTGCCTGCAGTTTAGTTGGGAAGCTTCACTGCTGGCAGGGATTAGCTTTTGGCTTGTGGTGACTTTTGTCATGTGTCAGGATGGCACCATAATTAACATAATATGGCTGCTTTCTAGCTCCATCGACAGCTCTTGCCTGACTGGCCTGTCCCTTTTTATAATTTCGGTGCACTTATCAAAAAGTGCTTCAAAATAATTGGCTCAAATAGTTACCCACAACAACCCTGTGCAGTTGGTTCTTTTTTCATTTGATCAGTGGGGAAAGAGGGAGGAAGGAGAACTATTTCCTAATGGCCACCCAATCAGTCCATGGCAGATATGATCAAACCCTGTAGTAACTGAAACACAGTAAATTTATATGGGTATATAGTCATCTTTACATCCAGAAAGTAAAGTTCCTCTCTTGCTTTTGCCTTCTCATATATACAGATGTGTGTATTTATACTGGACTGTTTTAGATGGTTTTATTTATGTTATCATTGTTCTTATGTTTTATCCTTTGTAAGCCGCCCTGAGCCTGCTTCGGCGGGGAGGGTGGGGTATAAATCAAATAAATAAATGAATATAAATAAATAAATAGGGGGCAGTGCTCATCTCTGTTTCCAAACTGAAGAGCCAACGCTGTCCGGAGACTTTTTCAGTGGTCATGTGGCCAGCATGACTAAACGCTGAGGCGCACGGAACGCTGTTACCTTCCCATTGAAGTGGTACCTATTTATCTACTTGCAATTTCTTGCTTTCGAACTGCTAGGTTGGCAGGAGCTGGGACCAGAGATGGGAGCTCACTCCGTCATGCAGCACTTAGGTCTCGAACTGCCGAGCTACCAACCTTCCGGTCTGCAGCTCATATCATGATCATATCATTTCAGGAAGCCACCCATTGTGTGTTTGGCTGTGTAAATTGAATCTTAGTGTAATCATGGATCCAGAGCAGTGTGTACATTTCGCGCTCTGATTTTTATATGGATATTATTAATTGACCTTCAATCAGATTGAAGGTCAAAGGATATTATTAATTGACCTTCAATCAGATTGAAGGTCAAAGAAGGATATTATTAATTGACCTTCAATCAGATTGAAGGTCAAAGAAGAAGGGGACGGCAAAGGATGAGATAGTTAGACAGTGTCATTGATGCAACGAACATGAAATTGAGCAAACTTCAGCGGACAGCGGAAGACAGGAGGGCCTGGCGTAATCTGGTCCATGGGGTCGCGAAGAGTCGGACTCGATTGTGCGACTGAACAACAATTATTGATTTATAGGGTTACCACCTCTATGTTGGTAAATTCTTAAATTTGTATATGGATATTATTAACTGATTTATAGGGTTACCACCTCTATGTTGGTAAATTCCTAGCAATTTTCAGAGTGAAAAGCAGGGCAGGGAGGGAGCTCAGCTTAGTATAATACATAGTGTCCATTCTCCAAAGCAGCCATTTCCTCCAGAGGAAATTATTTCTGTTGTCTGGAGATCAGTTGTAATTCTGGGATATCTCCAGGCCCTACCTAGAGGTTGGCAATCCTATTTATTAAGCATTTTTATGTTCTGCTTTTCTCCCTTGGTAAGGGCTGCCAGGTCTCTCCTAGCAACCAGTGGGTGATGGGAGGGACTTACCAATACAAAGAAAAAAGTCTAGGCTATGTTGCTGATGTCACACAGGAAGTGATATCATCATGTCAGTGACTTCCAGGAGATGTTCTGGTATTTGGACAAAAACTCTTATGGTAAAACTGGCTTCTACCATAGAATGTTTGCCCAGTGTCATCCTGAAGTTGCTGGTGTGATGACATCACTTCATGTGAGACACTGGCAATGTGGCCTAGGCCTTCTTCTTTCTACTGTTAAGTCCCCTGCTGACCAGCTGATCGGTGGCTGGGTGGCAGGGCCTGGCAGGTTTCCAGCCCCCAAGTTCCGGCAAGGGTTCCCCCACTCTTAGGGGCTCATATTTGCCGCTGGCCAGCTAGCTGCCATGGAAAGCCCCCCCCACTGGCAAAAAGACCCTTTAAAGCCCCTCTCCCTCTCTGCTAAAAGATTTAAAGGACCTTCCAGCTGGTTTGCAGGCCATGTGCTCCCCACCAATTAGCTGAAGCCTTTTAAATCTTTTAGCAGGGAGGGAGAGGGGTGACTGCAGGTGGCCACAGCTTGGGGGCATCCCCACCCACCTCCAGAATGCCCCCCAAATCACCTCACCACATTGACCAGAGGACCTGGCAACCCTAGGTCCCCGCCTGCACTGTGAGTTCTGGCAACCCTACCTTTGAGGAAGACCCTAAGTGGCTAATGATACAGAAAGAGGGAAAAAAACAAACCAAATAAGAAAGGATGGGGAATTTCCAAGATCAAACAGGTCTTCTCTCTCTCTTCTGGCTGATCTTTTGCCCAGCTCTAGGTCTGACTTTCAGGCTAACAGCCAAAGGCCAAGAACTCTTTGGCTTGCACTTCTGGCCACATCTCGGCCTTGTATATCTGCATGCAGAGAGAAGAACAAACTCAGTGAGATGTTATTCAGCTGCTGCTAACTAGCAGGATCTCCCCCATTCCTCTCTTGCCAGAAACATCCCAGGCCTTATCTAATACCTTCCATCATCCTTTCCCTTTCTTCAACTTCTCAAACCTGGGGAAAGGTCAAAGGACATTTTTCCGCCTCACACTTAGGAGGGAGGCTTCTCACTGCAAGATTCCATGTGAGGCACATACAGCTGATCTTTATGCATCATGACATTTTCAATCCATATTGTTAATCCATATTTGCTTCAGGCCTTTTTCCCACCTACACTGTACTGCAATGTTGAGGAGGTAAATGCCCACAGACTTAGAGGCCAGACTAGTGGAAAGCCAGTTACACTGAAAATAACATCTTGTCTCAGAGCTTCAGAGATTAGAAAAAGATCAGATGGAGTGAAGGGTAGCTCTGCTTGGTAGTGTGGTTTGGCTCTATTTCTGACAGAGAATAGAGTATCCTATTATTAGGCCTATCTCTGGCAATGAGCAGACCTTCTGCCATTCAGTTTGACTCCTGGGAAAGGGCAAGCTGATATGGGTGGAATCCTGGGTGTGTTATAGGATCCAACCTAGTGGCTAATCAGTAAATTCCTGCTTGACAGTATTAAAGAAAATTGAGACTACTCTCTAACATGATTTGCCTCAACCAGGGCTGCGATTACAGGCTTCTTTAGATCCGACATAGGTGCGAATGCCTGATGGATCTAGATCTAGGTGCGAATGCCTGATGGATCTAGATCTAGGTGCGAATGCCTGACGGATCTAGTCCTGTGCTGCTGCTTTGTTCCTGTGGCTTATTCTCTTGTTTACAAGCCAGTATTCTAAGGTACAGTTCAGTCATGGGCTAGAATCCTGGTTTGTTGGCAAGGAAACAATCAACACTCAACTACTGCTCTTGATTTGGACATAATTTAAAAAAACCCTGGTTCTGAATTTTTTGGTTTTCTAGCAGAAAAGCAGAGGCAGGAGGCTTCTTGGCTTGTTCTGGTTACAAACTGAGATTTGTCCAAGACATCTGAATGAAGCTAATCCTACAAGCTTCAGAAAGCAATTAACAACTTTTAAATCAGATTCTTGAGTGGAGCCAAAACAATTTGCTTAGTCTTTAGCCTCAAGTAAAGTTTTCTTGAAAACAATCCTGGGGTGGATAAGCTGCAGCTACCATTTGAATCCTGTAGGGTTATGGCTAAATGTTGTGTTTAATTTCTATATTTCCAGCTCTATTGGTTTGAAGCAATAGATTAACAAACAGAGGCATGCAAAAATTGTGGGGGATGCTTTGTTTTGCAGAGGACAGGGAAGAAACCCTCTGTAGGGGTTAAAAGGCATAACCTGCTCAACACCACGTCATAGCTTTTAAGATTTGAAGGAAAAAGTGATGTGGAATATGTAAAACATGATAAATTGATATTTGTTGATCAATCCTTGTATGTCAGTGCCTGTATATACATGAAACTGTGCATCCAAAAGGCAGACTGTACCATCTCATGAGGGCCACTTGAAAAGAAAAACATTCTTATAGGAATATAGTTCAGGGAAGACTGAACACAAAGATATTGGCTAATGTTCCTTGAGGCTGGAGGAACTTCCTCTAGTCCAGGGGTCTCCAATGCTTTTAAGCCAGAGGTCACCTTTGGAATTCTGAGACAGGTTGGTAGGCACAACTGCGGGAGGTGGAACCAACTACAAAATGGCAGGGAGCTGAGCATAACTTGTAACAGTAACTCATTAATATTTCAGTCTGAAGCTGTGTTTAACTGGATGACTTTTAATCAATACAGTCAATCATAGCTGTAGGAATATGCAGTAGGAATTGGTGTTAATATTTTCTTCTAAGGTTCCTTTGGTTTATGACTGGTTGCCCATTTATACAAACTGCAGATCCTTCTGAGGGATGTTCTTCTAAGATGTGTATATTCTGGTTTTATTGAAAATTATACCTGTAATAGTCTTAACTGAAGAGGAATTTTGAAACAAAGTTATTAATATCTGGAACCTTCGTATCAACTCATCGAACTCATTGGACTACTTACCTGCTTGATCTACTTATGCTCCTTAGCATCTATGTATTATTCTTGTGCTTGTTGTATTTGATGGCTTTATTATTATTTGTGACTTTTCTCATTCATGTTCTTATATATATTACAATATTATATTTATTAGCTTCTGCTACTCTCAGGATCTTCTATTTTGCACAGCATTGCTTTTTATTTTTTGCTGTGTGATCGCTTACTGTTTATTTTTAATCAATACAGTCAATCATATCTGCAGTGACCAGTGAGAATCCCTGCTACACAAAAGCCACACACATTTTTAAAAACACTTGGTGGACACCATTAAAGGTGTTGATGGACACCTAGTCTAACAAGCTATCCACCTTTGGAAGAAAAGCCACAAGATGAAGGCTTCTTGAGAGCCAGCTGTGGTGTAGTGGTAAGACAGACAGACTCTAATCTGGAAAACAGGGTTTGATTCCCCACTTCTCCACATGCAGCCAGCTGGGTGACCTTGGGTCAGTCACAGTCCTCTCAGAGGTCTCCCAGCCCCACCTACCTCACAGGGAGTCTGTTGTGGGGAGGGGAAGGGAAGGTGATTGTAAACCACTCTGAGACTTCTTCGGGTAGTGAAGGGTGAGGTATAAAACCAACTCTTCTTCTTAGTTGAAAGCAAGGCTTCATACTTTTCTCAGTGGATTGGCAGGATACAAGCCCATGTGAAAAAGATCAGTAGTTAAAATTAGCATCTCCTCCTAGGCACCACTGTTAAAAATGTAAAATTTCCCCCTACGATATACCACTATTTTCTATGTATTCTCCTACACTGAGTGTGTGTATCCTGTATTCCATTTGCTTTCTGAAAAAAATGTGGAGGTTTCACAAAAAGCTGTAATTCAAATTAAAACATATGGGGGATGAAGATCTTAGTAATCCTATATGGTGAAAAGTAATGGGATGACTACTTTGGGGGAACAGTCAGAGGTAGAATACATATCTGGGACTGTACATAATATGGAAACACTGGGGGCCGCTGCCATTTATAGTATTGAATTACAAGGACCAAGGTATTGATGCAGTAAAAAGCAATTTAATTTGTTTGCACAACTGATGCAGCACAGGGCATGAAGTTAACTATACTGTTTTTAAATTATTTTTTAACTTCAGGAAGATTTGAAGGAAAACCATAGCACACACAATGATCAAACAGCACTGTATTGCAAAACAAGGAACAGAAAGACACCCCAGTGCTTGTCACAGCATTCTCTGACGCTACAATCCATGTCACAACAAAGGGACTCTTCTGGTGTGGGCACCCCAGAGCAGCTTAAAGCTTTTCTAGGGAAGCCTAGGGAAGATGCTCCTGTGATAGTTCCTTAGCTCTGCTATTTTGTACTACTTTTTTATCATACCCATTTATACCTAGGCTATATATGGATATGTGTAAGGTTCAAAATTCATTAAATGAGATTTTATTTGCAACAAATGCAGCAAAAATGCTGTGAACAAAGAAAATACAGAAATGACCAAATCAGTCATAATTTAAATACTTTTTGATGAACATAAATACTGACCTTATCTCTTGAATATTACTGGATGGTTATCAGTGTTTCTCAAAAATGCATACCACACATCCTTTTGTGAATGATTTTTTTATTTACACACTGTATCTAGAAGCAGATACATAAATCCTTATACAATTTTTTTCAAAAAATGTGCAAGAAATTACTATAATCTTTTTTTTTTAACAAACCAAAACACATTTAAAATCAATGGACTTTGGATAATTCATTTTGTTGTGTGCTTACTACAAATAGCGCACACACAGTTGGAAACATACAGAAAAGTGTAAACTACAGCAATCTGGATTTTAAGTATTAATTTCATGGCACTCCATCACCACTATAAAAATTCTTTAACCCAATATGTAGCAATACAAAATTCTATAAGACCCCCCCCCCAGTATTGGCATAGAGAGTTTGGACCAAATACAGCAAACTCTACAGTATTTTGTCACTTTAAGAATTATCCCATTTTTGTTAAACAATGTGTCTGAATTTTTTTTTAATATTTAAAAACACAGCAGTAGCAATAGCTGATGTAACCATATTTTAGCTTAGAATTTCAGTTATGTGTCTGAAGACCCTTCCTTGCTGGAAATTCACAGTCAGTATATTGCTGGTATTTTGGTTTCATTTATAGTTCCAGTATTTACACATTAAGAAATGCATTTATACGAAAAACTGCATGTTTTGCGAAGTTCAGCAGTAAGAGTTCAAATGGTGAAAAGCACCTTGACATGAATATTAAAGAAACCTGGGGCTACTTTTTAAAAACAAACATTAACGCTGGGTTTGCTAGACTTGCTGTTTTGTGACAAGTAAATACCAATAAGAAACAAACAAACAAAAATATTGGAGATGGTTTCAGCACTTTCCCCAAGATTTAGCAAATGTGGAGGAGCCTACCCCATACCTAGTAGGGAGAGATGCTTTAAACTCCCTGTGAATTCCTACATTTGCCAAAACTTTCTTTTCTATACAGTTATTGAAGGGCAGAAGCTCTGACTGTCACTGACAGGCAATTTGATCCTTGCTTTTCTTTCCCTCTCACCAGCTGATGACAGTTCTGTGAAGGGCAGTCACTGTTTTGGTGCCCACTGATGAAGCTACTGATCCCATCACATAGCTGCCCTATTTCAATACCAATTCTAAGAGGAATAAGTAAGATTTTCATAAAGAAAGGGGTTTTTTTTACATTGTCAAAGAACTGGACTGCAAGCCTGGTTTACAGTACCTCCCAGGGTTATTGAATGACCTCCATAACTCATTTCAAGCTCTGCTGCTAAACTATAAGCCTTGGAGATGCAAGAACCATTACTCCGTATCCTGCAAGACATTGTGTCCATGGTCCAGCATTGTGAGGAGAATCACTTGGATTCTCAAGTGGCCTTAGGCAACTTTATGTAAATACACTCACTATGAGACCTGGGAGGACATTTGTTCAACAGCCTGTGAGTTTCTGTGTCTTTGCTGGAAGAAAGGTAGACATGACAATAATGCATGGAGCTGGCGGGGGAGGCCTGAAAAATAAGAAACAAGCAAAAAATAAAAAAAAACTGTGGTGCTATGGTTACACCAGAGATTTAAAACCAATGTTGGTAAATGTTTGACGGTGTTATCTGCAGGTGGAGGATGGAAAATGGAAACTTGCTGGTTGCCAATAGACTGTATATACCAGAATTGGTACTATAGTATATTGATAAATATGTTAACTGCATAGTCCAGTTAAGTATGTAAAAAAGTAAATAATTTCTATTTCAATGATACCAAATTGAAAATCTCTAAATTCACAGAACATATTTCATATCCTGTTAAAAGTAGCAGAGAAAAAGCACTGAAATACTGTATGAAAATGCTTTTGCTGTAACAAAGGGGATAAGAAATTAGGCAAAGCATTTTTTAGTACTAAAGTGAGACAGAATATATTTAGATCATGGGTCACCCTATCCACCTAAAGAAGGAGCGACCAGTGTTCCCTCTAAGCTGAGTGAGTGTGAACTAGCTCACAGTTTTTTTAGCCTCCAGCTCACACAGTTTGTCTTAGTTCAGGAAGGATAGCTCCAGAGCAAACTAATTTATCCAGCAGCAAAATCGCTCGCTCACAATTTTAATGCCAGTAGCTCACAAAGTAGAATTTTTGCTCACAAGACTCCACAGCTTAGAGGGAGCACTGGGAGCAACATAGTTGCACATCGTGAGTGCCAGCTCCTGCGCAGCTGTCGTCTAATGCGGTATCGTAGGCTAAGGGAAAGGGGACAGTCTTTCCAGAGATTTAACCAAACCACATCTTGGGAGCTGAAACGAAGCAGAACGCTCAACTTCATCGGTCTGGATTGTACAAACCACCATATAGTATGGAGGTGATATCAGCCCCACATACCTACTTGCTAAAGTCTGTTTTCATATGCTTTATTCTAAAGGAGCACTCTCAAGGAGAATGTTTACAGGCTTACTATTATTTGTTTGCTCAATATAACACAGAGGCCTTTTTATTGTTCATTTTGTATAATGCTAATTTCATACCACTATATTTCCATCGGATGATCTACAGTAGCATTTCCTGTAATTTATACTGAATTTATTTAAAATATTTATATTCCACTTTTCACTAGAAACCAAATTTAAAGTAATAATGTTTTACAAATGCATTTATTAATTAAATTATGCTAGCACAGGTGTGATAGTTAATTTTATAAAAGTCGACCCTAAGTATTATATTAACACTTAGGTTCTTTAAATTGTGCTCCTTCTGCTGACTAAAAGCCTGTTCCACTAGCACAGAACCCTTAACATGAAATCAATTGAGTTTGTTCATAGAATGGTAATAAAACTTAAGTAAACCACCTCCATAGAGTTACAAGACATACTGCTCAGCTAAATTGGTTACTTCATCCTTAACCTGAGGGTGCTATTTGCTTGTATTAACAGTGGATCTGAGAATCTATATGTTAAATGCTATTACAACGTGATTTATTTTAACAGCTTGCATAAAGTGATCTACTGGCAGTAGTGTTATATGGCAACAAGCAATTTAGGCAAGGATTTCCACTTTCTAGCATTTCATGTTACTGCAGTATTGCATGATTTCCTTCCCATTCCATTGCTTCCTTCCCATTTACGCTGCCATCAAATTCACAAAAAATGTGGCTGAGTGTAATATATATCAGTATGGCAACCAACTATGACCTTTACACAAAATTCAAGCAACGGAGCCAGGAAGGAATTTCAAAAGTGTTTTCAATGTTTTCATTCAGAAGTCTTATTTCAGAATGTAACAAAGGGATGCAATTTCCCATTCATCCTGTTAGCTCAGGAAAGCAGCAGTTACTCCAAATTACAAATTAAAGCATGTACTCATAGAGAAACTGCTTGTGTCTCTTCCTACTCCTGTTCACAAGTTACAGTGACTGTGCACACAATCTGTATACAGTGTCAAACTGATTTTTTTTAAAAAATATGTTGATTAATTCTCATGTTACATTACTGCAAGTATGAACATGTTAAATAAAACCCACATTTATCCAGGTGGATACTGATCCTTGGTTTCAGCTGCAAGTGAATGTGCATTGGCTTTTTCTTACAAACAGATGTATGCATTTACATGCAAGATGTACGCGAGTTCACTGTAATATGTGAATTGGGCTAAGGTTTGCCAAAGGTTTAAAGCAAGACAACTAAGAGAACTTCTAACCAGTTGTTCCCTGGTGTTCCTGTTTCTTTTTAGCTGGCAACTCCCCTCAGGAATTTCCAAAGCAAATGCCACAGGAAGCATTTCTGTGGCAATGCTACAGTCTCATCCATCACCAGAGCAAAGCCAGCAGGTTACCAACACCAAAGGAGGATATATCTGCTCCAGGCAGAGTAGGCGCATTTGTAGCCAGACTGTTCAGTCAGCTCCAAATGTACGCAACACTAGCAGACAAGTTCATGCTGCTACTTTTATTTGCCACTGCTTGTTTGTTGGGTAGATCAGGTTGAGTGTTTGGCCCTGGCAGTTATTCTTCTGTCTGAGAAAGGAGGCAATGGCTCTGGGAAATTTCCATAGGAAAGAAGAAGGAAATCTCTTGCTTTCCTGGGGCACATGACATGGCCACTTATTGTCATTGTCAGGCTTCCCCCCCTAAGTTGTGCAGCAGAAGGCAGATATTCCTGAAGCACTACACTGTCACTGCAATGGAGGAAGGAAAACATTGGGGTGAACACTGCAAGGACAGGACAATCATCCCAAGAAAATTTATATTCAGCTGGTATACTGGTGTACACTGGTGTTTCTGGTGTTAACAACTGCTCCTAAGAAGACACAAGGAGAAATGCAACATGCCATTGCATTGTCAACTCTATTGGAATACTGATACAACAGGAATACTGGAGATCTAAATGTTTTTTAATATATGGAAGGGACTGTAATGTTTAAGAAATCCTAAACCATCATTTAGAATCATTAAACACTGGGATAATTTTTACTTTACCATAATAAATTTTACTTTTAGAGGGCTTTTCTTCCCAATCATACTGCCCCTTTTTGCTCTTGGAGGAGAATTTTTTACAAGAAAATTACAGTACGAGGGTTTAATCCCAAAGTATGTCTCCTATTGTATAAAAATGATTTTCTTTTTCTTCCTCTCAGACAGACTTAGAACACTGTACTATAGCATATATTATTGTGCCTTTTATGTATCAAATCTGTAGTCTTAATTCGGGAAGGAGGGAAATCAGAAAGTAAATAGTTTGCATAAATATCAGAATAGCAGAGCCAACAAATGAAGCACACATACACGTATATATTTTGCTCATAAATTTAAGAATACATCTCCATCTTTTTTTGTTTCAAAATTAATTTTAACTGGGCACAAGAGACACTTCCACCTGTATCTCCCACAGCAACAGACATGCTTTGCCTACAATATTCTTTTTAAACACTATGATCTAAAAATAAATTTTAAAAAAATAGAAGTTTAGCATATTGTTTCAGGCAACCCAGGATGTAGTGCCATTGCAGCACCTTGCAGCAACACTGTACTTAATATTACAAACTCATTCAGAGACAGAAAAGGCTAAGTAGGTAGAACAAGAAAGAGAAAATTATCCAAAAATGAAGATTTCCCCCCCAAATATCATTATCCTTGAATGAACTGAATTTAATTGAACCAAAAACTATCCAAATGGTTTAGATGTGGAAATAAAAAATGTGGAAAATATTTACCGTAAGGGAAGAAAGATGAAAATGGCACAACATAAATTCTGGAACCTAAAAATCAAACTCCCAAATTGTACATTTCCTTCAGAAATTTCATAGTTCATCTTTCTACTCAGAAAGATTCTGAATCATGAGAGCAATCCTGAAATAGTTCAAACCTGGTACAATTTTTAGCATGGAAAACAATTCACCGAAACTCACCATAATGGCCTCAATCTAGAAAACCGGTTGCACTCTCATCCCATCGTAATCAATGGTGCTTAAATTAGTCAGCACTAATTTTTTCTCTTAATTTCAAAGGGACTCAGGCACAACTAACATATTCTGAATTGGGGCCATTGTACAAAATAGTCCTGACAATAGCCCTTCTAAATTTCTAATGGGAAAAATCCACTGGAAACATTTCCTGTATAAACTTCACTGAAATGAAAGATACACAAGAGGACATCTATGTGTCTGTGGAAATCCTAACACTTCATACAGGAGAAGCTTCTAGTGGATTTTCATGTGCCAGGTATGCGTGTGTGTGTGTGTGTATGTATGTATGTATGTATTTCAAATGGAATGGGAATTTCCTTTTTTCAAATATGAGCAATATAGGAATGAAAACTGGTAACATGCCAAAACATTTCCTATGGCGATTATGATACAATACAATCAATTCATCCCTAATTTTAAAACATGCAAAGTTTTTTTTAAAAAAGCATCATTAGGGATAATTTTTCCACCTCCACAGATCAAAATGAATGCTAAAAAATGAAAAGGAAAAATACACTTAAAACTAAGGGCATGATCCAAGTGAAGAATTTCTAAGTTCCTTCGATTTCAATGGGAAAGATTTGAGCACACACAATGATATCAATGGAACCTTAATGCTTAACTTGGCTAGCTTATGTGATAATTTTGGAGTATTACATGAGTTAAGGGAAACTTACAATGTTGAAAAGCTTTCGTTTTGCTTTCTCTGTGTTACCAAGCTTAGTCCAAATCACAGTCTCTACAGGGAATCATTTTTATCAATTGTC
The DNA here is from genome assembly GCA_029375565.1 of Gekko gecko. Taxonomy (NCBI): domain Eukaryota; kingdom Metazoa; phylum Chordata; class Lepidosauria; order Squamata; family Gekkonidae; genus Gekko; species Gekko gecko. Next base: position 47,168,864 of record JAPDNY010000009.1, read on the forward strand.
TTAATTTACATTTAGCCTTTGTCTAAAATACTAACATGAAAATGTCAATTATCTATTTTTCTGACACTATTTCGAAAAGCCATTTTTAAAACTAGGAAAAATTAAACAGTTAAAAATGAACACAAAGCAAAATAACATCTACAATCTTTGAAACTGTTTAGGAGAAAAAAGGCTTTCGAAATATTATGTTGCATAACTGTCTTGCATCACACATTCCCTTAAGCCCACAGATAAATTCATGGGTTTTGATTAGGGTACTGGGATATCATTTTTAGCATTCATCTAAATTCTCTAACTTATAATACCAGAATGTTTTATCCACACCTTTTTAATTTTAAAAAACCCAAAAAAAACAAAAGCAGGCCATTATGACAAAACATATTTCATCAAGTTTCAACTTTAACTTATGGTTGAAAACACATGAAATGTGCTTTGAATGCATAAAAATCACAGTGGATTAGCAGCAAAGGAGATGGGGAATTTTAATAAACTTTTTATCATTCACATTGTGATTATTTGCAAACTGAGTGAAAGATTATTTATTTCACTCTTTAAAAAAACCCTTGAGATCATCATTAAAAAAACAGATCACCCATTAAACAAATAAAAATGCATTACCCTTCTTTATGGACAAAAAATGAAATTATGGCAGCAAAAGATAGCAAAGTTTGTAAACGATATTTCAGTATCTCTCCTTTAATATTTTGTTCCCAAAGTGCAAGATGCAAGGTTCCCATAGCCTTCAGTAGTGCTTTTCTTGTAAATAATCCTTCATTTTGTTTGGCAATGGCAGTTTTTGAATCAGATCTATTCTGGTATACTGACGTATAACAAAGCGACACAGATACTGCAAAGAGCGCACCTGCATAAACCGAGACACTGGATTGGTCAGTCTGACTGGGTATGTTGTAGATCCAGGCAATCGAGACCGTGAATAGCAAAACGCTCCATTTTCAGAGTCCCTGATCGAATGTTCAATTAGATCAACTATAGAAGTATGTCCCTCCACATCTGGTTGTTCATAAAAGCTAAATCTACCATTTGAATGCTCAATTCTTGTATGAAGAGTTTTACCGTGGGAGCGAAAGCTCAGACTTAAAAGATAGCGGTCATCAGAGCTGTCTCGTACAAGAAATGAACCATCGGGAACATTGGCCAGTTTGCCTTCTGCTTCCCATCGTGTAATAGGGCCCCAGTACCATCCTTGTTTTGCAAGTTTTTTCAGTTCTTCTGTGAGGCTAGTCACAACCATAGGACCACTGCTTTGTACAGAATCATAAACTCTTCCAACTCCAGGTGCAGTGTTGGGATCAAAATTCAAATGACAGCGCATACTTTCAGCCACATGGACATCTGTGCCACTTAGGCCATTATAGTTCCTTTGGATTTGATTATTCTGTATTGGAGGTAGCAATGGAGAGAGTGGAGGAACATCACTGTGATTAACTCTTGGACTTTGCAGCATGACTCCTGTGGTACCAATCAATAAGCCACTCACTGCCTGGTCCACAAAGATATCTGGAGCAACTACTACATCTTGACCCACTGTCCCCTCTTCTTCATGAAATGCACTCCCACCCATTTGAGAAGAGACTGTTGAAACCTCCATGGGTGAAGAACTATCCAAACAGTAACTTCGTGATCCTTCCAAAGGATACATTCCCTCATCTAAAGGCACAGTATACTGAATGTAGTCCTGAGGCATAAGTCCAATAACTACAGGCACATGTTCATCAATATGAAGATGCAAGTCTCCATTCTGAGATTCTGTACTTTTTAATGCATTGTTTTGTTCCTGGAACACACTGTCTGACTGTAAGTCATGAAAATCTTTGCGAACACCATTCAGTGCAGGGCTTGGATTTGAGGAATGAACCAAGGCCTTTACTTTCACTTCCATTTTTATGCATGTCTCTTCTGAGTTTGTTGGACGAAGGGGCCATGGAGTTGGACTATAATGGTGATTACGGAGGGATGTGGATCGAAGAGGTCTTTGAGCTCTCACATCTTTGAAGTTTATTGGAGCAGAAGAGGAAGAAAATGTGTCATCATCAGCAGAGCTAACAGAAGGTGTGCTGCCTTTGCCCTTCTGCTTTTGTTTTGCTGAAAGTCTTCGTTTTAAAGTACCCATTAAACTTTCACTCTTTGAGCGGCTTTTGCCACCTTTTTCATCTTCACTGTTGACATCACAGCTAGCCAAATCTTTACCATAGCAGCTACCAAACAAAGAGTCGTCTTTCCCAAAATCACTTAGTGATGGCTGCGTAACCACAACAAAGTCGTTATCATCTTTGTTTTTATTTAAATTAAAAGACTTACGAATGGTCTTCAGACTAATTTTCTTCATCATGGAAGTAGAGCAAGTGTGGTTGCTTGACACTTTTGGAGTTCTGCCCCTAAAATGTATAAGTAGTTTAAGGGCATACACTCCTTCTAATCAGAGACCGGAAACCATCTGTTGGCTGCCCCCCACCACGCTATTGTCTAGAATGGAGAAGGCTGCGCTGTACAGGAAATGATTCTGATTCAGGCTGAACTGTTGGAGAAGATAAAACAGCGAGCCTCTGTGTTTTTTTATTTTGTACAAGGGTGTGTGTGCTTACTGCAAACTTGTATTTATTTATTTATTTTGAAACGGAGAATAGGCAAGCCTGTTTTTTGTACATGGTGCAAACAGTGTTTACTGCAGAAATGACTGTGTGAGATTCCCCCACCCCCAGGGAGACGGTTCTCAGAGCAAAGCACCAGTGCTTGCAAAGCGTGCCCCCCTCCCCCCGAAAAGGCATGTGTTTTCCCTCTGTTACTGGAGAGAAGGAAAAAAGCCGTGTTGCTTTTAAAAAGGCAAGCCCTAGAGAGAGAAAGAGTGCAGAGACCCTCCAAAAGGCAGGGTTTCCCATTATGTGAATTTCAGCCACCAGCAAAGCAAGGTTTGCAGCAGAGAGTGCAAATATAAGCATTCAAAACGCAAACAGACTTTACTCCATAGAAAGCCGTGTTAATTTGAAACACACAGAAGCAAGAAGAGAGAGAGAGAGAGACAGAGTTCCTTTGCAAACAGACCCCCTTCCTTTAAAGGGATGGCAGATCCAGTTGAGAGCATAGAGTCGTCGTCCCCCCCCCCCAGCTCCCTTCAAAAAGCAATCAGCTTACAAAAAAAAATACAGTTTAAACAGCTACAGGAAGGCTCCTTCTCAAAGTTTTAGCAAAGGGAGGCAAAAAACTTACCAAGAAAACACTCCACAAGCATAGTTAGCTTGCAAGCAGCCTTAAAAAAAAAAAAAGACAACCAGCAAACAAGAGTTTTAAAACTTACTTTCCCAGAGAAAGAGAGAGAGGTGCCATAGTCTCTGCCCCACCCCTTTCCCGTTAAAGTATGCAAGCAGGAAACCCCAGAGAGCTAAAGCTTGGGAAGAGACTTTTTTTAATCCTTTAAAAAAATAAAGAGAGAGAGAGAAACAAACAAACAAACCCATTTTCTCAAGTCCTCTGTGCAAAATGAGGGAATCCTCAGTTACAGTTTAAAAACTCCTTCTTAAAAATAAAGGCAGCCTGTGGAAAGTAGGGCCATGTGCTCCCTGTGAGAGTTCTAGCTGAATGGCTTCCAAAGAGAGAATGCAGGGAGCCCTGAGCGAGTGGGTGGAGTTAGGAGGCAGACTGCCAATGCTCAGTCTCCGTTTTCAGCCCCGGGAAATTTTGAGCTGTGGCCCTTAGTCAATTCACAACTCATCTTAAACAGCCGTGAAAGGCTGAAGTTTTTTCCTGGAGTCCCCAACACATCACAAGAGTTCCCCTCTCCCAACAGCTTCTCTGCCTGTGAAAGAATTCAGTCTCCCCCCCCCCCCACACACACACACACCCCAACGGGGGAATCTGCCTCAATGTGAAATTACTTTTTTGAGGTGTCTGTCTGTGTGCTAAGGTCCCCACCCTCCTACAAAGTAGCATCTGTATGAAATGGAAATAAAATGATAAGGAACTGAAATAAAGCGCTTGTCAGGTTGTGTGCAGCCCCTCCCCCCCACACACACAGGGTACCCAAGCGAGTCTCTTTCCCTTCTGTGTGAAGTGAAATAAATCATAGGGTAATTGCAATAAACAATACACCGGTCCTGCAGTGTGTGCCGTGGTATAGAGGACCCCAGCCTTCTAGGAGAGGTCAGGGGGGGTCTCCCAATGCGGCACGTGCGATTTGGGGGCTGTAGGAGCTGTTTTGGTGATTTTAGCCTACGCCGACCCTGTGAGGTAGAACACCCAAGCGGCACATGGTTTCATTTCGGGGTATCGAGTGACCCCTCAGCGGTCTCATCTTGACGACGGGAACGTCTGGGCGCTATTTTGGGGGGCAACAGGGGGTACCCCCAAAATTTCGGTTTTGGGGCACCCTCCTCCGTCACGCGGTGGAGTGTCTGGCGACATTTAAACGCACCAATGAGCAGCGGAAGGGGGTGGTTCCAGGGGTAACAGAGATAAAAGGGGCAGGCCGCGCTGCACCCCTCTCCACGCTATCTTTAAAAGGCTACCAGCTTTCATATTCCTCTCTGCCAGAAGCAAAGAATGGATTATTAGGATCTGAACACACACCCGCAGCATTCCAGCTTCCTAAAAGGCACACAGATTAAAACTACAATCACTTTAAAACAAGTATCTATAACACAGGTGTTATCATTATGCAGGGGAATGAATGTGATCTGTGCAAAATTAAGGGAAACTTCTGACAAAGTTAATACAGCTGCCCCCCCCCAAAAAAAAAAAAACCCTGAAAGAAGACATATTGCTTTGCAGCACATGAACATTGGTTTTATGAAAGTGTATTTTATTTGCTGTAGCAGGAGATCCCGACAGCTCATGTTAAGTTTTATATCACAGCAAAATGCTTATGTAAAATGCCTCTGAGCGTGTACACGGGGCTGAGTTTCCCGAGTACTTCACCCCTCCCCCATGTGTGCATGTTAGCATGAGCAAAGATCCAGGTTCGCAGGCAGGAGTTTGAAACACAGGCATCTCTCTTAAACAGGAAAACTTTATCTGCTACAAGTTATTAAACTAGAGCACAAGATAAAGGGAAATGACAGTTGTGTCTACTAGGTACACAGATTTAAGGAAAGAAACAGCAAAATCATATCACCAAGCTAAACATAACAGTACAGTAGTTACCAACACACCTTGCCACAGATGTTCATGGAGCAAATACATACCCCCCCCCCCAATTTTGGGATTCCATCTACAAGCAGAACAGATACCCTATCCAATTAAGCGTGTTGTAAATCACATGTGCTTTGTTACAGTAAACTGGGAAAGACTGTGTGCAATTTAATTTAATGTGTCATGACATACAGGTGGTAATACAATGTCACGGGTATTTCTCAAAATATAAAAGCATATACCAGAATCTGCACTGCCCAAATACTGGTTTGGGCCATCAAATAAATTCTTTTTCCCTTCCACAGTTGTTTCAACAAAGGTAACAATATGACATTCATGATGTTCACAGACTTTTGCTTCAAAAGGTGGCTTTTGAATTAGAACATAGAAGAAGTTTACACGTTAGAAGATTACTACACATTCAGGCGTATGTAGGAATGTACTTATTTGGGACAAAGCCTGGCAAATTTTATCCAGCAACATTTTTTCATTTTGTTACCTCAACTGAAATACCTTCGGTATCCAAGGGTTAAATTTTCTTATTCTTCAGATTGCTTATCCTATTTGATTACAATGCATGAGAGAGGGTGGAATCTGGCCTATTTTATCACAAATTAGGAGTACCAATCTAATATGTTCCAGGTCCCTTATACAAAGAACCAAGCGTGGGGAAAATATGACAGGATTCACAGCAAGCACCACACTGCCTCCAACCCAGCCTTTTGCCTTCCTCTTCTATAATTCACAATATATTCTTTTACACAAAATGATTCCTGAAACAACTTTCATGAGTGAGCTCACGGGGAAAGTTTCAGCTGAATACAACACAAATTATTGAGATTACACTTAGTCAGCGTGTGATGCCGGTTCACCCTACCTCTTTCTGGGGCATTCATGGCTGAACCCCTGTGTCTTTGTGAGGTTACCAAAGTTTCAAGTCCCTCGACACTTTGGCTGTAAATGGGGTCTCAGTGGGAGGAGGGGGACAGGATCCTCACAGGGGATTAATTTGACTCTATAAGGGCTTCTTACCTATTTTATTAAAATTTCCATTCAAAAGTGGTAATATCAAAGTTGAACAATAGTCGTGTAAATAATTATTTCATATTATTGTAAAAGATTTTGTATGTTATCTGAATTTTGCTGATGTGCACGATTGTCAAAAGATTATCAGTACTGAAAATTCTGAAGATTTCGGAGATATTTAAACACATTTTATGACGGATTACAAATTGTTATCGTGGAATGTAAACGGACATAATTCACCTAATAAAAGAAAAGTAGTGAATTATTGGCTACAAAAGCAGAAATCTAATATCATCTGTCTACAAGAAACCCATATAAAAAGTTGGGACAATAAATATTTGATCAACAAAAAATTGGGAGAAGAATTTTATTCTTTGGCAGAGAAAAAAATAAAGGAGTTGTGATTTACATAAATAAAAATCGGAACCTAAACAAGTTTTCACAGATAAAGAAAGGAGATATGTGGCTGTTGAGATCACATTACTTCAAAAAAGTCACTGGTTGTTAATTTGTATGCTCCTGATGGAGCCAAAGAGAACTTTTTCAAGGACTTGTTGAGGGAATTGGACCAGGTGCATTATGACCAGATAATTCTAGCTGGAGATTTCAATGGTACTGTTAATAATAAATTGGACAGAAAATCACAAAAGGGGGATGAGAAGATTGGAAAGTTACCTCAAATCTTTTTAAATTGATTGAACAAGAAAAGTTGGAAGATGTATGGAGAAAATGGAATCCAAAAATTAAAGACTTTACCTTTATTCTAACCGACACAAATCCTTCTCAAGAATAGATATGATTTGGATGTCGAGTGAAATTGCATTAAAAACCCAGAAGGTGGAAATTTTGCCAAAGACTAATTCAGATCACAACCTGTTAATTTGGATATTAAAAGAAAAGGCGAAGCAATATCATTGGAGAATTAATGAAGATTTACTGGATAAGACGAAATTAGTAGAAACATTATGGAAAGAAACTCATTTTTTAAAAAATGAATTTAAACCAAGATGTTAATATACAGATAGTTTGGGATGCCTACAAATCGGTGATGAGAGGAGTACTGATTTCAGTGAATGCAGCCGACAAAAAAAATAAAAATAAAAATTTGAAACAACAGAAAGAGTTGCAGGAAAAAATTCAACAAAAAGAAAATGAGTTGAAACGGAGACCCGGCAAAAAGAAACTTCTTAAGGAAATTCAAATCTTACAAGAACAATTAAAGGTGATGCTGAACAGAGAACTGTATTGGAACTTAAAGAAATTGCAGCAAAAATCTTTTGAAGGAGCAAACGAACCAGGAAGTATTTGGCATGGCAATTGAAAAATCGAAGGGAGAGAAGGACAATAACCAAGATAACGGAAGAAGGTAAAGAAATTGTAGACAGGAATGGAATAAAAAGAGACTTCTACAAATATTATGCAAAATTATTTCAAAAAAAGAATATTGATCCAGCGAAAATTAAAAATTATTTGGACAAAGTAATTTTACCTGAGATGGATAGCAAAACTAAGGAAATGCTGAATGGTCCAATACAAAAGAAGAAATAGATAAAGCAATAGAAGATGCCAAATTAGGAAAGCTCCAGGACCAGATGGATTTACCGCAAAATTTTATAAAAATTAGAGGAGGAGCTGACCTCGATTATGGAACTTCTAATTAACGAAATTCAGCGGACTAAGTCAATACCAGAATCTTGAAAGAAGCCAACATATCACTTATACCCAAAGAAGGACAAGACTTGACAGATGTAAAAAATTATAGACCAATTTCACTACTTAATAATGATTACAAATTGTTTGCCAAAGTAATTTGGAAAGATTGAAGACTTATTTAAAAGATGTCATTAGAGAAGAACAAGCCGTTTTTACCAAACAGACAAATCAGAGACAACTTAAGGATTGTGATTGATGCAATTGAATACTATGACAAACATCCAGAAAAAGAAGTTGCCAGTTTAAATTGTCAAAGGCTTTTTCCACATCTAAAAATAGAAAGGCAACTTCTTTTTCTGGATGTTTGTCATAGTATTCAATTGCATCAATCACAATCCTTAAGTTGTCTCTGATTTGTCTGTTTGGTAAAAACCGGCTTGTTCTTCTCTAATGACATCTTTTAAATAAGTCTTCAATCTTTCCGAAATTACTTTGGCAAACAATTTGTAATCATTATTAAGTAGTGAAATTGGTCTATAATTTTTTACATCTGTCAAGTCTTGTCCTTCTTTGGGTATAAGTGATATGTTGGCTTCTTTCCAAGATTCTGGTATTGACTTAGTCCGCTGAATTTCGTTAATTAGAAGTTCCATAATCGGGGTCAGCTCCTCCTCTAATTTTTTATAAAATTTTGCGGTAAATCCATCTGGTCCTGGAGCTTTCCTAATTTGGCATCTTCTATTGCTTTATCTATTTCTTCTTTTGTATTGGACCATTCAGCATTTCCTTAGTTTTGCTATCCATCTCAGGTAAAATTACTTTGTCCAAATAATTTTTAATTTTCGCTGGGTCAATATTCTTTTTTTGAAATAATTTTGCATAATATTTGTAGAAGTCTCTTTTTATTCCATTCCTGTCTACAATTTCTTTACCTTCTTCCGTTATCTTGGTTATTGTCCTTCTCTCCCTTCGATTTTTCAATTGCCATGCCAAATACTTCCCTGGTTCGTTTGCTCCTTCAAAAGATTTTTGCTGCAATTTCTTTAAGTTCCAATACAGTTCTCTGTTCAGCATCACCTTTAATTGTTCTTGTAAGATTTGAATTTCCTTAAGAAGTTTCTTTTGCCGGGTCTCCGTTTCAACTCATTTTCTTTTTGTTGAATTTTTTCCTGCAACTCTTTCTGTTGTTTCAAATTTTTATTTTTATTTTTTTTTTGTCGGCTGCATTCACTGAAATCAGTACTCCTCTCATCACCGATTTGTAGGCATCCCAAACTATCTGTATATTAACATCTTGGTTTAAATTCATTTTTTTAAAAAATGAGTTTCTTTCCGCAATGTTTCTACTAATTTCGTCTTATCCAGTAAATCTTCATTAATTCTCCAATGATATTGCTTCGCCTTTTCTTTTAATATCCAAATTAACAGGTTGTGATCTGAATTAGTCTTTGGCAAAATTTCCACCTTCTGGGTTTTTAATGCAATTTCACTCGACATCCAAATCATATCTATTCTTGAGAAGGATTTGTGTCGGTTAGAATAAAAGGTAAAGTCTTTAATTTTTTGGATTCCATTTTCTCCATACATCTTCCAACTTTTCTTGTTCAATCAATTTAAAAAAGATTTGAGGTAACTTTCCAATCTTCTCATCCCCCTTTTGTGATTTTCTGTCCAATTTATTATTAACAGTACCATTGAAATCTCCAGCTAGAATTATCTGGTCATAATGCACCTGGTCCAATTCCCTCAACAAGTCCTTGAAAAAGTTCTCTTTGGCTCCATCAGGAGCATACAAATTAACAACCAGTGACTTTTTTGAAGTAATGTGATCTCAACAGCCACATATCTCCTTTCTTTATCTGTGAAAACTTGTTTAGGTTCCGATTTTTATTTATGTAAATCACAACTCCTTTATTTTTTTTCTCTGCCAAAGAATAAAATTCTTCTCCCAATTTTTTGTTGATCAAATATTTATTGTCCCAACTTTTTATATGGGTTTCTTGTAGACAGATGATATTAGATTTCTGCTTTTGTAGCCAATAATTCACTACTTTTCTTTTATTAGGTGAATTATGTCCGTTTACATTCCACGATAACAATTTGTAATCCGTCATAAAATGTGTTTAAATATCTCCGAAATCTTCAGAATTTTCAGTACTGATAATCTTTTGACAATCGTGCACATCAGCAAAATTCAGATAACATACAAAATCTTTTACAATAATATGAAATAATTATTTACACGACTATTGTTCAACTTTGATATTACCACTTTTGAATGGAAATTTTAATAAAATAGGTAAGAAGCCCTTATAGAGTCAAATTAATCCCCTGTGAGGCTCCTGTCCCCCTCCTCCCACTGAGACCCCATTTACAGCCAAAGTGTCGAGGGACTTGAAACTTTGGTAACCTCACAAAGACACAGGGGTTCAGCCATGAATGCCCCAGAAAGAGGTAGGGTGAGCCGGCATCACACGCTGACTAAGTGTAATCTCAATAATTTGTGTTGTATTCAGCTGAAACTTTCCCCGTGAGCTCACTCATGAAAGTTGTTTCAGGAATCATTTTGTGTAAAAGAATATATTGTGAATTATAGAAGAGGAAGGCAAAAAGGCTGGGTTGGAGGCAGTGTGGTGCTTGCTGTGAATCCTGTCATATTTTCCCCCACGCTTGGTTCTTTGTATAAGGGACCTGGAACATATTAGATTGGTACTCCTAATTTGTGATAAAATAGGCCAGATTCCACCCTCTCTCATGCATTGTAATCAAATAGGATAAGCAATCTGAAGAATAAGAAAATTTAACCCTTGGATACCGAAGGTATTTCAGTTGAGGTAACAAAATGAAAAAATGTTGCTGGATAAAATTTGCCAGGCTTTGTCCCAAATAAGTACATTCCTACATACGCCTGAATGTGTAGTAATCTTCTAACGTGTAAACTTCTTCTATGTTCTAATTCAAAAGCCACCTTTTGAAGCAAAAGTCTGTGAACATCATGAATGTCATATTGTTACCTTTGTTGAAACAACTGTGGAAGGGAAAAAAGAATTTATTTGATGGCCCAAACCAGTATTTGGGCAGTGCAGATTCTGGTATATGCTTTTATATTTTGAGAAATACCCGTGACATTGTATTACCACCTGTATGTCATGACACATTAAATTAAATTGCACACAGTCTTTCCCAGTTTACTGTAACAAAGCACATGTGATTTACAACACGCTTAATTGGATAGGGTATCTGTTCTGCTTGTAGATGGAATCCCAAAATTGGGGGGGGGTATGTATTTGCTCCATGAACATCTGTGGCAAGGTGTGTTGGTAACTACTGTACTGTTATGTTTAGCTTGGTGATATGATTTTGCTGTTTCTTTCCTTAAATCTGTGTACCTAGTAGACACAACTGTCATTTCCCTTTATCTTGTGCTCTAGTTTAATAACTTGTAGCAGATAAAGTTTTCCTGTTTAAGAGAGATGCCTGTGTTTCAAACTCCTGCCTGCGAACCTGGATCTTTGCTCATGCTAACATGCACACATGGGGGGAGGGGGTGAAGTACTCGGGAAACTCAGCCCCGTGTACACGCTCAGAGGCATTTTACATAAGCATTTTGCTGTGATATAAAACTTAACATGAGCTGTCGGGATCTCCTGCTACAGCAAATAAAATACACTTTCATAAAACCAATGTTCATGTGCTGCAAAGCAATATGTCTTCTTTCAGGGTTTTTTTTTTTTGGGGGGGGGCAGCTGTATTAACTTTGTCAGAAGTTTCCCTTAATTTTGCACAGATCACATTCATTCCCCTGCATAATGATAACACCTGTGTTATAGATACTTGTTTTAAAGTGATTGTAGTTTTAATCTGTGTGCCTTTTAGGAAGCTGGAATGCTGCGGGTGTGTGTTCAGATCCTAATAATCCATTCTTTGCTTCTGGCAGAGAGGAATATGAAAGCTGGTAGCCTTTTAAAGATAGCGTGGAGAGGGGTGCAGCGCGGCCTGCCCTTTTATCTCTGTTACCCCTGGAACCACCCCTTCCGCTGCTCATTGGTGCGTTTAAATGTCGCCAGACACTCCACCGCGTGACGGAGGAGGGTGCCCCAAAACCGAAATTTTGGGGTACCCCCGTTGCACCCCAAAATAGCGCCCAGACGTTCCCGTCGTCAAGATGAGACCGCTGAGGGGTCACTCGATACCCCGAAATGAAACCATGTGCCGCTTGGGTGTTCTACCTCACAGGGTCGGCGTAGGCTAAAATCACCAAAACAGCTCCTACAGCCCCCAAATCGCACGTGCCGCATTGGGAGACCCCCCCTGACCTCTCCTAGAAGGCTGGGGTCCTCTATACCACGGCACACACTGCAGGACCGGTGTATTGTTTATTGCAATTACCCTATGATTTATTTCACTTCACACAGAAGGGAAAGAGACTCGCTTGGGTACCCTGTGTGTGTGTGGGGGGGGAGGGGCTGCACACAACCTGACAAGCGCTTTATTTCAGTTCCTTATCATTTTATTTCCATTTCATACAGATGCTACTTTGTAGGAGGGTGGGGACCTTAGCACACAGACAGACACCTCAAAAAGTAATTTCACATTGAGGCAGATTCCCCCGTTGGGGTGTGTGTGTGTGTGGGGGGGGGGAGACTGAATTCTTTCACAGGCAGAGAAGCTGTTGGGAGAGGGGAACTCTTGTGATGTGTTGGGGACTCCAGGAAAAAACTTCAGCCTTTCACGGCTGTTTAAGATGAGTTGTGAATTGACTAAGGGCCACAGCTCAAAATTTCCCGGGGCTGAAAACGGAGACTGAGCATTGGCAGTCTGCCTCCTAACTCCACCCACTCGCTCAGGGCTCCCTGCATTCTCTCTTTGGAAGCCATTCAGCTAGAACTCTCACAGGGAGCACATGGCCCTACTTTCCACAGGCTGCCTTTATTTTTAAGAAGGAGTTTTTAAACTGTAACTGAGGATTCCCTCATTTTGCACAGAGGACTTGAGAAAATGGGTTTGTTTGTTTGTTTCTCTCTCTCTCTTTATTTTTTTAAAGGATTAAAAAAAGTCTCTTCCCAAGCTTTAGCTCTCTGGGGTTTCCTGCTTGCATACTTTAACGGGAAAGGGGTGGGGCAGAGACTATGGCACCCTCTCTCTCTTTCTCTGGGAAAGTAAGTTTTAAAACTCTTGTTTGCTGGTTGTCTTTTTTTTTTTTTTAAGGCTGCTTGCAAGCTAACTATGCTTGTGGAGTGTTTTCTTGGTAAGTTTTTTGCCTCCCTTTGCTAAAACTTTGAGAAGGAGCCTTCCTGTAGCTGTTTAAACTGTATTTTTTTTTGTAAGCTGATTGCTTTTTGAAGGGAGCTGGGGGGGGGGGGACGACGACTCTATGCTCTCAACTGGATCTGCCATCCCTTTAAAGGAAGGGGGTCTGTTTGCAAAGGAACTCTGTCTCTCTCTCTCTCTCTTTCTTGCTTCTGTGTGTTTCAAATTAACACGGCTTTCTATGGAGTAAAGTCTGTTTGCGTTTTGAATGCTTATATTTGCACTCTCTGCTGCAAACCTTGCTTTGCTGGTGGCTGAAATTCACATAATGGGAAACCCTGCCTTTTGGAGGGTCTCTGCACTCTTTCTCTCTCTAGGGCTTGCCTTTTTAAAAGCAACACGGCTTTTTTCCTTCTCTCCAGTAACAGAGGGAAAACACATGCCTTTTCGGGGGAGGGGGCACGCTTTGCAAGCACTGGTGCTTTGCTCTGAGAACCGTCTCCCTGGGGGTGGGGGAATCTCACACAGTCATTTCTGCAGTAAACACTGTTTGCACCATGTACAAAAAACAGGCTTGCCTATTCTCCGTTTCAAAATAAATAAATAAATACAAGTTTGCAGTAAGCACACACACCCTTGTACAAAATAAAAAAACACAGAGGCTCGCTGTTTTATCTTCTCCAACAGTTCAGCCTGAATCAGAATCATTTCCTGTACAGCGCAGCCTTCTCCATTCTAGACAATAGCGTGGTGGGGGGCAGCCAACAGATGGTTTCCGGTCTCTGATTAGAAGGAGTGTATGCCCTTAAACTACTTGTATAGTACAGATACTACTTCATTGCTGCACCCATCTCCTGTAAACAAGCAAACAAATAACATATAAGACATGTTCTATGCAAAGAAAGGTACTTAAGAGATGGATAACTAAGTACAAATTTAAAGGGAAAATTAACATGAAATTTCATCAAAATTAGTATTTTTATTGTTTTAATCTTATGAAATATTTGTTTTGCAAAGTTCTTTATATTCATTAATATATTCATCATCATTTTGCTGAGTAATTACTAGGGCTCATGTGTTCCCTCCTTTTCTGCCCTCCATTCCAGTTTCTCCTTATACTTTATGTCTAATGATAACCACAGCTGTGATGCCCAAAAAGCTTGGATTCTAACAAAAATTACTGCTTGCCTCTCCTGTCCTGCTTGCAGTTCAAAATGCCCCCACACATTCTGTCCCTTGGGTGATCAAAAAAATCTCATGAACAGCCTGAGGGCAGTCAGATGTCTGCAGTAGGGGAAGGAACTGGCAAAAATTATATCCCCTGCCAACGATGAAAATATTTGGCATGATCTAACCCTGCTAACGATTGAAATATTTGACATGATCTAACCCTAAATCAGAAAGATATGATTACTGCTTCATATCCAAATAAGAATTTAAAATAATCTGCCCAGACCATGTTTTCTGATTCTGGACTGGAGATCAAGCACAAACCACAGTTCACTTATTCATATGACAGAACAAATTATGGTTAGCACTAAATAGGAAATAGAAGGGCAAACTGTGGAAGTCAGGGGAGACAGGAAGGAGACTGTGAGCCAGCAGCTCATTTTTTGACATTTGTGACCATCACCAGTTGCAGTAACCTTTGGACACGCAACCCAGTAAAAACCATTTGTTTGGGGAAAGAAAAAAAACCCAAGCCCATCAGACTGATAAGCACTTAATTGGAATATGGTAAAAGATTAACACTGGGATAAGCAACAGACTGCACTGGGATAAGCAACAGCCATGCTCTTATCAGTGTACTCTGAATTTCTATCCAGAAATAGATATCTAACACCACTAATGTTGACAACTCATTAAGTAGTGGTATGTACACTCAGCATATCCTTACCAAGTTCTCAGAATCTAAAGAAAATTCAAAATGTAACCTGCGTAAAAAGCATCAAGCCATTTTCATTTTTCTTAGCAAGGCCAAGTATGTCACTACGACAAATGCTACAGTTCTAAAGTATATAGCAGCTGGGCAAGAACATAAGCAAAATGTATGACCAACTGAGCTAGCATTATGCATATTTTTAGCGTACATAATCTATATCTATCTATATACTATCAGCCATGTGTCTCCCCTGTCTGCAGATAATTAAATTTGCAGATTTGGGCCACATTGAAGCTAAACAGATCTTTTTTTCAAACTTGGGGGACTCTGAAATTAAAAACAACTAAAGGGGGGGGTTAAGCCCCCCCAAATAAAAATGCATTGTCTGTGCATGTACAGAAAGGGAGCCACCTGAGCTCTGCCTCAATGCCAGCAGCTGCTTCAGACCCAGAGGCGCTGTACGCTGGCAACTGCTGCAGGCGTTGTACGCTGGCAACTGCTGCAGGCTTGGGGGCAGAAGCTGAGGATACTGACAGCCACTGTAGCTCCAACCACAGCAGATAAGGCTGTAGGCCACCACTCCAGGCCTAGAGTGGCAGCCGGCCTCCTTCTCTGCTGCAGCTCAGGCTGCAGCGGTCACCAGCCGCAGTCTCTGACAGCTACTGCTGGCCTGACTGCAGCTGAGAAGGATGCCGATATGGGCCCACGTACAGTGGTGGGGGTCAGCAGCCACTGCTGCAGACCCAAGTGGAAGCAGAGGACAACAGCCACTGTTCTGGGCCTGGGTGCAGTGGCGGCAGATGCTGGCAGTCATAGTGGGCCCGGGCACAGCATCAAAGGACTGGCAGCTGCTGCAGGCTGAGTGGTAGGTGATGGGGCTGGGAGCCTCATCAGCCTCAGTGATGAGGTGGGATATGGGATTCCCCCCCCCTGCGTGAGTCTCACAGACCCACCTCTTGTCTACATATCTCATAGTGAAATCTGGCCCCCATCTATGGATACCAAAATCCACAGATCAGGGCCTCACAAATGTTAAATCCTAGCAAAAATATAATTGGAGGGTTAAATTGTCCCCAAAATTTAAAAAAAGGTCCATGCAAGTGTAGACAACAAATTAAATATGATTCTGTGGTGGCCAGTGAGAGCTGCTCTGGCCATGGTGGCCGATGCCAGGTACCACAGAGCCTGGCTGCTCAAATGCCTGGAACCATTCTGGGCTCCCTGCAGTGGTGGCAGTCATTGGGAGCTGCTGTGGTAGCAGCCATCAGAAACCCCTCTGGGTCTGGGTGTGGCAGCAGCTGGGAGCTATTCTGGGTCGGTCAAAGCGGCAGCAGCCATTGTAAACCACTCTGGGATGCTGAGAGCTGCTCTGGGCCTGACACATTGGAGACTAGGAGCCACCACTGCTCCATCTGGGATTAGAAGTGGGGGATGAGACCTGGAGGCGTCCAAACTCTGCAATGGGGAGGGAGATGGGATCCCTCCTCCTGTGAGTATCATAGGCCCCTCCAGTGAAACAGAAAGGAAAGAAATGGGTGTGGGTGCAGAAGTCCTCGCCAGAAAGCCCACCTGCCTGATGGAAGGGAATAAGAGGATTGTGAGGGTCCTCGCTGATTCCGCCCCACCAAGCTGTCACCTAAGGAGTCAGGTGGGGACGTGCAGCAGTCCTTGCCAACCCCCTCCCAAGTATCATGGGTCCCCACTTGTACATCTCTCTATACAGGTATCAGGGCTTGACAAATCCGAAACATTTCTAATAAGCTTTCAGAAATAACAAAGGGTCTAAAAATTTCATTGTGGCACCTGATATTGTCATCAATGATTTTATTGTAGTATGTCTCCAAAATTTTCAGTGAAAGTACAAAGGGTTGGATCCAACCAGTCCTAATAAAACTGCACTGCTGAATGTAAGTAATGGTCTTCTTTGGAGGAATTTTTAATCAGAGTAAAACAACTGCATGTTAATTTCTGCTAAAGTAAAATTAATGTATGATCCTTAAAACCAACAACCACTACAAAAATACTTAAATCTAATTAAAGTTTGGGGTTTTCAACTCTGAGCTGGGAAATTACTGGAGACTTGGGGGTGGAGCCTTGGGAGGCCATGGTTTGGGGGAGGAATCTCACTGCAGTATAACAACATTTTGTCCGCCCTGCAAAGCTCTCATTTTTCTCTAGGGGAACTGATTTCTATAGTCTGAAAATGAGTTGCAATTCCAGGAGGTCTGGCCCCACCAGGAGGTTCACAACCTTACTTAAGTCGCAGTTTCAGATAGTCAACATTTTTGTCACATCTCTATAAAACTACACACAGCACTATGGTTAATTCACTCTTTTGTCACAGTAGCCCCACAAACTACACTCTTTTGCCACAGTAGCCCTACAAAGTAGAAGTTATGATCAAGCAGAATCTTTGGGTAGGGACTAAACTTGTAACTAGTCTCTTTGTGTAGCTTTTGCCTATCTGCAATACTGTGGGACACGGTAGGATTTCATATGTGTAAATAGTGACTGAATGGATCTCTCAAAACCTATGTCTCTTTCACCAAAACCTGCAGTCTTAAAACTTAATGCTGAATCCTGCATCCAAATCCTCTCTGAAGCAAGTGCAATCCTAAACAGAGTTACAAGGAAGCATGTCCATTGAGGTCAATGGGCTTAGAAGGCTGGAAGTCTGCTTCAGCCTGCACTGTAAATCTCTTGGAAGCCCATTTATTTAGCAGAGAAACAATTTTTAGAAGTTACTACCAAACTGATTTTTAAACTCTTACACTGTGATTCTCAAACAACTTAATTTGGAATACTTACACAGTTCATCCTACTGCTCCAAATTTTTTATGTTAAAACCATAGTGTTAGTATGTGACTAGCTGAAGAGCAATCTTGTATATTTTTCAGAGTGCCAGACGGTTTATTTGAACAGACAATATCATTTAAACAATTAAAGCTCTGATCCAAAGCTACTAATTTCAATTAGGAGACTCTCACTTATTTTAATTGGCTTTGTCTTTGGCCTTGCAACAGATTGCCACTGATTTAGTATTTAACCTTCAAAAATTAATGTGAAGGTCCTAATGACCTTCTTTCTATAAGTGAACAAATATAAATATGTCTAGAAAATAGCTATGATTGTTCTGCTTATAGGGTGCCAAAAAGGCAAATTGCATTGAAAGAGGTAGAGGTAAAGCAACCCCAAACTAGTCAAGTAGAGAAAGATGTATACCTCACTTGATAACTACACAAAATACATTTATATATTTAAGTATTATAACTATTAACATAGCACTAGCTATGTATATTTCACTTTGCAGAGTACAAGAAAACTGCATTACGGAGGTTTCAATAAACCTTATGACATAAAGGGAAGCAACAAAGTGGGCTGAAGGAGGCAGGAATAAAATGGAGTGTATTAATTTATGCAAGTCTTATATTTTAACTGGATTTGAATGTATAGTCTTAAATTCTTGCTTTGGTATTTTATAGGTAGATGTGCTTGAGACCATTGGTCATATGAGCTAAAATAAACAAATTTATGCAAGTTAGGTGTGCTTGGTAGGCTTAATTTCAGTAGAGGAAGGGTACTAAGGAGCTCAAGTTAGCAAAGTTAATTTTAGGTTAGATATGAGTGTATCGCTTTCAAGAGCAATTATCATGTGGGGATGATACTTCTCCTATCTGCTTCAGAGTCCCCATACTATTTCTAATGGTTTCTTGCCCCACAGGCAGAATTGGGGGAGGGACACAAAGTTGTGAGGCCCCCTTATGCCTCTGCACAGGGCAGCCACTGGCAGAAAACACCCCTTACCATCTTTTATCCCCCAACACCCTCTGTGTAAGTGCAAGACATATCTGGCCTAGAAGTAGGCCAGCATGTGGCCTGGAAATGTATACCAAACCAAGATGGAACAGAGTCAAACAGTATGGTTTCTAGCAGCAAAAGAACAAGTCTGAACTTGCTTTTTGGGGAAGTGACCCTAGGGCATCTGTCAAACCAATAGCTCCCCCCCCCAATCCAAAATAAAGAGTTATTTCTCTCTATTGAGGCTCACAAGAAAGAAGAATTATCTATCACCTGGCTCATCGCTTCCTGGTCCACTTTAATCAACAGGCTGTTCACACAACTGGGTAGCCTTTTCTCTCCAGCAATCAGGGATTATAAGTGGATCATTAACTTCTCACATTCCTAGCCACATTCCAATGGAAACATTAACAGTTCCTGTTTGCATCAGTAAATCCATTCATACATGGATGTAAAATATGACAACGTCTTTGTCTTCTCCTGGGACTGCTAATCCCATCAGCCTCACCTCACCTTTTCAAAATCACATTTCTTTCATAACAACAGCTCCCCTCTTGCCCACCTAATACAAAGAGAGGGTCACCAAGCAACACTGTTTCTTCTTGATCAGTTTAACTAGCAAGCCATTAGCCCTCTGAATCACGGGAGGAAGCAACTAGAGTTTCAGCCAAAACCCTATTTTACATCCAAAAAAACTCCTCCTAAGAACATCTCCTGTTCCCTTTGTCCATTCCTGGGAATGCTATTCAGCCATTCACAGACACCTCTAGCTAATCTTATCAAAAGCATATAATCAAAAGCTAATCTTATCTAAAGCACCTAAGTTTACACCGGACCTCGACTCTCATGCAAACAGTCACAAGTTTTCAAGATCTTTTATCTATCCTGGGAAAGTCATTTTTGGTATTATTTTGAGGCACAAATGTCAGACTGCCTCAGGACACGATTTACCTATACAATAGCACTCAGAGCTCAGTCTCTGTGTGTCTGCCACAAGTGCCTACTGGCAGCACACCCCCAACTTCATTTGGGACATGTTGAATCTTCACAGTCTCTGCTCCACGGACTCCTGATCTCCTGGATAGGTAAAGTATAATTCCCCTAACACCCTCATTAATCCCGCTCACCTCTGTACTGCCAATACAACTGTGTATGTTTTAAACTGTCTTTTTATTTCGGTGTGTGTGCATTTTATTAGGATTTCTTCTTTTAATAAAAACAACCCTTTTGGTTAAGCAAAGAACTGATTATTAAGAACCCCGTAAACATAGGTAGGAGATCCTTGCTAATACCCCACCTCTTGCTGTGGACTGCCATTCAGCTAAATTCGCCCAGAAACTGAAGGCAGTGATTCAGCTTCTTAAATCTGTGCTGGTAGGAGTAACACAGTGGGCTGCAGCAGGAAGTACTGGTCTACTAGGTGCTTTGGATATAACCATGTATTTCTATTTTTTCCCCATTTTTTCTGAATTAAACAAACTTCTGGGAAAGTTAAATCTCCATACCAACATACAAAGCTGGAGGACTGCTTTTGGTCTGATGAGTCAGAACCTGTGTTGACTTGATCCAGCCTTTTCACTCAGTCTCAAGCAACTTTCCTCCTTACTAAAACTCTTATCCTACTTGACTTTGGTCCATGCAGGTTCCGTGATTTTCAATCTCCTCTTTTTTTTTTTTTACTGCAGAAAAGTTTGTCAGACCAAAACCAATGGTTTTATCTTTTGATGGGTTCACACAAAGGAAAGACCTCAAGATTTTCTTTCATCATATTCATTCCATTCAGCCCAAGTATACACAAGCTAACTACAATATAGACAGCAAATACCAATTAGGTTTTGCTCCACTGATTGTGAAAGCATATTAACATTTCTGCTTATATATTTAAATAAGAAAACAGAGTTGTGCTTACCTGTAACTGTCGTTCATTGATACCTTCTATGCAGACGCACGTTGGGACTGCGCTTGCGCAGGCCAGCTGCGGAACATTTTTTCTAGCCTAAAAACTCTGAAGAGGAGGTACCCCATCCCTTTCAGAGCTGCTGCATGCGCAGGATTCCCAAACAGTGAGTCACATCTCCATTCATACATGGATGTAATGTATGAAGAGAAGGCACCCCCTTCCCTCAGTTCCCGCTAAGCCACTGCAAGCCTCTTTCCATGGCACAACAGGCCCTATGACAATTCATGATGGGCCAGGAAGGAGGGAATGTGTGTCTGCACAGAAGACTTCAATGAACACAGGGCTTTTCTCCTGGGGGAATGCGCAAGAATGGAGTTCCGGAACCTCTTCAACAAAATTCTTTTAAAAATGTTTAAAAGTTCATGAGTTTTCAGTATACAGATGGAAAACTTTATTTTCCTCTTGAGACTTCCAACACCTCTTTTTTTAAAAAAAAAGAAAAGAAAAGAAAGAAGAAGCAGCTCTGGATGAACAAGTCACACATAAGTGCAACTCTGTTTTCATCTTCCATCTTCTCATGCAGCCCCACATTGGGACCATTAGTGAGCTATTCACCAGAGGCGGTGGGCAGAGTCTCTCACTGGAACAGAGCTTGTAGGACAATCTTGCCCACATCTGCTTCTTTCCTCATCTGTAGTTCGAAAGCATAGTGCTTCACAAGTGTGTACTCTGTTGACCAGACTGCCACCATGCAGATGTCCAGCAGGGGTACTCACTGATGAAACACAGCGGATGAACCTTGTGCTCAGGTGGAGTGTGCTTTCAACTCAAGTGGAAATGGCTCTCCAGATGCCATGTAGTGGGAGTGGATGGCAGCAACTACCCAACTGGGCAGAGGCAGCTTTGCCCTTTTTGGGACCCCAATAACAAATAAATAGTGCTTTGTCTTTACAGAATGGTTTGGTTCTATATATATAGTATAGATATGTAGAGCCTTTTCCACTTCTGAGCTTGGAGAAGGTAGGACAATTTCCTGTGCTAGGTGGAACTTGGAAGCCAACTTAGGTAAGAAGTCTAGACTCAGTGTAAGACCACTTGCTCATTGAATATCTTGAAAAAAGGAGGATGAACCCTGAGTGCTGTCAGTTCACTGCCTGTTCAAGCTGAAGTAATAGCCACTAAATGCATTACCTTCCTTGAGACTAAAGCTAAGGAGCAAAAGGCTAAAGGCTCAAAGGGTGGTTTCATCAGTCTGGCTAACATTAAGGGCAATGACCACTGTGGGACAATACGAGGTATAGGAGGGAAAAATTGGGCAGCCCCTTTAAAAAGTGCTGAGGCAACTTATGAGCAAAACCAGAAATTCCCTGCACCTCCTCATGAAAAACAGTAATGGCTATTAGGTGGGTCTTCACTAGGGATGGGCACAAACTGGAAAAATGGACTGTCCATGGAGGTTCATGAATTTCATGAACCACAAATGTTCACAGACTTTTCTGGTTTACAAATCAATTAATGGTTCATGAAGTCCATGATGGGTGCACCTCAGAAGTGGATTCAGAAGGCATTTAAATGCCTCCCAAGCTGACTGTGTTATGCTGCCATCACAGCACAATCCGAAAGTGGGCTTGGGAGTGAGCTCCCTTGCAGGCATGCTGCAGCAATGGCACAGCTTTAAAGGGTTCCCTGCATGCCAGCATGTCTGGCCCATGGACTGCCCCAACAGACCGCCAAAAAAAATCATGGTCCACTCCTTGGACAGTCCATCAAAACCACAAATAAATGGACCTTGCAAACAAACCACAAACCAGGCAAACAAATGGACTGGTCCACAGACTCCCCCCCCAATTTTAAAATGTTTATTAAGAGGTATAACATATCAAAACATATAACAACTGCTAAACAATATACCAATGTCCTAAAAATCCAAAGTTACAAATCAACCAGTTAATCACAAAATTAGGTCTATGGACTAGTCCGTTTCCATCCCTAGTTTTCACTGAAGACACTACTAAACCACCCTGTGCTAACGAGAACACTTATTTGAAAACAGATGATAGTGGGCAGGTGAAATGGCATTCTCCTCTCACGTATACCCAGGACTAAAATTGAGCCCACTTCCTGTCATAAGAATATCTGGTTGAAGACTTAGGGGCTTGAAGATATCCCATATCCCTGGGGAGAAGGACTACTCTACAGCTGTATCTTGTGTGCTGTCAAGTACAGCCCCTCTACTTCATGGTGCATCAACAAACTGTGCATCAGCAGGTCTGGGGCAGGAGGGAACAGCATGTAGTCCAAGCCCTCTAAGCAGAACAGCTCTGAAAACCAGATTTGGCAGAGCCAGAAGAGAGCCACTAGGATACAATCCACCTGTTTGGCCAGCATTTTCCCTATAACCTTGCTTAGGAGAGGGAAGAGAGGGAACGCAAAAAAGAGTGTGCCTGATCAAGGGATCTGGAATATATCTCCCAGGGAGGGTAGCAGAATTCTGGTGCTTTCATGGACTCAGATGTGACAAACAAATCTGATGATACCCCCAGGAGTCAAAAATCACCTTGATGTATTTGTGCTGGATGGACCATTCGTAGTTGGTCTGAGACCCTGCTTAGTTTGTCTGCTTCTGTATTCAAAGTCCCTGCTCTGTGGATTGCCCTGGGAAGGGCTCCAATGCTTGTAGCTATTTCCCGACCTGCTGTTGCCTCTAAGCAGAGGCTCTAGGACTCTGTGCCTCCTTGTTTGTTGAAATAATACATAGTTGAGGTGTTGCCCATTTGGATCAGCACCCTCTTGCCTCTGAGGATATATGAAAACGAGGTAAGGACAAATCTTACCGCATGAAGCTCCAGGATATTAATATGGGGAGTATTCTGCATTAAAGGCCACCAATCCTGCACCAAAAACCCTTTGTCATGGGCACCGCAGCTAGATAATGAAGTATCTGTGGTCAAAGAGACCTGGGGAACCCAGAACCCAAACTGGATCCCAAAGAACAGGTTAGTGTCATGTAGCCACCACTGCAGAGACCTAACCACCACCCTAGGTACAGAAAAACAGCATCTTGGGGGATGCTTGTTAGGGTCATATTTCTTAACAGTCTTGCTAGATGGTGCAGTCTTGCTAACGGAATCACCGCAGTGGTTGAGGTTATAAGTCCTAATAGCCATTGAATCGCCTTCACTGGCTGCCAGTGCTTTCTAATATAGCTGAACACCATTGCCTTAATGTTTTCAGCCCTGTCTGTAGGAAAAAAGGCTCTCCCTCTGGTAGCATCAAGGGATGTACCAATGATCTGTATTTGCTGAGGGGGTTCAAGGTGAGACTTCTCCCAGTTCACCATCAGGCCTAACTTGCTGCAAGTGAAAATGGTGAGATGAACATGGTCATTCAGTAGGTCACAAATGGGGCCCACAATAAGCCAATCATCTAAGTTTGGAAAAATAGAGCAGTTCTATGTGTGCAGGTGCATCACCACTACAGCTATGCTCTTGGTGAAAATTCTCAATGCAGTAGCAAGGCGAAAGGGGAGGTATATAAACTGGAATAACTCTGAGCACTGTCTAAACTGTAAATACCTCCTAAAAGATTGGTGGATTGATATATGAAAATAGGAATCCTTTAAATTGAGGAACATGAACCAGGGTAAGAAACTTGATCACAGAAGAAAGAGAGATGATATTGAACTTGAGATTCTTAAGAACTTGTTTAATTTCCAGAGATCCAGTATGGGCCTGCACCCACCATCTTCTTTATCCACTAGGAAAAATCTTGAATGGAAACCCCAGGAACGAAGCCTTCCTGGGATCTGTTCCACTGTGCCCTTCCAAAGAAGTTCCCTTAGCTGAACCCTGAGCTCTCAGTAGGGGTTATCCACCACAGTCAAAGCCAGGTGGCAAGGGGGTTGGAACAGCAATTCTATCCTGTAATCTTTCTGAACTATAGATAAATCTCAACTATCAGAACTAATCTGGCACCAAGCCTCTGCAAATTGTGCCAGCCTATCTTTGAAACTGAGGACATCTGCAACTACTGGGGCAGATAGTCATAATTTTGCTGGCTGTTAGTCTTAATCCCTCTGGGGGTTCTGATGAGTGGGCCTCAGCTGAGGGGTACCCTTTCACTTTGAGAAGGGGACACAAGAACAACACCAGAATGACGACTGGTGTTGCTGTCTCTGACTGCTGTAGAAGGGGTTAGCAAAGCTATGTTGCCTTTGGGATAAACTTTGCCTCTGGGCTGGGGCTGAAGAAAACATGCTCAGAAATCTGGCTGTCTGCAATTTTTCTCCTTGGTGGAGAGAAACTCATCTGCAGACTGCAAGAAAAGAGTAGATCCCTCAAAAGGGAGATCCAAAACCTTACAGTGAGTCTCTAGAGGGACAACAGTGTTGCGTAGCCACAAATGTCTCCTGAGGACTATGGCAGAGGCCATCAATACGGCTAATACATCAATTGCATGCCTGCCTGCGTTAATCTCCTGTTTGGAGGGTTTAATCGCCTTGGACTGGATAAGTTTAGCCAGAGACTTTGATTCATCAGGCAGTTTGTCCAGATATTGGGAAAGACTCTCCCAGAGGAAACATCGGTAGCCTTCCATAATTATTTGATAATTTGCTACCCGAAAACTGAAAACAGAAGAAGCATAAAATTTTATTCCCAAAGTATGCAGATGGCAGCTTTCTTTGCTGGCTGGGGATGAATGCTAGCCAGGCTGTTGGCATGCCTGCATATCCTCTGTAACTAATGAAGATGGTGGTATGTGTGTGGATAGAAACTCACAGAAGTCCTGCTTTACTCTGTATAAATTTTCAATTTTATGAGGTGTGGCTTGAATGGAGGCTGGTTTCTGCCAGATTGGAACTTTGAGGTCAGAGAGAAACCTCCAGAATCAGGAATGCAACTATCCCTGGAGTATCAGAGAAGACTCAAAAATTCTGTCCTTTGGACAGTTGGATGAAGTGGAAACATCAATTTCAAGGGCTTTTACCATTCTTAGTGTTTGTCCTCCATAAAGACAGAGGTCTTCACTAGGAAACACTGGGGTCAGGTTGCCCACGGAATTGTCAGGTGATGGGTCTGAGGCACTCTCAGAACTACAATGAAATGCCACAGAGACCTCTTCATCAGGCTCATAATATGGAGACCAGAATGGAACCAGAGTGAAGTGGGCATCCATGTACCTCCATGCATTTAAGTCATGTCCCTCCAAAGTTTGAGGATGATGTCCAGCCCATCTCTTTAAGTACAATAGTGACATATAGTAAGAATGCTGAGGGGGCCCTGCTGCCTGCCATTTATTTATTTATTTATTTATTTATTTATTTATTTATTTATACTTTCGGCTTATATACCGCCCTAACTTCAGAGGGTCTCTGGGCGGTTTACATAGCGGTTCTAAGCAACCGAATTTTAACCTAACTAGGGCCACATAGTCTACAGGGTGGTGACGGCCTACCAGCACCCCAGGCTAGTTGTCATCCGGCTTCCTTTCCGCGGCTTCAGATATTGGCGTCCTGGTGCTCTTTTTCTGGAGCCGATCTTCCGGGCAGCTTCCTCCAGCAGGTCTCGTCCTGGTGCGTGGCTCTGTGTTGGCTGCAGATCCGGCTATTGTCCATAGGTGGCTCCACCACGCTGCGCCACACATCACCACGCTCTCCAGGCCTCCACTTCTCCGGGCTCCACCTTCCAACATTGCTCCACTGGGTCGCCAGGAACTGCTCGCCGCCATCACCACCGCTGCCGTCGCCGTCGAAACCTCCACGTCACAAGGAGGAGGGGTTGCCCCCTGCCACCTAGGGCAGGTACCCACTTTATCTACTTGCATTTATGATGCTTTCGAACCGCTGGGTGGACAGGAGCTGGGACATGGGCCAGGAGCTCACTCCGGCCGCGGTGAGTTTTGAACAGCTGTAATGGCTGTTCATTGATGTTACTTTGCAGGCGTTCTTACTGCCTGTGCCACCGCTCCCTTACATGATAAGTGAGGCCCCAATTCCAAGGGTACCAGTTGTCCTGCAGGGATGCTAAGTTAGTTGTCATCTGCATCCAAAATGGAGCCCACAAAGGATGTGAGATGTGGTGATGGGGTGTGGGGTGCAGGGTGCAGGGGAGGAACCAGGATGACATCCTGATCACCTTGCAGACCCTTAGAGGACTTGACACATCCCAATTTGGGGGTAAACTCAGTCTTCTCCTTATACTTAGACCTCTTTAATGTTTCTTTGCATGAGGTTCCAAACGCACCTGGACCTTGGTTGACGGTCCTGAAGAAGGCAACTGTGGGCACCTAGATTCTGCCTCCAGAGCAACTGAATAGGCTCTTTTTGGAGTAGTTGTAGCTGTCTTGATAGTCAGACCTGTAGGAACCAAATGAACCAATGGGGGCCCGGAACAGGGTTCAGTAGTTGGAGCCAAGGGAAGCAGACCTGAGGTAGTAGGGCCCAAGCTCAGAGTCACCTTGGAAGGAACTGAGGAGAACAAAGGGTTCTTCCACAGTGCAGCTTTCAGCCTAGAGGCCCTATTTGACTGAGCCTTAGGAGTAGAGCGCTCACAAATCAAACAAGCCCCAACATTGTGGGCTTCTCCTAAGCACAGAAGGCAGAGTTAGGGTTGCTGTGCATTATTTTTGTCCCACATTTTGCACATTTTTAAACAGCGTCTTGGTTGCCATGACGAGGGACGACAAGCACAACAAACAGGGAGAGCCCAGGCAAGGAGATGGGCTTGCCTCCCGTGACACAGACTCTTGAAGAAATGAAAAACTAATCCTCAATGTGACAAAAACAAATCTTCTTCCAGCCACAATGACAATGAAGAAAGATAAATGGAGCACAGCTTCCTATCCTTATGGCAACAAAAAAGGAACTGAGGGAAGAGGGCACCTGCCAACAGAGCACATGATGCCCTGGGCAGGAATCCCACATGTCTGTCATCTCCGAAAGGGGCAGGGCACCCCCTCTTTGGAGTTTTTAGGCTACACAAAAATGTTCTGTGGCCAGCCTGCATATGCGTAGTCCCAATGTGGGGCTGCATGAGAAGACAGAAGACAAACTTATAGGATACTCATTCCATGATGCAGGTTTTCACTACACCAGTTTACTATAACTCATGTAATGATGGAAGAAATTTTTAAAAATTACCTGCAATAAAACGCTAATGACCTCTTCCTTCCCACTACTACACTAGGATGGCTACAGGAGGGGCTGTGGCTCAGTGGTAGAGCATCTACTTGGCATGCAGAAGGTCCCAGATTTAATCCCTGGCATTGCCAGTTAAAGGATCAGGTAATAGGTGTTGTGAAAGACCTTTGCTTGAGACCCTGGAGATCGGCTGCCAGTCTGACTAGATGATATTGACCTTGATGGATCAATGGTCTGATTCAGTATAAGAAAACTTCATGTGTACTATAGGAATCAAAACTCCCACCATGATTATGCCTCAAAAAAAATCAGGACTAATCACAAATACTTCTGTGTTTGGTTCTATGGTACATTGGGCTGCAACAATTCAAAATACTGGTCCTTTCATAGATGACTACTAAGCAATATTTCTTATAAAAATGGGCAGCTGACAATATATGACAGAGGTCTATGACAGGGTTCTTTAACTTTTTTGAGCCTGTGAGCACCTTTAGAAATCTGGCACAGAGTGGTAGGCACAATTACAAAACAGCTGCCAAAAGAGGCAAAGGCAATCACAAAGTGTGAGGGAGTGAGGTCATGCATAATTCCAATACTAACTCTTCTAAAATTTCATGAAGAATCTCTGTTTAACAGGATACCTTTCGAAACAAAAAAATATTTTATTTTCTTGCATACACCTTCAGTCAGACAATGAAGATCTTTATGCTGTGGTGGCAGTTGCTGCCAGAAGCAACTTTTAAAAAAATCTGCACAGCAAATGAGATCTCCAGTGGGCAATGAGGAGCCTGCTAGGCAAAAGCCTCATCTGGCCCCGCCCATTCTCTCAAAACATTTGGTGGACACCAGAAAAGGTGTTGGTGAGCACCATGATACCCACAGGCAATACACTGGGGACCTCGGTCTATGACATTTTTACTAGGCTCAGTGACTCATCCAAAACTTCAGCGTTTTGGTTTTGTGGTTTTCAAAGTAAATCTCTATATGTCACAGTGAAGAACAGTGCTTGGAGATATCACTGTGGTATGGCATCCAAAGCTTTTTTGGGTCAATGCTTAGGATGTGACTCCAAGTCACAGTCTCCCAACCTCACCTGCTTCACAGAGCTATTGTGACAATAGAATGGGATTCCTTCTGTTCCTTGAAGACAGAATGAGATACAAATGCAATTAAATAATGACAAATTTAGAAGGAGAGAAGAGGTCACGCTACAGCCATACAAATGAAAAGCTCAATCCTTTGCTTCCAAAACTTAGTTCACCACCTTATCTATTAAGAATAAAAGTCCTGAATACTTATTCATAGTTTCAGCTGATAGACAATCAAAAGTTCAGAAGTATTCAACTCCAAACATAGCATCGCAGGATACATGTATATATTGAAATGGAAAACCTGTAGTACCCTGTCAGCATGAACACTTTATAAAAACCTCCTGCAAGATTCATTTTGCAACCAGGCATAAAACTGACAGGATAAAAACAAAACTCTTTCATGTAAGAAACAGTTCTGCATTGTTAAATAGTAGAATTTGTATACAAGATCACTACAGAATATAAAACCATTTATTCTTATGCTAGAATGAAAGTTGCAGTTCCTAAGCATACAGACCGTAATATAAGAGCTAACGTCAACACATTGCAAGCTAACACTGCAACCCTAAGCAGGTCAACTCAGAATCACTCAGCGGGGCTTGTGTCCAGGAAAGTGGTCTAAACAAAGTTACACTTTTCTAAGTCTTTTGAAGTCAATAACCTTTCTGCTGCATGTACAATATAAGGGCTTATATCTATCCAGAAACAGAGTTAGCCAGGCCACCATTCTCTCTGCATCAGCCCTCATATACAACATGGGGATTGTAATAATAAGCTAAAAGGGTTGTTATGAGGAACCACTTTTAACACAACATGTAATATAAAAGTTTTCATTATTTCTGCTGCACGTCAGCATTCCCCATGTTTAGAGATGGAATAATAGTACACAGAACTTTCCAGAAGGAACGTTTGGTCATTATTGGGCAGATTAATATTTTTTATGTGATAAAAAGCAAAACCTAGATGAATGGTACTGACATCTTAAGCAGAGTTAATGACTCTAGGATGCTTAGGATGGCACTATGAATCTGTTCATGCGAGATGTAAGATGACGTCTTCCATACGTGGGGAATGAATCCCAACATGCCAGTTCTAAGTCACGTGGAAATTGGTGCAATATAACATGTTATATTTATGGTTCTTACTTCTTACCTTAAAAAGAAAAGCACAATTTACCATTAATTTCTGACCACACCCTATGAAACTGGCTTTTTTTCTTTGGAACAGCAGATCTCTACTCACCCCCCTATCATAAACTGTCCTGGAAACTCACAGAGCACTTCGACATGATCTACAGGGAGACAAACAGAATTTGAGAAGCACTGTTACTACAGCGTTTGATACAGCCAGTGGATTCAGTTTCAATAGATTACAAGTAGAGGCTCTGATGTGTTGGCATTACATTCAGATTTTCTTTTCAACTAGTTTATTTTTTAAAAGACAAATTTGTTATTGTTAAAAAATAAGAATTGATTTAAATGTTTAAGGACTATTTCTTTAAATTTTCTATTTTCTATTTTGCTTAGGTCTAAACTACATGAGACAGCAACTGACCTGCGTCTTTAAGGGTAGATCTGCCCCCATTACATTTAAAGTAGAGTATGAGATATCTAGTTTAAACAGCAAAAGGGGCATAATGATTGACAATCAGATATTTACAAACATAGCAATAATAAACATATTTTACAATCTACCTGTTATCTGCTAGCCTATTTTAAAAGTAGGCACTCTATAGCATGATAATTAACAAAGTTATTTTATCAGAATTATACATTGGAAATGGGAATAAAATAGTGCATCTGTGGCTTATTCATGTCAGGTCAGATACATATGAAGATTATGGTTTAGCAGTTCTTGTGAAAAGCTCTCACAACAATGAAACTTTCAGATACATATCCAAAAACCAACAGATTCTTTTTATATTGTGTAACACATTGTATGAGAATTTCTAAACTGCATCTTTCCTGGATATTCAGTGACAATTAACGTTTCATTCCTGAAAACTAGATTAACGAAAGTGTTAACATTTTTTGTGAAATTCTATAGCATTTTCTCTCTCTTTCTCACATATACACACTCTCTCTCATACACAACACACTGATCCTTTTTCATACAAAAAAGCAGCTTCAGGAGGAGATCATGTAAAGTGCAAAAGCAACTGAGGGAGCGGGATCTTATCTCTTGGATCAATATTTCCCTGAGCCATATCTTCCCCACCACTCAGCTCCCTAAGTATGTTCTTCCTGATGGCCAGTAGTGTAAATCAGTCCTTGATCTAGAAACTTATGTAAGCAGATAAAGTAAAGTTGATCATGACAGTAAAGAACTTGTTATGGAATAGCCCTATCATTCTCTTTTAAATTAAATGTCCTTTGGCACATTGGCAGGCTTTCAGGGGCAAAAGCCAAACAGAGCAAATCCTAACAAATGGTAGCAAGTCAGGTTTGACCACCTTAATAAAACAGAAAGTCCCTTACATATACAAACTGGTTCTAAAACTCTATGACTTTGTTTTGAAAACTATACTAATAGCATATGGTTAGCACCCCTTAGGATAAATAAGTATAATCAAAGGGAATTTTTACTATGTTTTCTCCTAATTAGGGATGGGCAAAAACTGAATCCATGAAGCAAAATTTGTCACTGATTTTGCCCTGTTCATGGTTCACGAAGGGTCTACCATCATGAACTTCCACATGCTTTTAAAGCAGTTCGTGGATGGAGCAGAAACCAGGAGTTCAAAGGGTCTCAAAGTCCCTTTAAATCCCCACTTTCTGTTCCCCATGAAAGCTGCCAAAAAAGCTGAGTGATGGGGAGGCATTCCCCACGACAAAACTGTTTCAAGCTGTCCTGTGCAGTCTCTTTAAAAGGACTGCAGAAGACAGCCTGAAAAACATCTGAGCTGGCAGGGAGCAGTCTCCCCACTGGTCAACTGTTTTGAGATCTCTTGTGCAGTCCCACAAGATGGGCAAGTTTAAAGGGGCTGCACAAGGGAGCCCAATATAGCTGAGCCTGTGGAGAGAAGTTGCCCCGCCAGCCCAGCTTCGGGCTATCCTATGCAGCCCCTTTAAATGGGGTTGCACAAGAGAGCCCAAAGCTGGGCTGACAGGGTGACTTCTCTCCACAGGCTCAGCTGTATTGGGCTCCCCTGTGGAGCCCCTTTAAACAGGGATGTACAAGAGAGTCCAAAGCTGGGATGGCAGGGAGACTTCCCTCACTAACTTTCCCCGGCCAGCAGAAAGGAAGGAGTGAAATGCCTCCTAGGGTCACTTTATCCCTTCCTTTCTGCTGGCCGAGAGAGCTGTAGCCAACAGAAAGGAGGGAGTGAATTGCCCCCTCAGAGGCACTTTACCCCTTCCTTTCAACTGGCTGAGAATAGCTGCAGCCACTTCGCCCCTTCCTTTCTGCTAGCCAGAGAAAGCCAAAGCCCTTCTGCTGACAGAAGGGGGTGGTGTCACCTGGGAGGCCTTTCACCCCCTCCTTTCAGCTGGCTGGAACCATTTAAACCCACTTTCTGCTCCCCACCACTTTTGTGGGAAGCAGAAAGCAGGGGTTTAAACTTTAAATGGCTCACAAACCTATATGAACCAGTTTGATTTGTGAGCTGGCATATCGATTCGTATAGGTTTGTGGTTCGGTTCCTGGTTCAGCCACGAACCAAACCACAAAAATGTGGTTCATGCCCATCCTTAGTCCTAATGAACCGTTAACTTTTACCATTTTGAGGGTACCTACAAAAACCCAAGCTGTTTTCATTTTTAAAATTCTATTTTCAAACCCAGGGGTCTTTTCGGGGGGGAGCGCACCGGAGCGCAGCTCCAGGAGCTCAGGAGCCAAGCCCCGCCCCCAGCCGGCGTCCCGGAGAGTCTTTCAGGCAGCCGAATGTCAATTTCAGCTCCATTATATCCTATGGGCCATTGAAGTCAATGGTGAAAACATAGGGTATATTCTCGGGGCTGGAGGGGAGGGGGTTTGAGGGAGAGGCTCCAAACTTTCAGGATAGCTGACGGAGCCTCTCCCCAAGATACCCACCAAGTTTCAAGAACATTGGACCAGGGGGTCCAATTCTATGGGCCCCTAAACAGGTTGCCCCTATTCCTCCATTGTTCTCTATGGTGGGAAAAACATAACTTTTTTTCCCACCATAGAGAACAATGGAGGATATGCGGCAACCTGTTTGGGGGCCCATAGAATTGGACCCCCTGGTCCAATGTTCTTGAAACTTGGTGGGTATCTTGGGGAGAGGCTCCGTCAGCTATCCTGTGATCTTGGAGCCTCTTCCTCAAACCCTCTCCTCCAGCCCCCAGAATATACCCTATGTTTTCACCATTGACTTCAATGGCCCATAGGGTATAATGGGGCTGAATTGCCACTGAATTTCTTTCATTCCCTCCTTTCCTTCTTTCTTTTTCCTCTTTCCCTCATTCTTCTCTTCTCTTCTCTCTTTCTTTCTTTCCCACCTTCTTCTCTTCTCTTTTTCCTCCTTTCCCTGTTTCCCTCCTTCTTCCCTCTCTTTCTTTCCCTCTTCCTTCTTTCCTTCTCTCTACTCTCTCTCTTTCCTTCTCTCTTTCCCCCTTCTGTGGCCCAACTCTCATGAGAAGGAGTTTAAACTTTAAACCCCTTCTCTCTTAGCTCCCCCACCCAGACCAGCTGGGGAAGGGAAGGGGAGGTTTTTGAAGATGCTTCCCCCCCTTTTGCTTCCCCTTCTGACATCACTTCCGGTGATGTCAGGGGGCGTGGCATATGCTAATAGCCTAATAGCTCATTAGCATACCATATGCTAATGAGCTCCTGCAGCTGTTCTTCTACGAAAAGACCCCTGTTCAAACCCATTTTTAGAAGCTTGGATATGAAACTGCTAAGTATACTGTGGGATCAAAAACATGAAACAAATACACACAGTCTGTTTTGTTTATTTATTTTCTTCATTTATACTCCACTTTTTTTCCCAATAGGAACCTAAAGCAGCTTTATGGTTGCAGATCAGGTCTTTTAAAGGATGTGACATTGGCAACCATACATCAGAAAGAAAAGTATGCATGTGTGGGTGCAACTGCATGTGCCACTTTATGACAAAGCTTGTTATTTGTGTTTTTAATTACATGTTCCACACAGAGTTCTAAAAGCCAGTTTCAATTTAATACTGCCAGAATCAGATTAGATTGCAGACTACTTTGCATCTAATGAGTAAACAATAATGAATTTGTGATTGTTAGATAGTTTTCAGTGTACTAGTTGAAAAAACTATTTTCGTACTTCTATTTGCAAAATTTTCTTAATTCTTAAACATTTATTTCAAACTACTATAGGTATTTATAAAATGTTACTTTCCCCATTACTTTATAATAAATACAGTGTAAGAACTGTGACTATTATCAGTGTAGAAGAAATATTTTCAAAATCTGTCATAAAAATTCAGCAGATGTTTCATGGTTTACATATGTAAGGATGGAGAAAACTCAATTCAACTGCACATTTTACCTTATCAAACAGTTTTTGAAGGGACAAAAGCCACAGAAGGAAGAAGTTGGCCGCTGTCAGAGTACAAAAAGCACTTTCAAAAGCTACCTCAAATTAGTCATGTCCACAGTCCTTGGAAAGGAATACTGTAAAGTAAAAAGTTAAGCTTGGAGAATAAAACTTCTTGTTATTAAGTTTCATAATATGAAAACACCCTACTATTATTTTTAAATACTATTTAAATACTATTAACAAGGTGAACAAATGCAAGAATAACTATGTAATGTATGGCAAATGCATGGTATACAGTAATCTCAATCTTACTAAATTTGAGACAGAGTGAAGACAAAGTTTATTTAATGAAATAAATCCTTCAGATTATAATAATTTGATCACTTTAAACTGATAAGTGAAATTCTGTAGCACTAGCACTCCTTCACTCTGTTGGAAAGTTATCTGTGAGTGTACTCTTGCCAGCAGTTATGGTTTTCAAAAAATATAACCCTATGTACAATACTGATATATGGACTAAGAAAATACAGTTTTATAAATACAACAAAGTTATAGTGATAAAAAGGGAATGGACCTAGTGCCAAGTTTTCTTTTCATTTTTCTTGCTGGTGTACATACTTCTGTTTCCATAGGATATAATAGCTACTCTGCAGTCCTGATGGCATAACTGAAGCACTACTAATTGTTAAACTTTTGTAGTTGACTACACAGCATTATTTCCTAATACAAAAACGTTTACAGATATCGCTGACAGAACCACTGTTCAGTTTGGCTGCATGAATCCTACTGGCCAAAACTTATGATATACCAATTTCGCTGCTACTATTGTTAAAAATATTGTTTTTCATAAGATCTAAATCCTGAGAGTAGGATTTTTTTCAGCTAATAAATCAAT
The DNA here is from genome assembly GCA_029375565.1 of Gekko gecko. NCBI lineage: Eukaryota > Metazoa > Chordata > Lepidosauria > Squamata > Gekkonidae > Gekko > Gekko gecko. The sequence goes on from JAPDNY010000009.1 coordinate 47,204,111, forward strand.
CCATTGAAAGGCCTTAGGGTAAGTGCCTTTATTATTTCCATTGGGAAAATACAAATTTTTACTCCAGGAAGGCTTTAAAAATAATATTGCCAGAGATGTGGGGTGGAAAACTTTCTGAATTTTCTAGTGCTTAATTTTTTCATGGAAATTTTTTGTTTTCAAAGATTCATTGTTTCATTAAATGAGTAACAATGAATGGATGCCACCAATGCCAATACAATATTAAACAACCTAATAAGAACATAAGAGAAGCCATGTTGGATAAGGTCAATGACTCATCCAGTCCAACACTCTTGTGTCACACAGTAGCCAATCCCCAGGTACCATCAGAAGGTCCACCAGCAGGGTCAGAACTCCAGAAGCCCTCCCACTGTTGCCCCCCCCAAGCACCAAGAATACAGAGCATCACTGTCCCAGACATAGTGTTCTATTTATACATTGTGGATAATAGCCACTGATGGACCTCTGCTCCACAGGTTTATCCAATCTCCTCTCGAAGTTGTCTGTGCCTGTAGCCACCACCACTTCTTGTGGCAGTGAATTCCACATGTTAAGTACTCTTTGGGTGAAGAAGTACTTCGTCTGATCTGTTCTAAGCTTACTGCTCATTAATTTCATTGAGTGCCCACAAGTTCTTGTATTGTGAGAAAGGAGAACAGTACTTTCTCTACCTTATCTAGCCCATGCATAAGTCTGTAAATCTCTATCATGCCACCCCTCAATCATCATTTCTCCAATCTAAAGAGCCCTAACTTCTTTAACCCTTCTTCATAGGGAAGGTTCCATCCCCTTAATCATTTTAGTTGCCCTTTTCTGTGCCTTTTCCAATGCTGTAGTATCTTTTTTGAGGTGCAGTGACCAGAACTGTACACAATATTCCAGTCGGGCCACACCATAGATTTATATAGGGGCATTATAATACTGGCTGATTTGTTTTCATTCTCCTACATAAGAACATAAGAACATAAGAGAAGCCAATGTTGAATCAGGCCAATGGCCCATCCAGTCCAACACTCTGTCACACAGTGGCCAAAAATACCACGCGCCACCAGGAGGTCCAGCAGTGGGGCCAGGACATCAGAAGCCCTTCCACTGCTGCCCCCTCCAGCACCAAGAATAGAGTGCATCACCTGCCCCAGACTGAGAATTCCCATCTATACCTTGTGGCTAATAGCCACTGATGGACTTCTGCTCCATATGTTCATCTAATTCCCTCTTGAAACTGTCCATGCTTGTAGCTGCCACCACCTCCTGTGGCAGTGAATTCCATATGTTAATCACTCTTTGGGTGAAGAAGTATTTCCTTTTATCTGTTCTAACCCAACTGCTCAGCAATTTCATGGAGTGCCCACGAGTTCTTGTATTGTGAGAAAGAGAGAAAAGTACTTCTTTCTCAACCTGCTCAATCCCATTCATAATCTTATAAACCTCGATCATGTCACCCCTCAGCCGTCGTTTCTCCAGCTGAAGAGCCCCAAGCGTTTTAACCTTTCTTCATAGGGAAGGTATTCCAACCCTTTTATCATTCTAGTTGCCCTTCTCTGCACTTTTTCCAATGCTAGAATATCCTTCTTGAGATGTGGTGACCAGAACTGTACACAGTACTCCAAATGAGGTCACACCAATGATTTATACAGGGGCATTATGACACTGGCTGATTTGTTTTCAATTCTCTTCCTAATAATCCCCAGCATAGCGTTGGCCTTCTTTATTGCAGCTACACACTGTCTAGACATTTTCATTGAGTTATCCACTATGACTCCAAGATCCCTCTCTTGGTCCATCTCTGCCACTTCAGACCCCATCAACGTGTATTTATATTTAGGATTTTTGGCTCCAATGTGCATCACTTTGCACTTGGCCACATTGAACCCCATTTGCCACGTTGACGCCCACTCACCCATCCTCGACAGATCCCTTTGGAGTGCCTCACAATCCTCCCTAGTTTTCACCACCCTGAACAACTTCGTGTCATCTGCAAATTTAGCCACTTCACTGCTTACTCCCAATTCCAAATCATTAATAAACAAGTTAAAAAGCATCAGACCGAGTACTGATCCCTGTGGTACCCCACTGCTTACCACCCTCCACTGAGAAAGTTTCCCATTTATACTCACTCTCTGTTTCCTATTTATAAGCCAGTTTTTGATCCACAAGAGGACTTGTCCTTTTATCCCATGACTATTGAGCTTACTTAGGAGCCTTTGATGAGGAACTGTATCAAAAGCTTTCCGGAAGTCAAGGTAAATAATATCTATTGAGTCCCCCTTGTCCACATGTTTGTTCACTCCCTCAAAAAACACTAACAGGTTAGTGAGGCAATAATAATCCTTCCTAATAATCCCCACCATAGCCTTTGCCTTTTTTATTGCAGTCACACATTGAGTCAACATTTTCAGTGAGCTATCTACCATGACTCCAAGATCTCTCTCCTGGTTAGTTACTATCAGTTCGGACCCCATCATCATATATTTATAGTTAGGATTTCTGGCTCCAGGTGCATTACTTTGTACTTGTCCACAATGAAGCTCATTTACCACTTTGACTCACACTTGATAGGTCTCTCTGGAGCGCCTCACAGTCCTCCCTGGTTCTCACCATCATGAATAACTTAGTGTCATCTGCAAAGTTAGCTACTTCTCTGCTTTCTCCCAACTCTGAATCATTAATGATCAAGTTAAAAAGACTGGACCTATTACTGAGCCCTGCAGTACCCCATTGCTTACCACTTTCCACTGTGAAAACTGCCCATTTATACTCACTCTCTGTTTCCTGTTAATTATCCAGTTTTTAATCCATGAGAGGACTTGTCCTTTTATCCCATGACTACTGAGTTTACTTAGGAAACTTTGATGAGGAACTTTATCAAAAGCCTTCTGGAAGTCTAGGTAAACAACATCTCCTGGGTCACCCTCGTCCACATGTTCGTTCACTCCCTCAATTAATTCTAACAGGTTAGTGTGTCAAGATCTTCCCTTACAGAGTCCATGCTGATTCTTCCTCAATAGCTTTTGTTCATCAACATACCTACTAATTCTATCTTTCATAACGGATTCCAACAACTCACCCGTTATCAACGTTAGACTGACCAACCTATAATTTCCCAGATCTATTCTGGAACCTTTTTCCAAGATGGGGGTTACATTGACTACCTTCCATGCTTCGGGAATGGAGGTAGATTTTAGTGACAGATGCATATTTGCAGTTTCCAAGTTGTAATGAATGTTTCTTGGGTTATTATCCTTAGGAACTGTGTTAGAGAATACATTTGATTGAAAAGGTTGAAGTATGATTGAGAGACTGTATATGTTTTATTCATCAGTTAATGGGGACTAGGGAAGATAAAAACACAAAACATATAATAATCCAAATTAAAAAATGAAGTTATGAATTCATTGATTGATGACTACAAGATCTTTTCCCCCATCTGAGAGAATGCCTGTAAATAAGAATTTTAGCTTTGGTTTTGACTTGCATAACCAAACTGATATGAAACTAAAGTAAGTGATGCCATGGAAAGTAACATTAAAACTGAGGTGTCCCAGTGACCTCCATGGAAGAGCTTTAAATTTTTACAAGTATTATTCCAATAAAATAATGTCTACACTAAGTTTTGAATTTTTTGGAGATAATATTTCAATACACTTGATTTATTTTTTCCTAATCAAATATCTCAGTTCAAGGATTTGTTATGTTTACTAAACATAAAAACCAGACATGCTAAATCAGATCCTGCTGTATTTAGAGCACTGACTTTTTTCCTAATTCAGTTTCTTCTAGAAAACCTGCATCATGGAATGTTGCATTTATTTGAAAGGAGGAGTATTTACAACAGTACCTAAAATAGCATCGTTTTAATTTTGCAATTATGGCAATAGTCTCTATAAACAGGAAGGAGTCATCATCTTAACAGTATCCTATTAGATTCCTGTAATGTTCTTTCCAGATTTGCAATCCAGAATATAGTAACGACATCTGAGTTGAACAGCAGGCTAGGGCACTTAGTCACAGGTAGAACTGCCACCACTTGAAACAGCAGAACCAGATGGAACCCATTCCAACAATGTTGCCTACTTAAGCTTCCTTTCCCCAATGTATTGGATCACTTCTCTTCAGTTTCTATACACTCCAGATCAGCAGCTGTAAGAATCATGTGATGTCTATCCTCTTGTGATATCTATCCAAACATCATCAGAATATTATGGAGGAAGAGAGCATCTATATACTGAAGTGTTCTCATTTCTGGGGAAAGATAGGTAAATGGAATCCTGATAAGGGTACAGACTGAACCACCTCTGCTACTGAAATGCAGTTGATCTGGATACTTCCAAAGAGCCTCCCAAATTGTGCTCAAGATTGTCTCAAATAAGGCATATTTAACAATCCTCATATCTAACAATCCTCAATAACCACAATTGCAAAATACAGTGTTTGTACAAAAGAAATCTCTACTAGACCCCATATTTTTTAAACAACAACACAGATACAGTGAACACAGTTCTTGATCACAATTACTTGAGTGATTCAGGAACTAATGAACCTGACTATATAAAACTGAGAAAACCTTCCATTTCTGTCCTTTCCCATTGCATAAATATTTATCAGCTTTTTTTGTAATCCACCTCACTTCATATTTCAGGAGCACCAGAAAAATTCTGTCTCACTATTCTTTTGATACACAGTATCTTCCCTTTTTGACTGTCCATCGTAAGTAGACTGTCAACCCTATATGTAAATCCTAATAACGTAAAAAGAACTCTGCTGGATCTGGCCAGTGGTCTATTTAATCGAGAATTCTGTCTCATACAGTAGCCAACCTGTTACTCTTGAGGGTTAGTAACAGGGAATAGCGTTCAAGGTCTTCCCCTAATGTTGCCTCCTGGCACTGGCCTTCAGCAGTTCACTACCATGGCTAGTAACCGTAAGACCTATCCTCCATGAGTCTAATCATATTATAAAGCTGTCTGTATCTGTGGCCATCAGTGTGTCCTCTGCCAACGAATTCCACATTTTAATTAGTGAGTAAAGAAGTATTCCCTTTTTTCTGTACTGAATCTACTCCCTATCAACTTCATTGGATGCCTCCAAGTTCTAGTATTTTGGGAGATGAAGGAAAAGGTCTGTATCTGACAAAGGGAGTATTGTTGAAAGCTCCTACTATGAAAATTTTGTTGGTCTCTAAGGCGTTGTTGGACTCGAATCTAGCTGTTCTGCTACAGACCAACACTGACACCCTCTGAAATGCTCTCTTCTCTGTCCTCTCCCTCTACACCATGCATAATTTTATAAACCTCTATTTTGTACCCCTTAGATTTTTCTTTTCTAAACTGAAAAGTTTCAGACTTGCAGACTTTCCGGGGAAAGATACCCCAACCCCTGAATCATCTTTGTTGTCCTCTTCTGTACTTTTTCCAGCTCTGCAATGTCCCTTTTTTGATACAGCGACTAGAACTGCACACAGTTTTCCAAATGAGACCATGCCATAGATCTATATAGGAGCATTATAAATAGTGGTTGTTTCATTTTCAGTCTGCTTCCTAATAATCCCCAGCACAGAGTTTTCCTTTTTCACTGTTGCAGCACACTGGGTTGACACTTTCATTGAGCTATCCACTGTAACCCAAGGTCTCTTTCCATCTCAGTATTAGCAAGTTCAGACATCATTAGCTTGTACTTAAAGTTGGAGGTTTTTCCAATGTACATCACTTTACGCTTACCTACACTGAATTTCATTTGCCACATTACTGCCCACTCACACAATCTGTGGAGGTTCTCCTGGACCTTTTCACTGTCAGACTTGCTTTTCAACATCCTGAATAATTTTGTGTCATCTTCAAACTTGGCTGCTGCACTGCCCATCCCCAATGCCAGATCATTTATGAACCAATTAAATAGCACTGGCCCCAATACTGATCCTTGTGAAACCCCACTGCTCACTTCCCTCACTGAAACAATTGTCCACTTATTCCTACTGTCTGCTTCTTTTTGTTTAGGCTATTTTTAGTCCATACTCGCACCCATCCACTTATCTCACAACTGGAACCTGTCAAAAACCTTTCAAATGCTCATGTATATAATGACTACTATCTATATTTTGTTTCCGTTCTGAAAGAACTCCAAAACATTGCTTAGGTAGGTCTTCCCTCCTCATCAGGCGTCATTCCTCTATGTGCCTAATAATTCTACTTTTGATCAGTTTCTGTTAATTTGCCTGGGGCAGATGTCAGGCTAACTGGCCTGTAATTTCCAGGTTCCCCACTGGAGTGTTTTTAAATATCAGTGTAAGATTTGCCACTCTGCTCTCTGGTAAAGTGGCTTAATTTAATGACAATATACACATAACGGTTAGTAGATCAAAATTTCACATTTGACATCAACAGGACCTGGCACCTTACTGGTTTTTAAGTTCCGCAGTATGCCTAGAAGTTTTCAATGTCGTATTTTTAATATATTTGGTTTCTGTGGTCTTCAGTTAATAAATATTGGGTAAATAAATTCCATTTAGTAACTTTTGCTACCATAAGCAATGTTTCTTCTAAGCTCCAATGTTGTGAGCAGAAATTCTACCTAATGGGCAAAAAAAGTTAGTAGCATTAAAGTTGTGAGCAAGTCCACATTTGACTACCAAATAAATTGGTTTTTAGGCAATTACTTACATAACCTTGTAAAAATCTCAGAATAAATTATTTTAAATTATACTTAAACTATATTGGAAGAATAATTTAAACATTATAAAAGAAAACAGGACAAAGTCAAATTTTACCCACTCCTTTCTGCTATATTGGTAGACCTGGACTCCAGAAAACAGGTCTACCCACCCTTTTCCACTATATTGGTAGACCTGGCCTCCGAAGTACAAGTCTACCCACCCCAGTCGCTATATTAGTAGACCTGGCCTCAGACCGTCACCTTGTGCTGAGCCTTAGAAAACATACCAGCACTTGAGGGAGGGGGGAAACTCTTGCTGTCTACATTGTGTTTTTTAGTGAAATATGACAACCAGCATTACAGGTTAAGTATAACAGAGGAAGAACAATCACTGTCAGAACTCTGCCTAGCTTAACAAACAGAAAGTTGCTTAAATGTTATCAACCTGCCCAAACTAATTTACTCAAATATTTATATCCGACTTTTTCCTGTGACTCCAGGCAGCTTACAAATCATGCTGAAAAGCATAATAGGGGTGTGCAAAAACAACAACATTTTTTCCCAGCTCCATTGTAGCCAGGCGGACCATTACAGTCAATAAGCCCCATAGGCTATAATGGAGAATCGATCTGGGGGCATCTAGGGCTTGGGGGGAGCTGTTTTTTTAGGTAGAGGCACCAAATTTGCAGCATAGCTGCTAGTGTCTCTCCTCAACCTCCCCCAAGTTTCAAAAAGATTGGGCCAGGGTGTCCAATTCTATTGGCCCCAGAAGGAGGTGCCCTGTCCTCCACTGTTTCTAATGGAGGCAGAAAATGCCTTGGGAGCAGAAGCAGAAATCCCTGTGCTGCCTGTTAAAATTTTGTGTGCCACTACCCCCTAGCACAGCTCAGAGGAAACTATGACTACAATTGCTTTCAAAGATCTATAAGATTGACCATTTAGCTGGGACAGTGGGATGTAGAAGCTAAAACTGTAAAATATTACAAGCTAAAAGTTGACTATAACTCGGTAAACTCAATCAATTTCATTAGAATGCTAAGTAGTTCCACCTAAATCAATGTGCATTAAGCTTTTGTCTCTTCAACCACTGAATCAGATATATTTACTACAGAACCAATGGGATGAATATTTAATATCTATATACCTTGAGGCTAGATTTCTACATGTACAGCTGCTCTATATGTGGAGCTACAACTGATACACAACAACCTCCTGATAGTGTGAAGTCTCAAGAAAGACACTCAATTCATGTTTCTGAGTCTTCACTGGCTTCCTATACCTTTCTATCCTTCTCCAATAATATTAAATGGACTGGGCATTCCATTTCTAAGATTATACCTCCCTTATTATCAGCACTCACACATGCACTCCCTTGAAAATAATATCAGAGTAACAACTTGTGTGTGCTTAAAGGCGGTGATACTCACTCTGTGGATTGTGGAGACACACATTCGCAATTACCATCAACCAAAAGAGCAAGGTTTACTTCCATACATGCATGAGGCCTGCACCTCAGGGAGGCTGGCACCTCTTCCATTCCTCCAGAGGCAGCTTTTCAATATGGGAACCACCTGCCATCAGGCAAGGGGCTTGCTCTCTTTCCTGGAACACAGTGTGAGTGTCACATGCTCTGAAAAGTCAGGTGGCATTTCAAAGAGACACATGTGGTTCCTTATCCACTGAGTAAGTACCACAAGCTTAAAAGTGACAGTTATTAAGTCAGAGTCTACCTAGGAGGGTCAACTATTTAAACCACAATGTGGAAGTGATTCTGATTTAATTAACACTGTCTAAAGAAGTGACACTGTGTATGTGGTGATAGATCATAGCTGCAGATTTCATAGCACTCCACAACACATAGGCATTGTGCGTCTGGTAGGCCCATTATACAAAAGTATTGCCAGTCTATCAATATGTTCACAAATTGTGTCAACCAACCTCAGGTATGCACAATTCCTGTTTGCTCACTATGGAAAGATGATTCCTGAGTTTGTTTTTGTTTGCTTTTCCACAAATGCTATCCCAATGGAAACATGTATGCAGCTGTAAATATCCGTTCAAGGTATCCTATTAAAGTAATCCTTTGGCCACTCTTAGACTCTGCTTTTAAGAACTTTTAAGAAATGGTGGTTCTAATTCATACTGTGAATGATAAACAGTTAAATAATCAAATGAGAAATTAAGATACAGATATACATAAATGAAATAGCTTGCTACCAAAGTATTTGTTAGCACCTCCCCTTCTCCTCCAGGATGGACAGCAATTATTGTTCCATTTGCTTGTTCCACAATAAGAAACAGTAACAAGTTCTATGGAAGCTCAACTGCTGCTTAGGTGAGAAAGAGAATACAGGCCAACTAAGTGGTGAAACTGACAATGCTGGCCCTCCCACACTTGCTTAACTGAAAACTACAGCCAGTGTTAAGTAGTTGCTGACCAGGCCACTTCAACTTTAAAACGGCTCACATCTGTCATCACCCAACTTTTCTACCCATAAAGTGTTTTAATTTGAACATTTCTCCCGATGCTTGAAAGAACAAAACATGCATAACATTATAGTCTTACTTGCTACAAGATCAGAGGCATATACTTTGTGAATGACATAGCTGCTGTACTTAAACATGGTTAATGAATATTCCATTTCAAAATCTAGACCAGACTTATTTGGATAGTTTGATTTTATACTTCTTTTAAAAAGAGGCACATGTAAGCTGTCACCTGAAGTCACTTACATGACATCAATTGCATTTTCCTTTAAGGTGTCTTTATTGCTTGATGTTACCATAAATGTAATATATTACGTACTTCAATTGAACTGCTTGGTGAACAACAAACCAATATGTCTTATGTTTCCTTTATATTTCCTGATGTATATTTCCCTGAAGTGACAACAGAAACCATACAATTATGGTTAATTGACTGTCGTTTCTGCAATAAAAAATGAAGTTTTACTCATAAACAGTGTGTGTGTGTTACATATGTTCTACAAAATGAGATTAAAGAGCACAAATTAGACCTAAGTATACTACACAGTCAGTCTTATGTGGATACTCCTAGGAATAAGCCCCACTGAACTCAGTATACACTGCATCAAGGGCAAGTTTTAAATGCTACATAATGCATCTTGAGTTTCCTGGTAAACTGACACTGAGAAAGGAAGCTCATAAATCCTGCATTGTTAATTCAACAAAAAGCAGAGTAACTTATTAAGGATTTCATTAAGATATTGTGGCTAAATACTAAAAATGAAACTTGAGACTGAAAATATGAAAGTACAATCCAGCAGCTTTGCTTTATTAAAAATTTTTTAGGAAGCAGCCAATGTATCAACAAGCCTGTCTCTTCATGTGCTATTTAGAAGTCATAAAAGGTAATGTGTTAATTAACTATAATACACATCAGGATATATAAGCAATAAGAAATTATAATTGTGGGGGTACCTCAATTTCCCACTCCCCCACTATTTCCTCATTCCTTTCCCTAAAAGCCCCCACTACCCATCCCCTTTCCCTGCTTCCTTTTATCCTTCCCACCCACCAAGAATCTATATTCATCTGCTCCCGTCTTCAGCTTTTCTTCCTTCCCTTCCACATAGAAGTGTTATATATTCAAGGGTCTTTTGAAACAATTCATTTAATTATGCAGTAAACATATATTTGTTACACAGTTTGTGAAGAGAATCCCACTGGAATTTTGTCACCGAGAAAATGTGACTTCCTTATATTTTCCTCATCTATTACTGTTGACAGTGCTATCAGCACTGTGGATGTGTGAGCATCATAGGCACTGATGACAGCAGTGATGAGGTGACAAATCCCTCCCCCTTCCTCTGTATCATCTTAAGAAGGCTGAAGGGGAGCTTTGTTTATTTACTTCATTCATAATCTATTTTTCTCACAGAGACTCAAAGGTACACTTCAAAAATTAAAAACCAACAATACAATAAAAACCATAAACACAATAAAATCTATCTAGAAAATTTCAACAGACATGAAAACATATAAAAACTTGTAATTCTTTATAAAAATACCCTCCTAAACAGTTCCAATTTGCATATTTTGAAAAAGGATAGTAGTGTGGGAGCCTTCCTGACCTCTTTGGGAAGGGGCCATAAATAGTCAGGGCTACAATATGGAATGTCTGCATACAGGCAGCTGTTGGTCTGACCTGTTTGTGGGATGGCACCTTCAAAAGGGCTCAACTGCTTGTTTTGTAAAAGAAACTGAGCAAGAGCACTGCATGCACACTTTTAATGTGTTGAAATGGAAGCCCTGGTGAAGAGTGATTACCGTATCTCTTCCTCTGAATCAATGTCCTCAATATTTTCTAAAGGATGTTCAACATTTAGTTTTAACTATGCTCCCTTCTTCTTAGGTGCTGGATTACATATCTTTCTCCCCATTTTTCTAAACAAACAACAAAAAGGCAAATAGGCAATACATCTGCAGTAGTAGCTTCCCAGTTCACTGTTCCTATATACTGCACTGCTAGCATTGGGTCTGGGCTAATGCTGTCATAGCACTATGAATATATATGATTTTTTAAAATATAACTGGAAATGATGTTAAGATTGGCATATATAGATTCTCTGCTGAGATGATCAAAATACAGTACAAGCTATGTTTGTGTCAGGAGGTCAGCACCCAAACTATTACTGGCTATTAGTATCCCTATCCAAAATTCCTTTGAAGGGCATAGTAACACTAAATCTTAAACAGGTTTCTCTACTGATAACTTTGGTCATAATACTGATGAAAGTGCGGTGGGCTAAAAATAAACTTATCCTGGATCTTTGCTTAAATTGTACAGCAATTATTGATTACTTAGATTCAGGTGTGTAGCCGTGTTGGTCTGAAGCAACAGAACAAAGTTTGAGTCCAGTGGCACCTTTAAGACCAACAGTTTTATTCAAGGTATAAGCTTTCGTGTGCATGCACACTTCTTCAGATATAAGCTTTCATGTGCATGCACACTTCTTAGATACATGTATCTGAAGAAGTATCCATGCACACAAAAGTTTATATCTTGAATAAAACTTTGTTGGTCTTAAAGGTACTACTGTACTCAAATATTGATTACTTACTTATTAAGAACTGATGTGTTGCCAGTTAAAGATATTACAGAAGTTCTTAGGATGTATTTTTCATTTAAATATTTTAATCACAAACAAAAATTGTCCCCATAAACCATGCTATTTTGAAAAGTTGTATTAAATTAACTCAGATTCAAATGTTACAGTCCCTAAGAACATAGAGAAGAAAAAATGTAAATTAATTTTGCAGCTGTAATCCCACAGAGTAACTAAGAATATAAAGTACTTACGTTTAATTTTACATAGGATCAGCAACTAAATACTTTACTGAAAAGCAAGTATTATCGATTTAGCTGAAGCAGTTCAGGCATCATGCAAAACTGTAGGTGGATTAAATTATGTTTAGTATGAATATGGCTAATTCCTCTAGCTTTAGTTATTTAGGGTATGTAAAACCAAGATCTGACATTTTAGTTTTGTTTATTAACTACAGTTAGTCTTATCCATGGTTTTACTGGAATATGAACATTTGGTTTGCTCCCTCACTTTGCCCACTCTGCAGGTTGGGATACAAACTGGATCTCTGTGGAAGAGGCAGGGGGAAGACTGAAGGTGATGAAACCATTATTTGTCAAGGGAAAATGTTATCTGAATGATTATCTGTGAGCTGAATTCTAGTTTCAAAAACTAACAGCTGTCATAATAAACCACAGTTTTCTGTTATATGTGAACTGAGTCAATGTCTGAGTGTTTTCCTTATGCAAAACTGTGGTTTATAAACCAACCTCACATCCTGGGTTCAAGTCTATACAGTATATCACACTTTTAAATGCCATATTATACCTGCCATTCTCTCTTGCCCCCTTTAACCAAGGGCCAGTTCACAGCTTTGTTTATTCTTTTGATGCATATGTATTATAGAAGAAAACTAAATAGTATGAAAAAATCAGTTTAGCAAGAGAGGCAATACAATGTTGTACACAGTATCTTTTACTGGTCTGACTATGGCCCAGGAAGAGCTTCATAAAACTTAAAAGTTTGCATACTCCTACACAAACTGAAGTTTGTTCAGTAAGGATATCTGCTTTGCATTTCCTGTACTTTGGAACCAAGAGGACAGCCACTGTCTAGTCAGCTAGTAAAAGTGAAGGATACTTTTCAAGATGAGAGAATGATACGCCTGTGCTGCATTAATGTGGAATGGCGAGGCATTTAGTTGTGAAATTAAGAGGCCAACCTCAAGATCAAATCAATTATCTAAACTTTATTGTTTCTTATATGGTCAAGAAGAAAGGGGATCGGCATAGGGTGGTAACTTGTATATTCCAGAGTCATTCAGATCCTATCTTCCTCACTCTTTCCCCCTTCATGTTTTCTCCCTCTTGCTGAAAACAGATTTAAAAACAAACTATACCGAAGAGTTAGAACTATATATATATACACACACAACTATACAGGAGCAGCCAAAACAACAACTCAGTTTAGGTTTAATCTTGACTATCTGAAATACGATTGGGGGGGGCTCTGAGATGGTGGTTGGAGGGACTGTTACGAAGGAGGGTGTAACCCAGTTAATGACCCAGACACTTTCAAATGCCCCTGAAGTGTAAAGAGCACCCAGTCCACATACAGTCTCTTTCTAGCTACTTAAGATCGGGGGTGACTGCCATTCCCTTCGGCCCTGAAGCAAATACTCGAACCCCTCCCATCTTGGCCTTTGGCTGTGAAGCTCGGGGGGGGGGGGTTAGATAATGTGACCCCCCCATCTGCTTCTTCGGGGTGCTAAAAGGGCGGGGAGAAGTAATCCCCACTGGGCTTCCCCCCCACCCCCTTCCTCTAGCAGGCCGCACTCCGGTCTCTCGCTCTCCACAGGCCCCGGCCGTGCCACTGCAAGCAGTAGATTGGAACAAAAGGAGGGCTAGTGAGGCTGAGCGGCGGAGGAGGACTCGGGGCCGCGGCAGGCCGAGTGGAAGATTTGCCCACTGGAGGCCGCCGCTGCCTCCTTTGCTCCGGGCCCCGACTGTCTCCCCACTATCCACCGGAGCTTGGGTCCTCCCTCCGTCCACTTCCCGGGCTTTAAGAAGGGTCCGAGGCGGACAATATCGGTCTAGAGTCGGACTTACTGCGCGCTGCTCCTGCTGATGGCGGTGGCGGCCGTGCTTGTGTGCGCTCCAGGCCGGCCGGGCTCGAGCGCCGGCTCCGCCTCTGCCAGGCTCCCTTCTCGTCGGTCGTTCTCCGCCGCCGCCGCTTCCTCCTCCTCCTCCCTGTTCCTGGCGTTGCAGTTTCCTCCGCCTCCTTCTTCTTCACCCCCCGCCCCGTCTTCGCAGGGGCGTGAGGGGGGCAGCGAGGCCGCTACCGCCGCCGTCAGCCCGCAGTCGCAGCTGCCTGGAGCCCGTCTGAGAGGACGGAGCCCAAGTCGGCGCTTCCCCCTTCGGCCTCCTCTGCTTATTCGCCCGCCGCCGACTTGCTGCCACACGCACCAGGAACACCCCCACCCGCAGACACACGCACAGGCAGCCCGGCCGCCGCTCTCTCCTGCTGTCCCCCGCACAATTTCGTCCCCTTCCCTGCCTCCCTTTGTGTCTCTCCAGGCTTATCCCTTGGGGTCTGTTGCCAGGGTCAGCACATTTGAAGAGCAGTTTCACTTCCCCCTGATCCGCACATTGTGTACATGTCGTTCTTTTTGCTGTCCGGCGGCGCTTCACTGGAGACGCACACAAAATGCCTTTCCCACATGCACACGGTGAATAGGCATGTGATGAAACGTGCTCTGAGTGTGGAAAGGGTATTTTCTCTCCCCACTGAAAAGCTGGTACTTCGTTCCAACTGGGGGGCTAGAGACAGACAGGGAAGGGAGGGACCTATGCTAGCTGACACAGCAAAACTGTCTCGAGTTTTGCAAGTGTGTGCATACATATTCAGAAAACCCCACGTATGTCTATGCGATCCAGTTCTTATAAGTCCCAGCCGTGCTACGGTATTAGGCGCATAACTTCTGAACAAACTCGCCGTGAAGTCGTGCTGCCGATAAGGAACCTCCCGAAAGGATTTGGCGGGCAGAAGAGAAGAAGCCCGAACATTAAGCGAGTCCGCAGTGGGAGGATAACCTTTCTGGGCTGCCAGCTTTTGCAGTAAACATACGATAGGTGGGAAGGATCGCAGAAGATCGGGGAGCGGCGAAACTGCGCAACCGAGTTCCGAAGCTTCTGGCGGGGAAGACGGAAGAAGACAGTCCACGTGGGAAGAAGTTCTGCGAGGTGTGGGGTTGAGATACTGAAAGGTGGTGCTCATAGAAAGTGGCCAGTGACATTGGGGAACGGGGCTGTAGTGTCAGAATGGCATGTGGGACTCTGGTTTGGGACAGAGGAAATTAGATGTGAAGCTGGAGGAGTGGGAAGAGTAATATTTGGATGAAGAAGAAAACAGTTTCTTTTGGAGTGTGTGATGATGAGTCAGAACTTTTAAATGGTGGGATAAAAAAGAAATAGGGACATCTCTGTAATTATCAAGATAAACTTGAGAAGTCAGCACAGAGGAGGAGGGAAAAATCATGCCCACATGCCATAACGTCCGTGTCTTTATACACACAAAACAGTTTCATCTCAAAAGATTTTAAAGTTGAAAATACAATGTAGACCAGAGAGTCTTGGACACAGGCATGCTCTCCACACAGTTGAAAACCAGTGTTTTCCCCATACCTCTTAAAGTCTCCAGTTTTGTGGTTTGCAATGTCTGTTCCTTCATCAGTGACATATAAGAGGCGTTAGCTGAGGGCTGGGCGAATTCTTTCCTCCCAAGTTATCCCGTCATTCAGTTCTTGTTGTTTTTTCCAGTTTACACTAGGTTGTAATTATCAACCGAAACACAGAGCCGGGGCAGGATGTTTGAAGGAGCAGCAATTAAAGTAAGCTGTGCTGTGGAACAAGAATGGTGCTCATTTCATTACATCCTCTTACCTAATGAAAAACTTATGACACAGAATTGCTTTACTCTTCTGAATTTTGATGCAATTACATGACCCCTGACAGGCATGATAAATACTGACCAATGTTCCCACAGAGCCAGAGGTCATGTATCTATACCCTAACTTCTGAGACAGTTTGTATGGAGGGCACTAGTGCAAAAGGGGGAGGTGATGAAAAGACAGGCATGGGAATGGGGTTGAAACTGAGAGAGGATATTATCACAAAGGGTGATATTAGTGGAGTCTCTGACAGTTGTCAGACTTGAGAAGGAGCTTTGGGTTTAGTGCTCTGTGATAAGAGATCTTTTCTTTTGTTATTAATTTTGCATATTCTGAAGCAGAAGTTCCAGTTAGAATACATGGATATACAATTAGGATATACGCTTCTGAAGCAGAAGCAGAAGTTCTAGTTTATATGGTAGGCCTTTCATTGGAGGCCTAGGTCACAAGCACCGCAAGAATGGCATTTATCCATCTTCACTAAGCCTAGCAACTGACCTGGCCACAGTGATCCACGCAACAGTCACTTCTATATTAGACCACTGTAACTTGATCTATGCCCTTGAACTTGCTCCGGAAATTTCAACTAGTCCAAAATGCAGCGGTAGGGGTCCTTAATGGGACCCCTTTGAGAGCACATATACAACCCGTGTTCTATGAGCTGCACTGGCTCTAGACTGAATACCAAATCAGGTTCGAGGTTCAGGTACTTACCTTCAAAGCCCTCAACAGTCTAGGACCATCGTATCTACGGGGCTGCCTCTCCCTAAGTATTCCTCAGAAAGCATTATGCTCATCTGGTAACAACCTACTGATAATCCCTGCCCCCAAAACAGGGGGCTGTCCTCAATCAGGATCAGGGCGGAACTCTCTCTCTAATGAGATATGGGCCCTGTGAGACCTGGTTCAGTTCCTCAAGGCCTGTTAATACCAAGATGTTCCACTGGGCTTATGGTTGAGGACAGTGACGGTTAGAGAGATCAGCTGGCCTCCTTCCATTTACTATTGGACCATGAATTTCTCTGTGCTGGCTGCTGCCAAGCTGCCCACCTGTGATGGATTGCTGGGTGCCATCTGACATAGTAGTTTGTAAGGCTTTTTAACTTGAAAAATTGGATTTTAAAACTGTAATGCTGATTTTATTGTATATTTAATTGTTGGAAGGTGCCCGAGCCCTGCTTGACCAGGGAAGGAGTGGGATATAAGTTGGATAAATAAATAGTATTGCTTTCTGGAGATCTAGTTTGCTTATTGGGCAGGGTACAGGCGTCTGTATGAACCGCTTCTTCTTAATGGGTTAATAGCTAGCTTCCTATTGGGGGACGAGAATATTTCTGTCCTTCAGATACTGTGATTGTTGATTGTTGTGTGTGTGTGTTTACATGGTCATGTTGTGACGGTTGCTTCATTGAGAGATAGGGAATGGCAACCATATTCAACATCTGCCAAAAAAAAAACCACTGGAAAAGGGGAAAATGATGACAACGAGCGATCATAATAAGGATTCAAAGGCATACATGACAGGAGCAGAGAACAACAGGGGACTCTAGCAGCAACTTCTCCTGCTAATGTAATGAAAAAATGGCTACATACAGTTGTATTAATAGCTTTTTATCATGGATTTTTGACTGGCATTTGAAAGGGGGGGGTTGCCATGTGTACATACATGTGTCTGATCCTTGTTTTGATGGCAGTGGCCATGACTCAGTGGTGATCATCTGATTTTCCTGCAGAAGGTCCCAGATTCAGTTTGCAGCATCTTCAGTTAAAAGGTGATAGGTGATGTGAAAGACCTCTGCTTCAGATCCTGACAAGCCACTGCCAGTCAGGGTAGATGATACTGACCGTGGGAGACATGACTGGATTTTAAATTGTTGCTAGTACCCTGCAAGAGTGGATAGATTATAGAGAGTTGTGCAAATGCTTCTTCCTCGTGGAAGTTGGCTGACAACTGAATGTTAGAGGAAGGAGAATATTTGTACTGGTACTGCATTCTTTTATCATGCTACCTGCTCCTAGCCGTAGTCACTGGCCATTCGATCCAAGCAGCTGCTTGAGGTACCACAATGAGTGTAGTGACACACCATTAAAGCTTATCTGGTTGCCTGTCTGTTGCCATGAGAGACAACACCTAATTGCAGCAAAGGTCTGAAACACGACAGTGGGCACATGCATGGCCTACACCCTTTGTGGTTTTCTAGAACTTTGCTGCTGGTCCCCAGGTCCAAGGCTAGCTCTGAAGCACTGGCGGTGCTGCCTGGGTTCCCTGCCAGCAGCAGTGTGAGAGAAGGTGATTATGTTTTACATACTCTGTCCAGGCCAGCCTGTGCAGTAGTGCTAGCATTGCTAGAACTTGACTTTCTCCTGTGGTGGGAAGTGTATCTTTTTGGGATGGGGAGAATTCTTGAGAGTGACCTGCTGCTGGCATCCACCATATTTTCTGGCAGTGTTTGTGGAGAAGGTTCATATGGATCTTTTGAAGTGATCAGCTTTGGGACACCACTTGTTTTCTCTCATGGGAACAATTTACATGGAGTTGGGATCCAGCCAACATTTTCACTGTGTCATCAAATTCTCCTTACTACAACCTGCATCCCACATAGCTTTTTGTCATGAAAGTCCCATGATGTGTAGCATGGCCTTTTTGAATGATCAAGGGGGACCCTTTGTCCCTTTTTCACCAGTTGAAAAGCTAAGTGGATCCACCTAATAGTTTCAGCTGTTCTGGATTATTTGCCGGACACCTGGCTTTCTCATTATCAGTACTCATCAAGCTTTATCTGTCTTGAAACACAGAAATCTATATCATGCTCGGTTTATCTTAGGAGTGGGCCCCCAGTTAATTACCATCTACAGCAGGTATGTTTCAAAATAACTACCCCAAATTAGCAAAATATTGAAAGACTAATTATTTAAGCTTTTCGCTTACTATGTTCTGCAAGCACAAACAGTGCAAAGTAGTCTCCTGTCCACAAAAGCATATGCTAGAAAACAAAAAGCATGTTTATGTTTAAGGTACCACAAAAAGCTCTATTTCTGCTTTAACACTGTTGCCTTTCCATTATCTCAGTGAGAAAAACACTTTTGTGGGAAACAGCAGTTACTGGTTTGAGTCACACTGGGGGATGGGGAAAAGCCAAGTTCATCTTTTGGCGAGTACCAAGCAAAACAGGGAAGATGACGTGATTAGGATCCACATGTCACACACTACAGGACCACTCCTGTAACCTAACAGTCAACAGGGCACAGAGAACAACACATCTTGATTTTTACACAAGCCAATTTGCTCTGATTGTTTTGCTGCTTGGGCAAAATAGGAGAATTTGTTGCTTGTGCAAAATTCTGCATGTGGCTAAATGTGGAAAAGGAATAACTAAGTAGCACAGAACGCTCATAATGCAGAACCACCTGATCTTTCAATAGCATTTTTCAAGTCCTCTTCTTTTACAGAGACCTAGAGTAAAAATATATGTTCCTCACTCATTGAGCTTTAGGTATGTTATGGTGACACTCAGGTCCCATACTCTCACAAGACCAGTTGCTACATAAAAATAATGAGAGACAAAGCCAAAGAAATATATGAATGTGGAATGTGTACATGTTCATGTGATATATGAACAGACTAAGGTAAGTGAAATATTTTGCTGGTCTTCTTCAACAAATACATTCTTCCTTAAGATTAAGGTTTCTCTTCATTGGGTGAGCTGCAGCTTCATTTAATCCTCTGAGTACACATTTTTAAATTACACACCATTACTGTTTACTATACTATTTTTTTCCATCATGTCGCAGCCAACTTATGGTAACCCTGTTGCGTTTTCAAGGCAAGAAACGTTCAAAGGCGTTTTGCCATTGTGATAGACTACATTTAAAATGCTGTTTTCCAAATGCAGCAAAATCAGAGAAGGGAGGTGAACAGTTAACTCTGCTCTTTGATTAGCCAGTACCAGCTGAGGGAAATACAAAATACAAAAAGCTGTGTGCAGAGGGGAGGGCTTAGTTTGTTTTGTGTTCAGTGGCAGTTACTGTTCAGTTACAGGAGTAGATGTCTGGAGAGTCTGATTAAAATGTGTCAGACAGGTTCACCTTTTAAATAAAGGGAGATACTCCTGGTATTAGCTGTGTTAAACATAACCTGAGAAAGAATTCCATCTAAGAATTCAGAGTCTAGTGTCAGCTTCAGCTGAAGTATGTTTTCAACAGAAGCCAAGACTTTGAGATTTTGGCAAAGAGTGACTGGGTAGCAGGCTGAAGCTCCCAATCAGGCTAAAAGGAAAAGGAGTATATTTTCAGAGAAGAAATACAAGTCCAGTCCAGTTATACAGGGAATTAGCACTGAGGCAGTCCCTGATATGTTGTGAAAGGAAACAGTTATACACTACTCAGGGGAAAGAAGAAACATTATGATTGCAGAAAAGGGGAAATAATTTGATACACTAAAAGTGACCTTTCCAGAAAACCTGGAAATTGTATGCAGAAATGTTGTAACTGGAACTTAAAATACTCAGTCAACCATCTCTCACTGATAGGAACCAAGAATTTGTAAAAAAGAAAAGAAAAGAAAAAAAGCTGTTAGAAAACCATCTTGTCTGTCAACTGCAGGGGTTGTTTGGGGCTGGAGCGCACTGGAGCACTGCTCTGGCAGCCCAGGTGGCAGCAAGCCCAGCCCCTAGCTCCCCGCTCCATGCTCCTGCCTTTCCCCCTGAGCCTCTCCACTTTTGTGTAGAGATAGTTTTTTTTTAATCCCTGGCTTCTCTGCGCAAGCTCCTTCAGGTGCCCCACAGCCTAGAGAAGCTGGGGCAGGGAAGCCAAGCATGACTGCCTCCATGCCCTCCATTTCCAAACAGCCCAGTGGATTGGCTGGAGACAGGGAGCGCATGAAGGGAGACACGCTTGCCTTCCCCCTGAGCCTCCGCAAAGCGGAGAGACTGGGGGGGGATTATATTCCTGGCTTCCCTGCTGGAGCTTCTCCAGGTGCCCTGCAGCCGCACCTGGAGGAGACCGAGCAGGCAAGGCAGGCATGAATCCCCACCTCCTCTTCCTTCTCCAGTGAGCCTGCTGCAGCGGGGGGGGTTAAATCCCTGGCTTCCCTGCCTGAGCTCCTCCAGGTGCCTGCAGCTGCGGGGAACCTGGAGGAGACCGAGCAGCCAAGCCAGGCATGTCTCCCCACCTCCTCTTCAATCCATGATCCAAGCCCCTGTCAGGCTTGTCTCTCCCTGGGAGCCCAGGGCAAGGCTAAAAGGGGCTTGAATCTAAGAGATCCAAGCCCCTTTCAGCCTTCTCTCTCCCCCCCCAAGTCTGCAGGAGCTGATGGTAAAGCTGAAAGGGGCTTGAATCTAAGTGATCCAAACCTCTTTTAGCCTTCTCTCCCCGCCCCCCAAGCCCACAGGAGCCCAGGGCAAGGCTGAAAGGGGCTTGAATCTAAGAGATCCAAGCCCCTTTCAGCCTTGTCTCCCCCCCAAGCCCGTGGGAGCCAATGGCAAAGCTATGTGGAATGGAACAGTCTGCTCTTCCATTAATATCTGATTTAGTTTGGTCCTCTTGGAGCTCTTGTTTCACTTTCGTTTTTATATGCTGAATGGACCTGAGAACGGGTGGCTGAGAGAGTACTCTAGCCTGGGAATTCACAGCCGAAGGGCGTCAAATGTAAGCCTTCAAGCTCCTTTTTAACTGCTGGTGGGGGAATTTAGAACTTGGGGAAAGTAAACATACACAGAGGCTTTCATTTTCTTTCCCTTTCTTTCCATTTTTTCTTCCCCTTTCTTTTCCTTTCCTCAATTTCTTTCTTTCTGTAATGTATCCACAGTAGAACATGGGCTCTGGACAGCCATGTGCTTGGACTGGTTCTAACCGGTCCACCATGTGGCCAGGCGAAGGGCCTGAGCTTCGCCCCGAAGGACAATGGACTAGTGGATCCTGACTCCCCTCCAATGGAGGAGCAGGAGTTAATCCAATCAATGTAAATAGCGAATCACCGGGTGTGTGTGTGTTTGGGGTGTGGGTCACTTGGGAATAAAAGCCGGCCTGCGAGCCGGCTCAGTTGTCTTGTTCTTCATCTAATAAAGTATGTGAGAGCTGAAATCACTAGTAAGTCTCAGTACTTTTCACTGGCGACGAAGGTGGGATGTCAACTCCCTCCATGAACAACGACCACGAGACGAGCACCGCTGACCGCCCCAACGCCGAAAGCACCGAACGCCGCCGCCGAGCTTCGTGTCCGCCTCTTCGGTTCCTGGGCACCGCACCGCTCCCTAGCACCGCTGACCCCGAGAGCAGCCTCGCTTTCAACGCCGCCAACTCTACGCCTGAACCGCGACCTCCACGGGTGAGCACCATGGCCGCTAGCAACGAGAGCTTCCCCGCCTTCGACATCTCTCGTCCTGCACACTGGGAGACCTGGATCGAGACGCTGGAGCGTCACTTCGAGATCCATGGCATCACGGATGCGGGTACGAAGAAGGCCTATCTCCTGCGCTACTGCGGCATCGAGGCACACCTCCTCCTGAAGGACCTGGTAAACCCCCTCCTGCCGAAAGACGCGGCCGCCACCTACAACATGCTGGTCAAGGCGTTTACTGAACACTTGGCACCAAAGCCCACCAAGTTCGCGGAACGAATGGAGTTCTTCGCGAGAATGCAGGGCCCCGACGAAACATCTTCGGAATTCCTGGCCGGACTACGCCGCACAGCCACAAGGTGTGCCTTCCCCAACCTCGCAGATACCCTCCTAAACCAGTTCTTGGTGGGGCTGAAGGAGGCGAAGCTGCGCCGCAGGCTCGTCAGCCGGGACGACCTCACTCTGGAGGCCGCCATCCAAGAAGCGGCCGCCTACGAGAAGTCCCACGCAGATCGCCGGCCTAAGATGGTCCATCGCCTCCAGGACTCCGGCCCCTCGGATGACTCGAACAATGAGGAGGTCCTACAGGTGAACCGCCGATCACAGCCACGCACCCAACGCAACAGGGGATCCCCCGCACCACCAAACCAGCCCAACGCATCTGCCTGTGCCAGCTGTGGCGACGCTCACGAGCGCCGGACCTGCCGTTTCCGGGACGCCGTCTGCAGGACCTGCAACAAGGCCGGACACCTCGCCCGAGTCTGCCGCTCCAAGGGCAAGCGCCTGGGATCCACTGCCCAGCTGGACGCCGCAAGCCTGCACACCGTGACGACACAGCGCCAGCAGACGGTATGTAACTTGCCCCCTGAAAGCCCGGACAAGGTGCATGTGACTGTCCAAATAGAGGGGTCCCCCTGCCAAATGGAAATAGACTCAGGGTCCTCGTTCTCTATAATTTCCGCGGAGACCCTTAAAACGCTATGCCCCAAGGGGGACCCCGACTGCACAAGCCACGGGGGTTGAAACTGACGGACTTTAACAAAAACCCAGTGGCAGTCCGTGGCTGGGGCAAGTTTCAAGTCCGATTTAAAGGGTTCTCGGGCTTGCTGGACCTGTTGGTTGTGGAGGGGCGCCTCTCAAGCCTCCTGGGACTGTCGTGGTTTGGGCCTTTGGGACTCCAAATAGCAGGAGTAAACCACCTCGGGACCGCTGACTGGGAGGCAGTTTGCCGGGAGTTCCCCAAAGTATTCGATGGGACCCTGGGGAGGTACAATGGGACCCCGATTTCGCTAGATCTGGACCCTAACGTACGACCCATCCGCATAAAGGCACGGCCCCCTCCCCTAGCCATGCGGGAAAAAATAGAGGCCGAGCTCGACCGCCTGGTCGCCCAAGGCGTGCTGGAACCGGTCGCGTCAGCGCGCTGGGAAACCCCCATTGTAACGCCAATTAAACCGAATGGGGCTATACGCATTTGTGCAGATTACAAATGCACCATAAATAAGGCTCTGCAGGACCACGCCTATCCGGTCCCGGTAGTGAGCCATGTCCTGGCCTCCCTGACGGGGGCCAAAGTTTTCGGCAAATTGGACCTGGCGCAGGCTTACCAGCAGCTGCCAGTGGACACGGCCGCTGCGGAAGCGCAAACCATCACCACCCACAAGGGGGCTTTCCGGGTCAATAGACTGCAGTTTGGGGTTTCAGTGGCGCCAGGGATTTTTCAATCCTTCATGGATTCCCTCCTGAAAGGAATTCCAGGGGTCCAGCCCTTTTTAGATGATGTCATCATCGCGGCACCGGACTCCACCGCCTTCACCGAACGGCTGCGTCAGGTCCTGCAGAGGTTCAACAAGGCTGGCCTCAAGGTGAAGAAGGAGAAATGCCTCCTGGGTGTGCCCCGCATCGAATTCCTGGGGTTCGCAGTCGATGCACAAGGCATCCACCCCACAGACGAGAAAATTAAAGCGATCACACAAGCCCCGGTCCCCACGTCCAAGCCGGAACTCCAGGCCTTCCTAGGCCTCTTGAATTTTTACCACGCGTTTCTGCCCCAAAAGGCAACGGTGGCTGAACCCCTCCACCGGCTGCTGGACAAGGAGGCGCCGTGGGCCTGGAAGCCGGAGCATGCGGCAGCTTTCCAGGCGGTAAAAGACTTGTTGGTCTCCAACGGGGTGCTGCACCACTTCTGCGAGGCTTTACCTGTGGTTCTGGCGTGTGATGCGTCGCCCTACGGGGTGGGGGCGGTGTTGGGGCATCGGTTGCCGGATGGCCGGGAGGTTCCGGTCGCCTACTATTCTCGGACCCTGTCTTCTGCGGAGCGTAATTACGCGCAGATAGACAAGGAGGCACTAGCGATAGTGGCAGGGGTTAAAAAATTCCACCATTATCTCTATGGCCGCCCGTTCGAGATCCTTACAGACCACAAGCCTCTCCTGGGCCTCCTTGCGCCCGATCGACAGACGCCGCAGATGGTCTCTCCCAGGGTTCTCCGCTGGTCCATATTCCTGGCGGGGTACTCTTACACCCTCACCCACCGCCCGGGAAAGGCCATGGGTCACGCGGACGCGCTCAGCCGCCTCCCACTGCCCGCAACGGACCCAGACCCGGCCCCCGCCCACGTCATCGCACTCCTAGAATCGCTGCCCGATCGCCCAGTACATGTCAAGGAGGTGGCCCGCCTCACGGGCCGCGACAGGGTTCTCTGTCGGGTTTTGAACTGGGTGGGGAGGGGATGGCCGACAGCTAGACAAGACCCGGAGTTTGCGCCTTTTGTCACAAGGCGCGATGAGCTGTCGACCTATAAGGGGTGCCTAATGTGGGGAGGCAGGGTGGTCATTCCGAAACCACTACAGGAACGGGTACTGAGGGACCTTCATGAACACCACCCTGGGGTAGTCAGGATGAAGGCTCTGGCGCGGGGGTATGTCTGGTGGCCAGGGTTAGACCGGGATATTGAGGGCATTGTAAAAAGGTGTCAACCCTGCCAGGCCTCCCGACCCGCACCCCCGACGGCCCCAGACAGGGCCTGGGAATCCTCTCACCGCCCCTGGTCGCGCCTGCACCTCGACTTTGCGGGCCCGTTCCAGAGGCAGCTGTTTTTTATACTTGTAGACGCCTACAGTAAGTGGCTAGAAGTAGAGCCGGTACCATCCACCTCCTCCCGGGCGGCCATCCGAGCGATGTGGCGGATTTTCAGCTCGCACGGACTCCCCGACACCCTGGTCACCGACAACGGGACGGCCTTCACGTCTGGGGAGTTCCAGGAGTTCACCCGCCAGCACGGGATTCGCCACATCAGGTCGGCCCCGTTCCACCCCGCCACCAATGGCCAAGCCGAACGCATGGTGCGGACGGCCAAAGAGGCGCTCCGTCGGACCGAAGGAACGGACTGGGACTTCAGGCTGGCGCACTTCCTGTTCGGCCAGAGAACGACGCCCCATGCGACAACCGGCCGGAGCCCGGCGGAACTATTGATGGGCCAACGCCTCACCACCAGGCTGGACCGGTTACATCCCGATCGAGCGCCCGAGCGGGAGCCCTGCACGGAAACGCCAGCGGCGGCGCGAGGGTTCTTCCCAGAGGACCCGGTGTACGCACGGAACTACGCGAGAGGGCCCCCGTGGATTCCCGCCCGAGTAGTCCGGGTCCGTGGCCCCCGGTCCTACGAAGTCTCGGTGGAAGACGGCCAGATCCTGCATCACCACATCGATCAGCTACGTCGCCGGGTGCTACCCCTGGAGCCGGATGAGGGGGAGGAGTGGGACGAGCCAGCTCAACCAGACGCGGGGGCGGACGCACCTGAGGAAATCCCTGTGGACTTCAACTCCGGACTGACAGCCACCGCAAATGACACGCCGGCCGAGATGGTGAG
Organism: Gekko gecko; assembly: GCA_029375565.1. Classification (NCBI taxonomy): domain Eukaryota; kingdom Metazoa; phylum Chordata; class Lepidosauria; order Squamata; family Gekkonidae; genus Gekko; species Gekko gecko. The sequence goes on from JAPDNY010000009.1 coordinate 47,229,964, forward strand.
CCCAGCGCCGCCAACACCAGAGCGGCCACCAGTCCCCACAGCCGCCCGGGAGGCTGTCAGTTCCCCCATGCCAGAGCCCCGTCGCTCCACGCGAGAGCGGCGGCCCCCCAGCTATTTGAAAGACTATATGTGCGGGTGTTTATCGGACCAAGGGGGAGGGGTGTAATGTATCCACAGGAGAACATGGGCTCTGGACAGCCATGTGCTTGGACTGGTTCTAACCGGTCCACCATGTGGCCAGGCGAAGGGCCTGAGCTTCGCCCCGAAGGACAATGGACTAGTGGATCCTGACTCCCCTCCAATGGAGGAGCAGGAGTTAATCCAATCAATGTAAATAGCGAATCACCGGGTGTGTGTGTGTTTGGGGTGTGGGTCACTTGGGAATAAAAGCCGGCCTGCGAGCCGGCTCAGTTGTCTTGTTCTTCATCTAATAAAGTATGTGAGAGCTGAAATCACTAGTAAGTCTCAGTACTTTTCACTTTCCCTTTCCCCCATTTCTTTCTTTCCCTTTCCCACATTTCTTTCCCTTTCCTTCCTGCCTTTCCCTTCTTTCTGTCCCTTTCTTTACATTTTTTTCTTTTCCCTCCCTCCCTCCTCTCTCTCTTTCAGCTAATGAGTTAGGCTATACCAGCTGAAATAACGGTTAACAGTCAATAAATAAAATGTGCCAAACAAAGCTTGAGTCCAATGGCACCTTTAGGACCAACAGAGTTTAATTCTGGGTCTAAGCTTTCATGTGAATAAACTTTGTTGATCTTAAAGGTGCCACACTGAACTCAAACTTTGTTCTGTTGTACTGTAACAGGTATTCTTAAGTACCACTGCTAATGAAACATTGAGCTGCTATCCTACCTTAAGCATGTGGGGACAGGAGGTGTTGGGTGTACCCTAATAATTTGTTCAAGTAACTTTGTGACTTTGTAACTTTTGTGTACAAGTGCAACCCTATTGTCTGTGTAGAAGAGCCCTCTTGAATAATTCTGGTTTGCATAGATTCAGGTGGGTTTGTGTCCAGTGTCCAGTGGGACCTTTAAGACCAACAAAGTTTAATTCTGGATATAAGTTTTCGTGTTCATGCACTCATTTTCAGATACATTGAAACAGAGTCATCAACCATTACATGTAGGTAGCAAGTAAGGAGGATGTTGCACATATCTGTAGACCTCTGCAAATGCGGGAACTGTAGCCTCTGTTCATAACTGGGTCACTGGTCACTTCTTCAGCTATGAAGTATCTGTAGAAGAGAGCAGTGGCTCACAAAAGCTGATCCCCTGCTACAAATTTTCTTTGTGCTTTTATAGCAGTTTTTCTCCAGCTAGGCTTGCCAGCTCTGAGTTGGGAAATACCTGGAGATTTTTGGAGTGGAGCCTAAGTGGTGGATGTTGCCTTCTGACACACTTCTGGTGATGTCAGGGGGTGTGGCATGTGCAAATAAGTTATGCTAATGAGCTCCTGCGCCTCTTTTTCTACGAAATGACCCCTGGTCAACTGAAACATATACTGTTTCACCAACTACGTTTACCTGCACCTTTCCAGTTCCTGACTACCCCATACCATCCCTGCCTATTAAATAAAATCTTCATTATTGTTCACTGTTACACAGTCTCCCGTGCCATTTAATTTTTTTAAAAAAATTAAAATATCAAGCAAAAACAATACAATAAATAAGACCAGTGTGATTATACAAATCCCATTCCAGAACTATAATTACAACAAAACTTACCTAAGAAACTACACAACTACTCTTATATTTTCTAAAAGCCTTCTTTAAAAATAAAGTGGCTCATGACAGAAAAGATTGGATGACATCATTTCCTTTTCTTGAAGAAACCGTATGTTTGGAAACCAGACCGCTTTAAAGTTTTTATAATAAGCATCTAAGTTCTGCAGTCCTGAGGATTGGTCTAATTTTCCAAAAACAAAATGAGTCCATATACCATTGTACCAAAGAGGGGCCTGTTGCCTTTCTCCATTTCCTTGCTGTTTCTATTTTAGCAATCAAGAATATTTATTCATTTATTAAATTTGTATCCCACTCTCCCCGCCATGGCAGGCTCAGGACGGTTTCCAGAATATATATAAATGTATATATTAAAACACCAGAATATGTTAAAACAAAGAACAGAGTTGCTATCATGGTTTGTTTAGATTTATCTAAGTGACTCGGCCTATTTCCAGAAGAATTACTTCAGATTGTCGAGAGATTGTTGTACCTGAGACGTCTTCTATTTGTGGAAGTACCTGATTCAGTGCCATCTCAAGGGATCTAAAAAGAGGGCTCATTTTCCCCTGACAAGTTCCTGGGCTGGGCAAAAGCAGAATCAGATTCTGTCAGAGGGTGGGACATCCAGATTTATTATCACGCTACTGGGGGCCAGCTCAGTATCAGAAGGGAACTAAAAATTTTGGTGGGAAAAATTTGCCTCAGAGTGGAGAGAATAACAGAAGGTCCGTCATAGCCATTGCCTGCCTCTGCATAACAAACCGAGTGTTCCTTGGTGGTCTCCCATCCTAATACTGTCCAGGGCTGACCCAACTTAGCTTCCAAGATCTGAAGACATCAGGCTAGCTTTATATGCAAAACGTTGTCCTTCAGTGTAGCTCAAGGGGGTCTGTTGAAATTAATAGTGCTAAACCACCCAAAGTTTCCTCCTTGACAAATATTTCACAAAAAGAGACATCAGCCTGCATCTAACCATGCAGTATCAACATCCCCAGCCTTGACTTGGATAGCCCAAGCTAGCCCTATCTCATCAGATCTCGGAAGGTAAGCTTGGGTCAGCCCTGGTCAGTATTTGGATGGGAGACCTCTAAGGAATACCAGGATTGTGAGGTGTAGGCAGGCAATGGCAAACCACCTCTGAACCCCTCACCTTGAAAACCCCACAGAGTTGCCGTAAATCAGCTGTGACTTGATGGCACTTTCCACTATGAATGGCTCCTCAGAAACACAATACTGGGTGCCTGTGGGGGGGATGTAAAATCAGCAGAAATCACTGCTCCCCTCTTAAGAACATTTTAGTGCCCATGCTTTATAATCTACTTTCTTTATTAACCAAATCTGCTGCATTAGGATACATAAATCCTAAAAGAGAAGGTTACAACAGCTCATTTGTACGTGTTGTTGCTCTCTGTATGGCCACCATGGAAATTTTCAGTGAGAATGTACCTATTGTCTTACATGTCACATACACAGATTAAACACAGTCTACATTTTCCAGTCTAAGGCTGCGTTCAGACGGCCAGTCAATCGCGCCATGAGCCCTCCTAAAATTTTATCCCGATTTTTTTAATCCAGCCTAGCACGACCAGACGCCCCCCATGAAATAGCCTCACCGCGCGTTGTTCCCACCGTGATTTGTCTACACGGCATCCACCGAGGATTTTTTTAAAAAAAGTTTTGTACATTCGCATAGGCAAGGCTGCGCCTCCTTGGAGAACTGAGGCGATCGCGGAGGGTTTTCAGCAAAGTCCCGGTCCTCCCCCTTGCCATCATGATCAATGGAGGGACTATTTTGCAAGTTAGAACAGTCCTTCCCCCCCTCCATCTCCCTTCGCGGTAACGTCTTGTCCCTAAAAGAAATAAGCATGAATATTACATTCCTCGTAGCGCTTATCGCTGAATGCGTTTCCTCGTTAAAGCGCACATGGGGTTTCAATTTTTAAAAAATCGCGCCCCGTCGGCTCGGTCTGACGTCAGACCAAGCCGACGGGAGCATCGCGTGCTAATGGAGTGACCAGACGGAAGAAAGTCTGCAGTTGTTGCACGGGTAAGCGAAACCCCTACATTGAAACTGCTACTTTTTAAATCAGGATTGGAGGCGCAGCAGAACGGGATGCTTATGGGACCGGAATATTTTGCAGATGTTTCTGTCTGGTCGTGCATTTTGATCCGCAAGGAGTCGTTCCTATGGCAGATCAAAAGATCCGTCTGAACACACCCTAAGACCATTTGCTTTAATTTGCATTTCAGATCTCTTGATCAAATAGTAGTTTTCCTCAATTTTGCCTTAAATGCTCTAGATACTATGAGCAAACACTTCTCATTTTCCCTTTCCAATGATTTCTAGGACACTGATAACAATATGTTTAGAACACCAAGAATAAAGTAATACCTGTATCATGATGGGAAGTGCAGAGTGCCTAATGTGCCGAAGAAATACATAAAAGCTGATATAATATGGTAATTCTTTTATGTGACCGAGTATCCTGTTGTATGGCATCCTCCTTCCCAGAAGGGCAATGTCAGTAGTTGGTAATACCTTCTCCTTCACAAAGCAACTTCAGCTTTGAATAATTAATTGAAGAGCTGATGGTAGTATTAATTTAAACACAGAAAAAGAGCCTCATGAAGAAGGGTGTTCCTTCACAGAAGAGAAATGGGTGTATTAAACCAAATATGTATATACCATACCTGCAAGTTCACCAAGAATTCCATTCAGTCTTATGATGACCCACATTCAAAAGCAGAGTAAAACGGATTTCACAAAGAATTGTTTGTGGGTGTACACTGTCACAAAAATGTATGATATTGTCATTCACGTCTGGGAATTTTCAAGACATGCAGGGGGGATCCTTTTTTCCTGGAAAAAAACCTAAAGCTTGGAGAAACTGAATATATGCAATACTTTTTAAAATATCTAAACTTACTTTAAGAACAAAGAATTGCACAACATATCAGTTAATTATGACATAAATAAATAAAATACTTTGGTCCATTTATGAAATTTAGATGTATGATACTTTGTTTTTGATTGAAACAATAATTGCACATCTTTGCTTTTTGATTCAAATATTGTTATCTTTAAAATTATCTTGTAAACAGCATACTGATTGACTGGATAATTCTACCAAACTCGTAATCCACTTTGAGTCCCAGTGAGAAAGGCAGACTATAAACAAATCCAGCATTAAAGATGGAGCAAGAAACTGTTGCATCCTGAGATACTTAAACATATCTTCATTTTTTTGGCAGATGGAAAGGGGGTGGGGGATTTAAAAATCAAGAAAGGAAATTTTTATATGGACTTAGAAATGGCCTGCCATCTATATATTTAGCATTATCCGCCAGTTACAAGCAGCCACAGTGAGGGTAGAAGTAATATCAGTGTGACCCAAACAGGGGAAGAATGAACATGCTTTACTGGGGCACAACTTCTACCCTGTTGTCATGACTTGCTCCATATATGTAACTTCAAAACCACAGTGTATGCGATTATAAGTATGGGATGCCCCCACAGTAATTATGCTTGTGCTCTTCATATCAGAGTTAAATCCTTTTTCAAATGGCTTCCAGCTCTTTGAAAAAAATCAGGCTCTGCCTTCAGCCTATGAAAGGCTATCAGTAAATCCCCATATTGAATTCACTATATAATAACTACGGTTGCCAACCTCCAGGTGGGGCCTGGAGAACTCCTGCTATTACAATTGATCTCCAGATGCCAGATTTTAGTTCCCTGGAGAAAATGGCTGCCTTGGAGAGTGAACACTATGGTACCGTACCCTGCTGAGATCCCTCCCCTCCCCAGGCTCCACCCCCAAATATCTAGGTATTTCTCCACCAGAACTGGCAACCCTAATAATAACACTGATATCAGCTGTATCATTCCTCACACGTGGCTTCATAGTAATTTTAAATAAAATTAAAACATGAAGCTAATACATCATTTAAACAACAAACAATATAACATTGAAAATATTACCATCTCTGGTTTCTTTCTTAAACAGAATAATTCAGAAAGACCAATAGCTTTTAGATTTGATCTCCGTGGCATTCAGATAACTGAAGGTTCTCATAGGTGGAAACAAGCTCCTTTACTTTTTCATGCATTTTCATGTTTCTTGATTTGGAGCATATTTCCAAATACAGACCCATTTCTCCTACATCGTGCAGAAATGGAGTAGGCCAGAGGCTCTGACTAAATTACGTGACTTCAGATTACACGAATTAGGCAATACATAATAGTGCAAATAGTCTTACTCAGTTATTAGAAAGTATTTAGAGGTATAAAAGGAAGCGGTAACTATTTCCTCAAAAGTCATGTGATTAAATCTGTCTTTAATCTCTGCTTTTCAGTATGCTTTGGCAGGGGCTAAGCAACCAGAATGCAAAATTCGTTCTTGATTATGCCATATGCTATTACTTCCTTGCTCCCTGCTTGTGTTATCCAGATGCTGTTTTTCCCTGCAGTATCTAGATCAGTGACTTGCTGAGGTGCAGAGGTATGTAACTGTGTATATTGAGTTATTCTGAAAGAATATTTAAGATGCAGGCCTTCATACAATGTATAAATCACAAGATGAAATTAATACATTCATTGGAATATTTACTGTTGATATGCAAGTGACTCTTACAATGTTTCCAAAGCTCTTTTTTAATAACCTCATTTGCATTAGAAAATTTACTGTTACATTTCTTGCATAGATAGCTGTGAACAGATAGGCAAAATATTGGGAATTACTGCTTTTTGGATTGCATAGCATAGCTTAATAAATGTGTTGTGTGCAAACAGTTAACCTTCACTGAACAATCAAAGTATGTTCCATTTGAACATTAGATTGGATTTAATTCACAGAGGAACCTGAGATACAGCAGTCTAGCATGTATTTGCTGCATAGCCTCCACCAAGGCAAAGTCTGCATTGTCCGTTTTTAAAGGAAAAATTGCTTGAGACACTTTCTTACAGGGTGAGGGGAGGAAAACCATATATGACAACAGCTACAGAGAAACTATTGATCATCACCACTCATTTGTCATGATATTTGGCCTCTCTCCTTGTCAAAGCCCTTATGCCCATAATCAGGTAAGAATGACCATTCCTTTAGCAAGACTACTGCAAATCTATAGCTACAGCCAGTTTAAATTGGAAATTAAAATCTTTAGCACTTTAGAGATGGCTCAAGCTTTTCAAAAGGGATACCAGCTTTCAGATGGGACCTGGGATCCACTGGAATTACAGCTCATCTCCAGAAAGAGCAGTTCCCCTGGAGAAAATGGCTGGAGGGTGGACTCTGTGGTATTGTATCCCACTGAGGTCCCTGTCCTCCCCAGGATCCATCCACAAATCTCCAGGAGTTTCCCAACCTGGATGTGGCAACCCTACTTTGCAATGATGAGCAAAAGTAAATTCATTTGATCACTTTCTAATTCAGTAACAGCTCAGTTTATAATTGATCTCCTTTTTTCTTAATTTATACCCCAATTTTGCTATTCGTTCATATTTATTTCAAAGCTTAAAAAAAGGTGTGCATAGGATCTTGGTTTCACCCACGGTTATGTGCTCAAACACTTCTCCTGACTGACTCCCATAAATGCCATTGAGGAAACCTGTTTTTCTCAATATTTCCACAGGGGCCCTTTTGAAGAGTTTAAGAAAATTCTAGGACCTAACAGACACAGTATTTAGGATAAAAGAGAGAGAACAATCAGCAAAATCACCTTTTATGCTTTTTATGACTTCTATTTGGGGAGCTTTTAATAACTTTTTGACTTAAGGAGACTTGCTAAAGTTTGAGGATAGTCACCAATTTGGTGTAGTGGTTAAGTTTATGGACTCTAATTTGGGAGAACCGGGTTTGATTCCCCAATCCTCCACTTGCAGCTGCTAGATGACCTTGGGCAAACCATAGTTCTTTCAGAGCTGTTCTTGAAAGAGCAATTCTTGAAAGAGCTCTCTCAGCCCCACCTACCTCATAGGGTGGTCTGTTGTGGAGAGGGGAAAGGGAAAGGAGTTTGTAAGCCACCCGGAGACTCCGAGTGAAGGGTGGGGTATAAACCCAATCTCCTCTTCCTCCTCCTGCTGTATAAATGGGTCTAGTTCACACATGACTGTTGTATTTAAGATTCCCCATCTGTGTTTATATTCCAAAAAATATTTTTTTTTCTTGTGAGCTTACTAAAATTTACCTCATATGTTTTAATGAAAACATTACTGTGTTTAATAAAAAAACCCGTTGCTGTCGAAGCATTGTATTAACATTGGATCAAAGAAATTTTCCAGTAAGTCTGAAATATATGAAGAACAGTCATTCCACAGTTCATTTTACTGAGATCCATTGGAAATGTGAGAATGACTTTTGGGAGGAAGCCATACAGATAAGATATAACTGAGTATCAATTTGCCAACTTCTATCTGGAAGTATGGAAATAACTAGGCATCCTCACTTTGACATTACCATATTTTGTTATTAAAGATGGGTAGCATTGTACCTATAAAAAATGGGGTTGAAAAGGAACCATCCACTGCCTCTGATGGGCTCATGATTTATTTATGGTCAAGTCAGCACACAAAAATGATTTTCAAAGCTGAAAGGGATCTTTGAAGAAATATTACGTTAGCTTGAAGAGAGAAAAAATGAGCAAGGCTATTGAAAGCAATCTATAAAGGTACAGTGGATAATAAATATGTCTGGAGGTGTTAGTTCAGCTACAGCATTGGTAGAGTAGTGTACCACTACTTCCAAAAATTCTCATTGCTATTTTCTGTATACAATTTGTATAATACAGTGGACCACATTATGAGTGAAATAAATTCAGTGCAACATATTACAACTAAAACCCAAAGCCCTGCTCTAGTGGCTTTGGCATGTGGAAGGGCTCAGTTGAATATTCCAAAGTCCTTCTAAGTAGGGCGTTAGTCATATTTTTCAAGGTCAGGGACAGAGATGCACATCAGATGGTAACATACTTGCTGAGTTGCCTGCAGCAATGAACTTTTGGTTACTGCCTCATTTGTTACATTTCATATGCAAACAGGTGAATTCAACAACTGCAAGAAGCTACAAGCATCTCACACATACTAATAGGGTAGGAAACTGCTCTAAGTACTTAATTCAAAGAACAGTATTTTAAAAGACAGATAAATAAGCAAGCAAGCAAGAAGCAAAAAAGTAAGTAAATAAAAATAGGGAGTCTAGGTACAGGTGACCAGACAAGCATGTCCCTGTCACTTCAGTTCTAAGCAGTTCTAAGTTCAATTAAGTCAGTTTAAGTCTTCCTGTGAAACAATCAGTGAAACAGAATCCTACTGTTTGCATGGGGGAGGAGGGAGGTGGAATAAAGCCAGAGAGGTGAATTCCTCACTGAGGTCTGTCATCTTGGGACATGGGCCAGCTGAATAACTTTCAAATTTCTCATGAGGAGTCTGCAGGGCCCATTTTAGCACAAGCTTATGTTGCAACAAAATTTTGCTTGCTTTTAAGGTGCTACAGAACTCCTACATATTGTTGTTGGAACAGAATAACATGGCTGCTGATGAGCATTATTAGCTTTACCAGTACCTGAGCATAAGGTATGCCCAAAACCTGTAGTGCTGTGAAACTGATATTTCATTAAGACATTGTACTGGATGTGGCCTAAGCAAACTACAGTCAGGGCCTAAGACAAGAAAAAAAGTTCCTTAACTTGCTATCTTGTATGAGTACCCCTTTGTCCTCCACCTGTGCTCTAGTTGTATATTTATGAATAAAGCCAGCATTACACAAAGGTCGTTTCCACACTAAACCTTAAATCCTGGTTCAATCCTGTCCCCGAACTTACATTCTACACTACACTCGAGTTCACCCCTGTAATTATCTCAGGGTATTTTTTGTTTCTACATTACATTGAGGTCACCCCGGTTTTGCCCCACACTTGTCCCAGGATAAACGGATGCTGTTATAACCAGGGATCAATGCAAGGTATTGTGTCACGAGTTGAACTCTGATAAAACCAGGGATGAGACCCAAGTGTGGAAAGGACCAAATTGTCACAAGCAGACTCTTCTCCAAAGGGAACCAGCATCCTGACCCAGTGCTTCTTCCCACGGGATGATAGATGATCAACAAGAGCCCCTTCTCTTAACAATTTAGGTAAGTTCAGTGAGTGACTAAAATTGATTAAGTTTTTATTTAATTCTTATGTTGTTATTTTATAAATATTTCAATTGTATCAGCTATTAATATATACTATTGTTAAGAAAGTTGTAATATACATTATGTAAGCTGTATATTTGTTGTTGGAAGTAATTATATTTGTTGTTTGTGTTTAAGGTTTAAAATTAATTAAAAAATTAAATTAAAAAAAAGCCTGCCATAACCATTGAAAAATGAAATCACTGAACATCTCAAAACTGTGTTGCTAGATGAAGAGATGTATATGCCGTCGCAGCTGTGTCCTCTTTATACACTGAAGCTGGTCCATTCAGAGAAGCCTGCTTCTCCCTGCAGATGACCCACTGCCAGAGGCATACAAACCACTACCGCTTGTATTTATCACACTAAGAAACACCAAAATAATAGACTTTGGATTTCTGATAAGGTGCAAGTTGATTTATTTCATTCTACCTTCAAGCTAATAACCTTTAAAATATTCTTAATAAGATGTTCAAGTTTGTCCTGTAAGACCAGAACATGTTGTGTCACTTGGCTACTTTTCCCCCCTTCTTCATTTCAGCCTCGAGGGCTGTAGAAAACTGGATATTTTGCTGTACTACTGATAATTTGTTGCCTCACTGTAATTGAGTTTTGGGAAAAAAATATTTCTCAAATAAACAAAGAAATAAAGTACCAAGTGTTCTTGTTGCAAGAACCATTTAACAGCAGTCTCAGCTTATGTGTAGATCTTTTGTTTCTGATTCTGGGAATGGCATATGGGCAATTCCTCTTTCCCTTAGAGGTCAGATTCCATTATATGTGACTGCTACATTACAAATTAACAAACAATGCTACTTGTGAGCATTCATTACCCTTCATAGTTAGTCATGCAAAGGATTTGCAGTAATGCTATTTCAGCTTGCTGGGATGATTGTTGTTTTAGAACAAATAGTATCATGAGAGTGCAAAGAAGCATAGCAATATAATGTATGCAACAAAACATCCCATCATACATCAAAAATGTGTACAGAGAATACCATAAGTGTTCTGTGTGTATGTTACACTACCCAAATTCTGAAGACTTTGTTCTTGTATTGTTTGGAAGCTCAGGGTTCATAGACATGCATAAAATTACATGAAAAGGGATGGGCAAGAACCATTTCACGAATGAAAGTTTGTGGCAAATTTTGGCAAATTCGTAAAGTGAAGTTCATAGCAGGTCAACCGGCATGAACTTTCCACGAACTTTCCAGATGTTTGTGGAGATTCGTGCTGGTTCATGAACAAATACTTCTCCAGACAGATTGTCTCCACTCAATCCAAATGTTTACACAACTTCAAAGCAACAGGGGGGTGGAACTTGGAGAGCATATAGAGAAGCATGTGGGGGAAGTCCCCTGTGACTTTGATGTCTCTAGTTTGCACAGGATCTGTTCTGTACACTCCTGAACCTGTGTCTGTCAATGACTGGCAGTCATTTTGACAGGTACAGATTCAAGAGGTTCGGGAAGGGAGTGTATAGAATGGATCCTGTGCAGGCTAAAGATACCAAACTCACAGAGGGCCTCCCCAAATTCTTCTCTACATGCCCTCCAAGTTTGGTGTCTCTGGCATGCGCAGGATCCATTCTATATACTCCTGGACTTCCTGAACCTGCACTTGTCAAAATGACCGCCAGCATTTTGACAGGCACAGCTTCAGGCTGTTCAGGAGTATACAGAACAGATCCTGTACAAGTTAGAGAAAGCAAATTACATGGAACCTCTGGCTGACTCTCCTCTACCTGCCCTCCGTGTTTGGTGAGGATTGGATCTATGGGGTCCAAGTTGCACCTCCATGCCCCCAGGAAAATGCTTTCTGAGGAAATGACAGGTGGTCATTTCCTCAGAAAGCACTTTCCTGGGGGCACCCCATAAATACAATCCTCACCAAATTTGGTGGGCAGGTAGAGGAAAGTCAGTTGGAGAACCCATGTGAGTTTGGTATCTCTAGCATGCTGGGGGGGGGTTCTATCAAACCAGGAACATCAGAAACTGAACCTTTGGCTGCTAGAAGTTCATGGTGGCTAGTGATTTGCAAAACAGGCACACTACAAACCACGAACCCAATCTCATTTACCCAGTTCATGCCCATCCCTGTACATGAAGCTGTATCTGCAACAAACAGTCCCTCCCAATATAGCCAATAACAGTGTGGAATCCAGAGGTGTAATCGCAGGAGAGAAAACTCTCTAACTTTATTCCATCTAATAAAGGGGTAAAACAAGGCTGTGTACTGGCCCCTTCCCTTTCTGCCATATACACTAATGATTTAATGGCTATCTGGGATTGGTAGATAGCACCCGCCCACTTTAGCTGATCGACATCTGCTAGCTTTACTGTATATGGATGATACGGTTCTACTATCCAGGACGCCAGTCGGCATGAAAAGAGCACTAAATCAGTTTGCCCTGTATTGTGATTTAAATCATTTGGAGATCAATTTTAACAAAACCAAAATAATGGCCTATGGCTCTAAACCTAAGATCAGAGAGTGGAGCATAAATGGATATAAGCTACAACAGGTAGAAGCTTATAAATACCTTGGAGTTATGATTCAATCTTCAGGGGCAAAAAAGGCCCACCATGAATATGCTGCGAATTCTGGTCGCATATCTATTCAGGGTATTGTCAGATTTTTCTATACAAAAGGGGGGCAATATGTTCCAGTGGCCCTTAAATTGTATCTAGACAATAGCATTGTGGAATCCAGGGGTGTAATCGCAGCAGAGAAAACTTTGTTTGTGATCTGGGCTGATCCATGTGTAGCCCCTAAATTCTCCATTCCAAAGGAGAAATCCTGCCACCAGCTCTGAATTTGTAAGCTCTATTCACTGCAACAGTGTTTGTATATTAAATATTTATTATTGAGATTAATACAATTATGCTCTTCCTGCTGTGCTAAGCTTAAACACCGAACTGGAAAGGGTATTTTGAATATAAAAGAAGTAGTCCCTCTGAATGACTTAGAATCTTACTTTTAAAAATTCCATGATGCAGAGAGGAAGGGAAGAGGGGGGAGAGGAAAAAAGGTTATCCACAGAGCACAATGGTTGTCTAAGTGAAATTCAAGGACTGAAAAATGTGTATTACCAATAAGTGATCTTATGCATAAACAACTCTAACCTTCCTCCTAAAAAAGTAGGAAAAAGTTATCTGCAATCCTGCATTTGATCAGAATGTTTAGTTGATGGTATTTAAAGCAGCCTGTGTTCAGCAGTGCATCCGAAGTGTCTTAAGTCTCTTTTTAACTAGGAATGGAAGTACAATTTATGCCAGCATTGTGCTAGAACACACACTGCTGACCACAAATGGTTAAGGCAGCAGACATTATTGTAGTATCATCAGAAACTTCTGTCTCTTAGGTGACATTATCTGAGCAGGGCTCAGATAATTCAGCGACCAAGCATAACAAAAATCTGCACTTCAAGTTCTGTGGTCCCATGGCTCCTTTTGGATTTGGCTTCCTATATCATGGGTCTGGCTGAATCATCATCTGACTGTTGGCTGACAAATACTGCATTACTTTAAGGCCACAGAAAAGTCAGTGCCATGTGACTGTAATGCTCTTAATAAAGCAGCTATTCACATTAATGACAAATACCTACAAAGGTACCTTTCGAGATGAGTGCTTCACTTTCAGCTGAACCTTCTGGGACTTATTCCAGACATTTGGCTGTGTTTTATACTCCAGGCAATAACTTTTAGTAGCTCAATGGTCACAGGAATCAAAACAGTGTCTTTGGAAGGGTGGAGTGTACTACAACAGTATTTAACTACTGTACTAGTTTTCATAATAAAGCATATTTTGTTTGCATTTGTGGAAAAATGCATTCATTTTTGGGGCTACAAATCCACCATCTTCATTTTAAGAGGTTTCTCTGTTAACACAATAACAGGAAACATGACAAGTTAATTGCTCTCAAGCATCCTCATCACACTGATGGCTCCCCCGGGCACCAAGTACATAAGGTTTGGCTATGCAAATACTTCTAGCTAATAGAGAACAATCAAAGGGCCATCTCACATCCTGGCAGGAATGTGACAACTTGGAGAGGAGAGAAACTTGGGGGTGCCAAAGGCTAGATACAATAGGAAGCACAGGGAAATAAGAAAGAACTTGCAAGGGGAAAAACAGAGAAAGGTAATCAATTCCCCGGACACAAGCAGAATGAGGTCTATTTGGTGTGGATAACCATTCCATGGTGGCTATTCTGGCTACTGGTATCTGGATGGCCGTCATTGCCACATGGAGCTGGCAGCCTGGACAACAACTCTGAGGTAAGAGAAAGCTTTTAGAACCCTGTAACTTCTATGCTTGAAGAACAGGCTGAGAATAACATCAGCTAAGGCACGTATACAGCTGAAGGGCAGACGACTGCATATTTGCACCATTTCTTTGTATTACTTGCTTGATCCATTGCTTTGCAGGGTATGTGTGTGAACTTTTCTTTTTAAATAAGCCTTTTTCTATTTTAATGCTGGTAGTTGTTCTGCATACCACAGATTGTTCAAGCCTGGTATTTAAAACAGGTGCCAGGGGAAGGTTGGTTGCTATATGGCTATATCCCCAGGAGTGCACAAGTGTGACAAACTGTCCCTGTAGTAACCAGTAGTTCGGTTGCAGCAGATGCAGGCACTAGGCGGATCCATTAAATGATGTTGCAGATGGAGTGCCAGAGATGCTGAGCCTCTTAGCAGGTAATACTTAAACCAACCAGCTGGTGGCAGTAGAAATACTAGAGAGAAGTGGGAGAGCATTGTGTTGCCACATGGAGACTCAAGATGACTGATAAGTGCCTAGATGCCTTGTAGGACCAAAATGGAATGAGTCCTGCAGGTCAGCAGGGACACTGTATGATAGACCTCTATAGTGGGTACTACTCTATTCTTTCAGAACAAAACAGGCAGGACTAAACTATCTTTTGCAGCACATCTGTGGGCAAACTTCCTACACTCCCCTTTCTCACTTGCATAAAATTCTATGCAAGGGCAATGTGGTACATGGGAACTGTTCACCAGCATTGCCATGTATGGGAGAAGACTGTGATTGCCTCACAGTTAACCCTGTCTGCTGCACAAATGAGCAGAAAACCAGCATGGGACAAAACATTAGCACATGATTGACTTTCTGTCCCAGTGCCATGATTCTGCATTCCAACGAATCAAGACACTATGCTGGCAATAGAAATTCCTTTGAGATGCTGAGCTCATTTCATTGCAATGCTGGCACTTTTTCTTTCTACAGCTATTTTTATTCAGTGACTTAATTGTAACTTTTTAAAACCCTGTTTTATTTATATTATCTGTGGCCCAAACAGCTACATGTAATGTGCCATAGCTTGCATTGTCAGTCCAGAGGGATTTTTGATTCTTCTATCTTGTATGCGTTTTAACTCTGTTTTTAATTGTTTTAATGATGTGTGTTGGGGGGACTGGTTTTAAAATGTTTTAAAACGTTAGCTGCCTTGGTGGCCCCTGTTAAGACAGAAAGGCTGGATAAAATTTTATAAATACATAAAATAATACCACTGTTTCCCCACATTGCAAACTGCTTTTGTATTTCCACTCAGTTTTAAAAGCTTTTTGCTACATCACTGGCATGTGAGGAAGGCTGATGTTCAAGCACATGTACAGTCACCTTTCATATCTGGTATATACACAGGTATATGAATATTGCTGGGGATCTTGGCTGCTTCAGGACAGGTTATGTTCATACAGGGCATACCACATACCTAACTCCTCTAAATGAAAGTAAACATGAATAAATGATTTGCAGTGTGGGGGGAATATACCAGGGAAAGGGGGAAAAGACCATCAGGACAGTGAAGGAACATCTACCTATGCAGCAAGGTTAGTGGGTAAATGTAGACATTATTTTCTATTGCATAATTTAGTGTTTTTTCTTACTGTAATTGGGCTGGTGTTCATTCCTGATAGTCTCAATAACTTTATCAAACAATGAAACCTTTTAGTGCTTTCATATACAGTGGCTTCCTTCAACTGGGTTTGTAATGCTGATATAAAAATCTATATTGTCAGAATGCTTATTCACATTACAAATGCCCTTCTACTATTTCTCCCACATAAACAATGTGAGACTCAAAGGCCATTTAAGCCTCATGTGTGAAAATATTCCAGTACATATTTAACAGAAAGCTGTTGTATCTAAATGCACAAAGAGTGCCAAATATGGAACCTCTGATTTTTAGAAGCTTGTTTATTGCTATAGGGTATGTTGAAAAAAATGCGGAAAGTATACTCATATTTGAGAACAAGAATAAAGATTACAAATGTGTTAGCATTTTCTCAGAAGTCTGGTCATGTGACATTATACTAAACCACAGTGTTGTTCCACAGCTGCAACACACTTCTGGTGGATCAGCAGCAGCTGCCTCTAGCAAGAACCAAATGTTTCAATTTGCCATTTCCAGTAAAATGGGCCTTTGAGGCCTAACTGAGCTATTTACCTAGCCAGTTGTATAATTTTGTTTCCTCTCTTCTCCTGTGATGAAAGGATGACATAACTAGCAGATACTGAGAAAAAATTAAAATTCCTTCTAGCATTACAATGAAGACAATCACCAAACTCTAGGACTATGTCTTTTAGGTTCAGTGTAAGGGGGTGGGGTGTCAGTAATTTCTTCCAGACATTTCTGTACTGATTTATATAACCTGTGGAAAATTTTGTTTTTTAAATGCAATAATTACAAGTAGAAAAATCTCTTCTGTAAACAAAAGATTAAAAAGTTATTTTATAGAAATATAACATCTATCTTGTGAGAGTTTAGTGGAAAAGGTACATCCATGTATGTCACTTAGATTAAACCCAGGAACTCCAAAAACTGTAGTTTTTCTATTAGTTATCTGACACTGTTGTCATACAGCTTTTTTACCCCTGTACTGCTGAGTATCAACTAAACTGTTCAGTTCTTCATGCAGTGATGAGGTTCTGAGTGGGCAGAATCGTTTCTTAATCTACTGACATAATCCTTAAATTCTTGTCATTTGCTGCAGAATCATTCACTCAGGTTTTGTAGTAACTGGTTTTCAAGGACAATGAAGCTGCAGTATTAAAGGGACTGTGTGTCTACCATGACCCAATTCAGCAGGCAACACTGCTTAATCAGACATACTATTGATCAATAATCACAGATACAATCTTTCCTATTACATGGCTGCTAAGAGATGCAGCATCTACTATTTAATACAAGACAGAATTTGAGAATCTGAAGAAGTTCATTAGAAAAGTAAGTGTAACCAAAAATCTTACATCACTGAAACAGAGGACAGTATATTTTTGTGACAATTATGCATGAGTTACCAATAGACTGCATACAAAATATAAATATTCTTGTGGATACTGATGTTCCAAACAGAACTGAATAACAGTCCATGTGGTGAAATCCTATGCATGTTTGCTCAGAAGTAATGTCCACTATACTTTGTGGTTAGGAATGCTTTAGAGAAGACATTAAAAAAACTTATAAATAATGGAAATGAGGCTTAATTGCTTAGGAAAGCAACACAAAGATTAGAAAGCAAAGGAGAAAATTATGAAATAAAAAGAGGCAGGTATAATGCAGTTTTATAAAGATTCTACCAGCCACACTCTCATTTCTCCCACTGGTTGCCAGACTGGGCTTGGCAACCCTATATCATTCCCACATTTGTGCGTGTCCCCTGCCCCCACACAGGTGAAAAGCCCTACATCTGTCCTTACAAAGGCTACAACAAAAGGTCTGACCTGGGATTTAATCTGTCATCCATTCCGGATGGGATTGCACTTCCTTTAAAGGAATGGATCCACAGTTGCATCTAGATTAGGTTACTGCAGTGCCCTCTATGTGAAGTCACCCTTCACAAGTTTTCGGAAACCTCAACTGATGCAGAACGTCATAGCCAGGATGCTGACTGTAGTGGCTTGTAGGGACCAAATCGCAGAAGCCTTGGCTTATCTACACTGCCTCCCACTCTGTTTCCAAGCACAATTCAAGGTGTTGACCTTTAAAGCCTGTATGGATGGGAACCAGCATACCTGAAGTACCACCTCCTTATAAACTTACCCAACTGCTATGGTAATCATTCAATACCCTCCATCAGGTGCCCCCACCTTCTGAAATTAGATGGATGGCAACCCAGGAGATGACCTTCTCAGTCATGGCACTAAAACTCTAGAACTCCCTCCCCAAAGATATTCACCTGCCCCTTTCTGTTCCTTTCTTCCACTAACAGGTGAAAACTTTTGTTACATCTGGGACTCCTCCAATGATTCCTCCTTGCTTACCTTTTAATTGTTTTTGCATGTGTATGTTAGACTGGTTTCAATTATTTTAGTTATGTGTTTTTGATTGGCTTTAATAGTTTTAATGTATGTTTTTATTATGCATATTTTCAATCTGTTAGCTGCCTTGGTGGCCCTGATGAGGGCTGAAAAGCAAGGTACAAATGTTATAAACAAATAATACTGGACAAACACAGAATTGTGTTCTTGACAACTTGACAACTGCATGTAATTTTATTTATTATAGATAAGACCGATACTCCCTCTAATCTGTGGAATCTTGTGAGCAAAAATTCTACTTTGTGAGCTACTGGCATTAAAGTTGTGAGCAAGCACTTGAGCTACTACACGTTAGTTTGCTCTGGAGCCACTGCTCCTGAGCTAAGACAAAAATGTGTGAGCCAGAGGCTAAAAAACTGAGCTAGCTTAGAAGGAACACTGGATATGACATATTGTTGATTCAGAGAAAGAACAGCAAGAAGAGGAGAGCTTGGAAGAAACTATGTATGAGGAAAGACTATTACAAATGGAAGCACACAGAAGGTATAGAAAGAGTCGCTAGAAAATGGAACAGTGCAGACAAAAACATTTTTCACAAGGAAAAAGCAACATTTATGAAGAAGAAAAATACTCAACAATATCATTTTATGTATATTACTCATGCTGTAGAAAGATCAAATTGTTCACATGATCGAGTTAGTTCTGACAATGGGGTTTCGGTTTCGGCGTTGCGAATGGCGGCCGCGTCTCGGGACGCTCCCGGAGGCGGCTAGCCCACACGCAGTTAGGGGGGGTCTCCGCATGTGCGGAAGACCCTAGTGAGCCTTAGGCAACGGCTCCGAACCGGGGGCGCTTGGGGAGTAGCCTCTTTGCCGGCAGACAGCCGGGAAATTGAGGCTTTCTCCCCGCCCCAATCGGCCCCGCTGCGTCGTGCCCGTCATGGGACTTAGCAGCGCCACCGACTTCCAGGAGTGAAGACAGCGAGATGATTTAATTTTAAAAGAAGAAGTGGCATCGAATCGTGAGTGGAAGGTCTATTTTGAAGCGTGAATTTGAACCCCCCCACAAGCGTTTAAGCGTATGGGAGGAGGGAGGAGTCCCCACCCCTTTTGAGAAGCAAGATCTACAAAGGGAGCGCGGAGGGGGGAAGAGAGAAAGAACTGTTGGTGAAAGTACCGTTGGGGTTGTTTAAAAGAATACGACCGTATTAACTTCCTGGGGGGATGCGGCACGAACTTTTTAAAAGTAAATAATAAAACAAAATGTCGACTACGGGGAGAGTCCTGCAGAAACCGGAAAAGATGAGAGGTGGGACTTCCGGTCCGAGTAGCCCCCCCCCAGAGCTTGCTGTCAATCAACAGGAAAATGAGATTCTGCGCCCTCTGCTGGAGCAAATGCAGAAAATCAATGAAACCTTGCTCAAAGTGGAATGTGTCTTCATCAGTCGACAGGAATTGATATCGGAAACATCAAGGAAGATGGCGGAATTCGAACAGCAAGCATGGATTTTAAGTTCTCAGGGCGTAAAAGAAGAAGAGAAAGAGGATCTCGGATTTAGTTTGACGAATGTATTGGCACCCCTGACTGGCAGTGAAGCGAAAGATTTAAAAGAAGAGGTAGATATGGCTGTCAAAGCCAATTCTGCTTTTATAAAAGAAATTACTCTGCCAGTAGAAGGGGAGGTCGAGCAAAGCAAACAAGACATCGGAGATCTAATTTTTTGCGAAGTGGTTATGGCACCCGGGAAATCTGAAGCTCAGAAAAGAAAGAAGAAAGACTACATCCTTGAAATGCAAAGGCATCTGAAGAGACACACCGGCATGCGGGAAGACGCAGCACTCAAAATCATGAGAAGCAGCGAGGAAAACAGCAGCCCAGGGGAAGGAGGTGAAGGAGAGGAAGCCATCAAGGTTAAAAAGGACTTAGTCCATAACTGGAAGAGATTTAAAAAGAAGACACCTTGAGGACTGTTTGTGTTGCATCTGTAGGGAGCTGTTTAACTACTAACCCCAATGGACTTTACTAACTGTATTAACAGAGTATTTCTGGACTTTGCAAAGTTAAAAAGAAGACCTTCCAACTATGATGGATGCCGAAAGATGGTATTAATTACTAACTAAAACTAACCCATTTTAACAGAGAAAACTTCACTCCATCTTTTTTTCTTTCTCCATCTGTCTACCCCTTCCTTTTCTGATAAAAAGAATAAAATTCTCTCCTTTTTAGGAGAGTTTTATAAAAAAAAAAAAGAGTTAGTTCTGACAATTTTTCTTGAGTTTTAACAGTTAGAATATAGTTCTAGTCAGCGTGACTGTCCCCCAACAGACTTAAATAATAAAAGATAACACTGCAAACACACAACAGACCATCAACACAACATGCATGCATTTTCTACAAAGCAGCCCTTCAGAATGAGGATTCCTGGGAATCCTCTTTCTGGGAAATTACAAAAAACCTCCAGTCTACCTGTCATGATATTTCTGGCAGATCAAAACTGATTTCTTGGAAAAGGGAACATGGTGGAAATCTCCATCAGCCAAGCCTTTCCACTTGCAGTCGGCTGGATACAACCCATATTGTTCAAATGGTAAAAATGACAAGCATCTTTTTGTCAGTTCATTACACTTTTAAAGCAGTTAATGCAAATAGCACAGTATCATCAACAAGTGTCTTGTATAGAGAACACATAAATTCCCCAACAAATCTGGTCCCCAAAATTACATCTCCAAATAGCAGTCTTTCACTTGCAAACAGATGAGAACTATCAACAGTGGTAATTTCACTCACAAAATAAATCTAAGAAGCACTTCAAATCAAGTGTAAATCTGACTCATGGTTGTCTCTTATGTGTGATTCTTGAATTCCCAAGTCTAAAAGCTCAACCACCCATTGATCTACAGTGGGTGAGAATTTTAACAATAATTCACTTTTCCATGTTTGACACATGTTTACTTACCTTGAAATATTATCATGTTGCACACCCAGCCTCGAGTTCAGAGTGGTGATTCTTAAAGTTCTGCATGTACCACATTTTAGTTGTATACTATTTAAAATATTTCAATGCCTGCTTTTCTCCTGAGCATCCCAGTACCCACAGCAAGTAATAATAGTACAAAAACAATTTGAGAAATATTAATGCAACAGATATAAGATATCAAAAACTGATCTAAGAACATGTTATGCCCCCACCCTTTGTCCAGGCTCAGGCTGCCCCCAAACCTCTCTGGAACCGCTCTGTTTTGCAGCCTTTTAGGAGGCCCCCAACTTTCACAGGAGGCTGTTCCAGAAGACTGGCACAACCACTGAAAAGTCTCGAGCCTGAACTATTGTTAAACTGTCTTCGACAAAGATAGTACTGATAGCAAACACTGAGAAGAACAAAACTACATAGAGGGAGAGATGGTCTTTCAAGGATGTGAGCCCCTGGTTATGAATGGCTTTAAAGGTAAGTACCAACACCTTGAATTGGACCTGCAAACTAACTGGCTGCCAGTGAAGAGATCTCAGACTAGGCATGACATGGCCCCACCAACTAGCTCCAGATAATAAATGGGCTGCCACATTTGCATCAACCAAATCTTCTCTATAGGCAGCAGTAACATGTAGAGTGTGTTACAGTAATCTAGCCTTGAAGTTATTGAAGCATGGATCAGCATTGCAAGATCAGGTGTCTTCAAACAGGGAGCCAGCTTCCTATCTAGATGTAGCTAGGAAAAAAACCACCACATTTCTCACTGCCATGGACACCAAGAGACCAGGATCTAGCAAAACTTAAGCTCTTAACAGAGCCTTTCAGCAAAAGCTGAGCACCATCAATGGTAAGAATAATCCAATTTAAAACAATGGCCCTTTTAGTCAGTATCACCTCTGTCTTAACCAGATTTAGCTCTGTCAGCCACTTGACCACAGCATACAAACACTGGGCCAGGACAGAGATAGCAGCAGCAGGTGGCTTATTTAGAGTAATAGATAGATGGGTGTCATCAGCATATTGATGACAACACTTATTCCAAAAGTTTGATCTGATCAAGTAGCCATACGCAGACGGGTCATACAACATGGGAGGTAATACAGAACCTTGTAGTTGCCCCTCTCCGCCGTGTCAGCTCACAAGGGATGATTTAAAAATTTGAATTAAAATTTCTTACACCTATATGTTGTATGTACTAGATGCAGACTCTTGTTAAAATGTTGTTTGATATCTGGATCATAAATGATGTATGTATCTCCCAATGTTCCCTCTAAGCTATGGAGTCCTGTGAGCAAAAATTTCACTTTGTGAGATACTGGCATTAAAATTGTGAGCAAGTTATTTGGCTACTGCATAAATTAGTTTGCTCTGGAGCCATTCTTCCTGAGCGAAGACAAAAACATGTGAGCTGGAGACTAAAAAACTGTGAGCCAGCTCACACTAACTCATCTTAGAGAGAACACTGATCTCAATACTTCTCCATTCAGATTCACCTCACCTTCCAGGCAGCTCAGCAGTATCACATGGTCCAATATGGTAGTTCTAACAATAACAATACAGATTCATTCCCCTTTTCAATCTGAAGACGGAGATCATCCACAAGTACCACTAAACCTGTCTCTATCATAAACACTTTTGGCTTTTTGTTACTGTCCATGGGGTTTTCTTGGCAAAGATACTGCAAGGAGATCATATCAGTCAGTCTTAAAAGAAATCAACCCTGACTGTTCCCTGGAAGGACAGATACTAAAGCTGAAGCTCAAATACTTTGGCCACCAAATGAGAATGGAGCACTCACTGGAGAAGTCCCTGATGCTGAGAAAGACTGAAGGTAAAAGAAGAAGAGGATGGCAAAGGATGAGATGGTTACACAGTGTTATCAATGCAATGAACATGAAGTTGAGCAAATTCTGGAGGATGACGGAGGACAGGAGGGCCTGGTGTGATTTGGTCCATGGGGTTGTGAAGAGTTGGACTTGACTGCGCAGACTGAACAACAACATCCCAAACCCAGGCCTGAAGACAGACTGAAAAGAATCATAGACTCATAGAGTTGGAAGGGACCTCCAGGGTCATCTAGTCCAACCACCTGCACAATGCAGGAAATTCACAAATATGTTCCCCCCAATGACCCCTGTTCCCTGCCCAGAAGATGACAAAAAAAACCCCTGCAGGATCCCTGGCCAATCTGGCCTGGAGAAAAATTGCATCCTGACTCCAAAGTGGCAATCAGCATTTCCCTGGGTATGTTAGAAAGAGCCACAAGAACTAAGCACTGACGCAACCCTTCCTGCCCTCCCTCTCATCTGGATACAGAGGTGTAATTATTGGGTTAAGTCCCATCTGAATCCAGTGGGACTTATCCCTCATTTTTTGACATCTACACCATATCCCCAATGGGCTCTTAGGGTAGTAGATAAACTGAAATCAATCGGGCTAGATCCTGAAAATTTATTAGAGGCAGGATTGAAGCATGCAAAGATTTTAATATCACAAAGATTTATGGATATTGAAGCACAAAACGACTATGCAGCCCTACCTTCTTATTATAAGAGACTGAAGTTGGGACCTAGCTTCAGTGCTGCATCTTACCTTGGACTCATAAAAATCCTAATCATAGATGGGCATTCACTAGAGCGCGTCTTGATGCGCTACCCTCAGCAGTCCTTTATGGTAGATATACCCGGACTCCCATGCATCAGAGGATTTGTTTTTGCTTGTTAGATCAGGTGGAGTCAGTTTCTCATATATTACTCCATTGCCCTATATATGAAGAAGAGAGGCAGCACCTGTTGATACCCCTTCTCTCACATTTTAAACCTTTGGCAAATTATCTCATATATGCCGAGGAACGCCTGATGAAGTTTTTACTGGCTGATAATTATGAATCTGTCTCACGCAACGTTGCTAAATATTGCTATCTAGTAATAAAAAAGTGCAGATTGTACTGTAACTCGAGCCACTAATGACCGATCTGGTATTTTAGAAAATACGTCTGAAGGGTCTTTTGTTGTAAGATTCTGTGTTGTATTATTTTAGTTTATTTTGCTGGTCTTATGACTGTTTTAATAAATTTGTATTTTGCCCTCCCTCTCATGATCTGCCTAAGTTCACAGAATCAGCATTGCTGTCAGATGGCCATCTAGCATCTATTTGAAAACCTCCAAAGGAGAACCCACCACCTTCTGAGGAAACCTGTTCCACTGAGGAACTGCTCTGTCAGGAAGTTCTTCCAAATGTTTAGCAGCTATCAGAATTTGACAGATGTGCCTCTTCCCAGTTGAAGGAAGAACAGAGGGATGTGAGTATGAAGAAAAAGCAGTCTGAGTGTGGAAGAAGCAGATTGCTGCGAGTGGCTAAAATATCTTACCTTATAGTGTCTCTTTCTCTGTGGAGATGGAGTACTGGATCAGCTGCACTCTAGGGATGCCTCTGCCTCCACCTGTGCTCTACTTGCATAGGTGTAAAAAGTCAAATATTAAAAAATGCTCTCTAAGACTCCACTCTTCTACAGGGAGCCAATGTGTGTAGGTGCTGCCACTGGAAATTCTCTCTGCTTGCAGAAGTGAATTACACAGTATTGAGTATAGTTAAAGGTGCCACTGATTTCAAATGATCATACTCGCAAGTGTATTTGGATTTACAGTCTTAGTCAACTGCATACGTCTGCCTACACTTTTACTAAGGAAAAAATGTGCTAAAACATAGCTGTTAAGACTGGTGCTTGTTAGACTATCTATACTACAAGTGTAGTATGTATTTGTGCTAAATCAGAAATGCATTTCATAGAATGTTCATAACTGTGCTGTTAATAATAACATAAATGTGATACCTATAGCATTTTACTAATGCAACTGGGCCATTAAAATGTCTCTGCTTAAATTTGGCTAGAAAAAATAGTAATGATTTAAGCAGAGACATATCTCATCTTATTTATCTAAAATCAAATGTGTTTGCTACATGTGCAACAAGAGCAAATAACACAATAATGTCCCATTTCTATTCTGTGTGTGTATGTATATATAAATGTGCATGCCTTAGCTACACCTTTAACATTCCTTGATGAAACAGAAGACTCTGCAAGAGCAATCTCTCACTCTTTCAAAAACTTTTTGACTACCACTCCTCTGCCTACTATGTAGTACATCTAGAGCCTCACTCACTGACATGTGAAGGAAAGATGAAATGATCAGAAGAAAAAAAACAATACTGCCAAGTCTCCTATTTAATTGAGAAACTGAAAGGTGTACTGTCAAACTGCACCAGGCAATCCTAGCTGCGTCCTCCTACCTGTTAATCAAAAAGGCTATGTTATATTACTTCCTAAGGAAGCTGAGGTTTGTTTCTTGTGGACTTTAAACAGTAGAATTTAGAGAGATTCATATATATGATACCCTTACTATAGCCAGGAAAAAACAAACAAACATGTTTCATTGTTATCCAGTAACAGTGCTATTATTATTAAAACTTCAAATATATTTGGTACTGGAATAACACAGATCATGCTTTCTCAATTTTTGGAGATTTCCAAAACCTTAATAAGGTTGACATTTCAAGTAAGAGTTCATCAATAATATATGTCACAAATTGTTCTAAACCAGGTTATTTTTAAGGATGCACACAAAAATGTTGTTTCATTACTGTTTTGTTTGGATTCTTTAATACCATGGGCTGTAGTCTAATGACTCTATCCTGATGACTGGTGCTTTTCACAAACATAAAAAAGAGTTTTGCTGGTGTAAGGAGTTCATTTTGGCAGCAATCAAATCCTTCCATCTCAGAAAAACTCTGCTATCAGCAGAACAGTATCACTGGATACAACTTACAAAGTCCCATGTTCTGGGTTGTTATTGTCATTCCAACAGGAAACATATTACTGTAATATGGGAATGAAATTTTCAAGAATTATAACCCTCACCAATTTGGTTTGGATAAATGAAAAACTGGGAAAAGTGTGAAAACGTCCCTATTTTGCAAGCCATTCTGCCTTCTACAGTAGCACTTGGAGGTCCTCCATCCTTTCCATCACTTGGATCCTGATGCAGGTAGAGGTGAGCTTTTATTTTAAACAGGAACAGCAACTGCCATAAAACCTACACATATACACATCTTTCTTTAGGATTATTAATTTCAGCATGTTTCTTTCAGCCACAGTTTACGACTTCCCAAGGAGACAGCAGCCTCACTTGGAGAAAATTAAATGCACTACGCTACAAAATACAGTACATGAGGGAGTGGGCATTACTTCTCTTCCCTGAATTTTTTGTAAAAACAGATATATCTATCCCCATCCTCTTTTCACATGAGTGGAATTACGTGTGCATAATCAGGTTGTCCCCAGAGCTGCTTTTAGACAAGAGCGAAGATTTACTCTTCTCTCACCAGTGTGATTCTGGGTAGGATGGAACATTAACAGCTTCAGCTCTGCAAACTAAACAAACTGCCTATTGAAGGACAGGATGGTTCATACAGCAAGACTGGCCTCTGACTTTCTGCTTGCTCTGAGTGGCATGGTTGCCCTTCCTGCTTTATGGACATTAGGGATGGGCACGAACCGGCTGAAGAACTAAAGATTTAAGATTTAAACCCCTGCCTTCTGCTCCCTGCAAAAAGCTGTGGGGTGCAAGAAGCAGGGTTTTAAATGGCTTCAAGCCTGGGGCTGGCTGCCCAAGAAAGCCCCTTTAAACAGCTGAGTCACAGAAGCAGGCTGCTCATGAAACTCATTCGATTCGTATGCGAGTTGGCTGCGTTCATGGTTCCCCGTTAACCATGAACTGAACTTTCATGGTTCGTGCCCATTTTTAATGGACAATGCACACAAAGCTTTCCCCAGGGATATGACAACCTTATGTTACAAATTTGAACCCAAGACTCCAGATCATAATCCAATACTTTAAACACTACACCAAGCTAGCTTTTTGGCTTGGAATTTTGTTTTGGACACACAGGGTTACCTGAAACCTCAGTGTCAGGGCTGAATATGGAAATTAATTGTTCTGCTGCTGCTCCCACCTTTGTCTTTCTCCACTCTGCAAGTCTTTCTCCACTGCAGTGTGCCCACCTTTTCCTTTCTGCCTCCCTACAGTTCTCTTCTGTCTTTATTACCCCTTGGTCTCTTGGTATCACCACTTGTTATTCCACATTTTTCTTTCACCACTTCAAAAATCAGGGTATATCCTTGTGTTCCAGTTCCCTTTTGTTTCAAGAAACAAACACAAATCACATAGGACTTCCACTCTTGCAGCACTCTGTACTAAGGCTCCAGTGGAAATGGTTGGTGTGGTCCTAACAAGCACAAAAAAGTGAGTCCAGTTCCATCATTTCCCGCTGAATACGGTCAGAGCAGCAACGTGAGGGATGTGCACGTCATTTGAGAGAGTAACTGATCAAAATCTGTTCCAAAAGCACCCAGAGGGCCTTTAACGCAAATGACGGACACAAGCCTAAGGAGGTCTACTCAGAAGTAAGTCCCGTTTTATCCAACGGAGATAATATGGGACTTAACTCCCAGGAAAGGGTTTTTAAGGATTAGAACCAAAATTGTCTCTAATCTCCGGAGACTGGCGTGCCAACTCTAAGAAGCCGCGTGTGACATCAGCATTGCGCAGCCACAATACGTCCCAGGCAAGGCAGCCCAAATTTCCCGTTCATCCCCTCTGAACACATTCAGCCCAAGTTCCACAGGTTCAAACTGCCCTCACGTCTGTCACTGCCTTACTGCCTGCCAGCCTCATACCAGGAAGGCCCGCGGCGAACGAACTAGCCCTCCTCCAATAGGAAAGGCTTGGGCGTTCCCCGATCGACAGAAAGCCCTCCACATTTCAAGTTCCAGCCAAGATATCGCGAGACTCCAGACGAAACCTTTTCATTTCCGCTGCCCAGAAGACTTTGCGAGTAATTTAGCGGAGAGGTGAGAAAGAACTACGTTTCCCAATAGCGCTTGTATATGTAGCTCTCGCGGTACTTTCTCCCGCTCTACCATAGCGGGCTTGCGGCCACACAACGGCGCGGCGGTTGAACTGGGTTGGGATGTTCAGCGATGGCGAGCTCTGCAGAAGTGCAGATGTCCTTGTCACCACTGATCCGAAAACTCCGTAAGTATTTGATTCTCCGTCCCTCCCTTGCCTCGGTTGCTGAGCCCCTGGGTGGCCGTTGTCTGCTTCGCCTAGCTCACCAGTGTCTTTTGACCAAAGCCAGGTGTCAGGTGTGAACGGGCTGCTGCGTGCAACTTCAGCATTAATTTTTTCCGAGGTTGAGATGTTGTATTCTCTCCCCCCATCCTTGAATCACTTATTAACGTGTTTAAGCAGCTGTCTGATGATAACTTTTATTGTTCATTTCTGGTAGGTGTTTGTTGAGCTTGGTTCGTTTTCTTTCAGTCTTGCTAATTTTGTTTCTAAAACAGTTCCAGAGTGAATGAGGGGAATGTTCTTTCCCAAAAACTAATTTATGTTCCTTTGGTAATGCTGAATCGGTAAACGGTGTGATCCCCTATGTATGTTGACTTAGAAGTCAGCCCTGTTTAGTTGAATAGAGTTGGTTCCCTAACACACGTTTAGGATTGCTCTGTGTGCCTCTCCTACCCAAGCAATGAAAACTCCAAAGGCGCTACTCAGAGGTGGTTTGCAGAGCACCTTAGGTTTTTTTTGTCTTAAAGTAAAAATCCTCACCATATTTACAAATATTCAAGTACAGCATAAGTACTGCAAGGCTGTAGATTTATTACCCCCATCAGATTCCCAGAGAGACTGAATCCTAAAGTCCTTCTTTTAATGCATTACATCTTTCTCTGCTTCTCTTTCTATTCCATAAGTCCAAACTGCTGTTTCTTCTCTCAGTCTTAGTCCAGCCGTCTTCCTTCAGGTCTCTGCACTCTGGTGGGTAAAACATACAAACAAAAGAAGCTCCTGTTTTGATTGATGAGCCTGCAAGTATGACAGTATACTAGGGCAACCAATGCAATCAGAGCTGGTACACATCATTTCTTCCTACAGTTATAAAAACATATCTTACATGAATTCACTACATTTTGAAACATCCATTAAAACTGAATGAATTACTGTTGTTGTTCAGTAGCAGAGCTGAATCTGACTCTTCACAACTCTATCGACCACATCAGGCCAGGCCCTCCTGTCTTCTGCCATCCTCCGTAGTTTACTTAATTTCATGTTCGTTGCATTGATAACACTGTCTAACCATCTCATCCTTTGCCATCCCCTTCTTCTTTTACCTTCAGTCTTTCTCAGTATCAGGGTCTTCTCCAGTGAGTGCTCCAGTGAGTCGTAGTAGATAACTCAATGAAAATGTCTAGACAGTGTGTAACTGCAACGAAGAAGGCCAACGCTATGCTGGGGATTATTAGGAAGGGAATTGAAAACAAATCAGCCAGTATCATAATGCCCCTGTATAAATCATTGGTGCGACCTCATTTGGAATACTGTGTACAGTTCTGGTTGCCACAACTCAAGAAGGATATTATAGCATTGGAAAAAGTGCAGAGAGGGCAACTAGAATGATAAAAGGGTTGGAACACCTTCCCTATGAAGAAAGGTTAAAACGCTTGGGGCTCTTTAGCTTGGAGAAACAACGGCTGAGGGGTGACATGATCGAGGTTTATAAGATTATGAATGGGATTGAGCAGGTTGAGAAAGAAGTACTTTTTTCCCTTTCTCACAATACAAGAACTCGTGGGCACTCCATGAAATTGCTGAGCAGTCGGGTTAGAACAGATAAAAGGAAGTACTTCTTCACCCAAAGAGTGATTAACATATGGAATTCACTGCCACAGGAGGTGGTGGCAGCTGCAAGTTTGGACAGTTTCAAGAGGGAATTAGATAAACATATGGAGCAGAAGTCCATCAGTGGCTATTAGCCACAAGGTATAGATAGGAACTCTCAGTCTGGGGCAGGTGATGCACTCTATTCATGGTGCTGGGGGGCAGCAATGGGAGGGCTTCTAGTGTCCCACTGCTGGACCTCCTAATGGCACCTGATATTTTTGGCCGCTGTGTGACAGAGTGTTGGACTAGATGGGCCATTGGCCTGATTCAACATTGGCTTCTCTTATGTCTTTATGTTCTTATGTTCTCCCTTCTCATTTGGTGGCCAAAGTATTTGAGCTTCAGTATCTGTCCTTCCAGGGAACAGTCAGGATTGATTTCTTTTAGGATTGACTGATTTGATCTCCTTGCAGTCCAAGGGATTTTCAAGAGTCTCCTCCAGCACCATAATTCGAAAGTATCTGTTTGTCGGTGCTTGGCCTTCCTTATGGTCCAACTCTCGCAGCCATACATTACTACCGGGAATACCATAGCTCTGACTATGTAGACTTTTGTTGGCAGGGTGATGTCTCTACTTTTTATTATGCTGTCTAGGTTTGCCATCACTTTCCTCCCAAGGAGCAGGCGTCTTTTAATTTCATGGCTGCAGTTACTGTCTGCAGTGATCTTGGATACCAGGAATGTGAATTCAGTCACTGCTTCCATTACTTCCCCTTCTGTTTGCCAGAATGGGCCAGATGCCATGGTCTTAGTTTTTTTGATGTTGCGTTTCAAGCCAACTTTTGCACACTCCTCTTTCACTCTGTGCAAGAGGCTCTTGAGGTCCTCTTCACGTTCTGCCATTAGAGTGGTATCGTTTGCACATCTGAGGTTGTTGATGTTTTTCCTGGCCATCTTACTTCTGTCTTGTGATTAATACAGGCCGGCATTTCGCATGATGTACTCTACATATAAATTAAATAAGCAAGGTGACAATCTACATGCTTGTCGTACTCCTTATCCTATACTAAACCAGTCAGTTGTTCCATATCTGGTTCTAACTGTTGCTGCTTCTTCTTCTTTTTTTGAAATAATTTTATTATTTTCAGAAAGAAAAGAAAAAAACATTACAAAGAGAAAACACAACAAACAAGAACTCTGACAAATAACAATCAACATCTACAAAATGGAGTCTATACTAATATCTAGTTAACAAAAGATTGAATTGAATCTTATCTAATGCACCTATACCTGCTTACAGTATCTTGCTAGAGGCATAGTGTCCAATTTTAAAAAAATGTTTTCCTGGTCTGTTGTAAACCTCTATCCATCTATAGAGTCTTGACCAAATCTTTTCAAAAGTTCCTTCTTGTTTTCCTTGTAATTGTAAAGTTAATTTATCCATTTCTGCTGCTTCCAAAAACTTGTATATTATTTCTTCTTTTGTAGGTGTTTCTTCTGTTTTCCAGTATTTTGCATATAGTATCCTGGCTGCTGTCACAATATGTACAATCATGTAAATATATTGTTTTGTAAAACATTGTCATACAATATTCAATAAAAACAATTCAGGAGTAAATGGTACATTTGTATCTAAAATCACCACATATGATAAAAAGAACCAGTTTCATTTTTACATTTCCAGCAGAAGTTTGACACATTAGAGTACCATTTAGTTAATTTCTTGGGGGTTACATACCATCTGTAAAACATTTTATATATATTTTCTTTATATGAAGTAGCTTTTGTAACTGTAGATTCTTCCATTTTTCCAAGTCTTTTTTAACTTCAGTTAAAAGTTTTGTATAGTTTCCTTCAAATAGGGAGCTGCATCTGTTAGTTAAATTTATTCCTAAGTATTTAATTGTCTTCTGTACTTCAATCCCTGCACACTTCTGTGATGTTTGTATTTGTTCCTTGGTACAATTTTTTGTTAAAATTTCAGTTTTCTTAAAGTTAACTTTTAGTCCAGTATATTGGCCATATTCTTTTATTACCTGTAGGAGTGAGTTAATTTTTACTTGTGGGTCCTCCAGTATAAATACCAGGTCATCTGCAAATGCTTGTATTTTGTAGTCTTTTCCTTTAAGTTTAAGTCCTTTAATTTCATTATGGCTTCTTACCATATCACACAATGTCTCTAAGGCAAAGATAAATAAGAGAGGAGACAGTGGACAGCCTTGTCTAGTCCCTCCATTTACCATAATTTTAGCGGATTGTTTTGTATATATTGCTTTTATCACTGTATAAAAATATTTGCCACATCTGCAAGTCAACAATCATTCCAACATAAAGGACCAAGTGAGATTGTCAAAGGCCTTCTCCCTTAAGTGGCCACATTTCAGAGCAATGTAAGTTACTGCTTATTCATTAAAGAATGGAAAACTGGATATGTGAATGAGTGTGAAAATAGTACACCTGTGATCAGACTGATAAAAAGAAGATATGTCTCCCTGCAGTCACACCACGGAAGTCAGGATAAATGGTCAACTTGGTCACTAAACTAAAGAGTATCACTACCCGACATTTAGGTTTGAATAGATGATAGATTAATTACATTCCCTAGGAATTTTCTTTCAGTACTGAACTTCCTGTGTTTATGAAGACCTAGAGACCTCCATAAACCAAAACATTAAAACATATTCCATTTTTATTTTGCTTTTTGAACAGGACATCAGCTGGCTGAGATTCGGGAACGAGCTCTTAAGAATATTTTATGTAAATTAGATCATAATTTGATTACTTATGTTGATTTGGTTCAAGAAAAGCTGCTATTTCTGAGTCTTCTGGAATGGTTCAACTTTCCTATAGTACCAATGAAGGAAGAAGTACTTAATTTAGTGAGCGTCTTAGCAAAGGTATGGATTTCTGTGGTGGTACTTGTTTTGGGGTATAATTAAAGATAGCTAACATCTTAACATCTCAGCCTACTTTAAAAAAAATAAATATATCTAATTTTCAACATGGGCCCATCTGCAGATACTTAAATCCACAGATGGAGTAGTGTAGAGATAAGGGGTATTTTTCTTTAAACTTGGGGACCCTCCCCCAGATTTGCAGAAACATATGAAAACTTTTTGAAAAATGAAGTGGAGAGGAACTACTCTTGCAGACGACTCTCCTTTCCTGGTCCCGTGGCATCCATCCTTCTCCTTTTACGTGGGAGATGCTGGAAGAATGAGGAACTTCTGCTTCAGCAGATAAGCAGAGGTGGTACTGCAGAAAAGAGTGGGAGGGCAGAAGCCCTCCTAACGCATCCTGCAGCGCTGCCCGGAGAAGAATGGGCAGGGAGAGCGACAGGTGGGGGAAACAGTGAGCAAAGTGCTGAATAGCAGATAAGTACAGTTGGGCTGGAGTCAGGAGAGGAAGTGAGATCTTCCATTTTTACAAGTTTGTTAGAGGAAAATGGGAAAGTGAAGGGCAAGGGCCACCATCAATGTTCCCCTCAGAGTGTTGGGGATGAGGACAGACAGCTGGGGAGAGTGGATGGAGCAATGGGGAGGGGGTGTGAGCAAAGCTATGAGATGGGGGCATGGAAAATGGCACAGGGATACTTCTCCCTGTCATTTGGCTTGGGAGTGGAGGAATGGTAGCCTGACCTGTGGGGTGGGCTGAACTGAGGGCAATCAAGGGGGAGAGATGGGACACTTTTAAGTCTCATGGGTAGATATGTTCTTTGAACATACTTTGGCCAATATACTTTGGAACCCAGACAGTGAAATAACTGGAAGGTTACATTGCTTTTATCTTGGGGATGGGTTCCTGTGCATTTGCAAGATACTTCATCTTCAAGTATCTCAAGATAACTCGTACTTGGTTTAAAAACAAAAACAAAAAAACAAGAACTTGGAATCTGCAGTAGCAAATGACATTATTTATAAGGACGAATGTTGTTTTTTCCTGTTCTAAAAGCTCTGATTTTTAATCTATTCATATCAATACTAATTTCAAGTCCATATTGTATTTCCAATTTAGCACCCGTCTGCTGTGCAGGAGTTGGTTGGGATTGGGGCCGTGGAGTTCTTCTCCCAACTTCGTCGAAGTGTGGACCCAAATCTGCAGACTGTGATTGATGGGATTCTGGATGGACTGTTCCAGCTCCCTTCCAATGTCTGTTCTGATTACCAGGTAATGGTGGATCAAGATCAGACTTTGCACCACATGGCTACTCCTGGTAAGTCGTTTCATAGGAAACTGCACAGTTTAATCAAGCCAGATATGGCATCTTTTAAAACTGTTCATATTTTTAACACCTGAATAAGCATGCTCATATGTGAAATTTTTTTGCAGCCCACATTAAATAGAAATTGTCTGAAAAAATCAGGCTTACTGGTTGTATATTGTTTTAATCCTCTTATTCTTTCAAAATAGTGTTGAGCTTGTTTACAACTAACAGTTAAAACAATAGCAGTGATACAAAAAAGCAGCATTAATATATTCAGTTCTCAACATGGACAAATCTATGGATACTGAAATCTGGAGAGTGAAGCCAGGGACAAACAAGAGAACTCTTTCTATAAACCCGAAAAAGTCCCACGTTTGCAGAAAAAATCTGAAATCTAAAAAAACACACAATGGGATGTTAACTCCTACAAATAATATAAGAGGTGCCTGCAGCTTTAAGAAATTAATGCCCTCAGTGGCTATTGCTAAGCAACAGTATGCCCAGCTATTAAGCCTTGTTTTCTCTTAATAAAAGGCAGGGAGAGAGTCCAGGGCCCTTTCCAGGGCTTTGAGGAAGGACCAGGCTTACCTGCAAACATTGGGTAACTTTTTACCTCCCGACTTGTATGACTCACCCAGGCCCATCTGCTTTCTACTATTGAACAGGAGCCACCCCATAGTGTAGTGTAACGGTTAAGAGTTTCAGACTAGGATCTGCGAGACCCAGATTCGCATCACCACTCTGACATGGGAGCGTGCTAAGTGACTTTGGGCCAGATAACACATTCTTACCCTACTCTTACCCACAGGGTTGTTATGAGAATCAAATGGTTTTTGTCTCCATTGTGGAGAAAAGCATGGTGTAAATGAAGTAAATAGTAAATATAGCTGAAGATGGAGGATGGCGGTGGACCATGTGTGCAGTGGTGTACTTCTGGGCCCCAGTTTTCCTAGGTACAGGCTGTCAGGGGAGGGAATGGAAAACTGGAGACAAGGGAGCAAATAAAGGTGAGTGGCTGGTGGGTGGAAAGGACAGAAGGAAGCAGGAAAAGGAATGGTGGAAATCGTTTGTGTTTGTGTGGGCGTTACATACTCACATGCAGGCCCCCCACTTGTTCAATATATTTTGAGAAAAAGTTAAAAAAATAGTCAGAAGCAGCTAATTGATGGTGTGGGGAAAGCCTAAATGCTGCAGGGGAGGGAGAAGGGAATGCACACATTGGAGGATCCTCTAGGCTTACTAGTATGGTAGCATGCTACACTTGGCGATTTAGGTCTAAACTAGCCACTTTGTGCGAAATACAGGGTGTGGTGTGCCTAATCTCTCTTTCTTTTTAATTTTTAAGTATTTTCCCAAGAGTCTCATGCTGGGTATTTTCACAAAGGAAGAAGTGATTTACGAGAAACACCTCCAAAACAGTGTTCTGGTAGGTAATAGTAATATTTGTTCTATAAGTCAGCATATGATTCACAGAATTTTTGTAAATATATCCGTGTTATTGAAAAGCAACACATTTATTACTTACTGAAAATCTGTGTAGAATAAAAAAGCGGATTTCAGGGCATTAGCAAATTGACTGAAATCTTTGGTAGAAAGATAATTCTTCAGTGAGGGAAGTCACTCAAGCTATGTAGGTCAGGCCTCTGTTTGTCCAGGTAGGGCTACGCAAATTTTGTGTGGACCCCACTGGAGAGATCATAGGTTTACCCTCAAGTTTGGATAGCCTGGCAACAGGGGACCCGGAACAATGGCTGGGAGCTGGAAGAGGAAGACAAGTTGCCTATTGCCAAAAAGTTCTATGCATTACCAGAGGATGCTAGGGAGGACTTCAAGCTACTGCTGGTGGATGCACTGGTGGTGGCCCTGCATTCTGGAACCATGCTACCCAAGCATGGGGAGAATGCCCTCAAAGATTCAGTGGACAGGAAGAATGAGGCGGCACTAAAGAAATCACATGAGGCATCATCTCTGGCAATCAGGGCCTTGGCAGTGCTCTCACATTTTACATGTGCGATTGTCATCTGGGCAGACAGTCTCCTGCAGAACCTGGACGCAAACCCACTGGATCTCAAGAGGTCCCTGCACAAAATGAAGAGGGTTGCAGATTTTGCTTCTGACGCCTCCCAGGACATGATTCAGTTTTGCACCAGGATGCAAGCAGCAAATATAATAATTAAAAGGAACCTTTGGTTGAAACACTGGAAAGTGGATCCATTGTCCGAGAGCAATCTTTTATCAGAAAAAAATCTTCGGCAGGCTCTTTTTGGGGAATCCAATCTAGATAAGGACCTAGTTGAGACAAAAGAAAAGAAGGGGGCAGTGCCTTCAACATCAGCCGACAGGGATAAAGACTCAAAGTCCAAATTGCATCAGTTCTTTCAGAACTTCAGAGCATCTTGGTGAGGGAGAAACACTAAAGACTACAGGGGCTTCCAATCCTTCAGATATCAATTCAGGACCCACCAGAGACTACAAGCACCTTTCAGACAGGACAAAAACCTGCTGACCAAGAAGCACTCTGCCTGAATAGCTGATTTGAGGCTGGCTTCAGCTCTTCTCAGAGGTCTAGAGCTCTTCAACAACAGACAGAGGGATGCTTTCAATTATTATGGAGGGCTACAGGATAGAGTTTGTATCCACACACACCCTGACAAGTTGACACAACCCCCAGTCCCAAGTTCCCAGAAAGATGCCGCATACTGAGTCAAGCAATTCAACACTTGACTCAGGTGCAACAAAAGTTCCCCTAAACCAGCATTTCAGGGGTGTCTACTCAGTCCTCTTCATGGTTTCTAAGAAGTTAGGGAA
Source organism: Gekko gecko (assembly GCA_029375565.1). Taxonomy (NCBI): domain Eukaryota; kingdom Metazoa; phylum Chordata; class Lepidosauria; order Squamata; family Gekkonidae; genus Gekko; species Gekko gecko. The sequence continues at coordinate 47,266,841 of JAPDNY010000009.1, forward strand.
CTGGAGAGCAGTGTTAAAGGATCTCAACAACTGGATCCATTCTAGTCCAATTTCCGTCCGGGTTATGGGATGGAGATGGCTCTGGTTGCTCTTACAGATGACCTCTGGAGGCATCTGGTTTGAGGTGGATTGGCTCTGCTGTTATTACTTGATCTGACAGTGGCGTTCAATACGGTCAATTTTGATGTTATGACCCACCGCTGTGCCAGTGTGGGGATACGTGGTTTGTCTCCTTACAGTGATTTGTCTCCTTTTTCCACAGTCGGGGTCAGAGGATGGCACTTGGGGACAGAGTCTCGCCACATTACCCTTTGGTATGCAGTGTCCCAGAAGGGGCAATTTTCTTACCCATGCTATTTAACATCTGTATGCACCCCCTTGCCCATTTGGTCCAGAGTGTTGGGCTGGGCTGCCATCAATATGCTGATGATACCCTGCTATATCTGTTAATGGATGCCCGACTGGACTCTGCCACAGATATTTTGGCCAAGGGCTTTGGAGACTATGGCTGGAGGGTTAAAACAGAGTCGGCTGAAATTGAATGGGGGTCCTATGCCTGGGCTGGGGGAGGGATGGGATGGGAGACCCAGCCAATGCTCCCTCTAAGCTGTGGAGTCCGGTGAGCAAAAATTCTACTTTGTGAGCTATTGGCATTACTGTTGTGAGCAAGCAATTTGGCTACTGCATAAAATCAGTTTGCTCTGGAGCCCTCCTTCCTGAGCCATGACAAAAATGTGTGAGCCAGAGGCTAAAAAACTGTGAGCTAGCTCACACTAACTCAGCTTAGAGGGAACACTGGACCCAGCTCTGAACAGGGTGCTGTTAACACCAGCGTCAACAGTGAAGAGTTTGGTTGTGATCTTGGATGCCTTGTTATCTATGGAGGCCCAAGTTACAAACATGGTCAGATTGGCATTTTCCCACCTGCCCCAGATCAGGCAAGTGGCTCCCTACCTCTCTCCCCTTGACCTTGCCTCAGCGATCCATGCAATGGTCACCTCCAGGCTGGATTACTGTAACTCATTGTATGCAGGGCTACCCTTGAGACTGATCCGGAAGCTTCAACTGTTCCAGAACACAGTGGCGAGTGTTCTCACAGGAATGCCATTAAGAGCACATATACAACCAGTGCTTCACCAGCTGCACTGGCTTCCAGTTAAATACTGGGTCAAGTTCAAGGTTTTGGTTACAGCCTTCAACACCCTATGTAGAACTAGCTTGGAGAAATAACAACTGAGGGGTGACATGATAGAGGTTTACAAAATTATGCATGGGAAACACCAGTTCGGGCTCCATCAGTGTGTATTTATAGTTGGAACTTTTGGCTCCAGTGTGCATTGCTTTGAACTGCCCATGTTGAACCTCATTTGCCACTTTGATGCCCCTTACCCAGCCTTGACAGATCTCCCTGGAGTGCCCCACAATCCTCCCTGGTTCTCACCACCCTGAACAACATAGTGTCATCCGCATATTAGCCACTTCACTGCTTACTCCCAATTCCAAATCATTAATAAACAAGTTAAAAAGCACCAGATCCAGTACTGAGCCCTGAGGTACCCCACTGCTTACCACTCTCCACTGTGAAAATTGCCCACTTATACTCACTCTCTGTTTCCTGTTAAATAACCAGTTTTTAATCCACAAGAGGACTTATCCTCTTATTCCATGACTGCTGAGTTTACTTAGCGGCCTTTAATGAGGAACTTTATGAAAAGCTTTCTGGAAGTCTAGGTAAACAACATCTATTGGGTCACCCTTGACCACATGCTTGTTCACCCCCTCAGAGAACTGTAACAGGTTAGTGAGACGTTCTTCCCTTACTGAATCCATGCAGATTCTTCCTCAGTAGCTTTTGTTCATCAATGATTCTATCTTTAATAAAGGATTCCATCAACTACCTGGTACCAGTGTTAGACTGACGGGCCTGTAATTTCCTGGCTCTCCTCTGGAACCTTTTTTAAAGATGGGGGTTACATTAGTTACCTTCCAGTCCTCAGGAATGGAAGTGGATTTTAATGATAGATTACATATTTTTGTCAGGAGATCCACAAGTTCACATTTGAGTTTTGTCAGAACTCTTGGATGTATGCCATCTGAGCCTAGTGATTCATCAGTTTTTACTTTGTCCATCAGTCGTAGGACCTCCTCTCTCATCACCTCAGTCTGACTAAGGTCTTTCAACACCCCTTCCTTCTGGGTGAAGCAGTGCATATTCAAAGCATACGAAGCACAGGGCTTGTCACTGCCCAACGGGATCACCGCACACTCAGCTAGAGCCACAGCAGCCACAGTGAGCTTTCTCCACAAGAGCAAGCACTTGAGCATCCTTTTCAACTTTTGTCAAGCATTATAGGATTGACCAGACAGCCTCAGCAGAAGCAGCCCTTGGCAGAAGGATTAGAACCTTAGATTGCAGAAGGACCCCACCCAGAAGTCCGGCTTAGGTAAAGCTAACCAGCTTGGATGACTTTCTCCATTGAGAGAGAATGAAACATTGGCATTTACCTGAAGGTTTCTTCTCTTCAGTGGGGTGAAGTCATCCACTTCCCATCTCCTCCACCCCCAAAAAAGGGGGGGAAAGAAAAGAGAGAAAAAGAACATCAAGGAATTCAATCACAGCAAGGAAAGTATGGAGAACATACCCAGCAGGGCTTGGACATGACCGGAAGGTCAGCCTACAATCTCTCTAATAGAGGTTCACACACAATTTGCATAGCCCTACCTGAGCGAGCAGAGGTGTGACCTAACCAGCTTATATGACTTTGCCCCACTAAAGAGAAGAAACCTTCAAGTAAGTACCAATGTTTCCATCTCCTTGTAGTGCACTTGTGGTAGTGAAAGCTTTAATATTCATTGGCTGAGCTGGATGGATGAGATGGAATGTTTATTAGCTTTTAAGATCACAAATATCAATTATTACTTAGGTGATAAATAGGAAAGTTATTGGTTGTCTGGTTGTGGTTCAGAGATATAAGGTGCTTTGAAATGCATAGGGGAGTTCCTGAGATTCCCCTGACAGCCATTTATTTTCTAATGGTAGATAGCAATAAAATGCACCAAAAGGTCAGTGAGAGCAGGAGATGGGTTTCTACCAGAAGATAGCCATTTGCTCATCTGTTAGAGAGACAGGAGGGATAGCTGTTATAAAACATGATATGGGTATTGAGATGTGTTATAGGTGAGATCCAGCATGATTGGAGGGAGATGGGGCTGTATGTTCTCAAGTGGGGCAAGTCCCCTAAATCTGGGTTGGGAGATGTTCCTGCCAATGAAGGCAGTGAGATTTAAAAGGCGAATAATCTTTTAGTTCTTTGTTCAAATGCGGTGATTAAATGCTGGGAGCCACATTCCTCTGCTGGGAGCAGTAGGGTGGTCCAGAGGGGCATTTATTCCATGACAGCCAATTGGGGTTGTCAGAGGTACTTGTTCTGCATTGTAACTTAGTTTAGACATATGTTTTATGGGTTTTTTTTCTTAGATCTGTAACCACTAGGGCTTGATAGCTGTTTGCTTTGTCTGTGTTCAAGCTTAAATCTGTAGTAATAAAATCTTTTTCCGGTTTAAGAACGCAGACTCCTACCCAAGACGCCTTAGAACTCACATTCATATGCATGCACTTGGGACAAGCTGAAGTAATTGGAAAGCTCTGCACTTTGTAGTTGCTCAGAGGCAGCCTTTACCAGGGTTCCCCAAGGCACTGGTAATGTGGGAAGCTGGATTTTAACCTGGGGTATTGGCACAACAAAGAGCAAACATGCTGATATGCATGCAAGCACACAATACACATATAAAGAACACTAGACCAGGGCAGGTTAAAATGTCTAGGGTTAAAACGTTACACAGTTGTAGGGGATAAGTGTAGCATGATAAGGCTGGCTGATGACTCAAAAAGACAATGGGAAGGAGTGCAGCTAAGGTAAGAGCAGGGGGCTTAGGGGTGAGGTGGCTGAAAGATGGGTGAAGGATAGTTGAGAAAGACCAAGAGAAGGAAGGGCAGGTGGAGCAGCTTTGTTGAATAGGGGATTGAGAAAATGGGGTCAAAAGGGGCTAACAGAAAAAGGAAGAGGTGAAGGCTGAATATCAACACAGTGTCAAAACCCTAACCAATAAAAGGGAAGCACTTTGTAACATCGTTGTCAAATTATCCCATGTAAGCACTGGCTGTGAAAATTTAAAGACAAACTTTATTTCACAACAGGATTTAAATTAACATTTCTTATGTTGCTCATTTGGTGTCTTAGGAAATCTACTCATATATTACATTTTCAGCATCTTTATTTTTCCCTGCTCAGAAAATCAAGTTCATATGTAAGCCTACTTGGAAATTAAGCGGTGTCATTATTATTGATTTTTGGATGTTCACTAGTAAAAAAAAACTTTATGGAAGATTGAAATCTGATCACCAGTGTATCTATTTGTCATAGAAGTAACATTTTTGGAAACAGTTAATGAATGTTCATTTTCTCTATGTTGTCCATAATGATGCACATTGAAAGTGGTTTTTCTTTTTCCAGTGAAGCATGGAGTGAAGTGTTTGAAATTTTCTACATTTCCTTGGATACAGCTGACAACAACAGATAGACATGTCCTGTCATCAAATGAAAGGTACATAAAATGAACTTTATTTTTAATCTGTCCTGAAACAGCCTATCTGAATTTGTTGTACATGAATAAATAAATAAATTTGTTGTACACATAGTTTGCAACCATAGTTTGCTGAATGAATATCCCCTTTAGCAGGCTAAATTTTGTTGGGGGGTTTCTTGAAAGGTGCAAAACTGCATCTATTTTTCTGTGCTGCTTCAGAGGTTTTCCAGCATCCGGGGTTTGCTTCAGCTAAAACTGGGCTCCCTGAACTGTTCCAGTGGCAAAGGTTCCTTTCTCAACTGCTTTGACACAATAAGTTGCTATGTTGACATGACCATATGACTGCATACATTACCCCTTTTGTATCCAGTTTACCCACCTGCAGTAGCTTCTACTATTTCCCATTTCTGGCTCATGGTTTCTCATGAGTCCGGTAGCCAATCTCAGGGGAGACAGTTACATTTGCTAACTAGTCCACACCTGAGAAACTGTATCTATGCATGTAACTGATCCTAAGTCATTTACTTGTAAAAATATTTTGTTGAAATAAATGAGGACTGTGTTTAAGTAAACTTCCTCAGGACTAAGATATAAGGTAGGAATAAGCTTCTTGGGAAAGTGCCATTACTGGTGTAAAACCAATCTAGGATTAAAGAGCAAACATTTGACTGGTTGTGTTTATAATGGTGGTTAACCTGAAGTTAGAAAACAGTAGGTTGCAGGCAAGAAACATCTTCAAAAATGATACTCTGAATCGTTTTCCAAATTTACGGGTTTTCAGAATCATCCCCCAACTGTAGCTGGCTATCTCACCTCATAGAGGTCACATGCTTGGCTGATTATTTTATAACTTTAGGCACCATACCTTGCCTGTAACCCGAATTTTAATACAATCTCTTTTGGCTTGATGGAATTTTCAACTTTGATTTTAGGGCTTTCTAGAAAAAATAAACTTCATTTTAAAGTGAATAGACATCTGAGGTAGAAAACTTCCCAGTGCTTTATTTTTCTGTGGAAATGTCCATTTCTAATTATTCCTTAATTCATAATTTAATAACAGTGAAGGATGGCATTACGGATGAAATATTAGGAAAGCATGGCAGTTTCAGAATTGCAGTTAATGTGTTTTGGGTGTTCATGCATAGGAATTGTAAGGGTACATATAGGTATGTTCTGTTTTATAAATGGGGAAGGGGTAAGCCCCAAATACATACAATAATTCAGATTAAAAACTAAAGTTATGCATTTATCTGGTTCTTCCCATAAAATTGAAATAAAAACTAGAATTCCTGTTTATGGTGGAAGGGGCACTGTAATTACCAGTCTGATAGGGAATTAATAAGTAATGCAAAATATGTCATAGAGAATGACAGTGAAACTGAAGTGCCCCAGAGACCTCTGTGGAAGACAGTTAAATATGTTCTGTAGAAATATATGAATGAGCAGCCACATCCCTGGCATGTTATGCACAGTCTTATGGGTGTACTAAAATTAGTGTGCCCGCAGTTTTCAGTGTCTTTTGGACTTTTGTTAAACAGTGTAAGGGAAGTACATTTTGTGTTGTCTCTTAAATTTTTTATTAAGTTTTATTCTCATAAAAATTGCACATAAAGCTTGGAATGTGAATGTAACATTTAAACTGCATAGTTTATTTTCAGTTCAAGTGTTTGTTGCTATTGGGACATAAAATAATGTGGGGTACTTAAATTTTGTTTACTGCATATAAGTAAAGCTAAATCAGATCATACTGTATTTAGGGCATCTAGAAAATTCTCTGATTCAAATCTTTCTGTAAAGATTACATCACTGGAAATTAGTAATAAGTTATTTATTATTACTACTTACTGTATTTATAGTCCAGCTTTCTCACTGAGATCCAGAGTGGATTACACAGTGTAAGTCAATAGTCCATACAGAGGCATCTAATGAGCATGTAATAAAACTGGATTACTGAAATCTGAATGAGCATAGCATCTTTGGCATGATAAGAAGTCTGGATGTAATAAAAAATGGTATAACATCAGTAGAAAGCAATGGGGAGACAACAAGATAATATGTGTAGCAGACTGAATAATTTCTCCTGTACACAGTGGTATAATCCACAGACCCTTCCCCTTATAAAGCACCTTCCTGAGCTATTATGTTATAGTATAGCTGTATTACCTTTATAGAAAAGTTCTCCTGGACAAGTCTGTCTTACATGAATTGCAGAATAAGAGGAGTATGGGAGCCCTCCTGACCACCTCAGGCAGACTGCTGTATGCAGTGGGGGCCTTAACAGAGAAAACATGTGGACAGGCAGTTGTTGATCTTGCCTGTTGCAGGACAGCATTGCATAATGTCTTGAACAGATGAGTGGAGCTCTTGTGGTGGAGCATAGGAGGAGAAGTGATCCTGTGAGGGTCCAAGGCCATGCAGAAATTTGAATGTGATAGTACCTTGAATGGAGTAATGTATATCTGGCAATTGTATGCTGGCTTTGAGTATATATACCATGTATGCCCCCATATAGATTAATTTAGAAAGATGATTACTTATACAAAGGCATAGAGTCAAACCCAAATCAGGACACATGTGTTATTCTAAGGATGATTCTCATGCAGCTACCAAGACCTCTGTGGCTACTGTTGTTTTGTGGTTATCGAAGGAGCAAGGTGCAAGACAGCCTTTTCTCATTCAGTGGCTTGGCTGGTGGCCCAGTAGCAGCTGGGAGCCCAGCCTTTCCTAGAAAAATTTATTAGGTGTGGGAGAGAAAAGTAGCATGCCAGAGACTGAAAGTTGGTAGGAGCTTGCATTCTCTTTGTTCATGCACAGTCAGACCTGTGTTGGCTGTCCATTGGTCTTCTGTAAAATTTTCTGTCTATTTTGACAGTATTTCTGATAAATGCTCTTGGAATTTCCCCCTCCCATTAAATTAAACCTGAACTCTGCATATAAATCAAGTAAAATTAAAAGCCATACAATTAATGAGAATATATGTTTTTAGTTCACTGAGAAGCAATAACCCCAGATTAATTTGGAGTACATGTGAGCTTCTTCAGGATGTTATCATGCAAGACTTTCCTGCAGAGATCTTCCTTCAACGACCAAAGATTGTTCAGGTTAGAATTGCTTTAGCTAAAATATTTCACTCTATTAGAAATTTAGATGGATTTCATGCAGAGGTTTTTGGCTTCGTAAAATTTACTCTATGGAAACATTTTCCCCTACTTAATATGATTTGGAAAAAAAATATTAATGAAACAAAAATCTTTGGGTAACTCTACAACTCAGCTAAAAGTAATCATTTTGGTTAACTATGTGGATATAACACATTTCAATGTATTTGATCATTTTAAAAGTTTGTCTCCTCTATTTTGCTAGTTGCAATTTTATTCTACTGTTTTTCTAAGCAATTGCATGCTGTCCTCATAATGGCTTGTGAGGTAGGTTAGGAGGAATGGCCCAGTGCCTCAAAGTGACCTTTAGGAGGGATATGAACCCATATTTCCCATCCTAGTCAGATACATTATTTTATGCCATGGGATTTTTTAGTGTTTGTTAAGGTATCTGATAGAAGTATAATGCTCTATAGTTTTCATGGCTAAAAGAAGATTGTTTAGGAATCCTATGCAGTTACAGGGCATAACCACACACAGCATGGCAAAACTAGCAGGCGATCTCATATAGTATTGGCTTTCTGATTTTCTGTCATGTACTTGCTTGTTGTCAGGGTAGTTAATAAAGTCATGACTTGGAAGACAGATCAGAGTTGTGAGAGGTACATTTGTGCATATATGGTATGGCAACATACAGTTGCTGAATGTCAGTCCAGCTTCTTTCTGGGAAGCCATTACCTTGGAAGAACAGCAGAGAAAACAGGATGGCTGGATTAATTTGTAACTTTGTTAGGTTTATGCTGTGCAAGCTGCTTTGGGAGCAAATTGGTACAAGATGGAGTATAACTGTTCAAATAAACATGCATGGCAGTAATTCACTAGCATACCTCTCTAATTTAATATATCCTCATACATAATTATATCAAGGAAGTACAAATGCATTTTGGCTATTTATCATAATTAGGCATTTTTATTTCCTTCAGAATCTTTTCTCTCTGCTAATGCTGCCTTTTGGAAGAGATGGACAGTACCGTTTGGCCTTACAGGCAGTCTCATGTCTGCAGCAGTTGTGTATCTTCTTAAGGAATAGACTTAACTTCCATAGAGATCCAAGTTTTGTCTCAAGTGAAACCGGTTTGTATAAAAGTTAAATCAAGATAAACTGGCTCTTAGTAATCAACTAATTGTTTGTTTTTCCTTAATGGAGGAGCAGGTATGGGCTGAAGACAGAGACCCATTGGGAAACCCAAGAGCACCTTTTAAGCTGAATTACATCTTCATGGGACCCTAATTTGGATAGGGGCTGCATGGAGATGGGAGTGGGAGATTAACCATTTCACTCTCATTGAGCTTTGCAAAATGGAACCCAATTTTAAAAAAGGCCTCATCTCTTCTTCCTTTAAGCAGCACAGGGGGCCTGATTTCCTTCAGTCAAACCATGTGGTGATGGACGGGTTTGACATTCAGTGGTCTAGCCCACGTGAGCTTTCCCATGTGGAAGGAATGTAAAGGAAGAAATTGTTAAATGCTCAAGATTTAGCCTCTGCATGCCTTCTCCTCTATTTCTGTGATAGTACAATGTCAGGGTACAATAATGAGATTCTAATTCAAGTCAAGTGATGGTGTTGGCTAGTCTGCTTTACATCACAGTTCAAAGTAGTCAAAGGTGTATGCGTACAATATGGCATCCCAGGGGCCATAAGAGAAGGCCTGTCCATCTAGTGCTGGCATGCAATTGCACTGGCTGTAACAGTCAAATGTATTGGGGGGGGGGGTAGAGCAATGGTAATCAGTCCTGTTCTTGGTTTGTTATGCTGCTGTTTTATCGTGAATGATATTTACACCATTTAGATTCAGCCACACTTTCTAGAATTAACACTCATCCTGGGTCTAGAAGAGACAGTTTGGAAAGCTCTATGAAATCAAATATTGCCCAAAGTGCACTGTAAAACTCATTAAGGCTTATCACTTGTTAACACCCAGTTTCCTTTGTTTTTGAATTCTAAAAGTGAGAAGAAAGCTAGCAAGCTAAGAACGGAAGTTAAATTTACTACTGTAGGAGAGTTGAGCCTTTGTGCTAATACATGTTTTTATTCTGTGCTGCCAAACAAATGGTAAGACTTTTGAGGAGGGCTTTTGGGGGATGTCATCAGTATATGGACCTACTTGATCCATTTTCTAGACACAGTGATGGACTAGTTGAGAGTGAACAAATGGGTTTATTTCAGACAAGAGGAGAGTGCAGTTAGTAGTGATTTCAGCTAACCTGGGTGATGGCAGTTCCCTATTTTTGGATTGGGTTTTAATCACCCTGAAGGCTCAGGTCCTGCGTGGTTTTATCAGTGTATGTGCCAACTGTAAACCATCCAGAAGAAATCTGACCTGGTTTAAATGGCACATTTGGTGATAGCTTGAAGCTTAGATTTGTTGCCTTTTGAAAGCTTTGCCACCATTCCTTCAAATTATAAGCAGGTTGCCTAGAACTTGGGTGGCTTCCGGTTCTGGTTGGCTGGGCAGTGGTGTTCTGTTGTGCTCCTTGAAGAGCTAAGGGTTTTTTTCACGTTTATTATCCGTTGTCTGTTCTTTTGGACTTGCTGGTTTGGGATTTGCTTTGCTTTTGTTTCAAGGCAGCTGTTTTGACAGGCTTGAGTTTCTTTTCTTTTCAGGATGTTTTCTCTGCATTCATTCTGATAGATGCTTGGCTGTACAGACAGAGACTGAGCACCATCCTCCACTTCTATAGCTATAGTTTTTCCAATGGCAACCTTCTCCATCTCATGTTTTATTTATCTTATTTTTTATTCATTGGATTTAATTTGGGTTTCTCAGGAGGGGGTTCTATACTTTTTTTGGCATTATTACTGATATTATAATTTTGAGGATACACTTTAGAGTTAAGTGTTTGGAAGTGAGACAAGGGGACTAAGAGGGTGTTATTTTTTAATGACTTAACACCACCTCTTCCCAAACAAAGTAAAATAGATGATTATTTTTGGCAGTTTCCTCTTTTTCTGTAACAAACAGATATAGTTGTTTTAACAATGATGTGCCAGCCCCTTCTGGAGATACTATTGTGGAAGAACTAGCTCCTTCTTCTCCACAGAGACCAAGGAGGAGAAGGGGTTTTAGTTTGCCTAGTGATTATCTTCCTTGTGAGGATAAAGGAGTCTAGTGAAGAGCCTATGCTCATTGATCTTGTTTCACTTTCAAAGCAAGTGACTGATCCCTCCTCATTCTCCCTCTGAGGTGGAGGCCATCTTGTGGGTGATTCCCATCCATCATCAGGGAGGCAGGACGAAGTCCTGTCCAAAAAGTAGGAAACGTCCTCCCACAAGAGGGTCTGGATAGTAATGCTTTAGGGTTTTTGGGGTCCCCCCCTTGTCTTGTCTATTCCCGGAGTGTCTGCGTTATCTGCTGTTGTTGAAGCCTCTGTGGCAAAAGGACTGTGTTGCCTCCCCAAGAAGGTCTCCTATTATCTTGCCTAAATCTGGATGCAGAGTTGTAAGGACGAGAGGAAGAGGAGGAGCTGGCCGCCTTCCTGCCCCCGGGGGGTACTGACTTAGGTAGTGCTTTTTTCTTGTCGCGGGTTTCCACTAGTATTTTGTCTAGGGAGACCCCAAAAAATTTGTCTCCTTGAAAAGGGTAAGCTGAGACGATAGCTTGAGAATGATAGTCTGCTGGCCAAGCCTTCAACTAGGCTATGTGCCGGGCTGCTGCAAGCTAAAGCCATTGCTCTGGACGCTAGGACCATGGCATCTAGGGTGGCATCAGCAGTATAGGAAATGGCCTTAAGGGCCCTATTGGCCCCTTCTAGTAACCTGTGGTTATTCTCAGGAAGCATCTGGATAAGTTTTCGCATCCACACAATGGTTGCCCTAGAAACTGTGGACACTGCAGAGGAGATCTTAATAGCCATGGCGCTGGCCTCATGAGACTTCCTTAAGGCGAATTCAGGCCTTTTATCTAAATTATTTCTCAGAGTACCGTACCTGTCTTCTGATAGGAGACCAGATAACTGCAGGGCAACTACAGGAGTGTCAACCGCAAGAACCTAAAACAGATCTGAGGCAGAAAATATTAAAGGGTACAGTTTCTTAGTGGCCCCTGTAATTGGCTTGCTTGTTAAGGACTTTTCCCACTCTGCTTTAACTTTCTTCATATAAAAATCTGGAAAGGGAAAGGCTGCCTCTGCATAATCCTCAGGAGCAAAGAATTCATCAGTGATCTCTGAGCGATCAGTTGGTTCCTGGTGCTTAAGGGATTTATTCCCAGTTCTTTGTAAAGCCTGGATTTTAAGTGCCGATAGGGTTTTTTTCCAGCAAATAAGGAAAGTCTTCAGCCTTAAAAAACTGAAAGGATTGCTCCTTAACAGCACGTCCTTTTGGGGCGCTCTCCCGCTCATCCTCTGGATTAGAGGAAAACTCCCCGTCCTCTTTATCACTGCATGGCAGAAAGATATCATCATCTTCAACAATGAGTACATCAGGCATGTATTGCTCCCTTGGAAACTCTTTTTGAGTAGCCTTGGTTGGCCAGCTGCCAACTTTTTTCCATTTGTCAGGAGGGGGACAGGGGGAGGGGGAAGGCGTGGACTGCGAGCTCCTGACCTGTAAAAATGGGTGATTTCCTCCCTCATTGCTCGTCTAAAGAAAGCCATTGCCTTGGGGGAAATGTGGGGAGGGGGTCGTCTGCAACATTACCGGTCTGCTGGCTGTCCTCTGCATTGGATTCCTGGGCAAAGCTGACTTGGATTTGCCGGATCTGCTCCATCCTACTCTGACCAGAGGTCTCAGGGGACTCAATTTGCAGGCTGGGGCACAGAAGGCCATCTCCATCTTTATGTACATAGCGGTGATTTTTCTCCAACATGGCCGCCGCCAGCTGCGCAGGCTCCGTCTGAGTTTTGGCGCAGTTTAAGGTGCTGCCATTGCTCTGAGCCTTAACATGCACTCCTGACTCTCCCACACCTCTTTTTCTGGTTGCATGGTCTTGCCGGTTCTCAGGCAGCCTGCTCGCATCCATCTCCGGAGTGGAGAGGAATCCGTCACTCTCAGCTCTACAAGCCACTTTGAAGATTAAGCTGAGCTGCTCTAGGTTAATTGGCCTCTGAGGGGCCATTCACTGGCGAAGTGAGAATAGAAGGAGGAGAGAGGAGAGGGGTTTTTGTTTGCTTGTTTGTTTGAGCGATTAGATAGCGAGAAGGAAAAGGAAGGAGAAAAAAGGTAGTTTTAGCGAGTTATAGCAAGAGTGGTGTTAGGCGATAGCTGCTCTCCCTACTGAGGCAAGAAAAGAACTGAGCCAAGGGTGACTCCCACCAGGGGAAACAGGAATTGGTTGAACTTAGTCCTGCCTCCCTGATGATGTATGGGCATTACCCCCAAGATGTCCTCCAGACCTCAGAGAAGGACCCTTCACAGTGAGTACCAATAGTCGTTCTCTGTTACTCATCAGATAAAGGCCCAAAAGATCAAGACAACTAAGGCAGGCATGGAATTTCACTTCAAACCAATGGAAACAAATCTGATTGAATCATTTGGGGCTTTACCTTTTGGTGAGCAACCCCACCTAATTAACAAACTGAAAATTCTTCAGAGAGCCTTGGAAAGAATCTCTTTTTCTTCGCTCATCTGAGTTAGCCCAGTGTCCTAGTAGTCAGCCAATAGTGCTGGAAGCCCCTACCGGATCACTGGTGAAACAAGGATTTCTAGTTCCCCTAGGCTACTATAAATGTTCTATCTGGGTCTGGGGGTTCTGGGATGGATGTGCAATAGGGTTGTGTGGAGTTTTTTGGTGCTAAACAGATTTTTTCTTTTCCACTCAAACTTAAGATAATTGTTAAACAACCTAGTCCTGTAACTGTATAAACCAGTTCTTGTAATGATTCTTTCCAACAAATCCATGTTAGCCAATGACTGAAAACGCATCAAATGTACCAAAGGGACAGTATTTGAAACTGCTGTCCTGGACCATTGCTGAACGGAAACTTAAAAACTCCTCCCCAGAAATTAAAGAACTGTTGGCACAAAATGACTTTATATTTCTTCAGGAGACCTGGGCTCTAGGCAAAATCTTGTATTCTGGGTTTCATGCTATTCAGTCTGGTAGCAAAGGAAGACCCTCAGGGGATCTCTTTAGTTTGGTATCACTATCATTATGTTTTAAAAGCTTCCTGCTTCCTAGTTTCCCTCCTTGGGCATTAGCAGTTCTTATTGAGATTGGTCCCCTATTTTAAATACTTAGGGATCTGATTTGACCAGAGATTAACTTGGTTAAAGCAAGCTACTCATGTTAAAAGATTGGCTACAGCAGCATAAGATATTATCTGTCGATTCTTCTGTTCATCTGAGTCTCAGTATATCACAGCCACCATCAAACTGCAAAGGTAGCCGCATAAAGTCTATATGGAGCTGGTATCTGGACTGATAAAATAGGGGAGTCCTTCGATTCAGTTATTCTTAAATTCCTACATTCCATCTTTGGAATTCTGAATTGTGTAGTGGGGATAGCTCTCCAAGGTGAATTGGGATAACCATCTCTTGAAGCTCCAGCCTGGCTGAAGGCTTTTCCCCTTAAAGTTAAGATTTTACACTCTGACACCCAAGAGGGTTACCTCAACTGAATCAGAGAGGACTATTATGTTTCCCAATGGGATAAACTTTTCAAGCAACAACTCCAGTTCCTCTATCTTTCCTTGGACTCCCTTTATTCAGTTACCAAACAGGAAGCCATAAGAATAATCAAGAAACGTTTATTTAAGTATGATTATAACAGCGCAATCTGTAGAGCACATGTTTGTTCTGCTCAGTTTGTTGGTATTTTCTGACCTGGAGAGCTCCCCAGTTACTGCTCATATTTGACTGTTCCTTGCTATAGGTGTGCCTTTATGTTGGCTCACCATAATGCCCTACCATCTAGAAGTTTGCAAGATACCATACTCTAATAGACTATACGACTGTGGTGCAGGTAGCATAGACATCCTGTATCGTGTGGCCTTTGAATGTAATCATTTTTCTTAGCCTAGAAATCATTCAGTTCTTCCCTTGCACCAAAATATAGATCATATGGAGACATTACCTCTTTTATTAGAAGATAATAGCAGACCTTTTAGCTGTTGAATTTTATGCATCTGTGATAGATTTTTGCAGCTGTTCAAATGGGGATCTAGCTTTTTCTATGTTTTAGTAATCTGCTTAAAACTAATAAGTTGAGAAGCAGTATGAGGTAGAGAGGGTTAACTGCTTTGTGACCTGAGGCTTTTACGGCTGGCAGAGTAGTCTCATTGTTCCTTCAGGTTTGGTTCCATTATATAAATCTGCTGTTGTTTTCTTCAAGTTATCTTATTTTGTTCTGTTTTTAAAATGGAGAAGGGGAGAATGGCGTAAGCTGCTTTGGGTCTCCACTGAGGAGAAAGGTGGGATATAAATGAAGCAAATATATAGTTCTAGTGTGTTTTTATCTTTGATTTTATTGGGGTGTGATTGGTTTTGTAACTGAGGTAATTTTTCTGATGTAGTTGTTTAAGAGGTATTTTTACTGAACATGAGCATGAAATATTTTAATTATTTCCATATTAGTTGTTATATGCTTGTGACAGAAGTTTGATTGTATGTTGTTTATGTAAGGTACAGTCTCCCAGAATTCCTCAATGTCATACTCTCAAGAAGCCAGACCGTTCTCTCAGTCTCAGAATCCATCTCCTGGAAGTAGCAGTCCTCGACCATCTGTGATAGGTCGTACAGGTCAGCGCCCCAGAGGTGATGGTCAAGACTGGGATGCAGTATCTTCCAGGTGAGGCAGCTGATATTATGGATTTGTTAGAGGGTGGGGAATTAATTTTATTTTGATAGTCTTGGGTAAGTGGGATATCTATAAGCCAGGCACAGACAGCATGCATCATTTCAGGCCAATTGTACATTCTGTGACCTGTATAGGTTATAGTAATAATTCTAAAAAGAAAGATGCTAACACCTTTGAAAGTATGCTTAAACCCCTACCCCCATCCCATCAGTCCCTTGCAGGCATCAGGTGCAGAGATCGTTACATGCAAACAGAAGCATGGCGCTTTCTCTCCTTTTTGCATGAATGGCAAGCTTATAGATCCCATGCTTACACAATGCCCTGTGTTAGGGTACATGACTCTCATGACTTTATTGTTCCCCTTTGCTGCCTCTGCTACTATATTGTTGGAAGTGAAATCTGAGTGGAATGGCCACATGGTCTGCAGCACTGAGAGAGGACTGGTAGAGGCCTTTCATAGGTGGCTGAAGCAACAGCAACAAACAAACAAATGCTGCAGCAGATTACTTGGAGATGCCTTGACTCATGTATATATCAGATCTTGGTCAATAGCTAAAAAGTTAGCAAGCTGAAGTAAGCATGTGTAGTTTTCTGGTACCTTAATACATAACCCTTTTTGCTCAGGATGTGAAGTAGTTCTGAATGTTACTGAATCTGACTTGGTATACAGTAGTAAAAGTGTCAACATGTTAGTGCAGTTTAAATCATGTTTATGCCCCCCTCCAGATTGTGGTAGCAGCCCCTTTAGCTGAAGGCTATGTCATTTTTGCTATGCCTTTGCTTAATTTTATGATTCTTACCAGTGATATCCCATATGATCAGAAGTGTTGTGGGCTAGGCTTTCTGTGCTACTCATTTCTTGCATAAAGCCTCTATTGTGCTATGGGAATTTTATGCTGTGGGTCATTGTTGGAGAAGGGGGGTAAGAAAGGGGTACTGTGATGAGTATCTGACAAATCCCAACCTCCCCATCCCCCAAGAATTTGTCAAGCTGTGTTTTTCAAGGCAACTGGGGCACTGCTGTCTGTGAGCAGTGGGATGTATTTTGTGTACTAATGTTGCTGTTCTTTCCCTTTTTTAGTGGAAGCAGTGCTCATGCAAATGCCAACTCCAGAGTGTATTCACCTTTAGATATGGGCTACATGGACCTGCCAGAACTGGAAAATGAAAACTCTTTGGAATTACAATTCCAACAGCTTAGTCTTCCTCAGTTCAGTGTGGCTATCTTGGAATATGCTGTACCTCTTCTAAGAACAGGTAACAGAATGAGCGGGATCATTTTTTCCTTGCTTGTGATAGTCTGGGAGTTCTGTACCATTAGGAGATTCCCCCCCCCCCACAAATGAATATTTTTGTAAAGAAACTGTTAAAATGCTCTGTAGAGATACATGAAGCAGGGATAGGCAGTATGTGAGCAGATTTGGCTGCATTGAATGTTAGGAAGCCAAATGTCTTTGTCTTAGAAAAACAAATGCAGCTTGTTGGTCTCGTGGAAACGACTGTCTGGAAATCCATTAAAAACAATCCTGAAATTGGCACTCAATTGTGGTCTGATCACTGTTGGGTAAACTGCACCATAGATATTAATTGTGAACAAAAAACACAACCTCGGTGGACTCTAAATAGTTCTTTATTATTGAATGATGGTATTGTAGCAAAAACTGAACAAAACATTAGTAATTACTTCCTAGAAAATAAGATGGGGGAGATATCCCCAAACATAATTTGGGATGCCATGAAGCCAGTGGTCCGGGGACAATTAATCTCCTCAGTTTCCTACATTAAAAAGCAGAAACAAAAAAAGCGGTTAGAAATCCAAAACATGATTTCCTCCTTAGAAACTCAACATAAAAAGACAGGCAATCAAAAAATTTACAAACAATTGTTAGCAGAAAGAAAGAAATTGGAACTGTTGGAAATGAATCAATTACAAAAAAACATACTGTACTCAAAGCAAAGAGGATGGGCATTCACCCCAAGATCTCTAAAATTTTTATCGAAAAAGATCAAGCAACAGCAACAATCTAGATTAATAACAGCCTTGAAAAACTCTCAAGGCAAAATATACTATGACTCTAAATCAATATCTCAAATCTTTTTGGACTTTTACAAAAAGCTTTATGACTCGAAGGCAGAGGACCCAAACATCCTTAAAAAGTTTTTTACAAAGCACCCTTGGATAAACACCTTATCAGAAACGCATAGGAACCAATTGGACAATCCGATCACAAAAGAGGAAGTTTTGCATACTATCAAAGGGCTAAAATCAGCCAAAGCACCAGGGCCAGATGGCTTTACGCCTGAATTTTATAAGCAGTTTGCACCGATACTAGCTGGTCCACTATCAGAAACGTGCAACTACATATTATCTTCAGGTATTCTACCCCCTTCCTGGAATACTGCAGATATCATAGTCATCCCCAAACAAGGGAAAGACCCAGCGCAACCTGCATCTTATCGTCCCATTTCATTATTGAATACAGATTTTAAGATTTTTACATCGATACTAGCGCACAGGCTTAATACATTCATCTCCCATTACATACATCAAGACCAAGTTGGTTTTATGCCAAAAAGAGACATCACTGAAAACACCCATAAGGCTCTTACACTTCTGAATCACTGTACCATATCTAAAATTCCTACCGCTTTCCTGTCATTAGATTTAGAGAAAGCCTTTGACTCAGTGGAAGTCTCTTACCTACAATTACTCCTGCAAAATATGGGCTTTGGAGATAGGTTCTTAACAGCTATTTCGGCTATATACAGAAATCCTACAGCACAAATTAGGATAAATCGCGGCATTACTGACTCCTTCCATTTGAAAAGGGGAACACGACAAGGCTGCCCTCTCTCCCCCCTCCTCTTTGCTTTGTGTATTGAACCACTAGCTAACTTAATTAGGAATGATGATTTGATAAAAGGCATTGAAATGAATCACAAAATCTTTAAAGTCTCACTCTTCGCAGACGACATGTTGCTCTTCATAACTCACCCTCTTGGCTCACTGAAACAAATCCATCAACACCTTTTAGAGTTCAGCAGGATATCTGGCCTGAAATTAAATGTAACTAAATCATATATAATTCCACTTAACTTGGATAACCAGACGATACGTGATATTGAAGCCTCTTACTCTTTCTCATGGGCTAAAGATTATCTACCATATTTGGGTATGAATCTGCCATTAAGATTCTCTGATATTTATAAGGTCAATCATACCTTGGTAGAAAAAAATATTCAATCAGACATGCAACGTTGGCATCAAATGAATCTGTCGTGGATGGATAGGCTGAACTTAATTAAATCCTTTATACTTCCCAAATTTATATTCCTATTCAGGACAATCCCGCTGACAATCACACCCTCCCAATTTACGAAATGGCAGAAATTGTTATTGCAGTTCTTTTGGGCCTATAAACATCCAAGAATCAAATGCACCACGCTATATAGGACCTCAGAAAGAGGAGGAATTAACTTCCCCAATTTACAACTCTACTACAAAGCCATTCATCTATCGCAGGTAGTCAAATTATTACATTCTCCCGCTGATTCTGATCCAGTGAGCATGGCTAATTACTACTCTACACCCTTTGAGGTACAGGAGATCATATGGCAAGCACCTTCATGCAGACCGAAAACTCTCAGATCTAACCCACTACTCTCTGCCTTGCTATCTACATGGGATAGATTGAGACCCAAATTATTACCACAAATTTCGAGACATCAGACGTTCATAAACCAATTTTGGTTTCTCCCTGGTCTTAAAAATCCGGAGTTTGATAGTTGGAAAGCAGCCAAAGTGTGCACGCTTCAGGATCTCAGCTTAAGACATATGCTCATGCCAAAAGCTAACCTGGAAGCTAAGTTAAAACATACGATCCCCTGGATTCAATATTTCCAGATAACCCATATGTGTTCCCAAATTAAGCTCAATTCAATATTACAGCAACCTCTCACAGCTTTAGAATCTGTGATCAGGATTGCTGGTGTACAACAACAAGGACTAATCTCCAAACTCTACAAAATATTAATATCACTGGATAGTATTGGACTCCTAACTTACCAAAATCTCTGGCATAAAAAATGCAATATTACTCTGTCAGAGACAGAGTGGAATACCATATGATCTTCTCCACCATTTAAATCAAACATCATCTCCATGAAGCTCCAATCCTTTAAGATACTAGCTCATTGGTATCTCACCCCACACAAATTGGCACAAATATCCTCAAATTATAACCCAAAATGTTGGAAGAATTGTGGACACCTAGGCAGTTATGTACACTGTTGGGTGGAATGCCCAAAAATACTACCATTCTGGAAGGCAGTATTAAAACAAATCAAATCTGTTAATGATACAGAAATCCTTCCCACACCAGAACACCTATTTTTGAACAGATGGGCAGTTCATGGCTCTACTGCTGCAACTAAAGAACGGGTCTCCCTAATGCTTTTTGCAGCCAAGACTGTCATTGCCACACACTGGAAAACGACAATGACACCCACTCTTACACAATGGCACAATAAGTTGTGGGATTTATATATCATGGCGAAACTCTCGGATAATCTTACGCGCTTTGACAGAATACCTGCCCACTCCTCTTTTGTAGCAACCTGGTTACCTCTCTTAGAGTACTTAATTAATCACACTGACACTCCCAAAATGATGGATGATTTGTGGCTGTGGTAAATGAATACTTGTGCTCCATGATGTTGTTTTTGTGGAATATGTACATGCTAGTCTTTCTTTAAACTGCAGTCAATACCAAACATTATACAATCTATTGAAGAACTATTCACTACTTTCAGTAGGAAAGACCAACCTAAATATTAAAGTTTATTACTTACCTGTTAATGTAATGCTAAAATAACTGTAATCTGTGTACACTTGATGTTTGACGGTTTATTTTTTCTTGTTCTAATTGAAAATTAATAAAATATATTGTCAAAAAAAAAAAAACAATCCTGAAAGATGGGCAGCAAAGAGCCAAGGAGGAAATGCCAGAATTTTATGTTATCTGGCTGTAACATTTGTGTATGCTATTTTGGAAATAAACAGCTGCCTGTCCTGGTATTTTTGGCAGCTACCAAACTTGAACAGCCACAGACTTATACAGCCACTGCTTATACAGAGCAGACCAAGCTGCCATCTTAAAGGAACAAGTTCAATTGGCTGCCATTTGTTTTTAAAGCTCATAAGAGATTCAAATGCCTTTTTTCATTTAGCTCTCATGGCTGATAGGAGACATTTCCATTGGCAAACTGAAATGAAGCAGATTAGAGGTTTTTGGTGGGTGGAGCCAAAGAAAGGTGCAGTTGCTTAGAGAGGTGGATGGGTAATAGGTCTATGCTAGCTGCCAACATGAAACATCTCTTGGTTGGTTGACTGTAATATAGTGACATTAAATAGCTGCCATTTTGCCTGGAATACTATCAAAGGGAGTGGAGATCTGGAGGGATTCTCTTAATACTTGGAATGGTTCTAAATCTGTCAGTTTATGAATTATCAAAGCGTTCCCTTTATCAAGAAAAATATTGTGCAATTCAAAGGTTTTCTAAATTGCTAAGAGTGATTGAGTAGGATTAGATGCTGAGCAACTGACCTAGAGCACAAGAAAGTGATGTTCAGAATTCCAGTAATTTTTGTTTTAAATTCCTGTCTTTTGAATGCTTTGTAGTGAGGAAATTAAGTTCTCTAACCTTCACATGTGAATTCTTAGGTAGCAAGAGAATGACCATGCAAGTCCTCCAGTTGCTTGCTGAAGACCTACTGCTTATTGTGGATGCTATATCAGAAAATGTTTGGGAAGAAAGCAGTCTCTTTGGGCTAGAACTTGTGAGTGTTCTAAGTTAAAGATGTATAAAAATCTGCTTTTGTTAGAAAAAGGATAATCTATTAAAATCTAGCCTATATCTAATCAAGAATTTAGAATGGGAAATCTATTCCAATGTGTAAAATATTTGGTGGTTGGGACCACAGTCCTGATGGGTGAAGTGGTTGCCATCTCAAACTTCGATCGAGGTGCTAGAAGCCCTGCTGATTATACAGGATTTTTCTTCTCCCTCACCCCAGTCCAGGGATAAGAGCCAGAAAAAACCCAAGACTTCAATAACAGTTAAACTACTCCAAGAAAATGTCTGCCAGTAGTTCTGCCACCAGGACCTTTGGACAACAGGTTCCTACCAGCTCAGGAGCAGAGGTCCCACCTCCTGTCTGGTCTCTGGGAATTAATAACTTATCAGCTCTGTGCCAGAGCTGCAGACAATTAATTAACACACTGTGGTAGCCTTCTTAGGCAAATGGCTTAAGCACCAGATTTAGGCTTAGAAGTCAAGTTGCAACATAGGAAACAAACTCAGATAATATTGATTAGATATTATCTTTATTTAGTGCACAAGCATGCATATATCAAGAGACTAGCAAAAGATAACAGAAAACAAATAAGACCTATAGCATAGTCAGCTCTGACTGCACAGTAAAGGTATTTCATAGCTCCAGCTTCCAGATGTATCAGATATGTCCATATGCAAATAGTCCAGGTTTCACCAGGGAATCTTAAATGGAAATTTCATGATGCTGTTGGCACCCAAGTCCAGCTTAGGCTGCTTTATAATCAAAAGTCCATGGCAAGCAAGCAAGTAACCAGTCCCAAAGGGGACTTTTTGTTTCCAGCGTGGAACAAAACAAGAAAACCCACAAAGAGCGACTTCTTCGAAGAAGACTCTTTTCCCATAGGGTTCTCACAATTAAACCCTTTTTTCCGTCACCACCGGTTATGGCCATTCATCCAGTCGTGAGGGATTGAGGGGACGTGTCTAAATCTCCAGTTACTAGCCATTGCCTATGTGATAGAAGTCATGTCAGAGAAGCTTTGATGTGTTAATATTGTGGGACAGCTGCGTCCCAGGCTTGAGAAGGTGCCTGCGTGTCTCTCTCTTCCCAGTAAAGGTGTCAGAGTGTCTTGTATATGGATATCAGGCTTGCCATCTGGCATGCCATCTGCCCAGGTGACAAAAGTCACATGGACATGTTATCTGGGAGAATTCAGGAAAGGCTTTTCCTATACATTGATGTTCTCCTTCAAGGTACTAGAAGCCCAGTTGATACTCTCCACAGAGGACTTGGAACCTTCCTCCCAGGGAGTTGGGGAGACAGGACTGCATTATCAGATGCATAGTGCTGCTTGGGGGGCTTTCTTTCTCCTACAGATTTTATCAGAGTGGCCAGAGGCTGTATCGTAAGTAGGTGCTAAGGACATTCTTAGAGCCATCCTTGGAGCAAAGCACATTTTCTTCTTGGTTGTCTGTTGCTTGCTTGTTATTTCAGAAGATTTGTTGTTTGAGTATTTAAGAATATTATATAAGTACCTTTGAGCTAATTGGAACTGTGTGTGTGTTAGGTGTGGTCATGTTGCTTCTGACTTATGCTGACTCTTTGAATTAATGGCTCTGACTTGGATAGCCCAGGCTAGCCCAATTTTGTCAGGTGTTGGAAGCTAAGCTGAGTCATCCCTGGTCAGTATTTGGACGGGAAAACACTAAGCAATACCAGGATTGCGATGCAGAGGCAGGCAATGGCAAGCCTCCTCTGAAAATCTCTTGCCTTGAAAACCCTATGAGGTCATCATAAGTCAGCTGTGACTTGGTGGGGAAAAAATGAATGACCTTCCAAACATCCTATCATTAACAGCCTTGCTGAGGTCTTGCAAACTGAAGGCCCTGGCTTCCTTTATTCAGCCAATTCATCTCATGTTGGATCCTTACTTTTTTCCTACTCCCTTGTACTAACCAGAGCTAATTCAAATCAGCTGGGAATTTCTTTTGCCTGAATGAACAGAGCCACTGGAACTTTCTCTAACTCTGTTTGGAACTCTTCATATGTAACTGGAAGTAAAATTTTTGAGCTCAAAGGACAATTTGTGCAGCTTCTATAACTTTGGATTCATTCAAGAAATAACTGTATTGAAGGTTGACGTTTATGAGATTGAAGATTGGCAGTTCATTTTTCTGTAACCTTAAGAAGTGAAGTTTTGATTGAGAGTCTCACATTAGTGAATTTATCTGTTTTGATCTATTAGCACATTATAGATTTGGAAGTGTTGCTTGGCTTGTTTAATGTTTCATGGTTCTATTGTGAATTGTGTGAGTTATTTAGGGATTCCTCCCCTTGGATGCATACATTAATGTGGTGAGGGGGCTTGTGTGTGTCAATTAAGCTGACAGCAATACCATAAAGGGTCTAAACTCCTAGGAGTCACTCAAGGCGGAATAGTCACAGCTGAGACACCAGACTAAGAGGCATCCACTCACTTCAGGCCACATCAGCAGAAGAGAACATAGTTTCAGTGGTGATGGGTGGTGGAGGGATCCTTAAAGGGTAGCTATTGGGCAGCAGCAGCAATGGAAGGTGACGCAATCAGACCTCACAGAAAGCCTGTCAATGTAACTGTCATTCAAGTTTATATCCAAACTGCTGATGTTGATCAAGAACAGACTGAAAACTTTTATGCAAATATCCAGGAAGAAATTAATCACGCATCTAAGCAAGATGTGCTGATAATCATAGGTGACTGGAAAGCAAAAGTAGGAAGCAAACCAGAATCAAATAATGGCTGCGTTCACACACACTAAATAATCCACTTTCAATGCACTTTCAAACTGGATTTTTACTGTGTGAACTGGCAAAATCCAGTTTGAAAGTGCATTGAAAGTGGATTGAAAGTGGATTATTTAGTGTGTGTGAACATAGCCATTGTTGGAAGATCTGGGCTAGCACAAAATGAATCAGAAGAGCGACTCATAGAATTCTGAGAAGACAACAATTTGTTCATTGCAAACACATTTCAGGCAACCAAATGGATGATTGTATATGCGGACCTTACCAGGCAGCCAATATAGAAATCAAATAGATTTCATAATTGGAAGCAGAAGATGGAGAAGCTCTATTCTCTCTGCTAAAATAAGATCAGGAGCTGATTGTGGTACATACTGTGAAATACTGAAAAATAGAATAAAGCTGAAGAAAAACACCAAAACCTTCATAATAGTACCAAAATACAGTCTAAGGAATATTCCTGAAGAGTTTAAAAACCGTGTAAAGTACAGATTTTGGATTATTAAATTCAAGTGAATGTGAATCAGAAGAACTATGGGTTGAAACCAGAGGTGTTATCAAGGAAGAATGCACAAAGACTATTCCTGTAACCAAAAGAAAAACCGTGATAGATGATTGATGAGACTCTTAAAATTGCTAAAGATAAGAAACAAATTAAAAGGTGACAGAAACAGAATCAAAAGTCTTAGTGCGGAGTTCTAGCAACCCACACATAGAGACAAAGAGAACTATTATAATAACCAATGTAAAGAAATAGAAAAGAATGAGAAATGCCAAATATTCAAGCTGGATTCAGAAAAGGAAGAGGCACTGAGTTCGTATTGCAATTTTATGAAGGGTTTTCTTAATGGAATACTATCTCAATCTTGTATAGCCAGCTTTGTTTTCCATACAAATATCAGACATTGAAGCTAAAGTAGCCTTATTTTAGAATTTCTTGTGAACCTGTAGAGAGTAGTTTATCTTGGGCATGTTTATCTTCTAAGGGTAGCACAGTAACAACTAGATGTATTCTTGGCTTTCTTAATTTTTGTTAAGGAACACTAAATAGCCATTTTCTTTCTATTTGCAGAAAGAAAAGCTGCTTAGAGTCCTGGCTTCATTGGGTGAAACCATTTCTTACCACCAAAGTAATGTGGGCTCAGGGGCAGCAGATGCTCTTATACTACACCACAGAATGATGTTCGTTAGTGTTTCACTTTTCACAGTTCGACTGCTGCAAGTGCTTCTCCCTGTAGAAAAGGTAAGAGGCCATTTTTCCTACTCATCTATGTGTTTACGTCTACTGTAAAAACAAGCAACATACATTAACAGTAATTTTTAAAAGTGCCCCTTTTGAGATATGTGTAGGTAGCCCTGTCAAGCAGGGATGCAGCCACATAACTCTCTTAAGTGTAGTATGTAATTTTAATTCTCACTTAGAAAATATTATAAATGTAAAAAAAATCATTTTGGAATATTGGGTGTGTGCAATTTTGATAACCATGTGAGTATTTGGAACTATTAGAAAACTTATTTTATGTGATATTTCCTTGTAGATAGGATTTACCTCAATGAAAGTGTGTTTTGAGTTCAGGGCATCCCAGGGGCAAGAGCAAGTATTCTAAAGTGGGCATCAGTGGGGCTTGTTTTATAGGCGTAGAGTTGTCAAGTGCA
Organism: Gekko gecko; assembly: GCA_029375565.1. Taxonomy (NCBI): domain Eukaryota; kingdom Metazoa; phylum Chordata; class Lepidosauria; order Squamata; family Gekkonidae; genus Gekko; species Gekko gecko. The sequence continues at coordinate 47,292,596 of JAPDNY010000009.1, forward strand.
TTTTTTAAGTTCATGAAAAACATTTGGATCCATACGTTATATTTATTGCTTGTGTGTTTCAGAGTACAGTGAATGGTTTGATTTCTAGTATGGATATATAACTTGAAGTGTTCCATTTTGTTCAACAAGAAAAGAACACAAGGCCGCACCAGTTGGAGCAAGGAAATGAAGCAGTGCTTCTTTCTTCATCTCTTTGTTCCATTTTGTTCAGTCCATTATCTCAGAGTTTCCAGTTATGACTGTCTAAATAAATATCTGCCATATTTTATTCTTTGTGTCAATTATGCATTATCACAATGCAGTTTTTATAACCTGGACTAAATTGTTACTGCAATTTTATAAAGGACTGTTAAATGTAGGTTTGATACTCTGTCTGCCATCTGGTGTTTAAAGAAAAGCACAATGGTATCATTTGATTTATACTTCAATTAGTCTAGGTCAGATGTAGGATTGTTTCTCACAGTGTCTCTTCTGTGCAGAAATAATGGTAAAATATGTGAAACAAGCTGTACTTCCCATGCAACCATGCTGTTATCTGAGCAAATAAAGATTTTGTTTTTTGATATAGATCGGTAATTGATGAGGGTCAACAGTTGTTTAACTAATGGGGTGGGGGTGTGCTGTTTTTGATGCAGCTGGATGAGAGGTTGGTTGTACTGATGCATTCCATTCTTGTTGAACCAGAGCCTGGAGCAGTCATAGTGCTTAAGTGTGCAGGCAGCCATCTTACGATATTCCCGGATGAAATTATTTATATAGCCCAATTTCAGTTTGGGGCTTCTGGTCTGGTTTTGGGACTGAAACTGCCATGGCCAACCTGGCTTGGAAGTCATTCACTGGGAGATAGACAGGGAAATTCAACAGGACACATGCCTAAGTTCCAGTACTACTGACTACATGATCTGGAAATGCTATCATGATGAAAATGGAAGCCACTGTACTCCAGTGGCTTCTGCCCTGTTGTTTATGAATGTGATACTAGCTTTGATATGCCAGCCACCCATGTCCCCATCAGTAAAGTAAGAATTTGGCATAGTTATCTGTACCGTTGTAATAACAAAGTTCAATTACTCTAATAGAAGGGGTTAAAGTTCTAGAGGGTCAAACTAGTTCAGAACACTGCAGCCAGATTAACTAGCCTTACATGACTTACAATGCAATTCTGTGCAGAGTTAGTCTAGTCTAAGTCCACTGAAATGAATGGGCCTAGACTGGAGTAACTCTCTTTAGGATTGCAAAATACTACTTTCTTCTATGTCAGTTGTGCAGAAGTTGAGCACTTTCACTTTCAGATCTAGGTGGATATTCACTGGAGGTGGAGTGTTATCTGTGATTGTACTCCAGCAGTGGGACTGTCTTTTAAGACAGGTTTGTCTGGTGCCATCTTTGTTTTAAGTGAGGCATGACATCTGCATACCCTTGAGGTGGTTAATATTTGGTTTTGAGTAGTGATGAATTCTTGTTGCTCTGTGAGCTAACTTCTCAAGGCTGAATGTCCTAGTTTTTATTGCTGTTGTTTAATTTTGGTTGTTCTGAGAGGCTTGTTTTATTTTGTATGCTGTGTTACAGGTCTTCGTAACCTGCCTTGAATATTTGCTGGTGGAAGGATTAACTTTTTTAAAAAAATTAGAGTAATCCTTAAGCAAATTCTAAAAAGTATAACCATAATTTTTCCCTTCATGGAAACTCAAGGTAGCTAATGGGTTTTTGTTATATATTAAAAGTTCCTTCAAATAACTTTTAGAACACTTTTTAAATGAGATGGTTTAATACATAAGACACTTGATGATAAGTCAGTAAAAAATAATGCTAGGTGACATATCAACAACTTGGTGCAGATAAGGCCTTTTTTTGTGGAAAGCTTAGTAATTTGCACACCATCGCAAGAGTCCTACACCTGTACATATCTTTTTGAGGGCTGGAAATTGGAGGCCTTAGATATTCTTGGTTAGGAGGGAAGTGAAATGGACAATGCTGCCCCTTAATGTAAGGCCCAGAACATATAAGGTTTATCTAGAATTGTGCTCAGAGTTCACAAATAGCCAGTGTAACAGCATGTTGTATGCATTCTTGGTGAACTAGCACCTTAATGAGACACACTACCACTGTTTCTAAATTCTTTAAGGGCAATTCCACATGCTCTGTCTTATAAAAACTCTGAGTTACATAGTGCATCAATGACAACCATGACCTGTTACTAGATAATCTCATCCTCTTGGATCATTTATTTGTTCTGAATCCTATATAAAAGTTTATCAGATCTGCAAATCAATTTTCAAAGGGTTTTTTCTTTGAGGAAATTGTGTATGTGTTAAACGACTGGCAAATTTATCGAAAGCTAAAAATAAATAGCTACTGCTTGTCTTGTCTTTACATACCTCCTCTCCGTTATTTTCTGTTTTCTTCCTTTAGGCCAGCAAAGTTTTACCAGAAAGATTACTGGATGCTTTATTTGTCCTTTCTGTGGACATGCCATTCTCTCTGGAATATCCAAGCATTCACAACTCAGTCACAGCCTATTTGGAACAAATGAATTCAGAGAACTACAGAACTTATAAGCAAGCTTCAGAGGTTGTCTATTCAATTGAATGCACCTGTAACTTTATGCTGGATGTTGACAAAGAGGTAGGAAACATCTAAACTTGGTAACAGAGATGGTTCAGTGTTGAATATTTGTATGCATAAACTTTATAGTGTTGTATATAATTATTGCTTGACTAGTGTACTAGTAGGACAATTTCTATTTAAAGAATTCTCTCTCCAGCCCCACCACAAAAACTACCTCAGTTCATCCAATACTCAACTTTGATCTTTTCTTGAAAGTTCAAAAGCTGTAATTCAACATGTAAAAGAGAGAGAAATTCTGTGAGGTAGTAGTATATGTTAAATACCTGAGTATATTTTTAATGTATCAAGTAGTTTTAAGGTGCCAGCTGTGTACGATTAAACATATTTTGTAAATATATTTTACAAAACTTATGTGGAGGAAACAGATGCCATCACCTGCGTATATTTTTGAATGTTAATTTCAGCAGTGTTAATTGCTGACAAGGCTTCACTGACTTAGTCACAGTGGCTGTTTGTATGCCAGGAGTATAAGGACTTCTAGCCATTTTTCTGTCATAGGTAGTGAGGTTCTGTGTATTTTGGAGTAGGTGGGAGAGTGAGTTATGACTTGGGTTTTTTTGGGGGTGGGAATCTCTTGGCCTAGTGAATGCATGGATTTTGCCAGCTGCATTTAAAAGCGTCTTCAGATTCTTTACATCTCAGTATAATTGCTTTGCAGCTTATGATTTCCTTAGCAGAGGGGATTACTGGGAAAAAAACCTAGTGTGACTAGTTTTTGACAATGAAATTCTTGGTCTTGACGAGGGGTTCTTAATCCAAAAGTCACACAGAAGCAGTGATAATTTTCTAAGACAACTTTATTGTGCCATGACCTAAGAATCCTTCCGAACTACAAAACTTGCAAAAGCATTCTTCCAAGCTCCTTCTCTATAACACCTTATCAGTTTATGCCATCTTTACATCACCTCCATTCCCACCAATTACATTGCATAGCAGCTCAATACATCCACTCATCTGCAGAAGTTTGTGAGTGTAGCCATTACTGTACTGCACACGTCTAAGAATGTGTTCCCACATTCTTGGGGTCTTATCTACTGATAAGAAGCTGTGCCCAACTAGCTGAAATGGCTTCTACAGGTGCCTGTTATTCTGCCAACTCCTGGGGTACAGAAGTTCATTCCTCAGCAAACAGAGCAAGCAGCACTATAAAGTGGCATTAGTCAAGGTAAAGGACAATTTTCCCTTCATTTTTCCTACCATAGTGTCTCATTACAAAGTAGTGATTGAAGACAACTCTGACATACATATGGAGAACCGGAGAAGCCTTCTACAGAATTTCTTGACTTGTGCATTGTAGCATTGTGAGCTTTGGTTCCAGGAGAAATAATTTGCCTGAAGAAGAATTTCTTGAATCATGCAACTTTTGACTGGGAGGCGTGTTGCATGACGTTTGCTACACCTCTTTTCTGAAGCAAGACAGCCTACAACATTGAATCCTGTCTGCATATTCATTTCTTTAGCTGTGGATATTCCTACAAAATTTATATTGTCATTTTCATTTGTATATCTTTATGTCATTGTTATCAGTGCACTATAATCATTAGGTCTTTACTGTATATTATAAGTGTATGATTTAATAGAATAATGAAGTTATAGTAGCATATCAGAACTGTGTTTTGTTTGAACACGGTGATTTTCCACATTTGCTGTGTGTTTGCTGGCATACATACAGCCTGGCTGTTTGTGGTGTTTTGCCATATAAATACTGTGTGTGTTTTCTGCTTTAATGTGGAGTATAAATGTGATCTGAACTGTAGGCGAGTAGAGTAAAAAAGAGGGGGGCTGGATGGGTGAGTGAGGTGTGTTCTGTTTAGATAGCAGCTGTATCCTAGGAGGTGGAGTTGACTGTTTTGTTCAGAGAGAGGAATTTATGTGGATGTTAGTGCCGAGCAGTGTGTGTGGAGGAATGATCTTGAGTGTGAGAGAAATCTGACTTCTGGGTGCAAGTTATGAGCCTAAGTCAGTGTTTTTCAACCACTGTGCCGTGGCACATTAGTGTGCCGTGAGATATTGTCTGGTGTGCCGTGGGAAAAATTCCAATTTCATCCGTAACATATGAACAATTATAAAATAAAGTATTATTTCATAATAAAGTAATTATAAAATAATTTCTTTGTGTTTATTTGATTCCTATTCAAGAGAATTACTTTATATATAGTCAATATAGGCACAGAGTTAATTTTTTTTAACATTTTCTAATGGTGGTGTGCCTCATGATTTTTTTCATGAAAAAAGTGTGCCTTTGCACAAAAAGGTTGAAAAACACTGGCCTAAGTAACAAGTGAGGAAAATGAATCTGTTTTAAGTTTTTAGCCTAAGTGGAAAGTGAAGAAAATAAGTCTATGTGGAAATTTAGTCTGGGTGGCAACTTTGGAAGTTAAGCGCTGTAGAAGTTATTGGCCTAAGCAGCAAGTGAGAAAATAAACCTGTGTGGCTAGGTCTATATAAGGAACCATTACACATATGTACCTAGCTTAAACCATGATGCTTATTAACATCCAGAAATTGTTACACTATTTACTTATAAATAAACTATGTTTAAAAAAGAGTTTTACAATAAAGGATCCCCTTTTACCTCAGAACCAACCTTACGCACTGACATTTCTGTCAATCTACCATATACAATTAAGCCATCCTGTTCTTTGGGTCCAACTAAGAATTCTAAGATTTTGTTTTGCCTGATTCCCCCCGCATCTACTCAGTCCTCAAAAAACAAGATTGAGTAGATGCTGGGGAAATCGGGCGAAGCTGCGGGGCAAAATGTGACCGCTCAGCACATGGTGTGAAATTGACACGAGTGGGGCGAAGGGAAGAGGGAGCACAAAGCAGCAGCTTGTGGGAAATCGCTCCAAGGCTTATTTAGGTAAAAGCTCTCTGTGAGGGCAGATCTGCGTGTGTGTCTCTCCCCCCCCCAGGTAGCAATGCAAAGAGTCCAGTGGCACCTTTAAGATCAAGGCTTATTTAGGTAAAAGTTCTCTCTGAGGGCAGATCTGTGTGTACGGTGGGGCAAAGGGAAGAGCGAACATGGAGCATCAGTCTTGATTGATCTTAAAGATGCCACTGGACTCTTTGCATTGCTACCTAGGGGGGTGGAACGCTTAGCATGGCCCTGCGAAGACGGGGTGGGGGTCAGGGAGGGCTTCCCAGGGGCCTGCGCTTTAGTGTGGCCCTGTGAAGATGGGTTGGGGTCAAGGAGGGCTTCCCGGGGGACCGCGCTTTAGCATGACCATGCAAAGATGGGTGGGGGTCAGGGAGGGCTTCCCGGGGACCTGTGCTTTAGCACGGCCCTGCAAAGATGGGTGGGGGTCAGGGAGGACTTCCCGGGGACCTGTGCTTTAGCGCGGCCCTGCAAAGACGGGTGGGGGTCAGGGAGGGCTTCCCGGGGACCTGTGCTTTAGCGCGGCCCTGCAAAGATGGGTGGGGGTCGGGGAGGGCTTCCCAGGGGCCTGCGCTTTAGCGCGGCCCTGCAAAGACAGGTTGGGGATCGGGGAGGGCTTCCCAGGGGCCCGTGCTTTAGCACAGCCCTGTGAAGACAGGGGGGTTGGGGAGGGCTTCCCAGGGGCCTGTGCTTTAGCATGGCCCTACAAAGACGGGTGGGGGTCGGGGAGAGCTTCCTGGGGGCCCGTGGGACTGGGACAGGAGATGGATGGGCAGTGGGCTGGCGGGCAGTGGGGGCCCAGAGCGGGGCGCAGGCAGCAGCCACTCACCTTACTTAAGCTCAAGGTCCACAAGCGGTGCCGGTGCTGTGAGTTCTGTCGAGACGAGGGCGAGCGGAGTGGCAAACTACACTGTAGTAGAGGCAGCAGTAGGAAGGCTCATGCCATGTGGAGTCCTTTGGGCGTGAACGGCAGCGCAGGCAGGAGCAGAGGCAGAGCGGAGGTCTAACACCACCTTATGAGTGGTGGGACGGGATGGGTGGAGGCCCAGAGCATGGAGGAGTGGAGGCGGAGCAGAGGTCTAACCCCGCCTTATGGGTGCTCTTGCCATGGCCGGGGTGATGGCGCACGTGCCCACAGAGAGGGCTCTGCGTGTTCTCTCTGGTATGCATGCCATGGGTTCGCCACCACTGCACTAGGGTCTTGAACTGCTGAGCTACAGGCCTTCCAATCTGCAACTTCAGTATCTTAACCTCTGAGCCACTGTGCCACCGTCCCCAAAAAACACATGTACAAATTAATAAAACTTCAAGAACCTTTGACCTAGATTTACAACCTGTGTTACCCAGTTTCGGGTCAGCACCCAAATGTTGAGATTGGGAAGCACTGATCTGGGGCAATTTCAGTGGGACTTTAGTGAAGCTAGTAGATATATGTGGATAATGTTGGTATTTATATTCCATACAATCAGACTTATATGTTGAGCATTTGTGTGGCTGAAACATTACTCTTAGGTTATGAATTGTTCACGTAGGTTGCCTGTATCACATCTTATATACTGTGTCTCTGTATTTGCTCGTTTAGGGAGAAAAGAATCTTTTTGATTTATTGGAGCTGGCAGAACAAGCCCTTAAAAGTCTTCCTTATCATCAGTACTTTCCCCTTCTCCAGAAATTTATCAAAATTTGCTCAAATGTGTAAGTATGTCACTTTTTCTTATCTGAGGGAGTATTTTCTTTAGCTTATAACCCCGTGCCACTGCTGAAGATGGAGAATGGGAGTTCAGTTATTGCTTGTAGTTAAGATATTCATTTTAAGTTTACTCAACTAAAATTTATTTATGTATATTCAGGGCTCTTTTTGTAGCAGGAACTCCTTTGCATATTAGGTGACACCCCTAATGTAGCCAATCCTCCAGGAGCTTACAGAGCTCTTCTTACAGGGGCTACTGTAAGCTCTTGGAGGATTGGCTACATTAGGGGTGTGTCACCTAATATGCAAAGGAGTTCCTGCTACAAAAAGAGCCCTGTGTATATGCCAGCACTTTGTCAGGAACTGACAGTTCTGGGTATTTTGTACAGTGCCATCTATTGGACATGGTTTTACATAGTAGCATAAAGAAAGCTCAGGCCTCTGTCCCAGGAACTGGAAGATTAAATTTGAGCATAAGAGGAGTCAACCGATGGGAAAATGGCTGCAGAGGCTAGAATATTTCAGCCTAGTCCTAAACATGTTTGTTAAGAAATAAGTGTCATGGGCCCAATGAATCATAATGCTTGTTAAGTGGACTTGGAACTGAAGTCATAAGCAGCAATGCAAGTTGCAACTCATAAAATAAAATAGCAGGTAACTAAAGAAGTTATGAAAAACCCTGAGCACTTACTTGCCCAAGGAAATCTGTGTTTAAAGTAATGATTCAATCTTGTATTGAAACCTTTATTTAGTTCATTTTGACCAAAGCTTAGCAGAACAATTTAAAACAACAAAGTGATATTACATAAAACTAAAACCAAAACCGATCAAATTATATAGCAAAGTACATAAGGGATGACCACATCCCTAGGATCATAAAATCATAATGGATCGTTACAGATATTTCTCTGATGTTTCAGGGAAATCACTGTAGCTAAATATTTTGCAACTGGATAGGTTATTTTGAGGTCGGAATCAGCCAGTAATTGTGACACCACCCAAATTTCTATAGATAGATGGTATTTAGGCAAAATCAGGCAAATCCGGGTGGACCTGGGTATTAACCAATGAGGGCAGAAAACAGATGATCCAATGTCCGTCATTCAAGATATACAGTCACGTAGCCGTAAAAAGAATGGAATATTTGCAAAACGTCCTATTAACTCTGCAGACAGGAAGGTGTTTAATCTGGCAAGGGTACAAATGTATCTATAGTTAGGGATTATAAGAGAGATATGCAGGTAAAGCCATAGGGGGATGAATCCCTAGGGCGAGAGTAGAATATACACACCTTGCCCGAGATGATGTACTAGCCTGCCCTCATCCTGATTAGTCTCAAAGCTTTGTCATAAATTGTATTATTTAGCATCATGGAGGGTGATCCCAGCAGTTCAAGTTTATTATCTATACATCTTTCCCAGGTACTTCTAAAGTTATCCTCCTTTAGTAAATGCAAGAGACCTCCTAAGGGATTAGATTACGAGAAGAAATCCTTCAGTCTTAATTTGAAAGCAGCCAGGCAGGTCCTCAATTCAAAATCATTTCTGTTTGCAGATGGAAGTCTGCTCAGGCTAACCCATTCCTGCATTCTGAGAGTCAGAAGCTGCTACTTCATCTGTTGTCCCATCCTGTGCTGAATATAAGAAGCAAAACCTATAGTTGCTGTTTCGAAATGGTTAAGGTTCGTGTTTAAAGTGGCCTGTGGCTTGTTCAGAACCAGAGAAATATTTCTCATTAACTGTGTGTTCACTTGCTTTTGCATTTAATAATCTTACTAGGGAAGACTCTTTGAGAAAAGCTGCCTTAGTAGTATTGGGCTGATATTCCAGGATTTGCTACATGAAATTAAGCTTGTTAAATTGTAAATTTCTCCTGTGTATTTGTAGCTATTGGTCAAGAGGGGATGTGTTTACTGGATAGCGTTCTTCTCTGTCTTCCCATCGAATCCTCTTGATTTGTAGTTCCTCTCACTCAGTCAGTATAAATGGCCTTTCACTCATGGTAAAGAAATAGGGCCATCATGGAGGGCCTGTGTGAACTAGTTTTTGACTCTGATGAGGGTGACTAGGATTTGCATTCTTGATCAGGTGTTGAAGCTTACTTGATGACCTTGGGACAGTCCACTTTCTCTCATCCTCTCATCCTACCTTTTGTTGAGTGGAGGAACCTTTCCACCCCATGAGCTCCCTGAAAGAAGTTGTGAGATATTTGTAAACTAATATGTAATGCCTGACTTGCGCTCAATCCATGAACATGATGGCAGTACTGGTTACAAAACTCACTTGATAACATAATTTTTTTTCTCTCTTCAGGAATGCTTAGGCATTCATAATATTGCTAAACCTACATCTTCAGTCTGCTATGAAATACATTTCTTGCTTCATCCCAAAGTTCTCTATGAAATCTGTAGTTTTGGCCTTCAAGACTCTCAACCTGAGGTACAGATTTTTGTACATTATAATTGAGTTGACCAGTATGTTAAAAGGAATTATTTTCTTCAAAGAAAGAATTATTACAGGCAGTATTAGGAGAAGGCTATCAAGAAAGAGTTGTAATAACATTTTGATGGAAGTACTGTTTCACCAGCAAAGGAGAGCTGAGACACTCTTTGGCCTCAAGGGTCACTCAGGAGATTTAAGGTGGAGGAAGGAGCCTGACAAGGAGTTCATCCATTGCTTTTCTGTAGTCCCAGCATTTGAAGGGTTTAGAGGAGGGCAGTGAAGAGACCCCCATAAACACTAATTTGGGCCAATATGTGTTTGTTGCCTTTTACCCTGTTAGAGACTGTCTGAAAACACTTTGTCTTTGAACACAGTGGCATGCTGTCTTTGACATACAGAAAAACAGATTTATTCATCTAGGGACTTGTGCAGTTGTAGAGGCTATATAGAGACTAGGCGAACTGGTGGTAATGAATGAAGGAAACTAGAAAGTTGCTGTTTACCCCTGAGCTGCTTGCCTTGAAATGTATGCTAGCCACATAAACTTTTTGTCTAAGGTATGGAAAGGCAGTCAGGAAAGAGTTGCTCAGTACCACTTAAGTACTCTTTTTGCTTTTTAGCCTTCAGCAGAAGTTTCTAAAACCTTTTGAAACTTGTTTTCAATCTTGAGTACTAGACACCTCAAAGCTGAGATTTCTTAGGGGGCTAACTCTGTTCTCAGCAAGAAACTTGGAACATGAAAAAACAGAAATATGGCAGTTCTGCTGAAACATATTCCTATAATGCTCCTGTTGCTCCGTGGGGAGCAAGCATAGACAGCCTTCTGTCTCTGCTACTTTTCTCTCACCTTGCATGCTGTGAATGTATTACCTAAATCTTTTCTACGGGGGTGAGGGGGGGGCTAGGTTTATCCGTCCTTGTCACTGATGTACCATACGCAATTCTTACATTCTAGTTGAAGACTATTTGTTGTGAACAGACAGGAGGCTCATTACAGTATTTCACTGCAGTCATTGTTTTCTTTTAAAGCACAAGAACTATTTGGTGTGCAGACCTGAGGCACAGCCTAATTTCTGTTTCTGACATCAACAAATTGGCTTGGCTGCTCTTTATTGCTCTCTCTTACCTTCTCTCGTTAAAGCAGGTATCCTCAGCTGCCACGTTTATGCTGATGTATCTTCTTCAGGGCCGATTGATGATGGCACCAATGACCTGGAACAAGTTTATTGAGGCCCTCTATCCTGTTGTTCCAATTCTTCAGGTAATCTCAGGTTTTCGAAGCACAGTTTATCTTGAAGTATACTTAATTGCTTTGCCAATAGGAGCAGCCCTGGCATTGCACAATGGGGGGAAATATATGAACATGGCAACCAAGCAAATAAGGGGGAGAAGAGTAATAGATGAACCTGTTTGCAGGTGTTATGGGTGAATACTGGGGAGCTACAAAGCATTAAGTTTCTTAAAATAGGAAAGGCCCACAAATGGGTTTCCCCCCCAACAATCTATCATTCCCATTCTTCCTAATTTTCTAAATCCTTGTTGATGATGAGTCATGTAAGGAGTCATGATTTTCTCATGCCTTTTGAAGTTTCTTGACAGTTGAAACTGTTTTGGAGTTATTGCTTAAATAGTGCACACATAAGTTTTCCACCTACTTTACAGCTATGAGAATATCATCAGGGAGAGTTCATAGTAGTTCTGAGTCAAAACAGGTTATGCAGCATCTTGTCTCTTCGTGACATACATCCTTCTCTACTTCTTGGTGGGTTTTGCATCTTCTTGCTAAAGTGTGTAAAATTTCAAGTGGGTAAGTGTCATGATGGCTGGCTGGGAATGTGTTGTTTGCAGTTGTTCACTTTTCTTGATCCATTCCACTTAGCAAAATGTGACAAAATGTGGGTGGGGATATGCATCCCAAATGTACATCTCATTGGAACTAAACCTGTGCAGATATATAACTGCTACATCCAACTATGGATGTTCTCTTTCGGTAGCATGTTTCCTGTTCTTCCCTGGTGGGTCTTGCACAACTAGAATTCTGTTCATGCAAAGCTTTTGCTTCCCTGCTACATTGTTAAGATGGTGTTTATAGCTCAAGATGCTGTCCAGTGTAATGCCAAGGTGCTTTGGTGTATGGTTGTGTGTAAGTTGGGTACCGTTAAGATAGACATACAGTTCACGTTTGGCAAGAATGTTATTGTGATGGAAACAGAAGCATTCTATTTTTCCTGGATTTGGGATAAGCTATCATTTACGGTAGTAGTCAGCCAGAATTTTGAGGTTCCCAGTCAGTATTTTCTCAGTCCATTCAATTGATTTGTGCCTTACTACAATCACCATGTTATCGATATAAGTAAACTTCCGGGATATCATTTTAGGAACATTAGAGATTGAAAAGAACTAGAGCAAGGACTGAGCCCTGGGGTAGACTGTTATTCAGTTTCTTCTGCTTGCTGATTGACTGACCCATAATTACTTGGAAAGTTGTATCACTCAGCATGTTATTTAGGAGTCGAAATAATGTCCTTCAGGGGAAAACTTGTAAAAACTTGTACAACAGATCACCCCTCCAGACTGTGTCATGAATGGCAGTCAGTTTGATAAAAACTGCTGATGTCTTAAGGCTCTTCTGGTACCCTACCTCAATGAAAGTTGTTAAGCTAAGAACCTGAGAACTGCGACAGGGTCTAAATCCTGCTTGCTCTGTAGGGATATGTTTGTTAATTCTGTCATTAATTCTGTTCAGGATTAGTCTCTCTAGGAGTTTATAACACTAGCTCAGAAGGGAACTAGGTCTGAAACTTTCCACCAGATGTTGTGGTTTTCCAGGTTCAGAATAGCAACTACCTTTGCTTTCCTGAATTCTTCTGGGAGTCTTCCTGTTCTCATGATGTCAGTGAGAAACTTTGCTGCTGGAACTCTTTATAGGTGCAGTCAAAGCCTGGTGCCTTTCTGCTCTTGATGTCTTTCAGTGCCTTGGAGCACAGGTGGGCTTGCACCTAGTTCTTTCAACAGGCTCCAGGATTTCCTACTGGAATGCCTGAAATCCAGATTTGCAGTTGCTTCAGTTCATTTTTTGTCTACATTCAGGGTTGAGTTCATGGAGTAGTTCATCTGCTACTTCTGGGTCTTTACTGTTGAGGAAATTTTGACACAGCCTCTCTCTCTGGTCACTCCAACCTGGAATATATTCTTTCCAATATCCTTGAGGAATGTGTCTTTTCTTTTCTTTTTTTTCCTGCTTGCCCAAATAGGCAAGGTTTATTATTTTTAAAAAATTTTTAAAGAGCCATACAGTTTAAAATATCTAGCCAGATATCTCTTACCAACATCATATTTGCATACATGTTACCATTTTTCCTTGCCTTAACTTATATTCAAACAACATAAATAAAAAATCATAAATCTGTTCACAACTAGTTTTTCTATATCCTATCTGCTATATTTCATTTTGCCTACAATCCACTGTTCCTAATCAATTCCATGTCTATAAACCTGAAAAAGAAAAGAAACAGGCATTTCATAACTATTTAAAAATACTGATTTGGCCACATTATCTTTTTTATATATGTTAACACTCTATTCTCTTTAAAATGTTCTTTCATGTTATCAATAATGTTGACTTTAGAACTCCCATTTACTTACGAACTTTTTAAAGTAAGTTGTATATCAATTCTTAAAATTATAAAACCAAGAATCCTTGGCCTTACACTGAGTCCTCCTGTCTATTCTCTTTTATCCTTTAGATCCTTATACATTCTCTGCATAGACCACCCTACTTATACATTTCCCTTCAGTACCAATTTTATGTTTCAAACTGCTCCATGTCTTTTTGTTTCCTCTCAGTTAAAACATTACAAATAATCCAAGTATGTTGTTTCAAATTAGACAGCCTTTGTACATAAATACAAGTTTTAATCTCCATTCAGTTAAAACATTGCCAATAGTCCAGGTATATTATTTCAAATTAATTGCAAAGACAATCCTTCTTTATATATTTATTTCTTATAAAGTTTCAGGTTTTTTAGTTTTCTCTGTAAATTTCTCTTAAGAATGATCACTATTTTGTGTCTTAAAATCTTTGTAGATTTCTCCCTCTTCTCTGGGCTTGCTTGTGTAGAAAATCAAACAGCTCTTAGCCTGTATTTCAAACTCTGCAAACACATTGTTATGTCTAGCAACCGCAAGCACTAAAGTCTCTGAATAGTCCAAATAAGAGCTCGGTGTTTCGTCCGTTGTGGTGGCCATATCTCCTGATTGACTGTGCCGTTTGGTGCTTCGTATCATAGGTGACGACAGCTGCATTTGACAAACAAGTGATTCCAATCTCTCAAAGCCAATCAAAGTTTTTTCCAGGGCATGAAGAACAGTCGCTGTAATCTCCATTACCATATTTTGCTTTATACGTTCCCAAAAGTCTACACCAGTTTGGTGTAGTGGTTAAGTGCGCGGACTTCCCCACTCCTCCACTTGCATCTGGCTGGATGACTTTGGGCAAGCCATAGTTCTGATAAGAGCTGTTCTTGAAAAAAGAGCAGTTTCTGTCAAGAGCTCTCTCAGCCCCACCTACCTCACAGGGTGTCTGTTGTTGGGAGGGGAAGGGAAAAGAGTTTGTAAGCTGCTCTGAGACACCTTTGGGTAGTGAAGGGCGGGGTATAAATTCAATCTCTTCTCTTCGTCTTCTTCTTCTCTTCTGACAGTTATAGTACCTCTCCATCTTCCTGAAAATCCTTCTTTTCAAATGCAATCAAAGAAGCCATTTCATTCTTTAGCCAGCAGCTTGAAAACAACAGCCTCTATAACATTACACAGTTAGAAAATGTGAAGTTCCATCGCCATTTTGAATCCAACCTCCCGTTTTCTTTTCCATAAATCAGATAAGCCTCAGTTCTTTTAAATTTACCATCCCTTTAATGATATTTTCTAGCAAGCAGACAGAAGATTTCAATACTTTGCTTTGCCCCTGTATTTTTATTGCATTGACTCCCCAAACTCTGCTCCTCAAACTCTGCTCACCGAAGAGTGCTTGGGGAAGATTTATGAGGGCAATAAAATATTCTTTTCCACGATTTCTTCACCCAAAGAGTGATTAACATATGGAATTCATTGCCACAGGAGGTGGTGGCAGCTACAAGCATGGACAGTTTCAAGAGGGAATTAGATAAACATATGGAGCAGAAGTCCATCAGTGGCTATTAGCCACAGGGTATAGATGAGAATTCTCAGTCTGGGGCAGGTGATGCACTCTATTCTTGGTGCTGGAGGGGGCAGCAGTGGGAGGGCTTCTAGTGTCCTGGCCCCACTGCTGGACCTCCTGATGGCACCTGGTATATTTTGGCCGCTGTGTGACAGAGTGTTGGACTAGATGGGCCGTTGGCCTGATTCAACATTGGCTTCTCTTATGTTTTTATGTTCTTATGATTGAAGGTTGTAAAGAGTAAAAAATACTCACCAAATCTTCGCCAAGATGTGGAGACGAGGTTGAAAGCTCTTAATGTGGGAGTTGTTACAACTTATCAGACATGCTCCCACGTCTGTTTCCTTGAAGCTTCTTGCACAGAATGATCCGACTCCTACACCCGCTGTTTGCCACATGCGGGGGGCTCAGGATAAAGTCCTTTGCAACTGATATCTTGTACACAAAGTACTGGTTGGATTCCTGTCATCACCAGTAACTGGAAACTCCAGCAAGTCCACTAAAAAAGCTCCAAAATTGGTGAGATTTAGGAAGCCCTGAAAATCTCAACCACACCGTTGCACAGAAGCCCCCCTCCATATAGGAATGTGCCTTTTCACTGTAGATATACATTCTTCAAAAATTATGTGGTACAACTTGGGGTGCATCTGCTACAACACTTAGATGCTCAGCCTTAGGTTGGTCTATACTACTGCAGAATATGGTGATTCGGTGTGGCTCAACAGCCCCCATATCCACAAACTTGATGCCCAACTCAACACAATAATGAGAACCATCAGCAGCTGTATTAAACCCACGCCAATGTATTGGCTACCCACGTGCCACATTGCTCCCCTGCAACTCCGAAGACAAGATGCTCTTCATAAATATAGAAAGATCATTGAAAACAGAGTTGCCCATCCACAAAGACATGGCTGATGCAGACCTATCCAGACTAAGATCCTGATACCCAACAATAAGATCTGCACAAATCCTGCAATCACAAAATTTTGATCTAGGGAATGAATGGTTGCAACCATGGATGCAATCAGTTCCATCTGCTAGCCATAACCTGGTAAGCACCAACAAGAGGCCCTCAGGATTTGACTTGCCATGTACAGTATGGAAGATGGCTAATACAATACGGACAGGTTTTTGCAGTTGTGCAGACCTGTTGTTTAAATGTGGAAAAATACCAGGACCCAAATGCAGTTGCAGTGCAACCCGCCAAACTATTCTCCATCTGTCACAAGAACACGAGTGTCAAGCTTTCCAGAGAGATGTGAGAGCTCTTTGAACTCTCCCCAGCTGCTACTGAGTGGATTGAAATGTTAGATATTAATATTTAGGGGGATTACGCAGTTGGTCTGCATACCCACTGTATCAACCTGGTTACATACTTTATATTATTTATTTTTATTGATTTTATTGATTTTTATCCCACCCTTCTGGCCTAGGCTGGCTCAGGGCGGTTTACAACAGAATAAAAGTTCTCATAATACATAAAACATGATATTATTACATACTTCCTGTGTGTAACTCTGCCATATGATAAATATTTTTGCTTCACTGCATTGGTAGCCTGTGAAGTTGCTAGCTCAGTATGGCCAGTCAGGAATTATTTGATCAAGCTTTGAATAAGCTTTATATGTGTGTGTGTGTGTGTGTGTGTGTGTATAAACGCATATAAAATGTTCATGTCCCTTTGGAATAACAATCTTTGTAGTGAAAACAGATCACTGCAGAAATTCAGTGTGGCACTGGTTTATAGCGGTGACAGTGTATATGTTTTGGCAGAATGGACAGATTGGATTTGGCCTATGATTTACTAGTAGGTAATCACTGAGATAGAATTTCATTTACTATTATCCAGGAAACTTTAACACCTAGCATTCAACTCCATTAAATAGTTCTTGTAAATTTGTAAATATATATGCACCCTCTTGCTGAGATCATCAGAGGTTTGGAGTTGGGTGTTATCAGTATGCTGATGACACTCAGCTGTTCCTCCTTCTGGATAAGCAGCTGGCAGCAGGGCTCTCAGAACTATCCCAGTGTCTGGGTGCGGTAGTCCAATGGTTAAAGGGGAGCTGATTGAGGTTGAATCCATCCAAGACCCATGTCATGTGACTGGGAAAGACTGAAATGCTAGCTGGAGGGTCACTTCTGGGACTTGATGGTGTTTCACCTGCACCAGGCCAGCCATCTTTGGTGTAGTGGTTAAGTGCATGGACTCTAATCTGGGAGAACTGGCTTTGATTTTCCACTCCTACACATGCAGCTGCTGGATGACCTTGGGCAAGAGTTTGTAAGCCACTTTGAAACTCCAAGTGAAGGACAGGGTATAAGTCCAATCTCTTCTTCTCTTCTTATTTGCCTGAGTCAGGCCTTGCCACATTGATCCATGCAATGGTCACCTCCAGATTGGACTACTGCAGTTTGTTCTTCATAGGGCTACCTTTGAAAATGCTTCAGAAACTGCAGGTGGTCCAGAATGCAGTTGCCAGGTTATTGACTGGAACATCAACTCATATTATGCCAATTCTGTGGCAGCTGCACTGGCTGCCTATTAGTGTCCAAATCCAATTTATGCTATTGGTGTTAAACTTCAAAGCCCTCAACAGTCTTGGACCCTCATACCTACGGGACCACCTCTCCTGTTACAATCCCCTGCGCTCCCTTTGGTCATCATCTAGGGGCCTGTTGCAGGTGCCTGGACCCAGGATCGCTTGGTTAGTTGTCATCAGGGGAAGGGCCTTCTCAGTTGTGGCCCGTATCCTGTGGAACGCACT
Source organism: Gekko gecko (assembly GCA_029375565.1). Classification (NCBI taxonomy): domain Eukaryota; kingdom Metazoa; phylum Chordata; class Lepidosauria; order Squamata; family Gekkonidae; genus Gekko; species Gekko gecko. The sequence goes on from JAPDNY010000009.1 coordinate 47,310,201, forward strand.
CTTAGATGACACCCGTGCTCTGCCAGACTTCTTTAGTTTCCACAGGCCATGCAAAGCTGAATTGTTTAAGTTGGCTTTTGGAGGGTAACCATGTGTTTGTTAATAGTGGTATGGTATAGCCACGTTAATATTTTATATTTGTTATTTGTTTTTATGGGGTTTTTTTCCTTTTTGGTTTTAATGTTGTAAGTTGCCACGAAACCTTTCAGGTAAGTGGCAACTAAAACATCTAATTAATTAATCAACGCACTAGGGTTATGCAGACACAGAAGAACCTCTGGGTAAATGCATCCTTGCCCTGAGTGAAACAAATGATGAAAAAGAATGTATTCTCCCAAGAACTACTCGGCTTAGGGCTGCCCTTCGTCTTCTGTTCTCAAAAAAGCCACTGTGAGTAAACATGAGATAACTTCATTGTATAGGAGGGGTTGGTATTTTTAAAAAATGTATTGGCCAGCATGTTGAAAAGTTTATATATAGATATAGATATATAGATATATATAGTCTTCTAATATAGGTGCCAATTGTAGGGTAATAAAACACCCCCCATAAATATTTACAAAACTAAGATGTACTCAAGATGTTGGGCACTTGAAATTGGATATAGGCAGGGGTCTTTTTGTAGAAGAACAGCTGCAGGAGCTCATTAGCATATGGTATGCTAATGAGCTATTAGGCTATTAGCATATGCCACGCCCCCTGACATCACCAGAAGTGATGTAAGAAGGGGAAGCAAAAGGGGGGAGGCATCTGGGTGGGGGAGCTAAGAGAGAAGGGGTTTAAAGTTTAAACTCCTTCTCATGAGAGTTGGGCCATAGAAGGAGGAAAGAGGGAAGGAAAGAGAGAGAGTAGAGAGAAGGAAAGAGGGAAAGAAAGAGAAGGAAAGGGGAGGGAAAGAAAGAGATGGAAGAAGGAGGAAAACAGGGAAAGGAGGAAAAAGAGAAGAGAAGAAGGTGGGAAAGAAAGAGAGAGAGAAGAGAAGAATGAGGGAAAGAGGAAAAAGAAAGAAGGAAAGGAGGGAATGAAAGAAAAAAAGTTAATTTTTTCCCACCATAGAGAACAATGGAGAGAATAGGGGCAACCTGTTTAGGGGCCCATAAAATTGGACCCCCTGATCAAATGTTCTTGAAACTTGGTGGGTATCTTGGGGAGAGGCTCCAACAGCTACCCTGTGAGTTTGGAGCCTCTCCCTCAAACTCCCTCCCCTCCAGCCCCCAGAATATACCCTATGTTTTCACCATTGACTTCAATAGCCCATAGGATATAATGGGGCTGAAATTGACATTCGGCTGCCTGAAAGACTCTCCAGGATGCCGGCTGGGGGCGGGGCTTGGCTCCTGAGCTCCCGGAGCTGTGCTCCGGTGCACTTCCCCCCCAAAAGACCCCTGGATATAGGTGTTCCAGTCACAGGTGGCTTCTCAAAACTTTTGGGTTAGATTGCAGCCCAAAAGTGGGCTTTGGCAGTCTCCCAGGTGGGTTTCAAGGCCACGAAAAAAGATAAGTAGAGTGGAGGAAAAGCTCTGGGAAGCATGATTACAACATTGGGGTGGCTTTCACATAATTTGTGAAATGGCTTGGTAAATAATCTGTAGTGGTTTTCAGACTCTTAGCTCGCAGATGGATCCTAAAAGGTGTACATTAAGTTTAGAAGTGGGTCCCATTTCAAAGAGTTTGAGAACCACTGCCTTAAAGGGCTGTAGGATCTATCTAAAAAGACTACACTTCATGAAGTCTTGATTGATAGGCTAACAAGGAGTAACATCTGGGAAACAGGAATAAAAGAGCACTGAAAGAGAGGTTAATTGCACTCGAGAGATTAGAGATACAAATAAGGAACAAGTGATGCAGTTGGAACCGTAAGGCAACTTGTATGCTATGTCAGCAATAAAACTACTTAGTAAAATTTTATTGACCTTCTGTTGTATCTGTAAATATGGAGTAGGAGATTTTTAGATTAGCTTGGTCAGGTTGAATTTATTCACATAATCTTACTTTTGCTAGCTATTGTACAATATTAATTGGTTGGTAGTTTTGGACAAGTCGTCTTCATTTTGACCCAGATTTTGCTCCTTCAGCAGGAACGATGTATTGTAATCTTGTGTAAGATGCTGGGAAGCTAAGCAGATCTGATTTTTAAGTGGGCAGAATGCTAAAAAAATTATTTTACACAGAAGAGGTAGGTTATGTAAAGTACAATTGGGTCTGGGTGTTTATGAAAACTGCGTTTAAAGTGTAGGCACTGTTTCCATGATAAAGCTTACACCTTGCTTTCCTCAGAGTTCGTTCCATGGCACTAAAACACATCATGTTCCATCTTACGGTTGAAGAAGGGGCTAACCTGAAGCGCCCACTGTTGAATGGTGGTGTCCTCTCCAGTGTTCCTAATGTACTTATTGTGGAAAAACCTATCCAGCTGAAGTTGGATGAAGCTAAAGAGTCAGTGTTTAAGGTGAAGAAAAGTAATTGCATTATGCAAATAGGAATAGTGTTGATAGTGCTACTCCAATTTTAACTGAAGATAACTGTTGAAAATATTATGCACATTTTTTTAGTTGGAGTATATTAAGAAGTTCTCAGGAACAAATTGCCCAATGTATTTTGATGAATTATATATACCTGAGGTCCAGTATGATCCTGTCGAAATACTGTAGTTGTTGATTTCAGATACTGCATTTAAATCTGATAGTTATGGGCTTGCATAGGTAGCCTTGAAGAAATTAGTTTTAGTGCTAAATGGCTGAGTCTAGCTAAATAGAAAACCAGTTACCCATTTTAGAAGAACTATACAAATACTAAAACTTAACAAGACTAATGTAGGTAAAATGTGTGAACAAATCTTTCACAGTACTAATAATTCCTGTAACATGGCACTGTCTACCATTTGGATTAGGAAATGCTGGACAGTCTTTCCTTATCTGTTTTCCACAGATTTCTTTTATTAAAGTAATTGACCTTTCCACATGTGATTTTTACAATAACCTATTTAGCATACTAAATCTGGTTGCATATTTGCATAGCGCTGTAGTTTTTTACTCTTGCATGATTAGATCTGCATGCTCAGAATGTTTTTATTCCTTTATTTCACCTTGGCATTACAAGTTGCCTTTTAACCGTGAGAGAAGTTCAAAAGCAGCTGGCACATTGCTGGTGATGGTGATTTGTGTTCAGGAGAGAAGGGAAGATTACTTCAGCTCTTTAAGAGCTCCATGGAGGCTTCAGTCATTTGATCATTCTTCAGCTTCATTTTATACACTAAAAATAAGAAATGTTTTATGTTGACCTAGCCATTTTTGGAAAGTTATAGTAGATGGTCTTAGTTCTAATTGAAAAGTTTTATATATATATATACAGAGTTTTATATATATACTAGGAATAAGGCCCGTTGTGGAAATAAATACAACGGGCTCTAGAAAGAGGCTCTGGGAGAGTGCCCCGGCTTTGGGCACTCAGTGACAATTTGCTGTGGCAATCTCAGCAGGGTATAATGACAGAGTCCACCATTTTATCCAGAGGAACTGATCTTTGCTTCCTGAAGAGCAGTAGTAATTTTGAGTGATCTCCAGCCCACCCCCAAGATTGGTAACAGTGGTTCCCCAGGAGGGAGTGGCTGGTTTGGAGGGTGGAATCTATGGTATTGTACCTATCTGAGGTCCCACCCCTCCTCAACACTCACTCTCTCCAGGTTCGACCCCTCAAATCTCCAGGAATTTCCCAACCTGTAGTTGACAACCCTATCTCCCTCCCAGCCAACCATCAACCTACCTTTAGTTTTTCATCTCCTCCCCCCTCCCTCCTAGAGAGCAGTTGTAATTTTGAGTGATCTCCAGCCCCCACCTGGAGATTGGCAACAATGGTTCCCCATCAGGGAATGGCTGGATTGGAGGGTGGAGTCTATGGCATCATGCCTGTCTGAGGTGCCACCCCTCCTCAAACCTCACCCTCTCCAGGCTCCATCCCTCAAATCTCCAGGAATTGCCCACCTGGAGTTGGCAACCTGGTCAGGACTGGGCCCAATGAGTTTTCTCCCAAAGGCCAACATAGGTGTGGAAAGGGCCTTTTACTGACAGAGGAGAAAGTACAGGTGCCAACTTTGATTAGGGAAATACCTGGAGATGTGGGGGGTGGATCCTGTGGAGGGCAGCATTTGGGGTGTGTGTGGAAGGACTCAGCAGGGTATAATGCCATAGAGTCTACCCTCCAAAGCAACCATTTTCTCCCGGGGAACTGATCTCTGTCATCTGGAGGTCAATTGTAACAGTGGGAGATCTCCAGGTCCCACCTGGAGATTGGCAGCCCTAGGGGAAAGTCAGCCGCACAGCGGGGAGTTGAAGAAAATGGTCTGATGGTTGCTGGCCCACCTCATTAGCCAGGCAGCCATGCTGAAGCTAAGCAGGAGAAAGAGCCTTTTCCCATTTATTCTGACAGGAAAATGGCCGTTGGGGAGGCGGTTATGGGCGGGGGAGGGAGTTATGCTGAAAGTCCTTTGGTTTTTTACTCACGGAACCAAGCTTGGCTGCCTACCAACAGCCACTGAGGGGACAGTCCCTCACAGGAGCCAAGAAAACTGTCTTCCTCAGGAGAGAGAGCTGTCTGCCAGGGGGAGTGGGTGGGGAAGAGGAGCAGACCCAATATCTGGCCAATGGCACGCGAGTACTCTTGAGTGGCGGCTGATGGGCCAATGGCTGAGGGAGGGCATTTTACAGCCAATGGGAGCGCATGGAATCTTGCGAAGCCAAAAGATAATTATTTTATATATATATACACACAGAGTTCTTCTTACAGGGGCTACTGTGAGCCACCTAATATGCAAAGGATTTCCTGCTACAAAAAGAGCCCTGTTATATTCTTTTTGATAAATAATGGTATTTTATTTTTAGGTTGAGACTATTGAAAAGCTGTATGATATCTTTATCTCGGGTACTATCGATCTAGCTTTGAGGAGGTCTGCTGCTGAACAGTTAGCTGTAATTATGGAAGGTAAGGTAATTTGAATATCATAGAATGTTATAGTTGGAAGGGACCTTGCAGGTCATCTAGTCCAACCCCCTGCACTCTGCAGGAGCATAGCCAAAAGATAGCCCTACAACATACCCAAAAGGCACATTTAGATGAAGTTTCATGGGTGTTTAACAAGCTGTCCGGTTGATGCAGCGGATTGCCCTGGAACTGATCTGTGCAGCTGGATCCTATGCATAACTTTACTCAGAAGTAAGTCCTACTGAGGTCTGTTGGATTTACTCCAAATTAATTATTGCACAGGATTTCAGCTTTAGTAATTTGACAATCTGGTTTTTATGTTTTGACATTACATACACTGCAGTAGGGATGTAACATGGTTCTGCTTCTGCCTAGTCTATTTTCACTGCCACATGTTAATTTTTAAATAATTATTGTTATTCCATTTTATAGACCATAAAGGTCACCAGCAGTGTAACAAATTTCAGCATATGAATGTACTTGCCTTTCACTGATATTAAAGAGGCTCTTAGATTAAGTGGAAAAGCTTTCGGCTAGATAATATTAAAATTTTGCTAGCATGTAAATTACAGCAACCCAGATTTCTGCGTGGTATTCTTGATAGCTCACGTAAGTAAAAATGTGTCATACTGCATATTATTATCCTGTCCTTCCTCCAGAGTTTAGGGTGTCATGCTTCCTTATTCTATTTTGTCCTCACAAACAGCCCTCTGAGGCAGATTATGCAGGGAGAGAGTGATTGACCCCACGTCACGGCAGACCTGAGTTTCCCAGATCCTAGTCAAATTCCAGCCACTATATCATGGTGGTTCCTGTCAAACCACTATATTGTTCTAATAATAATTAATAATTATTGTATGGCATTGTATGGAGTATAGCCAGGAGAACCTAAGATTGTCTGGCAGTTCTTTTAGCATTGTGCATCATTAGATGGCAAACTAGACTTGTTTTTAAGGCAAGAGATGTTTTAGAGATGGTTTGTCATTGCCTGCCTCTGCGTCATGCCCCAGTATTCCTTGGAGGTCACCCATCCAAATACAAGCTAGGGCTGACCCTGCTTAGCTTCCAAGATCTGATGAGATCGGGCTATCCTGGGCTATCCAGGTCAGGGCTGGATATACAATGCAACTGTATTGTTCTGTAGAATTGGAACAATATGAGCTGTGTTGTAGAGCTACTGCCCCAGATCTTATTATACCTTCCCCCTCATGGGTGGGAGATGGACTTGTAACATCTGATAATTCCAAACCTGTGATGTGAATTCAATAAGCTTGGAGTTCCCTGCCTCAGTAAATAGCAATGAAGTGAGCTGAGCATGGTGATATCATATGCTTTGAATTCCTGGAGGCGGAACACATAATTTTCATAAAATCTAGCTCCTGTCTAAATTGGCTACAGAGAGGAATCTGCCACCTGCATACCATGTTGTAGATGAGATTTGAAAATGCTATACAAGTTGGTTTGTCTACATGAATATGCATGCTGAGCTTCTAACTTTTGCCAATTTATCTCCTTCAGATACAAAAATGCATGAGATCATTAAAAAGATGGGTGTGATAGACAGAATACTTGGTTATTGTACTGAATGCATTCACCGTGATGGCAGGGTAAGCAAAGACATTTTTTTCTCCTTATATTCCCTTTGTAAGTTCAGTAAAAGAACAGCATACATAACATAGGAGCCAGTTTGGTGTAGTGGTTAATTGTGCAGTCCCTAATCTGGGTGATCCAGGTTTGGTTCCCCATTCCTCTATTTGCAGCTGCTGGATGACCTTGGGAAGCCATAGTTCTGTCAGAGCTGTTCTCTCAAGGACAGTTCTGGAAAGAGCTTTCTCAGCCCCACCTACCTCACAATGTGTCTGTTGTGGGGAGGGGAAGGGAAGGAGTTTGTAAGCTGCTCTGAGACTCTGAGTGAAGGGCGGGGTATAAATCCAATCTCCTCCTCCTCCTCCTCCTCCTCCTTTCCAAATGTCTTCAAATGGCAACTTCACTTCCATATTTCTTGCTTCTACAGCACAGAAGTGTTAAAGGTAAAGGTAAAGGTTCCCTTGCTCGAAAGCCAGTCGAATCCGACTCTAGGGTTGCGGTGCTCATCTCCGTTTCAAAGCCGAAGAGCCAGCGCTTGTCCAAAGACGTTTCCGTGGTCATGTGGCCGGCATGACTAAACACCAAGGCGCACGGAACGCTGTTACAGAAGTGTTAGTTGTGGTTAAATATATCTAGTTTAAACTTTAGCTTCCCTAATTTTAAGATCAGCCACTTTGAGAACCTTATTGTTAATACAATGAACATACTTTTGAACCCAGGACAAGGAACTGGCAGATGAAGTGGCAACAGCAATTTTAATGTGTTAGGGTGTTCTTGGTAGAGAAATTTTGTTGGTTTAAGTGATTAAATTCCGTGAACAATTTTAAATAATTTTTTATCTTATGATGCAATGCAGCTGGGAAGCTTTGATTTTGGTGTATGTTCACTTTTGGCCTTGGCCAAAGAAGATTTAATGTATTGTTTTAGACTGAAGGCTTAACATATAGAAATGCATAATGTTGCAACTATTCTGCATGCAATGCAGTACAGTAAATTCATGATGTAACTAATTAAATCTAAGATGATGCATAGTTCAGCTATCAGCTTGCTAGGGTTGGGCAGGAATCGAGTAAATATGGTTTGCTTTGTGGTTCATGGTGTGCTCGATTTGAGAGCCATGGTACCTTTAGGCACCAAATGAACTGGTTTGGTTCGTGAGGTTTGTGACATGGTAGAACCCCACCCCACCCCCTGCATGCTAGGGACACCAAGCTCATAGGGGATCTCTGGCTGACTGTTCTCTACCTGCCCTCCAAGTCTGAATTACAGCACCCCAAAGAAGGTGCCCCCAGGAAACTGTTTTCTGGGGAAATGACAGGCAGAGATTTAGGAGGCTCAGGAGTGTATACAACAGACCCTGTGCAAGCTAGAGACACAGACCTCCCCCTGATGCTCCTCTACATGCCCTCCAAGTTATATGCAAATTGGACTTAGGGGGTCCTATTTATCTCCCTCACAAGAAGATGCCCCCAGGAAAGTGCTTTTGGGGGAAATGTCAGGCACAGGTTCTAAAGTGTATAGAATGGACCCCCTGTAAGCTACATATCCAAGTGCATAGGGAACCTCACCCTGCCACCTGCTCTTCTGCAATCTCTCCAAGTTGGGGACGGATTACGTTTCTGGGGTCCCAATTATGGACCCCCAAAAAAGGTCTCCCCGGTGCTGTCTCTGGAAAAGACAGCTGCAGTTACAGGAGTCCATGGAATAGCTCAGGAACAAGCCAAGGACACAGGGCAACTTCACCTGGGCAGAACCCCCCCCCCAGTCAGACAGTGGAAGCTAGGCAAGCATCCCCCCTATACTCGCAGCCTCCCTATGTCTCCAAACACAGGTTCTGAAAGACAGAAATGCAGACATCCCAGAGTTTCGACAGGAGCTCCCCAAAGTAACCCCACAGTAGCTTGGCAGGCATCCTAGCCATACAACACAACTAAGGGAAGCTTGCCCACAACTCTTACAGCCCCCCTGGCCTGAAACACGCAGGTCCAGAGCATACCCATCAACTGGGGTATATTCTTCTATGCAGCAAAAGAATGGAAACACATGTTGAGCTGCCTGGGCCACCCCCAAGTCTCCAAAGGCAGACATTCCCAGAGTTTCAACAGGGGCTTCCCAAAGTAACCCAACGGCAGCTCTGCAGAGACCCCCTGACAAGCACTGGAACCAAGTGAGGCACACCTACAACCATCTCAGGCCCCCTCAGGCCCAAACACATAGATCTTCTGGTCACAGCCCACCCCTAGGAGAAATTTCTGGTTATTTACCATTAGTGGAACACATTGTACAGGTAAGAGATCACCCTTTGTAAATTGTACAAATGCACTAGAAAGGGGTTGTCAAACAGGGGCTTGCTTCTACAGACAGATGTTTACTGAAGTAAATTTTTGCTGCAGTGGATATTGTTCCATGTGGTACAAATGAACTGGAAAGAGGTAGTCAAACAGGGACTTGCTTGTACAGACAGATATCTGTTGAAGTATATGTTCGCTGCAGTGGATGTTGTTCCATGAGGTAGGTGTTGTGTTATGAGGTAGATGTTCTTTTATGAAGTGGGTGTTGAGTGAGGGAGATTTTCTTTGGAGGGTAAAAGTAAAGAGGTTATCCAGGGATTTTCTCAGGAGGGAATTTCAGTGAAAAAGGGTTGGGTTCCTGCCAGCCCACCTCCATCCAACAGAGGTGGCCATTCTCCCTCCCAAGTGCCAAGGGTGCAACCCACAGGCTGCATGCTGGATTACTCAGAGAGAAGGGGGAATGGGAGGACACTCAGGGGAACAACAGGAGGCCTGGATCTTATTCTGTGAGGACCAGAGAGGGGTAGCCTAGCAGGGGGATGTTGACCCTGGCCAGGTTCCGGCAGAAGCGGTGGGGGCTGAGAATGTCTCCCCAGTGGGAGAACACCCACTTACTCTATACATTGGTGGGAGGGCAGGAGATGAGACTTATGGCCACACAAGAGAGGTCCAGTGAGATGACAGCCTTGCATGACCAGTATTCCAGGGGACTGGCATTGGTGGGCTCAGGGGACTCAGTGAGGTACTCCCTGACTATCACCTCTGCCAAATCCTTTGCTGTTGTATGCCTGGCTTCCCTGACGCTGTGACTGACCTCCCAGCTGCTGTGACTGATCTATCTGTTCACCACTGACAACCAGTAGTGGGGCTGGTGCCAAGCTGGGCTTTTTAAGGCAGAGCTGTTGGGCTGCGGATCCTCCTTCTCCTCTTCCTCCTTCTCCTCTTCCTCCTCCTCCCCTCCCCCAGTCTCTTCCATGTCTGTTGGCCTCTAGCCTCTGCACTTCTTTGCAGAGCTCATGCTTTCATTGCATGAGCTCTGTATCCAGAGAGCAATGCCACCTTTTATCCGGGGGTAACAGATTCAGGCCAGCTTGTACTCCCATTCCTTGCAAAGAGGATGCAAACTGCTGGTGATGTCCACCTGCAACCTCTTTGCCAAGGTCCCGGCCCGAGGGAAAATAGCTGTTCCCTCAGGGCCCAGTTCCAGTGCGGAGGTTAGCAATTGGTCCAGCCCTCGAATTAGGGATGACTTGTCCTAGGCTGGCCATATGGGTGCAGAGCACATCATTGGTGTCCTGGAGGACACACCCCATTTGGGAGAGGATCAGCGAGTCCTTGGAGCTGATGCTGAGCTCCTCTTCCCCATGAAGGATGGTCATGAAGGAGGTGACATCCTGCACCACGCTCTTCTGCTCCACCAAATGCGCAATCGTGGCATAGGTGAAGTTCCATCAGGTGGGCAAATCCAGGATGAGCTGATGTTCAGGCTCATCCCCCTCCTCCTGCCTATGGTACAGCAGATGCACAGAATTGATGCTGCACGAGAAGTGGGCCACCAGGCACCGACATATCTCCAGCAAGGACCACATCTCGAAAGTGGTAGTGTCCCAGGTAGCTTTGACAGTGCTCCCCAGCCACAAAGCCTCCTTCATCATGTGCACCAGGCAGACAATGTCTTTGAAGTGCACGGCTTTCACCACTGCCAATATGTTGGTGCCAGCATCTGTGACCACGTAGCCAGGGATGATGTTGTTTCCATCCACCCACTCCCTCAGGCTACTCTGTATCACTGTGGAGATGTTTTGTACCATGTAGTCTGCATCCATCCCCTGCACATGGAGCAGAACCACTTTGGGTTTTTTTCTTCTTTCCATGTTTACTTATGTGTTTTATAGTACAAACAGTACACCTTATGAGCAGAACCACTTTGTAACCTAGAGGCAGGACTGTTCCCTCCTGCGGCCTGGGCCTTGCCCCAACAGTCTAAACAGAGAGGTCCTCTGGTTGCCACCAGCGGGCAGTGAGAGAGAGGTAACAGTGCTGCTGGCTGCTCCAGAGGTCTGCTGTAAATTTGCCCAGTTTTGCCTTGTGCTCTGGAGAGGTGAGCTTTGACCACCACCACTGCAGAATGTTGCATGGTGGGCAAGACTTGACAGCTTATGGTCCTCTGTGAGGGGATGGAGTACCAGGAAGCCTGGTGTTGCACTAGCTGGCAAAAGGCTACATCCTCAATGGGGGAGAAGGATTGGCCATCCACGGCAATCATCTTGCAGATGAGGCAAGTGACTACTTCCGGGGCAACCCATATAGCCCTTTTGGATTGCACTGGATTGGGGGAATGACCTGTTGAAGGGTGGCCTGCCTTGATGATCCACCCACAGTACCTCGAGTACGAGGAGCCTTTATTGGAGGGGCCTTCCGCTCTCCTCCTTCTTCTCCCTCCTGAGAGGGAGTTGTCCTCTTCTTCCTCCCGCTGACCACTACTCTGTCTTCTGATGGCAGCATAGTTAGGTGCACCCTTTGCAGGTGTCTGCGGAGGACAGAGGAGAACAAATGTTGGGGCTTTGTGCCCCTCCGGACATGGGTGTGGCACACCTGGCACTCTGCCACACAGGGGTCACTGGGGAAGGTGTGGAAATATTTCCAAACTGTGGGCTGGAAATGGGGCTTCTGTATTGAAGAAGGTGGGAGGCACAGGTGCTTTCTAGCGCTGAGCTGGTAGGGACCACAGAGGGGTGTACCTGAGGTGGGAGCAGGAACAGGGAGTTGTGATGTTAGCAACTGCTGATGTCTGTGTTAGCCAAATTGCCTTATTTCTTGAATAAGCTTGGGGGAATTATGATTTTAAAAGGACAATTGGCATATAGCATAGGGACATAATCTGTGTATGCCAGAGTCAGAATTCCCAGAGCCTGTGAATAGATGAGGAGACCAGGTTGCTGTAATAATTGCTATTTTACTCAGTGATTCTCAAGCATACAATAATAATCAGCACACACACACTCAATACAGAACTAGGAAATTAGGCAAGAAAAGGCTGTATCGTTGGTGGCTGATAAGTTACTTGTCCGTCGAGATGAGTAGACTGTGCAGAGAAAAAGGAAGAGAAAGAGTTGAAGGGAATGGGTCGTGAGCTGGCCAGTGACACGCATGGAGTGGTCCCAAACTGACCAGGGATGGAATTGGAAAGGTGGGGTAGAACTGAGATATCTGCTGGATGCGCGGAGAGTTCTGCCTTAAATAGCCAATTTGTGACCTGAGGCAAGAGCCAGGTGATCAGTGGTTCCCAGGAAATGCAGAATTAAAACAAAAACAACAACATCTTAGGATGGATGGGACAAAGGAAACGACCATTGGCTAATTTAAGGTTGATGTGCAGCATCACTTCTTGGGGAAGGGATGACACAAAGGAAAGGGAAATAAGGGTGCAGTCACTTGAATGATCTGATGCTTCATTGTAACAATCCAATGCTTGTCATAGGCGTTATCTGAATCGGTGGCAGGAAGGCTTAATTGCTTCTTTTGTTTCTAGTTGGGCAACAGACTTTGTTTTAGGATGGCTCAGGAGGAAAGGGAATGTGCTATGTGGTGGAGAAGCGATCCCTTTCATGGCTTCTGTGCAGGAACATCTGGCCTCTGTCAGAACTTGGCTCCTCTCTGCTCTGCTACTGTTTCATGTTCATGGTGACCAGGGCTGCTGGTCTGACTCACAGTGCTTGTGTAGATATATATTGGAGCATGGGCAGAAGTCTTCTGTAGTACTGGGTCCAGATCTGGCATGGCATGTGTCTGGAACTACTTCATGGCAACATATGGGCAGTGCTAACAATTCTTTGCCTTTGCGGAAAGCCCCAGGAACAGATCAGTGGAAGGAGGCTCTGAGGCTCCTGGTGATGCCCTGCTAGGGCCGGACTCCAATGAGCTGGCAATACGGGTTTGGTGCCCAGGCACAGGGGTCTGTGATATGCAGGGGTTGGAGGACTTCTTCTCCCCGCAATAAGCATGCTTTGCACCCACTTTCACCCTCATGGCACACAGATGCGTTCACAATCAGGAGGGGTGGGGGGATATAAATGTGTTAGTTAATCCGTTAGTGGGGTGGCTCAGAGCCTTGAGTCCACCTAACACCCAAACCCCAGCAGGGGAGAGGTATTCAAAATCAGGAGGGGGGTGGGAGAGTATAAAATGTGTGAGCAGAGAGCCAGGGTGGCTCAGAGCCCGAAGTCCACCTAAAACCAAAACCCCACCGGGGAGTGGTGTTCACAGTCAAGAATAAATTAATGTTCTTTGCTTTTAACAAGTTCCTTGCCTCTCTGTCTAACTGCCAACACCCAACAGAGGAGGGTATATATAGCATTCTGATCCCATAGAGCAGAATGGGAAAACTTATTTTGAGCCAGCAGTGCTTGTTTCCAAGCTTTAAAGGGTGTTTCCAAGGCTGGAGAATTAAGTCCACCCCACCTGTTGCTTTGAAGTTTGATAAAACATTTTGATTGCCTGGAGACAGTCTGTCTAGAAATTTATCTGCTCACAAAGTACCACAAGCCATTTGAAAGTTCGTGCCAGTTGATCACGAACCAGCCAAAATTCATCACGGCCTTTAGTTGGTGAACTTGTTCATTCCCATCCCTACAGCTTGCCTTAGGCTGAACCTTTCTAACAGTTCATGGATTTTTACACATTTATAATTGTTGGGATTTTATTAATCCTGACTTTTGAAATGCAGTAGATGCGACATTTCCATTCCTGATAACCATTTCATCTCAGTGTTCACAACTGATTGATTGAGTTCATGCTTCCAATGAGTGGGTTTAAAGTACCATACTGTATTTGCAAACAAGTGTAATTTAAAAAAAATTATCTCTTGACAGATCATGGACTGTATGGTATTGCCATGTCTTACACTCTTAAGGAAGCTTGTATATGCAGATCCAGTTAAACGGCTGTCATTGGCCTATCAACCTTATGTCTTGCTCATGTTATTTCGAGGTAATTTATTGTTACTGTATTGTGCCACTTTCTGTGAGATTTTTTGGGAAATATAAAAGTTTAAGGCTAATGCTTGCAATTAAGACTGTGTAGTTATTTCACTGATTTTGCATTTTTTGGTACACTGCTATTTCAGACATGGACAATCAATACACTACAAAAACTCCCTTTAGTATTAATGTAAGTGCCTTTATTGGTACTTACATTAGTACAGTCCTAGTAACCTTTCTGCTCTAATATTCTGTGTTGCAATTAAGAAGAAATTAATGCGGGGGGGATTAAAAGTAGTTTAAAAAAACAAAAAACCTTACAATTAGCATCAATATTTAAAGGGGAAAAGTCATATGTATTTTGGCAACTTCTGTCAGTGGGGACCATTTTTTTTTTCTTTAACAGGTAATTGTGCTGACTCCAAATTACTTGGACTTGTATCCCATATTGCTGTAGCTTTTCAGTTTTATAGAGTAGGTTTTAGCTATTAAGGAAGTTTTGCTATGCAGAATCTACTTTTATTTTAGGGAAACAAGGCAGGTATATGTCCAAGAACTATATTATTTATAGTTAAAGACTGCTTGGATAATGGATCTAATATAATAAAAAAATTTCCCTCTAGAATGGGGCAAATTCAGGGCAGCTCCAGAACATATGACTTAATCAATATCTCTTTGTATCTCCAACATCTCATCAGAGTGGTCTAGTTTTAGACAGTTGAGTACCAGTGGATTTGAAGTTTGACTCATATTTATTTATATGTAAATCAGAAGCAGTTGGTCCATACAAAAATGCCCTAAAGGTGAACAGTACATAAAGGTTTTTTTACCAGATTCCTGAAGAATGCTAATATTGTCAAGGTTAGGTTACACAGAGTACAAGACATGCTTGCTCAGATTTATAGCAGATCTTGCACCGTTGAAGATTTGGCCCCTCACATGGATGGCCTAGGCTAGCCAATTGGTCAGGGGCCTAATTTGGGTTGTGTAAGGAGGATAGGCTTCAGGATGCCCTTTGGTTTCAGTTCCTAATCTGGAATGGCCCTGGGGGGGGACACTATTTGCTCCACTAGGGAAAGACAACAGGGTCAATAGCATTCATCTAGGCTGTTTTGATGGAGGTTGCAACTTTAAAGAAGTATACAGTGACCCTACACAGTGGAGAAACATTTAAAGGGTTTTTTTTAAGTTCGAAGACTGTAACTCACTGAAGCGATAGATTCTACTTGCAGCTTGATAGTACATTCCATTTTAAAAGCATACCTCGATATCTTCTGCACTTAGTGGTTTGAGTTAGCAGACGTGTGACTTTATTTTTTGTCGTTCAGTCACACAGACGAGTCCAACTCTTCGCTTTATTACTCAGGGTGTATACTTCATTTTGTTTTCTACTTAGTTTCCTTAATATTCCAAGAACATGGTGCTGTGGTGAATGAAGTAGCGATGTTACTTTGCCTTCTACTGTTTGATGAAGCAGCAAGGAAAGAGATGTGGTAGGCTATATTGATTTGTTCATTCTCCTGCCAATCAAGGTGTGTAATGTTCCCAATATCTTCCAAGATGAATTTACATTTATAAGCAATGCTTATATCTGAATGTTTCCTACATGTACTTTGTTATATTTATCAGCCTGAATAATATAGAACTTAAACAATGACTACTTGTTCTTACTATTCACTATGGCGTGATTACTGGAGACCTCATTTTTGTTAAAGTAAACCTTTGAATGGGATGCTGATATTGCTAAGCCTATGAATAAGCTTAAGCCCATTAGTGTTAAAAACCTTCGTTGCGTTGGATTTCAAAGTTTGATCCAAGGGCCACTAAGTGTTTTGCCCACACTAGCTGAAAGCTACAAAACATTTCATGTATAGTAGTATTAAAAGGTTCATTGGAACTGCTGAAGAAGAGCCAACATAAGTTGCAAACCTGAAAAGTATTCTCCCTGTGCCCTGCTCTGATTCATATATTAATGACGTGTCTTTTAATAGTAGCTTGGTACAAATTCCAGTTTGATCCCACAGGACGCATATGTAACATTGGAAAGGCTAATATGATTATTAGTAGTGGTAATATTGCAGATGCCTCTGCTTTAAACTGATAGATTTATTGAAAAGTGGGCATTTATAACATTTTGGACAACAATTTTTAAGACTGTGGTCTCAAAATTATATATATTTTTCCCTATCTTGTTTTTGATAAGGAGGATTTTAATCTTTAATCTTGTTCAGTTTGTATTTGTGGTGATAGTTGCTTTGAGCCTTGAAGAAACAAGATATTGAAGTAAGATATAAAATTGGTCCACTTTGGGGGTAGGGGGAGGTTCCTTGGAAGTCTCTGGCTTGTTATAAATAATGGTAAGGTCACTCAGCATGCTTGTTGCAGGAAATTTGCAAAGTCATGACTATAAGTATTAGAATTATAAATATACATTGATTAATCCAACAAATTTTTTTCTTGATATGTGTGTTTTCTTTATAGGGCTGATGCAGTTTCCTGTGATTCTTCTAGCACTCTCCCTTTTAGTTTGCCTGTTGCAATTGTGAGACGGTAGGTCTCTTTCTTTCTCTTTTTGTTTTTGGAGCAATGAAATGCCACTGGTAAATATGTCTTATCCTTTTACGATGAAGTAAGATTTTCTAATTTGCAGATAATAGAATTTGCACCAAAGCTTTGACCTGAAGAAGTGTATGTCTCCACTTTGAATTCAGCATGTAAAAAGGAAATGTCTATGGCAATGTTTAATGATGTTGGTAGACCATGAGATCAAAAAACCATAGAGCTTAGTCTTTGTTGGTCATGCAGACATGAAGTTCCAGGGAGCTCCTACATGCATGGTTTTCTGCTATAAGCACTTATTTATAGAATCAGAGAGTCAGAGTTGGAAGGGGCCATACAGGCCATCTAGTCCAACCCTCTGCTCAATAAAGAATCAGCCTACAGCATCCCTGACAAGTGTTTGTCCAGCAGCTGCTTAAAGACTGCTAGTGACTCCCTAGGCAGCTGATTCCACTGTTGCACAACTCTTACTGTAAAAAAGTTTTTCCTAATATCCAGCCAGTACCTTTCTGCACTCCTCTAAGTGACAGCCCTTCAAATACTTAAAGAGAGCAATCATGTCCCCCCTCAACTTTCTCTTCTCCAGGCTAAACATTCCCAGGTCCCTCACCCTTTCCTCACAGGGCTTGGTCTCCTGGCCCCTGATGATCCTTGTCGCTCTCCTTTGCATCCACTCCATTCTATCCACCTGCTCCATTCAGTCCACATCCTTTTTGAAGTGAGGTCTCCAGAACTGCACACGATACTCCAGGTGCAGCCTGACCAATGCAGTGTACAGTATCTGGTGAGGAATAAGGATGATGCTGAGACTTGTAATGTTCTTGTTACCTTATCTTAGTGTATTACTATCTGAGCTCAGCAGTCAAGAAAATAGACAATACATAATACACATTGGATGCATAAAATATATATTCTGTACAGAAAATATACAATTAATAATAACATAATAATAATTGAAATACTAGACCATCTTTGTCTGCCTTGTTGAACATGTCATGGTGCAGAATCTTGCTTACCTTAAGGGTAGTTTCATTAAAACAATAGGCAAGAAGAAGAGAAGTATAAAAATCATTTGATCTGCCTGAATATTTGGACAGAGTTGAGGTAATGTACATATTCCGAATGTCCTGGTAAAATTGGCAATGTAAGAGGACATTTTGATTGCTTCTACCGTTCCAGACTGACATGGGCAGAGACATTGTATATATGGGATACATGCATATCTACTGTCAAGAAAGGGAGATGGAAGGACATTAAAACGGGTTAGAGTGAAGGCTCTGTGGTCTTTGGGGAATTCTAATATATAAAGGTAATTTGATAGAATGAAACTTTTGTTGCAGTTCCTTACTGTAACAGAGTAGGCCCGTGATCTGTCAACTTGAAGGGCAGTATCCTATAGTCTCTGTTTATTCAAGCTGTGGCTCCCAAAAATCCATGATGCAATAAAGCTGAACAGGAGAAACCAAACAGTTGTAAATTCTCTTCTATTGCTCTTACCCATCTTGAGTGAAAATTATCTAAGAAGATTAATTAAGTTAATCCAGGGGGAAAGAGGTTTAACTTGAGCTAGAAGCATATAGCTTGGAACCAGTCACTTGCTTCAAGTGAAACCAACCCTGCCTCTAGTCTAAGCAGGGCATTGGGTACACAACGAGGTACTCCAAATAAGGATCTGAGGAATTTGGATTGAATTGCTTCTAGTTTATAGTGATCACTGTACAGACATGTCTGTGAATCATACATAAGCTGGGGTACCCCCTTGCCCTGAAAGACTTTCAATGCATATGGTATGTAAGAACCCCCATTTGTAAAGAAGAATCTTACAGTTGCTGTGGCTGCTCTTTGGGCAGATTCAATTCAGGCCTGTAGCCAGGATTTTTGAATTTGGGGGGCCTTTAAATAAGTCAGGGGGCACCCTGCACACACACACCCAAGGGAGCACCTCATATAAAATTTTAAAAATGGAAATCACGGGGCCTGGGGTGGATGGGAAGTGAGGCGGCCTTGGCAGTAAGTTGGGGGGGCCAGGCCCCAAGATGCCCCACTGTAGCTATGGGCCTGATTCAATTACATGGGAAAGCTGAGTTGTCCATGAGCCAGACTGTTGGAACACTACACCTAAATATCTGAACACTTTAACTTGTTTGATCTCATGTCTGTCAGTCTGCCACCTGTGTTTGATAAGCTTTTTCGAGAAAACAAAAATATTTGGTCTTTAAAAGACTGATAGTTAAGTGCTTCTCTTTACAGTAAGCTGTAAGTGCCTGGAAGGCTCTTCTGAGCCCTGCTTTGGAGTATGATAGAATAACAGTATTCTCTGCATATAATCTAGTTCAAAATGTTAATTTGCTTAGTTTATAATGCTTGGTTGTTTCCATGAGAGCTGTTTCATCCTTAGAATTGAAGATAAAATGAGGCATTATACATAGACTTACAAGGCAATATTTAGGCTGCTTTTGTGGGCACACGTGCAAATGTACATTGTACTACAGAGAATCTTTATTATACAGCGAAAGTTTTTAAAAAGAAAAAAAGTGTTTATCTGCTGTTGGTTATCCTGTATCTTCCATGCCCAAGATACTAGCACTGTTGATGTTCTTGGGTGATCAAATATCCTGGGAACCACGGGCAAGTCCAGGGAAATTAGAATCTTGCTGGATGCATCCCGAGCAATTTGTCTCAAAGGTGCTGCTGTTCAGAAGTGGTCTTTGTATTCTCTGAAGACCGTTCTCCTACTTGACTGCATATGTTTGCATTAAAGACTAGGTTTTGGGGAGGAAAATTCAGACTGATACAACCAGAAGGAAAAGGTTTACAGAGAGTAGGTAAAAGAGGTACTAGTTTCAGTCCAGTGGCTTGGAATTTATTGTCCTTTTTTACTTGTGGAAGACACTTCTGTCTGTGGAAGAAGAAAAGAATCATTTTTGGTGATTTTGGTGTCCCCCTCCCATATCTTGTCACTGCTTCATCTCCTGTGCTCTTCCTGGGGATCCACGGGGACATGATTTCATGGTGGGGGGACATAGCAGGGTAAAGTGGGAAAGTTCTTTTGCATCTAGCACAAGTGTGCTCACACTAGATGGGATCCATACCAGTGTCTTCCTTTCACTGATGGCAGACCTTTCTGCCAATGCAAGAAACTCTTTGGATGGTAGCAGAATAAAGCTGCCAGATACAACTCAGAGTCTAAAGAGCAGCTCATTTGTATTGAAGAGCTTTCCTGTGCCTGGTAATTCATGGATTATATAGTTATACATGTTCGTTAATACCTTTAGAATTCCAACTAGCATTGAACCAGTGTACCTAAAAGACAGTTTATTCCTATATGGCCCTGCCCAGCAGTTGAGATCCTTTCTTGAGGCCCGCTGTGCCCATTTAGTTATCAGAGGTGAGGCAGGCTATCACAGAAAAGCCTTTTCAGTTATGAGAACCCACTTCTTATGCTCCCATTGTTGCATGCCTGGTGCGCCGATTAAAATTGTTATTCCAAGTTTATATGCTTGAGAGGTGAGGTAGAAATATTTAAAATGTAAGCTTTGTCATATTCATATAATAAAAAATCTGAATATTTTTATGGTAGAAGATTGTGTTCTTTGAAGATATTGGTGTATCTGTGTATCTTTAGAAATTCAAAAATGGGATTTGTTGGCATTATTTCTGTTGCCAGTATTTATTTGTAAGTTAACCGTTAACTTTACTATACATCTGAATTTTTTCAGGATAAGGAACTTTGTCTCCTAATATTTCTGTTTCTCCCATAAAGATATCATCTACCTGTAAGAATTGCTGCTCATCATGCAGTGAGTCCTAACTCAGTGGTGTTGCCATTTTCTTGTGAACTCTGGTGCTTGAAACCTGTGTCGGACATGCTTAAAATGGGCTGGAATCTGTCTTGGTTTCACAGTATTGATAACATACTACAACTAATAAATCATGATACAGGAAGTCATGAGTAAGCTAACATACCTTTATTATATTAAAACTCCTTCTTAAGTTTAGAGTTGACTTGTGCTAGGAATGAAGAAGTTTAAAAGATAATCTAGTTGCAAGGAATGCTGGCAAAGTGTCCTTAGTGTGTGGCACTCTAATCTGTGACTTCAGATCTGTTTCTTCTTTTACTTGCTGTAATGAAAATCTTGCCCTTTTTAAAACCCTGGGATGCGTTCTGATTCAGGTCCACATGAGAAGGTTTTTAGTCTCCTCAGTTCAGTTCTCAAAAGTTCAAGCACTAGCATGATGAGCTGCCTTAAGTAGAGAGATAAATTGAGCTTCCCCACTTGTGACAGGTCTTTGGATCCAAACGTTACATTTGTTGGTGCGAGGAGTCTTGCATGCATCAGAACAAGTCTCCATCATTAGTGGCATGGAAGGTTTGGATCTGATCCGTAATCTGAACTTTCTGTTTTTACTGACAGTTCTATCACATACAAAATAATGGTTGCATTCAGACATTATGATAAATCTTCGCTCACAGTGGTGTCTACAACAAATTCTGTTCTGTTTACCAAATCTAAGATGAAATCCCAATTTGTGCATAAGCCTGAGGGTTTTTTGCTTCTTGTCCTCCTTACCTGCATGAAGAAGACAACCTTCCTGTAGTGGTGTTTCTGTGGCAAGGCAGCCTCAAAAAATGTTGCTTTTGTGGCTTGTGAATTCTCAACAAGCCATAATTATACCCTGTGGCAGAAACTGCTTAATAAGCCCTGATGTGAAATCCCAGTTTGTTGGACTATTTGCTTTCAGGCATTGTGAGTAACTGGGGCTTGATCAAGCCACAGTTTACAAGCCATTGTAGTGATTTCATAATATAACCAGTGTCTTAATTTTGCTGGAAAGGAGGTAGAAGCCCAGGCTTGCCATTCCCCCGGGGGGTCAGGGGTTTGCCCAATTTTAGGGTCCCTGATCTGCGGGCTCAGATCCATTCAGTGGGGGAACCCTGCCACCAAAGTCCCTGGCACGTCACTGGGGGGACACTCTAGCATGTGGCCAAAAAAACTTTGTTATCACAGAGTTCTGGCTGAATGCTAGTGTTCCCCCCCCCCGGCGATGTACCCGGTGCAATGACATCACTTCTGGGTGATGTCATTGTGGTGCATGTGCACATAGCATGCGCACCAGAAGATCCTGAGGAGGAGCCAGGATTCCCCCACTGGCAGCCCTATAAGAAGTCAGTTACCATAGAAGTTTGTATCACACAGCACAGTAAATACTATTTAGTAGCTCTTGGGATAACTAGTGTGTGTAGCTTTACTGATACTTGCATTTCCCCTTTCATTTTCCTACTTTTTATTTACTTACTTTCAGGAAGCTCATTTCCTACTGTAAGAACCATGGTAAACAGATCAATTAAAATTTTTGAAGCCAGACTTCTCTTATGGCTCTCATAGGAATAGCAGTAGTCGAAAGCCAGACTTTTAAAAGTCTCACGCTGCCCAACATTTTTAAAGGAGTTGAGAGTTGTGTGGTAAAGACAGTAATAAAAACATTAATTGCTTCATGACTGCAGTCTCTCTCTTTTTTTAAAAAAATTAGCATGTAAATTTGCATTTTCTCTTTCATTTCAGATTTCTAGACACATTAAAACTGTCTTCAGCGGATATTATGACACTGAAGATAACACACATAAGTAGTGGACTGCAAGATTGTCTTAATTCAATCATTCAAGCAGTGTCCCACAGGGAAGTTAGGACTGCTGTCACTAGGATGAATTTTTATGTTCTAAATGACAGGCTGGCATTAATGTGCAGCAGTGGTCCTTGTGGGGCCACTTTGAAATCTTCGGCTTGGCAAACAGCATTAAGCAGGTCAGTGTGTAAGTGCAAGGTATGTAACTAGCTACAAAGCTGCTTGTCACAGTAGTTTTGGCTTTGAGACTTTCAAAGGTATCTGGCTTCTTTGGAGTCTTTCCAGGCACTTGCCACTGGAATAAACATCTTTAAAGTAGCAAACACTTTTCTGTTCCACACGAATATAAGGGAGGTAGAATTTACAAATTCATAAACTAGATGATGTAGTTCTTGTTTGGTCTCTCTTCACCCTCCCCCTGCCCCAAATCTACCAAATACAACATTATCTAACAAGCTTTTCCCACCCACTCTCATTCAGCTGGGTCATCGATACTTACTTTTCTAACCATGCAGTCCTATGAGTTAAATTGGCATAGGACTGCCCTGAGATTGTGCTGTTTTGTACTGATCTCCTCTGTTTTATTCCCCATCCCCTCTGACTTAGGGTGTCCTTCACTATCAGTCTGTGTTACTCCCTAAGGGAGTTCTCAGTCTAATCATACTATTACTAAAAGCAATGCCTTGTCATTCTGTGAATGTGCAGGAGGTACTTCACGGTGCGACCAAGCAAAATATGTAAATTCTACTCACTGCAAATTTTTGCTCGTCTCCCTTCTGCTGCTCAAATATCATATTACACTGATCTCTGGAAATGTCATAGCCTTGACTCACTCTGTTTTGAACTTGAGTCAGGCATCCTGTGATTCTAACAAGTAAAATGCTAGCCCATCTCTATTAGCCTTAGCAGTCTTTATATTTTAAGAATAAATCATTACTATTCATTGCTCTTGATATTTTGAGCCTGTAAAGTAAAATAAAAATATGCAATTGAGTTCCATGCTGAAAATGATTGTTTATAATTGTTACAATTAATTGTGGTGTTTTATATTTGTGCTGTTTTTATGTGTGTTTAATTTTTTTATATAAGCTGCCCTGAGCCTGCTCTGGCGGGGAGGGAGGGATATGAGTCTAACAAATTAATAAATAATAAATATACTAGTGAATGTATTTAATATTAACTTTATACCAAAGGTTTCTTCAGGTGCTTCCGACTTCTTCAGAAGATGAAAAACTCCTGGCTGATGTCTTATGTTTTCTAAACAAGTTATTAAAGGAGCAACAAAATACTTCGGATGTAGAACATCTAAAGTGGATTCTGGATGTGGCGCTGAAGCATGTAAGATCCCGGTTGGCAGCTCATTTTTTATATTGGCCTTCCCTTCGGATGAAGGGCCAGCAGCATTGGTTCAGCCTGCTGACTGACTTCTAAATAAACTGAAACATGATCAAGGGTGCTATAACTCCTAAGTATGACAGACTTTAGTTAAGACCTTCAAGCACTTCATTTGTTTTATACCATTCACCTCTGTTGTGGCCTATGCACAAGAATGAGCTTTCTTACAGGGAATCAAAGCATTGGTCCATCTAACTCTAGTATTGTCTGCTTTGATGGGCAGGGACTCTCCAAATTCTCAGGCAAAGGTCTTCCCAAGCCCTGATGTTTGAAATCATTTTGATCAAACATGCCAGAGATTGTGCTTGGGGCCTTCTGCTTGAGAGGCACTTGCTAGAATGTTCCTCTGGTGGTTGAGGAGGATAAACAAGCCTTTTGCATGGGTCCCAGGTTGGTAGAAAGTGGCTGAATTGTATAACTTGGAGGGGGGGGGGCAGTAGTGTATACTGGGAGCTGAACTGGCCTCCCATTTGTGTAACCTAGAGAAAGTCATTCCTGGATATTTTGTTGTAGATTTTGAGTAGTGGAATTTTAATTCTATCTATGAAACTGTTCACCTGACTGTGAAACTAGTGCCATTCTGTCAGACCTATACATTCTACAGCATTCTACAGGAGTTGGGGAGAGGAGTAGTTTAGGGAACAATGTGGGATGCAAAACATGGGGCTTCAGCAAGGAAACAAGTCTCCTTTCTCACTTCAGCTGGACAAGTTCCTTAAATGGGGGAAACACGCACAGGAGGGTATAATGGAGGAAAGCTTTCCCTTGCTATAGGCCCCCTTGTCACATTCCATATTCTCAAGGGGTCTCAGCTTTTTAGAGGGCACATAGTGGTACTAGGAGGGGCAAGTTGATAAAGTTCCCTTCTGTAAACTCACTGTATGTACAGTGAGCAAAAAGGGTTGGAATGATTTGTATGTACTTCATAAGGGAGAAAAAGTCTTTGGAAGGGCTAATTCTGTTTGCAAAGAAGTATTCTGTTAAACTCTTTCAGATTATAAGTCATTTGACCAACCTGCACCCTGCTAAGTACTTTTCATTACCTGGTCACTTGAACTTCGCACATTGCTGAAAATAGCTTATTCAAAAAGTATTGGATGATTCTGCAGTTCAGTTCAGTATGGAAGACTTAAAGCAATAATAAGGGGTTCTTGGTTTATAATTTGCCTTGGTACAATTTATGGACTACTATTCCAGTCATGGAGAACCAGCTATTAAGGTCTCAGTTCTTCTTTTGTGAAGGTGTCTCACTATTTTTTTTCTACAGAATCCAGAGTCTCTACTAGATCTGGTTGTGCAGCCAGAATCCCAGGCACAAGATGAAATGGATGACACAAAGAGTGCTGTCAGACGACAACTGCAGAAAGAATTGATTACTTTCTTTAATACACTTCTGCTCAGCTTCATGTCAGTTACTGACAGGTACAGCATAAAAATGATGTCCATAGAAGTCAGCGTACAGCAATACTGCAATTTGAGTCTTCTAATATTGTTGCTAAATAATATAAAAGTGAATCGTACTACATGGAGTATGATTTCTGGCACATTCTTGGTTTTTCCAGAATCTTGTAAATCTCTGCTTTTGTTCTACTAACTGGAAAGTAACTAGCCTGTGTTGTGAAAAATGACTTTAGCCAAGTGGGCAGCATCTGCCAAGGTTCAAAATTCAGAAGGGGACTCATGAGGTGACAAATTTATGAAGGATCACTTTGGGTTTTTTTATTTGCATCAGACTTATCCAAGGGATTTTACCCTTTTTCCCCAAGTTTGTACCAGGAATAAAGACCTTGAGAAATTCTTTTCACATTGACTCACCCATCGTTACCAAGGAATCCCTACACATCTTACACAGAATCTCTGTTTGGAACTCAGTTCACATGAGGCACTAGGTGGACCTGTTGAACATCATAGTTGCCCTGAAATGAATATGCCTTGGAGCAAACTCTGCACTCCCCAGCAGCTTCATGTTACTGGGTAGATTTATAGTGAAGGGCAGTTGTCATTTTGTCAGCTATTAATGATTTTTTTCCAATGAAGTATTGCTTATAGGAACTCTATAGTTTCCTGAGAAACTTTTGAAAACTACGGTCTGAATAGATGATGCAATGGCAAGAAGTGTTCAAAAATTAATAATGGCTTCTGTTAAATCAGCATGGCTGTGGTCCATTGTATAACTTGTTTCATCATTTTGGCTTCTGTGCAGTCCCCCATTGGGACTGCGTGTGTGCAGGCCAGCTACAGAAAAGATTTCCAAAGTTTTCTAGCAGGCTAAGACTGCCTCTCCTCCCCCTGGAGGTTTCTGCCAAAATGATGACATGAACAGGAGGTGTGATTCTCTCAGTTCTCTCCATGCCTCAGCTGGAGACCCCCAAAAACTATGGTTCCAGAGGGTTCCCAGCAGGGCAGGCGGGAGGGATGTTTGCTTGCCCAGAAGACCACTTGATGAACAACAGTTACAAGTAAGCACAGCCCTGGTTGGACTGTACTTACAACCATCTTACAACTATCCTAGTTGGATGGAAGATTGAGCATTAGGGTCCATGTTCACCAGTGTTTGAAGGCAGCAGTGTCCTGTTAGTGTGTATATCTTGTGATGCTCTTTTTAACAGTGTTGTCTGCATATCTTTTGTATCTTCAGTTCCCATCCTTTTCTTACAAACTCAACTGTCTGCTATGCAGCCCATATATCTAGCTAATGAAAAGACCAATCTGTATCCCATTTCTCTCTTGCCCTCACTCCCTAGCTTTTAAAGTGCTGTCTTAAAATGGATATTGTCACCCACAAATTGGTATACTAATTATTACTAGAGGTGTGCACTCAGTATATTCCAAGCCAAATAAATACCCCCCAAACACCTTGTTGGTATTTTGGGGGTATTTATTCGGATGAGTCAGATTTTAGAATCTGATTTGCCTACTGATTATTCAGCTTTTATTCAAGCTCAGCTTCACTTGCTGAGTTACACCACCACCATGTGTTTTTTAAAATTCATTCTCCAAGCCAAGCTGGCCTGCACTGTGGCAGCAAGGCTGAGAGAATGCATTTAAAGTTAAATGCATTCTCTCAGCCCCACCGCCTGCTTGGCTTGGAGAAGGTCTCTTTAAATGTGTTCTCCAAGCCAAGCCAGCCTGCTCTGTGGCAGCAGGGCTTGGAAAATGCATATAAAGTTAATGCTGTTCTCCTAGCCCAACTGCCATTGCAGTGCAGGCTGGCTTGGCTTGGCTTGGAGAAGGTATCTTTAAATGTGTTCTCCAAGCCAAGCTGCCACAGTATAATGGAGCTAAATATATTTGGTAATCCCGGCTATTTCTTGAATCCCAGTATTGGTATAAATCAGGTATATCAGGAAATACCGATATTTTTCGCGTTCTGTTTACCTGAACCTGAAAAATATTGATTTTTTGCACACCCCTAATTATTACTATGCTACTTTAGATGTGATGACACTGCAGAGAAGAGCAGTCTGAATCTATCCCCTTTTTACTCTTTATTTTTTCCTCAAATTGTCCTTTAATATGATGTCTGTATCTGAACAAGTAACAATGTTTGCAGCAAAGTTGTATAGCTGCCACTATACTATAATACCTAATACATTTATCTTCCTTCTCGTGCATCAGGTTTGAATAGCAACTGTGATATTTTCAGAAAAATTTATCTCTGCAATGCCAATCTTGTGTTTTCTGTAGGAAAGATCTAGAACTTGCTGGCTATTTCCGAACAGAACTGGCATTGAAACTTATGCAGTATTTACGCGTAACAGATGCTCCTCACTTCTATGGATTGCCCTCTTTGGAAAGGACTCTAAGAGGAATGGTTCATGTCACTGCTGTTCCAGGCTGGAGTTCCTACTCAGTTACAATGGAGCCATTTGCAATTTGTAAGAAATACTTAGCAGGGCTTCTTGAGGTAAGTATACTAGGAATCTTGATTTTAATGGGATTGGAAAGCAAAATACTATGCATTGCTTCTATGGTTTTACTCAGTGAAACATGTTTCATGCTGTAGTACATTGTTTTTTGAAGTATCAGCCAATGAATATCTTCATCATTAAGCTTTTTTTCCTGATAAATGTTACTTCTGAGGAATGAAATGTATATCCCTGATATGGGGGAAACACTTTGGGTTGCAACTGAATGAGTGTAGGCTAAGCTGAGAAAAACCTGGGGAACTAGTAAACTTAGAAGAAGTAGGGGAGTTATCACAATGGACCTCTTTAGGTATAATGCAAAGCTATGGTTTATTTTAACTATGCTGCACTGTGAGACTAGAATTTTACTTGCAAACTATCTCTGAAATCCTGGTGTGCTTCAACAAATGCCGCTTTCGTTTCCTTTGGTCTTGCCAGGTTTATCCGCAGTGTGAAGCATGTATAAGGGCAGCACTGGGGAGCAAGATATGATTAAGTTAGGATGTCTGCGTTTTTATGTCACATGAAACCATAATTAAAACTAACAAGCCTCAGAAGTTGTTTTAATTAACCATAGTTAGTGGGTTAGTGGAGAGGCTCACATTCAGACAATTGCAGTATCCCCAGTTTACTTGAGCCCTAATTTTGTGTTGTGAGCCACACTAGTAAATATGAGCCATGTGAGGCAAGAACAAGATTTAGATCTGACTTATGAACCAGCCTGTGAAAATCATTTGGGAAAGAACATATGAAATGAAGAACTTTGCACTTCTTGTGGGAGTCACCTGCTCTTTGACTGGTATATAAAATCCTTTTAATCTATTAGTAGCAAAGTTGTCTTGAAGTTGATTCTGCTTTTTTCCTCTCAGGTTATCTCCTCTTTTTATGTTGAATGGAGAGGAAATGCCATGTCCTTCATGGGAAAAGGTGTCACTAAGTGCACTATTATTTGTTTGCTTCACTTGACCCACGAAATGATGGTTCAGGCCCCAAATGTGGTAAGAGACATAAATGTAGCCACTGTAATTGGACTTGGTAAACCTATGAGGCACACAGTTGCTGACAAGTTTTTATTGACCTCTCTGGAAAACCTTGCCTTACTCAAGCCAGGTCAACAGAGAAGAGCAGACACTTCGAGGGATTTCACATTACCTTTTTAAACTGCATGGTTTCTATCATTGGCCCATCATGGAGGAAACTGGTACAGGGATGACTGTTTCACACAGCATTTCCCTTCTGGCAAGGAGCTGCCTCTGAAACACTGTGGCCATTTCAAACTGTGTCACTTTCTTTTCCCACGGACACGATCTCCCTGAGAGGGGGTTTGTTTTTTTTAATGTACTATTGGTAGTGCTGTGGTGCTGATTTGATGTCCTATTTCAGCATCACAGCTCTTCCAATAGAACATTAAAAAAAAGAGGAGAGATCACGTGCCGGGGGTGGGTGGGGGGAAGGGCACAAAAAACCCGTCACTGGAGAAAGCACTGCGGGCCATTTTACACAGCCCACTGTAGCAATTCAGATCCGGACAAAGGGATTGAAGACCTCAGAAAAGCAGTTCTTGTCAACAACGCCTTAGGCTTGCTTCCCAAACAGGAGACAACTGGCATTGTATGAATAGGTAGATATATTACGTTAACAGCCGGTTACTAGAACAGGTCTGTCTGAAATGACAGGGAAAAAAATAGTAACCAGTTCCTGAAACAGAATAGATAGGCTGTCTGAAATACTTCTTTATCTTATAAGACTGCTATTTGGTTGAGGATCCAGTTTCTTACAAACATAAATGGTTTTCTTTGCAGGACTGGGTATCTCTCTGGTTCTTGCCATGTGACAACAGTGTAGAACAATTTACTTCTCCGCAAGGCCTAGCTTGGCTGATTCCTTTATGGGTGGATAGAGATCCAGAGGTCAGTAAAATTCTCTCTCTAGAATTGTTTCTTTGTACTTACTCTGCAAATTTGATGTTATGTATCAGACTTGCAAAGTTTCAAAGGTGAGAGAGGTTCTCATAATAGCTGTATATTGATGTTTTTTTGTTCTTTATCTTTCATATTTATTTATTTATTCACGTTTATAGCCCGCCCTTCCCAGAAGTGGGCTCAGGGCTGGTAACAACATCATTTATACAAAAAATTGTTAATAAAATAACATTAAAATTTAAAACATCTTCATAAATATTAAAATGGTGGTCACAGCTAATAACAACAACAAAAAATTTCCCTGGTTGTGGGAGGTTCCTGGCAATAGCCAGTAGTTGTTAAAAGAGTGACAACCACCTCAGAGAGGCCATATATGGACGTCCGTTGCCTCAGCCAAAGGCTTGGCAGAACAGCTCTGTCTTGTAGGCCCTGCAGAATTGTAGTAAATCCCACAGGGCCCTGATCTCAATGGGAAGCATGTTCCACCAGGCAGGGGCCAGGGTGGAAAAAGCCCTGGCCCTGGTTGAGGCAAATCAGACATTTTTTGGGCCAGGGATTACCAGGAGGTGTTGATCCTTAGAGCGTAATGTTCTTCGGGGCATGTTTGGGAAGAGGTGGTCCTTCAGATATGTTGGTCCCAAGCTATGTAAGGCTTTAAAGGTTATTACCAACACCTTGAAGCAGCTCCAGAACTCTACTGGAAACCAATGTAATGACCTGGTGAGATATGGTACATTTTAGTTTTAAAAAGGCCAAATTAATAATCTGTGTGTGCTAAATTATCTTGCTTAGACATGTATTTTTGAATTCTCAGTTCAAAAATAGGGAATGACATTTATCACCTGCCAGGATGAGTAACAAGGATGTCACATGATCGATTCATCAAACAGTTTGTCCACTGCCTTCTTCTATCATTCTAGTTTTGCTTCAGTTTAAACTGAGGAGATTTGTCGATTTGTATTTGCTTAAAACTTCTGAATAAAGGAGCCTTTTTGATTACTAGACTTGGACAGAGCATGAGCAACATAAGATGCAGGCACAAATAGGCTTCTATAAAAGTGGACACTGGTGTGAATCATCATTTTTTTTCTGTTGACTGCTATCCCTAGATGTCAATCATAAAGAGAGACCCTGTGCTCTTAAAGTTTTTCTACTGGTCTGTGGAGACATAATTTTGGAGATGATCAGAAATGGCAAGAGGTTGACACCTGCCATCCCTACAGTCTTCCTATAGGACTTGGGAGAAGCTTACATCTGTTATGGACCCTCAGTCAGGGCTGAAACCAAGAACAGACACAAATTGTGAAACTCATAAGGTCTTCTTTCTGCTTCAGGACAATTGTTTTTAGGAGTATTAGGGTTGCTTCTTTATTGATGTATTCATTCATGAAGGTAGATTAAATGCTACATATATGTACAAAGTCTCACTTTGGATTTAGGAATCTCTGCTCTGCACTTTGTTTCTGGCACTTTCAAAAATGGATACATTGTTTATGTATGTTTTTATATATGTTTTTAATTGTATTTATATATGCATTTTATGTAAGCAGCCCTGAGCTGGCCTTGGCAGGGTATAAATCGAACTAATAAGCAAATAAATAAAATTAATGCACGTCAGTATTTAGAGAGGCTGTCGAAGTGGGCTTATGTCATGTTCCTGTTTCATTTCCTTAATTGCACAGTTTTCTCATAGGGTGCAAGTCTGTATTTAGTCAGGGCTGGCTCGTGATATTTTTTCACCCCAAGCAACACACAGTTTGGCTGCCCTCTGCCTTTACTTTCTGAACAGTGCAACATGGGTTCATGGAAAATAACCTTTGGTTCTAGAGAGATAATTTTCTTTAATTTTTAATTTATATAGAGGTATGAATTCACTGCAAAGTAACATAATTCCATGCCATTTTAATAGGTGTTACATTTGCTTTCCTTCCTTCTTTATAAACCAAAAGGTCAAAATTTGAGTCCAGTGGCACCTTTAAGACCAACGAAGTGTCGCTCTACTCAAATGTTGTTCTGTTGCTTCAGGCCAACATGGCTACCCATCTGAATCAAACAAAAAGGTGTTTTGTTACACCTCAAAGACTAACAGACTTACTGCAGCATAAATAATTGCTAAAGTAGAATTTAACTGTAACTGTATTTACGAGGACTTAAACTGATACTGTTACACTGTGTGTATCATGTACATTTGAGCTTGGCATAGAAATGTTACAAATTGTACTACTTACATTGCACTGTTCTATTTTTCTCTTGCCTATTTGTATACTTATGTCTGCCAACAGCAGATTCACATCTTACATCTGATGAAATGGGCTCTCTCAGTGAAAGGCTGTGCTACAGTAAATTAAGTCTTTAATGTGGTACAAGGTTCTTTTGGGTTTTACTGAACAGATTCACCACTGAATACCTGTTGTCTGCTGCTTCTGCATCCAGTTGCCTCTGGGAAGAGACTGGGACAGTATTTTCAGATATAGAGAGAATCCTGAACGCCTTTCCTAGGGGAGGGCTAGTTTCACTTTTGCTTTACTCTGATCACCCCATTCACAGACTTCCAGTCACGATCTTTTGATGGAAAATGGCAATTTTGTTTTGTAAACATTAGTTTTGATGATTTCTCAACAAATTTAAGCATGTATAGATATTTGGAACAAGCCAAACTCTTCTTCTTGCTTCATTTCCTATTCCTAGGACATTCTATTGCATCCCCTAGTTGCCTTTAAATTGTTAAAGATTTTCTATTCCTTTGCTCAATCACCAAACAAAAGGGATACTGTAACTATGAAATCAGAAGGGGTTTGCAACTGGGAAAGGCAGCTATAAAGGAGCTATGGAAGATCCTTAAGTGTAAGGATATGTTATTGGTGGCCAAGATCAAGATAATAGTATTCCCCATTACTCTGTATGGGTGTGAAAGTTGGACAGTGAAGAAAGCTGATGGGAAGAAAGTTGATTTGTTTGAAATGCAGTGTTGGGAAAGAGTTTTCCGGGTACCATGGTCTGCTGAAAAGATAAATAAGTATGTTTTAGATAAAAATGAGGCCTGAACTATCCCTAGAAGTTTAAATGACCAAGCCTGAACTAGCACCAGAAGTTTAAATGACCAAACTGAAGCTATCATACTGTGGTGACATTTTGAAAAGACAAAGCTCACTGGAAAAGACAATAATGCGCTAGGAAAAGTTGAAGGCAGCAGGAAAAGAGGAAGACCCAACATGAGAGGGATTGATCCAGTCAAAGAAGCCACAGCCCTCACTTTGCAAGACCTGAGCAAGGCTCTTAACAGTAGGACATTTTTGAGGTCAATTCATACGGTCATCATAAGTCACAAGTGACTTGACAGCTCTCAACATACACACAGAGTTGATTTCCTGACTGGCTTCTGGTCTGAGCTGGGTTGAAGTTGGAAGTGACCAGTGTAAATGTACCTAACTTCTGTATAACAGTGAAGCCTGTAAGAAGAAAGGTGGAGGTGGTGGTGGTAGTGATGGGAAAATCTGCAAATGCATATGAAAGTATTTATGCAAACTTTTTGCCTCCCTAGCTTATGTGATCAACAAGTATAAGGGGAGAAAGTTTTACCGGTATAATCTTGAAGGCGTTAAAGTGGTGTGTGTGTTACACATACTACTTGGAAAGTATAGTTGTTCATCAGGCTATTGGCTTCAGCTTTAGATACAACTATAAGTCTTCCAAAGCTGCCCACATAGGCAGGTCCTAGAGGGAGGAGGAGACAGGAGCAACAAGCAGAAGGGCTGCTCTGCCTGCTCAGAGTAGCACTCCTGTTTAATGGACTGACCCTGCATTTAGCTTCTACCCTTGTATCAAGTGGAGCATAGCTGAGCAGCTGGTACTGAAAGGATCAAGGAAAAAGAGTGAAAAGCGTTGATAACATGACTTGTGAGAGTAAGGTGAGCACAGAGAAGCATGCAGTCTAAAAAATGAGCTAAAGCCAGAAGGGATAGTTCCATTCCTTTCTGTCCTCTGCTAAGTGTTTCTTCTGCTAGAGTACAACAGTGCTGTGTGTATCCTGCCTTGCCTCATGTTAAAACTTTCTTTGGGCATGGGGTCATGTCAAGTGGGTGAAATTATTTTGCTGTTTTCAACTTGTAGCAGAAAGAAGGCACTAAAACTCCACAGCCACATGATTGTACTAGGTCTGGGTTCATTTTAATGATGCCAAAGGGAACTGGATGAATAAGTATCTTGATGAATGTGAGCTGGATGTCCACCACAGCTGTAGTTCGACATCTGCGGATGTTCATGAGTGACGTGCACATTTTGTTAATTGCATGCAACTGACGGTTAAATTACAAATTTGATATAGCCTCTGGTTTGTGATAGGTTTTCATCAGGCTCTTGGTGCTGAACAAATTGCTCACCTCTGGAGAATTGCAGTGATGGGTAACAGAAGCTAAAAACTGTGTATTTTGGGCCTTGAAACTGTCTGTCCTCTGGAACAAGATCAGCATGGGGGGAAGAAAGAGAGAGAGAGCAGCAGGAAAGAAAGAACTATTAGCCTTGCAACAGTAATTCTGTCTTTTTTTTAGTGAAGAGGAGGTAAAGGGGGGGGGCTGTTCTAACAGCACCTTGCCTACTCATAAGCTGAGATGACAGTTGGAAGAACAGCTGCTGTAACAGCCTCTTCCTCTCAACAAAGATCAATATGAGAAACATGACCTTCAAAACAAAAGCCTGGTTCACCTTTTATTGCAGTGTTTACATTAGATGTTCTTGGAAACAGAATCTTGCATATTTTGTTATGGTACAAGCCAGCCCTTTGTAGTAGATGTCAAGATCATTGTTCACTTAATGGCTTCTTGTTCATTCTTTCAAAGGAGGGAACCATCCCCCATATGTGGGAATACAAAGTTCTTCCAAAAAGAAGCCAGTTCTTTTGCATTTGTTTCTTTGCAAATAGAGTGGTTTCTCTTTTCAGCTTTTTTTTTTTAAATTGAATTCTCAAAAGACACATCTTTTAAATTGGTAAACCATCTGAGAAGTTCTTAGAAAGTTCTGTTTCTAGTGTTAGACACATACAAGGATTTTCAGAATTTGTGAAATAGCATATTCTGATAAAAGTAAATGTATTTGTTAATTTATACTAGGTAAAGTTCACCTCACTTGCGATAGGATCAGCACTCACATCCCTTGAAGCTGGATGTCTTGCTCTGGCTGAAAGCTGTCAGAATATTTCAGGAGGCTTATGGGGAACTGTAATCAACATTCTTCTGGACCAGTCTGAGTGTAGCATGGTCCGAAGAGAGGTATGGAAATCGCTCTGCACTCTGTATAGATGTTGCCTTTTGATTGTGTTCTCAGAAAGGCCAACGGAAATTAGATTTAGGTGTTTCTCTTATATCAAGTGTTTTCTAAACAACTCTATAATGATGATTTTTTATAATGATGTTTTTTATAATGATGATATTGAAGCATCTTCAGGGTAAGGAGGCTTAACATGTTTATAAATCACATAGAATCTATGAATTGTTCTTCCCTTCAAAAAATTACAGATTATGGACAGGACACAGAGGGGAAAAGTTGTAAATAGCAAAAAATGCATGTATATTTTTCTGTCTTACACCTTGAATACTTTTACAGAAAGATCGCTAGTAATATTCCAATAAGTCTAGGTGAAATTTGGGGTAACTTAATACAATAAAAGCTTTGCTATCAAATATTTAATTATCCAGAACACTAAGTTAACTTCCTCCATCTCAGCCACCATATCCTCTAGAAGTGTTCGGATTACATCTGGGTGCACCAGGACAACATGGCAGAAAAGCCTGCTATCTTTTGTCATCTTTGAGGCAGTGATTGGGAAGAGTGTGTTTCTTGATAATACATTCACTCTTTTGTGTGATTCTAAATACACGTTTTGGAAAGAAATATTCAGGGCCACTTGTGTTCATTATTCTATACATACATCAAGGAACTCCATTCCTGTGCACTGTACATAAAAAGGTGAGGCATAATGAAAAGGGAAGTAGTGTATAGCAAGACAGCTATTTAGAGAGTTGCCTGAAGTATCAATAACTGAAGAAATTACTGCTAAAAGGAAATTCAAGTAACACACCTGTCTGTTATCAGCATAATGGATTTTAGCTGCTATTCTTTTGTTCTGAGTGGAAATGTCTTCGCAGAATAAAATGGTTATTCTTTAAAAAATTCTCTTTATAGTATTTTCAGATCTTTGCATTAAAAACATAGTCCACTGAACAAAGTGAAGATATTATCTTGGCTTTGAAAGCTGAAGGATGATTGTGGCTTTATTATACTGTTAATGCTTTGGTGTATATTTGAAGCTGGCTGTGTTGCTTTGGTCAGTTGCAGCCAGATGGCACTGTTGATGTTTGCTTTGTCTTTATAGGCTGCTTTTATTCTTCAGAATCTATTGGTGATCCCATTACCCACTGAAGAGGTTAAAGACTCCATTTGGCAGGTGACAGTCTATGTATTCACATATTGCTTTATCTGTAAACATAAAGTGACATACCAGTTGGAATAGCATCAAAATGATATAAAAAGAATAGGGTAAATAAATATACAACTGGAGAACAACTGGAAAACAAGATCCAGTTGCCCAACTGTTATCTAATATCCCTTGTAGGTTGCCATTGTTAACCAATTTGATTATGTCCAACATTTTCAAAGGAAGAATGGGCACAGCTACTTCAGCTGTGCAGAAACTGGATAAGGATCTGCATAGTTTCATAAAATTCAGGGCAGGGAAATAAGTTTTTAATACACTGCAGTTAAATATCCTGGACCAAACCACATAGTTGTTCAGTTCCTAGCCTTAGAAAGTGAACTTTCAGATGCCCTAAGATAGCACACCAAGCATGTAATTAGGGATTTAGGATCCTAATTTTAGTGTGAGTGGGTGTAGATAGATCTCCAACCTTTCTTGTTGTCATTAAACTTGGGGTGGCTAGTACCTGTCGTCTACAGGACCTCAGCATCCTAAAGGAATGTTATATTTGTGCTGATTAACTGCAGAGCATCCAAAGAACTGGAATTCATGTTGCAGGACAAAACAATACCAACACAGATAACTTAAACTGCCTATTAGAACTTAGTGTTTTTAAAAGTTATATCTTATTGCTTGTGAAAATGTTTCATGGCTTGTTAAATGTTTTCTGGAAGTTTTCAGAAAGACTGCATGTTTCAACAGTTATCTTAACCTTTAAAACAAATGTTAATGGGTTGTATCCAAAGATTTCAGAGTTGGATTCCATGGATCTGTTCCAATGGGTAGCATTTTAGCCATTTTTAAAGGAGAATTTAATCAAAGCAAAGTATTTAAGTTGTGATAGCACATAACACAGATACACCTTCTTTGGGAGCCCATAGAATTGGACCCCAAGGTCCAATCTTTTTTTAAACTTGAGGGGTCTTTTGAGGAGACGCTCCACAAGCTACGCTGAGACTTTGGTGCCTCTACCTCAAAAAAACAGCCCCCCCCAGACCACTGGGTATCCCCAGATAGATTTCCCATTGACTACAATTTGGGATTTCTGAAAAAATCTGAATACCATATTGCTATTGGAATTCAGGGTTTTTTGGGGGGAATCCTGAATTTTTTGGCATCCAATAGATCCAAATTTTAAAAATCCTGATTTTGTGTGTGTGTGTGCACACCCCTACACCTGAATCTATCTTCATAGAAGGTACCACAGTAATCAGCATGGACTTCATCAACCCATAGTGACTGTATTGCTTTTAAAGCTCACACTGCAGGTTGTAAAGTACTCTAAACTTTGCTCTTTGCATATTTTTTGCTTCAGGAAATGGGATATATAGTTCTCTGCAGTTCTATCTTGGACTTCCAGAGGACTTATTTAGAAAAAAAATTCAAGATTCATGTGCAGCCATAAGGACTAGAAAGCTTTCTTTTCAAAATGATACCTGAAATACTTGGGAAGCTGACCTCTATGGACAGTATTTCTGCTTTCTGAGAGGTTCATGGTATTCATTGCACATAGAAACTCTACTGGACTCTAAACAGAGAATAAGTGCTATAAAAGAAAGATTTTGATAGCTTTTATCCCCTCCCCCAGGGACCTTGTGTGCATGATGAAGAATCTGGCTTATCTCTGACTGGAAAACCTGCCCTGCAGGCCCTGTTATATCATTACCACTTTTACGAGCATTTGAATGAGATGGTGAGGCAGTGCTACCTAGGTCGATATACATTTGACCTGGACTGTTCCTTGGGAGACAACCTGGCAGCAGAAAAAAATAGTTTAAGTGGTAAGTAGCATCTTTTCAACCTTGAATTTCAATAGTTCTTCCTGGTTTCCCCTGTGTAGCTCCTGCTTGTGACTGCTGTTTTCAACTTACTGTTACACAAATAAAAACAGTACTGCATTTGGTTCAGTTTCCAAGAAACAATTACAAAGTTTTTAATGTGTTTGTAGTTGGAGGTGGAAGCATATTAGAAAACCTGTTCCTTCTTTGTTGAAGGGTGATAATGGGATGTAAAGAAAATTATAGAATTTCCAAACGGCTGAATATGTAGTACAAATGAAAGACCTAGGAAAAGGTAGTATGTGGGGTGAGTCACTAAGTCAAATCCACCAAACAGAGAAATGGAAGTGCTTACATACTTAGTGATGTGCTGCAAGGAATTCCTCATTATTCTTTCTACAATTATAAAGTCTGTCATGTGTCATGATTTCTTCTTATTCTCCCCAACTGTAAAGTAGTATAATTTTTTTTAGAAAATGTGCTGTCATCCATCATTAAAAATACAAGGGATTCTTGGTGTCCTTCCACACCTATTATGACAGGGAGGAAATGCTGCTTAAAATATATTCAGTTTTATTTTCTGTATGAAATCTTCCTTTCTGGTATAATGAAACTGTAAATTCAGTTGCTCGGATCAAGAGATTCCATCGCTTAAGAGAAAAGCACTTAACACATGCCTTCGGGGAAATCTTGCCAGTTTTTTCTTTGCCTGTCTACTGCCCTTTCTTCTGGAACCAGATTCCGGAGGGCTGAATTGTAGGGAGCCTCCCTTGTGCAACAGGATCTGGGGATCCAAGAAACAAATGTTCTTAGATATTCAGTAGGGAAAAAACAAGAGGCAATATTTGGTGAGCTGAAGTGCATGCAGGGCCATTTAGCCCAGGCCTCACATTCTTTGGGGGGCCTCAGATTTACACTTTTGACGTTAAATCACATGTTAAATAAAAATGGGAACATTTATTACAGAGTCTCACAATATTCTTTATCTTATTGTATTAAATGTAAACATTTAAAATATAATATTACTAATGTTGTATCATTGTTTTTGCACTTCATTTTTTAATTTACTGAAGGAGGCCTGAAAAATAGACGTGGCCCAGGACTTGGCATCTGTGAGGGCCTGAGTGTATACCTAATCCAGAAGAGTCAAAAGATGCAGGAGCCTGAGAAAGTCTCTGCTTCTGTAAAGCCTGTTTATAGTCCTCATTATTTCAATGTTATGTTTAAATGAGTGTGGAACTATTCAGGATGGCTTTGAATAATCCAGAATGGAGATGCTTTGTCTGGAATGTAGTGGTTCAAAGTGTCATACTAGGAACTGGAATACCAAGTTTCAAATCCTCACTCATGCTGTGGAAACTCGCTTGGTGAACTTGGGCCAGTCACACTCTCTTGGCCTAACCTACCTCATAGGGTTGTTGTGGGGGTAAAATGGAGGAGAGGAGAACAGTGTAAGCTGCTTTAGGTCCCCATTAGGGGACAAAGGCAGGCTATAAATAAATTAAATAAAAAAATACATCCCCCTTTCCATATGGTCTCAATTTGCTTCATTCTGGTACAAACAGTGGCATATATAATCTTCATTGCCATTACCTTCATACAGGTGTAGTATATTTAGCAATTATTTCCCATATCATTCAAGATATATACAAATATGAGAAAAAAGTCTGTGGAGGGGTGGCCGTATTACTCTGTTAAAGCAAAAGAAGAATAGCATGTCATCTTAAGTCCTTATTGAAGCATTAGAAATAAGGCATACAGTACAAAATTTGCATTATTTATTTTGTTATTTGCTATTTTCAGTTTTGCTCCCTACTTTCAGCCTGGAGATTGGAAGGGGGCTATAGGACCATATGTTTCTATTATTTGATCACATTTCTTGATTCAAAAGGGAGGGGGAAGAGTGGTAATACATAAGCAACCTGGGTTGTTGAATTTACTAAAAATTTCCTCTCTTCTCCAGATTTTGATGACTCCATTAGCTCTTGGAGACACCTATCTAATCAAAGCCAGTCTCCAAGTTCTCAGTCAACATCTGAGACTATGGTGAGTTCAAAGGTAGTGGTGGTGGAAAATGCCATCAAGTCGCAGCTGGCCCTGCCCTCCTTGTGTCTTTCCTTCTCAGTGTCTTTGGCAAGGCTCTCCATGCCATTGCACAGAGGGGCAGAAAGGTGTGCCAGCCATACATGTCTTTTTAAAAAGTCTTCAAAGGAAAAAAGAAAAGGATATTGGGAACTTCTGAATGCTGGGGGAGGTTGCTCTTGGGTCACCTTCGAATCTCAGATCAGCTCATAGGCTGTGAGTCACAGCCAAGCTGTGCCACCCGGCTTCAAAGAAGGGAGAAAAAGGTCAGGCTTGGGAACTGAAAAGCCAGGGAGGGTAGTCCTGGCTTTTTCTCTTGGCAGGGCTTCTCAGCTCTGTTATAGGCGCACGGCTTGCCATGGGAGCACGCACCTTTTAAAAAATGTTTTTAAATGTCTTTTAAAAGGGTTTCCAATGGAAAATCTTGTGGGGCTGTCCCTTTAAGAAAGGGAGCGGAGCCCCAAATAGCCCCATCAGCTATGGGCCTGATGCTCACCTGGACGTAATTATTACTCAACAGTTTACAAGTGACTCGTTATAGTGTTTGAGAACATTCTGAAATGAAGTTTTAATAGTGATTGTGACTCTAACCTCAAAGAGAGTTATTCTTGTATGCATGCCTTGTGCTGTTGGCAGACACCCTCCCACTTAATTCTCTCTTGACCACAGCATATGTTTTCAGTCTATTACATCTGTCTTTATTTTCCCCCCCTTTGAATTAAGTTGGTTCCCCCCCTTATTGCCCTGTATATCTAAGGTACACTGAGCTTCTTATTAAAAAAATATATGGTTGGCAAATAACACTCCTCTAAAGATAGGCACAAGCAGGGGTCGTTTCCTGCTGGAGTGCCCCTAAGCAGTGCTCTGGCAGAAAGGAGCCCAGGCCCCGCCCACGGAGACACACAGGGAAGGGGAGATTTAAATGCCTACGTTCTGTGCCAGATCTTCTCCAGGTGCCCCACAGCCATGGGGCACCTGGAGAGGATTGGGCAGGGAAGCCAGGCATGCCTCCGTGCCTTCCAGGCATGCCTCGTTGGGCTGGCTGGAGACACAGAGGGCATGGAGGCAGACATGCCTGCCTCCCCCCCCCCCCACAGCCTTTCCGCTTTTGTGGAGAGACTGAGGGGGATTTAAAATCGTGGCTTCCCTGCCCGACCTTCTCCAGATGCCCCACAATTGTGGGGCACCTGGAGAAGATTGCACAGGGAAGCTTGGCATGACTGCCTCCGTGCCCTCCGTATCTTCCCCCCTGAGCCTCTCCGCTTTTGTCTATAGGAGTAGCATATAGTTGACCACTATTCTTAAAACAGGCATACAGAATCTTCAGCTTTGCCTGCCAACTTTAGTATCAGCTTATTTTAAAGATGTTGCTGCTTGTATCCACAACAACCTCAATCCTGTCTTCTACGGCCTTGCCTCTATTGTACTTATACGCTCATAGTAGAATACTGTCCTTGGATCGTAGCATGTCAAAACAGGGTTGCCACTTTCTGGAAAGGCAGGGAAAATTAGGGAAATGGAAATTGGTAACGGAAAGTCAGGGAAATTAGCCTGAAGTCAGGGAAATTGGTCTGAAGTCAGGGAAATTGAGATTAAAATATATTCAAGCAGTGGATTTTTGACCTGCTGCTGCAAGAGCATGATCTGTTCTTGTGGCAACTGGAATAGAGAAGTAGCAGAATACAAGTAAAACTTAATGATACCCTTACCCAACCATTTTAGATAGAATGTTTATATAGTCTTTAGTGTACCTTTAAAACAATAACAAAAACGTTATGTCATTTGTTAGCATTCAGAGTTTACTTGAACTGAAGTTTGTATCTTGGTGTAATTTTTGGTGCAATTGCAAAACAGATGTTGCTGCAGTTAATGTTGAAAGAAGCTGATATTAAATCTCTTACTTTGACAAATATT
Organism: Gekko gecko; assembly: GCA_029375565.1. NCBI lineage: Eukaryota > Metazoa > Chordata > Lepidosauria > Squamata > Gekkonidae > Gekko > Gekko gecko. Next base: position 47,351,687 of record JAPDNY010000009.1, read on the forward strand.
TTTGCAGTTAAGACTTGTGTAGTCGTAGAATGGAACATTTCATTAAGCCTTGCATTAATGCAACACGACCTATTCAGTTTTTAACTTGTGGTTATATTTGAATGATGGTCAGGGAAAGTCAGGGAAATGAAAAATAAAATTTTAGTGGCAACCCTGCAAAAGCCCTGTTCTCTGCATGCTCATCTGCATATTTCCACCATTGTCACTGGATATGATGAAGCAAAGTGATGGCTGATCAGACTACTGTACCTCATGCTGGGAAACAACTTCTCCTTCCCAAATTCCTACTGCATTTCATGCAGGGAAACTACTTTTCTTTCTCAAGCACCTTAAGGCAGGATTGAGGCAGCATCTTTCATTCCAGCATTACAATAGTTATCCTAACAGCCTGGATGGTTCACTTCTGATAGGGTCTTCTGTAAGAACTCATAACATCCTGCTTAACACCAGGAATTCTTGAACAGCTGTGTGCTAAAATGAACATTTTTTTCCCCTTGGTTTACTAGGTCTAATCACTGTGACCTTGTTAATGAGTTGCATATATTCTGTTTTAGAATATGTTCTCCAGCTACACGTATGGTCTCAGTGTCAAGGCTTACGTAAAGGGTATGATTCCTACTTGGAGCTGCCCATTATCTTCATCAATGTGGAACCCTTTGAGGCTTTGTATGGTATATGTATGCATCAGTGTATTCTCTGATCTTATCCATATGTTCCCCTTTCCCCAAAAAACTGCTGCTGATGGCCAGGAATTGATTATGAAGATGCAATTGAAAGGGATTAATCAGTGATGTGCTTCATATGTACATGCACAAATGCTTTCTGCCCAAGCACAAAGTCCTTTGATAGCAGCCAATGGAAATAGCTGATAAAGACATAATATGTCAGTGGAGGAGATTGAATTACTTTTCTTGGTTCTCATTCCTAGATCATTTCACCAGCACTGTCTCTGGAGAATGCTGTGGAATTACAAGCATCCACCTCTTCCCCTGCCAGTATTGTCCATGAAGTACCTGTTAATCGGCTCATGGCTCAAGGTTAGGTGATCTTGAGAGCATGTATAAACGTACTCATTTGAAAGAAATTGTTGATTATGGCTGTGATCCAAAAATCCTCTTGCACATGTTTCAGGGTTTCTACAATGAAGTTTGCTGTTACCCTCATTTATTCCTAACAACAGGGCTTTTTTATGGGGGAATGCACCAGAACAGAGTTCCAGAACCTCTTCAGCAAAATTCTTTTTAAAATGTTTAAAAGTTCATGAGTTTTCAGTATAAAGATTGAAAACTTCATTTTTCTCTTGAGAGTTCCAGCACCTCTTTTTTTACCCCTCCCCCCAAACCTGCCTAATAGAAACCCCTTTGAAAACAAGGTTCTTACATTGTACCAGTAGGTAGATGCTGGGCATATAAGGAAGACAGACACCGTGAATGATGACCTAACCCCCGTCCCTCACTTAGACTAGGATTTTCTCTCTCTTTTTTTTGTTCCTTTCTGACTGAGTAGCCCCTTTATCTGTTTGTTTTTTTCCTTATTTGAAGATATATGACTGTCCCACCCTGTCACTTAATTGTATTTTGCTGCTGGCTCAGTGCAGGAACTTGAGAGAAGAGACAAGGTCACCTTTTTAATTTAAACTTCTGAAAATGGGACATGGGAGGCTTTATAACATTCAAAAATAAACAAAATATTTTATTCAGCACAAAGGGGGAAAGGTCATGTGAAATGAGGAGTAAAATGTCTTAAGAACTCTGTGGTAACTTAATATTTTCACAAGTTTCAGAAGGCAGGAATATACTAACAAGCACACCATGGAGCATTCAACTCTTTAAAGCTATCTTCCTTTCAACTGGGCTGGAAATCTCTTCTCTGACTAGATTACAGGAGTGTCAAACTCATTTGTTATGAGGGCTGGATCTGACATAAATGTGACCTTGTTGGGCTGGGCCATGTGTGTTGAAAAATGTAATGCCAGGTAACAGAGATATAAACTTTATAAAGGACAGATTTTTTTTATTTAAAATAAAAACATGCTTAAAACATTAGCTCTGTAAGCTGCAAACCTACTTTTGATTTATTGACATTCACCACAGAAATCTCATTCTCAGAGTTCTGAGTCTAGGACCCAGGTTAACACATGAAATGGCTGAGTGATTAAGAGAGTCTGGTGAAGCAAGCTATGATGCAGCAGCAGAACTGGAAGCAGGAGATGGCCAGTTCCACTGCGGGCCTGATGGAAGTCCTCCGGAGGTCTGATCCGCCCCCCGGGCTGCATGTTTGACACCCCCAGACTAGAAGATCTATCCCTTTTCCTGGCCCAAATGGGGGGTCTTCACTGAGCCACCCACTTCTCCTTGCCAAACTTCGTAGTCTGCAATCAGTATGAAACTGTCTTCAGTTAGAGCTAACCAATCAGACACTAACCAATCAAATCCCTTGGAACACCCTGTCACTGAAGGGTCTCTGGCTCTGTGAGACATTAACCCTTCACAGCACTTATGAGCTTTTAAAGCACAGTCCTTAACACTGTGGCTTAACTAAAAGGAATTAAGTGGTTTATTGAAAATAAAAATAAAACAGTGATGAAAAACTAAAAGGAAGAATAAAAAGGAATTGTAAGCATAGTGGAGAAATGAACTGAATACTTTGCAAACAAAGCTATTGAATACCCAATAATAATAAAACAGGAATAAAAGCAAATGGTTGTGTGGTAATTCAGTTGATCTAAACCTATGGCATCCTATTTTTAGCCTCCTTAAACAACTTTCTGTCCTTTCAAATTTAAAAAAGCTAAATTCCTTAAAATCTGCTAGGCATATAAAGGACATTCCTTGGACCTTGGACAACAGCATTTTTAATTTTTTTTGCAGAGTGAAGATTTATTGGTCATTTTCCCTTGCCACACTGTAGTCTGCTTTTAAAGTTTTGTGATTGGGGGGAGGCTGGGGGGAATAACAGAAAGTCTTGCTACATGCTCTGAAAGTTTTTAGTGCACCTTTCAGCATTAACATTTTCACAAATTGTACCCTAAACTTCTACTTTCTTCCTGTTTTGGCCATTTCTGTTACCCAAATGACCTGTCTGGTGAACCACTCCCTACATCTAATCTGCATGTTTAGATTTTGGCGTATTCTTCTGTTCATCTTTGGTCTTCTGTACGGGCACACATGGGACTGCATCTATGTAGGCCTGCTGTTGGAGAAGAACTTCTAGCTTAAAACCACTAGGAGGTGCTGTGCGCTGGAGTCAAAGGCCCACCCAAAGGTCACGTGCTCCAGAACTGTCGTACCTCCTTCCCTAGTTCCGCTCGCTGCCTTCATCAGTTCCAAAATGTTCCTCAGAACCACTATCTAAATGGTCGAAGTCTAGGTCAGAGCATAAAGAGAAGCATTCAGAAGTGAAGCAGCATTGTCCAGCCCCAGAACCATCACTGCCAATCATACATTATCGAAGAAATTTTGCATTCACCCAAAACACCTTCCACATGCAAAGTCACCCCCCTTGTCCTTCTCTGAAGGTGAATTACAGCCTGAACCAGAGACACCATCAGTTCCGCCACCAGCTGGTTCTGAGGTGGGGCTGTCGGTTCTGTGGCCTCTTTGCCCATTCTTTATGTTGTTAGCTTACTTGGCTGAGTGGGGAGATGGTTATGGACCAGCACTGAAATCAGCCCCAGGGCGTACCCACCAGTTTCCTGCCCGGAAGTCTGTTCCATCAGCCACAGTGTCAAGCAGGCCCCATCCCTGGTTCCAAACTCAGAAGTAAAAGTGGAGGAAGTGGACCAAGGGTCCAAGGCCGGGTCCAATGTAACATTGGAACTGAGTCCTGATGCAAGGGTGGAGGAATTGACATCTGATTCTCCCACCAAAAATCTAAAAATGTACAGTGAGCAGAAGCTGAGAATGGCACAGTCATTAGATTAGAAAGTGGCCATGTCAGATCACCTTCCAAAGGGAAAGATCCTGGGCCAGTTGTATTCCAACTGTCCAGGAGTGATAGGTTTCCAGTGTTGGAAAGCCTTCTTGAAAATACCCAGGAATATGGAGGCGGACTCCTTGAGCTGTACTGGATCTGCCAGCCATGAGTGGTCCCTCAAGGATGTCTATTTGGACCCTATTTTTGCCCAATGGGGTTCTCCAACTATCAGCCTTTTCACTACCCAGTACAACACCAAAGCCCCAAGCTTTCATTCCTTGGCGGGTGGCAACACATGGTCCTTTGGGGGTGCATCCAAGATTTGTTGGCAAGGAATGCTTTTGTATGCTCCTCCCCATCCCACTGATCTCCCGGATGTTAGGGAAGATTGCACTGGATGGCACAGGCTGCATATTTATAGCCCGTTCTGGCCCTGACAAATTTGGTTCTCCACTCTGACAGCTTTTGCAAGGCAATTGGATCAGGTTCCCAAGCGACCCAAACCTAATCAGTGCGGGGCCAGTGTTACATCATGACATGGCCCCGTTGTATCTCACACGTGGAGGATACAGGGAAGGTACTAATTTTTTCCCTAGCTGTGCAGGATATTCTGTTACAGGCACATAAACCTGCCACTAGGAGGATGTATAGTATCAAGTGGGAGATCTTTTCGACATGGTGTGCAGATAAGGGATTTCACCTGAAACTGCTGAGTTGCCTGATTTATTAATTTTCTTCTGGGTGTTAAGTCTAAAGGCTTAGCTTTTTCCTCCATATCTCATTTTCACACTGAGTTAGAGGGCTCTTCGGTGTTTGTGCTCAAGTTTTCCTCAAAGGCTTGTTTATCGTTTTTCCTCCTAGGAGTTCTTTAGTTCCCCAGTGGTCATTGTCAGTGGTCCTCACATACCTCATGAAAAAACCCTTTGAACCACTGGCCACCTATCCCTTGCACCTCTTTTTTATGAAAGTGAGGGTTTTGGTCACCATCACCTCAGCCAGAGGAATGAGTGAGCTAGCCGCCCTGAGGATCAGCCTTCCCTTCTTAAAGATTTTTGAGGAGGGAATGGTCTTGTGACCTAGTCGGGAATGGTCTTGTGACCTAGTCGGGAATTCATACCCAAGGTGATCTCTAGATTTCACTGAGCCCAGGAAATTATACTGCTGCATTTTTTCCATCCCCAATGTCAGATAATGAAAGAGTATTACACTGTTATGATTTAAGGTGTGCTTTATTGTTTTATTTGGAAAGGTCTAAATCATTCAGGAAGTATCCTGCTCTTTTTATTTGCTATGCGGGTCTGAATAAGGGCAAAAGGCCCCCCCCCCCCAGATGATCTCTAGGTGGATTGTTTCAGCAATAAACTTCTGCTGTGCACAAGCTAGCCTCCCTTGCCCATTTGAGGTCCACACCCACTCGGGGTAGGGGCAGGCTTCTTCTGCAGCATTTACCAGCAGGGTTCCCTTCCTGGAGATCTGCAGGGCTGCAACCTAGTCTTCAGCCAATACGTTTGTAAATCTTTATGCGTTGAATTTGCAAGCCAGAAGGGAGAGACAAGTGGGAAAAGCAGTGTTGTATTTGCTGTTCCAGTAACTGCATGTGGAGCGTCACAGCCACCTCCAAGTAAGTAGCTTGCTAGTAACCTGTATGGAACTGCACAGAAGACCAAAGATGAAAACAAGGTTGCACTTACCTGTAACTGATGTTCATTGAGTGTCTTCTGTGCAGACAAGAATTCCCTCCCTCCTGCCCCACTGTGAGCTTGTTTGTTGATCAGGCTTCCAGTGGCTCAGGGGGAACTGAGGGAAGGAGGTGCAACAGCGCTGGAGCACATGACTGTTCAGGCAGGAACAGCCTTCAGCTCCAGTGTTCAGTGTCCCCTAGTGGTCTGAAGCTAGAAATTCCTCTCTGACAGCAGGCCTGCATAGATGCAGTCCCATGTGTGCCTGCACAGAAGAAACTCGATGAACATCAGTTACAGGTAAGTGCAACCCTGTTTTCTCTGTCCCAAAGGAAAATAATTCCACTCTGGCAACAGCAGCTGACATTTTTGTGAAAGTAGAATGTACAATGGCTCTTATGAAGTTTTATATAACAAGTGAAACTGACAAACTTCTTTAGTTATGTCCAGGTTTGGAATGTACTCCATTGCTTTATGTAATTTGTACTTTATCTGAAAGTAAATACACTTTGAAAATGCTTCTTCTTTGAACTTTGTGTTCTAGGACAGAGTGACACCACCACAACACCATCCTCAAGTCCATATGATTCCACAAGGTCCACCATTAGACCTAATCAGTGTGCTGTGGTCACACCCCCTCTTCTTTCAGCTGTGTGTGGCTTACTGGATAACCTGCTGCTTGTCACTCCAAAAGACACTGGGATTGTTCTTCAGCAAGCACAAACACTAACTGCTCTCAGTAGGTAAGCGATCAATAACTACTGAGGTTATAAGCAGACAGCAGCCTGAAAAGGACAAATGCTGCCCAAAGCTTTGTTACAGATATCGATCAACTGTTGAGTGTTATGAGAATTCAAAATGATATATATATTTTTAATTAGGCTAGCTGACTCACTGTGTGTTTTTACAAGAAAGGAGAACAGATTTGGAACCTCTAACAGTAAAGCTGCTTTGTTTTGTTTAGGGTTTCTCACAAGTGACAAGTAGCTAGTTACTTCTGTGTGCCTATCAAGCAGACGTACATGTCAGTACTCCAAATCCAATGCTTGTGCATGGAAAGGATATGTTCTTATGCAACAATCCCACAACACATACATTCTTAAGATGGTTGGACTAATGTCTTAAAATGCGACATTTTGCATAAGTTGGCAGTTATATTCATGCAAACCTTTAAGGTCTCTGTGTGTGTGTGTGTGTGTGTGTGTATGTAGTGGAAAGAAAAGCTTTTAATATATAATGGACTTAGGAATGTGGTTATATTTTATTGTTCTACAAGTACAAGAGGGGGAAATGTCTTACTAGTTTAGAAGATTCTGTCCACTAATGCAATAACCAACCATCCTGGTAGAACTGCTGTAGTATAGTGGTATAGTAGGAACTGCAAGACTCCTTTTAGGCAGAGGGAGAACTGAGCCAGCTGGGCTGGGAGAAAGAACCAAAGAAAGAACTGCTGGGAAGATGAATGGTTCTGAGAGAGCCAGTTTGGTGTAGTAGTTAAATGTGCAGACTCTAATTTGGGAGAACCGGATTTGATTTGCCACTCCTCCACTTGTAGCTGCTGAATGACCTTGAGCAAGCCATAGTTCTGTCAGAGCTGTTCGTAAAAGAGCAGTTTCTGTCAGAGCTCTCTCAGCCCCACCTACGTCACAGGGGAGGGGAAGGGAAAGGAATTTGTAAGCTGCTCTGAGACTCCCTTGGGTAGTGAAGGGCAGGGTATAAATCCAATCTCTTCTTCTTTTGTTGTTGTGTTTTTGCCTTTCCTAAACTGCTAAATTACTGGGGAGCATTAACTGAGGTTGCTTTGTGAGAAGATAGTGTAGAAGACTGAGTTGTGGAGAGTGGTGTTTTTATCTGGGTCTGTTTGGGTCATTTATCTGGTCTGTTACTCACTGAGCAAGGTCTATTTGTCTGGAACTGATTGCAGGCCCCATCTTCTGCTGTTGCTGTTGGGAGGTGGGGGCTGCAGGCGTCTGAATTGTAAGGCTCCTTCTAGGCAGAGGTGCAAGCCCTTGGTGCAAGCTAAATGGCAAGAATCAAAGGGCTCTTAGCCTGTGGTTCTTAGCCTGGGCATCAGGCCTGAGGATGCTGCATCACTCTAGATACCTTTAAGCCACTAACTAATTATGAAGGTAGAAAGCTAGCAGGTGAGTGGGGGCTATCCAGTGTTTTCCAGAAAGTGCCACATGTACAAGTGCCACTGGTTAGAAATCATGGGTGTTTGCTCGCTGCATGGAGCTTGTGGCTTTTAAAGAGCAGGTTCATTCCCTTAGAGCTAGGGTTGCCAACCTGGAGAAGCTGAGGCAGAGAGAGGGGTTTGGGGAAGAGACCCTCAGGGACTTACCAGAATAGTCCCACACCTGTGTTGAGAGCTCTTCTGCTGTTGTGGAGAATGAGAGTCTTGAGGTCAGAGGGAGTCAATCTAAAGAGGAGAGATGCGATCCTGTAGAAGGGATCCCTTCCTTGGGTGACAGACAGATCCTGTTGTACCGAGGATACCCCTGGGGGGCTGGAGGTAAGTGGGCTTCTGGTAGTGGATGATTTGATTGTTAGAATATAGAGAATGGGGTCTGTGACAGGCATTTTGACCACATGGTGACTTGCCTGCCTGGTGCAAAGGTTGTGGACATTACATATACTGTCTAGAAAAGGTTGATAGTACTGGGGAGGAATCAGCAGTCATGTTGCATGTTAGTACCATTGACATTGGAAAATGTTGTGTGGTCCTGGAGGAAATATTTAGATTATTAGGCTGAAAGTTAAAGGCCAGGACCTCAAAGGTAGCATTCTCAGAAGTACTGCCTATTCCCCATGCATGGCCAGCTAGACAGGCACAAATCAGGGGTCTCAATGTGTGGGTGAGATAGTGGTGCCAGGAGGAAGGGTTTAGATTTATTAGACACTGTGGCGCTTTCGGTGACAAGATGAACCTGTACAAAAGAGATGGGTTCACTTGGACAAAAAGGGAACCAGGCTGCTGGTAATTAATATCAAAAAGGTGTCAGAGCAGCTTTTAAACTAATCCCAGGGGGGGAAGCCAACAGTTGCTGGGGAGCCTCTGATTCAGGACATATTCAAAGGGATGATTGTGTAAGCACTCAGAGTAATATTGATAGGAGCATAATAGAATTTGGGAATGAGGGCACCGTGGTAACTAAGGAGCCAAAGGAGGTGAGGGTTACCAGGGAGGGAAAAGTAGGTGTCTGTTTGCTAATACTGGAAGTCTCTGAACCAAGGTGGGGGAGGTGGAGTGCTTGGTGTTCAATGACAATTTAGATATTGTAAGTACCTCAGAAACATGGTGGAATGGGGAAATATGGGATGCAGTCATTCCTGGCTTTCAGTTCTATAACTAATGGAGAGATCAATTCAGCTCTTTGATCTGAAAATTTGGGGCTGTCAAAAAGAATATGATCCACAGAATTGATCCTCTTGTTGCCACAGTTGTAGAGTCTATCTGAATATGAACTTCCATTGGATCTTCCTAACAGCACCGCTGAAAGTAGGGCTTTCAGACATGCAAGCATAAATGCCGTTTTACACTTTGGAAGAGTTAACTGAGATAGTTTGGCATTTTTGTTGGACTGAAAATGCCTACTGAAAAAGATGAACACTCCGCAAGCTCTAATCCACATACTCTCATAATCAACATCCCTCAGAAATATTTACCAACTCAAAAGATGGTATGTTAGCTGTTGCCTTTATGGATCTCAGAGAACTTTTGATTCAGTGCCTAGGCAATATAAAAGGGTAAATTAACATGAGCCAGGCAAGGTGAGTGAAATTCTTCTCTAGAAATATGAGAACTTAAATCATTGAGATATAAGTTAAATAACAATGGAGCAAGGATACATCCTTGCTTGACTCCTTTACTCAATGGAATAGCCCTGGTCAGTTCACCAGATGGGCCACATCTCACCTGGGCTTTAGGCTGATCATATAGCTGTTGGATCAGAAAAAGGAGACAGTTATCAATATATGATTTATTCAATTTGACCCATAATCTTTGCCTAGGCACTGAATCAAAAGTGCTCTGAGATCCATAAAGGCAACAGCTAACATACCATCTTTTGAGCTGGTGAATTTTTCTAGAATAAATTGAAGAGTATGGACGAGGTCAACTGCATTAACTCTTCTACGGAATCCAGCTTGCTCTCAACCCATTTTGGCTTCATCCTCAGTCCAGAGAAGTAACTTTTTATATAGCAAAGAAGCATATAATTTCCCCACCACTGATAACAAACGTATGGGCTGATAACTATTTGGGTCTGTTTGTTGTTGTTCAGTCGCACAGTCGAGTCCAACTCTATTTGAGCCCATGGACCACATCATGCCAGGCCCTCCTGTCCTCCACCGTCCCTCGGAGCTTGCCCAACTCCATGCCTGTTGCATCAATAACACTGTCTAACCACCTCATCCTTTGCCATCCACTTCTTCTTTTACCTTCAATTTTTCCGAGCATCAGTGCCTGCTAGATCACCTTTTTTATAGATAGGGATTATTGTTGCATGTTGCCAAGAGGTGGGCATAATTCCTGTCTCACTGATTTGAGTAAATATCGATGCCAGAATCTCTGCCCCGCCAGTTGGCATTTGCTTTAAATCACTTTGCAGGTATCAAGTCAGGCCCTGGTGCCTTGCCAGATTTCATCTGAGATATTAAAATTTTAGTTTCCGATACTGTACAAGGGGGCCATTTCTGAAGCTTTGGAGGAAGGACCATTTGGGCAAGGATACTTTCAGCAGATGGTGTGGCAAAGAAGGCCTTGAAATGTGCCTCCCATTTTCATCACTGCTAGCTGCATTTTACACTCACCCTGAACTGAATGGTGAAGGCACCCTCTACTGTCTATTCCTTTTAAATGCAAGTCTTATCAGTTAATAACCTGGAATTGCCAAATGGCAAGGACCAAGCTATACATGTAAGCAATATACTGCATAGCTCCATTTTGCATTAGATTTATACAGTGGTATATGGGGGGGCTGCCCATGAGAAGTGTTTGGAAACTTCAGTTGGTACAGAATGCTGCAGCTGGGATATTGGCTGGATGGGTCCTAAGGATCATATCACTCCAGTCTTGGCACATCTACACTGGCTCTCTGTCTGCTTCCTGGCACAATTCAAGGTGCTGGTGCTGACCTTTAAAGCTATATACAATTTTGGACCAACATAAATAAAGCACTGCCTATCCCCTGCCTATCCCCAGCCACTCTTTAGAGGCCATGCTTTCAGTGGTCCCTCCTTCTGAGATTAAGTAGGTAGCAACTTGAGAGACGGCCTATTCAGTTATGGCACCAGAACTTTGGAACCAACTCCCCATGGAGACTTGTCTGTGCCCTTCTATTACCATCTTCCACTAGGGGGTAAAGGCTTTTTGTTTTGTTTGGCATTCCCTCAGTGATCTCTTGCTCAGCGTTTTAATTTTTTTATGTTTTTGTGTGTATTTTAGCTCTGGATTTATGTTTTAATGATGTGTTTTGTTGGTTTTAATGATTTTTAAAATGTGATTTTATTATGTATATTTTAATTTGTTAGCTTCCTTGGTGGCCTTTATGAAGGCAAAAAAGTCACATATAAGTTTTGTAAACTAACTAAATATACTGAAGTGAAAGGGGACTGACAATTTGTTCAAAGCAGCTGGAGAGGGTAGAAAGAGTATGGAACCATTTCTCCTTGTACTATTTTCTGGTCAGAATTCTCTTCCTATCAACAGTTACTTTAGATGTTTCACCCCAGTCTTTATGCTACTTGTGGCCTTGGCCTGGTAGAAGAGCAGTGTATCTTTCTTCCACATGTATGAGTTAGGAGACTGTATTTGTGGTTCCCTCCACTTTTGGGGAAGAGGAAAATAAATTGCACATGAATGCATTCTCCCATACAGTCATGCATTTACACAGATCTGAAGGACCCAATCTCATATATCACATTTATTCAGTGGTGAAAAGGAGATGGTTGCACCTGTCTTCTAGCAATCCATGACTTGAAACAAAGTTTTGACTTTGAAATGCTGGTTTTTTGGAATAACAATACTTTCTGTAAGTAGAGCTTCTGTCTTAACATTCAGCCAGCCTAGATTCTGTTATGACATGTTTGTGTACAAGTAAATGTCTATATCTGCTGATCTAATGGAGTCTTTTTCGGGGTGGGATTTGTATTAGCCTTGTAAATTCAAGCTTGATAGAGAGGTGTATCTTGGAAATGAAATCGCCTCTTCCTTGGTCATCTCATATGGAGTATACAAAAATTCAGGTTAGTGATTCAAGTATGCTTGTTTGGCATTTGTATTTTTGTTATCCTTTTGTAAAAGAATAACACCATCTGCATAAAGTAATATCGTGATCTGACAGGTAGCTAGGGGCATGAGAACTCACCACTGCTGGTACCCCAGAATGTTCATTAATATTTGGATTGAATAGGAGGGGAGGGCAACAGTCTACCAGAACTAAATTATCTTGCAAGTTTTATGTTTTACAATTGAGATTGTAAGAAGCATTGGAAACTGAGAAGTGTTGGCTTATGCTGTGTGTGGTGGTTCTTTTTGAAGGAAAGACATAATACATTAACCATAAAAGAGAAACTAAATGCTTGATTTAGAAAATGGAAACGAGAGCCATCTTTAGGGCATTTTTCTTTTTAAATTAAATTTGGCATAGAGGAATAGGAGCTGGCATGCCTGCATATGTCAGTATGCATTAAATCTTGGTTCCATCAATAATTTGGAAGGTAATTTTAATCTGCAAACTTCAGAGCCTTAGGTGGCTGTTATATAATTTAGTTATGCAGTACAACTGAATATAAAGCAGTGGTATTAAAGGTCGTTTGATCCCATGTTCCAAACTGTTTTGTGAAAGAGAGTGTGAGCTAGATAAATAATGTATTGTATCAGTTTCTATCTGCTATTTTAAGCAGGATAGATATCTTTTTGTAAAAAATAGTTTTTAATGTGACATGTAAAGTATTATGTGTCAATTAAAATTTGTTTAAATATAAAATGATTAAGAACTTGGGATCCATATACCTAGTAAGTATTAAGTCTCGCAGCAAAACATACTGAGACTGTACAAACTGAAACCTTTAAAAAGCACACCCAAACTGTTTTCAGGAAATTGGGTATTAGGCAGATGAAGAAGAATCTCCCCATTGTTACAGCAAATTTGAAGGTACTCAAAAATATGACAGTATTAAATTCACTGTGTGATATCTGATTGTCTGGATTCACATGAAAGAGGAAAAAGTTCTTGTGCATTAAGGGTGCAAATGGACATGCCAAAATCAATAGACATCTTCAAAGCCTCTTTTTCTTGTTTGAAATCAAACGTAATGAAAATTCAGCACATTTCCTTGCAATTCAGTGGACCAGAATTCCAAATACTTCATATAGGATTGCAGCCTGAAAGTGTCCAACAGCGATTTATTGCTGTAGATTTCAAATCTTCAGCAGGAAGAATTTTTGCATGTCAATTATCAGGTTCATTTTTTAAAATGCCTCTTATGACTGACAGATCCGTTAACTTCATTTCTGAAATGCATGACTAAAATAGTTTAATTTTTTGCAGAAATGTACTACAATTGTATAAACCATCTTATTTTGTCCTTTCAACAGGTTTTATTTTTACTGCAGTTTATGTCATCATTGTCCCAACTCTTGCAGTCATGCTTGTTGACAGACACTCAGCTTGTGATGCAGGATAAATTATTGACATCTCTCTTAACAAATACCTTCATGGTCCTTTCCATTCGCTCAAAGGATGGCTTAGGTAACTTTATTATGGTAAAGGGGGAAGATAGATTGCTGCAAGTCTTGGGGCATGAAATCTGTCAGTTGATTGATTCCACAGTTTTTATTTTTCCTGCCCATCCAAATAATTTAAATCTATAATCTTGTTTGCAGATCTTTACTTATTCTGTCAGTGTTGATCAAGCTCCTTCAAGGCTTGCAGATCCTAGCAATAGTGCTGTTTGACAGGACCTAAAAGACTGAGATTCTAGTGCAGCTCTCAGGCTATGAGTGGGGGCTCTCTTGATGCCCCTGCCCACTTCGAGCTACTTAATAAAGTGAGACAGAGGACATCATGCCTAGACTGGTGTTGCTACAGGTCTGAGAATGCAATATTTGTAAAAGCTTCTAGAGCATCTCCAGTTGTATCTACATATCACTAGTAACTACCCCTGTTGCTTTTGGTGAGTAACCCAGTGGCAGTTTTGAGGGCAACTTCATACAAGGACCACTTTGTAGGGGAGGGGTGATCCATTCTTAATCAGAATCCTTCGGACTATATGAAGTTGTTCTAGTTACTCTGAATTATTTCTGGGGAGCTTCTTTGTATGGGGTGGGCACATCCAGTCATGTCTTAAACTCATTAAGCTGCCACATCCTGAGTCATATCATTGAGCTAGCAACACCAGTATTGTTTACTCTGACTGACTGGGACTGGCCCTTTAATGCCTCAGAGGTCTTTCACATCACCTACTACCTGATCCTTTTAACTGGAGATACAGGGGTTTAAACCTGGTACTACTTGCATGCAAAGCTGATGTTACACTCCTAAGCCACAGCCTCTTCCTTATTGGGCTCCTGCTATTCTTCCAGTTAGCCTATTCCTGTCATTTCTCTAGTGTGTCTTTTAAAATCTTGCATCTTTGCTGTAGTGCCAACATGTATAATTTCTTTACACTTCTTTAATTTCTGCTTCTCCTGATAATCCTCATGCTTGTTTCTTTCATGACCATCATTCTGAAATATTAAGTTCTGCTACAAAAAAAGATTTGGTTAAAAGGGAGTTAATGCATGTTCTTCCATTCTGATGTTTAGTTGAATTTAAAATGCTTGTTTATACTATTAGTCATTTGTCTTTGTCTTAAATCAGGCTTATAAGTTATGAAACTAGAAACACTTTGCTGTATGGACACATTCTCATTTAGTTGCAAGTAATTTAATTTCACTTAATTGTAAGTTATGAAGATGCTTCCACACTGAGATCTGTGTACTTCTTTATTTGTGTGCTTAATTGGCAGAGCCTGAATTATCTGCTGCAGTTCACCAAGCCTGGGAAGACACATTCAGCCTTCTGGCTACACTGTTAAGAAAATGTGGACATACTGCTCTCCCATCTGTGACTGCAGCACTCGCAAAGCATTGGATTGCAGTAATTGGTAACACCTCCAAACCCCCCCCCATGTCTTAGTAGCTACAAGATCTAAAGAAGCAAGAATGAGTTCTAATCACCTAGTATTAAATGCTCAAAGGGATGAAGCATCTGTACAATTGGCAAGTTATGCCTGACTGATTTGTAACTTTTTTGTTTGCTTTGACACCTTTTGTCATGGTTCAGTTGTGTTATTTCATATTTCTTAAAAATGTTTTGTTCAGAGCTATTTTAACAATGCTCTTACTATCAGCATTTTTAATAGACTGCTACTGCCTGAATTTTTATTTTTCACTGGATGACTATATACAAATAAGGCCAGGGCTCCTGTATCCCTTTAAAAGTCATGTTGATAAGTGGGATTTAGTTTGTAAGGGAGAAAAGCTGGAACTGTAGAAAAATCTTCTATACAACTACCCCCTCTAAACAACTGTTAAAGGTGCAGGAGTCCCATCACTGTTTGTATCTGCTCAACCTATAAGGCAGCACATCAGACAATGCGAGGGTGAACTATACACAGGGTTCTTCTGCTTACCACACATATTTTATGACATCAGATGCAAAAGCCACACTTGCGTTATATGCAGGCAAAAATGAATTTCCTACAAGTATTGTGCTGATTTTGGAAGTTTTGCATCTTTACTTCAGTTCTGCATAACAAACTGTAAGTGTAGCCGGTATCCTTATTGTGTCCTTCAAAGTGGTGACAAGGCTTCCACTCCCTTCTACCAGTTTGGTGTAGTGGTTAAGTGTGTGGACTCTAATCTGGGAGAACTGGGTTTGATTCCCCACTCCTCCACCTGCAGCTGCTGGATGACCTTGGGCAAGCCATAGTTCTGTCATAGCTGTTCTCTCAAGGACAGTTCCCTCAGTTCTCTCAGCCCCACCTACCTTACAGGAAGTCTGTTGTGGGGAGGGGAAGGAGCTTGTAAGCGGCTCTGAGACTCCGACTGAAGTGTGGGGTATAAATCCAATCTCTTCTTCTTCTTCTTCAACATAGGAATTCTCTTTTTTTGTTAAAAAACCACTTTTCCCCTGATAATTAAACCTTCCCTCATCTCATAATTCTTGAGGCAGATTCCTGAGGTGGCAGGCTACCAATTCAACACAAGGAGGGCTATTTGTTTGACGACACTCTAGCTCTAACTAAGATAGCCGTACAGGTGCTTTTTGTACCAAAATTGGAAGATGTTGTAATTCAGCAGCTGTGCATTTGGCACCAGACACATGACTTTCATCTTTAGAGGACTCACAATCATCTTTGTCTTGTGTCTTGCTGCTTAATCTTATTTTTCTTGGTCCAGTATTAACTTATTGGTTATATTATTGTAATATGTATTATTGTTATGTGTACCTCAAAATGTTTGACTTCTGAAGAAGGCCCCCAACAGGGCAGAATAGTGTCAAGTCATGTGTATTGGCCCTTATGTTCAGGCCACTTGACTGCTTAATGAGTCTTTCATTGGGCCCTTATTTGTTTTTAAGTGTCTTTCTAATAAATACATGTATTTTTGTATATTATAAATTTCAACTAGGTTTTTAATATTGGCCCTTTACCAGACTTCTTTCTTACCAGTTCAACACACCAAGTGCATGTGATAACTCTTATAAATGAACAAATATGTCAGATGAGAACAGAAATCCTATGTGATTGGCTGTATTGTCTAGACTGGGCATCATACTTCGTTAGACTAAAAAACTGTTTCGGGACTTTATCTTCAGATTTCTAACATAAAATGGCAACCTATGAATTTAAAAATAGTCTCAATCACCTTGTAATAGTCACTGTTGGTGAATTTTGCTTACTTGGAGTCAAACGGGAAAGATCCAGTAGGCAGTATTAAGTGATTGATTGATCAAGATACTTTCTGTGATAAAATTTCTTAAGCCCATTGTCTGGTGAGATGTGACAGAAAATTGTTCATGGGCCAAAGAAATGTCTCTAAGTCATTGTCCAAAGTAAGTTAACCCAAACTTACAAACAAGCACATTTCCTTAGAACATTTATTCATGGAAATGCAATCCTTTGTCATCCTGTCCCATAAATTAAGGATCATGTGAGGGCAAACTTGAACTTGTGATTCTAACTGAAACTAGTGTGGTAATACTTTCTCTCAAAGTTTTACCCGCAGGTATGGAGACATGGTACTGGTACTGGGGTTGTAGACATAAATAGTGAACATTTATTTACTACCTATCTACCCTGCCCTGCCTCCATGAGGTTCAGGGAAGCATATATAATTCTTATTTCCATTGTATCTTCAACTCTGTGAGTTAAATTATTCAGCACCTATGAGAAAAGAGGGTTGCTGGTTAAACAAATGTGCCAGTTACTCTAGCTTAGTGTTCTGCTGTACTTCCTATCCAGAGGAATCTGCAACGACCAAGCCCCATCCCATTGGGACTCACATGGCAGTAGGTGCTATGCCTGGTGGGACCTTCTGTGAGCTTCTTGGACCCATTTTGCTCAAAAGGCAGAAAAGTAGGCCAGCTGCCTGCAAGCCTTTTGGCAAAGCTGGCTCTTGGCCATTCAAGGCAGGCCCCCAAGCATGACATCAGCTGTCAGAAGCCTAGCAATGGCTGCAGGCATCAACATGGCCTGCTGGAGTGGGGTTTTTGCATGCCCGAAGACACAGTTGTATGAGGGGGGGGAGTTTGCCACCTGGATGAGGCAAACTGAGAATTCTAGATAATAATCTTCCAGATAACTAAGCTTTTCTGTAGTGACTGACAGTCACCCTTGTCAAAGTCCAGCACTATGCTTACTACACCAAACGGTTGTGTTTAACAAAATTACTGTTTTTTCCATAAGATCTGAAGCATATTTCATGCAGAAATATTGCTGAATCCATTCCAGGGTATCTGGCCCTCACATTCCTATGATTTCCTCCAGAGGCTTTTGGCAAATGGTTGCTTTGCTGAATCTGTTCAAGATACAAACAGTAATCAACAGCTTCTGTTGGAGCCCTGTAGCTGATTGAAAAGCTGACAAATGCCAGTCAGGTGTCCAAATTCAAATTAAATCTGGCTAAAGAGAGCATTTCAAAGACATATTCTAAGTCAATATATTATAGCCCAAAGTTCTATATGCAACCATAATATGCTTGAATATGTAGCTGTATTATATTTCCCTGTGCAAGCACTACAGCATAAAATCTATATGTTTTTGGTCTTTTTAGATACAGTATGTGAATGTGTGCATCATTCTGTTAGTCACCCTGGCTTGTATGTGGCCTGTTTGCAATTCCTGGCCATTCTCTTTTCTGAGGAAGGGAAGAGAGTGCTTCACAACAAAGAGAGTGCTTGCTGCCACCCAACTGTGGTTTTCCTTCTAGATGAAGATGAAGGGAGTCAAACATCTGTAGCCCAACTCTGTGAATCAATAATTCAGGTAGAAACTTTTTAGAATTTTGATTGTAGTTTGTTGTTCCTCAGTTTTACTACTTATGGTAAACTTTACCTCAAGCTTAGCAAAAGTTATCTATGACTGTTTTTATTTTAATAAAGACATAAACATTTCACAAATGACAGAGGTGGCTGCATGATAAATGCTGGGGTTGCCAAACTGAGCCATATGTGAAGGAACTTACAGCCCAGTCCTAGGCATGTTTATTCCAAAGTAGAGTCTGTTGTGTTCAGTGGGGACTGTTCCTTTGTAAGTGTGCATAGGATACCAATCTTAATTCAAAAGACCTATGTAGTACAGATGTGGTAATGATTATTCCATTTGTTCTATCTCTTCTTACAGAAGGAAGCAGTATACCTGGAGAGACAATGTTATGGCAGGGGGACAAAATAGTCTGACAGGAGTGGTATGAGAAACTGGAGAGAAGGGATTTGAGATATAAAAGCTGTGTTGTGGAATACTCTTGAGGGGAAGGCACAGGAGGAGAGAAAGGCTTCCAGGCAATGGGATTGGGGAAGGGTTGTTGGGGGAAGATAGAATAACACAGACAGGAACTGTGCGTTGTGTCCTCCAAAATGAGAACACTGACTTCGGTGTCTTCCAGTGATGAACGCAAGGTCTTTCTAAACCTTCTATCTGAATTCAGAAATACAAACTCCCATTTTTATACAGTGCCTGGAGTACTCTTTTGAACCGTGAAATGTACAAGGAGGAGGTGGTCAACATAGGATACCTTTCTCCACTATAGTCTTTTCTTATGCAGCTGGCCACTGTCAAAGTGTATGGATTTTGAGACCTATTAACTGTAATGACTCAATCAAGCCTTTAAAATACCTTGTGCTGTTTTGAAAGCAGGGTAGGGTGAACGGAGAGACTCAAGTGCTTCTCTAGGTTTCAAAGGGTGTAGATTCCCTGCCACTTTGAAATTGAAAGCTTCACCTGTAATCCTTCCTTTTTTTCCTTCCAATTTGTCTTTCTTAAGATAAAATAATAAGATTATTTTCATTAGCTTTACTTCTGTTTCTCTATAACATGTCAGCTGTTGAAAATTTTGAAGCTCACATAAATTGATTTGGATTTTGTAGGAAGGTGTTTTGTCTGGACTATCAAAAGTCTTCTCATCATTACTGCATCTTACCCATAGTGCAGTTTGTGGTGTTAACGATATTACAGCTGTTCATATACGAACTTTCTCAAGATCTTGTTAAGAGATCCCCCATGACATCTTACTCACTGCTGATCAATGTCTTTGAAGAAGCTTAGTTCCTTGGTGGTTCTCCCCCCCTCAAGCTTTCTTGTAAAAAATGTTTTTATTTGATCTTCTGCCATCTAAATCTTTATCTTGAGCCCTGGACTAGCAATAAATACTGAAACACTTCATGCCTTGGTGTTCTAATCTCTTTTTACCAGGCCAATTGCCCACAGTCCTGTGGGTTTTCTCTCTGTGCCCAAATATATTGTGCTTCTGCTAATCTCTTTTGAGCCTTTTATTCTTGCTGAGAGTTCTTCTGTAGATGACTGGTGAAAGTATTACTTTCATTGCAGAGCTATGAGGCTGAAAAATATACTAGATTGCAACTGTCTAGGCCCAGATATAAGACAAGAGATATGTGAACCTCATTTCAGATGCTACATTAATCAGTTAGCTAGAGCTTCAAGCCCATTCCTCTTCAGATTTCTTTCCCTTAAAATGAATCACTAACATGATTCTCCGTTTCAGTTTAAACTGAATTTATGCCAACTTAATAGTGATTTTAATTATACTAGGTAAAAGGAGAAAGGTGAAACAAAAACATGACCTATGTTCTGTTTGCGATCAGTGCTTTGAAACATGCTGGCAGTACATTTTCATATCTTTTCAAAATTACGTTGTATGTACTACCACTTTAAAAAACCCAGTATTTAGTTGATTTTCTGTTAGCTTCTATGCTGCCATTAAAACTGGGATTATAAAGAGAGCCATACGTTATACCTTGAAGAGTGAAGAAAAGGTGAGGACAAAATGGTGTAAAATGATTGAGTAACACAGTGGTAATCTGATTTCCTGATGTGTCCTGAACATTCATGTTTATTGAAAAAACTGAAAGCAAGAAAAGCAAAGCGAAGGAGTCAAGTCAAGATAAGGAAGAAAAAGGATGGGGAGAGGTGGTAGATCATAGTGACATGAATAGAAAAAATAAATGAACAGCATGAAATTCAAGAGAAAAAAAGGGGAGGAAGCCAACTCAGCCACAGTGACTCAGAAGAGCTGCATAGGATAGGATTAGAACAGCATGAGTCATGGCATTGGAAGAAGAAATCCAAGTTTCAGCTTAAGCACTAACTAAAGGAATGAGCTTTTTGGAGTATGACAGGTCATGAATAACTGTCAATTTATTTCATGCAGAAGGATTATTAAAAAGAGAGGAAATGTGACACTGAGCAAGTGTTAGAGACCAAAATACAATATTTATTTATGTATTTACTTTATTGTTAGTCTTTCTCACCGAGACTTGGGTTCAAACAACTAGAAGAGGGGAGAGCCCTGTGCAGATTTCTGGTTCATTCTGTCTGTGTAAACTTCTATGTGAACATCAGATAGTAAGAAGATAGCACAATCTGACTCAGCCCCACCCCATCCTTTGGACTGAAGGTTGTTAGAGCTAATAACCTAAATGCATGCAAATGTGCATCCCCTAAGAGTAGACAGCAAATAAAAAGCTGGTTAAAAGAAACATTGTAGGTCACAAAACATATCAATAAAGGAAGTGAGACCAAGGTAAAAGTGAAAGGGAAAAAAAGTAAAGAATGCACACAAGTGGGAATGTTAAAGAATCAAGCTTGGTATGTCCTTGGATTTATCAAAGGGTTGATATCCTTTGGTATTTCCCCATGGCAGCCTATCTGTCATGACTAGATGTGTTCTAAGGCCCTAGAAATAAATGTGATGCCATATATTTTCTATCTTATGGTAATGGTACCTGGCCCAAGTCCTTGTTCTTCCTCCACATATTTGTTACCAAAAATGGACCTTGTGTTATGTGGGATGCCCCTTGATAGCGTGTGCGCACGCATGCACACACACAGCCTATTTTACAACCTCAGTGTGAACCAGGCAATGAAAGTCTTACACACAGGAATATCCTGGCCAGGGCAGCCCTAGAAGCCAGAGGAGCACAATGAATCTCATTGGTTGGAGGCCAGCTGGCAGGAAATGTGGGGCTCACTCCCCTCCCTCTATTTCAGGATAGCTCAAACATAATTCCTCCCAATTGGGAGGAAAGAGTTAGATTCAGCTCACTCCATGCAATCTGTGCAATCCAAGAGGAGCCATGAACAGCCATCTTCTGGTTTATAAATTCCAGCTGTTCTGTGTCCATTTCTCATGGAGAAACAAAAAGGTGAAATACTGAGTTAGTGCTTTGTTTTTTGTTCTTTTCTTGTTTGGTAGCTTTGTTCTGATATGTATTCCTATTCCTTATGTTCTTAGATATGTTTAAGTTAACTCACTCACATGACCCTTCACTTACACTTAGATACAAAACCCATAGTCTAGCTATAAGATTTAGAAGATTGGAGCTACAAGGAGGAGTTTAGTTACTCCATATACAGTGCCCCACTTTTGGTGAGCCAGACCACTGAGAAGGATTCAGGGGGAGGGTTGTCTAGCAGGCTATTGGAATGATGGAAAGGAAGGCTTACAGCTTAAGGGTGGAAGATCAGGATACCTTGGAATTCAGATCAGATGTTAACAGCTCCCTTTAGTTTCAGGTGGATAGCCATATTAGTCTAAAGCAAAAGAACAAAGTTTGAGTCCAGTAGCCCCTTTAAGTTTTATTCAAGGTATAAGTTTTCATGTGCAAGCACACTTCTTCAGGTACAGTGAAACAGAATTTCCTCAACCATTACATGTAGGGAGAGAGAGGACGGGGGGTTAGATATAGGTAATGGTTGAGGAAATTGTATTTCACTGTACCTGAAGTAGTATGCTTGCACACAAAAGCTTATTCCTTGAATAAAACTTTGATATAGGTAATGGTTGAGGAAATTGTATTTCACTGTACCTGAAGTAGTATGCTTGCACACAAAAGCTTATTCCTTGAATAAAACTTTGTTGGTTTTAAAAGTGCCACTGACTGGACTCAACCTGCTTTAGTGTTCAGCTGCCTAGAAAATGGGGGCCAGCCTACCCACTGTGACACCTGAGCAGTAACAGCCATTGAGCAGCATAGAAATGAGACTGAGGTGGAGATTTTGGGTAGAAATAAAAAATATAGCTTGTCAGTATGATTTGTCTTTGATTTGATAATAATAACTATACCTCTGTGAAAAAGAACCATGAAAAGGGTAAGTATTGAAATCACTTGCTGCTTTTTAAAAAGGGGAGTATAATTATAGGGGGAAGAATTAGAGTAGCAAAATCAAAGTAGATATGAATCTCAGGCTCTAATATAGAGAATAAAGAAGGCAAAAGACAAGCTAATATCTGTATACTGAGAGGGAAAAATAGTTTGAAAGCATCATGACAGAAAAGTAACCAGTCAGGGTGAAAAAGATGAGTTATCAATGGGAATTAAAAAGACAGCCAATTAGAGTGAAAGGAATCAGTTTTCCATCCTCTCTTTGAAAATGGTAGGTTCATTTGCAGATATCATTAAGGGGTAGACAAGATGTGACAGCTGGGTTGGATTTTATTTATTTACAAAATTTTACTTGTCCTTTCTCATCAGAGCCACCAAGGCAGTTAACATAAAAATCATACATAATAACATCACATCTTAAAAACTATTAAAATCTGTTCAGATTATTAAAACAATTAAAAGCTAAAATACACACATGAAAATATAAAAACAACAGTTAAAAGATAGGGCAAAAGGAGGGATCACTGAGGGGGAATGCCAGGTGGAACAAAGAAGTCGTCACTGCTGGGAGAAGATGGCAACAGAAGGGGAGAGACAGGTAGGGATGGGCACGCACCGAACCACAAAGCATAATTAGACACAAATTTTGCCTTGCTCCTAAACTTTAAAGGGATGCAGAAGACAGTCCGAAAAACAGCTGTGCAGCAGGGAGGTGCTTCTCGCCATGCAGCTGTTTCACTGCAGAAGACAGCCCGAAACATCTTTTTTTCAGCCTGCTTTCTACTCCCTGCCACATAGCTGTTTCACTGCAGCTGTTTTTGGGTCTGTCTTCTGCAGTGCCTTTAAAGTTTAGGAATGGGAAAATTCGTGATAAATTGCTCATCTATTTTTCCAGCTTTCTGCAAAACCTGTTTGTGAACTAGACTACTGGTTCGGTTCAGCCACGATCCAAACTGCATTTTCCTGGTTCATGCCCATCCCTAGAAACAAGTCTCTTTGGATAGATTGTTCAAGAATTATGCTAAGGCTTTCACCTGAGTTGCCACCTGCCTAATCTTAGAAATCCGACTTGCTTTCGAGCAAGGGAAACCTTTACCTTTACTAATCTTAGAAAGCAGTAGTACCTGAAGTAGGGCTTTGGAAGATAACTGTAGTGTTTAGGGATTAGGTTGTCCTTCAGGTATGTTTGTCTGAAGCCATAGAGGGTTTTAAAGGTACCTTGAATTGTGGTCAGTGTAGAAGGGCCAAGATTGGAATAATATAGTTGGTACAACTATATAGTCATGTAACTGGTTGTATAATAGTGATACAGTCCCCACTCCAGTCAACATCCTGACAGCAACATTCTGCACCAATTGAAGTTTCCAAACACTTTTCAAGGCTGGCCCCATGAAAAGCTCATTGCAGTAATCTATTCTAGATGTTATCAGGCCATACACCACATTGGACACATATTTTCTGCCCAGGAAGGTCTGCAGCTGGGTAACCAGTTATAGCAAGTAAACTGCATACCTGGCCACAGCTGCCACCTCCTTATTCAGCAGTAGACTTGGGTCCAAGAGTACCCCCAAGCTATGGACCTGTTTTTTTAAGGGGAGTGCAACCCCTTCCAGAACAAGTGACACCTTAAATCTCAGGTCATATCTTCTGTCCACCAGTAGCACTTTTGTCCAGTTGAGATTAAACTTCAGTTTATTAGCTCACATCCATTCCAAAACTGTCTCCAGGCACTAGTTCAGGGTTCTACAGCCTTCCTGGGATTGGCTGGAAGTACAAAATAGAGCTGAGCATCATAAGCATATTGGTGGCAACTCAGCCCATATCTCCAGATGACCTCACCCAACAATTTTGAAGGGGATAGGAGATAAGATGGAACCTTGTGGGACCCCACAGGTTAAGGGGCTGAGCAGGCATCCTGCAGCACCACCTTGCAAAACTTACCCTCCAAGTATGAACAGAACTACCACAAAATGGTGCCTCCTAGTCTCATCCTGGAAAGGCAGTCCAGAAGGATATGATGGCCGATGATATTTTATTATTTTCTTTATTTAAAACATTTATTAGCTGCCTTTCTAGTTTATAAGAACTCAGTGTGGCTTACAAGGTAAATAATAACAGCATATATAAAATACATAAAAATCACTAGCTAAAAATCAATACAATAAAACTGCCAGTAGACAGAAAAACTAATCAAAGCTGTCATGAATAAACCTTTCTTCTAAAGATCAAAAGTGAGGGGGCCAGGCACACCTCCACGGGGAGGTTGTTCATAACTGTAGAGCTGCCACGGAAGATGTTCTCTCTTGTGTGACCACCAGACGAGTTTCTTTCGTTGATGGTGTCAGTCATTAGGGCTTCTCCCTGTGATCTTAATTCCCAGGCCAGATGCCCTGATCCCAAGCCCACATAGGATTTCAAAGAAACCTTGGAAATAATGGAGAATGGAGGCACCTCCTTCTGGGGCCCATAGGATTGGACCCCCTGGTCCAATCTTTTTGAATTGGGGGGGTGTTTGAGGAGAGGCACCAGCAACTATGTGACAAAGTTTGTGCCTCTACCTCAAAAAAACCCTCCCCAAGCCCCAGATATCCCCAGATCAATTCTCTATTATAGCCTATTGACTATAATGGTCCCTATAGGCTACAGTGAAGTTGGAAAAATGTTGTTGTTTTTGCACACCCCTATTATGCTTTTCAGTATGATTTGTAAGCTGCCACAAGGAAAAGTGGGATATAAATATTTGAAAAAATAAGTAGTTTGGGCAGGCTGATAACATTTAAGCAACCTGTTCATTAGGTTAGGCAGGATTTTGACACTGATTGTTCTACCGCTGTTATACTTGACCTGTAATGCTGGTTGTTTATTTCACTAAAAAAAATAGACTGCAAGAGTTCCCACCTGCCAGTACTGGTATGTTTTCTAAGGCTCAGCACAAGATGATGGTCCAAGGCCAGGTCTACTAATATAGTGAAAAGGGATGGGGTGGACCTGTTCTCCAGAGGCCAGATCTACCAGTATAGCGGAAAGGGGTGGGTAGACCTGTTCTCTGGAGGCGAGATCTACCAATATAGTGGAAAGGGGTGAATAGACCTGTTCTCCAGAGGCCAGGTCTCCCAATATAGTGGAAAGGGGCAGGGAGACCTGTTCTCCGGAGGCCTGGTATACCCCCATACAGGACAACATTTTCTGTAATCATTTTCTTATAATGTTTAAATTGTTCTTAAAATATAGTTTAAAGGAATTCATTCTGAGATTTTTACAGTGTTATGAAGATAACCTTCTAAAAATTAATTTATGCAAAAGTCAAAGGTAGACTTGCCCACAACTTTAATGCTACTAGCTTTTTCACTCACGAGATAGAATTTTGCTCACAACACTGTGGGGCTTAGAGGGAATAAAGGCAATCAAATCAGTCTCTGTTCCAAATCTTGACCTAAAGCCTGATTGAAATGTGTCCAGAAATTCTGTCTCCTCCAAGAGCCCCTGGAGATGTGAAGCAACCACCCACTCTAGCACCTAGTCCAAGAATGGAAGATTGGAGACCACTATTGAAAGCCACTGAGAGATCCAGGAGAATCAGAGTTGCATTCCCTCTGTTCATCTCTCACTGCAGATCATCCACCAGGGTAACCAGGGCTGTTTATGGTGCAGTTTTATTTCCTCCAATTCTTATAAATTGGGGAGGGGAGTAGAGGGGAACAACTTAAAGCGTCATTTGGAAGCAGAATCATGCTGGTTGTGCTTTCTCTTCCTATGCTTCCCTTTAAGTTGTATATTTCCTACAGGGGTGCTGAACTTAGAAGAAATCCTTGCTCAATGAAAAACAGTTGTTGAAAAGCTATGCATGCTTGGGGGATGTCAACAACTCTGCCTGCCTGCCATGATGTACCCTTGAGACACCCTTGCATGTTTCAGATTTTATAGGCATTTAGTATTATCTCTATTCTAATACATGAGTCAGTGCTCTGTGATACCAGGTTGCCCTTAAATTTCCTAGCTTAATAGGGGTAAAACCAGACGTTGGAATCAGAACTGCTAACAATATATGAGAAAACTGAAGCCACTTTATGTTGAGATTTATCCAGTACATGTTTTGACTTTTCCATGTGGTGTGACCAATGCCATATTTATTTGTAGAACTATGAAGGAAAATCCTCAAAAGACGTTTTGAAATGCATTGCTGCAAGTGCTTTACTTCCCCTTTTGGCCATCAGTAAAAGTGCTCAGAAGTATGCTTTAGAAGGTGAGCTATTGTTGTGTTGTACTTTCAATAAGTTTCTTAAGTGTGTTGTGAAAAAAAAGTTAGTTTTCCAGCACTAGGGCACACAAGACATGATCTACAAGTTCTTGGTAAATACAATTTATTATTGGATATATCACATGTTCAAACATTTTCAACCAACCTACATACCCATTTTTCTAATTTCCCTTCTCCCCCCCCCAAACAAGACTTCCCGCACCGCTCCAACCCCATTAATATCTCTCTTATTCTGTTACAATTATTTCTAAACTTATTTTCTCTATCAAACGGTAACAATTCAGAAATCTAATTCTATTTCATTTTCCACTTAATAACTATCAAAACAAATCAAACCACGTTTAATGTCCCAATTTTTCAATAAGTATTTTTGAAAGTCTTTCCAGTCTTCAAAAAAAGTTTCATCTTCTTCGTTGTTTAATTTTCTTGTTAATTTATCCATTTCTGCTAAGAACAACGTCTTTTTAATCCATTCCCATGTTTCAGGTACTTTATCTTGTTTCCAACATTGAGCAAAAGTCAGTCTTGCTGCTGTAGTCAAGTACCATAGTAATGTTCTCTTGGCTACATTTATTTCTTCCATTTTAAGACCTAACAATAACATCTGTGGGTCTTTCTTAAAAGTACAATTCAAAATTTTTTGTATCTCATTGTGGATCTCTGTCCAATACTTTACTGCTTTATCACATGTCCACCACATATGGTAAAAAGACCCCTCATGTTTTTTACATTTCCAACATTTGTTGGACATACTTTCATTTATAATAGCAATTTTTTTAGGCGTCATATACCATCTATACATCATTTTATAACAATTCTCTTTAACATTTACACACGTTGAAAATTTCATTGATTTTTTCCACAAGTATTCCCAAGATGTCATTAATATCTCATTATTAACATTTACTGCCCATTTTATCATTTGCTCCTTTACAACTTCATCCTCAGTATACCATTTCAATAACACCTTGTACAGTTTAGAAATCATTTTTTTATCTTTCTCAAGCCATACAGTTTCAATTTCAATATTCTTTTCTCTAAAACCATGTTCTCTTTTATCGGTCTTAAATAAATCATAAATCTGTCTATACTTCAACCAATCATATTCAAATTCAACATCAAATCTGTCTTTTAACACAAAATTTTTCCCTTCAGATTTTAAAAGATTTTTATAAGGTAGCCAGTCTAGTCCTTGGTTTCTTGAATATGGATTAATCACTTCAGCTGGTACAATCCAAAGTGGTCTTTCTTCTGAGAAGAATTTTCTATATCTCGTCCATGTCTCGAACAGTGATTGTCTTACAAAGTGGTGTTTAAAAAATTTATCCATTTTTACTTTTCCATACCATAAATATGCATGCCATCCGAATTTATTATCATGTCCTTCAAGAGCCAATAACTTCTTATTCTCCAAATTAATCCACTGTTGCAACCATGTTAAACAGACGGCATCATAATACAGTCTTAAATTTGGTAGTTGTAAGCCTCCTCTCTCTCTTGCATCACATAAGATTTTCATTTTAATCCTTGGCTTTCTTCCTGCCCATACAAATTTGGATAATTCTTTCTGCCACGAATCCAGTATTTTCCTTTGTTTTAGTATTGGAATAGTCTGAAACAAAAACATCAAACGCGGCAAGATATTCATTTTTACAGTCGCGATTCTTCCCATCAATGATAAATTCAAAGTATCCCATTTCTTCATATCTTGCTGAATCTTATGCCACACCTTTTCATAATTGTTTTTAAACAAGTCAATATTTTTCATGGTTAAATCAATTCCAAGATATTTAGTCTTTGTGACTACTTCACATTGTATTTTCTCTTGAAGTTCTGTTTGTCTTTGTTTCGTCATATTTTTGCACATCACTTTAGTTTTATTTTTATTAACATAAAATCCCGCAACTGAACCAAATTCTTCAATTTTTTCCATCAATTGTGGTATTTTCTCAATTGGGTCTTGAATCATAAACATTACATCATCTGCAAATGCCCTATATTTATAGGCGAAACCTTTCACTGTAAGTCCTTCAATACTGTTATCTTTTCTTATCGCTGTCAATAATATTTCCAATATCCAAATAAATAACAACGGGGATAACGGGCAGCCTTGACGTGTTCCCTTTTGGACTCGGAAAAAGTCCGTCTTTTCTTTGTTTATATTCAAAGCCGCTTTTTGTTCTGAATATATTGCCACAATCATGTTTAAAAAGGACTGTCCAATATTCATTTTTTCAATAACTTGTAGCATAAACTCCCAATTTAAATTATCAAAAGCTTTTTCCGCATCTAAGAAGAGGAATCCAACTTCTTTTTCAGGATGCTTGTCATAATATTCAATTGCATCTATCACCACTCTTAGATTGTCTCTAATTTGTCTATTTGGTAAAAATCCCGCTTGTTCTTCCGCTATTGTATCTTTCAAATATTTTTTCAATCTCTCTGAAATTATTTTTGCAAATAATTTATAGTCATTATTTAATAGCGATATTGGTCTATAATTCTTTACTTGAGTCAAATCCAAACCTTCTTTAGGTATCAATGAAATGTTTGCTTCCTTCCATGAATCTGGGATCCGCTTGGTCTGTCTTATCTCATTTGACAGAAGTACTAAAATAGGGGTTAGCTCCTCTTTAAATTTCTTATAAAATTTTGCTGTAAAGCCATCTGGTCCTGGAGCTTTGCCCAACTTTGCGTCTTCTATCGCCATTGTCACTTCTTCTTTCGTTACTAAACCATTTAATAGTTCTTTAATTTGTTTTCCCAGCTCTGGAACTTCAATCGTCTCCAAATATTTCTTGATTCTCTGTTGGTCAATTCCTTTCTTTTGAAATAGTTTGGCGTAGTATTTAAAGAAAGCTCTTTTTATACCATTCAGGCTCATCACCTCCTTTCCATCTTCAACAATCTTAGATATAAAATTCCTATCTTTTCTATTTTTCAATTGCCATGCCAAAAACTTTCCTGGTTTATTTGCACCCTCAAATGCTTTTTGCTGTAATTTTTTTAAATTCCAATATAATTCTCTGTTTAAAAGAACATTCAGCTGATCTTGCAGGAAGTGGATCTCTTTAATAATTTTCTTCTTCCCTGGTCTTTTTTTTAATTCCTTTTCTTTTTGTCGAATTTTTTCATGAAGGTCTTTCTGTTGCTGGATCTTTTGCTTTTTATCTTTGGAGTTCAGAGAGATAAGCATACCTCTCATTACTGCTTTGTATGTATCCCATACAACTTGTATATCCGTGCCTTTATTCAAATTCAGTTCAAAAAAACTTTTCGTTTCCTTTTTTAAGATTTCATTAATTTGTTTTTGATCCAGTAAATCTTCATTAATTCTCCAAAATAACTGTTTAGGTTTTGCTTTAGATATCCAAAGTAGGGGATTATGATCAGAGTTAGTTTTCGGTAAAATTTGTATTTTATAAGTTTTTTGCGCCATCTCCTCTGACATCCAAATCATGTCAATTCGAGAAAAGGAATTATGTCTATTCGAATAAAACGTGTAATCCTTAGTCTTAGGATTCCACTTCCTCCAAACATCTTCTAATTTCTCTTGCTTCATCAATTGAAAGAAATTTTTTGGTAACTTTCCAACTGTCTCTCCACTTGCTTTGGACTTTCTATCCAATGTGTTGTTCACTGTACCATTAAAGTCTCCCGCAAGAACAATTTGGTCATAATTTAAACATTCCAACTCTTTAGTCAAATCATTAAAAAAGGTCTCTTTTGCACCATTGGGTGCATATATATTAACAAGCAATGTCTTTTTTCTATCCATACAGATTTCCACGCCAACATACCTTCCTTCTTTGTCGGAAAAAATTTGTTTAGGATCCAAATCTTTTGAAATATAAATCACTGTTCCTTTTTTCTTGTTAACTGCTGAAGAATGAAATTCTTCTCCCAATTTTTTATTAATCAGATATTTGTCATCTTGTTTTCTTATGTGTGTTTCTTGTAAACAAATTATATTACATTTTTGTTTTTCCAGCCAATGATTCACCAGTCTTCTTTTACCTGGTGAATTTAGTCCATTTACGTTCCAAGATAAAAATTTGTAATCCATAATGGTATTAAGTTAAATATCTTTAAAATCGTCCAGATTGTTCGCTTTAAATCTATATAAGTCTCCTTCAGATTTAAGAGTTGATCTCACCGAGTTGTACATAAATGTAAGTCCATATGGAATCTCCCATCTGAACCTAATATTCATTTCTTTTAGCCTGTCTGTCAATTTCTTGAATTTCTTTCTATCTTGTAGAATCGATCTCGGAATTTCTCTCAGAATTATTATTTTCTTTCCATTAATTTCCAACGGTTGTGTAAATTGTTTCTTGAAAACGTCTTCCTTCATCTTTGTTGTCACAAATTGAACAATTACATCTCTAGGTAATTGCTTTCTTTTGGCATAAGCTGAATTTACTCTGTAGATCAAGTCAAAGTCTGCATCCAAATCTCCTTCATCTTCCCCTATATAAGTTGTCAATGTCTTAATTACTAGAGCCCGTAGATCTTGATCTTCCTCCTCTTCAATCCCTCTCAATCTCAAGTGATTCTGAGTAGCCCTGTAATCCATCATGGTCTCCAGCCTTGCATTTTCTGACAAGGTTTTTTTAACCTTTTGTTCCATATCTTCAGATTTTGTCACCAGACTTTTGACTTCCTTTTTAAGTTCTTCTGTATCTTTTTTAATCCCTGACACTTCTGTAAGTACCAGTTCTTTCAATTCTTCCATATTTTTTTTCTGTACTTGGATTTGCACTTGCTCTATTTGCTCCAATTGTTGTTGCAACTGTGATTCTATTTGTTTTCCAAGATTCTCAGTCATCCGTTTTTCCATCGCTTCCATAGCTGCTTGCCACTCTTTTTTTCCTTTGCAGTCATTCTTGGGCTGGGTGATGAAGCAGCTCTAGGTCTTGTTCTCAAATCCGTCTTGGAGGTCACTTCAATGTTAGTCAGACTTTATATTAGCAGTCTTCAAGCCAAATCGCCACCTTTAGAACTTGTTTAAGCACTTTTTCGGCTTGAAAATAACATTTTAAATTTTAGTCCTCCCCAAAATGTCGGGCGCAATTTCTCTATGGTTTTCCGGCTAGAGTAGGCTCCTTTCAAACTTCCTGTTCACCTGTCCGTCTCTGTAATCCAACTTCCGGTAAAGGTGGTGTCACACAATAAAATGTCCATCCGCTTCAAACACAGCAGCCTCTAAAAACCTCCACTCTAGCCCACTTCCTGTATCACAGAGTCACAGTTAGTTTCGTTTCTACTACGTAGCGTTTAGACTTGGCTGACCACAGGAATGCAAAACAAAGTCTCTTTTCAGCCTTTTTCTCTAACGGAAAGCTTTCTTTTTACTTTTAATTCAAGCGAAATAGTTCCTTAAAGGTTTCAACGCTTATCCATACGTTTCAATGTCACAGTCTCCTTTAAACCGGTAAGCGCTTAATCGTTTGTTTGTTACCTTGCTTGTAGTCTCGGGGTTTCGCGGTGCTTCTTCTGTAAACGATGTTAATCAGATGATAAAGAGATCGGTAGATGGCGAATTTATGCTGAATTCTCAGCCCGGCTGGCATCTGTAGAGTTGATTTGCAACTGCCCTCTTCACGGAGGGAGATCAAGTGTAAACAAGCTTCCTCCGAAGCTTATCCACACCGATCTCAACCCCCCTCAGGCTTCGCTGCTTGCTTGCCACTCCCCCGCCTGGAGAGTGCTGCGCTGGGCCAGATAGAGCCCAGACTGTCGTCAGATGCCGCAGTACACTCTGCACAACTCGCAAAGTGTGTCAATTCGCCATTTTCTCCGACCGGAAGTCATGATCTACAAGTTCTGTGATAAGGATCTCCTAAAATATTTTAAAAGGCCAGAAGTTTGAGAAGGCAGGGGATTGGCAGTCACATGTGGGAAGAAGGTTAAACTGCTGCTCCTGGTACTATGGATCTGTTCAGCTGTCACTGTCCTCTCCCTCTTTTTCTCCCATTTCTGCTTCAGTCCTTTAGTCCTGGATCTCTCTGATCTCATTACTTCAGCCCTTATAAGCCATAGTGTTTGTAATTTGTAAAACTCATAAACACCAGGCAAACTAACATCAGATTGTAGATTGAAGGTTACATGCTTTGCTACGGCGATTGGGTTCAAAGTTAAACAGATGACTATAGTTTTACCATCCATCTATTCCATATAAGTTCTGTAATACTGGCCCAAATTGACCAGTGCTGGTCTGTGAGAGCATATGAGTCATGTATGCCAAGTTTTTTTCCTTGTTGTACATGAACAATCTGTCTAAAATGCACGCGCATTTACAGTGTACCTTTATGTCCTCTCACCTGTCTCTTTAGACTCACTATAGTTACTTGAGTGCTGATTTTAGCAAAGCAGCGCCTTTATAATGCCCTTGAGCTTTTATGTGGAGAATCTTGCAAATCAAATAATGTTGTAGTCAGACATTCATATGAGGCAAGAGACCATTGTTGGCATATCTTGTAGGACTTGGCTTACTTTAGACATTTTTAATTTTTAAGCATTTCTGTGTTACTGATTTTAAAATATAAGCAAGATGTCTAGTGCTGTTTATAGCCTAGGTGACAGTTTGAGTTTTCAAGGAAAATCTGGAGCTTCTTATTGACTGCTTATTGGGAGACAATTGCCCAGAAAAGTGAGATATAAATGTAACAAACAATGGGTTAACAGTTTTTAACTGAAAATGAAAATTGTATTTACATTTAACGATGTAGTGTCTTTAGTTGAATGAGGTTTGAATATAAGCTTGTGGCTTGATTTTTAATGTAGCTATTTCACATCCTGCTTCATTTAAATAATAGTGCTTTAGTTATATGGACTCCATAAAGCTGACTCACAGGTTACAAATAGATTTATCTGATGCAGTCGCTCGTGCATTGTGCAGGTATTTTTAATGGAGCAGATTTTTCATTACAGCCAGCCTTGTAGAGAGCTGCTTGGAGCAGATGAAGCGCATTCATGCACAACTGAACCTAGATTCCTTGAGGCCTGGAAAAGCAGTCCAGAAAAAAAAGGTGAAGAATAAACTCTACAAGGGCTACATTTAAAAAAACAGGCTCTACTGAACAGTTATTCTTTGAATTTTCCTGTCTTAGGAATTATCACTGTAGATTGGGGGGGGGCTGTTAATTCAATAACTCTTGAGCATTGGCCAGTTTAATTTTTATACCAATACTCTGTTATATTTCTGTTCAGTTGAGATTATGTCTTTTAATTCTTTCTCCCATTGCCTTGGGAAAGAAATTTAGCTGAGTGGTGATAAATAGTAGTTCTAGGTACCATTTCCCCCCTTGCCTTCAAGTTGCAGCCAACCTAGGGCAACCTCATAGAATTTTCAAAGGACGTCAAAGGACATTTAGAGGTGGTTTGTCATCACCTGCCTTTGTGTAGCAACCATAGACTTCCTTGGTGGTCTCCCAGCTAAGTACTAACCAAGGCTGATCCTGCTTAGCTTCTGAGATCCAACAAGATAGGGCAAGGCTAGGCAAATGGATAAATAGATGTCTTTTGATAAATGCTGATGAAAGGAGCTTTGACTCTCAAAAACTTATACCTTGGAAATCTTGTTGGTCTCTAAGGTGCTACTGGAGTCACATCTAGCTCTTCATTAAAAGTGTGTACAAATAACATATATACCCAAATTTAAAATATTCCTTGTATATCTGAAAAGTGTTTATATTATAGGCTGATGCAGGTTTACAGTAAATAGTATCTATACATACTGCTGGCCATTGACTCCCTTTTGTGGAGCCAGTAGAACCAATTTGTTCATTTGTTCATGCTCTGTGCAGTCAGCCCACAACGACCTGCTTACTGACTGCATTACTTTTGTGCTGTTTAATTGACACAGTATTGTGTTTTAGTCAACTGCTTAACCATTTTCTTACATGAATGTAATTTGTGAGTTTTCTGCAGTGCTTAGGATATATTTTGCCTCTTTATAAAGTCTCACTGTGAAGCATGAATGGTAGATGACAACTACTGTTTCTCTCCATGCCTTTAGGCTCTAACTTTCATGGGTAGTGAATATTGAACCATAGGGAGATATGGGAATTTTAAACACAGGGTCTCAACTTCATGATTGCTTTATAACTTAGGCACAGAGGATATCTGTTGGGGAGAATATGTGGAAGGGGGAGGTATTTAATCTTTTCCTACCCATAGTTTTTTCCCTACAAATGCAAAGCCAGACCATTTTGAAGGCATTTTTCCCCACCTGAACTCAAATACTGAGGGGAGGGGACAACCGGGATGCTTGCATTTGCCAAGATTAAGTCTAGCTCTTAAAATGGAAAAAAAATACTAAAACATTTTGCCTAATAGCTCATACATGCACCATTCTATATGTTTATATATTTGCATGCTCAATACTCAAGACACATCATA
Source organism: Gekko gecko (assembly GCA_029375565.1). NCBI lineage: Eukaryota > Metazoa > Chordata > Lepidosauria > Squamata > Gekkonidae > Gekko > Gekko gecko. The sequence continues at coordinate 47,386,831 of JAPDNY010000009.1, forward strand.
ATCAATTCATGTCATAGCTCTGGATATGGAGCAATGAAATGCAGTTGTATAAATGTACAAATACTTTCTGGGAAGCATTTCAGATTGTAGAACTCTTCTTTTAAAGACAGTATTTAGAAATTAAATGTAGTTATAGGGACTTTTATGCTTATGCATGGTTTCAGGTCTGTACTAAAAACAAGGGCCCAATGTTCTTTTTTCTTATTGTTGTTATTAACCCTCTGGCAAAGATGATGTTTGTTTTCCTTACCTGAGTTCATCCCCATGCCCCTGCCTGTCTCATAGCTCTTTGGAGACCAAAGCCTTTTATTGTCAGCTGGTGCATTTGCTGTGATTGAAAACCTAGCATCCCGTATGGATCCTATATTGTATCTCTGTTCCTTTGTGTGTGACAGAACTGAAATACTTTTCTGTGTTGGATGGACTTATTGAAATTCAATAATCTTTTTCACAGACAGTCAGAATGTCAGCATCTTGAAAGGCAGGGTAGTCAAGCACAATTGGAGTGCCTCTGTGGTAAAATAAGTCCAGAAGCAAAGAAGAGCTGTATATGTCATATAAACTAGATTCCGCTTCGATATTGACACTAAATCACTTTTTGTTCCACTAGGATGACCACCTCAGCAAAGAATTAAAGCTTGTCATGCAGCTCCTAAGAAACTGTTTCTTTCGAAATGAAGGCTGCAAAGTAAGAAACAGGGTGGGGGAGGTGTCATGCAACATTTGACAGGGTTTGGAGAGGCAATTTCAAAAAAGCCATATTAGTAGTTACTTTGGGGTTCTTTGGGAGTTCTAATTTGTTCATTTGGGGGGCTCTCCACTCTGTTCAAATCAGCCATCTGAATGAGACATGTTTGGTGTGGGGCTGCGAATGTCAGTTCAAGTTTTGGTTTGGTTTGTTGACTAAACTAGATTGGCTTCAGTTTCTGTCTGTCTTTGGAGCTGGGCGGCTCAGAACAGTTAGATCAATAATAGGATGCATTTTATAAATCCAATACATACTTTAGGTTGTGCTACTTAAGATCGGGAAATCCCCCCTCATTAGCATATTCTACTATTGGTTCTTAGCTATCAGGTTTTTAAGTTTTACTTGTAATATTACTTCTGAAACTTGAATTTTTCAGTTTTGTTATGTCTTTCCTTGTCTCTGTCTGGCAGGCAGCAGCACTCGGAACTCACCTTATCTCTGTTTTGCACTCTATGTGGCCATGGCTTTTAATGGATGATTCGCTGATGCAAACAACTCTGCTTTTACTTTGTGTCTACACTGCAAACTATCCTTCAGGTGAAAAAGGGGCTTCGGGCATTACTTCCTATGGTCCAGTCAGTGGAAACATGATGAGAAAAGGAAATATCTAGATTTGTTTTATATTCTCTATATCTGCTTCTTATAACTGATACAGTAGCTTACATGAACACTATGTACGAAGGTATCTATCACATATTCACTGATAATAGGTGCGTCAGGTTTTGCATATAGTCAACTTTTTCCAACATTTCATGGCATAAGCTCCAAATAATAATAACAGTATAATGTAGCTATTTTGTATGTACAGTCATCTGCTGTCAATGACTCGAAGTGTTTGTTTCAGTAATAAGATTTCTTAGGAATGCACAGTTGACTGCACCTGAATGGAGAACCAGATAACTAATGTTAACGCAAGGTTCTCTGTCTGCCAGCACTTGTCAACATCAAGCCTTGAATTACTGAATACCAGTCAAAAGCATTCTGCATTGTTTCAGCAAAGAAAGTGATAGGAAACTTTCAAACATCTGAGAATATAGATCAAGGAAGTGATATCCCCCTGTGCAGCAATGTTTGCCATTGTTCTCTCTCATGTGGCTGGCATGTGAGCTCACTCAGTTTGTAGTGCACAAATTCACTGACTTTTTTCCATCCTGCAGGTGAAGAACTCTTAACATTAACCTATAATTAGTATCTAAGAGGTTGATGGTTTTATTTCTATTTATAACATTTGTGAAGGTGTATCTATAATGAGAGCTTTATGGGAAGAATGACGAATATAGACCCTCAATATTGCTAGTTGTCGTGGGATCCAAATGAGTTTTTAATTTTAAAAATAGCATAGCAGAAAGTTGTGTAGGCTTTTTCTCAAGCTGTATAGCTTCTGAGTTGCCTTACATGTTACTACAGTTAATGTTATAAAACATATATAATCTGTATGAACTTGGACCCAAGAGCAAACATGGGCAAAGTTCTACATGTGGATCTGGGGTTTGTGCTTGTCAAACAGCATGTTTCACTGGGCAAATGTCTCTCTTTAGACTGAGAAGACTTTCAAAAGTAATTTAGCATGACACCCAGTGTGAGTTGGGGGGAAGTGTCTCCTCTTCATTTAAACAAACAAACAAAAAATCCCTTGATGATGTCTACAATAGCTGTTTGGATCTAGCCATGTCTGTGACCCTAAATTGCAAACCATTCTAGAATTATGTGAAATGAAATTAATTTCCTCAAAGCTCATAGACATATGAATGGACCTTTCCTTGCAAAACTGGTTCATTGGGGGAAAATAATCTCTTCATGCCACAAGAAGCAACACACATAAATAAAATGGGAAGCAAGTCTGAGCTTCCCATTTTATTTATGTGTGTTGAAATTAAATTATTTGTACCCTCTAAGTGTGTAACCAGTAACAGTGTATGACAGCTAGGGATGGGCACAAACCGGCTCACAAACTAAAGTTGGTGACAAATTTTGGCTGGTCCATGGTTTGAGAACTGAAGTTCGTGGCAAGTCAACTGGCACAAACTTTCCATGAACTTTCAAGCAGTTTGTGGTGGTTCATGAGTGAATAAATTTCCAGACTGCTCAAACAAAATGTTTACCAAACTTCAAAGCAACAGGGGGGCCTTGGAAATACCAATAGGTTCCCTGTGTGTTTGATGTGTGTAGCTTGCATTTTTGAACTGTACCTTACATTTCTCCCAAAAGCACTTTTGGGGGGACATCTTCTTTGAGGAGCCATAACTTTGCCATAAGTTATGTCCAATCTGCACATAACTTGGAGGTCATGTAGAGGAGCATCAGAGGGAGGTCCCGTGCAAGTTTGATGTCTCTAGCTTGCACAGGTCCATTCTATACACATCTAAACCTCCTGAACTTGCACCTGTTATTTCTGCAGAAAGCAGTTTGCTGGTGGCACCTCCAATCCTCACCAAACTTGGTGAGCAGGTAGAGCGTAGTCAACTGAAAATCCCCTGCAAGTTTGGTGTCTCTAGGATGTTGGGGGGCATTCTACCGCATCATGAACCAAACCAGTTTATTTGGCAGATAAAAGTTCATGATAGTTCATGGTTAGTGAATCAGGCACTCCACAAACCAAACCGCATTTTCAGGGTTCATACCCATCCCTATTGACAGCTTTAGGAAATCAAACTTTGCTGGCTTTTTCAGTTATTGGGCTTTATATAACTAGATCTCCCACACACGTCTTTAGCTGATCTTAATGCTTTATGTCTTATGTCAAGTGTTTTTGCAGACATAAATCATTACCTCTAATAAATTTTTGTTGATACAGTAATATATGCATTATCTGAAATACGTATTAGAACTGTGCTAGATTAGAACCAAGATCTGCCTCTACAAATTCTTTGTGCTGGTGTTTTATAGAATCCAGTATACTGCCCTTGAGCATGGAAGCTCTCTTTAGGTATCATGAGTGGTCTGTGCTCCATGGATATCTTAATTCCAACAGATTTCTTGAAAATAAGCATTGTACAAAGGAGTAGCTTTGTTTGTTCTGTTTTTAAGTTATGATAAAAAAGATGAAATTTGAAAGAAATAAAAATAGTAACAATGCTAAGGTTATTTTAAGACATTTTCTGTTTCTTTCTAGTTAATGTTTTGTCAGCCTTTTTCATGGAATGTGTTAATTCTTAAGTATATAGCATTAAGGAAAATAAATATCATTCTTATACACAAGCACACATCTCATACCTTTCTGGTAAGCTGAACCTGATATTAATGTGCATTTCACAGGCTTGAAACTAGGTGCTTGCAAAAAAACCCAAACCATTATTTTTTCAGGTTTGGGTATACTGAACCAGAAAATTATTGACATTTCCTGATATTCCCAAAGCCCAATACCAGTATGGAATTTGGATTTGGAAAATATTTGGGATTCCTGAATTTTTTCAGGCCCAATGGACTCAAGAAGAAAAATAAGATGATCAGATGAGGCGGTGGGAGCTGAGAGCTCTGCACTACCCCAGCTGATCCTGGACTAGCTCCTCTTTGCAGTGCAATTGAAACCTTCTGTTCTCAGGCTCAGTTGGGGCTCTGTGGGGCAGCCCGGTTTAGACCGGACTGCCCAACAGAGCCCACCCAGGAGCCGATCTTGTGGGGAGAGTTCTCCCCACAGGCTCTGCTGGACAGAGGACAGATCACTATCCCTTTAAATGCCTTCTGTAAGCTGCAAGTGAAGCAGTAGCTTCACCTGGAAGTTCACCTTTACCTTCAGGTATCTGGTGGTCCCAAAAAATCCCAAATATTTTTGGGATTTTTCAGGTCAGCCATTTTTGGATAGCCGAATTCAGCTTGGTATAAGTCAAGTGCACACCTGTGGTAGCCCAGCTGGTTTCACAGGCTCCAAGTCCAGGTCATGCAGGCAGGAACAGGGCAAAGGAATGTTCACAGCATAGTCCAAACAGTCCAAGGTTAGTTGTTACAGTCAGAGAGAGTCCAAAAGCAGAGTCAAGTTAGTCCAAGAGTCATAAGATTAGAGCAGAGTCGGGAGTTGTGGTCACAGGATTCACTGTGATGTGATGTGTTGCTTCCACAAGTTGGCAACAGTTCACACCCAGCTTTATGTAGCTTTTCTTCTAATTAGTCTTATCTGCAGCTGGCAGGTTAGCAGGGCTCCTGTAATGACTCATCTTGAAGCTGTCTGTGGGCCGTTAATCTTTTACTCTATCTGCGTTCTTGCAGTTGCTTTCTGATCTTAGCCCTTCTTCTTTCCATGAGCGGTGGGGGGATGGAATCTGGGGGAGTCGTGAGTGCCTCCGGAGGTACTTGCTCCCTGACTTCAGCCGGCTCAGTATTATCTGACTGGGATCCCTGAGTGTCATCTACTTGGAAGTCCATCTTTCACCATGCTGGAATCAGGCTCGATTTCTGAGGAGTCCTTACACTGGGCTCCAGTTGCCAATCAGACTGGTCAGGCTGCAAGTCAGACTGGTTCTCACCCAGGCTGGGCTCAGGCAGCAAGTCAGAGTCTGGCTGCACCTCAGGCTGAGGCTGGTCCACGACAACACGCCTACTTGAAAAAGATGAGATTTCTTTCTTACATTTATGATAATTTCAATAAAGAATAAACTATTTCCTGTCATTTCTTGCAGTCACGTGTTGTGAATAAAAGCAGAATCAGTAATTTCCATATAAAATGCTTTTTCCCCTGAATGAAACAATGTCTGATATATTTAAATGCAATTATGTTTCATTCTTTAAGGCTGTAGTCTCCTCTGTATAGCAAGTGGTGGATTATCTCCTCATCAGGCAGCCCAGAGAACTGCAGCTGGAAATTCACTGATGCACAGCATTGTGAAGTTAGCAACCCAAACCCCAACTGAAAACAGTGTAATTCAACAGATGACCTTTAATCTTCTGGCTAACCTTGTTGTAGCTCATGACTGCAAGGGCATACTTCAGAAGGTAGGCAAATGTATTTTTCTGAATTTCAGAACAAAATTCAAGACTAACTTTTGCACAAAACACATAAAGTCTTCAGGATACTCAAATTCCTTAATCCGGGCTAGGCTAATGACGATATTAAATTCTAGAATCAAAATGTGAGATGATGCAATCAGTGCTGAAAAGAAAGGGGGGAAATAAAGTGGGATGGCTTTGTTTCAAATTCGGTCACACTCAGTTTAGCATGTGGCTTGCTCACCAAGCTTAATCCCATGGATCCATTTAGTATATGTTGGCATTTACCTCCAATGCAAGGATTCTTTTAGTGACACAAAAGGCCATTCTACTGAGGTCAGTGGGAGACTCCTTGCACAGCCATTAGTGAAACAGTAGCCAGCCCGCCATGTTTTGGTGTATATAACTGCTACACAAACTCCTTAACAACCACCTTTAATTTAGATATTTATCATCTGAAATATCCACAGTGTGTTATTGATTATTAACATGGATCTATGCCTAATATTGGCATAATTTCAGAAAAGTTTCCAGGTACTCTAGCTGTGCATTTATGTGCACTTCCTCACTGCAAGGATAGGTCAAGAATTATAAGAGCCAATTTTCCTCTTCTAGTATTGGTGGAATTGAGAGAAGCATGTAGATATTTGGATTGAATATTGGGCTTTGGTTTTTGGAGGAAGAGGAAGCACTCTCCAAGAGTTTACTTCTGCAGTGCCTTTCTCTTTAAGCCCCCAAAGCAACTGTCATCTGGACGAGCCTGGATGCGATAGGTCCCGGGCTATTCCTTAGCCTTCTCAGAGACAACTTCATCTTCTTCCAACAACTAAAGCCCCAAGCCAAGCACAGTCTTCTTTTAGCCAGCCTTACCCAGTATTTTTGACCAAGAACCATTTTCATAATGACCTTTCATAATACTGGTGTGACCCTGCTTCATTCCTGAATGGTTATTGTCCACTGAAAAGGAAATGGGATGGTAGGACAGCATCCGACAAAACTTTTGACCACTGGATGCAAGGAAATGAAAGGCATGATAACGACAGTAGTAATGAAAATACATGATTGATATGAGAGATGAGGGAGAGCTTGTGTTTTATTTCTATGAATTTTTAAACTATATTACTTACAGTTTTAGTAGTGCCAGTTCTTCTTCCTGTGCTCCCTTTCCCATTAATAATTGAATGGAAATTGGGTTCTGCTGAAGCAATAGTGTTTGGTGTTAATGTATGCAGAAAGAAAATATAGAAGGTAGTCCTTTTTACGTGGATGGGAATCAGTGTCTATTGGTCAGATATTAAAAGTTTTCAAGAGACTGTAAAACACTTTGTAGAAGAGTTCCTGTTCTATATATGTGACAGGGTAATTTCTGTGTAATGAAATTTGTGATGAAATTGGGTATCATAACTAGAAACAAAGCTGTTTATACTCTTCAGTCATTCTGTTTTGAAATCAGTTGTACCATCTATGTCATGTTGTAGATCATCCCTCTTTTCTTTGTTTGTTTTGTTATCTCCTTACTCTGCATAGCTATCTTATAAAAATGTTGAGGTCTAGAAGTGCCTCTAAGCTTGTGGCACTTGATTGCAAATGAGTTTTAGTAGGTGACAATCTTTTAAAAGAGCAGAGATACAGGTGGATATGTTGATACTCCAGACAGGCATGTTTTTGTTACCTAATTCAATGTTCATTTAGTATAACAATCATGTGCTCAGTTTCCTGAGCTACTTCTGTTTCTGTGTCACATCATCAGGTCTCCCTGTGCTGTGCTTTAAAACAGAATAATTAATATAATTTGTACATACAGCTCTAGTACATTTAGACATTAATGATATGCACCTTTGGTATACTTTGGTATACTTTGTCTTGTGTCAGTGCTGCTTTTGCAGAAAGGTGGGTTTGAGTTCCCTAATATTCACCCCTTGCCCCCAGTCAGTATTGTTACCTTGTAAATGAAATGTGTGGGATGTGCTTTTCTCTAGAAATGACGGGTTTGTTTTGAAGCAATAATTCTTCTTTGAGTAGCATAGGGACTTCCTGTGTATGCCTAATGAGTGCTGTCAGAAAGTTTCTCAAAACCATTCCTCATTAGGACAATTCTCTCTGTCCTCTCTGAGTTCATGATCGCTCCCTCTCTTCCAAAGGCAACAGATGGGAAAAGGCAGACTCTTCCTCTTAGCTATCAAGCAGGTATAGGGGTGGATGCTTTCTGCTTTTTGTCTGGGTAACTTTGCATTGGCATTGTATATCTTTCTGTGGAAATAACTACTTGTATTATTCACCATCAACCACAACTGAACATTTTTAAGTCTTGAAAAGTTAAGTGCACAGACTCTAATCTGGGAGAACTGGGTTTGATTCCCCACTCCTCCACATACAACTGCTGATGTGTCCTTGGGTCAGTCATAAGATTTGGTACAGCTGTTCTTGAAAAAAAGAGCAGTTTCTGTCATAGCTCTCTCAGCCCCACCTGCCTCACAGGGTATCTGTTGTGGGGAGGGGAAGGGAAAGGAGTTTGTAAGCTGCTCTGAGACTCCCTTGGGTAGTGAAGGGCGGGGTATAAATCTAATCTCTCTTCTTCTTCTTCTTCTTCTTCTTCTTCTTCTTCTTCTTCTTCTTCTTCTTCTTCCTCCTCCTCCTCCTCCTCCTCCTCCTCCTCCTCCTATCTGAGCCTCGACAGTCGAGGTAGCCACTCTGTCATCCTGCCAAACACTAAGAAGAAGTTTCATAAACATAAATGTCCATAAAGAGAATGAGAACAGTAGCATTAAACTACTCTAGTGTATTGTGAAATAATAAAAAATAAATAAATAAAAATTGAAAAACAGGAGTATATGCCTAACAGCTATGCAAACTAGAGAAATATGAAAATGATGCTCAGTTCTTCTGTACTAGATTTAAATCGGCTGCAAAGAATTTATGTCCAGTTGTCAGATGAAGGAAAACAGGCTGCCTTCTACATTGTCTTCCCCAACTGCATTTCTAAGAGATATTTTTGTGGGGGGGAAAGTTACTCCAGTTAACTTGTGAATAACTTAGTCCTTATTTAAATCTCATATCTGACAGTGTCAGAAAAACCCTGAAGCCAGCTATACCCAATTAGACCAGTCACAGTTCACAACTGTTTATGCTATATCTAAATGCGCATCAAGGAAATATGGCAACAACAAAAAGCTGTGTAATGTCTTTTTATTATACTCCACCAAAATATCACCAAACAGTATGTGCAAACTTTCAAATTGCCCAGAAGTCTTCCTCTGGTTCATTATCAAAACAAAAGATGCTTCAGGGCTCAATGGAAGTACCCCTCTCTGTAGCTTCTAGAACCTAAAATGAAGTACAGAATATATTGCAGACTTAATGGGATTACTTGGGTACAAAACCGAAGGGAGAAATGGCTATACTCCCTTTGAGGAGTAAAGGTAAAGGTAAAGGTTCCCTTGCTCGAAAGCCAGTCGAATCCGACTCTAGGGTTGCGGTGCTCATCTCCGTTTCAAAGCCGAAGAGCCAGCGCTGTCTGAAGACGTTTCCGTGGTCATGTGGCCAGCATGACTAAACACCAAGGTGCACAGAACACTGTTACCTTCCCACCGAAGTGGTACCTATTTATCTACTTGCAATTTCTTGCTTTCGAACTACTAGGTTGGCAGGAGCTGGAACTAGAGACAGGAGCTCACCCTGTCATGCGGCACCCGGGTCTCGAACTGCTGAACTACTGACCTTCCAGAGCCTGCAGTTCAGCGTCTTAACCACTTGAGCCACCGCAGCTCCCCCTTTGAGGAGTATTTGTAGTTAAATTGCTCACTTTTATATTCTCAAAGAGGCTGGCCATTTTTTCCTTTTTTGTTCCAGTAGCCTTTATCCTGAAACCAGTTTTTTGTTTATGTAATTCAGTTACATCTGCAACAAATCCTGTACTCCATTGTAAGGTTCTACATGTAGAAGATGATGGGTTGTTCCATCATGCACTGAAATGTCTTTTCCCCCTTCATCTGTCCTCTTTTTAATGCCAAGAGGTGGTGGTTTTGGATTTTTTTTATAGACCATCCAACCTGATGAAGAGTTCTATGCAACATGAAAGCTTGCACAGTGTGTTATGAGATTTTGGTTGGTCCTGATAAAAATGTGTGCGAGTGATGCTGCTGGAATGTAAGCATTGGTGTTGAATTTGTATCATTTTTATTTTTGGAACTTTTATCATTTTATGTTGTTGAAGGCTTTCATGGCCGGAGGTCATTAGTTGTTGTAGATGTTCTAGGCTGTATGGCCGTGGCCTTGGCATTGTAAGACCTGACGTTTTGCCAGCAGCTGTGGCTGGCATCCTCAGAGGTATAACACAGAAAGATGTTTAGCAAACAAAATGTGCAGTTTCTGTAAACCAGCGGTAGCAACTGAGCTCAGATTGAAGCACTATGTTGAAAGAAAGAATCGTTGCTGTATTTTGACAGATCACATAGGGCTAAAAGATTTTTTAAAAACTCTTCAGAACAATAGTTAACTTCCTAATGTTTTGTTTAATCAAGCTAATTTATATCAAGAAACTTGTTTCATGGAAGGATTATGGAAAAGTGTTGTTTATTAATACGGTATATTTCCCCTCTGTCCTATTCCAGAATAACTTTCTGCAGAACTTCTTGTCATTACCATTGCCAAAGGGAGGAAATAAAAGCCTTGGTATTCTAGCCGTTGCTTGGTTGAAACTCCTGTTGAACTTATCGTTTGGAGAAGATGGGCAGCAAATTATTGTGAAGATGAATGGAACCTTAGATCAACTTACAGAGATGACCAAGTACAAACACAAAAGTAATCCATATATGGTCCTCCTGATTCTGCACAACATTTGCTTTAGCCCAGCCAACAAAGCCAAGATTCTCGCTAACGGTGGGTATTGATTGCTTTGTCTAGTTGGTTGTCATGGTTCAACATTGCTATTTGCTTGAAATGTGGGCTGCTGACCATAAAAACCTCACTATTAGTACATTATTGATTGTATAACAGCCATTAATGATTAGATTTTATTTAACATACATGAGTATCACAAACTTAAATTATGCATTTTTGAAAATTATGAATGTAGAACCTACAAAAATATCTCAGAGGGGGAAACAACTTTGACAAGATATTATAATATATTTAGTTCTTTACAGGACCCGAGGAAGTTCGGTTTAAAGCAGAAGTTCTCAAGCCTTTTGAAGTGGGACCCACTTCTAAAGAAACTGTCCTTGACATAAAACACAGAAATTTCATATCAATTAACACAGGGCTTGTTTGTATTTCATTTTTCAGGTTTAGCACTTGTAAATATATAGCATTACTCAGCAAAAAGCTGTGTGAAATGGCCTTGGTAAAATTATGCAGAGTCAAAGTCAGATTTATCATTAAAGCTCCCAGAGCCACCTTCTATCCTTTTCCACCCTCTTCCTCCTTTCTGGTTTAACGAACCACCTGTGATGGAGTCATGGTCCACTTTGGAGTCCTGATCTACAGTATGAGAACCACTGGTTCAAAATGTTTTTCCAAAGATTTTACAGCAGCCTTCTACCTATACTTGCTAAGAGTTCTGGGACCAGAACACACAAAAGTGAGGAATCCTGCTTTTCCTTGCATTTCCAAACATACCTGTCTGAGCTCAGGTGTTAGTGGGCTAAGGAAAGAGTGGTTGTTGGTTGGCTCAGACTTAAGGTTGTGACACACTGAGAATTTGTCTTCTCTTTTGCCTTAAGAAGCTGTGCACTGCCAAGGAAGCTGAGTAGTTGAGATGTCTGTAGCCTCGACTGCCTGTAAGCAACAGTCATGTCATTAGCTAGAGGATTCTTGCACACCAGTTATTCTGTGAACACCCTTTCAGTTTAGTCCAGAAATCTAATTCTTGAATGCACTTTAATTTTATCTAAGAGCTACCCAAGCTCTTTTCACATTGGCTGGCTTCTGGAGCAAGATAAGATGTATTTAAATAACACACATCCATAATCATCTGCACATCCTATAATCTGCTTAGAGCAGTAGTCCTCAATTCAGAGGTCAAGATCTTCAAATTGGTCTCATGAGCTGGTTCCTCACCCCTGTATAGCTGCCAGGTTTCTTCTGCTTTGCCAGACCTACTGTCTTTTTGCATGCTGAGGAGAGCAGCAGGGTGATATGGCAATGTCACAATGTGGAGGAGGAGGTGCCTTCATGCTATGAATCTCAGCTTGTTCCTCATCAAGGTATACCTCTAGGTGTGTGGCTTGTGTTTTGTGTCTCCAGTTTTTTTGGTCTGCTACCAACGACTCCAGTTTTGAAACTACAATCATAACTCTAGCTCCCCTTCTTCCTGTCATATAACTGATTTCATATGACTTCCTGTTATGTGGGTACTGTATGCAGTTGGTCCTTGGTATGGAAAGGTTGAAGACCAATAACAAAGGAATTGTGAGGTCTATTCTTATGTGATCTTCTGAAGCAGGATCAGCTCTAGCCAGCTTCTCAAGTGTACTGTGAAGGATGTTGCCATGGAGTGTTGGCAATTTCAGATTCCTCCCCATGCTACCCACTTTTAATGGGCCTTTTGCTAATAAGTTTTAAGAAGCTTTGTTTTGAAATCTGAAGATGTTGTTGCCTTATTGGGAAAAGCATTGCAGTGAGGCTTCCTAGGTTTTCCTGGAAGTCAGGCCCAGTTTTGTTCCACTTCTTCAAGTACCTGCATACTCTATAATAATGTAGTTTAATCAAATAGATTCATGGAGGTTGAAGACTAGAGAGAACATATGAACTCCTAACAGTTTCTATCCCCAGTTACTGCAGTTCTTTGACACCTTTCCTAAACTATCACTATTTAACCATCTGTGGGAGCACAATCGATCTGCTGTATTGAACAAGATGATCAGGAGAGTCTAGAGGAACTTTTTGGAGACCAAGCTGAAAAAGAAAAATGAAAAATAATGGGCTATTAATTCTGTACCTCTTATGCTTTGGAGACTCATACTACATTTAGTACGACCAGTATTCTAGCCATCTCTGTTCTGCAAGTGTTGTGTCTCAGTACTAGTGTACAGTTATCAGTGAGCTATATTTTGCCTATAAAAGTAAGATGCCTATACTTTCTGGGCATTAAAGCTTAATTCAGATTTAATTTTGCAAGTTCTGTACTGCCATAATATTTATATGATGTGGGAGGGGAAAGATAAATTACCCACAGGAGTGCATTCAAGAAGCAGAGTTTCTGATATAATGGACTTTGTTAGGTACACATGTGGTCTTTTGTTTTCCCCCCTTAGATAAAGTCATTGCAGTGCTGTCTGCTTGCCTGGAGAGTGATAGCCCTATGGCTGAAAGAATAGGAGCATCTGCACTTTGGGCTTTGCTTCACAATTACCAGAAGGTTAGTGTATCACAAAAATCCATTTTAAAGCTCTGCAAATTTGTTCCTTTACTGTTCATCCGTCACACCCCGCCATTAGCATACTCAAACATCACTGTGTTAATTAATACAGAACTAGAAACTTGCAGCCAAATATGTAGCTGGCGAGTTCAAGTCAATATATGTCATTTGGTTCCCCATGCCACTGCCTCTTGGTTTTTACTGCTTCCTTAGGGCTGCCAAATCCTAACACTGCAGTGATGGTGGAGGTAGAATTCTAGGCAACTTTGAGCTAGTAGTTCTATATTTCCTTGCTCACGTACCTCATAGTTCCAAACCTTAAATAAGGCTTCTTCCATGCGCCCTTCCCACCATTTCCTGTACCTCATTCCATTGCCTTCTGTATCCCTTTCCTTTGGCCACCATAGCTCTCAGCTATCTAAGCTTTAGTTTCCCTACTTTCTGAAATCTCTTGCCAATTAGTTTCTGATCCTTAATCCTGCCCACACATCAGCTTCTTCCATATGGCCTATGTGATAATTTAATCTGAGCCAAACTGACAGCTACAGCTTTCTCCCAGAAGCTGGGCTGTGAACCTGATGTTGCTGGCAGCTTTTTCTCCTGAGAGGTTAGAATGTTTGTGTCATTGCTTAAATAATAGGCGGATTCCATGCAGTAAATGCAAGATGGAAAAGATCCAGGTTAACAATCTCATAGGAAACATCTGTAATATATCATGTTTAACATTAGCCACTATTTCATGCCAATTAAAACCTCAGCTCAGATTCATGAGCAAGGATGGAGCATTGTACTACCCACCTGCCCCCACCAAAAAAACCTTTCTGACCTATCAGCTATCACCAAGATCATTGCAAACTAAGTCAGCGTTCTGTTTCTTCTTTATACCTTTTTTCTTAGATACTCCCTCATGGCCAGATTTCTGGTCTGAATCTGCTAGCAGTAAATGAAGTTCTTATTATTAATCAAAATAAAAACAGGTTATGTTGCATTTGGGGGGGACGACCCGCCTCCATTCTTCTTTTACTGTCTGCTTCTGTTTGGGCACTTGTGAGACTAATAATGCATCAAGTGAATGATAGTGAATAACAGCATCATAAATTATCCTGTACTGTGTGTTTTGCATGGTTTTTAAAGTGAGTTGTTTATTGCCATGTAACTAGCAGTATACTTGTTCTAGTGTTGTATATTCAGGGGAAAGTGTGCAAGAGTCTCTCTCATAAGGCATCTTAAAATTCAAAAGCGTGCTTTCTATTACATTGAGTTCTAGGAGATTGTGTCTCTTTATTGCTTTATTTCATTGATCTCCCCCTCCCCTCCAGTATCTGTACTGCTCACAGTGGTATCATCACATGTTGCATTCTTAAGTTTCTGATTGTCATAGTCTTGTGGCTTGCTGCCAATGTGTAACTGCAGGAAGGAATGATTTTTAGAGTATCATCACATGGGAATTAATAGAGTCATTGGGTTATTCTTTATTTGTGTTACAGGCAAAAGTGACTTTGAAGAACCCATCAATAAAGAGAAGAATAGATGAAACTTATGCTTCAGTAAAGAAAAGTATGTTTTTAATGGGAAAGTTTAGTTTCTGTCTCTAAGGACTAGAACCTAACAGTCTAATTATTCTTTAAAGATATCATTAAAATACAGCATTGCTAATAACGTTTTCGTTAACAAACAAATATAAAACTTCATAAGCACTGTGCAGCATTTTGAAATACACATGTGCTTTTGAAAAAAGAAATCCTCTAAGGGAAAAACCTTAATTTTTTTATATTGGGTGCTGATTAGAAGTGTTTATGCTGTTTCATCCTCTCCCCGCCCCACCCATGTTGCTTACTTATTTTGAGAAAAGATATGGGGTTGGATGAAACTTAGTTTTCACTCCATCTTGCCTAATCATCTCCTTACTAGTGCCTCCATCACACATAACTTTAGTCCATGAAAGTCCCATGATCCTCAGCATAACCATCAAAAGGACACCCTCTCTTTTTTCATCATTGCAAAAAGCTGTTTGGATCCAAGCCATAATCTAGTTTGTTAAACTTCCTCCCCCACCCCCCCCATATATTTGTTGGTCAGTCATGACCATGTCAAGATTTAGGCTGAGAACCAAATTGATTCTTTTTCTGAGCATTGTGATAGGAGTATTCTTTAATCTAGAAATATCCTATGCCAGTATTTATGAACCATGTAACTAGAGATTCTGGAATGATGGGCCCAATCTCAGTGCAAATGAGATTTTTCCCACAGATGAGGGACTGAGAGAGAAAGGAAGTGAGTTCTTGAATGTGGTAGTCATGTTTATTAAGCTCACATAAGGGAAACTCAGAAGTACTTCATTGTATTCCATTCATATACAGCCTTGCCGCCATATGTATCTGCCTAGGCTGGCTGATATAATTTGAATTGGAGAATCCTGCTAGGTGGTGAAGAGGATTCTGCCCACCCTTGCCTTTAGCTGGTTTTATACTTTATTGTTTCTCAGGGCCTGTGTGGTTTGCATCCTTCTTCCATCTAGGAATGGGGTTGGAAACACCCAGATCCAGGTGGGTGGTACCACAGCATTCTTGGGAAAACAACCTTCTGTTTGGGACAGCCTGGTGAAAACTTCTTTCCCTCTTACCAGAAGGTTGTGATGGGCTGATTTTGGAGGCCTGTTGGGGCCTGATGCAGGGGTGCCTTCAGGTTTTTGGCATGAGATAGCCAAGGTACCAGTGTAGAAGAGCTGAGGTTGGGGAGGCAATCACACACACAATGTCCCTTTGAGTCCCTTGCAAAAGTGCTTTTGTAGTTTGTATTCACTGCAAACAATGGAATAGACTCTTCTGCTTGTTGTAGCTTGTCTTCACACAGCCTTCAAATGGACACAATCATACCCAATTTATTCCAAAGAACCAGGCTATATGAGCAAGGGCAGTTACTTCTGAGGCCTGATTAATCTTCTGTGCATGGCAAGATATGGGTTAAATGATCTGTCTCTCAAGCTTGGCATAGAGTAAAGCTTTCTGGCTAGAGTTAATTACTTTTAAGTTAAGATTTGAACATGGGCCAGAATCTCACTTAATGTGCCCTGTCGTGTGCTCAGCTCATCATTCAGCTTTGGTGAGTTAAGAAATTTACAGAGTGCCTTCCATGCTGACAGTAGGTTAGGTGTGGAACAGAGTGCTTAAGTGACCTCCTTCGAGCTGCCCATGTGAAGAATAAGACTATCTGGCTGTGTGCAAGGTACTTTGAATTTCCCCATAATTTTCTAATGTGTGTTAGCAGTAAAGGAGAATACACTGGGTTTGTCTTTACTTTCTATATTATGAAGGTGTCTCTGTTATATATTGGCTTGAGCCCTAGGAGTATGGCACATCCCATGTGCACAACCACATCCAGAGGGAGCAAAAATGAACTAGTGAGACAGAGAATATCAACTGATCAAAGGGACGATTTTATCTCACTTGCTCAAATTTGTTTTCTAGCGTTTATTAAATCAAATTGCTTCAGACCATTGATTATAGAAACTTTGTTCTAGAAAGCCTAGTGAAGCCAAAGATTAGCAACACTTCGCTCCCGGTGCTTCTTACAGATATATTGAAGGTTAGAAAAAGTGACATTGACTTATTAGGGAGTTGTGGCTCTGTTTGTAGAGGAAGTGGTGTCTTCTGTTTATCATCTTTTTCCTTTTAAGAGTTAATGCATTTCCCTCTGTTTTAGCTGTTCTACAGAATCAAGAAAGCCAGCAGGATGTCTATCACTTAAAATGCCTGAAAACCCTAGTGCAGCTTCTCAGTAGTTGACAAAAGCTGTATGACATTGCATGTGGAAGCAGTCCTGGCTTTGCTGGAGGATACCAGGTCCAAAAAGGAGTTTTTAATCCATTTTATAGAGGATAGTTACCACTGAGGAGAATATTCTAACTCTTTGGGATATAAGAGCTGAGGATTCTCTGGAAACGTGTAGGATTCTCTGGAAAAGAACCTACATTGTGTGTGGTGTTCCAGTTGGAAGTAAAATTATATCATGATGCTGTACAAAGTAAATAGAATTTTTAAATATATAATGTAAATTGTTCTATGCTTTTTTAAATGATTGAAATTGTATCAATAAACATGATGCACAATGGTGGTGGCCATCACTTGTAAAAAAACAACAACAAGGTTTTTCTTACTCCAGGTTCCTTTGCATGCCTGCCTTATAGAGCCCTAATCCACACATGGAGGGGAGAGTCGAAAGTCTGATACCAGACTGCATAGCTTAATCACTGTATCTTTACTAAATGAACACTGGGAACTGCACGGATGTATCAGAATGTGGGTTGAGTCATAGCATGAAAACTATCATTTTAAACCTTGGGAGGAATGATTCAGTTAATGTACTGTTGGAAAACTTTATGAAGAGCGGGTGTTTGTTGGGAAACCATTAGGGGTACATATTACAAAAATTTGGAGACAAAAATATACCTGAAAATCACTGGTCTGGGAGCCAAATATATACCTGGAAATCATTGGTCAGGGTTGTTAGAGTGATTTACCAGAATGGGAATAGGAATCTGGCATTCTTGGAAATTATGAACCTCCCCAAACAATTAGTTCCTCCACTCAAGTTCGGGTGCTCACCAGAAATGCAACATGCAGTCATATTTTTCTTTAATTCTACTTATTTTTCAGACAGTCCCAATCAGATTGTTGCAAGGGAGGAGCACAGAGCACTCCCAGCCAATCACCTTTGGAGACAAGCTATGGAGAGTTGCTGTTCTCCTTCACTCCCTTCTTTGTATCCCTTAGTCCAATTTGCTTGAAACATGAGAGTTGTTTTGTGGGCAGGCAGTACTAGCTCCACTGGAATTCTGATATCGTTTGGTTGAAAATCAGCTGAAATGGCTGGTGCCATTTCCCCCTTATAAGAATCAGTAGAGAGAACTGTGCCTACTCCAAAAGGGACCTGCTTTGGGGGTCTGTAAAATCAACCCTCTTGGTCCAATTCACTTGAAACTTGAGGGTATAGATTAGAGGAAGGACTATGTTATGCAAACGGTGCCATTAACAACTACCCCAGTCAATCCAATAGACTACCCATTGAAAGTAATGGTCTTGATGCACTGTAAACACCCCCCCCAACATAGATTTGAATAATAAAATGGCAATATCCATAAACATAATAAAAGTTACAGGAAAAAATCCACACACACCCCAAAACCTGACAGGAAATTGTAATTAATTTTTCTTGGTGTGCATTCTTGGTGATCATTCTTTCAACTCAGTATCAAAATCTCCACTGTTTATAATAAATATGTAGGTACTGTATAATCATTAAATATTGTTTAACTGTTACCATAACTGAAAATGCAGGGTAATTAGTAGATTTATATAAAAATAACTTCAAAAATTATGCACATCTAGCATTGGCACTGAAACTAACAGTCCCAGCAAAACATGAGCAATAAGTCCACCTATTTAACTTTGGAGGAATATGATTAATGTCCTTAACACAGACATACCTTTTATCAAGCTGCCATTTTCCACAGCCGCCTCTATGGGAATGAAAATTTCTGAAGTAAATCTTGAGCAGCAAATGAGCTCTCCTCTTAAGTCTATTTGCATCCTCCAATGAGGACCATTGCCAGCTTTAATCAGAACTTTTAAAGATTAAAAACAAGGGTAGCCATCTGATTTAAGAACTATAAAATATAAATGATTGCGTGAGGGGGTGAAATATGGTGTGGTTTAGAATGTGCTATAAGTTAACAGCGAACTCCTGCTCCTTCTGCCTCTGGCTTATTCTGTGCTGAGTTTACTCATCTCTTTAAATCAAAATAACTACATACCCTCTCATTGTTGTACGCTGCTAGGTTTAATTGATGTTTGCAAAGCGCTATGGAGCTCTTGTATAATAGAATCAATGTAATAGTAAAGAGTGTTGTTATTGTTCAGTGTAGCAAATGTAGTCCTACTGCTGCCATGTCCAGAAAATGTTGGCTCTGGAGCTCACAGGGGCAAAGAGAAACGTGACATTTAACAGAGATGTAACTGTTAATGACATAAATGATAAACACACCATCCTAGTAATGCTAATCTACCACTGTTCACCGTTAATAACGATTTACAGGTTTATCTTGCTCTTTACTAATTCAATTTTACAGATGGTAAATAGAGGCTGCAGGAGAGAGCCAAGGCCAGCTGAGGATTTGAATTCAGTTTCCTGTTTATGCTGGAATTATATTTGATTGCTTAAAAACTAGTGTAGTTAATCTGCTATACCAGATTAAAGCAGGTAATAATGCAAACCATACAGCTGTAGCAGCAATTTGCAGTATGAGGTTGCCTGATCTGGGGTAGGGGGACCCAACCCTCCGATGTTCCCCAAATACATCTAGAAAAACCCTCACACACAATCTTGCACCTCCATTCTAGCTATACTTCATCTGCTGTAGTATCAAGACTAGTGCAAAGCAGCCAGTGAAAAAATCCAGTTTACAATGCAAAGTACCATAAATGAAAAGGGAAGAAGAAACTGTCGGTGACAGATGGGTTGCCAGGTCCATTGGAGCAGCCAGCATGGGATGGGGGGGTACATGTACTGGGAGCAGGGAGGAACACCTTCATGATGTGCTTTCATGACCCAGAAGTGACATAGGCATGTGAGGGAGCAAAACTATGGTAGAACTATGCCTATGTCACTTCCGGATCACATAGGCACATCACATTATAATTTCTGGTGTTCCTCCCATGGGGGGGTGGGGTCTGGCATCCCTATGCCTCTTTCTATAAGCAACCAATCCTCTTGGTCTGGTTGGAATGTATGAACAACAGTTAACAGTCACTCAGGGCCCACAGAAATTTGGAGGAACTAGATAGGAAGGGGAACAGTTAATGGTTCCTCACTATGCTAGGACATTTAAGCTCATCTTAATGCTAACCCTTCTGAAGCATTGTATGGGAGATTTTGTAATATTCTATATTCAGATCATCTTTGTCCTTGTCACCTGGGTAAAATTGATTTTTGTTGTTGTTCAGTTGCACAGTCGAGTCTGACTCTTCGCGACCCCATGGACCACATCACACCAGGCCCTCCTGTCTTCCGTTGTGCTCTGGAGTTTGCTTAATTTCATGTTCGTTGCCTCGATAACACTGTCTAACCATCTCATCCTTTGCTGTCCCCTTCTTCTTTTGCCTTCAATCTTTCCCAGCATCAGGGTCTTCTCCAGTGAGTGCTCCCTTCTCATTTGGTGGCCAAAGTATTTGAGCTTCAGCTTCAGTATCCGGCCTTCCAGGGAACAGTCAGGGTTGATTTCTTTTAGGTCAATCCTAAAAGAAAATTGATACTTTATCTCATAAAATTCTGGAATGTTCCTTTTATACTGTTTTTAGAAATGAGTGGACTTTACCTCTTTTATCACATTTATCATTCAGTAATTCTGAAAGGGATTGTTTGTTAAATTCCTATTTATCATATTTTTCTTCAGAAGCTGAGCACTCTTTTAGTCATTGCTCAAGATCTATTGATCAGAGGAGCTCTGGAAAGAAAAGGAAAGTATGTATATCTCCTGAGGAGTAAACCAGGAGAACTAACCTTTTCAGGTTTATGTTGTGGGCAGAAAGGCTGAGTACAAGTTTTGTAAATAAACAAATATATATGCTTCTCTGATAGTTGTTCTCTGCCTTTAAACTCATACTTGTTAACTGTATCATTTTCCTACTGACTGTTCCAAGCGTAAGCTGTGTTGTACAACTGCAAATAGTTTCATGCCTAATTTATCAATATAGGTTTATCAGCACCAAATAGGGTGATTTTCTCATTTCATGCTGCTACGTCTGTTCTATAGAGTAAAAAAAAATCCAGCTCAATCTTGCAGTTTGCAGTGCGATTGATTGTAAGCCATAAAATATTTTTTTCTTAGTTCCTCAGTAGTGTTCAGTTTACAGTTTTGTTGTTGTTGTTGTTTGGAGGCTACTGAATATAAAGATTTTTGTCTTTCAAGTCTAGTGACAGGTTTCCTTGCTGTCTTCACCCACTATTTTTAGGCTTTATTGATTCATCTTAATTGATGAGGGAAAACTGAATTAGTTTACCTTTTACTCTGTTAGACTGGCAAGTCATCCTACTCAGTAAAACATTGAAATGGTAATCAAGAAGGGGGGAAATTTTCTTTGGCAGAGAGTCTGATGTACAGCAGTTAACATATATTATCTTTTTAAAAAGTACACAATTTCATTGTTACATTCAATTTCTGCTCAGCACTGTAGTATCTATAATGATTAAAAGGATGTTTGAGTTCCAGTGGCTCCTTTAAGACCAACAACATTTTATTCTGGGTATAAGCTTTCGTGTGCATGTTCAGATACGTTGAAACAGAAGTCACTCACCCTTATATATAGGTATTGCCAGGAACAGCCAATTAGAGTCAAAATGCATAAGTAACTGAGGAGTAAATATAGCTAAGACTGGATGAAAGCAATTGGTAAGATCTGTGAGTAGCAGCAAATTAGCATATCTCTCCTATATAATAAACATATTTTAGAGTGGCAGAGTTCTATGTGTGCCAAAATCAGTTGGGTGCCTGCACTGCCAATCAGAAGGTATTCCTATGCATTGGCTGGGTTGCCTGAGTCCCACCCATAGAGGCAAGCACCCGCCAAAACTCACCTCAGAACAGATTTTGTCCTTAGCAGATGCGGTCGTTTGCCAGCACTCTGGAGCAGATCAGCCACGTGGAGCCTTGCAGCAGTAGCGGCCCTGCTCTGGTAGGCAGGGTTTGTGCTGGGACAGCCAGATAGCATGGGGCCTCCCCTTTGGCAGGGCACCATCAAGGGCCGCCGCCCTCCACTGCTGCTTCTCCCAGGGCAGCCAAGCACTCCTGTGCCTGCCCAGGCAGCAGAGGCACAGCAGCAGGGTGTGGGAGAGCCAGCCATCCCGCCCGCCGCCGAAGGGAGCAGGGAGAGGTGCTGCCTCCTTGACAACCTTCCAAGCCTGCCCCTCCCTGCCCTGCCAAGCTGGCTCTCCTGTGGCCCCTGCTGCCATCATTATTGCCTGCTGGTAGCCCACCTGAAACCAGTGCTGCACCTCTGGCCTGGTTGTGCTGGTGGTGGTGGCACCTTCACCAGCAGGCACCGCTTGCACTCTGCCCCTGAGGAATAACACGTGTTCGCCTTGCATGGGCCCCCAGCTGTGCCTGCGCCACGATGCTTACTGGGAGCTCAGGCTGCCTGTTGTTCTCCCCCACTGTACACCTGCCTGTTGTTCTGAATCCTTTGCCTCCACATGATGGAGGGGGGGTTCCCTGAGGCTGCCCGCCAGCCGGCAGCTACAGCAGGCAGCTCCAGTACTGTAGAGGCATGCTTGCAGCTGGGCAAGCCCCAGAAGAACCGTCAGCGAGGAGAAGAGATGCGTCTCCTCAGTGTGCAAGCCAAGTGGGTAGGTTCCCTTTGGATTAGGTGTGTGGATGGAGTAGTCAGCAGCACCTCAGTGTTTCCTCTCTCGACAAAAAGATAGTGGGCACCCCTCCCCCTCTCTTCTTCTTCCTCCCAGTATTGTACTTTGTAAACTTTGCAAAGGAGGCGCAGCACCGAGCAATCGCTCTCTCCCTCTTGCTTTTGCTGGTCTCTGGAGTGAAGCGGCAGGCGGCAGAGAGGGAGGGGGACGAGATGAGGGATTTTTAAACTTCTGACACATATGCAAAGTTACACAAGCCCATTTTGCCAGGCGGCTCCTTTGCTATTTGTTCACGTAATGTGATTTGAAACGTGTGAGCCCGACAGTCCCCTCAGATCAGCCCCCTTTCCTTTCCGTCTTCTCCTTGACAGCCTGATCCTGAGCTTCCAGACAAACAAACAAGACAAGCCATCTACATACATAAATACAGGCCTGACTCTGAGGTCAACTTCTATTAAAATTGAAGGCCCTATCTTCCAAATAAATGTGTTTATATTGAGATGAAAAGACTGTTATTCTCCTGATCATTCTTTTGAAATGATTCATTAGCACATATATTTCAGACTGTAACACACTCTTTAAAAATGCACGGACTGTCTGATTTTTAAAATGCCCTCTCAGGAGAGAAACAGGTTAATGATTCATTTTAATGGAATGCTGGTAACACTTTGATTAGAGAAAAGTGAGTGGTGGTCTTAGGTCTTTGACCGCTCCACTCCTTTAGGATTACAAATCTAGACCACTTTGTTACAACCTGCATGCACATTAGATTACTGGAGTATTTAGCCTGGTAAAATTTAGTCTTATCTCAGAAGAAGAAGAGCAGCTATTTAATACTCCACTTTATCTTAAGGAGTCTCAAAATGGCTTACAAACACATTCCCTTCCTCCCTTTACAACGGGCTCCTCGTGAGATCCCGGGAGCTGAGAGTTCTGAGAGAATTGTGAGTGGCCCAAGGTCACCCAGCAGGCTTCATGTGGGGCAACTGAGAATCACTTTCCTCTTGATAGATTCTCACCTGTCGTGATTTGTCATTAGGTCCCTCTTCAGGATAGAAAGCTGTGCCAAAAACACAGTTACACAATTCCTTGCCTGATTTTGCATTAATTGTAACTAGCATGGTGTACTTTTGCATCCACAATTTCAAATGCAAATTAGAATCACTTCATTCCTTTAGCAGCCGTTGCAATGGTGGAAAAATACAGTCATGTTCTCTGGGCATTTTATTTTGATAATGCAAAGATGATTAATATGTTAGTAGATGACTAATACACATTAGGTGATCTGGAACGCATGCCCCTGAAAGATAATACAGCAATTCTTACTTTGTACAGCAACCAAGAAGTAAATCAATTGTACTGCCTAAAGCTCACAAAGCAGAATTTGTGTACCAGCAGTTCTAAATCTTTCAAAAATCATGCCTGATGTACGGAAATCCAACATGCTATTTGTGGAATTCCTCTGGAATGAGTAAATGAGACAGTTGATATGATCATTTCTAGGTACCCTCTCTTAAGTGTTTACAGTAAACTTGGTTTACTGAGCAGCTGCAGGCAACAGTGAAGGAAAGCTCAGGATGAACCCAATATGACACAAGCTAAAGCTCATGTTAAAGCATACTCTGTGGAAGTGATGATGACAAAGAAATAACACTTTTCTATTGCCATAGCATCTGTTCTGGATGTTCAGTGGCCTATTGGGATCTAGCCTGTATGGGGGTGGGGGAGAGAAATTGGATTTATGCCTCTGCCCTTCACTTGGAGTCTCAGAGCGGCTTAAAAACTCCTTTCCCTTCCCCTCCCCACCCTGTGAGATAGGTGGGGCTGAAAGAGGTCTTTCAAGAACAGCTCTGACAGAACTATGGTTTGCCCAAGGTCATCCAGCAGCTGCAAGTGGAGGGGTGGGGAATCAAACCTTGTTCACCCAGATTAGAGTCTGTGCACTTAACCACTACACCAAACTGGCTGGTGATCTGCTGTTACCATTTTGTTGAGCACATTGCAGATAAAATTGCTTACATTCATATTGACTTGGCCTGTACAATAGCAGTGGCAACTCTGATGGTGCTGGGGGTTGATGTCCAGTTGTTGGGATAATTTTGAGTTTATTCACTTTGAGGATATGGACAGGATTCTTGGAGGTCAAACATGGGGTGTGGCTTAGTATGCTAATGAGCTGTGCTGTTGCTAATCTTTTCTACAAAAAGAGCCCTGGTGGCGTCCATCTGCTCCCCCTCTCCCCCCCCCCAGCTGGCTTCGCAGGGCACTGGTAGGGCTCCGGGAGGGCCGGGTGGCGCCGGGGCATCAAAGAGCACACACCAGCAAGCTTCTTTCGCGTGGGACAGGGGGAAAAGAGCCGCTCCACTTACCATCTGCTCGGCCCGTGGCTGTGCAGCAGTAC
The DNA here is from genome assembly GCA_029375565.1 of Gekko gecko. Taxonomy (NCBI): domain Eukaryota; kingdom Metazoa; phylum Chordata; class Lepidosauria; order Squamata; family Gekkonidae; genus Gekko; species Gekko gecko. The sequence continues at coordinate 47,411,674 of JAPDNY010000009.1, forward strand.
TGAGTACCTGAACAAGGTGCTTTGCGCCCTTGGAAGACCAGGGCGCTGGGCATATTCAGGTGTAGGGCTGAGCCGCCCGGAGGTAGCAGCAGCCAAGGGCCAGGAGCAGCTGCATTGCCCCCGCCAAGGGCCAACAGCAGCCGCCTTCCTTCAGCTCCTTCGCCAGTGCCCTTATCCCTTTGCAAAGCAGCCCATCTCCAGCCTTCCCCCCTGAAAAACCCCTCAGGCACGCAGGGAAAGGGACTCCCAGCCAGGCCAGGGCTGGTGGGGAGAAGCTTTGTCTGCCTTTTTGTGCCCGTATGGCAGAGGCGGTGGAAGACGGGGCGAAAAGAAACCCCACCCTTTGGGGCTGGCTCCCCGACCAGGCACTGTGCTGCCTTGCCTGCTTTCGCACGGCCTTGTGCTTCTTCTGAGAGGTGGGAGAAAAGTTTGTTGGGTCCAAGTAAGAGGCAGTGAGCAAGGGAAAGGGCAGGGAGCAGCCATGGGAGACAGCGGTCTGGGATGGTGCCCCCTCTCCAATGCTCAAAGCTTCCCCTTTTTGCCCATCTATGGTGGTTTTTGCTTCAGCTTTGCCTCCAGGGAGCTCAAGACAAGGTGCCGCTCAGCCCTGCAGCCAGGGTGAGCGGTTTCCAGCAGGCGGGGGTGGGGGACGACAGGCCCACCATCCCAGCCACAGCAGTGGTCAGCTCAGGGTGGTTCCCATCCTGTGGTGGTCTGGCATGGCACTCAGGTGGAGCTGACAGGGAGGGGAAGGATACCGGCAACTGCTGCAGGCCGGAGTACTCGCCCAGACCCTCTTTCTAGAGCTCGTTGCATTTATTTCTGCAATGGGCCTTATTACTAGTGACATAATAAAGAAGTTTGCAACAGATGCAACAACTGAATGATATTAGCATATGTATGATTTCATTGCAAAGGGACTTCAGAAACAGATTAGAACAGTGATTGCTGAGTTCCAAGTTCTTACAACACTCAGGACAATGGAACCCTCAGGGCTTAAAAAGATATTGATTTCTTATCTTGCTGCACAGCAGGAGCCAGAACTGTTCATTCAGTATTTATACTACTGTTAAATATGTTAAATTATGCCATCTTGCAATTTTGGTAGTGACCCAAACAGTTGTTTATTAGCCATGATCAGCAGCATAAAACATACATTAGCCAAAAAAAACAATCCAGAAAACCATTACAGAAAAAAAAATACACTAAATCAGCATAATATTGGTAGTGGAACAATATAAACTAAAACTTTATGAGAGTCCAGATTCTAACCGACCATGTGGAATGAGTGTACCATGTCTCTCAAGCCTGCATTGAGGAGGAGGACCAAGTTTGAGTCCAGTGGCACCTTTAAGACCAACAAAGTTTTATTCAAGGTGAAAAGTATTGAGGTCGGAGACTCAGCATAGTGAAATCAGCTCAAGTTTAGTTACATCTGAACGAAGATAAGAATAGCCGGTCCATACCCGGCTTATATTCACATCAGCACACACCCCCAACACCTGTGATAGGTTCTATCTACATGGCCCCGGAAACTATAGGTTCCCTGCAGGATCCTGGTGCTCCTATTGGTCTGCACCTAGGATCCGCAATGTCTATTGTTCTAGGACCGAAGGTCTGTAGGTCCATTGCCGCATGGCCAGGCACCCGTGGTCGCAACCCTCTTGCTACCTTACACCAAACCCTCTTGATACATTACACAAGGTATGAGCTTCTATGTGCACGCGCACTTCTTCAGATGCAATGATATGGAAGTTAACAGTTCATACATATAGACAGAGGTTGAAAGCAAATTAGCATACAACATAATGAAGATGTTTTAACAGCTGCAAAGGCCTAACACAAATAACAAGCTAAGTTTATATGGTCGCCATTTGTTTGGATTTAATAGGGGACTGATGTTGTAAATGTATCCTCCTTAATTGTGGTAATGCTAAGTTCAATTAACTGAGACCCTGTTGATACACTACATCATCTCCTCTCAAGCATGGAGGTAACTGACAGGAGGTGGGAGATGAATGGTTCACCAGATCAGAGAAATGTGTTCCAGTTTTCACTGTATTACATTACAATCACTATTCCAATACACTATTCTAAATAAGAAATATACTAAAAAAAATTATGGGAGGAGTTACCATTGCATTAGCTTGGGACTTCCAACAGACACTTTACGTTATCCCAAGAGGAACTAAAGATGGTAAGTTGTAGGCCTGCATGAAATTGTGACACATTTGGAACAGAGCCCCAAAATGCTGCTTGAGGGGGGAAAATGTACAAGTACAACTAGCTGGTTATGTTACTGGTTGTGAATTTGCAGAGAATCTCTTGAAATTAGGTGCTGATGCTATAAAACCTGATAGGGAAGGATATATACCCATAGAAAATAAAGGGAATAACATGGAAGATCTACAGAACTCAGTGTTCCCAAATGTAACACAGCATAGAATTCAATGTAACCATATCAAAGGGCCATTTTTTCTCCTATAAATGTGATTAACACATAAACGTAATTAACAGAACTCCTAGGAAAAAAATACCAGGAATGGCAAGATAATACAAGTGTTAGCCTGATTGCACGTTATTATGAATAATAACGAGGGGAATTGTATTAATAAGCAATCGGCTGCGAGAGCGAACACCTGTGTATACAGAGGTCAGCCCCGCTGGGAGGAGTTGGTAACAGACCAGGAGACTTTTTATGGTTGAAAATAAAGTCTTTTACTGAGGTTTTGCACACACAAACAATTTCACAAGCTCACACACAATTATTCAAGGTCTAAGAAATACAGAGAGAGGCAAGTACATTTGCATTAGCAGGTAAGTCGTTGGTGGGTCATATTTACCAGTCTCGTCATGTAGAGCGTTCCTCAGGAAAAATGGAGGGGAAAGAAACTAAGAAAATCGGGGACCACGCGGTCTGACCAGCAGATTAACACGTGGAAACTCAGCCTGCAGACCAGAGTTTAAAGATGGAGGCAGGGGTTGGGGATAGCAAGCTGGACATAAGAGGGTCAAAGGTTCGATAGGGATCGAAAAGCAGAGAGAGGGCCGGTAGTCTGGCGTCTCCTTATAAGCAGGAGGGTGGGGGCTGGTTACCTCCCTGATTCCCGCCTCCTGGTAAGTCCGTCCCTGAAAACACCCTATTGGTTGGAAGATGTAGGGGAGGTGTGTGGAGGTGTGCCTGAGGGATGGTCAATACTGAGAACTAGAAACTTGCTCATGTCTGACACCAGGTAGCAGCCAGGATGAGTCACCCGGCCGATCCTATTGTCTCCTTGATGGCATTAGCCCGGCTGTTGATGGCCCTCAATCAGTTACTAGGCAACGATGAATAGACTCTGCCAGGGCTATGTGAGGTCTTGCAGGTGAAGGTGGGGGAGGGAAAGAGGCTGCCTGCTGTAGAAGGAACTCTCAATGGCATTTTTGGAGCTCCTAGTCCGTGTATTTTATTAAGGCATGGTACTGTGCTTTGGTGTAATCTGGTTCTGGTCCATATTTCCTTCATGAGGAGCAGGCTGGTAACCTCTGCTGGGCACTGGAGCTGCTGGAAAGGTCAGGAGAAGCGTCTCTTGCCTGGGTGCAGTCTCTGCTGGCATCTGGGAAGGTTACCATGTGGTTCAGTTTCCCATACACGCACTGGCGCAGTTTATTATTTTATTACAGTCCAAAAAGAGGCTAAAAAGCCTTGCAGGGCAACATAAGTCAGTGGGTAAAATTATGGATGCTGACCAAATTGTAAATTACCCAGCTGCACTGTGTTTTTGTGGAAGCATCAGGCTTACCACAGCATATAGTGAAGCTCAAAATGCATGCAGCCATTATGTCTTTGCAAAATCTGAATCCATCAGCACTATGCAACAGAAGTAAATTAGTGGTAAAGCAGCTGTTTCACCGTGTTATCAAAGCATCTTGGTCTTCACATACATCTCTTTCAACTTCTTCAAGATCTTCCATGGGATACAATAACTGGTACGTAATCTGAGAAGGCATTATTATTATTTATTTATTTAATTTATACCCTGTCCTATTCCACAACTGGGCTCAGGGTGGCTTACAACATAAAGTGGTTCCACAAGAGGACTCTAGGGGGTGGTGCTCATCTCTGTTTCCAAGCCGAAAAGCCAGCACTGTCCAAAAACTTCTCCATGGTCATGTGGCCAGCATGACTAAACGCTGAGGTGCATGGAATGCTGTTACCATCCAACTGAAGCAGTACCTATTTATCTACTTGCAATTTCTTGCTTTCAAACTTCTAGGTTGGCAGGAGCTGGGGCCAGAGACAGGAGCTCACTCTATCACGTGGAGTGCTGAGTGCTGAATTGCTGAGCTACAGACCTTCTAGTGTCTTAACCTTTGAGCCATCACGGCCTTCAGTATCCAAGTGGGGCTGTTCAAATCTGAATCCCAAGCATCAGCTACACTTTTCTTCCTATCAGCTGTTCTTCACCTAGGGAAAGAGTCCTGGACCAAACCAGAAGAGTTTTTATAGAGTATAAGTCTAATGCATCAGAGGCATCTCAGGAGAAAAGTGGTCACAGAGGGAAGGAAACTTGATAAAGGTCAGTCCTGACAAGACTGAAGTGCTGCTGATCAGTTACTGGAGAACTGCAGAATCAGCCTGTCCTGGAGAGAGTTACATGTCCCCTGAAGGAACAGGTTTGTAGCTTTGGGGGTACTGCTGAATCATGGCCTATAGTTGGATGGCCAAATCTCTGTGGCACACAGTGATTTTATCAGCTTCAGCTGATACACTAGTCCTTGAAAAGCCATTCCTCTAAAAGTGTGATCTGTCCACAGGATCCCTACTTTGATTATATCCAGGTTAGATACTGTAATGCACCTTACGTGGGACAGCCTTTGAAAATGGTCCGGAAACGTCAAACTTTGTCCAAAATGCAGCAACCAGGCTATTGTCAGGGGATTGTATTCCCCCAGTGCCAGAAGATCTGTACTGGCTGCCTGTTTATTTCCAGGCAAAATTCAAAATGCTGATCCTTTAAAGCCTGATATGGCTTGGGGCCAGGGTGTTTGAAAGACCGCTTCCTACCATATTGTCCATCCTGCCAGTTAGAGCCAATTTGGTGTGAGAGCCAGTTTGGTATAGTGGTTAAGTGTGCAAACTCTAATCTGAGAGAACCAGGTTTGATTCCCCACTCCTCCACTTGCATCTGCTGGATGACCCTGGGCAAGCCATAGTTCTGGCACAGCTGTTCTTGAAAAAGAGCAGTTTCCGTCAGAGCTCTCTCAGCCCCACCTATCTCACAGGGTGTCTGTTGTGGGGAGGGGAAGGGAAAGGAGTTTGTAAGCCGCTCTGAGACTCCTTTGGGGAGTGAAGGGCAAGGTATAAATCCAATCTCCTCCTCCTCCTCCTCCCCTTCTTCTTCTTCTTCATCTTCTTATCTATCTCAAAAGCCCTGCACTCTGTGACTCTGCTATCAGAGATGAGGCAGGTGGCAACCAAAGGCAGGGCTCCTTCAGTAGTAGCACTTTGTCTATGGAGTGCTACTTTCTACATATCAAAACAAAAATTAATATTTGTTTACAATCCTTAATGAAACTAATTAAAATCCAAATGCTGTATGTTCTTAAATTCAGGTGTTCTAATGTATTTCTTTTAAATAATAGTTATTTGTATCAAACAAAAAATATTGAAAATATTTATTATAGGAGAAAAATATGGCCTACAGTGTTCCCTCTAAGCGGAGTTAGCATGAGCTAGCTCACAGATTTGTAGCCTCCAGCTCACACATTTTTGTCTTATCTTAAGAAGGATGGCTCCAGAGCAGACTAATTTATGCAGTAGCCAAATCACTTGCTCTCAACTTGAATGCCAGTAGCTCACAAAGTAGAATTTTTGCTCCCAAGACTCCACAGCTTAGAGAGAGAATTAACTCGTCTTTTAGGGTTAGCCCATGGAGCACACAGGGCAAGACACCCTATAAAATAGAATTGCCAGAGCAGTGAGCTGTGGGTTTGGTGAGCAAAGCAAGCACGGTCAGGCCCCTAGTTTTAATTAAGCTGCTATCACTCCGTCTAATCTGACCACGTGAAATAAAATGGGGTTTAGGATGCTGTTGAAATTTCCATGAGAAATGGGGGAATCTAAACAAATTCTTAGATTACCACAAAATTGTAATAATTTTTACAGTTTTCTATCCAGAGGACCATAGAATTCCTTCTCTGCTTCTTGTTGATTAATTTCACCAGTATAAAAATACCTTCAGGAAATGCTATGTGGTCAGGAAGTAGCAGAACCCTGCATGAAGCTCCATGGTATCTTTGCTTAGTATTGTTGGAGATGTATTTTCTTGGTCTCATTCTTATTGCAGTTTTACAAACATGTAAAGGTAAGAAATTTAGGTTGTGACACAAAAACGGATGCACTTTTTAATTTCATATATCGTGTTATACTTACCTGGTTAGTAAATTCAGTTGAAATTTAACAGGACTTAATTAAAAGGAAATGCATTTAGTATCACAATGTAAGTATTTCTATGATGGGGTGGTTGTTGTTTTAGGGTTTTTTTGTCTGTTATTCCAAACAAGCCTTTCTGACAGCACTTTTGGGTACACTTTTATTGCTAAGCATATGAAGATTTTAATCTTAGAAGCATTTGATCGATCACTGGATTCTGCAGATGTCAGTTGCATGTATCACTGTGGTTTCATCATTTAACATTGCTAATACCTTTCTGAGTTCTTTGTTTTTGTTTGTTTTGGTAGGATGTCTTTCTATTGCAGAGGAAGGAGAAATTGTGGATTCAACTGTGAAACTTACCAATAATATGACTCTTAAATGTGTCTATCCAAAGATCGCAAATATAACCCAGATGTCATGGATTAAGAGCAAAAACAAAGAGACAATTGCAGTCTTCAGACTGCCTCATGACCTGCATATTACTAGCACATATGAAGGCAGAGTAAATATTGTTAATCGTACTGTAAATGATAAATCCCTGGTTTTCAACAGTACCACTGAGGCAGATATTGGCGTATATGTATGCTCTTTTCAGAGCTTCCCACATGGCATATGGGAAAAGAGGGTACAGGTTGTCCAATCAGGTAAGCTAAATGGATTTCTTACTGTCTTGAAAGATTTGGATAAGTGCAACATGTCACTTCTATGTTTGGCTTTGCATTAGTGGCTGCCAAAAGTGGCCCAAGTGTTTTGGATCCTTGTGCTCTTGACTGTCGATCAGATGTATGTGATAATGGGGAGAAAAAGGTTGAATGGTAGAGCATAGGTGTTGCATGCTGAAGTTCCCAGGTTCAATCTAGCTTCTCCATTTAAAGGTTTTCAGACAGCAGGCTCTATGCCCAGAACCCCAATGCTTCTGACAGAGTAGATTATAATGAGCTAAATGGATAAGGGTCTAACAAGGTGTAGGTCAACTTCATACATTCATGTGGTCATTTTGCCTGTGCAAGGTATCTGTGGGGAGGGACACTTTAAATAAAAAGAAGCAGCAGAGGGGAAAGGAGTATATAGCTTTGTTCCCACCAGAATATTTTAAAACTCTGCTATCACCATCAAAATGCTTTTGCTGAGAACAGCAATATTATTTTCTTTATCTGAATTGTAATTTTAAAACATAGGCTAGGATAACATAGTTTCTCAATCTTTTGTAAATATGTTACCAACAGCACAAATCTTTTTCTTCTGAGGGCCTAACTATAAAAATAGTCCTGTTCTCATGACAAAAATCCCTTCTGTCACTGGAAAATTATCATTGGATCCAACTTATAAAATCCAAATTAATTAATATCCTTCATCCTGTGTATAACATTCTGCACTTCAATGACATTCTGCACTTCAGTTTAGACAAGCGTGTCTGATACTAACAAGTAAGTAAATCAGATATCTATATGTACCTTTGCACTTTCAAGAGTTGCCTTTCAGACACAACCAAATATTTGTTAGTGATTCAGAGGCGCCTACGACAAGCATATTCCATGTGACGGAACCTGTGACGGAGAGCTCGTGCTTTTGCTTCACTGGCTTCATCCCACCTCAGTGATCTTAAGGTGCTATGTCTCTGGGCTAGTGCTAAATTCTTTACCTAAGATGAGAGACGGTAAACATCTAGACATAATGACAATTGTACAGGATAATGATCAGACCCCCCCACCCCCTAATAATCCTTCACATCTAGGGATTCCACTCTTCTGAGTAAGTCAGCAGAAGCAACAAAATAGTCTACTATACTTGCCCCTAAATGATTATACAAGTAAAATCTCCTTTTCCATCAAACTGTGTGTATCCATTTAATATTAACAGATCATTCTTTAGTAATAAGGATGCAAAATGTCTGCCCGATCCATTAATTTTCTTGTCTTTAGATCTTCTGTAACTCATAATTGGAAAGTCCTTGTATAAAGGAGACTGAGAGCTTTCTAATTTCTTTCTCTACCTCATGCAAAAGCTGTTTGAGCTAAGGAAGAAAACTTGCAAGGGATTTGCGTCTCTTGGTGTGTGGCTGTTACAGGTGCATTGTGTTAGCGATCCAATTATTCCACCTGCTAAAGAAAGTGTTTAGTTATGGCAGCTGCTCTCTCTGTGTGCGCATATGCACATATGTGTGAGTGTGTTACTGAAGCAGGCTTTCTTTGTTAAATGAAAATTCTATTCCATCATGCAATGATTCCAGTCCTGCTTCAAAGTTCTTACTCTTCTCATTCTGTGTGTGTGTGTGTTACTGAAGCAGGCTTTCTCTGTTAAGTGAAAAATTTATTTCATCATGTGATGATTCCTGTCTTACTTCAAAGTTCTTACTCTTCTCATTCTGTACTTGGGCTAATTGAACTCTGAGAGACAGTTCTTAGTTCAAATATTTAATAAGTCCTAATGGTTCAAGGTGGGAGAAGAATTCTCTGTCAGCATTAAAAAAAAATAGGTTCCGAGTTCCTACTGAAATTCCAAAGGAATTAAAGACTTGCTGCTTATAGCTGATGTCAAAGATTTGATTCACAGTCATAATAGCATCATTGTGGGTTTAATCACTTTCCCATTCTTCACCTATGTCTGGTAATGGTTTTCTAACAAGCAGAACAGTAATAGAGTGAAGATGCAGAACAATGTCGCAACAACTTCATCCTTAGTATAGCACCTAATCCTCCACTAGCATGAGAGATTCATATGGCCATAGTGATTGAGTATCATTTCCTCTTTCTGAGAAGCTTATGCTCAGATAATAAATTATGGGACAGATACTTTAGGCTGTATATTTCATACAATACACCAATTCAAGGCTCTGATCATGGATATAAGGACATGCATCAATTAATGGCAGTATGAAGGTACTGCATGAATGCCCCAGAGTGGCACAAAGCCTGAAACAGGAGCTCTTTTATGATGAAATAATAAGATCCCAATGACATGATGTAACACTAAGACCAGATCTGACACAAACAGCCTATTTTATTACTATCATATTATTATTTCATTGATCAGCTGTCATTGTATTTATAGAGTGATCAAGGGTGGTGTGACAACAAAATGAAATTGGCTAGGAAGATGAGGAGAAAGCTGAGCTCACTGCATATCTGAACATTAGCAGCAGCTGGCCTTGGTCAGTGGCTGAGAGCCAGTGTTTCCAGGTGAAGATAGCCCTCTTCTTTTGTGGCCACCACTGAGGTGCCACCAGAAGGAGACTTAGTTGTAGAACAACCAATAGAAGTAGCAATGGGCTTCCTCTAGTGGGAGGGGGACACCTGCTTACCAGCACTGGTTCTTTGTTGAAAGATGGATAAAGTTGGGCTGACCCTGGTCTTACTAGAAGGAAAGTATCTCTCTTACAACCCAAGGGTGTTCTTTTCACATCTCTGAAACACAAGCTAGGAAACCTGGAGGTGAAGTTGGGTCCCCTGTGGACTCCTCTTGAGGAAACCATGTTTTGTTTAGTCAATCATTGCAGCAAAAATAATCTCTTTCTCTGAAACTGGGAAATAAGAAAGCACTAACCTAACCCAGTTGGTAAGAGCACCATGCAATAACCCCCCCCCAAAAAAAAAAAACTATTTAAAAGCTGACTTTGGCTCCTTGAAAAACTGCATCAAGCAGAATTTGTAAATATGAAAATGAACTTTAAGTGCCACTGACAAACAAATATCTATGACCATATTGAAAATCAACGCCCCGGTATGAAACATTTGTGATACCCTTGCTATAAGATGTTCATTTTGCAGAATTACAGCTTCTGTGCAATGTATCAGTATCTCAAGTCACTCTAATTGTTACATTTCACTAAAAGGCAGTTTTAAAAAATAGAAATATGAGGTTGTAGCATAACAGACAGGATGTACCATGACAGACAGTTGGATGGAAATTATTGCAGCTTTAACTATTTACTGAAGAAGAAATTAAAGTTGTCATGGGCCAGTAACCTTTTTTTTTTTTTTAAACTTGGTCTTCTGCTATATACATTTGCCATAGGTGAAAGAGTCAGCTGAGAAATGTCAACATACTCATTAGTAGTTCTTTTTTTGGCTGTTCTGAGTAAGGAAGAGAACCAGGTGAAAGCTAAACACTGCACAAGATGAAAGGGGTGCTCCACCCCCTTCCTAGTGGCTCCCTGTTTCTTGGGCCACATTATGCTCACTCTGTCCTAGTGCTCTTCCCACTCCTGTGTTGCTAAAACTGGAAGCATGAGAACGTGTCTGTCTAAGGACAGGGACCATGTGAAGGGGAGCCTGAGATAATCTCTCCCTTGCAGCTGCTGTACAGCCCTCCCCCATTTCGCTTTATCTGAAGGAAGAGGAGACCAGAGGCAGCTGATGGATAAGGTGTTAGCCATTGTGGTTGGATATTTATGGGTACCCATTTCTATGGAATGTGTGATCACTCTTATAAGAACATTCAGAATGAGTGACAGTCACTCCCAGTGATCTCCGTTCTGTAGAGAAAAGCCTTTGATGAAAAACTGTAAATTTTCTGGCTTTGGGAGAGCTGCATGAACTTGCAACATATTGAAATCCGCTTGTTATTTCAGCCTCTTTCAAGGGAGGCCCTCTTGAGAGGCAGCTCCAATCAGTGGCTGAGGTGGGGCACAGCTCTGAGGCAGCTTTTCCTTGCATCGACTTCCCAGTAACTTCAGGGATTCCCCTGCTCCTAAAGCTCATCCCTCAAGAAAACAAGAACATCCCTCTGAAAACAGGAACTTAAAAAAAAAAGCAAAAACCTGCAGAAATGATCCTGACTGTATCAAAATGATGAAAGAACCATGCAAATATATAACACTGGAACAAGCTAGAAATGTTCAAAATTTAGGCTGGGCTGTTTTACAATGATTTATCCAGAACACTTAATTAGAAAATAATGGGGTTTATTCTTCACAAGCTTGCAGATTATCCAGCTACTGATAGAAGAATGAGAAGGTACTGCCATTCCAGAATGCAGTATCTAACACCCTCTGTACACAGAAACAATGCGTACAAGAGTATAAAAATGTGGATTCTGAGACAAGGACGTAAGAGAAGCCATGTTGGATCAGGCCAATGACCCTTCCAATCCAACACTCTGTGTCATACAGTGGCCAAAATCCAGATGTCATCCGGAGGTCTACCGGTGGGGCCAGAACTCCAGAATCCCTGCCACTGTGGCCCACCAAGCACCAAGGATACAGAACATCATTGCCCCAGACATAGTGTTCCATCTATACCTTATGGTTAATAGCCACTGATGGACCTCTGCTCCATATGTTTATCTGGTGTTGTAGCTGCCACCACTTCCTGCAGCAGTGAATTCCACATGTTCATTACTTTTTGGGTGAAGAAGTACTTCCTGTTCTAAAACCTACGGTTCATCAATTTCATTGAGAACCCACAAGTTTTTGTATTGTGAGAAAGGGAGAAAAATACTTCTTTCTCAACCTTCTCTATCCCATGCATAATTTTGTAAACCTCTATCATGTCACCCCTCAGTAGTCATTTCTCCAAGCTAAAGAGCCCTAACCTCTTCATAGGGGAAGTATTCCACCCCTTAATCATTTTAGTTGCCTTTTTTTTTTTTGCACCTTTTCCAATTCTATAATATCTTTTTTGAGGTACAGTGTCCAGAACTGTACACAATATTACAAATGAGGCCACATCATAGATTTAGACAGGGACATTATGATAGTGGCTGATTTGTTTGCAATTCCTTTCCTAATGATCCCCAGCAAAGCATTTGCTTTTTTATTGCAGTTGCACACTGAGTTGACATTTTCAGTGAGTTATTTACCATTATTGCAAGATCTTTCTCCTGGTCAGTTTCCGCCAGTTCGGACCCCATCAATGTGTATTCATAGTTGGGATTATTGGCTCCAATGTGAATTACTTTGCCCTTGCCTGCATTGAATCTCACTTGCCATGCTGATGCCCACTTGTCCAGCCTTGACAGAACCCTCTGGAATGCCTCACAGTCCTCCCTGGTTTCCACCACCCTGAATAACTTAGTGTCATCTGCAAACTTAGCCAGTTCACTACTTACTCCCAACTCCAAATCCAACGAACTCCAATGAACAAGTTAAAAAGCACCAGACCTAGTACCAAGCCTTGCGGAACCCCACTACTTACCACCTTACACAGTGAAAACTGCCCATTATACTCTGTTTCCTGTTAACCAAGTTTTTAATCCACAAGAGGATTTATACTGTTGTCCCATGACTGCTGAGTTTTTTTGGGAGCCTTTGATGAGTAACGTTATCAAAACCTTTCTGGAAATCTAGGTAAACAACATCCATTGGGTCACCCTTGTCCAGATGCTTGTTCATCCCCTCAAAGAACTCTAAAAGGTTAGTGTGACAAGAACTTCCCTTATAGAATCCATGATGATTCTTCTTCAATAGCTTTTGTTCATCAATGTACTTACTAATTCTATCTTTAATAATGGATTCCACCGACTTACCAGGTATCAAAGTTAGACTGACCAGCCTGTAATTTCTCAGATCTCCTGTGGAACCTTTTAAAAGATGGGGGGGGTTACTTTTAGTTATTGCATATTTTTGTCAGGAGATCCACAAGTTCAAATTTGAATTATTACAGAACTCTTGGATGTATGCCATCTGGGCCTGGTGATCTGTCAGTTTTTATTTTGTCCATCAGTAGTAGGACTTCCTTTCTTGCCACCTCAATCTGGCTCAGGTCTTTCAACATCCCTCCTGAAATCGATGGTTCTCGAGTGGCAAGCACCTCCCATCTTCAACAGTAAAAGCAGAGACAAAAAAAGCACTCTGCTTCTCTGCCCTTTCCATATCATCCTTTAGTAATCCTTTTACCCCATGGTCACCCAAGGGCCCCACTGCCTCCCTGGCTGGTTTCCTGCTACTAATGTAGTTGAAGACATTTTTATTATTATTAATCTAGATGTTTTTTATAAAATGTTCCGCATAGTTCCTTTTTGCTTGTCTGATGATCACCACCTTGCATTTTATTTGCCAAAGCCTGTCCTCCCTTTTATTTACCTCAATTGGACTAGGCTTCCACCACTTAAAGGAATCCTTCTTACCTTTTACTGCTTTGATTACTTTGTTAACCATACAGAGCTTTTTAAATACATTTTGGTACCTTTCCTAACCTGTGGTATACATCATTGTTGCCAACATGTACATCATTGTTGCCAACATGTACCATGACCACTGGCTCCCACCCAGCACTGTCTACCAGCCTATCTAGACCACATGTAACACCTGCTACCTTCGCACCAGGCAGCAAAGTCACCATGTGGTCAGTATGCAGGTTCAAAACCCATCTATCTACATGTCTAAGGATCAAATTATCAACTACCAAGATCCCCCCACCTTCCCTGCTAAAGAATACCTGTTCACCAACTGAAGAAGGGATCCTTTCTGAAGGCACACTCCCCTTATCATCAGAACAGTTCCCAGTTTCCCCTTGACCCTCATGCTCCCTGACAGTGGTGGGGCTGCCATTCTCAGAGTGTTTCTCCAGGTCAGCTACCTAGGCCTCAAAGTGGCAAACTCATTACCTGAGAACCAGGAGCTCCTTGCACCAAGCACACACCCATGACTTCTGTCCAGCTGGCACAGAGTCATATATGTTACACTCAGTGCAATACACTGGATAGCCCCCAACCCCCTTCCTGTCATTCTTCCTTCAAAATGAATTCCTTGAGATCCCTAAGCAACACAAACCAATTAAATCACTCTTTGCTTATTAGTAGTTCTCCTGCATTTAGGTGGCATGTGCAAAATCACCTGAGAAATCAGTCCTGTGGAGGGAAATTAGTCCTGCACTCTTCCAGTCTTTGAAAGGGGCTGAAAAGATTATTGTATCGATCCTATATGATAAATTAAAATAAGCGAATTTTATTATCTTTCGCAAAACAACTTTTTCTGTAGACGTATTATTAGTCTGTATTTCTGTAGATGTATTATTATAAGTAGACTGTATTATACTTGTGTTCGACCCAAATCTCAATATTGTTTGGAAAGTCTCCACTATAAATATTTAGTTATCTTGAAAAAAAAAATAGCATAGGAGTACACTTTGCTTTGCCTGCATGTTGTAATGACTATCTCTTTCGTATCAGTGACCTCTGTGCAGTCTGGATCATATCTGCTTAAACCCTGCTGAAAAAAGGAGAATATTCAATGGGGAACAGAGGACTTGGAAGCGCACAGACAGCCACATAATCCAATAATGCACATACATCTACATGATCCAGAAGAAATATTCCCTTCTTCACTTTTATTGTCATAGAATACTCTCTACTGAAATGATCATAGATGGCATAAACTATAACTTGTCCTTAGAGGTTCTTGATATTAACTGAGGTTTTTAGACAATTGTTGATTATGGTGTGACTGAGTTTCTAACTTCATAATTAATTTAAGATTGACTGATGAATATCATTCATGGGGTGTGTTTCTCTATGAAATGCTTAATGTGTTAAGAGTGTAAATATATACACTGATACAAAAAAAATCATTCCCTATTGTTTGTTTAACAGGGAACTTTACGCCTCCAGTCTCAGCAAGTTCCCATGTCATTACTGGACCCGGGAAGAATGTCACATTTAGATGTGGGACTGCCCCTGTGATAGCAATGAAACATGTGATGTGGGAAAGGGCTCATGAAGGCGCTGTGGATACCATAGTCAAATGTACTCAACTCAGTCAATCAATTCATGGTTCAGATTACGAAGAAAGGGTAGAGATCAATTGTTCTACCCAGGCAAACACAATTGTACTTTGGAATGTCACAGCATCTGATTCTGGAATGTTCCGCTGCTGTTACATTGGAGCTTCAGGTGAATTTGGAGTTCATTGGACAAAGTTGACCGTCACTATCAACGGTAAGTGGGGGAAGGTTCTTTGATTTTTCCTGTCCCTGTTCATTGGCAAGTATTTATTTTACGTGCATCTAAAAAAGTCTCTACTAAGCAGCATAGAGGCTTAACAGTTTTTAAAAGCTTCTGGGAAGCAAAAGCAAACAAAAGAATGCAAACATGGAATGGCAAAAAAACACAAAAAATCACTGTTAAGGTGTTCTGTAGCACATTTTATTTATTTAGAAAAAAATATGCTACCTTTCCAGGTTCTAAAATAGAAAACAGTAAAAACACTGAAAGATATTAATTAAAATCCAAAATGAAAATTACCGAGCTGGCATAAGAACATAGACTGTAAAAACAGACCACTGACAGCTCAAAACAAGTTTTCAGACTAGAATAGTGTTAAAAGATCAATTAAATTAAAAGACTGGGTGAACAGAAATGCTTTGGCCTGGCACCTAAGAGAAACCAATACAGATGCCAAGCAAGCTTCAAGGGGTCAGATGAGGAAGAAAAAAAAGTTTTACAAGCAATTTCCTGCTTAAGGAGGTGTCACTTTGTTCTTCTTCCTAGGACTCGGGGAGTGTAGCAAGATTATTTTGATTTAAAAATGCAGCATATTAGTGAGGAGAGTTTATGATGTTCCACCCACCTAGTGAATAAGGTGAAGTTATAAAGGAAACCTCTGTTCTTCTGTTTACATGATTACTGATTTCCTGTAATGTTCAGGTTCTCTAGACAGAAAAATTATATTAGAGAGGAGATGGTCTTCTGACTACTGCTGTGTGGAGGAGCCACTGCTACTTCTACTACTATACAACACGGTAGCCAAATTGCTTGCCTGTACACCCAAAGACAGTTCACCTCCTGCACTAGAAAGCATAGACATGCTGCTTTGTCCAACTGTAGCATCTTCTCCTGCAAGAAATTTTGGCCTATTCTATACATCTGCACCCTCAATGATGACGAAAGTGGAAAGCAATGGTGGGGGGGACTCCCTCTCTGATCTTTGCTGCTGCTGCAGAAGGAAAAACAGGAGTCAGAAACTAACCTTTGTGTAAGCAATAGGAATGAGCACAAACTGGCTCACAAACTAAAGTTTGTGATGAATTTTCGCTGGTTTGTAGTTTGTGAATTGAATTTTGTGGCAGGCCGACTGGCACAGATTTTCCATGAACTTTCCAGCAGTTTGTGGTGGTTCATTAATGGATACATTTCCAGACACATTGTCTCTGCTCAAACAAAATGTTTTCCAAACTTCAAAGTGACAAAACAACTTTAAAACAACTTCAAAGCAGCAGGAGGATGGAATTCTCCAGTCTTGGAAACACTAATAGGTTTCCTGTGCGTTTGGTGTGTAGCTTGCACTTATGAACCTGTGCCTCACATTTCCCCCAAAAAACACTGTTCTAGGGACATCTCCTTTGGGGGGCCATAACTCAAACTCCTGAATTCCAATCTGCACATAAGTTGGAGGGCATGTAGAAGAGCATCAGGGGGAGGTCCCCTGCAAGTTTGATGTTTCTAGCTTGCCCAGTGTCCATTCTATACACTCCTGAACCTGTGCCTGTGAATTTCTGCAGAAAGCACTTTCCAGGTGACACCTTCTTTTTTTTGGGAGGGGGGGTTAACTCAGACCCCGTAAATTCAATCCTCACCAACCTTGAGGGCAGGTAGAGAAGAGTTCGCCGGAGATCCTCTGTGAGTTTCGTGTCTCTAGCATGCCAGTGGGCATTCTACTGCATCTCGAATTGAACCAGTTCATTTTGTGGCTAAAAGTTCATGTGGCTAAAAGTTCGTGGATTGCAAACTGGGTATGCCATGAACCAAACCGCATTTTCCTGGTTCTTGCCCTTCCCTGTGTAGCAAGCCTTCCCAGTTACCATCCTGAAAGCCCTATATATGTGTAAATCATAAATCCAGTACTGGAATTGTTTGTTTAAAACTACTGTGTAAGAATGTAATTGAAACTTTGCTAAATCACACCAATAGGCAATCTATACCAGCACTTTGGTTTTCAGTAGTGGCCTGTCAGGTGCTTCTGGGAAGCACACAATGGTCAGGAGTAATTGTCTTTCTTCATTGTTTTCTCCCCAGCTACTGATATGCAGAGGTCTCTTGTCCCTGAACACAGTTCTATTTAGCTATTTTAGCTAACAGTTTTGTGGTAAAAAATATGGTCAAGTTGCAGCTGACTTATGAACACCCCACAGGGTTTTTAAGACATGAAGCATTTAGAGGTAGTTTGCAAGGCAATCTTTGATTTCCTTGGTAGTCTCCCATCCAGGTAGTAACCAGAGCCATCCCTGCTTAGTTTCCCAGATCTGATGAGATTGGACTCCTCTATAGTCCAGGAAATCGACTTCCTTTACTGCAAGGTGCCTTAACACCATCAGGTTCATTATGAAATCCTGATTGTCTGGAATCATGCAGGAAGAATATATTTCTAGCAAACACAAGGTGTAGTAAATCAGGCCTCTCTGACACCTTCATCTGACTATGGAGGTATGGAATTTAAACAGTTGACATCCAAAATCACTAGAGTTTAGTGAGGAGTTCCCTGGATTTCACTGACCTAAACAACTACCACTAGCATTCCTTTTTGCATAGGTTGGTATCTACACATCTTCAAGCAATCTTGGAGGAAATGGATTATTTAGGTCCATTTCAATCTGGATTCAGGTCTTGGTGTGGAATAGAAATGGCCTTGATCACCCTGATAGATGAGCTTCACCAGAAGAGTGGCAGGGGGAATGCCTTCCTGTTGGTTCTTCTTGACCTTTCAGTGGCTTTGATACCATCAACCGTGGTATCCTTCTGGAAATGCCATTAGTTAGCAACCTACATTTGGTTTCTGAGATACTCTGCTTCCTAATGTTGTTGATGCCAATGTATATCATGACAAATGATCACCGGCTGGAGTTGTTAAATAAAACTTCCATATTTCAAAATACAAACTCTTAGCAAATATCGTTTTCTGCCAACATCTTCATCCTCATTCTTGTTTACTGCCATGCTGATTGATGTATCCTCTAGAGCTACAGGGAAGTTTATATTTCTGCTTTAACTTTGGAGACTTACAGTCAAGTGACAGGCACTGGAGAGAAGAACTCTGTGAGAAATGCTAGAGTGTTTGAAAGCTCTGTCACGAGAATTGTTTTCCGGGGAACCCACATGAAAAGGGTACATCATTCATTTTGGCCCAACACTCTTTCCCCTGGTCTCCAAACATGTATTTCTGTGGTTTCTGTCACAGAGCTGTTCCTGTGCGGTGTGTATACTTATACATGGCACAAACCTTTGAGCCAAGATACAAAACAAGCTACATTTCACTTTTTAACAGAGCTGTTCAAACCGCTAGTTAGGTTTTACTGCCTTGTAACTGTCTGACCTGTCAACATTTCTTCTGTAGACCCACAGTCAGGGCGCTGAAGGTTGAAACCACTCAACCACAACTTTTCTGGAAGCTTGTGAAGAAAAATCTCTGTCTCTGTGTGTTTCTCTTTGGCCAGAGCTAAAGAAAATGAAGCCAGGCTTCAAAACATGCTTAATAGTCTTTCATCCATCTATTTTCCTTGATAGGAAATATAAGAGATAAGTGATGCACATGTTGTTTCTTGGATATTTGTTATGTTATTATATTATTTAAAACATTTTATCCATCCTTCCTGCCCAATTAGGTTCCTCAAAGAATTAAAAATCAGCCTTAAAAAAAACCCGTAGGCACTCATTGTTTCCAGGATTGTTTTCAGCGGTACCAAGAGTGTTTTCAGCTGTATCTGGCTCTTAAACTGTGTTGTCTCTTGGACTCCACCACTTTAACTTCACAGCTGGACTATTGTAGTGAGTTCTACAAGGAACAGCCATTGAAGACAACTTGGAAACTTTAATTAGTTCAGAATGCTGTGACCTGTCTGTTGATTGGCATTTGTTATTCCGGTATTAGACCAGCTACTTTAAATGTCAGTGCATTTCCAAGATTAATTTAATTTCATTGACTGGGATGCATGTACCTAAAGGATGACCTCTACATAGGCGTGACTGGGAGTTACCAGCAATGTCTGCTGTCTGCTATCTAATTGAAAGAAGCAAAAATATCCACGGCCTGTCGGCGGGCTTTTCCTGAGGGATCCCACTGATGCTGCTGTGGGCTGCTTCATCTTTGCTGCCTTTCAGAACAGCTTGCCTCACCACACTGCACGCACACACACATGAAAACATGAAACTGCCTCACACTGAATCAGGCCATTGTTTCATGAAGGTCAGTATTGTCTACTCAGAGTGGCAGCAGCTCTCCACGGTCTCAGGTTGAGGTCTTCACATCACCTACAACTCGTTACTGAAGATACCAGGGCTTGAACCTGGGACCTTCTGCATGCCAGATGCTCTGCCACGTGAGCCACAACCCCTCCCTAACACTGTGCAAGGATAATGATTTGATAGGCTGTAATAAAATAAATAATCATCTGGAGATATTTTCTGTTTATGGCAGTCCATGCTTCTTACCTGCACAGAGTTTTTGAAGACTTCATTCTGTTTTGTGAAAAGCACCCCTTGCTGCATATGCATTTGTCTATGGAGGCTTGGATACTGGCACTGCTAGGGAATATGTACAATTTGACCCATTCACTTCATGTCAGGGCCATCTTATTGAGAGGCCAGAGATACAGCATAGTCTTCTCCCCCAAAGCAAAAACACCTCCCTTTGGAGGGTCCTCAGCCTGATTCATAAGTGGTTTCTACCTAGATTCTGGTGGGAACTGAGCTCCTTCTCAACCATAGTCCTTTGCCTTTCCCGGAACGCTACCTTTTGTTGATAGCAGCTTTATGGATGGAGTGGGAGTTCTGAATCAAATTGAGAAGGGGCACTAATCCCAATTTAGGTGATGTGGAAGATGAAGTAAGCAGTAAAACTATCTTTGCATGTTTAGAATCCCTCTAGTTGTATCAGAGAGGCGAATATTCACAGATTCCACATTCGCTAACATGGCTTTGAGGAATGCTGTCTCTTGGCTTCAGTTGTCAAACTGTAATGTTGGAATATTAATTCTCTGTTTCACCAGACTGTTAAGGGGATGAATGGCATGAGGGAGTATTATCTACCCTCATATTTAGGGATTTGGGTTTCTTGGTAAAACACACATTGTTTTTTTTAAAGTAACCTTTATGTAGTTGTGACAGATGTGTGTCAGAAGTTTCAAGAAGTGATAATATCTGAAATATGCTTCAAAATCTAAAATAGCACAAAGACTCCAGATTTTCAGTATCCTTTTCAGAAGATTACATTCTAAGATTTCTTGTATGCAAAATTCTTGTATTACAAAAGACTACTTCATACTCACGCAGGGAACTGATTCTTTTTTTAAGAACACCTTTGAAACTTACCTACCTTATTCTGGGAGGAGGAAGGTGACAGTTTGTCCAGTGCCATTTGTGATAGGGAAGTATTGTCAACAATTGCTTCTTCCTTTGACCTGACTCTATTCTGAACATTTATGCTGTAATTAAGTCAGCCCAGCAAAAAGGAAGCTCCCCAGATAAGTTGAGCACACACAAAAAATTATTTTGAGCCCCAGGCAGTCCTTGTTCCTTCTCCTGCAGTTACAGAAACCACAGTGCCCTCTATCTCTCATGCAGATGCCTGTCTCATAGAAGTGATGCTTCCTGTCTGAATACAACATGGTGGCAAGCATGGCCATTTCCCCCCCGCGACTGGCCTATAACCTGAGTGGGTTTTCTAAAATTGTTGCAAAAGTGTCCTTACTGAAGAGATTTCCTTCACCCTGTCAGATACCTCAGGATACAGCTTTTCCAGGCAGACAATTTGCATCGTTACACAATTTACGACTTTCCCACTCCCAGTTCACTCCTTAGGCTTTAGATGGTTGGGCCAGCATGATACGATGGATCGGTGCAGCTTGATATAGTGGATCTGTAAAAATTCTTATGCAGCTTGTGGATACTGAAGATATGTCCATGTATGAAAGGACTATTTTAAATGTGGAACTCTTCTGCTCAAATACAATTCATATTCCCAGTACTACACTGGCAGTTAAAGGATTATAGACGAGAAAGACATTAATTTTCTTATTTTCTTTCCATTAATTAGGCCACTCCACAAATCAATTGAGCCAAAAGTGTTTTGCTTTGAACCACTTCATAAATGCCAAATCATTAGGCATAAACATTGCTTGGTCTACTCAGCTTCATAATACTTGTTGGAACATCCTCTGTGGATCAGAGAGTACAAATTATTAATCCCTCCCCCCGAGAAGTATTAACAATATTTGCCATCCTTCTTTTCCTAGTTCCTTTGGATTACAAGCTGAATATCCTGGCCATAGCTGGAGGTGCTGGAGCTGCCGTCTTGCTACTAACACTCATCTTGTCCATTGCTGCAGCTGTTGTTCACCACAGGAAGTAAGCAGTTTGTTAGATTTGTGGAGACACAGGCAGGTTTATCTGGTATTTGTTCAGTGACTTTACTGCTATATTACCTTCTCTGTTATTCTTTATATAGCTAGGTAATTAACACTGATGTCTATACCAGCAGTGACTTAGAGGGTAAGACCATTTACGCTTAATCATCGAAAAAGAAAGGATTTTGAGAAAGATAGGCAAGGTCATATATTGCTGAGAGAGAAGCATAGTTACTTCTTCTCCATTTCTCAACTTCAGCGAGTTAATCATATGAACAGTTGCTATCAGTTGCTATCAGAGGAACGTAATATAGCTGAAAGCTTCACTTTAGGTCTGAAAAATCCATTAGGCACACTTCTGAATTTTTCTAAGAGCCACTCCCTTAGACTCTTTATTAATATAATCTCAAAAATTCCTATGTTGCCCCTAGCACTAAATGTAATGATTTGTGTGTGTCTGTCACCAGAAAGAAGAGGAAAAGGATCATGATGCCGCCAAAAGTCTTTCTTACCACTCAGCCCCAGGTAAGACGCTTCTATGGGGGTTGTACGTGTGTTTGTTTCAGGGATGGCTTTGGCTGAGTGAATTCTATTTTATCCTTATTACAACATACTTACATTCTCAGCTTTTGATGCTTTGCTACACAGCACTATTATTCTGAGGCCCTGAGGATTTGGTCTTCTTTGTCCAGTCTTGTCATTTTCCATCAGAAGCAAAAGATGATCACTTAGTTACAACAGAAATCTCTTTTCCATCCATGAAGCACTATCAGGCAGTGCCGATTTGTGAGCTGATACAGTGCTGTTTCATTCTAATGACTAGTAGGGCAGGAAAGAGGGCATGCAAAAGGGTCTTTGGGCTACGGGAGATTGAAGGGCCGCTTGGAAATAGTGGTTGATAGCTAATGCAGAGATTTTGAAGCCCCTCCCCCTTTTAGGATTGTTTTCAAAGCTCAGGACAGTGCTTGCCATTGTGCCTGCAAATACTTTGCATGAATACATGTGTACACCTGTTAGCCTAGGTCACAGCAGAGTGAGAATTAGAGCTAAGCGGAAATTGCTTCCGTAATTTTATGGTTTGTTTTGTATTTTTTTAAAAAACAGTTTTTTGGTGATCAGACATGGTATAAATATACAGTCTGGAGGTTTTTGCATGTTGTTGAGTACCATTCATTCTCCTGCCTGTGATGGCAAAGAAGGAAACTTTGTGCTGAGTAGTAGCAGCAGTCAAGGGAACAAAAGGCTGCCCAAAGGAGATGAATGCTTGAACAGCTACTAATTTTGTTATGTTCAATACGCTAATTTCAAACAAATATTTGGGACTGTTCTAGTAACAGCAGTGAAGAATAGGCCCATGTTTATGAATGGTTTTATGCAGGTCTCTTTTTGTAGCAGGAACTCCTTTGCATATTAGGTGACACACCCCTAATGTAGCCAATCCTCCAAGAGCTTACAGTAGTCCCTGTAAGAAGAGCTCTGTAAGCTCTTGGAGGATTGGCTACATTAGGGGTGTGTTGCCTAATATGCAAAGGAGTTCCTGCTACAAAAAGAGCCCTGGTTTTATGGAACATACTGCTCAGGCATCTCCAGAAAAAGGCATCTTATTCATTTTAGTTTTCTGCTTGTGGCACATTGAAATCAGATGTGGGTTGGTGCATGAAAGGTTTTCTGTCAGGGTAGGGGGTTAAGTACATCCCTTCGGTCTTCTGCCTAGCTTTTCCCCTCTTCCATTCCCCAAACTACAAAGGTGTTTCCCAAATATTCAGACAAAAAATGCATAAAAATTGCATCATGGGCTTTAAAACATAACACTGGAAATAATTCTAATCTTGCCTAATGGTGAAAATCTCTGTTATGAGCCATTGATCACTAACAGCAATCTTCAATTCACTGTTATTTCCCCCCCTAGCACTTCTGTGACCGAATGAATGCAAGTGAAAGAGAAACTATGACTGCATCTGCCACAAAACGGGAGGCGATCTATGTCAACTACTCAGGTGGACAAAAAATGCGAGTGTGACCATTTTGCTACCCTTGCGAATGAATTTGCCTCAAGTATATATAGCTCTGTATTGAGATTCTATATGGGCTAATGTGACTTTCCCCCCAATCACCTTCCAGTTCATTCAGGAATGAAGAGATTCTGCATACACATGCATATACATGCACAGGAATGCAGGGTGTTGTGTATACAACAGGTGGTAATTTACATAGAGCAAAGACTTTGGCTGTCAGGAAATTAGAAGATGGCAGCAGATTTTCTTTGTACTCTAGGTCTGAAAATAGGTGTGCCCTAGAGGACTGAGAGATACTGGGCAGTGTCCTTCAAGTTGTTTTACAGCCAAGTATTTAGTTGATGAAATGCCATCATCTACTTTCATGGCTTCAGAGGCTGAAAGTTTAATGAGGCTGTGGTTGGTGACAAGAGATGTATTGTCTGGTCACGATTCAGTTCACAAAATCAGAAACATTCTCTTTCCTTATGCCCAGAATGAATAGCCTTTTGGGGGGTTCCTTCTATTCACTATAAAGTGATTGTGCAGGCTTTGATACGGTAAATGAATTGACATATGTCAAGTCTCTGCTTTTCTGTACCACAAGGAGAAAAACAACACCACCACACACATAAGGACTCTTACAATCAAATTATAGTTAACAATTATAATTATTTATTTATAAGGTTTATTTGCAACAAAAATAAATGAGAACAAGAATGTTATGTGAATTAAAGTAACAAACTGAAGCAGGAAAAGAGACTGGTCAACATATAATAAGTATGTACACATATATAAATATATATGTGCATATGTATCTCCTGCAGATATCTAGACAGGAAAAGGCATAAGGGTAGGAGAAAAAAATCAGTGAAAACCCCCCCAAAACCACAATTTTATTGAGGCCTATGTATTATTTAAATTCTTGCCTTTCAATGAAGGAGCAAGAAAACTCCCAAGAAAAGTAGTGACAGCTGTCGAGTGCTTTACTGTCCTAGAGTAAGTGTGGATCAGATTTCCACATGTCCCTTCTCACTCCGACTTTTCTTAATTTTAACTTGACAGCCATTTGAATTCCCACTAAAACTGAGGCCCAACAGGGGCTGGGGCAAGCCAGGTGGCACAGTTATTACCATAATAAGAATTGCTAATCATTTGTTGCCATTGTAACCACATGTACGGCTCCATTGAGGAATATGATAAATGTATGCCTTTGGGGTGACCCTGACCTGCATGGCCCACGCTAGTCCAGATCTTGGAAGCTAAGCAGGGTCTGCCTTGGTTGGTCCTTGGATGGGAGACTACCAAGGCAGTCCAGGGTTGCTGTGCAAAGGCAGGCAATGGCAAATCATCTCTGAACGTCTCTTGAACAACCCACAGGATCGCCATAAGTCTGCTATAATTTGATGGCACTTTTCACCACCACCATGCCTTTGGGGCTATTATGATGCAGCCATATTGATGTGCACATTCAGTGCTAAAAACTTTAAAAATATGTTTCTGGGCTACAGAATTTTGTGATCAGCATGAATTATACAAATCAAACTAATTTGCATTGTTTATTTTTGTTGTTTTGCATACTAGTATTTATTGCAGTTTTGCTAGTCAGTGGCAGAGGGGTAACATTGAGACCCCATCCCCAACCACTGACAAGTCACCCATCTTTCTGGCATTTGAGTTTTCAGCATCATTGGGCCCACTTCACAATCCACTTTCCCCATAGCCACAAAACTGCTGCTTGGTACATTGTTTTAATACTCTGCAACAGCCTTTTAATTCAGGACCATGTCATAAGGGGAGGGGCTCCTGCCTTTTTCTTGACCTGCATTCCTGAACCAAAACAGTGCCAGGGTAGAGTTATCTGCCCCATTTTGGACCTACACATACAGCACTCCGTGCACCTGTAGCTCCAAAATGGGGGAGATCCCCCCCCCGGACCATTTTGGCTCTGGAAAACAGTGCGTTGGGGAAGACAGAGCCCTGCCTCTCCCCGATTATGACCTTGAGTTGAATTCCCACCCCGACTGGTACAATGATATTCCTCACCACTGCTATTGTTGCCCCGCAAGGCTTTTTAGCCTCTCTATGAACTATAATAAAATAATAGACTGTGAAAGTGTGTGCCAAAGAGACTGTGCCACATGGTAACCCCAATATGATGCCAGAAGAGACTGCACTTTAGGCAAGAGACATCCTCCTGACCTTCCGCAGCAGCTCCAGTGCTCAGCATAGGTTGCCAGCCTGTTTTTCCTGAAGAAGAATGGAACAGCCCCAGTATGCACTAAACACAGCACCATGCCTTGCTAGAGAATAAGGACAAAGAACTCCAAAACTGCCATTAAGAGTTCCTTCTAACTCATGCAGGCAGCCTCTTTCCCTTCCCCCTCACCTGCAAGATCTCACGTAGGCCAGGAAGAGACTATTCATTGTTACCTGGCAACTAATTGCTAGCCATCAGCAGCCTGGCTAAAGTCATCAAGAAGATAATGGAATCGGCCCGGTGACTCATCCTGCTTGCTCCCAGGTGCCAGACATGAGTGAAGCTTCTAGCCCTCAATATTGACCACTCCTCAGCTCCCCCTCCCCTATACCTTCCAGCCAATAGGGTATTTTCAGGGACGGACTTACCAGGAGGTGTGACCAGGGGTTGTGACCAGCTCCCTCCCTCCTGCATATAAGGGGAGGCCTGACCACCGGCTCTCTCTCTGCTCTATTACCCCTATCAAACCTTTGACCCTCTTACGTCCAGCTTGCTATCCCCAACCCTTCCCTCCATCTTTAAACTCTAGGTCTGCAGCCTGAGTTTCCACATGTTACCTGCTGGTTCAGGCCACGTGGCCCCATTTTTCTATTTCCTTCCCCTCCATTTTTCCTGAGGAACGCTCTGCACAACAGGACTGGTAAATATTGCCCACCAACGCTTACCTGCTAATGCAAATGTGCTTATGCCTCTCTCTTTATTTTCCTAGACTTGTGTAATTGTGTGTGAGACTGTGTATTGTTTGCTTGTGAAGAACTCCAGTAAAGGACTTTATTTTCAACCTCATAAAGTCTCCTGGTCTGTTACCAATACCTCCCGGAGGGGCGGGACTTCTGTATACACAGGTGTTCGCTCCCGCAGCCGATTGCCTATTGATAATTAATCATCCGTCCCCCTTTATTATTAATAACTACGAGCAATCAGGCTAACACTATGTGACTGCAGCGAAAGTGATTCAGGTAGGGGGAATCTGACTAGTTAAATACTGTATTGTATTCTTAGGCCCATTATCTTCAAGCATTACAGCTGTAAGAGTCATGAATTTTTTTTTCTTCTAGGTTAAATCTAAGATTCTTAGATAAATTTGGTGCCTCTTGTTCTCAGCTACTGCATTCTACGCTCGTTCTTAGCTACTACAAAAGAGATATACCCCTTACATCCAATATGATAGCACACATGAGATACACAGTTAACATCAGCTTGACAGGAGACAGGCTGTAGGAAGTAGTCTGGCCAGACTATCTGAAACTAGTTAGTATGTGAAAATTTTAGAAGGTCTGCAGGAGAACAGTGGAAGGGGAGGAGAAAGCTGCAACCGACATCATTGTTAGAATCAGCTGAGGTTGACACAGGAGCAAAGCCAGTGCTATAGTTGATGAAACCAGTGAAGTAGGTACTCTTCACTACAAAGCTTTGGAGTTTTAGGTTCTCCTTACAACCGAGATGGCCCCAGTTTTTTGACATGGTGACCTCCACATTCAGAGGCAATAAACCACTGAATATAGTGCCAGGAGGCAACTTCAAGGGAAGGCCATAGCCTCTGTGCCCTGTTGCAGTTCACCTCCAGAGGATCTGGTTGGCCGCTGTATGAGACAGGATACTGGACTAGATGGACCACTGGTTTGATCCTGCAGGCCTCTTTTTATGTTCTTAGCAGCTAGTTTAGCTGTTCTGCTCAGCATAGCTACTTTCTCTTTTAAGAAGTATTTGCTTCCTTGTCTGAGCATTCATTTCTAGTGCCCATTCATTTGGTTGGCAAAGATGAACAAACAGTTGCTTGCAGCTTCAGGTGGATTTCACACAGTATCTCCAAAAGTCAGCTGTTTGGGTAGCAGTGGGAGAGGATCAGGAAGATTCTTCTGGTTGCTATATGTTGTGAGTGAACAGGGCAGTGCAGGTATACTTACATGTTAGCTAAATCAAAAAGAGCTACAAGACTAAAATCCTGTACAAGCAAACAGCAACAAACTGACTCACCTAGACTTGAAGATTTCCCTTGTTTACATCATCATTATTATCACATAACTAGAAAGCATCTTTAGGGATCTGTGAGCTCTTTTAACAAACCTATATATACTACAAGGGGATTTTTCCCCATCAGTTGAAGAACTCAGAAAATGTTTATCTTTGAATGTGAACCACAAAGCTGTATCATGTCAATGAAGAAAGAGAGAAATACTATTGTACCTGAGTTATCATACATATACTATATACTATAAATTGTGCACAGTATTACAAGGGAAAAAACCCTCCATGGCATTGACTTATGATCAGAAGTCATCATTTTATACCAGTGCCAAAATCACAGCCCACGATGCATGCTCTAATGCTTGCCCCTTTTTCTCCCATATATTGGCAGACAAAGAACTGCATAGTTTGCCATGACATTGGAAAAAGCCCACTGCCTCTTGAGGTTCATGTCTGGAAATTGTGTGTGTGGAAATCACAAACAGTCTGGAAGGCCTTGCTGTGTGTTCTGTGGGGCATTACAAAGGCAGAATGGAGTAGAAGCCCTTACTGGGATTTTTATACTTACAAGGGACAGCTAGACTTGTTTCTACAAATACATACTTACAACTGCACCCCTAGTTGCTCATGTATGCCGATATTGCTCCAGACCTTCAGGCTGTGGTCCCACACTAATCTCTGTAACTGCTGCAATTGCTTATCTTAATCTAAAATGTACTCTTCCTCCATGAACTGTATTTCGACAGTGGTATAGTAATCAGTATGCTGCTGAGTATAAATATATTCTTGGTTTCATCATAACAGCAATGGTACGCTAACTAATTTGTATTTAGCTTGTAACCAGTTGGAACTCCAAACACCTTAAGCTTATAACCCTTCTTGCATCACCCTTTATGTTACTTTTTTTTGGGTGGGAGGGATAGAAGGCCTTTTCTCTGGAAGAACACATTTTTCTAGTGAAATGTGCAAACAGAAGTTTAACTTTGCCTTCAACACTTTTTTATTCTTTCTTTGAATTGGACAAACATTCTTTATATAGCAGATATTCCATAGTCTCTTCTGCTCCATACTCTTTCCAGTTAATGGGGAAAAAATTATACTGCACATTTCAATGTTTGTTTAATCTAGTTTAATTCAAATTTCATCAATGCTTTGGTTCACAGGGAAAACTGGATCAATACATCACACAGACCAGAAGAGCAGTGAATTTAATGTCCATTAACTAGAACATGAAACAATAGTAAATGCACCATCCATTCAAAAAAGAGCATCAGTGAACAACAGCTGAATGCCATTTTAAAATCACTTAAAATAACCCCTCCATCTTACATCAATAAATTTAATTCTCAGCATGGCCAAATCTGTAGATACTTAAATCCAAAGATTGGAGCCATGAACAGAAAAGAAAGGTATTTCTACAAACCTGAAAAAGCTCCAGGTTTGCAGAAAAATCTGAGCTAAAAAAACCCCATTAAAATGGGTGGGTTAACCCCTCAAATAATAGAATTAGTGCCTGTAGCTTTAAATGCCCTTTCTGTGGGAGTTACTAGGAAGCCACAACAGTATTGCCTGTCTTCAAACCTTGGCTTCTGTCAGTAAAAGGCAGATGAAGGGGGAAGTGTCCTTTCCAGGAGTGTTTTGGCTTTTGAAGGAAGACTTATGGGGCTGGTCCTGGCAGTAACCAACAGGCAACTTGATATCACATGACTTGCATGACTCAGCCAGGACTAGCTGCTTGCTACTGTTCAACAGCTACTACTCCACAAAAGCCTAGTGTGGTATAGGTTACAGTGTCAGACTAAGACCGGGTCTGAATCCCTGCTCAGCTGTGGAAGTGCACTGGGTGACCGTGGGTCAGTCACACACTCTCAGCCTAACATATCTCAGGGGGTTGCTGCTAGGATGATAAAATAGGGCAGAATGATATAAGACACTCTGGAGTCCCCATTACAGAGCAAGGCAGGGTATAAAAGCAGAGAAAGGTGAGAATGTGGGGTTTTCAAGGAGGAGGGAAAAAGAGGTGCCTTCCTGCAAATCCTTGTGGGTTCCCTACTGCACAACTGGGCCAGGCCTGGCAACTGGCACTGAGCAATTCAGCCATAGCTTCTTTCCTAGGTAGAGGCTGCCAAGGAGAGGTAAATCTGGATGGGGCGGGGGGGTTGATAAAGGTTAGTTGGCTGGTGGGTGGGAAGGAGAGAAGGAATCAGGAAAAGGGGAGAGGCTATGGGGGCTTTCAAAGAAAGGAAAGAAGAAATAGTGGAGGAGGGGAAAATGAGATGCCCCCCACAAGTCTTTGTGGGTCTCCCACTTGTAGAACCCTATTTGTGATGCCGCTGGGCACAGCCTGAAGAATGAACAGCCTTTCATGTAAACAGAGATCCTATTTCCCCCTAATTCTTTAACATATGCTCTATGTGTAGGAATGGGCACTCGGTGAACTTTTTCTCTGAATTCAGGTCCCAAAAGTATACTGTTATAGCCTCAGCAAGGTTAGTCAAGTGCTTCTGTTAGTTCTTACTCTCACCACAAAATGGCTAAAACAAATGCCTATGAAAAAGCAGGGAGAGGATGGGGGGACTACAAGGGTGCAAGCATCCCCTAAGGAGTTCAGAACAGTTTTGTCAGGGAAATAAAAATAAAAACAGCAATAGTTGGGTGCAACATTTCAACTTGCTGGGGCCCCATCAGATAGAGACAGAATTTGATTGTGTTACCTCTACCAACTGGACACTGTTCACACAGCAGAGCACTCACAATCACACATGTTTATTCAAATTAATTATCCCAAAATAATGAATGTTCCTAGCTCTGGACTTAATAGATATGAATTAGATGCTTTCCACAAGCATGCATGTGTTAAGGGGACCCCCCCCCAAAAAAAACAATAGCTTTTCAACAGAGCCAAGTGATCTTTCTTTATTTTCTCTTTGAAAATGAAACACAATGTCTCATGTCATTTCTAACCCTGTCCAGCTTCTCTTTTCTACTCCTACCATTTGTATGCTTTTCACTGAGCTTGCCTCATGTGAGATCACAGTAAGTTCAGGGCAGGGGAAGAATTAATGAAGGATCCCAGACATCTGTACTGATTGCTTGACAAGCTAGCCTGCCAGCTTCATGCTGTTCAGCCATTAAACTGGATCTGTAGAGATGATGTCAACTCTGGGCACAGAGTGAACTGTACCACTGGCAAGAAATGGAGGAATGCTGTCACCCCACTCCACCCCAGGTTACCTTTGTAGATTTAGGAACTTCTTAGAGCTATACTGACCTTACTATTTTTATTTATCTTAAACAGCAGTGTATTATACTGATCCCTTGGATTTAAAATATCAATAGAAGCCATTATGTAATGCCTGTGTTAACTTATCTATCTGCATAAATTATCTGTAAGTAACAGTGGCTATCTGAATGATCTCCGATGTACCCCTTTTGGGTGTTTTGCTCATCCTATAGACTTGTAGATAAATACAAAAAAGGTCAAAATGAAGTCAGTTTCATCAATTGATCTGGAAAGAATAATTGTTCACTTTGGGCAACTGGTTAATTGCAAGACTGCACAAGACAGGCATGGTGTGATGGACTGTCAAGGGTTAATGCCTAACAGAGTCTGAGTGCCTTTGAGTGGCAGGCTGTTCCAATGGAATCCTGTTTTTTGAGGATTACGAAACTGCGGGGAAAATCGGGCGAAGCCGCGGGTCAAAATGCAGCCCTGCGGCTTCGGGTGTGAAATTGACTAAAAATCTCGGGGCAAACGGCGGCGCAACCCCGCGGCAGCTTTAGTGGGAAATCACCCTCAGTTAAGGAATGACAGTTGGGGATTGACAGTGGAAGAAGAGACAGTTAAGCACTGACTGTGCACTGGGAAGGAAGCTAAGACAGTGAGTGGATCAAGGAAGATCCTCATTCAAGCAAGAAAAAAAAAAGGAAATTGCTTTTAGTAAAGAGAAAGTATACTTGCTCAGTTAAAAGGGAAACAGCTCCTAGAAAAGAGGAGTGATCCTTGGTCTACATTTAAAGAAGTATTCTGGGAACTTGGTTGTATGTTCCTGCCTTCTAAAGTCCACATGTCAGTGAAACTCAGAAACTTATGCTTGAGTGTTTAAGCAGAAACTGAAAAAGAAAGCCTCTCTCCTCAAAGTTTTAAGGACCTTGTTGAATAGCAGAAACACTTACTTGTTGGCAACAAATTATTTGGTGTTTGTGTGAATACAAAGTTACCTCAATTTTATCATCTCTTCACCTCATGCATCCTACCCAATTCCACCTGACCTATTTTCTTCCAAGTTAAACAAAACATTTTGTTTATTTTGAACTTTCAAAAGCCTCTAGTGTGCCATTTCCAAAGTAGAATATCAGGTGATTTTGTCTCTTCCCTCAGTTCTCTGGGCTGGGCCGACATCTCTCTCTCTCTATATATATATATATAGTGTGTATGTGTGCGCACACGTGTGTGTCTCTCTGTGTGTATGTATGGCATGAGTGGGCTGGATAGCCATAGACAAACAAATTAGAATAAAATAAATGGGCTGCTCAGCAAGAACGAAGACAGAAAGGAAAATCCTGCATGTGAGGAAGGGAAGAGGGTCAGATTGTCATACATGGCTACTCCATACAAAAACACACAAAGTTTTATTGAAGATACCTACTATGTTTCCTATTGCTTGTCCTTCCATTTAGCTATTGGTGCACATTTTAAAAAAATATTAATGCAGTTTTTCATCTTTAAAAAGTATCCTTAAGATACAGCAAAAAAGCATGTCTGTTTTGGTAAAGCTACAGGAGCTACACCCAGTTACCCCTGTGAAATGCTTTACAGACAGTATTATAGCTAGATTTAAGTCCAGTAGCACTGGACTCAATACTAGCTGTTCTACTGCAGGCCAACAACGGCTACCCCGAGACTGTGCTATGAATAAGAGCAAATTAAGACAGTTCTCAAAGGCTTAAATGTGTGAGCAGAGAACAAGCTGAAATTATATGGACAAATGGAAATACTTATTGTATCTATGTAAGGCTGAAGATACCACAAGTATACTGAGCAAAATATATGGAGTCTTTTGTAGCAGATTTCATAGGCCGCCACCAAGGAAAAAAATGGAGTACACTGGACATGAAAATTGGTCATTTATGATATACAGGGCCATTCTAGTGTTCATGCTTACACTGGGTACATGACACTGGGGCGGGGTACCTTTAGTTTTATTAAATCAACAAATATTCATGTGCATGATATAAAGTTAATTGTATGCTTATTCCATGTCAGCTAAGTCAGGGATCCCCAAGCTCATTGATCTTAGTAATTCTGAGGAGGGGCAGTAGGTATACTCAAATATTGTTGCTGGGTAAGTACACAGTGGCATCCCCTGTCATAAAATGGCTGCTGGGGAGCATGCAGCAGTACTGCCATGTTCTCCTTCTCTACATCCCATTTTCTACTTTTCTCTGCTGGGGCCAAACTTAGCATATTTCAGAGAATGATCCCCATTACATATATACCTCTCTACAATTCATATGAGGCTGGCATCTATCTACCTCGGTAATTACACACGGTTGCCCTAAGACCAGTGTTCCCTCTAAGCTGAGTTAGTGTGAGCTAGCTCACCGTTTTTTAGCTTCCGGCTCAAACATTTTTGTCTTAGCTCAGGAAGGATGGCTCCAGAATAGAGATGTGAAGGCCCAGAAAAAAACCAGAAAAATTTGGGGGGGAAATAACGTTTTTTTCCCATTTTTTTTCCTGAAGCCTTTTTTGTTTCCCCCCCCCAAAATTGGAAAAATTGAAAAAAGAAATGAAAAAAAATGGATTATGGAACATTTTATTTTAACATGATGAATAAAATATTTTAAGACAAGGTGTTCAAATATTTTCCTAATCATTTCTAAAAAATATATATGGTATCAGATTAATCTAATTTCTGTGCACTGAGGACAAGCAAGTCCTAGCTTACAAACTGAACTCTCCAATGCAAGAACAAGATGCATTTCTTCCTTTAGGAAGTGCTATTGTCACAAGAAAAGAAAAAGGTTTCAGTTTTGTTTTTGCATGTGGGTGGGTATACTGGCACTCAGGCTTCACTAGGCCTCAAAGCATTGGAAAAGCTGATAATTACAGCTCAGGAAATGATTCTGATTAAATTTCATGCCCATTCATTGAAACACTCCCTTCTATACACTTCCCCCCTCTTCAGTTCTTTTTATGGGAATGGTTTTTTTTATTTTTATTTAATACTGTGGAGAGGAAATATGAATAATTGTTACTTCTGGATTTTTAAAAATTGTTTTATGGAAGTTTTTTTGTCTGTTCCACATAAACTAGTACACAGTTCAGGAGATTGCTGCTCCATTTGTTACAATTACAAATAAATATTATAAAAAAAGTAAATTCTGTTTGTAATAAAATTTGGATACACTATATTCTTAATATGCTAGTTGTGATCATTTCATGCCAGGTAAAATTGCCCATAGTCATATTTTATGTTCCTAAAGTAACAAAATGACTTTCAATCTGGAAAAGAAAAAAGAAGTGCGAATGTAGCATTTTTTTCAATTTTTCCAAAAATTTCCATTTCTTTCCGGGGGGAAAAAACACGGAAAAAACCTGGGGTTTTTTCCGAGCTCCAAAATTTCCAGAAATTTTACATCTCTACTCCAGAGCAAACTAATTTATGCAGTTGCCAAATCACTCACTCACAACTTTAATGCCAGTAGTTCACAAAGAATTTTTGCTCACAAGACTCCACAGCTTAGAGGGAGCGTTGCCTAAGACTATGCTAAATGAATACACAGCATCTATCACTTCCTAAGAACATAAGAGAAACCAATGTTGGATCAGGCCAATGGCCCATCCAGTCCAACCCTCTGTCACACAGTGGCCAAAAATACCAGGTGCCATCAGGAGGTCCACCAGTGGGGCCAGGACACAAGAAGCCGTCCCACAGTTTCCCCCCCGCCCCAAGCACCAAGAATACAGAGCATCAGAGCATTCCTAGTAGGGTGTAGCAAGTTTTCGTTCACTTGGCGTAACATTGTACTTAGTATTGTTAAGATCTGAAGCCACTAGATAATCTGTTCTTTTATATGGCATATTTTAAAAGGAAGTCTTTTCACATGAATGTGATTTTACATTCAAACTGACAAATACCACTGATCACAGCTCCAAAAGCTGCCCATCTGCATACTGACAACAACATGCAATGGTAATTGTGTATGGTGGCAGTAGGTATCTCATCACTGCTCTGCAGAGGAAGTGGTTCTTTCCAGCAGTGGAAACATGGTGTGTGAGATAAAGGAAAAATAAGTGACAGGCAAGGGATATGATTAATGCCATCAGATCCCAAACCTGCTTCATTCAGCAGCTGTTCACTGAAGTGTACAAGCCTGCAATCTGTTAGACTGCAGGAATGGCTTGGGAGGAGGAAGTCTCCCACCCTAACGTATCAATAAATGTTTAATCAAAGCAGACATTTCTTCCACACCGTTTATAAAAAATCTTTTCTTCCAATCTTTAAATTGAAACCGCAAAAACTCTGTCTCATTTGGCCCCAGGTTGCCATCTTCCAAGTGGGGCCTGGGGATCTCCTGGAAGTGCAAATGATCTACAGAGATTAGCTCCCCTGGACAAAATAGCAGCTTTAGAGGGTAGACTGTATGGCAGTGCACCCTCCTTTTCTGAAATCCCACCCTCCCAGGCTCCACCACCCCCAAGTGTGGCCAAGACTCAACTGAAGAGGGCTGGATTGCAATGTGGGCTCAGTCAGGAGAGGTATGAAGGTGGTTCCCCTGCCCTAACAGTTGGCAAGGTGGGAGCCTCAGGCGAATGTGCTGGCCACGTCATCTAGGGGCCGGCCTGGTTGGGTGCAGGAAGTTTTGGCAGGCTCTCCACAGGCTCTACACCTGGTGTTATTTAAACAGGGCTGCCTGATGGGGCTGGCAGCACAGTTTTCTCTGGATCCCCACTCATCATCCCCCTTTTGAGGGTTTTCTGTGTATGTATACTTCTGCTGTCACAGCTGGCGGTTTTGCACATTTGGGCGGATCTTTTGGGGGGAGACCTCCCTCCTTTGGCGACTCCCTTAAGGGGTCTGGGGGTCTGAGCCACCACATGGTATGTCCAGTTTGAGGACTGTGCCCAGTTTCACCCCAGGTCTCAAATGGTACCATTCAGTGGCAGCTGCCTTTGTGATACCAATATTTGTCACTCCTGGGGTCTTCCCCAGCAGGTGGGCTGAGGGACGTTTTATTGAGTGGCAGGCAGGTCCAGAATCCACCCCCATGCTTTGCCAGTGTTCCTTGGTCTGTAATCAATAAAAGCTGTGGCATGGGTTTTATTCCAAAATGTTGTGTGGTATGTTTTGTGTCTCTCTGCAAGACCTCTTCTTACTAAGCCCTAGGCCTGCAATATCCAGGAGTTTCCCAACCAGGAGTTGGCAACCATCCATCTGAGGGAGAGGTGTCTGACTCTGTTCCTGTTCTCCACTTCCTCTGCTGCAATGACAATGAATCTCAGGAAATTCTACTGCTAACCAAGCTCAGGAACACAAATGCCCCATCTGCTCATGGTGAATTTTCTTCCTCAGAGTTTCAGGTATTTCATGATAATTGTTTACTACACATTCATTACAGTGACCTTAAATAGGCCAGACTACAGAGGACAGAAACATTCCTTTTATACATAAACCCTTATGCCTCTTTCACTGTGTCTTGTCTATTCATTTCTAACCTGTCTTATTTCCATTGCAATGACCTGTTTATACATTATAGTTGAGAAAAAAAATCCTGTGTGATACCCTCTGAGATTAAGTCATTGAGTAGGAGCTGAGGCCTATTTGAAAGCAACAATTCTGAGTGACAACTTGAACCATAATTTGAGACTGAGAAGGGAGACATTCTGTACATGCTCAAAGTACAGCCTTGACAATTACTTTGCAGGTTCTGCTGTCCCGATATATAAATTGCACTCTCAGTGCAGGTGCATTCCAACATCCATTCTACCAATGCAAGCTTAACTATTTTGTTTGTGTGCACGCATCCATCTTGCAGTCCCAAAGCAACATGGAACTTGTTTGTGGGGAAAGGCTGAAGATGATATCTCCTTAAATGAAGGTGGGTGGTATTATGAAAGATGTGAGAACAGTTAGGGCCAGAGCTATATCACTATCTGAAATTCTGAGAAGACAGCAAGAAGAACCATGACTTAGATCCAAACAACTATGAATGACACGAATTCAAAGAAGGAAAATTTGCTGATTTTTTCCTCTGTTCATAAAAAACCTGGAACTGGGGGTGAGCAGTGTAGTGGCCAAGTTTTCAGATGATACCAAGTTATTCAGGATGGTGAAAACTGAAGCTGACTGCGTATTGGAACAAAATCCCCCAGCTTTAAGTGCATGCTAATGAGGTCTGAATAGGGTTGTCAGGCTGTAGCCGGCAAGCTCCAAGAAAAATTAGAGGATGAAAGCTGGCACACAGGCATGTTGATGTCATGGCTGGTAAAAATTGGAAGTGATGTCATTAGATACTCTAGAATTTATAAAATCTCTGTAGTAAAACAAGAAATGACATCAGGTGTGCACTCCGTTTTCTTTGTTGCCTCCTGCTGCAACAGCCAAAATAGTGGGATGCTGGGAGGGTCTCCCATTATAGTGGGACACCTTACACCCCTAGGTTTGAACCTACTGAGATTGTGAGGGAAGGAGACCTTGGGGTCACAGTAAATAGCTCAATGAAAATGTATACCGTAGCAGTGAAAAAGGCAAAGTCTCTGCTGAGGATTATTAAGAAAGGAATTGAAAATAAGACAGTTTATAACGTTTATAAAACTGTGCACAGAGTAGATAAAGTAGACAGAGAACTTTTTCTCTCTCTTTCCTAAAGTAGTAGATATAGTATTTGAGGGCATCCAGTGAAGTTGACGGGCAGTATATTCAGGATGGACAAAAGGAAATGCTTCTTTATTCAGCAGGTGATTAAAATGCGGAATTTTCTGTCAGAGGATGTAGTGGCCATAAATAAAGGAATTAGACAGAATCACGGCGAATAGACCAATCAGCTGCTACTAGCCGTGGTGACTAAAGGGACCTTCACATTCGGACACAGTAAACCTCTGGATACCAATGCCAGGAGACTTCATTAGGGAAAGGCCTCGGTTCTGTTGTTGGCTCTGTAGAGTAACTGTTTGGCCACGGTGTGAGATGGGATGCTGAACTAGCTGCACCACCGGGTTGAGCCTGTAAGGCTCTTCTTAGGTTCCTCTCCACTGTAGCCCCTCTTTGTGTCTCCTAGCTACTACTGAGGGCAAGAGACCAGATGGTGAGATGAAAGTGTGTGCTGCGTAACCTTCTGGCACAATGCACTAATGGAAGTTCACTGCAAAGGGGTAGCTGTCACATCAAAACAAAATAAAAATCAAGTGGCACCTTAAGACTAACAACATTTATTTCAATATGCACTTTTGTGGGTCACAGATAGATATGTGATGGAAAAAACGTACTGGGGCAGGTTGATGAGGGAAGAGTCAAGGCTTGGTGTGAATTATCCTTTGAGCCCTTCTGTGACCCATGCAGACTCATATTGAAATAAATGTTGTTAGTCTCTAAGTTGCCACTAGATTTTGTTTTATTTAAAAGAAGTTTAACAAGA
This sequence comes from Gekko gecko, assembly GCA_029375565.1. Lineage (NCBI taxonomy): Eukaryota > Metazoa > Chordata > Lepidosauria > Squamata > Gekkonidae > Gekko > Gekko gecko. The sequence goes on from JAPDNY010000009.1 coordinate 47,450,224, forward strand.
TTTTTTAAAAAAATCAACTCCCCACAACTCAGTCCCACATGACTGTTCATTCTACAGAATCTGTTTAAAAAGTCAACCATGCAAGAAGATAAATGGATGGGGAAATTCGCCATGACTGATCCATGATTGTATTCATGATCGCTATAGCCTCTTGCTAAATGGGACATCAGGGAAAGCAACCATTATTTGCTACTAGATTTCAATAAGACCAGAAATTTAAATATTATTTTTATTTCTACTAGGCAAGCTTCTGGACCTATAAAACTGTGGCTTATAGGAATTCCACCCAGCAATATGGTCTCAATCATACCCAGCACGATATACAAGTCAGAAATATACTGTCTCTAAATCCAGTCTTCACTTTTAAAATATTATCTACAATGCGAAGACAGACAATGCACTGTTCCACTGTCTCCTCTTGATACCTATGATCCCTGTCCACCATGGAATACTGTGGAGTATTAGGTTCAGAATGTACATAGCTTAAGAGCAGAATCTGGCCACAAAAATTCAGTGTGGGAAATATTTTAGGGAAATGACTTCTTACTATACAACACAATTTATTTCTGAAGGGCGATTAAGCACTGCCATGCCACTCCGCTAAAAATGTCTGTTGATTCCTCTGTCACATGTTTTTTACTGTATTTATGAGACTCTGATGATGAGTCCCTGGCTCCATTTCATGGATGCAATGTTAGGTTACAGTCCTAAAATTACTCATGCGTACATCCCATTCAAGACACTGGGACTGAATTGTGTGTAACTGGTGGTAGGTTTATATCCTGAATTTGGGAAGTACCCTTTAGAAGTTTTGTCGTTTGAGCAATATTTGTGTAATGATGACCCAGTTGGTGGGCTGATACCTAGAGTAAAGGTGGCTTCTGTTGTGGATGAGCAAACCTGACAACAGAGTTGATTGGCAAGAGCTGCACACTGACAACATATTATGTTGTCCCCCCCACACACATGGAGACACTCTGCTCGCCAGAACAGGTAGTGTTTGAGGCATGCAGAAACCTCAACTACACACCTTTAGGATTTCAGAGAGAAATCATTTCTTTTTCTAAAACATGGACAAAAATCAATATAAAATTTAAATAAATAATACTTAGATTCTGCCTTGGGGAAGCAGTGATCCAAGCTTTCACCTTCACCAGCACCAGCCTGGAGACTCACACCCTTCATTTCCACTACCGTTTCTTGTCTGTGGATGTTGAGGAAGGGACAAGTGGCTCCTGGGCCTCAGAGGCAGGTTCCACGCTAGACTGTCTCTCAAGTCAGACACTGTCTGTGTGTCATTGGAGGAGGCCTGAGCTGTAGCTGAATCCATAACTGCTAGACAGTGAGAGGCGTTGCTCATGCTCCTCGTTCTGCTCCGAGGTGTAGCTGGGAAATGTCTGTGCACGAGACACCTTTGTTGAGCCAAGACTGTGACCTGGAAGGAAGGGGAAGAAAAAGAAGCCCATTCTTAAGAAAGGTCACTGGTCATACTTCAACAGTTTTAAATTTACATAATCTCCAGGGAGTTAAAAAAACACACGTTCTGAGAAGAGGTGACATACCAAAAAGACTTACTTCAAATTTAAAATATCATGATATGCATAAAAGTGGGAATTGTCAAAACTGTATATCCTGTAAGAGCAGCTCTGTTTCTGTAAGAGCAAGATAACATCTATAAAATTACATGATCTATAAGATTACATACTATCAAATGTGCCACCATGCTTTTTTGTACACAATACTGAAAACTGCGGACAGGGTTATGAAAGGAAGAAAATGTGAGCAATTGTGGTGTTGCATTAAAATTCTTTCTGCTAAGATCAGTAGTAGTAAGTTCCAGCCTCGGCTTTGCAAACCTATCACTTGGATCCTGGAATAAAACACAGCTATAGGATTGGGTGCAATTTCTTCTTGTCTGTGCAAATATGGAGCAGAGACCCCTTGAATATGGAAGCATCAACAGACTGATAAGATACAGTAGTACAATACAATATTAGTACTGAGTTTCAACTTAACCCAGGGGTTCAGTTCCATAGAATTACCAGGTATTGAATTATCACTGTGGGATCTGTAAACATCTCGTAAAGGTAGCGGAGAATGCTGCATGCCTGGCAACCTTGGAAAAAGCTGTACCTGACCAGTGCTGCTTAAATCACAGACAAATCAAAATACACAAAGGGAAATTTTTCAAGAAACAGTTGTGAGAAGCAACAGCAAGAAAGGAAAAGTGATGTCATCAAGCAATGAAGCCGCAGACTGCATTTCCAGGGGCAATGTCATTTTCTCCACTCAATTGACCACACTGCATGCAAAAAGAGAATGTATTATTCACATACAGCTTTACAGTTTACTGACTAGGTTATATTACTATTAGCTTTTGAAACTTTGAGTGAGATGTCAAGGCTTTGATGTCTTTTGTCTTCAAGAAGTTTTTGCTTTTTTTGGTATCCTGTTTGCTGATGAGAGAGGCATAATGCTCCCAAGAGATTTCATTTCATAAGCTTATAATAAACTGAAGGTAACATCAGACTGCCCAATTAACTCACAATACAATCCTATACAGTTATTCCAGGATAAGCCCATTAACATTGAAATCACTGGGCTTAGACTAAAATAACTTTCTGTAAGATTGCATTGTTAATGAGGGCTTCTTTGGAAGAAGTCATCTGGACTTCTCTTTTGTGCTTGGAACATCAGATACACCAATGTCCTTTCAAAACTGTAAACCACGTCTCCATCTTACTCTGAGGCTTCAACAGAGCAGTCTTTTAAGGTTTCCTAGTGGGCTCTTAATGCAGCCATTTTATTTGGCCTGTGAAAATTCATAAGTGGGGAAAAGTCAGTGTTTGTTCCTTTGCTTCTCCTGATCACAGAGACAAATTGGTGCATATATTCAAGACCTCACCAGTCACTTCCACTAATCAGAGACCATGCCTATGATGCTAAACTATAATATCAAATAATAATAAAAAAGGTTATACAGTACCTCCTAAATTCTTCAAAACAGAAGGATGTCCAACAGATCATACCATTAGCACAGTCAGAAACTGAGCTGCGTTATTTGATTGCACCTTATAAGAAGCCAAACTCTGTTCGGAGGAAATCCATATTCTGTCCTCAGACTCATGTAAGTAAGTGAGCACATTGTTATAGAAGCTGTGTGAATTATTTTGCTTCCAAAATTGGCATTGGAAAAAAAGGAGAAAAGCCAAATACTGACATGACAAAAGAGGGAGGGAGGGAATAAAAGGACCAGGTCTCCCCCCATAGCGGGAGACCTCCCCCTGCTATTACCTGGTGCAGCAGGAGGAGAAATTTTCCAAGAAAAAGTGCTATTGTGACAATGCCAATCATTTCCTGCTACATAATGGGAAATGATGTCACACATCACCACAGCATTCTAGCAGTCCCCCATATCTCTATGATTTTAAGCCAAGTCCTTCCCCCAAGGCACCCAGGGGTTGTCAGCCCTTGTCTGGCAACCCTAGGAAGGAAGGACAGTGACAGCAAGGAGGAGCAGATTAATAGGGGCAGGGGGTTGTTATAATTAGTTTGTACAGAATGTGCTTTCTCTGTATTTGATTTATGTACTTTACAGTTAGAAGTTGTGTGTGAACTCACTCCATTGAAAAGCACTTAAGGAAGCAGTGGTATGCCCCTCTTGAAAAAGCCATCACTGGACCCGGCCGAATTGGCCAACTATCAGCCAGTCTCCAACTTGCCCTATTTGGGCAAGATGATACAGAGGGCAGTGGCAATTCAGTTACAGGGCTTCCTGGATGACACTTCTGTTCTAGATCCCTCCCTCTGTCCCCACAGGACAGAGACAGCACTGGTCGCCCCCACGGATGACCTCCAGAGGCACCTGGATCAAGGCGGATCGGCAGTGCTGCTGTTGTTAGACCTGTCGGCTGTGTTCGATACAGTCGACCATCAGCTACTACCCGCCGCCTCGCTGACACTGGAGTACAGGGACTGGCCCTGCAATGGCTTGTTTCCTTCCTCCAAGGTTGGGGACAAAGAGTGGTGCTAGGGGATCAACTGTCCCGAAGGTATCCACTTGAATGTGGTGTACCCCAAGGAGCAGTGTTGTTCCCAATGCTTTTTAACATCTATATGCACCCTCTTGCCCAGATTGCCCGGAGGCATGGGCTGGGTTGTCACCAGTATGCGGATGACACACAGTTCTATCTGTTGTTGGGCGGCTGGTCCAACTCCAAACTGGAAGATCTTGACCTGGTGTTGCAAGCTGTGGCTGGTTGGCTTAGGCTGAGCTGGCTGAAATTGAATCCGACGAAGACGGAGGTCCTGTGCCTGAGTTGGAGCGGTCCGGGGGTAGGGATCCCACTCCCGGCCTTCGATGGGGTGCCGTTGGTGCCAGCGCCAGAGGTCAGGAGTTTGGGAGTGCTCCTAGATGTCTCCTTAATAATGGAGGCCCAGGTAGCAGCCACTGCCAAGTCGGCCTTTTACCATCTTAGGCTGATTAAGCAGTTGGTTCCCTTCCTAGAATGCAATGACTTGGCAACAGTGATCCACACTATGGTCACCTTGAGATTGGATTACTGTAATGCCCTCTACATGGGGCTGCCCTTGCCCCAAATCCGGAAGCTGCAGCTAGTGCAGAACACAGCGGCGAGCCTGTTGTTGTGTCATCCTGTATGGGAACACATCCAGCCCGCTCTAAAAGAACTGCACTGGCTGCCTATCGCATACCTGATTTGGTTCAAGGTGCTGGTTATGAACTTTAAAGCCCTTTATGGCCAGGGACCTGCATAGGGACCACCTTTCCCCACACGTTCCCCAGAGAGCACTGCAATTGGGGACCCAGAATCGGCTGGTCCTCCTGAACATCAAGGAGGCCAGACTTGCTTCAATGAGGGCTAGGACTTTTTCAGTGGTGGCTCCACTCTGGTGGAATGAGCTCCCGGAGGAGATCAGGGCCCTGTGGGACCTGTTGTAGTTCCACAGGGCCTGTAAAATGGAGCTCTTCTGCCAGGCCTTTGGAGCCGCTACCACCACCATTACCATCACCACCACTGACATCTGACAGTCCTCGAGGTGCAAGCCTGACTTTCTGGGCCCCTAAGTATAGCCTGACCCAAGTGCCTGGGACATCTGTAGCAGATCCAAGTGACTGGGACATTTGTAGTAGATCAAGAAGCTGCTAGCACTTTATTATGTTGTATGTTTATGGTTTTCAATTCATATTGGGGTTTTATTAGTTATTATATTTATTAAATTGTTTTATATTGTTGTAAGCTGCCCTGAGCCAGCTTTGCTGGGAAGGTGGGGTAAAAATCTAACAAAATAAATTAATAAATAAATAATGTTTAAAATTAAGAGAAGTTTGTGGTGTTATATGTGATGGTCTTTTTAACCACATGGGTCATATTGCAGCCACCAAATATGAACAGGCATGTGTTGACAACCATCCCTTGAAAAGGGAAGGAAGGACCAAACTGGCCTGGATTTACCATGCTAGCATTGTCCTGTCTAGAGGCATCAAACACAGCAGAACCCACCCCTACCGTTGTAAAATGGCAGGTGGGATTGTGGAGTCCTTCAAGGCTTGGTTGCCTCATGGGAAACTCCTATGAATGATAGGCCACAGGTCTCATTGTTTCCTATGGGTAAACCTGGTCTAATGTTTAGGAGATTTCCATGAAGCAGCCAAACCTTGCAGGACTTCAGGAGCCCATCAGCTGGCTGATCGGCTGGCCCAACACTTACTGGCTTCTGATGCCAGAGGAAAGGGGAAGCCTACAGTTGGGATGATGTCTGCATAGTCACGCTGGGCCCATTCAAGTCCTTTCTTGCCTTTTAAAATTTAAAACAACATGAGGGTGACACCAGGTCAACTCAACCCTCAGCTGTTAGTCAACATCTCTTAAAAGGCCATTATGTTCTATGGGAAATGGATTTGTAAAATTTAAAGGGAAGGGGGATGCTAACAGCTGCTTCCCTGGGGCCAATGGCTTCCTCTTCCCCCTCTTTCACTCCTACTGCTTCTGTGGGGAGGGGATAGAAGATTACAATAAATAATTTAGGCTGTGATCACATGCAGAATTAGCCCTGCCATAGGCGTGAATGCTGGGAGGATTTTAAGGTCATGATCAGATGCAAACATCTGGGAAGTGTCCCACACCCATGGGCAACCCGTTTTGCTCCACCGCAGAAGCAGAGTAAAAAAACACTAGGGAAAGTCCAACAGCAAACGGGTTTGCTACAGGCCAGGAATGGACTTTCCCCTGGGTGATCACGCCAGTACGCTCTCATGGCATTGGGATGGTCTGATCGGGCCATCCTGACTCCATGCCGTTGTTTCCCCCCCCCCATTTCAGTATGCACATCATTGATCCCCCATTGAAGTGCACCAGAAACATGCAGAAAAAAACCCCCCAAAACGATTCACCCGTGGTTTGTGTCTGATCACACAGTGGCAGGCTGCCCCCACAGCTCCGAGGGACTGTGTGACTGCACAATTGTGGGTTAAATTCCTCTGAAGCAAATAGCCTCGCTTCCCTCCTGCGTTATCCTGCATTGTAAACGCCACCTTAGATGGACACAAAACTCCATGTTCACCAACCCATCCCAAAATGGTAGTGATAATCTTGAAAAATCAAGCTAATGGTACCAGTGCCCTCCCTGAATTCTGAGTCTGAAACTAATATGGATTTTTTAAAAAGTGCATACCTCTAATGCTTTGTTCTGTCAAACTGACCATAACGCAACCCAGGTAACTGCAGGAATCAATGAACATTCAGGGAATGAACTCCTGAATAACTCCATCCTTCCTCCATCTATCCTCCTCCATGACCACCACCATCATCACCACCACCACCATTATCAACTATCCACCCTTTGTACATCTAGGGAATATGAGGCTGACTGTCCCCCAGGGCAGCCTTTGAATTTATGGTGCAGAACTCCAATACACTGATCCCACTTTATTACTTCTTATGTTCTTACATGTGGATTTCAGATAGGAGGGATTTTACTGCTGTCAATTCCGCCAAGACTTCTGTGCTTCCCTGTGCCAATCAGTTATCAAGGCTGCTTACTCCTCTGCAGTATCCTTAAAGAGTTCATCCTTTGCTGGTTCCCCCATCCCACTGCTTCAGATTACTGCAGACTATGGGAGGACAGGCAGAAGGATGAGGTAAGCAATCAAATGGTGTGTGCGTGTGTGCCTAACTCCTTAACTGTAGCTCTGGCTCTACAATGATGCCAGCACTGTCAGTATTTCTGAGTCTTCTGGAGGTTAAGCTGGCAAATTCAAACAATGTTCGTTCATGCTAGAAAGCTAGTGACTTTTATACAGTGATGGTAGGAAAAGCACTGCCTTGGTTGCCTAGGCAACAGGAAAGTGGTCCTTCAGTACTGGGGCAATAAACATTCCCTGAGGCAACAACTGCTGGCCCACTGTTGTCCAGCTGAATCCACCATAAATGACATGTTGTTTGGTGCACACACACTTTTGTCCCAGGCCTTTGGTCAAATAAATTTTGCAAGCTTTTGAAGCAATGCAAAGATTTGCAAAGACTGTTTATCAGAGAGGAAAGTAGATTGAGTTGCATACACCACAAGCAACAATTCCTCTTTCAAATCCTTTGACCATCATCCATTTCCCTTCATGCTGAGGTATCCCTCACCAGTTTAGCAATAAACCTTCTGTACTACAACCTAACCACAGACAGATGGCAATTATTTTGAACAAATGTTAATTCCCAGTATAGAATGTTCACATCAGCCAGCCAAGCCATCTCTCATATATATTTGAGTTTTCATGTGAACTCTTCCACATGCCTCCCCAGGCTTTGGATCCCTGATCTGTCACTCAGGACAGATCCCCTGGCTGCACTGCCTCCCTCCATCGCCTCTGTCCCACCCACAGACTCGCTGACCACTGTCTCCCCCTCAGTCTCCGAGGAGCCACTGGCTGGGATGGACGCTCTGGCAGCTGGACACCTCTGAGGCCCACCACCTCACCGCCTGGCCTCCGCCCCCACAGCACCTGGTGCCCTGCAGGGCAATCCAGGCCGCTTATGGAGCAGGAAAACACCACGGCCAGCCTTTGGCCCACATAGTGATGCTGACAGGGTACGGGTCGTGAGGACAGGAAAGCCAGGGCCTCTGATGCAGTGGCCAGCCGAGCCAAAGGGAGACCTGTCGGCTGCCTCCTGGCAGCCCCGCAAAATTTTGCTCCGCAACTCCATGACTCCCTGTGCCCCATTCGCCTCCATGCTGCAGTGTGGCCGAGCTCCTTGCTGGCCTCCGCTTCCAAGACTCACCGCCCGCTCCGCTCCTGCCTCTGAGCACCACGAGAGCTGAGGCCGCCTCCCCTGCCTGACCTCTCCACTGCCGGTGAGCCTCATGCGCTGTGCTCAGTCCCCCCCATGCTTTCTGTCTGCAGCCGCTGAGCTCTGACCAGCGTGGCTGTGGTGGCGCCGCCACTGCCAACACCTCCCCGGAGGGCAGGCGGCCATGGAGGTGCCGGCCACAGCTGTGGGGAGCGTGCCACAGATTGGGGGCTCCTTCTGCCACACCTGGCGGCTGGACGCATGCTGCTGACTGCCCGGCCACCTAGTCACTGGCAAGCCCACACCAGTGTGAGCAAGACACCGTGCAACGAGGGTCCTGGTGGCGACTTCTGCGGCCTTCATGGCTTCAGCCCTTGCCCCAGGGTCTGGCTAGACCTTGTTGCCTTGACTTTACAATGGGCTTGGCAGCTAGTTTATTAATAATGTATTTGATGTTCTTTATAACAGAGAATGCTACATATGCTTGATTCATGAGTCTGTATGAAAGGTCATACCTTGTCAATAATTTTAAATTATTTGGAAAAAGAATTCTAATTCCAAATTAGAGCAACAGTTTGTAGCCTGAAACTGGGAGGCAAACCTTGTACCTTCCATGGCAGTATTTTTCATTTTATTTTTGTCATATAAAACACCAGACAAAACAGGAAAGTATGCCTCAGGTGACTGCAGCCATGAAATTAAAAGACGCCTGCTCCTTGGGAGGAAAGCGATGGCAAACCTAAACAGCATGATAAAAAGCAGAGACATCACCTTGCCAACAAAAGTCCGCATGGTCAAAGCAATGGTATTCCCCGTAGTAATGTATGGCTGCGAGAGTTGGACTATAAGGAAGGCTGAGCGCCGAAGAATAGATTCTTTTGAACTATGGTGCTGGAGAAGACTCTTGAGAGTCCCTTGGACTGCAAGGAGATCAAATCAGTCAATCCTAAAAGAAATCAACCCTGACTGTTCCCTGGAAGGCCAGATCCTGGAGCTGAAGCTCAAATACTTTGGCCACCAAATGGGAAGGGAGCACTCCCTGGAGAAGACCCTGATGCTGGGAAAGATTGAAGGTCGAAGAAGAAGGGGACGGCAAAGGATGAGATGGTTAGACAGTGTCACCGATGCAACGAACATGAAATTGAGCAGACTTCAGCGGACAGTGGAAGACAGGAGGGCCTGGCGTAATCTGTGTGCGACTGAACAACAACAACAACAAATGCCTCAGTTATATTGGCTATTACAGCATAAAAAATAAAGTATTAATTGGTGCTTGCCAGGAATTGTATATAACAGATAAAAATTAATTGTGAATGGTTCTTACAGAACCATTATTTGCATGCTTATTCAGAGGTAGGCTAAGTTCAACAGTTTACTCCCAAACAGTTGTAGGTTATAAAGAGAACCAGTATCACCTTTATAATCCTTCTGATTATAAATGCGCACTGATAAACAGAAAATCAACATGGAATGGTCATATATTATGTAGCCGGTGTGGTGGTTAGAATGTTGGACTAAGATCTGGGAGTCCCAGGTTCCAAATCCCCACTCCATAATGGAAGCTTGCTGGGTGACCTTAGCCATCCCTACACTCAGCCTAATCTACCTCAAAGGGTTGTGGTGAGCATTAAATGAAGAAGAGGATAATGATGTAGGCGACGTTTGGCCCCCATTGGAGAGAAAGGGGGTATAAATGAAGTAAATGAAAATAAATATATAATATTATGAATAACAGTATAATAGCATAATTTAAATGAGTATTATCCACAATGAACAACAGGATACACCACATAAAGTACCAAATAAAAAAGATTATCCTCCACAATGATACATAGCATTCAAAATGTATAATGTAATATTGTTGTAGTATGTCATATGATATAAATTTTAGCATTTGTATGATTATCTTTACATTTGCATAATTAAGGCAATTCAATAGCAGGGATTTGTTGTGGTGGGGGTAGTTTTCAGCATTGTCCCAAACATCATTTTCTCCTTTATTTCCCTGTTACATATTAAAAGGGCCAGTGCTACATCACTTGTATTGGAAAAGTTAGAAGTATACATTCATGATTTACTAGAAGAAGAAGAAGAAGAAAAAGTTAGTATAAGCAGTAGCAGTACATAGAGCCAATGAGAAATCTGTACAGATGAGATTCTATTGGTGAACTGCAAGAGGAACATTAATAGATGTTTGAAGATAAGGCAAAGGTAAGCGTGTCAGCTCATATTCTCACTTAGATCTTGCTAGATGGCGAAAGTGGTACCTTTGATTAGAGGTGTGCATTCAGCATAAACCAAGTTGAATATCTTATTGGTATTTTGGGGGTATTGTGTAAGCCGAATACAGATCAGAGCTAAACCCGAAAATGTCAGATTTTATTTGGGTTCATTCAGCTATACCGAAACCCAGATGCTAGCCATTTTTACCTAACAGCTGATGGACAGAGCCACTGGGCTGATCAGTTTACACAGGAGGAATGCCTTCCCTTGCCTCCTAGGGTTGCCCCACTACAGTGGGGGGACTTGGAAAGGGAAGGAAGATAGAGAAGGCATGTTTAAATTTTAATGTTTAATTGTAAACATTTAAATTTAAATATGCCTTCACTCTCTGCTTTTCTTCCTTGCTGCAGTTCTCTTCCCCACCACATATGGGGAAGGGAAGACAAAGCATAGTTAAATTTAAAATGCCCTCTTCCCTGCTATGGCTAGGGAAGGGAAGACAGAAAGAGAAGTTATGTTTAAATTTAAGCATGCCTTCTCATATTCTCATTTAGAGCTTGCTGGACAGTGGAAGTGGTATCTTTGATTAGGGATGTGCATTCGGCATAAATTGAGCCAAATTATCGGTATTTTTTGGGTATCATGTAAGTCAAATACAGATCAGAGATCTCTATTTGGCTACCGATGTAGCTGAACTCGAAAAATGCTGATTTTTATTTGGGCAGGGTGGCTGGGAAGGGAAGGTAATGCATTTAAACATGGGTTACGAGACTGGACGTAACCACAGATTTCTCCAAGATGCTAACATGCTTTGCGACCACTGCTGGAGCAAATGATGACACTCAATCAAAATTTTGCTGCACAGCAACTACAGTTAAATGAGACTATGAAAAAAACAGAGCAACATGGGAGAACCTTAAGGAAGTAGATGCCAATACTAAAAAGCTTAAAAAGGAAATGCAGGAGATGAAAAAGAAGAGAAACTCTGATGAAACCCGGCTTTTTCAGCTTCAAATGGAAAAATCAAGCTTTATTCTGAGATTTCAAGGAGTTCCTGAGAATAAAGGGGAGAATCTTAAGAAGACTATGAATGATGCTTTGGTGTAGTGGTTAAGTGTGCGGACTCTAATCTGGGAGAACCGGGTTTGATTCCCCACTTTTCCACTTGCACCTGCTGATGTGACCTTGGGTCAGTCACAAGCTCTGGCACAGCTGTTCCTGAAAGAGCAGTTTGTGTTAGAGTTCTCTCAGCCCCACCTACCTCACAAGGTGTCTGTTGTGGGGAGTTGAAGGTGAAGAAGTTTGAAAGCCGCTCTGAGACTCCAAGTGAAGGTATAAATCCAATCTCTTCTTCTTTGGGATGGGTTGCAGATTTGAAAGCAGATGCTCTTCAAAGCGAGATGGATGTGATCTATAGATCTTATGCTGAATACATAAAGAAAAATAATCTGCCCAGGGAGGTGGTGATTAGATTCTCCAGAAGACATGTGAGGGACCAGATTTTAAAGGCAACAAATGGAACTGTTCTTAAAATTGATGGCAAGGAGATAAGAGTTTTGAAAGACATTCCCTTTAAGATAAGGGAAAAAAGGAAAAAATACAAAGACTTGGCTTTGTTCTTACAAAAGAAAAACATAACCTACACATGGCTTACTCTTTAAATTAAACGAAAAGAGGGAAAAGATTGACTCTGTTATGAAAGCATGGGAGTTCTTGCAGCAACAACTTGAACCAACAGGAAAAGATGACGAGGAGAGCAACAAGGGAAGTGATGATGGAGCACTTACTGGAGAAGATTCAGACTCAGAACATGGGGTGGCTGCCCCCAAGGAAGGATATCATTTGAGGGAAAGAAGGGGAAGAAGAGGCAAATGAGCTGCCAACCCTCTCTGAAGTCTACTTTTCTTTTTTATACTTAAATGCTCTTTGGTATTGTTCTTTGCTAAGTCAGATTATCTGGACTTGAAGTATATAAGCAATTTTAATGATAATTTTTAATGTAACAAATTACTCTTTTTATCATTTAAAGCTTTATAGTGTAACCATTATATGACCACCACCTCTTGGGTTTTTAGTGGTTATCTTTACTTTCCCCTGTAGTTTATAGTTTCCCTTCCTTATTTTCTTGTTGTTTTGGAAAATAATTTTTTTTTAAAAAAGAAGGAAATGGAAGTTACCAGTCCATACATATAGGTAGAGTGTGAACAGCAAATTAGCATACAGCATATTAAAGTTGTTTGACAGATGCAAGGACCAAACTGGAATAATAATCTTAGTTTATATGGTCACCATTTGTTTGGATTTAATTCGGGGGGGAAACATGCTGAAGGAAATAAATATATCAAAATAGGAGATTGATGGGCATATGTATCCTTCTTAATGGTGGAATGCTGGGAGTAATTAACTGAGACCCTGCTATTATGCTCCATCCATCTCTTCTCAATCGTGGAGGCCAGTGTCCTCTTCTTTGAGGTGGAATGAGCTGTGTCCCCAGACCAGAGAAATACATTCTAATCTACATTCCAAATTACATTACATTCTACTATTCATTACATTACATTCCAATCTACTATTCCAAATAAGAAATAAAACAGAGGATGTATAGCTTTTCTAGGGGACTGGTGGGAATACAGATGTAAGGACTGAATGAGGTTAGCATATGTAGTTAGATAAAAAAATCAATATCCCTGTTAAGTCCTTGGGGGTTCCATTGTTCTGAGTGCTGTAATAATTTGTAATGTGCAATATCCCCTTCTAATCTGTTCTTGGAAGTTCCTTTGCAATAAAACAGCAACTTTGAGGTCACTCTGCTATTTTCATATGTTCAGATTGGCTCATCAATAAGTAAAATGAAATGTGTTTGTTCTTAGCACTTACTGACATTCTGGAATGCATGTTCTTTGGTATCTGTGACTGGGAATCAAGATGTCACAGTGCCTTCTCTATGTTCCCTGGGCCCTGTGAACAAAGGCAATCCCAAAAAACCGGTCTGTAGACCTACATATGTTGGCACGTGTGAAATACTATATTCTCAAATTTGATAAAGTCTAAAAAAAGTCACTTATGAAACAACCTAAAGCTCTCAGCACTTGATGAACAGTTTGTTACCCCTCTTCATTTTCTTCTACTGGGCATCTTTGTTATCAGTGTCAGTACTGATGTCTGTGTGTGTATGCCCAAATTCTGAAAAAAAAATGTTGACTTCTTGTGCTAGGATTTAGCTGTAAAGAAATTAATAAGACTGAAAATAGCCTTTCATTTTCATTAAAACAACCATTTGGCATTTTAAGTCTGAAGTAGAAGCCAACAGGAAAAAAAAGTTTACTAGGAAAGGTGTAAAATGAGCATGGAAAGGCAAAAGAAGATGGCAGTTATTGAATGCTCTGGCAGAAATATAATGATTTGCCCTTTTGAAGGAATGCCTAGAGAATTCACTTTATGGGCATGAACAAATAAGAGGAAGTATAAAGAGACATGGGGAATAATGTAGACTTTTGAAGATCCTTGCCTACTCTGTGTGATTTTAGTTTAGACTGTAGTGTGTAGAGGTAGGATGTAGAGAAAAGCAATAAAATTTTTTCAAAAAAAAAAGAGAGATGGGGAAAATGGTGAGCTATTGGAATGAAGGAAGAGAGATATAACAACAAAACACAAAAGAAATCATGGAACACTGCACAGCTCTAGCAGTGATCTCTAACCAGAGGTTACTCTAGGAATCAACACATTGCTGATTTTCTGCCTAAGCAGATTTGTAAAGAGACTTTCCATTTATATCCTTGAAAATTATCTCCAATATTACACTTTCCAATAGGCATCACTCAGCAGCAACGACAGATGTCTGATATATGGTTCTAATTCTTTATATTCTGTTTTCTTGCTGTTTCTCAAACTATAATGTCATTATAATTACCTAGATGGACTCTTATCACCTGTTGTAAATAAATACTGATCTAGGCTACTGTATTGGATCAATGGAGATTGTAACAAAATTGAAAGGCATATGAAATTAACATACAAATATTATCAGAGCATGTATATATCAAAAGAATAATGGAAATGTATGAAAGCTGTATTCTTCATCATACATGGTTCTTAAATGTGTACTTCAAGGAGGCATTAAGAAGGTTGATCTATTGAACTTCTATCTGAACAGTACATTCTTTGCCTTGAATCAGTGGGAATTATTTACTGCCACTACCACTAAGCAACCCATCTCCTTTCCTTCACACAGACTCCCACAGGTAGTGCATACATGCATTCTAGCTTCAGCTTCTGCAAACACTGCTGGCATACAGAAACTAGTATGCATACAATGAGTACTTGCAGTTTTGCTGAGGGTAACTATATCGTTCCCTACGCATTCTTTTTCTGCAGAGGCTCAGACAGGGACTTTGTCTTGCTTGTCCAGCTCTTAAATGTACCTCCTTCATAGTCCATGGGCAGACAAAACAAAGTGACAAATGGATATATAGCTGAAGTCAAACCATACCACAAAGGGATACTATGTTCCTTCGCGCCTGAGTTATCAGAAGCAGAGCATGGAGTTAGGTTTAGACCGCATTGCCTCTGTCTGACATTCTTCGGGTTGCAGAAGTAAGCTTTCTCACCTGGAATTAGCTTCTATTGAAATCCAGTAGTTCAAAATAGATTTCTATTCCTGTTTTCACCTCCACTGTGGAAGAATTATGGCTATCTATATTCTTCCTCCTGTGGAAAGTTAAGCAACATAAGGATAGGTTTTCAGCGGCAAAAAGACAAGGGAAGAAAGAGTAAAATAGCTCACTCTCTCCATGACTTTCTCTCTCACAAAAAGAGCAATCCCAATAGGATTTAGGGGGAAAACCCCACAGAGTTTTAAAATGATCAGGGGGGGAAACGTAGCATGTAGTTTGAGCCTGACTAAACAGTTAAATTAGGGCTGTATAGTACTAGAACTGTCTAGTGTAGATATACTTTAGCTTTAACAGAAAGAAAGCAGTTAAGAACATTTTACACTTCTTGCTAGATGAAAAGGTTTTGCAAGACTTCCAGGCTCCTGATCTAAACTTCTGCTAGCCATAAAATGTCTTCAATTAGCATTAAGAGTTATAAGGAAAATAGTAAATGAATAATCTGCCATAGATATTGGAATTAAGCAGATGGAGTGAAAAGACAGAAGCCGAGGTGGGTTCTAGACATAACCACAAGCCCTAATTTTAGATAACAGATGTACACAGTAGCAGCTTGAATGCTGGTTCAGCCAATAGTTGTAGTCTCAAAAATGCTGGAGCAACAACTTCCAGTTATTTATTTAGAAAAGTGTATTTGCCACTTCTCCAGAGGCTTGCTTTAAGACAGCTCACAATATAAAGACAATACAACAACAACAACACAAAAATAACAGATAATAAAAATTATCAATACTAAAATGAGCAAAAAGACAACAATGAGGGACTTAAACAATACAGCAGCATAAAAAGACAATTTTAGCAAGGAATGTAGAACAGACTTCAAAAAACCGCCATCAGAAGGAAGCCACAGAAAATGACTAAAATATTGTTTTTCAGTTAAAAGCCTGGTTAAAGAAAAAATGTTTTGTCCTGACACTTGAACATCATATAATAGGAATCAGGTAAGCCTCAGGGGGAAAGGGTATTGTAAAAGTGAATGAATATTTCTGATTGCTGCTAGATGTGGTATCTCGAGTTGCCAACTTCCTTACTAAGTTCAACTTCCAGGTAATGTTTGGAGATCTCCTAAAATTACAACTGGTCTCCAGGTGACAAAGATCCATTCCCCTGGAGAAAATGGCTGCTTTGGAAGGTGGACTGTATGGCATTATGCCCTGCTGAGGTCCCTCCCCTCTCCAAGGCCCACCCTCCCCAGGCTCCACCCCCAAAATCTCCAGGTAATTCCCAACCCAGAACCGGCAACCCTAGTGGTAACATAGGATTGGCTCATTTGTAATAATGCCCTTACCCTGCACATTCACTCCAGAGTTGGAAGAGTTGCTATGGCATACTGACTTTATGAACCCTTATGCAAAACTCATCCAGGCGTTGGGAAGGAGGAATCAAGCCAAGCAATGGTCTCTTATGCTCTGCTACTAGTTTTCCCAGATCCTGACAATGGAGAAAGACTGGTAGATTTGAATGTGGTGAGAACACCACTGTCCCACTGCTCTATAAATACATCTGTTTTCACTTACAGAAAAGGCCACGAGACCATTTTAAGACTGTAACCTTTATTATCATATCTGTTTGCTTGCCCATTACAACATAAAGCCTTCAACAACATATAAGGTGATAGTTTTAGACAATTGCCTATGGACCAGATTGCCTATGGACCACATTCAGAACAACTCAATTTTAAAAACACAGCAGTATGATCTTTATAATATTTTTTTAACATAGGGATTTTTGCTGAAGGAAGATTTATATTTATATACAAATGGTTTGCTCTAACATGGTTCTGTATTGCTATTGAAAAGTTATTCCCATCTGAAACGTGGCAAAATAAATGACTGTATGATTCTAGTGGCAAAGTTCAGACTCTTTGGGGGTAAATGAGAACTGCATCACAAGGCATGTTCATTCCCTGAATCTTTGGCTGAGACTACAACCCTACAACCTTGGAGGAGTCCTGTCAAAATTACAGAATTCCTCACAAAGCGAGTAATAGATTTAGGCCTCAGGCACATACATAGGAATAGTTTTATTAAAACCAACAGATCTTAAAGCCAGATAGCAAATCTAAAGTAGATTTAAGATAGCCAGCAGGACAGCTTAGGATAAATAAGATGATTTGACCAAACCACCTGGAAAAAAATGGATTAGGAACACCTTTTCAAAGACACAACAACAACAAATTCCTACAACAACTGAAGTGAAGAAATACTTGCGACATAGCTTTACTTGTAAAGTTTACATCCAAGTTCTTAAAATACATAGGCTCCTATCAGCTCTTCTATGGTGAAAGAAGGAGGAGGGCCCCTTTTTGACCACCAAAAGGGTATACTTGGATTATGAAACCCACATGAACAAAAACCATATGGACAAAAGCAATAAGACAGGAGCTGCAGTGAGGAAGATAACTGGAAGAGATCAAATGGAAAAGCTGGTAGGATTCACCCCATAAAGAACAATTCCATAATTTGTGTAAGATAAAAGAAGTTAATGTGTAAATGGTCACTGTAGACAGAAGTCAATGGGGGTAATACAGAAAGTTAGTATAGGATAATAGAGGAAAGTTTCCAGACTATTCATAATGTATAGGCTGTAGGAAATAGTACCCTTTGAGAGATGCAGATTGCACAGTACAAACCCAAAGTATTTATAATGTTATAAGCTACCAAGCGCTCTACTGAGTGTCACATTATAAAATTAAATTATCTGAAACAAGTGCTTTAAGCATCATGTTACTAGATATTTTTGAAAAATCTGTTTTCAGAAGTTTCCCCACACATTACAATATTTTAAGAATAATCAAGAGAATATATAAATATGCATATTGATAGGATAGCTGGAAATTATAATCATACATAACAGTAACTTTGCTATAAACAGGAGAACCAGAATATACTTTATTATTTTGGTTTCCTGATTGAAAATGCGAACTAAAATTAAAGATGAACTTAGCTGTTCATTTTTAAGATTTTGAGGAACATAGGCTACAAAGAACAAGAGAAACAGCAAACATACCCTCCCTCCTCCAAGTCACAATGACAACTGTTCATTTACAGTTTGTCTTCCTGGAAAATAAGACTGTCTAAAAGTAATCCAGCTATAATAACTACATTTCACTCTTAGTTCAAGCCAAATCAATTGGAGAACAAAGCTAAGTGGTGTACTCAGCTGATTGCATCAGGTTGCGGCTGAAACAGCTGAAATGTGGGATAACTATGCCATTAATGATAATGCACAAATGATTTCTCCTGAAACAACGCTTAGAATTTATTATAATGGAGCTCAGTCTAATAAATGACTAAACCGCCTAGATTATGCAGGACATTGATTTGGCATGATAAAAACCATCCCACTTCCAACCTTGTGCTATTTAAATAGTTTTTCAAAATGCTGTTTCCAGCTATAGGCATTTTATTACTCCTGATTTAGAGGTACTCTAGCATGGCCCAAGGCATAATGACTATTCAGTTTTTCCAGGTCCAGGGGAGAGTCTGTAGCTCAGTAGTAAGGCACATGCTTTGCATGCCAGTGGTCCTAGGCTCAATCACTAGCACTTAAAAAGGTCTCAGATGGCAGGACTGGAACAGACTTTTGCCCAAGAACACGTTTCATGTATAAGCCTTCTGAGGGGAACCATACCTCCAGAAATGAAGGATGCAACATAATCACAATTATCTTCGCTGTATTTACTAAATCAGGCCTGGAGCGGTTTCTGGCATCAAACGCTGCCGCAGCCAAGCCTGGAGAAGCTCCCAGAGTCTGCTATCACCAGCTCTGGAGAATAAAGGTGTGCGTTGTCTGCAGATGTGCAGATTTTTTTTTAAAAAATGGGGGGAATTTAAATCCACCAATGCATTTTTAAAAGTTTTTTTCTTTTTCAAATCTGGGGTTTCCTCAAGTTTGCAGGAAAATATGTTTAGTGTTGGTGTGGCCCTGATCCATAGATTTAGATATCTGCAGCTGGAGGCCACACATTGATATTACAGGTAGACAGATTAGAGAGAGAGAGAGAGAGAGAGAAATAATGCTCTGATTCCTTATGTAGTACCTACAAACCCTGGTGATGCTGAAATCTTAGCATATGTACTTGACAGACACATCCCTTGGGGTACAAAATGGTTAGCAAGGCTGCATGGCACGCTTAAATAGGCAAAAAGCCAACCACAGTGAGAGCCAAGCTGTTAGTTCTAAGAAGTTTATTGTAACAAACACATTTAAGTTATGCAAGAGCAAATATGTACAAGCAGAAATACAGAATGGCTCTGGCCTCCAAGGTATTTATTTATTTTTATAGATACATAATTTGATTCACATACAAAGATGTAGAGATAAGCGCATACTCAAGATTAGAGTTCAAACTGTTTGCTATTGTAAGTCTTTGGAAAAGCCCAGGTAACTGACTAAATTGTTTATGCTGCAAATTCTTAGCCTCACAGATAAGGAATATCCCCTGAAGGGAGAACTGAACATGTCCCACAAGTTTAGCAGCTGTTGGTTTCAGAAGGCAGTTCCCAGTTTTCTCAAAAATCTACAGTTCTCTGCAAATACACCTTGGGTTGTTAACTCAAGGGAAAATATCTGTAATAAATGGTATGACTTATATAAGCACAGTAAGACCTACAGCTTCAAGTAGGAACACAGTTCTTAAAATTTACTATTTGTTTCAAAATGATTGACTAAGCCAATGTTGTAGTTTTGAGAATAAAAGGTTTGTTTAACTTACCATGAATCTCCCTTCTCAATGGTTCTGGGGTGGGGCAGTTTCCACATGAATTTCAGTAAAGCTTTTGATAAGGTTCTGCATGACATTCTGATGGGCAAACTGGAAGACTATAGGACAGTTTGGTGGGTAGGGAACTGGTCAGAGGACTACACCCAAAGAATGGTGGTCAATGGCATTTCATCAGATTGGAAGGAGGTGTCCAGCGGGTGCCACAGGGCTCGGTTTTGAGCCCAGTACTTTTCAATATTTTTATCAATGATCTGGATGAAGGGGTAGAAGGGCTACTCATTAAATTTGGTGATGAGACCAAATTGGGAGGAGTAGCAAACACCTAAGAAGGCCATTGCATCGAAATCGCAGGAGGTCATAGCCCCTCTGTATACTGCCTTGGTCAGGCCACACCTTGAGTACTGTGTGCATTTCTGGAGGCCTCACTTCAAAAAGGATGTGGACAAAATCAAGACGGTGCATGAAGAGAAATGCATTTCATGCCTCCCTGGCAATTGATATAGATCTTGGTGGCTGTATTGTCCATGTATACAAGGACATCCTTCCTGAGTAGAATACTCTGGAAGGCTTAAAGACCCAACCTGATCACCCTGACCTCCAGGAAACTGATGCGCTGCAGAGCCTCCTCCTGGGACCAAAGGCCCTGTGCCATCCTTCCATGAGAGTGGGCTCTGTATTCTAGGAGGCTGTCATTTGTGGTCAGCGGTGACCTGCTTGGCTCTCTGAGAGGGGACCCCTCTAGGAGTCTGGATGGATGCAACCACCATTTTAATTCCTGAAGCAGACTGCCTGGAAGTTTGATGATCCTGTGTCTTTTGTGAACTTATCACATCTTGGAAGGGGAGAAGTGTTGGAAATATGTGTGTTGCAAGGTCTAAATTCAGTCATTACAGGGTTAATATGTTTACCTTGTGTGCTATTGTTTAGACTGACCTGGAAGGTATTTTGGCACAAAGCCAATGGGGAGAAAGCCCGGGAAACTGGAGCCTATTTACTAACAATCATTGGTTAATGTATTCAGGTGATTTCCTTCTAGGTTCAAGAAGAAAGAAGAATCTCCATTACCAACCGTGTGGTCAGTCTGCTGTTGTACTTGTAACAGTAAGGATGCAGTCTTAAGTGTTTGTTGTTTTGTAGATTTCCCGTGTACCTTTCCCTTTAGAAATCAACATTTTTACATAGAAAGAATATGCCTCCTCTCCAGTGAACAAAGATCTGCTGCAAGCGCTGAATATCTAACTACTTTTATCAAATTTTCTAAGAAGAAGCAGCCTTGGAGAGGGCGAGCGTGGAACTTTGCCCAAGGGATTACATCCTGACAAGAAATAAGCATCCCCAGAAGTCTTGCCAGAAGCATGACCTCTGAGCGAGGCTGTTGTAAGATACCCCTCAGCAGGGAAAGGATTTTATCTCTCCTCTCTTGAAATGGAAGATCTGGTCCTGAATGGTTTCAGTGATGACCCCCAGATGAAGCACCTGCTGAGTGGCTATGAGGCAGCTCTTTTCCCTGTTGATGATGAAGCCGTGGTCTTGCAAGCAGGCGAGGGCAGGACACTCCCTGTTGGAATGGGAGACCTGATAAGAATGTCATCTAGCTAAGGAAAAATTGAAATGCCCTGGGTTCTGAGAAGTGGTCTTTGTGAACACTCTCTGGGTGGTCTTGAGACCAAATGGGAGAGCCCAATATTAGAAGTGACTTCTACTGTAAACAAAATGGAGGAATCTCCAGTGACAATCCCAAATCAGTATATGCAAATAAGCCTCTGACAGATCTATTGATGCTAGGATATCCTTCTTCTGAATAGCAGAAATTATCGACTTGAGAATTTCAATCCAAAACTTTCTCTTCTTTATCTGACAATTCAGCCATTTGCAGAATGGCCCTCACATCCCCATTCTTTTTTGGAACAATGGATTGAGTAGACCCCTAAAGATTTCTGGCTCTCCAGAACCTGCTCTATAGCACCAATATCCAGCAGATGTTGAATCACCTGGAGAAGAAATCTCTGTTTCTTTGTGTCCAAATTAATTGGAACTTGGATGAATCTGGTGTGGGGAAAGGTTTGCAGTTCCAGAGAGTAGTCATATAAGACTGTGTCCAGAACCCACTGATCGCTGACTGATAACTTCCAACAATCTGCAAAAAAATGAAGATGACCTCCAACATTTGGTAGGACTCGATGGCTGGACGAGTCAGGCAGAATGGCTCTTATTCGTTCTCCTGGGGCCTGACTGGACGGTCTGTGAAGAGAGTGGTTGGGGGCCTCAGGAGGCTTGGGCTGCCAGCAATTCTTGGAAGACTTAAATCAGGGGTGTCAAATATATGGCCTGCAGGCCAGAACCAGCCCATCTAGGGCTCTTATTTGACCCGTAAGCAACAGGTCGCTTTTATTGCCAGATGACAGAGTCTGTACATTAGGTCCCTGTATACTGTCCCACTGCTAATGTGTAATTGGTGGTAAAAGTCGGAGGGCAGGTATCAGGGAAATACTGTAAGGAAATACTATAAGAGTGTTAATGTTTTAAGTATGTTTGTATTTTGAGTAAAAAATTGGGTTTACCTGTGTCCTTCATAAAGTTTATCTCTCCAGTATCTGACATTACATTTACGGCACATACAGCTTGGCCGACAAAGTGACATGTATGTCAGATCTGGCCTTCATAACAAATGAATTCTACACCACTGACTTAGATGGTTGAAAACTGGTGTTCTGCTTGGAGTCACGAAAGGAATGGAAGAGTTTCCTTGGGTTTACCTTCCTTCTTTCATGTGGGTAGAGCCTTCTTTTTGTTCTTATTGTCTATCCATGCCATCCCCCAAAATATTAATGCCCTTAAAGGAGATGCTAGCTACTCAGTTTTGGGTGGCTGGGTCAGTCTTCCAGTTTTGTAGCCAGGTGGAACATCTAGCAGTGACAATGGATGCCATAGCTTTGGCTGATAGTTGAACTGCATCTAATGATGCATTTGAGGAGAAGGCCACTGCTAGAGTGATCTTTAGTTTGTCCAACTTATTGGGATATTATTGTTGGCTACTGAGAGATCTGAGGCCCAGGAGTAGACTACCCTAGAGAAGACAGAACTCACAATGGAGGCCTTAGGGCAGCTGAGGAGGCATTCTTGCATAGAGATTGATCTATTCTTCTATTACAAGGGTCCCAAGGGTCTGACTCTTCTGAAATGACTGAGATGGAACACAGACTGGCAACTGGGGCATCCGCCACTAGGAGTTTAAAATGGTCTGCAGCCTCAGGAATCACAGAACAGAAGCGAGATATGATAGGGTGGTTAGCCTTTGTTTTGGCTGGTGCTTCCCACTCAGCTTTTACCACCTCGTCAAAAACTGATGGGAAGAGAATCCCAAGGGAAGGAGACCCCCCCTTGTGGAAAGGCCCTGACTGACCCAGACAGCCAAGCAATGTCTGGCTCCTCTGCCTCCTTATTACTGTCTAAAAGGAACCTCTAGGATGCGTAGTACCTTAGGAAAAATCTTAGGAAAGATCTCGTATTGAAAAAGATGGGTCTGCATTGTAGTAGCTAATGGCTCCTCCTCATTGGAAAGTTTCCTCTCTTCCATAGTGGACGAAGAGTCTGAGGAGTCAGAGTCATCAGAAGCCTGGCCAATTAGTGGACTAAGGTCTCTGGAGGAATATTTAGCAGATGTCCTCAGACAGATAAATCTGCATAGCCAATCATTCCATTTCAATGAAGAGGATGCTGTAAATTTGCCTCCATGCTTGAGAGGAGATGGATGGCAGGGTCTCAATTAATTAATTACTGCTCACTCTCTATATGTATGGACTGGTAATTTCCATTTTTGTTTCTGTCTCTGTCTTGACTCTAATTGGTCCTTCCTGGCAACCCCCCCTTCCTATATGTAATGGTTGAAGAAATTCTGTTTCACTATATTTGAGGAAGTGTGCTTGCACACGAAAGCTTGTACCTTAAATAAAACTTTGTTGATCTTAAAGGTGCCACTGGACTCAAACTTTGTTCTGCTGCTTCAGACCAACATGGTTACCCACCTGAATGATAAACAACAGTTATGACTCTGATTTTAAGAATTGATTGCAAAAAAGTTTCAATGTTTATTGTTTGCTGATTTGCTGATTATGGAACAATTTGTGAATATCTTTATTTCAAGTAATTTATTTGTTCTGTTATGTAATTAATATGTTCATCACAAATGATGTAGTTCCATGCACTCTAAACTCACTACTATTTAGTGTGATATTTTAACAAGAACTCCTTTCAAGCATGTAGTTTTAGGTGCAGTGAGCTTTCCAGCTTTATCTGCAGCTTGACTCCTTTGTTTCATTGGAAAACATAGCAGTGTTGTCAATTAAATGTAACCTGATCCTGTATTTTAGTGTAGCAGCAAGAATGTGATTGATTTAAATACATGTAGCTACAGCCCATCAAGTATAAGTTAAATCCATCCTACTGCACTCAGATAATTGAAAAAACTGTAGAGCTCACTCTATGTGACTGGGAAGAATTCTTACTTGGTGTTCTTCAGGTTGTTACCTGTTCAGTCACACATGCAGGAATATTTAAGCCTGTGCTGAATATCACTCAGAAAATTCTAGAGCAAGGCTTAAGAGTTCTGGCACTGATTGCACCCATCCTAAGGACAGGGGAGATAGTGCACATGTTGCTTAGTTCTTCCTAAAACGGTGGCGCAGGCAACTAATAGCCTGCTGGTAACATCTACAAACAGCCACTATGGCTGTTCGAATCCCGCCGCGGTCAGGGTGAGTGCCTGGCCCAAGTCCCAGCTCCCATCTACTCAGCGGTTCGAAAGCTGTATAAAATAACAACAAAAGCGAGTAGATGAAATGGGTACCTGCCTTAGATGGCAGGGAGCACCCTCCTCCCCTCTCGTGGGGGTAGTGGAGTACCGACACCGGCACCAGCAACGGCGGGCAGCAAGATTCTGAACATCAGGCGACACAGAACTCCGGACGGCGGAACCAGAACAGCGCGGGGAGCGCAGAGGCGCAGGCGCGGCGGAGTCGAAGGACAGAGCCGGAAGCCACGCTGACGCAGAACCACGCGCCGGAGGGACCTACTGATACCAAGCCGATCCAGGATGGAAAAGAACACTCACTCCACGGGGTGCCGGTAGGGCAGTCCCTTCCCAAATGTCTATGTGGCCTTAGATAGGATTGAAAGAGTAACTGTAAGCCACTCAGAGACCCCTTCGGGGGTTCGAGCGGGATATAAGCTGAAGAAATAAACAAATAAATAAACATGAATTAGGACCCGCAACAATCAGGTATGAACTGCGAATTGCACCGCTGCTATGGAAATTTGCTGGGTAATTGTGGGCCTCTCACAACGTGACAACTAATTTACTTTTCAGCCCCCTTTTCCTGACATCACCTTCAATGGCTGTGGTTGATTTCTCTTTCCTAGTTGTGAGGGCTGCTCAGTAGAGACCTTGAGCTTGGACAAATTAAGTAGCCTATCTAGGGGAAACTGATGGTAGATCCCACACAGCCCCTCAAAATTTACTTTCAGGCTAGTAACAGAATTTCTAGTCCCGAATGATTGACTGCCCTCGCCTAGATGGGCCCAGGCCAGCCCAATCACATCTCAGAAGCTATGGAGGGTTAGCCATGGCTAGTACTTGGATGAGAGGCCACCAAGGAAGTCGAGGGCTGTGATAGCTGCTTGCTGATAGACTGGGGTGCCTTCAATTGAATTATGGGGTGACTTGAGAAAACAAGAATGCTGTACTTTATATGTGTTATCCAGCTGCCTGGCAGTTGGGGATATGAAGGAAAGTTACTTTCATGAATCTTAGAATACCTGTAAGACTGCTGGCGATACAGGAGACAATGGGCAACACAGGTAGAAAATTGGGGTGTGAGATTCACAGTCCACCAGCTAGAATATCACATCATCAAGTGGGGTCGGGTGTTTATTTATTTGGAATACCTGCCTTTCTCCCAAGTGCCTTAGGATCCAAGGCAGGTCCTTGAAACCAAGGGATGTAGTTAAGCAAATAAGCTATTCCAGGTAGAGCTTGAGATCCACTGCTGGGGAGGAGGGTTTCTCAACCAACACAGCTAGTATGGGGAATCTGAAGGCTTATCAGAGATGTCAGACTCCAAAACATCTTCTTCCCCCAATGAAGACTTAGAGTGAAACTCCTTTGCATATTAGGCGACACACCCCTAATGTAGCCAATCCTCCAAGAGCTTACAGAGCTCTTCTTACAGGGACAACTGTAAGCTCTTGGAGGATTGGCTACATTAGGGGTGTGTTGTCTAATATGCAAAGGAGTTCCTGCTACAAAAAGAGCCCTGGCCCATGGCATATTTGCTTCCTTTCTGATCTGCCTAGGATAATGATTGCTGGCAATAAGTATAACAACAGTAACAGTAGCTACTGTAAGCTCTTGGAGGATTGGCTACATTAGGGGTGTGTCGTCTAATATGCAAAGGAGTTCCTACTACAAAAAGAGCCCTGGATGGCATATTTGCTTCCTTTCTGCTCTGCCTAGGACAATGATTGCTGGCAATAAGTATAACAACCTTGCACAAAAATATGTGTTTATTTGCCTACAAACTGCGTTTTTTATTGTCTTTATCTGGAGCTTTTTCTTTTACCAAACATATTTATCTGTCTTGGGTTTTGTCCCAAATACCCAAGTTCATCCTGAGAACAGAGGAAGATTTTTTTTTCTCTTCTAGTATTATAACTTCATCAAATGACTATTATAAAGACACATTTAGCAGGAGCCTGTGGAGAAGACAGTCTGGTTCTTAGAGCGCATACTAAACATACTTGATGGCTATGGAAAGATATATGAAAAATACACTCAAGGAGTGACACAGAGTTTACCCTTTTATTATAAATGAGTTGTCTTGTTGGGCCTGCTTTGCTGTACTCTTTACCACTTCCAAATAATTCCATCCCCCTGCTTCTCTACAGACTTGTGATTCTGCATCAACTGGAGCAGGGGTGTGAAACATATGGCCAACGGGCTGGCCTGTTCAGGGCTCATATCCGGCCTGCGAGCAACTGACTCTCTAGTCGGCTGCTTCCTTCCCTGGGGTTGCTGCGCAGCTCACTTTCGCTTGTCTCCTTCAGTTGTGTGGGGAGAGAGACAAAGCCAAGCTTCCTTCCCTCCATTGGCTTAGGTATCCTCCTCCCTTCCTCCTCTTCCTTTATTCTTTGCTACAACTGACTGAGATTGGGAGGAAGGAGGGAGGGAGGGAAAGGGAAAATGTGTGTGTGAGAGAGAGGGAGGGAGGGAGGGAGGGAGGGAGGGAGGGAGGGAGGGAGGGAGGGAGGGAGGGGAGTGAGGTTCTGACAGCATCAGGATGTTTCTCTTGGCTGTCTTAACACTCCCACCTTCTCCTTTGACTTCCTTGGGAGCAAGGCGAGAGGGCTTAAGGCTATGTGTTTACGATTAGCATTGGGAAGAAGAATCTTTCCATCTGAAGCTGTGTACAAATCACCCAGAGATAGGTGGAATTCCCTTGTTTGTGCCCCAGACTCCTCTTGAAGCCCTGAGTGTTTCTGTAGCACGCTTGTTTGGAAAGCTAGAAAATGTTGCCTCCCCCCCTCGATGAAGCCTAGCAATGTTCTCCCATTTAGCAGTGCAGTGTGAAAGGGCATGGAGTTGGCCCTGCTCATGGGAGGGGCCTGAGATGTCTGGGTGAGTTTGACTGGCACAGTTCCCCTCCCTCCCAGCCTTGCTGTTTTAGATCAGGTTTCTCCTCTCGTCGCCTCCTCCTCCTCCTTTGTGGGGCAGGAAGAGAGCCTGACCTCTTGTAATCTGCAGCTGGCATTGGAAGATCCTGGGAGGAGAAGGTGAGGTGAGCTCAACTCCAGAGAAAGTTGCTTGCTCTTCTTTACAAATGGCATTTTAACTCACTTGTGAGGTTGGAATTCTTTCTCCCCTCCTATTGCCACCACTTTTTGGTAGGGCTTGACTAGGCTTGTCACCCTGTTTGTATCTGTGGCTCAGTGATAGAGCACCTTCTTGGCATGCAGAAGGTCCCAGGTTCAGCCCCCGACATCTCCAGTTAAAAATATCAGGTAGCGGGTGATGAAAAAGACCATTACCAGAGACCCTGGAGAGCCGCAGCCAGTCTGAGTAGACGATACTGACCCTGATGGACTAGGGGTCTGATTCAGTATAAGGCAGTTTCATGTGATGGAGGGGGATTATTCTGATAAGCACAATTTACATTGAGATCACCCTGCTCTGCTACTTACTTTGAGACCTGATTAGTATGGGTCATCTGGTCACACACACACAGGTTAAAAGAAAGGAAAGAGATGCCTTGGGATAAGGGGAAAGGGGAATTAAAAGGAAATTATTTTGGCTTATTCTGAAAAGTTGTTTTTGCTTTTAAGATTAGACTTCTCTGTGTCTATCTGGGAATTTTATTTTCTTTCAACAAGACCCTGATTAGGAATTATAACATTTGGATTGGATTCTATTGTTTAATGACTGGAAGTAGATGGCTAAGTATTTAAAACATCTAGGGTTCCATATGTTCCAGTTCAACACATCTCCCTCTCTCCCCTTCCACCATTAAACTGTTTTTAAAGTGTTTTACTATCATCACCAGCACTGAGACCGACCCTGCTCAAGAAGAGGAGCCATAATCCCACGAGTGAGGACTGCCTGACTACTAGGACCACCTGAGAACTTGCAGTGTGATTACATTCAGAGAGTCATTAAAATTACAAAGTGATCATATTTATTTAAAATGAATTCCAGAGTTCAATGAGCCCTTCTCCCAGGTAAGCATCTGTAGGATTATAACTTAGATGTATTTATACTAGTTTATCTCTAATGTCTCCTTTCCTTAGTTTACCATTTTATTCATATTAAAACATTGGTAGTCTGTGGCTCAAGGTGGCTTACAATGCCAAGATTAGAAACAAGAGCTGTAATAAAACCCCATTAAACTCCCCTCTCCAAGAAAATCACTTAAACTCCATTAAAAACCCCTGTAAACAAAACAACATTAAAACAGCTCCTAAAAAAGGTCTATAGATTGTGCCACCTGACCTTCTTAGTGAGCCTGTTGCAGAAGGTGGGCTCTAGTAAATTTCACTTGATTACCTTTTTAGAAATAAAAGAAACAACAGTTTATTATTTTTTTAATGTAAATTCTGTAAATTAGCCATGCTAATCTGTTGTAACCAATCTGTTATAATCAACCAGCACAGAGTTGGTAGGCACTATTCTGTCTTGTGCTTTGAGTGGATCCTAGTGAGACTATGGAAACCTGGAGGCTATTTTGGGGTGGATGATAACCAATAAACTGAAGCTTAATCACAATAAGATGGAGGTGCTACTGCTGGATGACATTTTCGTTATTGCTTCTTTTGGACTCCCTCTCTACCACATTGCAGAGAGAAAAATATTTCACTTATGAACTGTGACCTGTGCACCTGTGTCACTTTATAAGGTTTTCACCAGCTAGCTAGATGGATTTAGAAGCATATCATGGCCACCTATAAATCTCTTATAGATTTACTACACATTATCTATAAGAGCATGAGAAGGGGTTGCTCCATTGCTCCAAATTATAAGAAGGCCAGAGTTACTACTTATTTGCTTTCTCATAATTCCAGGTGGCTAAAGAGAGGTAGCAACAATGGATGTAACTGCATGTGCAAAGGCGACAAAAGACTATCAGCATATCTAGTACATTTCCTCCCACCTGCCTGTACAGAGCTCAGGGCTGCATAAATCGTTCTGTTTCTCATTTAATGCTCACAACCACTCCATGAAGTACTTTGGACTGTGACTGTGTCAATCAGGTCACCCTAGTGAACTTGATGGCAGAGTGGGGACTTGAACCCAGGTCTCCTAAATTCTAGCTTGACAACTTTAATTACTACATCCCACTGGTTGTCAACCCAGCACAGCTTCCAGTTGCCATAAAGCAAATTTTAGGTAGTTACTCATATGGATTAGCGGTCATATGAAGCCATCCATCCTCCTTTATGTCAGAGGAAGTTTTCCAGCTATTTTACTCTGTGCATTTCAGCTGAGCTCCTTTGGGTGTACATGAATGCTAGCGTTTCAAGAGATGCAACAGATTCTGATACAAAAATGCTTCCCAAGGCAGACACACACAGTGCTCATTAGCAATCAGAAACTCACTTTTCAAAGCCCTGTTTTCTCTTTCCTTGGAGTCACACTTGACTCACCTCTAAGTAAAACCCAAGCCACTGGCACAGAGAAGCATGACAGCTCATAAAAGAGACAGCAGAAACAAACTCTGCCTAATCCAATAATTAGGACGCCAGCCACAACTTTACAAAAGAGCCATATTTCTTCACATAGTCCATGGCTGACATAATTGATGTGACATTTGGTTTCTCCCTCCTTTTTTCCCTGAGAGACAGAGTGAAACTATGTGAGCAAATGCAGCTTCATGTGGAATAACAAAGACCAACTACATGTCCCTGCATTGGTTCACATTCAGTCCTTGCTACCTTCGTCTTTCCCCCCATTCTCTTAATCTGTTTTACCTACAGTTAAAATGTAGTCAGGAAGCTCCATTGGAGGCAGAGATTTGACTTTTTTGCTTAATGCAACTCAGGAAAATGCCTAGTGCACTGATGGCTATATAAATAGTCACCAGTGATAATACTAGCCAACTTGAATGTTATGTGCCTATTGTTAGGGCGTTCACAGACCAGACAAGGTTTTCTGCATAGTCATACATGGAAACATTAGTTTTTAAATTGGAAGTCTGCCTCTCACTGCATATTCCCATAGAGCAGTTTTATTCTTTCCGGCAAGTTCTATTGCCAGTTCCTCCCTTGTCATAAGAACATAAGAGAAGCCATGTTGGATCAGGCCAATGGCCCATACAGTTCAACACTCTGTCACACAGTGGCCGAAAACCAAGCACCATCAATAGGCCTACCACCAGGGCCAGAACTCCAGAAGCCCTCCCTTTGTTGCCCCCCTCCAGCACCAAGAATACAGAACATCATTGTCCCACACATAGTGTTCCATCTATACATTGTGGCTAATAGCCATTGATGGACCTCTGTTCCATATGTTTATCCAATCCCCTCCCTCTTGAAGCTTTCAGGTATTGAATTCTACATGTTAATTACTCTTTGGGTAAAGAAGTACTTCCTTTTATCTGTTCTCCTCATTAATTTCATCGAGTGCCCACAAGTTCTTGTATTGTGAGAAAGGGAGAAAAGTACTTCTTTCTCTACCTTCTCTATCCCATGTATAATTTTGTAAACCTGTCATGTCACCCCTCAATCGCTGTTTCCCCGAGCTAAAAAGCCTTAACCTCTTTAACCTTTCTTCATAGGAAGAGGTGCTCTATCCCCATAATCATTTTAGTTGCCCTTTTTTGCACCTTTTCCAATGCTATAATATCTTTTTTGGAGTATGGTGAACAGAACTGTACACAGTATTCCAAATAAGGCCACACCATAGATTTATATAGGAGTATTATGATATTGGCTGATTTATTTTCAATCCAAGGCACCTTTGGCAACAGCCCAGGATTAATCCTTTTCAGGGCTTGTAGTGGCACTTTGTGGAGACAATTGTAATTCGAGGAGATTGTGGTGATGGTGAACCACAAGTTTTGCCCTCTGTGCCTAGATCACTTTGTGAGAGCACCAGGCTGAAAGGAGTTAAATGAACTTGAAGGAGTGAGAGGAGTGCACAAAGGGGATGCCTTATTTTCTCGACCTTGGAGCGGACTCCAGCACTAGATTGTTGTTGTTTTTCACAACACACACACACACACACACACACACACACACACACACACACACACACACACACAGAGTGTAATCTACAAATTAATGGAGGGGTACTTTTTTTCTTTGGAACTTCGGCTCAGACCAGGAAGGAGAATGGTGCTGAGTACATTGACTGACACCCAGGAATTGACCCACTGCTAATTGTTGGGGTTCCTGCAGCTGAAAGGGATGTGGGTATAACACTTTCTTATTCTCTGTTTATATTTGTGATTTGGGAGGAATTAAACTGTTTTCCTTCTACCCCTTCTGTGTTCATTGCTTTTGAAATCCCTAAACAAAAAAAAGCACCATTTGCCTCTTGACAACACAGGGCTTCCCTGTGCTTCTTGAAAACCCTCCCAGAAGAGGTAAGGGAGGCTCTGACCCTCCTGGATTTCCAGCTGATGATCAAAACAGTGTTATTCCAGAGAGCTCTGGATGTTGTTTGAGCCTGGGCAAAAGAGGAATACCCTACTGGAGGGGGCATAATTTTTTATTTTTTATTTTTTAAAAATAATGTATGTTTAAATGTTTATCAAATTGTTCTCATATTGTAGTTACCCACCCTGGGTCCTGAAGTATAAAAATACAGTCTATCTGTCTTTCTGTCTGTACTTACACACACCAATTCAATTGGCCTAAGTGAGAGCTGAATGTGGGCTAGGGGTGTGCGTTCGGCTAAATCTGAACCAACCCCCCCCCCATACCATATCGGTATTTTTTGGGTATTGATCAGCTGTATATAGATTTTGGATATCATTTGTCTATCTAAAATGGCCAAGCCCAGAAAATCCAGAAAATCTTCAGGATTTTTGGGACCACCAAACAGATGAACTGAAAGGGCTTTTAAAGGGATTGAGGTCTCTTTAAATGAATTCTCCAAGCTGTGCAACTCTGCAATGAATGAACTCTGAAGGCGTTTAAAGGGTCTGTGAGCCCTTTAAATGCCTTTGGAGTTCTCTAAGACATGCTTTCCCCCCTCCATTGAATCAAACTTTCTCAAGGACTCTTTAAGATGCAGAGCCCTTCATAATACCCTGGAACAGCGCTGAAAGTAGGGTTGGAAGATGCAAACTCTGCACATTCCCCAAACTCAGAGAACAAGGAAGACAAATCATCAACATGACTGCATATGTACAGAATCCTTCCATAAGAACAGGGTATTAGCTAAAAGCACTGACAGTGAGGAAAGCAATTATGGAGGTTTGAATTGGCCCACAGGGCCAATTTTGCCCCCCACTCAATGAAGAAATGAAGCAACTTTACAACACAGTGTCTGACAATCCTCAGTCAGTCATTTCATGGTTGACCCTATGTCCCCAATCTATGTATAGCCAGCTCTAAAACCATCCCCTTTATGACACAGCATTACTGTTTTCCAGAGTCTTTTGGAATTTTCCTATTTTATATTTTTCCTTTAAAATTTTAGATAATATAAGTATACACACAATGGTTCACTTTTAGTGATGAACACCTTTTCTACTGGAACTACTACATATATTCTGCATCTACTGAATCAGCACCACCTTATTATGAATACACCAATATAACATCCTGGGATAATATTTTAAAGTCAACAACCCATAACTGCAAAGTAATGCTATGCAGTGATGAGCAATCACTAAAGCTTATTAACTTTAAAGCAAAACTACTATAGTAATTTCTCAGGTAATGCAATACTCCAAATAAAAAGAAAATGCAGTTATCATGATGGGCCCATGGATAGGACACTTGCCAAGTGAGAAGAACTGAGCTTGCTTAGTACATATATTATTCTTAGAACCTAGCAGCTTGAATCTGCAGATTCATATATAGCTGCAACATTGCTGGCTGTTGGTTGGGCAGCATCCTAAGCAAGGTGGACATCAGGGAACAGAAGAACACCAGAATGCCTCAACTCCAAGGGTATTCAATGAGCCATCCTTGGTGTTAGAAATTAGAAATCTGGGCAGGTGCCTTTTAGGTGCAGACTGCTGGCTAGCCATCTGGCAGCAACTGACCCATTGACTTGACAATTAGCTGGAAAGGAGCCTTAAGATGGGGGGGGGGGTAGTGGTGAAATGAGAGTCAGTCATACCTAATCTGCACAGTGCTGACAGCTTCCCACAGGAACTGCTCAGATGTCATGGGAGTTCCAGAGGGGTGAAGCCATCAAAGAGGCTAGCCTCAGAGTGGATTAGACTTTTCAGAAGAAAGAGGAGGAGATTGGATTTATATCCCTCCCTTCACTATCCAAAGGAGACTCAGAGGAGCTTACAATCCCTTCCCCTCCCCACAACAGACATCCCGTGAGGTAAGTGGGGCTGAGAGAGCTCTTTTGAGAACTCCTTGTGATAGAACAACTCTGAAAGAACTTATGACTGCCCCAAGGTCACACCAGCAGCTGCATGTGGAGTAGTGGGGAATCAAACCTGGTTCTCCCAGAGTAGAGTCTGCACTTTTAACCACTAAATCAAACTGGCAAAGGGAAATTGGCCAAGGAGGACACAAGAACACAGGATGTTGTCTTATACCGATTCAAACCATTGGTCCATTAAGGTCAGTATTGTCTACACAGATTGGCAGCAGCTTCTTCAAGGTCCCAGGCAGAGATCTTTCACATCACCTCCTACTTCATCCTTCTTTTTACTGGAAATGCTGGATTGAACCTTCTGCATGCTCCACCACTGAGCCATGGCCCCCTCCCTCATTGACTCTTTCTTTTCACACTAGAGAGAGAACAGAACTCTGAGAAAGGTGGAGTACATGGATGAACAAAACATTCCTCTCTTGGGCTGCAGTCAGATGGGCAGTTTGGCCTGATATAGTTGCATTACACTAAAAGATTAGATGGACTTGTTCACACATCCACATCTGGCAGCCATTCCCCAGTCATAATCATCCCATCATATGACAAGTTGGATACAGAAAAAATAGCCACCAGAGACAATCAGGATCTCTGCACATTGATTCTGCATTTCTGGATGTCTGAATGCCCCTGGTGTGCACTCAAACCAGTTTGGATGTGTGAAACTTTAGTTCTGGTTTTGCCATATTTTGTTAAAATGGTAGAGCATATGCGTATGTGTGCACATGTGCACCCAAGGAATGTTCTAAAAAACATATCCAAGTTTGTTTGTTTTTAAAAATAAGACCCGACTGCACACTCTGTGGTTGACATGCAGCACTAATCTGAAGGGTCAACCACAGAAGAAGCACACGGTGAGGCCAGATCGGGGTGGGATTCTGATTGAAAATCTCCATTGCAAAATGGGATGGAGTAATTACTCGCATACCCAAAACACACCAACCTGCCAGTCTGACCACAGCCTCAGTCTCTATGCTCCCTGCTGGCAAGGATCCACCAGGTTCAAGTGTGTCTCTTAAAGTATATCTGACATGTTTCTAGTCAGCATACATGTCCATCCTTGAAACAAATCACTGTTAATGACTAAAAGTGGCTTCATAGAGGCTGCCAGAGCTCAAAATGCTCTGAGCTGAAGTGATGCCCACAATCCACCAGTTTTGCCTCTAACCCATCATCATCATGCTCTGCTACTCTACTTTTCTCCTTGTGATGGTGGCAGTAGTTGCTGGTATAATTAACTGGTTATGAGGCATCTTCCCAGACTGGCAGTTGGTAGTGGACAGAATTACAGGCTATGTATCGACAGAACAGTTGCTGTCTCCCTGCTGACTCTTCTTTTCTTGCTGGCATGTAGACTTGTAGGATCATACATGGAGGCCTGAATGTGTGTGAAGAGACTGCAATAAATGTAATCTTTCCAAATATTAAAAAATTCAAAATAAAATGTGTTATCAAGAAAAAAAATCATAGATGAGATACAGTCTATCTCTGAGCAGTCACTAGAAAAGATTTAGCATATGCTTTACTCTCTGCTTGAAATCAACACAACTTGAAAATGCTTAATTTCAGTTCATGATCTTTAATTTAAGTGAAATAAATCCTTACTATTTAAGAATTTTGATAACATTGTCTAATGTAGATTAAAGTTGCATATGAAGCTTTCCACCACTAGGGGGCATTATAGCTCTGTCAAGCTGTCAAGCTTGGGCAGTGGGCAGGGGCCATTCAAAACACATTTTACCTGTAGGCATTTTTAATTGAGGTCGCATTGTGCAAACTTATAAAGCACAATAACAAACAGTTAGGTATGGCTAATTCCCCCTCCCCCCCAGCCAAAGTCAGTATCACCAGATAAACGTCATACCCAACTGAAAGGGTTTTGTTTCCTGAAGCTTTTCTTTTCTTTATTGTTCCTGATATCTCCAAGGGCAGATGGTCTCAAAATGCATCCTTCCATTCAGACTTCTGTTGGACTGCATTTCTCTATCAGACAGTAGGCAATCACAAGGTGCCAGCTGCCGAAATTTGAGGCGTGATTCAACCAACTGCAAAAATGGTTTCAGGTGCAAAGTCATGTGCCACTTTGAGAAGATAGTCGTGTTTAACTTTCAAAAACAAAAGATCACCAATTATTGCCTTGTTTGCTGGTAAAACGGTGGGACAGAAATTCTTTATTACTGGCCATTAAGAAGAAAAGAGAATAGCAAGTTGGAATCTGAAACAGAAGTGTTTGATCAAGGCTGAACATTCATCAGGCACACAATGAAAATAAATATATGCATTTGTTTAAAATCTATGGTTTTGGACTTAAACACACTGATCCATCCTGACCCGAGAGAAAATGGAAGGGTATGGATTTCAATGGACAAACAGTGGAGTTAACAGAAACAGAAAAAGGCCTGCAGCAAAATATGTTCACTGTTTCGAATCTTTCCGGAAAACAAGAAGCGTGAAATACCTTTTCATTAGGATCAAACTGACACAAAGCAGTAAACAAGCTTTTTAATGCCCCAGAGAGCAACACTAAGCAAGTACTACATGGAAGTAAGCCCTACTCTATTCAATAGGGATTATTCTCAGAAATGTGTTCTTAGGACTGAAGTTTGAGAACATTTTATTTTATTTATTTGTTCAAAATATTCAGGCTCTTTTTGTAGCAGGAACTCCTTTGCATATTAGGCAACACACCCCTAATGTAGCCAATCCTCCAAGAGCTTACAGAGCTCTTCTTACAGGGCTACTGTAAGCTCTTGGAGGATTGGCTACATTAGGGGTGTGTCACCTAATATGCAAAGGAGTTCCTGTTGCAGAAAGAGCCGTGAAAATATTTATATGCTGCCTTGCCAACCAAATAGGGTCCCTAAAGCAGCAAACATCAGACCCTGAAACATTTAAACCATTGAAATAACACTTAAAGTGTACATGTACATATTTAACAGTACAAGAAGAACATGCATTTGTGTTTGTTTATTTGTAGACCGCTTTTCTCCCCAGTTGGGACTCAAAGTGGTTTCGAACATTGTTCTCCCCTCCTCCCCTTTTCCACAATGACAACCCTGTGAGGTAGGCCAGGCTAAGAGAGTTGTGACGGACCCAAGGTGACATAGCAAGCTTTCATGGGTGTCCTGGGATCCTACTCTGCCACTCTATCCATTACGTCAAGCCAGCTCTCATACAGACATACAAACAAACAATTACACACAACAAGGGAGGAGGAATGATAAGAGATTCCTGGGCGTATGCCAAATGAAACAAAAAAGTCTTCACCTGCTGGCAGAAGACAATGACACAGGCAGACAGACAAATCTCCCTGAGCATGACTGATATGGGCCCTTATGGGTTCCCACGAGTCTAGTCGGACTTGGCAGGGGCATCTGAAGCAAGGGCTCTGAAGATGTCTGGATCAAGCAGGGTATTCACGACAAAAAGAAAAAGGGGATAAGAAAAAGAAATAGATTTTTGGGGTCATCTGGAAAACCTCCAAGTCTGCAGTTTATAGCCTTCTTGAAACAGAGAAGTTCAGCTTCAACAACAACTTCCATGTCTCTGCATCTCTCCTAGCTCCCCTAGGCTCCCAGGCCTCCTTTCTTATTTCATCTTCCCAACCCCTCAGCAACACGCATAGTCTCCAGTCATGCAGACCTGTGAAGAAGGCTCAGTTGAGCCCTGAAAATGTGTAGCAATTATGACAGAAAAGCAAACTTTCATCAAAAGATTCTGGGGTTTCTAGGAACAGTAATCCATCTAGCAAGAGTCAAAGACAGAGTCAGCCGAAGTCAAACACCAGGGGAAATATGGACTAAGTAGTTCTATGAACTGTCAGCCTCAAGAGTGGTATGAGGTGATAACTAAGACATCCATTGCTGGATGGGAACTTGGTTTATTTTAACACCCCACAGTTTTCAATATTTATAAAAATATTGTGCCATGAAATTGCTTCTTGCTTATTCTGCATTCTGCTGAACAAATTATGCATGATAAAATTTATTGCCAGGCAACGAGGATTGTTTTCCCCTCTTTGTAACACTGACTATACAGTCTTTGGGGGAGGAAACACATTTGCTTTATAACTGCTATGCGTTATTTAACAGGTTGCTGGCACAGAGAAGCCATAACAAAAGGAAATGAATCCACAGAGTCCTCTAATGTGCCTTAAATATGCATCTCGGTCCATATGTGTTGATACCTATAGAGACTGCTGCAGCCAATATACAATACACCCATGTGAGCTATGGAGACTGTCACTTAACTGTTGACTGCATCATAGTAAACTTGGTATACCTCTCTAAGGCTCCCAGTGCTAGTGTGACCATCACTTGGACAAAATTTGGGTACTGTTCTCCCTAAGCAGTTTGTTCCTTCAGCCTTTGGAGAGCTATAATCAACTTGCATTGTGTAGCCAACAAAATAAGCACATTCCTTCCACATTTATGACTGCAGCTTCAAAAATATTGATGACGGGCTATAATTTTATAACACTTCAGGGGATATCATTTTCGTTTTAGTATTTTCAAGATGACGGAGATGCATACAAAATGAACTAACACACAAATCTTTTTTTAAAAAAGATATTCACAGCAGCCAAGCAGAAAGAAATACCACAAAGCCTTCTAAATCGCCCAATCCAGCGGTCCTGAACACGTAACAATATTTTCAGCACATGCATGGAAATGAAATGCATGCTGGAAGACCCTGAACAATGTGTGTAGCTTTGAATCAGAGCTAAAGCACTGGAGCAGGGGAAGGAAGCTAAAAAATATCTACTGAAATAGAGTAATTGTTGCCTCCCCCTTTCCTTAACCACCAGATTAGTGTTAGTTGCAAAAAACTGTATTACAATATAGATACTTAACTTGTGAGTCTGTGGATTTCTTCTTACCTAGTTAGGTGCAGTGCACAGCATGTTGTAAGCGCTTTTTAAAATATTACTGGTCTCTGATTCTTTATTTCATTGAATCTCTCAGAAAATAAAACACAATATTATTACTGGCCAATGGGAAAGCTATGGCAATGAAGCTATGCTGTAGTTACTGGAAGTAGTGTAATCTATACTCAGGGTTGGCATCAGGTAGCCGCGAGGTTGGGAAGCTTCCAGGTCTAAGTGTTTCTGGTTGGAGCCATTACCACAGATCTCCAACTCATATGCTTTCCCGGCTGCCCACCCACACACCTTTATTTTGCCTCCTCAAATGCTCTCAGCCACACATGCTGCCCAGCATCACTGAAGAAGGGTGCCAGGCTGATGCACACTCCCAGACATGCACTGCCCAGCAACTTTGGGAAAAGGGAGTTCAGGAAGTGGGAGGGTTCATAAGCAGGTGGGGGAAGGATGTCTAGGCAGGAGGGGGGCTCATGGGTGGGTGGGTTAGAGGCACGAGCAAGGGGGGCCTGCCCCCCCAATCTCAAACTGAGACTGTATACACTGCAATTATGAAGGCCACAATTTGGCACAGAATTTGGACAATCATCCTAGCGTGACTTCAGGACACCTTATGGGCTTTTATCTCTGCCCTCAGCTCTAGTGGTCTTTTTCTGTACAGGCAACTACAGTGGCAACCAAATGTCATTGAAATAGATAATAATGACAATGACATGACGAAATTATGCAGTAATATATTAAAGTTATCCAGGTTCTCAGAATTTACTGCACCTGCAAGGGAAAGCAAAATATTTCTGAAATTATAAAGAACAAAGTCACTGCTGTCTTAAAAATAGTTACTCATTTCCATTCAACATTAACACCCTTTTTTGGCAGATGATTTAGTGTGATTTTGAAAAGAACAATGCTTTTATGACAACAAGAAACTAACAATGAAAGACCAAATCTAAATAATGACCTAGAATTGGCTTTGATTGCTGCTATTATTAGCAATTGCCCAAGACTAGAGGAAGTGGGAAATATTAAGACCATGTAAACCGCATTTGATAGATTGAAGCTACTTCTACATGGCTATTTTCCTCCAACTTGGTTTTCAAATCAGCATATTTTTCCTGGAAGATCCACATAAAGTTGTCTTGTAATTGTTCACTTTCCGGGACTGCCTCTGCTTTCCCCCTCTGTTTCCTAAATCTGCTTGACTACAATTTTTCCTAAAGGATTAAAGTTTGGGTTTGTCAGCCTCCCCACACACTTTGACCCATCTGACACTCGTCCTCCTCTCATGGGTGCCCTTCCACCTGAATGCTTGTGTTTAGTGCTTGGAGCTGACTTGAAAGCCAAGCAAGACTAGGAAAGGGGTTCTCTCCCCCTCCCCAATGGCTACACTGTGAGTGTTAGTGCTTCCTCACTGAGTTCCAGTTCTGCTTCGCAAAATGCTGCCCACTGCCCATCATGCTCCCGCTCCTACCCACCGCTCTCTCCTTCCAGTCACAGTGTAGATGGCAGGTCTGGAGCCCAACAGAGAAGTACTCTCAACAGTGGCTCCAAGGAGAGGGAAGAAAAAGGGGGCAATTGCTAACCTGTGAGCACTGATCACACCACAGTCTACCTTGGGAGGAGCAGTAGACAAGCCCCTTCCCCAGGCTTGCTTGGCTTCCAAGCCAGCTGCACAAACTAATTGCAATAAAAAGAAATTGTAAAAAGCTCTCTGGTAATGGGAAGGGAATGACAACTGCAGGAAAAGCACAGAGAGGAGTCCACCATGGACTCTCTACTGCTGCTGCCAATGTCAAAGTATTTCCACTAGGATGAAAGGTGAGGGCAGACCTACATGCCTTCTGGAGTATTAGGTACAATTACATGACATGGGTTTCAGTCTTCCTGAGCAGACTTTTCCATATGGCCCCTAGGAAGTGGGCAACCCTCCAGAATGTTCTGAGATGTATCTTGGTAGTTGTGGATATTGGCTGATATGGGGATGAGGGATGTTCTGGCTCAAGTGTAAGTGCTTTTGATTCATCAAAACAACTCTGGAACAGTGTTCCCTCTAAGCTGAGTTAGTGTGAGCTAGCTCACAGTTTTTTAGCCTTTATACCATAGCCAAATTGCTCACTCACAACTTGAATGCCAGTAGCTCACAAAGTAGAATTTTTGCTCACAAGACTCCACAGCTTAGAGTGAGCATTGCTTTGGAACTAAGCCAATGTGGTAACTTTACAACAGGATTTCAGAAGAACAAGAAACTGCTCAAACCTTCCCTTCATTTCACCCATTGTTATGTTTCTGTGGCAGCTGGGACCAACAATTAGTAAGGAACATGCTTCTTTAATTCCAGTATGGCCTACTTTTAAAATATCTTATTTGCAAAATGCATCTATTTTCATTTGCCTCTTGAAAGAGCAATTAAAAAAAAACATACTGCCAGGCAACTCAGACAGATTTCACTGACATTTTCTTTCCTGTTCTGCATTAAGTATGCTTGGAATGTGCTCCTTTAAAATAAAACAAAGCAAGAAATTATGTGATATTAAACGACAGTTCATAAGAGCACTTCTGGATGCTGTCATTAACAAACTCGTTCATTAGTATTCAACAAAGCTTGGTAAGTCAACTGGCTCCCCAGACAGTCTTCTTTATTTTGAAATGCAGAACAAGTTTTATGATTTAACAAAGCCCTGTCAAGGGCATTTACATTTCATATCTTAACAGCTTACTGGTTCCAGACTGATCTCATTCTTTTTCTCGGTGAGCATCTAGGTCAGGAAATACGTTCATAATAATTATGACTGAAGTTCCACATTCCTCCATAAGAGATGGCTACATTTGTAGGCCAGGAAAATACTAACAGTGGTGCTGTGAACTACTGACCTAATTGTCTAATGAATCTTTCAGTGGTGATCTAATTGTTTGATTCAGCTATGCTGTTCCAGCTCACTCACATAAATGTGCGTGCGTGCGTACGCGCACACACACAGTCTTCCAGTCAATGCTCAATGTGTGGCTCACCAGGTTTTTTAATCATGTATGACAAGCAGCTCTTCCCTCAACAGCTCAACCTTGCAACACAGAGAACAGCGGCATTTTTAAAGAACAACAGAGTGAGTAGAAACAGCCAACAGATACAAAGCAGAGCAAGAGCAAAGCACAGCAACAGTGAAGATGTGACTGGCACCCAGCAATTGTGTAGGGAAGGCATACTTGTTTCCTTTTAGTTGAGGAAGGGATCTTTTGATAAACTTTGTGAAATGGTATTTGACTAGAACTTGATGTTTGTAGCAACACAGTTATTAAAACTATCACTTGTCACTTTTTTGTTCTTAAAGAAGCTGAAAATATTCTCCCAATGGAATGGGTCTGCATCCAATGGAATGGGTCGTGTTAGGGAGAGATCAAAACGTCTTTGATTGGGATAGCTAAAAGAAATATAACTGCCATTTCTGGTTGATGAATTGCACTTGTAAACAAAGTGCTTCCAATACTGAAAAAATATCCCCTACTCCCTAAAAATCTAAATTACTGACTTACAATGCAATGGCATTTGCCAGTCCTCTGGTTATTATCCTGCAGAAACAACAGACATGGGGCACCTCCATACTGAGCGATGGTTTAGGGAAGGGGCCCCAAGAGTCAAACCTTTTTTCATGTTTCATTTTCTCCTGATAGGAAGCATTTTTATTATGGCACATGTTGGGGAACTTTTTCTTAGAACTAAACACCTGCTCTGATGAAAAGAGAATAAAACAGTTGACATGATTGAAGCTAGATTTATATTTTTACTCCAAGCATGTCACCTGAACTGGGTTAAATTACCTGTTGTAATGTCAGAACCTGACTGATGATACATCAGGAACTACTACAAATAAAAGCCTAGCAAAGGCAAGAGGAACAATCAGTAGTGGAGATAAGTAGCTGAAGTCTGTGATTAGCCGTCTGATCAAATGTGTGTATAATTGAGGCTCATCCTTAGGTTTATGAAAATAAGTATTGGATATCAACAGTTCCAAGAAACCCGAAATTTTTATGAATCCCGTATCATACAATGTCCTAGCACAATATATAGAAACCTTGTTTTCATATAAGTAACATTTAGGTTTTCACAATACACAAATATCCTTAGGATCTGCCCTTCTTATAGGATGAGGAACGAAACTGCCAAACTTTTTTGGGGCGGAAAACTACCATATGATCAGGGAAAATGAGAAAGGGGGTAAAATGGAAATACATGTATAATGAATTTATCTTTTTGATTTTTATAGCAGATGCCATTTGTTGATATTGTACCTCTGAAATATACCTAAGGCACAATAAAAGTTGCAGTACTTTCAGAAACTAAATGTAAATGAACTGGAACAGTGAGCAATATTATTAAGAATGAAATGATTTCTTTTCTTATAGAAAAGAATCAACCAGGCAAGCTAATATAGACAAATAAAAAATAACCGCCCCCCGAAGGTTACCTAAGAGAAATATGGTAAAACAAGCAGGCAAACTGCAACAACTTGCAGGTGTGTGTAGCTCATTTTCCTTCCCCCCTCCCACTATTTTCTCTTTCCCTTTCTTGAGAGCTTCCCTGGCTTCCCATCATTTCCTGCATCCTTCTGTTCTTCCTATGCACCAGTCAGCCTGCCTTTCTCTGCTCCCTCCTTCATCAGCAGCATTTCCTCCTCCCTTCCCCTAGCAGCCTCTTCCTGGAAAATTTTGTGTGGTTCTGGATTCCAGGTTGAGCTGGGACCAGTTGTGTGGTGCTGGGTTGGGACCAGTGCGCAGTGAATAATCCACAAGGACTTGCAGGGGGCATCTCATTTTGTCCTGTATTCCCCCTCCCCACACTATTTCCTCTTTTCCGCCTACTAGCAGCCCCAATACCATTATCTTCCCTTGTTTCCATTTCTTTTTCCTATCCACCAATCAACCTATGTTTCATCTGCCCCTCATCTTCAGATATATTTATAATGTATTAGCTTCATTTATACCCTGCCTTTCTCCACAGTGGGGACCAAAAGCAGCTTACATCATTCTCCTCTCCTTCATTTTATCACCACTGCAACAACCTTGTAAGGTAGGTTAGGCTGAAAGTGTGTCTGACCCAAGGTCACCCAGTGAGCACCATGGCAGACCTGCATCTCTTTAGACCCTAGTCTAAAACTCCAACCACTAAACAACACTGGCTTTTGTGAGGTGGCTGCTGTTGAACAGTAGGAAGCACCTGAGCATGGGTGAATCTGGCAAATTACGTGGTATCAAGTTGCCCAGTGGTTGCTGCTAGGTTGGCCCCAATTAGTCTTTCCTCAAAGGCTCTGGAAAAGGCCTACTGGCATTGTTTCTGTTATTGGGGGGGGGGGAGGTTAGTCCCCAATTTTGCTTTAGAAGGTTTCAGATTTTTCTGCAAACCTGGGGTTTTTATCAGGTTTCTACAAAGATTCATCTTCTCTGTTCATGGCCCCAGCCTCTGGATTTACATGTCAACAGATGGGGCCATGTTGAGAATTAGATATAGTGATAACCATACCATATAATAGTTATTCTGTTATGCCTGGTCTATGGTAAAAAATATTTCTTTC
Organism: Gekko gecko; assembly: GCA_029375565.1. NCBI lineage: Eukaryota > Metazoa > Chordata > Lepidosauria > Squamata > Gekkonidae > Gekko > Gekko gecko. The sequence goes on from JAPDNY010000009.1 coordinate 47,494,693, forward strand.
AACCAAGGAATCTCTCTGTCTAAGAATAAAAGCTGAATGTATGCTCTTCTTTTCAAGCTGGTGACCTAACTTCATGTCATCATACTTGACACTTTCTCTTTTTTAGCTGTCATTTCAGGGCTTCTAGTAAGTGGCAAGGATGAAACTTGAGAAGAGTTTCCTTTCAATACAGTTTTAGGTGTCAGTCTTCCAGTTTCTATAACTGTATGCCTGTACATTATGATCATGAAGGCAGTATCAATTGTTTATTATTGGATCCAAAGGGGTCTTTGTATAAACTGAAGGTACTTCAGTTCACAATCTCTACAGATTTCTCAGCTGAGACTAAAATCCCAGTACTGCATCTCACACTGTACCAGAGTATCCCTCAACCAACAGGAGTAGCTTTTAAGCTGGTGTGAAGGGCTACAGAAAACAGGAGGCAGGGGAACATTTATTTCATGAATGGAGCTTCGTGTACAATTATTTGCAACCTACATTTTTGTACAGCTCCAAGTTTTTAGGTACAATAAATGTTATTAATGTCTGTCTCCAAAATGAGACGATATGTTTCTCCCCTTCCCTTCAAACGAGACCTAGAAGTCAGAGGAAAAAGCAGCCAGATCCTGTATGTTTTTTCTCTAGTCCTTCTTTAGAACATACCCTTTCACCTTCACTAATGTGTTCTTTCTGCCCCTGATTATTACTGAAAAATTATGTTTTCTGCATTCCTACATTTTAGATCTTTTATTGTTTCCTTTAAATTTATTTGTTAATACAACAATGAAAATTCTGCAATAAATGCAGTCTAATAAATAACATCTGAAAATAAGTAAATATTAATACAGACAAACTGAGAATAACACAACCTGATGGGGGAAGAGAAACGGTGGTAGGCAGAGATGCACTCTATTCTTGGTGCTGGAGGGGGCAGCAGTGGGAGGGCTTCTAGTGTCCTGGCCCCACTGCTGGACTTCCTGATGGCACCTGGTATTTTTGGCTGCTGTGTGACAGAGTGTTGGAATAGATGGGCCATTGGCCTGATTCAACATTGGCTTCTCTTATGTTCTTATGAGAGGGAAGGGGAGAGACCAGAGTATGGGGCCATATGTGGAGAAACTCTCCATCTCCTCCCTTCTTCCCTCTCTTGCTGGTGTCAGTGTAAACCACACAGCTTCACCAGCCAGCCTGCCACAGCATGGAAGGAGAAAGAGGCAGTGATGGCTGTTCGGATGATGGTGCTACCCATTTTCTGCCAGAACTCTTGGCTTTGATGACCGTGGTATGTACTTCCCTCAGAACTGACCAGTCTCACCAATGTGAGGCCTAACTGGTACAGTCCCTTAAAAAGAGAATGCAGGAGCCTAGACTCTGAGGAGAGTAGATTAAGGAGCTGGATTATTGGAGGTGGAGGTTGCCAGGTGTTTGCTGCCCTGCGGCCAGGGCTTTATTGCTCATCGAGGTGGGAGGGAACAGAGTTCTTCCTCTCCTTCTGGAAAATTAATAGCCTCTGCTGGGAAGGAAGGAGTAAGAAAAATATAGGAAAGTAAGGATGGGGGTGGAAGGAAGGAAAGAAATGCGTAGGTGAGAGTATGTTCACCTAGAGGCATAGCGTCATAAACGAGAGCAGTGCAGCATCAGGAAGCAGGGGGACTTTTTTTGATGGGTTGGGAGGGGAAAGTGGATCCATAGGCTTTGAAACACCTTAGGACTCTGAAGGGCAGGTATGCCATCAGTGGTTGAGGTGATGAGACAAAAGATGGTGACGGGCAGGGGTCAAAAGCCCCTGGTTTTTAAGTGCAGCATAACAGTAGAAGGTGGCACCCTCTTGTGCAGCCTATTGAAGTCCTTGGCTGAGTGCTGCAGCCAGATCTGCAGCTCTTTGAGCAACTAGAAGTCATCCGTCTACTGCAGGAAGTGGCTGTTAGAAGTAGGTGTACCATCAAGAATCAGAAGTGGGTAGCCCAGAGAAGCCATGATGCTAACAACAGAGCCCAGCAGCCCTTGCAGACTAGGATGGAAGTAGGCCAGGCTGTGGCACAAAGTCAGCATGGGGGTGGGGCTGCTCTATCTATGGTCCTCAGGTAGCACAGTAAGTAGGCCTGGTACATCGTCATTCAGGCTGTGCCACAGCTGAAAGTCCACAGTGGTGCTGGGCACAGCCTCTGCCTTGATTAGCTGGGGATTCAATGAGTCTGGCTCACTGAAAGGTGGTCCCTTCAGCATTCACCTTGCACGTTTTAGCAGCAGCCAAACTGTTCTGCATTTCCATAGCTTCAATCACACAGATCTCCTGTCCTTCAACAACTGTGTCTCCAGGCTTTACAGAAACTGCCACTCTGCTCCAGGTATAGGTGATCTCAGGATGCTGCTGTACTATATCACTTTCTCAGGCATGTACTTACTCAGCTCTGCAGCAAGCATGGTCAGAATACACAACTTGTACTTGCTGGCTTTTACCTGAGGTGTTCTGCTGCCAACCATGGGTTCCCCCTTTGATGTATCAGCTTTGTAAGAGGTTGGCAAAACTGAAGTCACTTTGATGGAATAGAGGTGGAAACTGATTTGTCAAGGTCATGAAAGAACTGCAAATCATTGTCAGTGTCAGGAATAGGGGAGATCATAACAGCACCATGGGCTCAAATCTTTGGCTTGTTGTTGGGTGGATGTCTCACAGGTAGAAATAGATTAAGAGGCTCAGCTGTAGTATGAAGATCTTGCAGTGAGCTCTTTAGTTTCTCCTAAGTAGAAGAAATGTTTGTTTGTTCTTCCAAGAGAGAAGAGTTAAGTATCCTGTACTTCTCAGGTATCTTAGTTATGCTTGAGCTGATTTTATCCGCATTCCAAAGTAGGCTTGGATTCTTACCTATTGTGTCAAGAAGAGCTTCAGTTTCAAGGCCAGAGGGGGGAGATGTTCCACTTATAGTCCCCAAGATTAATGGCTGAACAGTTTCATTGGTGAAGACTCTAGTTTTAAAAATTTCAAAGGAGGATAAGAATCTTCACATTTTCAAAAGCATCAAGGGAATTATTGGATGGTTGAAAGTCAGGAGAACTCTCCTCCCAGAAGTTGTGTTTGGAAGTCTTTTGACTCTCTCAGGATCAATATGACACATTTCTGCATGTAGGAGTTGACTCGGGGAGCAGAGGATTGCTCTTTTATTCGTCCAATGTCCCCGATTCAAGGAACTGTGTTTAATAAATAATGCAATTTGATGGTTTTGCAGCCTGCATGTAGAACCTGACATTGTACCTTCCTTACTGTTACTCTCCCCTGAGACTTATAGCTTATTTTAGGTATGATTGGAGACGTTCTCCCTTGTACAACTGAGGAGTAGGATGGGTCAGGTCTTTGGAATTAAGGCACTGAAGTCTTGCCTAAGGCAGTCAAGTTTATCAGCAATGCAATTTAGTTGTAAAATAGCCATAACAGTTTCACTGATAAGGAGGCAATGGTCTCCTACAAACTTAAGCACAGAGTCTCTTTGTGGGTCTTGCTCACACCACTCACTCTCAAAGGAATTGTCTTTTCATCTCTGAGAGAGATGAATGGGGTGGTTGTGCGTCTAGTAATCTAATCTCCCTTGTGGGTTCATCAGCTTCAGAGAGGTGATGATTTAGGGATAGTTGGATGATTGGTTCGTAGTCTGGGTCCAGAGCCTTATATTTGTTAGGGGAGAGAAAATTAGAGAAGCCATTTACTGGTTCCTTCATTAGCAGGTTGTCTATATGCAACTGCTTGGCTAGTTTTAGTGGAGAGCATATCTCTGCATTCCTCCTCATTTTTTCTTCTCCCCCTTGTTTAGCTCTGTAGGCTGTTTCACTAAGGTGGTGGCTCCTGGCTCGCTGACCACTTGGAGTTTTGTGGCAAGGTTTGTTGTTATAAATATCTGTCCAGCTGGTCCAGATTGCAGAGTAAATATAAAGATGACAGTCCAATTAATTCCAAGTAGACTAAACAGCCCAGCAGTCCAAGGCAAATAAAAAGACAGTCCAATAAAGCCCTTTAAAAGAGCTAATACAGCAGACTTGATGAATAGGGCTGTTTATATATCACCATCTTGAGTCAGCACCTCCATTTTACAATCTTTTAGAATATGTGGGGAAACCCCCTCAAGGACAAATGAAAATGTGGAAATGTTAATCTAATACATTGTATGCTTGTAATATAACACCAAGAAATACAATTTGTTTGGTTTCACTTTAGAACAGCCACCAATCTAACAATTGATACAGGATTGTAAATACAATGCTGAGAACCTGTGGATTCTGCTACCATGGTGATGAACACAATATAAAAGCCAGCAAGAGAAGACTATGGAATCAATACCATATTGCTAAAATTATTTTTACTTAATTTTATTTTACAAAATTTATATCATGCCTTTCTGACCTCATAAGGGCCACCAAGGTGGCTAACAAATTAAAATATCATCATCATATATTCTAACAGAGAAGTTAGCCAAACCACAAGATACTTAAATCCAGTGACTGGAGCCGTGAATGGGGAAAAGAGATCTTCCTGCAAACCTGAAAAATCTCCCCAGGTTAGTAGAAAAATCTCTGTGTTTTTGTTTTTTTAAAAACACGGCAAACTTTAAAAAACCCTAAATGATAAAAGGACCACCTGTAGCTTTAAGAAACAGAATCTCTCAGTGGCTGTTGCTAGGCAACTACAGAATTCTAGTCTAGGTTTGTCTAAGTAAAAGGCAGGGGGGGAGGGTAGGGTCCTTTCCAGGACTATTTGGGTCTTTGAGGGGTGACTCACCGGGGCCACGTTTGCTTGACAGCAGCTACTGGCTGACTTGATAGCACCTGACTTGCATGACCTACCAAGGCCTGACTGCTTGCTACTGTACAACAGCAGCCACTCTATGAAAGCCAGCATGGTAGAGTCTGGGAGACCCAGGTTTCAATACCCATCTTGCTGTGGCAGTTCACTGCGTGATTTTGGGCCAGTCACATACTTTCAGACTAATCTACCTTACCAGGTTTTTGTGATGATAAAAAGGAGAAGAGAATGTAAGCTGCTTTGGTCTCCACTGTGGAGAAAAATGCAGTATATGTGAATTAAATAAATAAGAAATTTAGCTGAAGACAGAAGGCTGGTAAAAGATAGATTGGTAAATGGCTGAGAAGGAGAGAAAGCAGCAGTGAATGGGGAGAGGATATGGGGGTTGTGAGGAGGAAGGGAGGAGGAAATTGTACAAGGAGGAGGATACAGGGGAAAGTGAGGTGCCCCCTGCAAGTACTTGAGGTTTTCCTGCCATGAAATTGGGTCTGATCCAGTGGCCTGCACCATACAACTGGCCTATACTTTTCCTAGGCAGTGTCTGCTGGGTGTGTATGTGGAGTGGAAGATAAAGGGGCAGATAAATGTAGGTTCACTTTTGGGTGAAGCAAAAAATGAAGCAGGAGAATGGGAGAGGCTATGTTGGTTTTCAGGGAAGAAAAAAGGCCTTGCAGGTTCTCAGTGATCTATTCTTATAGCCAAGTCAGCCACATCTGAGGATACTTAAATCCAGTGACTAGAGCTGTGAATGCACAAGACAGACATTTCTACAAAACTGAAAAAGAAACCCAAAACAATTCAGGTTTGTAGAAAAATCTGAAATCTAAAAAATAAAAATAAAAATCACGAGTGTAAGAAACCCCCCAAATGATAAAAGAAGTGTCTGTAGCTTCAAGAAACAGACTCCCTCAATGGTCATTGCTAGGCAGAAAAAAATGCAGAAAATGGAGAAATGTGTTTCCCCCACAACTTTTCCCAGTTTCCCCCCAGCCCTTTACATATCTAGGATCAGTATCAATGACACTTTCTGCCATTTTTTACTTGAACTTCAAACTTTCCCACTACCAAACTTTTCTGGACTACAAATGTTGATTATAGACTTAGCAAGGAAAATGGCAACATAGAAGACTCCCGTGCCTCAGCTAGTCAGACAGCACACGTTTAGCTCCCCAAAATATGAATTCTACACATATACTGTAATATTTTATATTGTTTGCATTGTTTCAATGCCATAGTTAAATGAAAGAATAAATTCAGCAAAGTTGCTGTGAATATGAACAAACAGTGGATATGCCAAAATGATGAATACCCCTGCAATTCCTTTAACACACTTTAATTTGCAGAAAACTACAGAAGCACAGAAGAAATGCCCACAGGATTAGCCTAAAAGAAGAGTGAGCACAATGACTCAGCCAAGCTTTTTAGCGTTTTGTAAGTGATTGCTTTTTAAATATCAATTGTGATTTTGCAATGAGTTTTCCTTCTGCTTTGCAAAGTCTAGGTATTTTACACATGGGTGAAATCTTTAATATATTTTATCTCCTTCAGTGAGGAAGCATTTTAACTTGATCAGGCTTGTGTTATATTAACTCCCCCCCCCCTTCAAAGATATGCAATAAGCAAAACATACAATAAAAAGACTGAGGGTTGGATCCTATACTTTTCCCAATTGCACTTCCAGCACTTCCATGTACATAAGATTCCCATCAATTACCCCCTTCTACTGAAAACCACCATGCTTTTTTGAGGGTCCAAAGATTTATTCTGCCAGTTCAGTAACACAGCCCTGAACAGTTTCAACCCAGAAATGTATAAACGTGATTAATATATATATAATAGCATGTATAGCATAATATATATAATAGCAAGGAGCAACCAACACAAAAAGTTAAAGAACAAAAAGCATAAGCTAGATAAAAATAATGGCATAGGTCCAACTTTCCTCCAAGAGCAGATTAAGTTGGATAAAGTTTCCTTAGGCAGGGGCAAGGCTTCAGACTGCTCAGTGAAAAGGTAGAATAGGAATAGGTCCAACATGAATTACTTTCACATCATTAACAGCAGCAAAAGAGTACTTATTTATTTAGATAATTTGTATGCTACCTCTAGAGAACCTGTTCAAGGTGGCTCACAACTAAAACAATAAAAACCGAACAAGTCCATAAAAATTGAACAAACCAACAAAAACAGGTCAATAAAAGCATGGCAGGAGTTCACACTTTCACAGTGAAATTTTAATGTTCTATTTCCAGTAAGGAGGGACTAATTGTCTCATAATATTTCATATTTACTTACACAGCAGATGAACCACTACTAACTTATCCATGTGAGCTGCTGCTAGAGTCTTATCAGTCATAACGTGCTTGATAGACTCTTAGGAAAATTCCTGTGCCATTTAAGCTGCCAGAAGATTCACAACCACATTCCTACCTTTATTCTGTAAGTCAATACTTTAATGTAAACATTAATATAACAATTGATCGCTCTCTAGGTTATGTACTGTAATTTCAAAAGCTATTCTAAGAACTTTCCCCCACTAACTAATCACAGGATATCAACCACATCTAACATTTCAAATAGGCCAGATAGTTAGTTCTATTGATTTTTGTCAACCCATCTAGATAGGATTTTATATTATCCTTTATTTCAACTTATATGTTGAATGTTATATATACTTTATATACTTCCAGGTTTCCGCTTCAGCTATGGCACCTAGATTTTCCCCTTTTTCCTTTTCTTAAAGTCTTTCTTAAAGTCTTAAAGTCCTTAAAGTGTCTTAAAGAATTAACAGCTGGCATTCTCTAGCATTTCTTTAGAAATACATTTTTATTTTAGTTGTTCAAAATCCAGGAGCCTCCAGTGACAGTAGTCACCTCTAAATTTCTGAAACTTGAAAAAACTGAGAAAATAGCTTTCTATCCTAACTTGCTTAAAAGGGTTCTTTCTTAGTATAAGCTCTGATATAAATATATTCTGTTTTTATGCAGGAAAATACTTAATGGCTTTTAAAACCATGTTTTGTGTTATCAATGCAGAAATTTTATCTGGTGATAGTACATATTTCTATTTATATATACCTCATAAGTCAGAATCTGAGATGGAAATTTTTAAAGCTCTTTCTGTAGTTTCCTAGGTAACCTACAGCCAAACCAGACGAAGTGGGGGTAGCCATTCTTCTTGCCTCTCTGTCTGCCCCATAAAGTGCAGGTGGGGCTTCATTTTAACAACAAAGAGGGGGAGGAGGCAGAACTGAATCCCCCCACTTTACTGCCCTGCACCCCCTACATTACTCCCTTGAAGGTATTTTTTTCTCCAAAAAAGGGATTCTGAACACCAAAGTAATACTGAAAACAAATGGATAAAAGTGTCAGAAATGATAAAGCCTGAGGACTAAAGGCAGGCTAGAGTTCAGCTTCCTCAGCTGACATATACCATGTGTTTAAAAAATTAGACCCTAAGATGCTTATGCGTGAATAGAACAGATGTGTGAATAAATAAATGTGACTGTTTCCATCAAGTCTAGTTTTGCCCCGGGCAATCTGGATAATGGTACTGCAACTAAGCTGTGCTCAGAGGCGTGCCATGCTGTATCCTGTCAAGGATAAAACAATGTAATAAATATAACAATAGTTGTCATAAAATAAGAGGATAAAAGTGGAAATGGCATACTTCCTTTCTCAGATCTCTTTTGCAGTTTAGCAAGACTTACCATTGCCTTTTCATGGCTCACTAAATAAGTTTATTCAAGAGGCCTTTATATTTTGTTTCATTATTTAAGAGGGTCATGGGTGGGAGGGAAAACTGTTGCTATGCTAGCCTTGGGGAAAAAGAAATTAAACAACAACAACAACAACAACAACTGTCATTACAGCTTAATTAAGTTCCTTTAGTTTAATGCAGGGATGCCACCTGGGGATACCCTGGAATTACAGCTTATCTCCAGACTACAGAGATCAGTCCCCCTGGAGAAAAGGGATGGTTTGGAGGGTGGACTCTGTGGCATTGTACCCCACTGAGCTCCTTGTCCTCTCCAGGCTTGATCCCTAAATCTCTAGGAGTTTCCCAACCTGGATCTGGCAACCTTACTTCCCATCTCCCGCTGGTGGCCAGGGGGGACCTGGCAACTCTAACAGAATAGTTAAGTAAATGTTTGAGTTTCATTTATCTGAACGAATAGAATTTAAAAGTGTTTAACTTTGGCCAGATTGTGGCTTATTTTTTTTCTTAAATCAAAGTAAGACCATGGGTGCTCCTAAACCAGGATGATTTTTTTTGTGGTTATCTAGTTGCTAATGCAATTCTGTGTGACATTGCCCTTGGAATGGAGATTTCACACAGCCCAGAGTAATTCATTTTCTCTACATTGTTAGCTGTGGTTTCCCTTTCACACTTGATGCAAATTGAAGTCCCCCTATGGTATTCTTAAGTGACCTTCTGTATCCTCCACCTACCCTGTTCTGTTTTCTTGTTTGTTTTTAGGAGCCTGAGTAATGCTGCATAGAAATAAGCAACATCTTAACAACAACAACAGCAACAAGTATTTGCAGACACCTCCAATGACCCTCCCTCCGAAAAGGCAGCTTGAGCTGTGAGTGCTTCTCTTTCTCTCTTTGTTTGTTGTAAAAGCCACATGTGTGAATAACGCTGGATAGGAATAGATTCTGGTGGGTAGCTAGCCATGTTGGTCTGAAGCAGCAGAACAAAGTTTAAGTCCAGTGCCACCAGTAAAGACCAACAAAGTTTTATTCAAGGTACTTACACACGAAAGCTTATACCTTGGGAGGGAAAAAAAACATTGATGGTCTTAAAGGTGCCATTGGACTCAAACTTTGTTCTACTGGATAGGAATAACACAATACCTTTACAACCTGGGGAAAAAAGATTCCTCTTCCGAGGATCCTCTCCTGTCTGTCTGAAAGGCAGAATCTTATGAGTAGACCACATCCCACAGTACAAGTCTTGCTGACAAACTGGAGATCATGTGAACCTTGGCTGATTTGCCAGTTCCTTGATGGTTACTTATCTGTTTGGTCCAGCCAGAATTGTGCTAAAATGACTGCAATGTACTGTGGCATATCCTATGGGTATTGCCAGGCCAAAATAATAAGAGCTATCAGAAGAATGAAAAAGTTAGTGTAATCCCTAGCTAGTAATGGAATGAGCCAGGAAGGGGTAGAGCCCGTAGATGCAGAAGGGTGCAGTATGTGTGAAAAGCAGGAGGAAAGCAAGACTGCCCCAGCTGGGGAGCTTAAACCTTAATCATAGGCTCCTAACACCTTGTTTAAGGTAACTATGATTTATATATGGAAACTGGTAAGGGAAGGAGACTTTTGTTCTAAATTGTAATTTGTTTCAGGGCTATGTTATCTAATGGGGAGTTCATTTGGGGACCCTCATATTGGAAGCCAGTGCACAGAGGGTTCCGCTGGAGACGTCTTGGGCAACCAACAAGAAGAAAGAGATGGACTTTGGGGATGGCAAGCTGTGAAGGAGGGAACAGTTAATTGTTTGGGCTTTAAAAGGTCACTGTTCTGTTATGTCACTAAGATCTATGTTTTTATTAGATGATATGATGTTAAGTGAAAAGTAAAAATGTTTTATTCTTTATGAATTATTGCAAGATTCATTCCAAGTTCTGCCCCAAGAACCCACAAACTGAGGTTACACTAGGGATTCAGAAATCCCAGACTGTAGTGGGAAGTAGGAGAATTAAAGCTGATGTTGCTCTTAGCCCACTAAGCCTTAAGCTCACAATACAGTAATGGACTGCACCACTGATATCACATGAGGCACATAGAGAACCAGCACTTATTCTTCTCTTCAGAATGTTCTATCATATTAAATGTAACTTTATTCATCTTTAAAGTAACTTGCTATCTTTTTATTAATACTCCAAATATTTGTATGCATTTGTGACAGAGATCTAAAAATCACTTAAGCTCTGCCAGTCTTATTTCTTATTTGGAAGTAAATCCTATGGATCTGCAAATATTTCAGATACCTGTTCTGACAATCTGTTGGCAGCTGACTTTAATCAAAGATAACAAAAAGTCCAATGCTGCTTTTTAAGTACTTGTGGCATACAAGCTATGAGATTTAGGCCAAGATACTGATATTTTGTTCTTGACATTCTAAAGCCATTATTATACCATACACACAAAATTCTTTTTTTCCTTCTTTTTTAATCTCTAAGTTCTTTATGAATGTAGTAAAACATTTTCATGGGCGGAGAAGCAGGGCTATTTTTGGGCAGGAATGCACAGGAACCGAGTTCTGGCTGGCTCCTGAGTTGGCCACGCCCAGAAGGAACTCATTAGGATAATAGGCCACACCCAACAGCAGAAACTCATTAGGATTGGCTACATTAGGGGTGTGTGGCCTAATATGCAAAGGAGTTTCTGCTCCAAAAAAAGCCCTGGGTTTTGACAACAAACAAGGTAAACAGAATAAGAAGCAAAAGGTGGGTATGGCCTAATACCCTAATGAGTTTCTGCTGTTGGGTGTGGCCTATTATGCTAATGAATTCCTGCTGGGCTTTTTCTACCAAAAAAGCCCTGTGGAAGAGAGATGGTTTGCTTCTACAACAAGGATTCCCCATGTTTCAGCCACCTCCATTTGTGCACAGACTACTAGAAGCCCATTCATCCCCCCCCCCAGCAAACTCCCTCTTTTGAACCTGCAAATACCCTGATATTCCTTGGGGAAGATGTTATAGGCATGACAAGTATGGTGTGTCTGAAGGGGAACAGCAGAGTGCAGGTCACTTATTCTTTCAAGAATTGATGACTGCAAGGGGCCAGTCCCCTGCAGAAATGTACAAATCAGAAGGGAACAGCCTGACTTTTAGACAGTGGGGAGGGAATCCCAAGCTGCATTATTCATACTCACTTTTAAAAAACAACCAAACAACCAAACATCAGACCTGATATTTTAAGTGACATTAAGTTGTTCTCAACATGCCATGCCTTCTAACATTTTTAATCTCCATCAGGCTGATCTCTGAGGTTTTTGATTGTGAGTTAATTTATAATATTGCATTTTTTCTGCAGAGTACCTTACAAATGTAAAGACCTTTTCTATGAGTGGCTCAGTTTTGCTGCTTTGGTCCAAGCAGTTTACTAGAGCATATCATGATAATGAAGAAAAGACAATTGTTCAGTAGTATTCATGCAGAACAATTACTTTAAAACCAGTCTTCATCATTTACAAGGACAGGCGTCACAAGAACCAAGATATACTGTAAATAAGCTCCTGTCTGGATTTTTAATGGCTTTAAGTTTTCTATTTCAGGCTGCTTAAGGGTGTAGAACCAGAAAATGTACTTGCTCATTACAGCTCTTTTGCAATGCATTTTGAGGACCAGAACATGTCCTTAATTTTGTGGATGAGAACTATGTGACCGTAGTATTTTGTATACCACACAATTAAAATAATGTACCCAATGGCCACAATCCAGCACAACATTTTCTTGGGCAATTCTCCTTTGTTTTAATGGTACTTATGCCTGAGTGCTTCCTGCTGTATTGCACAGTTTAATTGCAGGTTTTATGTACTACTGTTCTGTCTTGGCTTTGAATCAGGGCAATCAGAAGTTTAAGAAAATATGGGCTATGGCAGGACATGGATAATAGGTTCTTTCTTCTGTCAACTCCAGTGTTAAAAAGATGTTCCAACAAAGAAATCAACAGAATAATACAAGAGAGTAAACACAAAGGCACAAAGATAGAAAGGAAGTTCTACCCTTGCAAGTTTTTCCTTGCAAGAAGGAAGTTCATCAGCTATTTATCTATAGGGACATAGCAGTTCAGCTTATTTCTGTTCACATTTAAGGAAATAGTATTCAAGCTAGTTCATTATCATTCAATGGCAACCCCCCAATGCAGCTCTCTGATGCTCACAGCATCAGCAGGAATGTTCAGAACAAGCCATTCTGATTGTAGGAGGAGGCAGGTTGACAGAATTATCAATTAAAATGCCACTAGGGAAAACTTGCATGCCACACTTAGGTGGGCTACACATCGACATTTTTCTATAAAGAGGGAAAAAAGAGATTGCATTATATGACTAATGTAATGGCCAACAGAATATATATTACTGGAGCATGCAAGTGGCATGTCAGTCTGTTAGTGTTTCTGTGTTATCATAATACTAGGAATAAGGCCCATTGTGGAAATAAATACAACGGGCTCTAGAAAGAGGCTCTGGGAGAGTGCCCCGGCTTTGGGCACTCAGTGACAATTTGCTGTGGCAATCTCAGCAGGGTATAATGACAGAATCTACCATTTTCTCCAGAGGAACTGATCTTTGCTACCTGAAGAGCAGTAGTAATTTTGAGTGATCTCCAGCCCACCCCCAAGATTGGTAACAGTGGTTCCCCAGGAGGGAGTGGCTGGTTTGGAGGGTGGAGTCTATGGCATTGTACCTGTCTGAGGTCCCACCCCTCCTCAACACTCACCCTGTCCAGGTTCGGCCCCTCAAATCTCCAGGAATTTCCCAACCTGGAGTTGACAACCCTATTTCCCTCCCAGCCAACCATCAACCTACCTTTAGTTTTCCATCTCCTCCCTCCTCCCTCCTACAGAGCAGTTGTAATTTTGAGTGATCTCCAGCCACCACCTGGAGATTGGCAACAATGGTTCCCCATCAGGGAATGGCTGGATTGGAGGGTGGAGTCTATGGCATCGTACCTGTCTGAGGTGCCACCCCTCCTCAAACCTCACCCTCTCCAGGCTCCATCCCTCAAATCTCCAGGAATTGCCGACCTCAGCAGGGAAAAATGCCATAGAGTCTACCCTCCAAAGCAACCATTTTCTCCCGGGGAACTGATCTCTGTCATCTGGAGGTCAATTGTAACAGTGGGGGATCTCCAGGGAAAGTCAGCCGCACAGCCGGGAGTTGAAGAAAATGATCTGATGGTCGCTGGCCCGCCTCGTTAGCCAGCCAGCCATGCTGAAGCTAAGCAGGAGAAAGAGCCTTTTTCCATTTATTCTGACAGGAAAGTGGCCATTGGGGAGGGGGTTATGCTGAAAGTCCTTTTTTTTTTACTCACAGAACCAGGCTTGGCTGCCTACCAACAGCCACTGAGGGGACAGTCCCTCACAGGAGTCAAGAGAACTGAATTCCTCAGGAGAGAGAGCTGTCTGCCAGGGGGAGTGGGTGGGGAAGAGGAGCAGACCCAGCACCCGGCCAATGGCACGAGAGTACTCTTGAGTGGCGGCTGATGGGCCAATGGCTGAGGGAGGGTATTTTACAGCCAATGGGAGCGCATGGAATCTTGCGAAACCAAAAGATAATTATTTATAAGGAGAGATATTTATTAGCTCCTTAATGAGCACCCCCCCCCAGCCCTTGTGTCTTTAAATTGACCAACATGAATCCAAGTCTAGGACTGAGGGCAGGGCTGGCTCAATTCCAAGCACAGGACTGTGGCATGAGGGAAAGGCACATGTTCCCTTTCCACTTGTGCCACCCTGGTTGTAAGAGGTCATGCAGCACTCTCTGCAGCCCACTGGACTGTGGCAGGGCATGCACCTATTGACCTCTTATGGACTCTGTAGCATCCCCTGGACTCAGCCTGGGAAGCAGCAATGTAAAATTCACATCTCCTCCCAGGTGGTACCTCCTGCTGATTTGGCACCCACACAGCTTGGTGCATTTGGTTGACAGACTGGCCGTGACAGAGGGTAGCTCTTTTCCTCCCAGTGAAGTGTCGCTGACTTCAAAAAACCTGAAAACATTTCTCATGCTTCAGTGTTCATACATTGTGCTAACTTAAGGGGACTCTTTCTAAAATGTTTCAGTGAATTACAGTATCAGTTAAATTTAGGGCAAAAAACCACATATTTCAATATAAGTATGATTTTCGTGTTTTGAAATATTTTCAGGCACTGCCCAGCTGCTGAGGTTAATTAAAAAAAATATTTTTAAAAGAGAAACTAAATTCTATTTATTTCTTTTTACCTTTTCTTCACACTGTTTCAGCTTAATCAAAACCTGTTAAGTGCTCCTTCAGGCAATGTAGATCATTTGTCCTGTCTTTTCTAAACCCTGTCCCTGGTTTACAAACTAACTGCATAAACTTATCTTCACGACACACATGCTCTCTCTCTCTCTCTCTCTCTCTCTCTCACGCACGCACGCACACAGTTTAATATGAGTTGAGAATGGGCATAAACAATGGACTACCTATGCATCCATGAGAAGGCATGGAGAAAGTCACAAATGGATAGGTTAAGTATTGTCTAGTCAGTGAGCATAGTATTCAAATGATGACAATTAATATGAGAGTGTTCATACATCACCCAGCTGCTATGCACTGTTAAGAAGAAACTGCTTCTTTTAAAAACCATCCAAAAGTCATAATTTTGATTTAAATAAAGGGTGGCAGAAGCTATATTTGCCCTACCATCAAATTAAATAGGAATACCAGAGACACAGGAACTTATTATTATTAAATAAATTACTCCTAATACTTAGGTACTCACTAATGTAAGTTGGCCAATGGATGTAGAATACTTTTCATTTGAAGAGCTGGTCCTTATAATTAGAAAATAAATCTAGCAAGCAGTAGAACCAACCACCCTGGCCAAATACTGAAGTGATATGTCCAAGCAGCATACTTCTAAATTCATAACTCCATCTATTCCCTAACATCTTAAGGACACTTGACACATTGCAAAGTTCCTATCCACAACTGATCACAGCTTAGTATATTAGCATGCATAAACACATTATTAGACATAATGGGTATCAGACATGGGTATTAGACACAATAATACTATGAGTGCTACATGTAGATCTCGGTTCAAATCCCATGTAAAAAAATTAACATGGAAAATCACCAGCTGCTGTGATACAACAACCTCCTCCCATATTCTGTTAGAATCAAGCATCAAAGAAGCTGATATATTACTTATGGGGAACCACATGTTACAAGAAACAAGAAGCTGCCATCAAAAAATGGCATCCACATGGTCAGTGTTTGTTGTCTTTAACATGTGCCAAAGCTGCCTTTAACATGTGCCAAAACATGCTCTGATGTAATCATGTTAATGCATTTCCCCAGCAGTCTGTGGTGCAGAAACAGGTATAACACGCAACTTGATGAAGAACAACTCAACACTGAAATGCCTTTTTGGCAGTAGTTCCACATATACTTTTTGAACATAGAAACATACTTGGTAATAACCATAACTTTTAACTCCAGCTCTTAACAACATATGAATATTTGCCACACAGTCTCCAACATCCCATGTGCACATATCACAGATGCACACACCAATGACATTAGTAATATGAACAGAATCATAATAGTGAAATGCCGCTGTTCAGTAAAACTGAAACTTCCCTTTGTATGACTGGCCCTGACCTGGATAGCCCAGGCTAGTCCAGTCTTGTCAGATCTCAAAAGCTAAGCAGGGTTGGCCTTGGTCAGTGCTTGGATGGAAGACCACCTAGGAATATCAGGGTGGCAGTGTGGAGTGTGGACATCTCTGAATGTCTCTTGCCTTGAAAATCCCACCAGGGGTCACCATAAGTCAGCTGGGACTTAATGGCAAAAAAAAAAAAATGTGTGAATGAGAATATATGGAGAGAAATGCACAGATTTGGGAAGATGCCAGTTTGGCTGTTCAGATATCTTCTTCCCCAGAAATGGAAAGGATATTAAGCCATAAGCAAAAGAGAATGTCTCTTTCACAGAGACAGGATGTAGTAGTTATGGGAGATTTCAACTATCCAGTTATTTGCTGGAAATCTAACTCTGCTAGACATGGGGCATCCGCAGATTCTTGAATAGACTTGCGGATGACTTAATCTCTCAGAAGGTGGAGGTGGGAACCAGAGGATCTGCTATCCTAGATTTAATTCTGACTAACAGGGAAGAACTGGTTGATGAGGTGAAAGTTGTAGGACCCTTGAGGAATAGTGACCATGTCAGCTTGGAATTTGACATAGTGAGGGATGTGAAACCAGGACATAGTAAGACTCGTATCCTGGACTTCAGGAAGGCTGATTTCAAAAAACTCAGAGAAATATTAGGTAGGATCCCATGGCTGGAAATGCTGAGGGGGAAATCTGCACAGGAAGGATGGGAGATGCTGAAAAATGAAGTGCTTAAGGCACAATCGTAAACCGTTCCGATAAGAAAGAAAGGTGGGAGACGGGTAATGAAGCCAAGGTTGCTGAACAAGGAGCTCTCTAAAGAGCTGAGACTAAAAAGGGAAATGTACAGGAAATGGAAGGAGAGCCACATTACTGAGGGTGAGTACAAGAAGCAGGCTTGAGTCTGTAAGGATGGTGTCAGAAAGGCTAAAGCGCAGATGAAGCTGAGGCTTGCGAGGGATTCTAAAAATAACAAGAAAAATTTCTATGCCTAAGTTCGGAGCAAAAAGAAGAACAGGGATGGGGTAAGCTCATTGCTGGGGAAGACAGTCAAGTCTTAACAAGGGATGAAGACAAAGCGGAATTACTCAACTCTCACTTTGCATCAGTCTTTAACCATAAGGTGAGCTGTATACAAACTGAAGAATGCAGGGCATATGAAGGAAGGAGGAACTGCCAGTCCAGAGTAAGTAAGGAAATGGTTAGAAAGCATCTAGCTGCCTTAAATACTTTCAAATCTTCAGGGCCGGATGGCTTGCCTCACAGGGTGCTAAAAGAAATTGCAGATGTTATTTCAGAGTCTTTGGCTCTAATTTTTGAGATGTCCTGGAGTACTGGTGTTGTGCCGGAAGACTGGAGAAGAACGAATGTTATCCCAATCTTCAAGAAGGGAAAAAAGACAGACCCAGGAAATTACAGGCCTGTCAGCTTGACATCAATACCTGGAAAAATTCTAGAGCAGATTATCAAATGCTCTGTCTGTGAGCACCTTGAATGAGTTAATCGGTAGTTGCCAGCATGGGTTTATCAAGAATAAGTCATGCCAGACCAACCTTATCTCCTTTTTTGACAGAGTTACTAAAATGGTTGACTCTGGCATTGCTGTGAATATAATGAATCTAGATTTCAGTAAAGCATTTGACAAAGTTTCTCATGATATCCTTGAGAATAAGCTGGTTAAGTGTGGGCTGAATGGTGCAACTGTTGGATGGATTCATGGTTGGTTGAAAAATCGTACCCAACGAGTGCTTGTAAATGGCTCTGCATCTACAGGGAGGGAAGTCTCGAGTGGAGTACCACAGGGCTCGGTCCTGGGCCTGGTGTTGTTCGATGTTTTTATAAATGACCTGGAGGAAGACATAGAGGGGATGCTTATCAAATTTGCAGATGACACAAAACTGGGTGGGACTGCTAATTCTGAAGAAGATAGAGTCAGGATTCAAAATGATCTAGATAGGCTGGAACAGTGGGCTGAGGCAAATAAAATGAAATTCAATAGAGATAAGTGCAAAGTCCTACACATAGGCACAAAAAATCAAAGGCACAGATATAGAATGAGAGGGACTTGGCTTGACAGCAGCACATGTGAAAAGGATCTAGGTGTTCTGGTTGATCATAAGCTCAACGTGAGCCTGCAGTGTGATGTGGCTGTGAAGTAAGCTAATGCAATCTTAGGATGCATTAACAGAAGCATTGTGTCCAGATAACGGGAGGTGGTAGTTCCGCTCTATTCTGCTATGGTCAGGCCTCACCTGGAGTACTGTGTCCAGTTTTGGACACCACGCTTTAGGAAGGATGTGGACAAGCTTGAGCGTGCCCAGAAGAGGGCAACCAGGATGGTGAGAGGGTTTGAATCCAAGTCTTAAGAGGAAAGGCTGAAAGAGTTGGGTATGTTTAGCCTGGGAAAGAGAAGACTTAGAGGGGACATGATTGCAGTCTTCAAGTATTTGAAGGGCTGTCATGTAAAAGATGGAGTTTGCAAGACTAGATCAAATGGGTGGAAATTAGAAGGGAGTCGTTACCGGCTAGATATCAGGAGAAAATTCCTAACTGTAAGAGTGGTTGAGCAGTGGAACAGTCTGCCTCGGGAGGTGGTGGATGCTCCTTTGCTGGACATTTCCAAGCGGAGGCTGGACGACCATCTTTTGGGTATGTTGTAGGAATGTAGGGCTAACTTTTGGCTATGCTCCTGCAGAGTGCAGGGGGTTGGACTAGATGACCTGCAAGGTCCCTTCTAACTCTAACATTCTATGATTCTTAGTAGCTTTGACAGAAAAAATGTGAGTTTAGTGAAAGAGATACGTCCAGTGAGGCACAATTTTAGGAGCAAAAGGGGGTCAGAAAATGACCAGGAAAGAGGAAATGGGTTTGAGACAGAAACAGGTTGAAGCAGGGGCATAGCTTGGGGTGCTACTGATCCTGGCATATGTTTGGAGGTACAGATCACCTCTATGGAATGCATCATCTTTTATCAGCTTCAGCTGATAACACCATCTTTAGTCATTCTTTGATACGTGTGGTTTGCCCACTATGATCCATGCTCTAATCACATTCAGGTTTTACTGCTGCAATGTACTCCATGTGGGGCTGCCTTTGAAAACTGTCTGGAAACTTGAACTGATCAACAACAAGCAAACAGGCAAAGCCATAAGTAAAAGAGAACGTGAAACACACTATATAATATGAAATGAAGATTCTGGAGGTAAGGGAAAAAAAGGGCATACACCCTGTCTTGAACATGTTACCTCAGCTGGGTGTAGACTGAGAAGAGTAACCAAAAGTAACTAGCTACTACACAATAATTCCACAGGAAGTTTGAAAGTTTCAAGCAGACACAGAGGAGTTTATCAGCTTTCTTCCTCCTTCTCTGCCCTCAAAACAGACCACTCTACATTACATTTCCAGGTATACACTATTTGGTCTGGCAGTATGCAGACTAACTTCCTTGAACATTCATAACAATCATAAATTTCCTTCTATACAAGACAAGATATCATCAGAAATTGCCTATTTATTTTCCACTAAGAAATAACTAAAACTCTGTGAGTAGGGTTGCCAGGCCCCCCCCTCCCCCCGGTCTGGGCAGGGGTTTCTCTGCTTTTGCAGGCTCCTTCTTGGCATCGGCCAGCTGGCTAGCAGGGGGAAACCCCACCAACAAACGCCCCAAACATGACACAATGAAGTCACCTGGAAGTGATGTTATAATGCCACCCTTGCACAGTGACGTTCTAGGTTTTAGGCAAAACACTATGGTAAATTTGGGCTCAAAACCACAGAGTTTTTTCCCAAAACCTAGAGTGTCACTGTGTGACATGATGATGTCACTTCCAGGTGATGTTACTGCACACACACGAAGCTCCCAGAGAGGAGCAAAGTTCCTCCTGCCAGCAGCAAGACCTGGCAACCCTATCTGTGAGGGACTATAGCAGTTTTTAAACAATCAAGATTTCCCTCAGAATAGTTTTCTGTATGGGAAATTTTATAATTCATTAGATAACAAGAAGGCACATATTATACACAAAATCATTTTCAAATCTGAACTGTCAAATTTACTTTTTAACCTATGAACATTTCTGCAATGATATTTTCTACTCATCTATGAAGTTAAGGGAGCTGCGGTGGCTCAAGTGGTTAAGACGCTGAACTGCAGGCTGTGGAAGGTCAGTAGTTCAGCAGTTCGAGACCTGGGTGCCGCATGACAGGGTGAGCTCCTGTCTCTAGTTCCAGCTCCTGCCAACCTAGCAGTTCGAAAGCAAGAAATTGCAAGTAGATAAATAGGTACCACTTCGGTGGGAAGGTAACAGCGTTCCGTGCACCTTGGTGTTTAGTCATGCCGGCCACATGACCACGGAAACGTCTTCGGACAGCACTGGCTCTTCGGCTTTGAAACGGAGATGAGCACCGCAACCCTAGAGTCGGATTCGACTGGCTTTCGAGCAAGGGAACCTTTACTTTACCTTCACCTATGAAGTTAAGAAAGAAAGTAGGGAGAGAAAAGGCATCTCTCATGACTCCTACTGACTTTGACAACAAGCCTGAGAAATTGAAACAGGGAGAAAACTGCCACTGTATATGAAAGTAATTTGCATGAGTTTCATCAATGTGAGGGAAGCTAGCAGACAAGCCATTTGACTTCTCAAGCAGCTTACCTTGTAAACTGTAGATTTCTCCCATGCTGTTCTGTCGAGTGATGTGATGCCAGTATGCACTGCGAGGAAGTGAGATTGATTTTGGTAACGTCATTGGTTCAGTCAAACTGGTCTGAAGCTGCAAAGAAGAAGGAGAAGAAGAAGAGAACAGTTAAATCCTGTTCTCCAATCCATCTGCCCACATGTTTCAAGACATCCTTATTATTATGAACAGTACCATAATTAACAAAATGTAACTGGGCACAATATTACTGAAATAATCTGCAGAGGAGAAAATATTTTGAAACTTTCAAATGCTTATTTTACATTTTACTAATCTTCCTTAATCTACTGCTATTATGTATTAATAAGAACACTCACAGATAAGCAAATTATATTAATCAGTCTTTTGTGTTTCCACTGCATGCTTTTGGAATTGTAAACTCCTTCAGCTAAGAGGTGTTATTCCCCCCCCATTTCACTGACTCCACTACTGGTTTGATTGGTGATGTATTTCTGAACTATTCTCAGCAAATGTAACAGTTTAGGAGTACATAACTGTGTCCATGTGAGTTAATTACCACTCTCCTTCTCATCCTTATGTGCTGTATATATAACTCACTGTCATAAGAAATGTTTGCACATGAAAACTGCTATTATTACTTGCTGGGGGGTTAGGGGACAGCTAATTTCAAAGTTTCCTATTATATGACATTTTTTGGCAGTGGCTCAGTTGGGCATTGCTTTCACTGTGGCTATTTTCTGAATCAAAGAAGAAAATGCGCTTGGATCACAACTGTCAGCATCTCTTCTTTTGTGCATTTACTAAAAGGCTGAGAACCATTATAATGCATCCAAGAGAATACAAATTGTTTTGTATTCTTCTTCCTCTTTCTTTATCCTTTGCTTTCCATGTATTTCCATGTATTTGTTTTTATGATTTCTCCCCTTTCTTACTCTGCTCTTAACACTGCAATTTCATTTTATGCATTTTATGCATGCCTCTTCCCTGGTAAGAGCAGAAAATGCAGTCAAAACCACTTCTAGCATAGCAGCTGCAGTAGCAAATTATGATAGATCATCAAGGGTAAGATCAGCATCATACAAGATGAACAGAGATTGGCCTCCGTCTCCCCTTCTGCTGCTTTCAACAAAAAAGATCCACTAATGCATCAGTGGGCTGCTTGCACATTTCACCACTATGTATGCAGAACACCAGTCATATGTGGGGGGGAGGGGAAAATATATCCATGCCCCCCTTCACCCTAGGAATTATCTATTCAGCTATTCAGCCATATGCAATGCAACAGGGGACTATATGCTCCATCCATAGCACTGGATCTAGAGATGAGGGAGGGAGGGAAGGAGGAGAAGAATCTTTGAAATGACAGTTTGCCACTATGTAGAACAACTCTCAGGGAACATACACAGGATATATTTCCCTGAGCTCAATTTATTGACAGTAACTTTAAGGCTGCATGGCAAAAACTATCTGGGGGCGTGACTGACAGCTAAATGCAGATGTCTTATACTTCTTTGAGAACCTTGATTGACAGAGGATTCAAAAAGAATTCTACTGTTGACCTGAGGGAGTGGCAGTTGAAAGTGGCAGTTAGGAAGGAAGGTGGGTGGAAGGGAGGAGGAGGAGAGTGAAGGATCAAAGAGGATCCTGAAGGAAGAAAGGGAAACAGCTCCTAGTACAGAGGGGTGATCCCTATCAAGTGCTAGACAATGAAAATTAGAACCCATGTGTATGTCTGTGCCTCTACAGGCTTTAGACGTTTTGTGTGAAATAAACTGATCCGTGTTTATCTAAAGAGTGACAGCCAAATGATGTCTTTCAATCGTTACAAACACCTGTTGTTAGAACAAAACAGCTACATTCTTGTGACAAACTATATATTGCATATAATTATACAAAGTTTCCCTCATCCCTGTTGCCTTTTCAGCTGCCCAGTTTAAACCTAAAACCTCCCTGCCAGTCTGACTTGACCACTTCACTGTAAAAGTGAAATAAAGCAATTTATGAGTTATGAATTCATTATCAATTTCTTGTGTGCCGTATTCAAACACATACCGACAAAGGGTTTTTCTGTTCCTCAGCTTCCCAGACTGGGTCAGAATACATCTATCTACATTTTAACATCTGGGGGGACAGACAGTGAAACAAAGGAGGAGGAGGAGGAGCAGCCACTTGGTTAAGTGAAAAAGGAGTAAGGAAACATCATAGGGGACTCCAAGTACCAAGTATTTTGTGGGGAAATCCTTTGTTATAGTAGTAAGACAACACTGAACTAGGTGTGACAACATTTCCAGAGTATTTCATCTGCAATAAGATATTGTGAATTTTCAAATAAGTTTGCCATGGGTTGTCCCTTAGAAACAATACAATGAGGCAGACTGAAAATGCTCTGAATATCAATGATATAAAATCCAAGATATCTGTAAAAGTAGCAAAATGATGCCACCTGTATCAAGAAGCTAGATGACTTATTATAAGACGTAAGAAAGTGTATCACAGAACAGAATAAAATGAACGTGAATCAAGAAAACATGACAAGATGGTCGTGTCTGCTTTCTACTGAGTGAGTAGAAATGGCATATGAGTTGGTGGGAGGTAGCACAGTAGTAGTAAATGTGACTCCTTTCTTCCTCTCTCCTGGCACTTCCCCTCTCTGCCATGATCCCAGGGACACCGAGGTCTCAGACTTGTGAGAGCTGGGGTTGCTTCACCCCTGGAGCTTACTCCAGGGCACTGCCACTCCTCTCTCTGGCGCAGACTTCTGGCCCAATCCTCCTTGACCTCAGATGGCTGTCCCTTTTTATATCCCTTTCCCCCTGTCTGTGTCTCCCCTTTTCCTTAGTGGGTGGTGGATTCTCCTGTCTGTCCCCTTTCTGTCCCTTCCCCCATTGGATTCTCTGCTCCCCATTTTAAGCCCTTCCTTCCTGGCTCTGCCCCTGTGTTTTCTGTGTTTGTCTGTCTTTCGTGTAGACTCCTGCTCCTGTACATGGTAAGTATCTAACTCAGCTCTATCTATGCCTTCCCCTTTCCCTCTTTCCCCTTTTCTTCCACCTGGCCCTGTGTGCGGGTGAAAGGTTCCTGCCTTGGGGCCTCAGGAATCCTGCCCTGTATCTTTCGAAGCAGCCAAGGCAGGCTCTGTGGGTCCACATGAGGCAATGCACTGTTCTTCGACTTGCCTGGGAGCTGTTTCCCTGGTGGTGAGGCAGCCTGGGGCAAACTTCCCCATGGTGATGGCTTTCCCTCTAGCTAGCAGGGGTGCACAGGCTGCTCTGCCAGCTAGGGACTGTAAAGTACTGGGCTCACCGCATGGAGGACACGTACTACAACATGTGTTCAGATGCGTTTACTGTACTTCACATACGAACTGAGAAAACGGCCCCGCAAAGGCCAACTATATTCATCCCACCTGGCACACCCACAGTCCCATTGGAGGGTTTGAATTTCCTGCCAGAGATGCTGTTGGTGGACACTAGGAGGTCTAGGATACTAGGCCCCTTTGTGTTCAGGGACCAAGCTCCTTACTTTAGCCACGGACCCCTGGAGGCGGTCCACGTACATAACAGGGACATCACCCTGCCAGCTGGTAGGGGCTTGTCGGCTGTTCTGCTGGCTGAGGCCATTGCTCTGCCGGTTGTAGAAGCAGCCCCCATGGCTCAGGAAGGTCCTGAGCTGGAAAGTAAAAATGTCTGTAAAACTGCTAGAACTATTAAAATATATTTCAGGTGAACCTATCCAGGGCAAAGCCTAAAACTACTACTGATCTTCCAGGAAAAGCTCTTTTCCTAACCAGACTTAGCTTGATTTGGGAATTAAGGCTAAACAGAATTGAGAATCAGCCACTCTGAGAGCCAGTGTTCTGTGCAAAGTTCATGGTTTTGCAAGCAGCAATCTCATTAGGAGGTAATGGTACAGAAAAAACAGCATTAATCCTCATGTGGCCCTCTACTGTGGCTATTGTACAATGATTAAAGGACAATGGGGACACACTGAAAAGGGACATACAGAATGGCATTCTGTAGATTATGAGGGTGTTTCTTTCTCCTGGGTCTTAAGAAAATATAAGACTGCAAGACCATATAGAATTATTGCCCACTTTTGCATATATTTATTTTCTTTTAGAGTAGAGGCAATAGCATAACGCATATTTTCATACAAAGTTGAGTTACATACACAAAGAATGCCTATAAACAAGAACCCTGCTTCACATACTTCTGTATGGTCACTTTGGAGGCATTAGTGATAGATACCACTTGTATTGAAAATATCTTGCAATTTCAGTATTATATGCAGTGAGGGGTATTTGCGGACTTTATGTCCAATTTTTAGCATGCTTTTAATTGACATGGAATATGGATTTGTTTCCCATCCACCTTAGTAGTTATTGCTTTAGCTTTTGGTTCTCCCTGGTTCATAACTATATGTGCATAGCAATTAAGAAGGAAACTGTAGTCAACAAGTTAGAAACTGGCTGCTCTTAAATTCTGCTTGACTTTCCCCTTCCTTAGGGTTAGCCAAGAGAAAATTTAAAACATGCACATAACTGAATCTAGTTATCTGTGCCAGCCTGTAACTGTAGGTTACATTATACAATGTATATAATATAATACAGATCACAAAAGACTATCTGTTAAATATCATTTCTTTTTGCTGACAATTTCTGCAAAGAAAAAAAAAAGAATAAAGGAAAACAATATGATGGAGACTGCTTTGGAATAAATGACAGCACCGTTCTGAGCCATACACAGTCATTTTTCAGAAAATTTGGCTGCTGGTCTGATGAAACATTCTACCTTTCTAAGAACCCCACCTTCCTGAAAGCACAAAACCCCTGAAAACTACAAAAACCCGACCCAGTCAGTATTAAAACTTCAGCAACACCTTGATACTGAAGCTAAGATACTACACTCAATCTTAGCCAAAAAGGTATGAGGGCATGCAGCGTACATAAGCAGATGGTTAAGTCCTTTAAAATGGCTGGGCTATAGTGACACCTTTAAATTTATTTGCTGATCCTAGAATTGTATGGGGCAAGTTTTTAAGTTGATAAGATATCAAAATAAACTGAACTGAACTAAAGCCAGTATCTAAACTCTAATGTATGGATTTGTTATATTTATCAAAGTTAAAAATGCCTTTAAAATTTTTTAGCTTCATCTGAATGGAGTATATTTTACTTAGTGCAGCAGAAAGTCACTTAAATGTCGGTGCAGACTCCACACACCTTTGAAAACAGTCTGTATGCAAATGAATGGAAATGAGGCCAGAGGTAAATTCAGTTCCCCTGAATGACTGATTAGCACAATTACTGCTTTTTTCTTTTCAAGAGGGCTCTGCGTGCAGCCTTAGTGGCTGAGTGTGTTCACAACTGGGTTCAGCTTTATACATCTTTGTAAAATTCCCATTTCTTATTCCCCCCCCCTTTCCTTACATTCAGATCTATAGCTTTGTAATATGAAAAACTGAATGCAATACACCTTTTCTGCCGCTGAAAAATGTGTTCCAACTATCTAACGATGCAGTTTCATAGACACCAGCTTGCATTTCTGTCCTGAAACATGTTTTCATATAACCGGTTAACTTATGAGGTTTTATTAGCAGTCTTATTGAGAAGCCCATAAAGGACAGGAGTGCTGGGAGTGCAGCCTGCAAATGCCCTTCGGGTTACTCTTCAAATAAGGGGAAAGTACCTCAACCTCCAGTGCGGCTTTTGAAGTTTTAAGAGCTTCATTTTCTCTTGGAAAAGGCTACTTGAACTTAGACATTAACCAACTGTTATGTGAGATCAAAAGACCTCCCCCCCCACACCCCAAGAAAGAAAAATGAAGTCTACCAAGATCCTTCAAAAGAAACAGAAGATTTTAGGTTTTAATGAAGATTTAATTTTAGCACAGAGGTTTGTTCAACTGTTAAAGATGTAATCTCTCTGTTAAAAGATTATTGCTAACATTAGGAAAGATCTTGTTTATTCTTTTAAAGAGAGAGCCCATCCCCAAACACTGTAATATAGATGTTTTATTGCCTGCTTCTATATTTGAAATATGTATTACATCTGATAATACATCAGATTTTACTTGTTTTATGTAATAACCCATATTATTTGATAAATTCGATGAACCTATATTTCCCTACCCCCTCTTCCCTTTTGCATCCCACTTTTTTTGTGAAAATAAAAAAAATAAAAAATAAGCAGAAGCTCATTTTTATCTCAAGCTCGAAGGCATTTACACAAAATCTGAGCAGCACCTGTCCTGCTACATCCACTTGGAATGGTTATGTTTATTTATCCAATATATGTGCAATCTAAGCACAGAAGAGTTTACAAAATAATAGACAGTGAAATACCACGTAAGGTACCATCTGAATTGCAAATACTTGCATGGATGCAGCTGTTGCATTCAGAATATGGCTGTAAAGCAGTGGCCATGATACTCTATATCATGCCTTCTGTTATTGTCCTGGCATATGCTCAGTTTAATATATTACTCTTCTGCCTGAACTGAAATTAAGCCTTAGTCCACATAAAACATTTAAAATATTGACATAATTTCTAAAGATTTACAGATTTGTGAAAGTGCTATTGATGACATGCTTGAGGTGAAATCATTTAGTTTCATTCACTGTGTTCGCCAGACAACTTTCTTGAGCTTATCATTAGACACGAGTCTTTTAAACTAAGACTGTCTAGGTTGTAACTTAGGGACTCCTAAAGGCTTGAAATTTTTGATTTTTTTTAAGCAGTGGCCTGCGTGCCCTATTATAAACTATTTTAAGTCCTGTCAGCTTTAAAAGTGGTTTGTTATGTGGTACCAGGTACAGCTTTTCAAGTAAATACAAGACCCTTTTGTACAAAGAAGGAGGAGGAGGAGGAGGAGGAGGAGATTGGATTTATACCCCGCCCTTCACTTGGCGTCTCAGAGCAGCTTACAAACTCCTTTCCCTTCCCCTCCCCACAACAGACACCTTGTGAGGTAGGTGGAGCTGAGAGAGCTCTTTCCAGAACTGTCCTTGAGAGAACAGCTCTGACAGAACTATGGCTTGTCCAAGGTCATCCAGTAGCTACAAGTGGAGGAGTGGGGAATCAAACCCAGTTCTCCCAGATTAGAGTCTGCACACTTAACCACTACACCAAACTAGTTGTATGGTCCTCTGGATCCTGTACCTTTGTTTGAATTCACTTGAGCTTCCAGATGTTTATTACTGTTTCAGTAGATCCAGAGTTATGGACACTCAGCCTGGAATTAGATGTTATAGAGCACTTTCAGCAACTGCTGAAAGTAGTAACCCTTCATGCCTCTTTTCTCAATGTTCCCCACAACGTCTATTATTAGAAAATATATAATATAGAATCATCACACTAGTTCTTCCCCTGCCTCCTGCTCAATTTCCCCATTTGTGGGTGATTGGTTATAAAATGCCATCATATATTTTATAATAGTAGATACTGTTTTGAGGGGGATGAGGACCTCCCTCTGTCCCCCTTCAGCCACTGACATCCACAGGTGGGAAAGTCCACATGCCCTCAGATCTTATCCCTCCCACTCTGTGACCACCAATCTTCTTCTTGCAGAGCTAGGTCACTTTCTCCTCCCAGGTCTGAATGTGGGGGGGCCTCCTTATATGGGCCCTCTGAAACCCTGCCTCCCACACAATCCCACCCCTAACCTTTCAAGGTCAATCCTTGGGCTGTCTGCTGGGTGGACCTGTGCCTGGTCTGCCCTCTCCTCTACTGGCCACTCATCCAGCCATGGAGGGGCTGATTCTTCATCTGGCTGCAGCCTCTCACAGAATGCCCTAGCTACCACAGCTTGACCCTGCTCTGTCCAGGCCTACCCAGGCATCACTAGTGCTGCTGATGAGCAGTGGGTGAGGTGGAGAAGAGGCTGCTCTGGGTGGTGGTGCTGCTGCTGCTCATCTCCTGCAGCCTGACTCTGGCATTGGTAAGTCTGGGGAATGCTGTGCTACCAGATGGGGAGAAGAGAACTGTGACTGCTGCTTTCAGTGGCAGCCATTCATGTCCAGAACATTTTATTCCAGCCTCAACTAGGTTTTCATGTTCTAAGCTAAAGTGGAAAGCAAATCATTCCTGTTGTTAAAAGCTTTTTTTTTTAATATAAAGACTGGTTTACCACATTCACCACTGAATGAACTGTATTGATCTTACCACACTATTGCATCATAGTTCAGAACAATGTAAATGTAAAAAACCCACTTAACACAAGAGACAGAGAGCTTAGAATCTCAAATGCTTGAGCTGCATAACGTGTTCTGTAGGAGATATAAGAGAGCATGCAGAGTATATAAACTTGTGGAGTATGAGTAATGTGAAAAGATATAGTTCATTTGTGATAGCATTCATTGCAGAGGCATTACAGACTTAGATCTTTACACATTATACATGGAAGAACATGGATATGAGGTCTTCTTATATACTCAAGCATCCTCCATGCAATTCACATGAAGAAGGAATGCACTTGAACCAGTGCCTTTTTAAAAATTAGCTGAAAAATGCAGATACACTGCATATAAAACAAGAATGTTGCTAGTGTTTAAGTTTAGCAGCCATCTGATTAAAGAATATATGAAAAGTTAAAAAAACCCTGCTCACTTTTGATTGATTCCCAGTCCCCTGTACCTAACGACAGGTAGTTAAATTTATTGTAACCTTTTGCTGCTACTGCTATTATATCTGCATTTTACAATATTTATATACAGCCTCCCACTTTTCTAGCTCACATTTATGTGATGCAAACAGACACATTCATATTGCTTTAAAATATAGACTGATAAAAGTAATTGTAGCAATCAAATAAATCTTACTGTGACCTTCAAGACATGGTTTGCAAATTATATGATGCTGCTTCAGACCAATGGTCTATCTATTTTAGTACTGCATATTCTGAGAGTATTTCTCCTGGATTTCAGGCAGAAGGCAATCTTTCCCACTTCTTGCTGTGCATTGTCTCTTCACACATTATGTGATACACAGGTTGGTACACGGTCTCCACTGTGCATTCTGTAACAATTGCATGTGACTTTCATGCTGTCCTCTATTCCTGTATGAACAGTGCCCAGTTTGGATCATCATGGCAGCATGATCTAAAATGGTTCCGATGGGGTTTCTGGAATGGGCCAAATAGCAACCCCCTGGGTCCACTGCAGGACGGGAAAACAGGGTGGGTGGGAGAGGCTGAAACCCATTCTGTATGTTTACCATAGTTATAAGCGGAATCAGTACATCCCTTCTCCACAAATAAATCAGGACACAGCCTCATATGAACATAAGACAATTTTGGATCAGGCCAAAGGCCCATCCAGTCCAACACTCTGTCACACAGTGACCAAAAATACCAGGTGCCATCAGGAGGTCCACCAGTGGGGCCAGGACACTAGAAGCCCTCCCACTGCTGCCCCCTCCAGCACCAAGAATAGAGTGCATCACCTGCCCTAGACTGAGAGTTCCTATCGATACCTTGTGGCTAATAGCCACTGATGGATCTCTGATCCATATGCTTATCTAATTCCCTCTTGAAGTTGTCCATGCTTGTAGCTGCCACCACCTCCTGTGGCAGTGAATTCCATGTGTTAATCACCCTTATAAACCTTGATCATGTTACCTCTCAGCCGTTGTTTCTCCAAGCTAAAGAGCCCCAAATGTTTTAACTTTTCTTCATAGGGAAAGTGTTTCAACCCTTTTCTTGTTCTAGTTGCCCTTTTCTGCACTTTTTCCAATGCTATAATATCCTTTTTGAGGTGTGGTGACCAGAACTGTACACAGTACTCCAAATGAGGTCACACCATTAATTTATATAGAGGCATTATGATACTGACTGATTTGTTTTCAGTTCCCTTTCTAATAATCCCCAGTATAGCGTTAGCCTTTTTTATTGCAGTTGCACACTGTCTCGACATTTTCATTGAGTTATCTACTATGACTCCAAGATCTCTCTCTTGGTCAGTCTCTGCCTCAGAAACACATGCTTGCTTCATTTCCCTCTCAATATGCAAGCCTAATTCAAATTTGATTATGCTCCAGTGCAAAAATAACAGTAAATAATCATCCTATAAATAAAGGACCTTGGGGGGAGATTTGCATAGAACAGAGGAAAGATGGGAGGAAGGATTCATTCCTGAGACAGGATGTAGGAGTCATAGTTCTGCCTCTAGTATACCATAAAGTAACACATGCACATTGGAATCTCACTGAGTTAGTTCCCCTCAGTGCTCCAATACCTTGTACCCAGATCTTTAAAAATGGTTATGGTATATCATAACAGGTATGGATGTAGTATGACTTACATTTCTATCCTATCTTAATTTTGCATTTCCTTCTGGTTCTCTCCACCTCCATTTTATCCTCACAACAACCCTATGAAGTAGGTTAGGCCAGGAGAACACAACTGGCTGAACATCACCCAGTGAATAGCACAGCTGCATGAGGATTTGAACAGATTTATTCATAGTCCTGGTCCTGGTCTGACAATTAAACAGGGAGGGACCATAGCATGTTTGGTGTGCAAAAAAAGGTCCAAGTTCAATCACTGGCATCTCCAGTTGAAAGGATCACATAGATGATGTGAGACCTCAATCTAAGATCCTATGCAGTTGCTGCCAGACAACAATGACTTTGATGGATCAATGGTCTGATTCAGGCACTTTTCACATTACCGTTCTAAACCAGATGTTATTCATTGTTGGCCCAATTTTGAGTAATGCGATATAGGGATGGGGGTTTCATACAGCAAAATTCCTTCCATTAATGAGTCGTCTCTGAAGTGCTATGGTCATTTCAAACAGTGCCGCTTCCCCCCTCTGCCCTTTTTTGCTGTGCAGTCTTCCTCAGACTTTTCCCCTAAATGTTCCAATGTAAGCGCGATAGCACTAAACTGCTATAGCACTGAAGTGCTATAGTTGTTTAGCGCTATAACACTCATATTAGAATGTTTAAAAAAGTCCAAGGAAGATCACGCAGCACAAAAAGATGGGGTTAAAAGCAGTATTGTAGGAAGCACTATGGACATTTTAAACAGCATACCACAGTGATTCAGAAGTGCAACAAAGGGGGTGAAAATAGAAAAAAAAGCAGTTTCCCTTAAAAGCGGCTCAACCACGCTTTGCTAACCCAATGGAAGTGGGTTTGTATGAACAGGTAAATAAATTCCGCTAGCAGCTGACTACGAAAATGGGTCTGTCTGAAATGACAGGAAAAGGGTCTGTCTGAAAAGGGTCTCAGTGTTAGGTAACTTCATATGTTCATACCATTGTAGCACACAAGTTCTTCCTAATGTCTCTTCCATTTCTCTGCTTCTCCCCAACACTTTGCTAGCCAAAGATGCATGTCCACAGATACTTTGTATGCTGTTAACTGAACAATCAAATGAACAATACTTTTTATAACAATATTGCTTCATTTTAATACAGGAACCTTTACAGCAATGCCGTTCTGATTCAGCCACCTCCTCTCCCTCACCGTATGAAATTCCAACTGTTACCATGGAGAGCTCCACTTCATATATGTGTGTGTGTGTGTGTATATATATTCCTCTTCTCACATTTTATGAAATATACATAGGCAAGAGCTAAGCATATATGGATAACATTACAGAAATTATCTAATAGCAGATTTTAGAGGAAAAACTGCAGGCTTATTTCCAAAGCTACTGTTACTACCGTTTCTGCTATTATGCCTCACAACAGGGAAACATCGGTTACAAGAAAGGAAGGAGGCGGGAGGGGAAAAGGGAGGAAAAAGCTCTAAGAGCTCATGCTATCTTGTCAATGTGATTCAATCTGAATTACAAAGTGCGCAACGGGGACTGCCCACTCAGCCACTCTCTCTCCTTTGGAAGCTTGCCTTTTAGCCACTTTTATGGAAATGGATTCTGACAGGGTGAATGCTTGCTGGAACAAACATCTTTTATTACAGGCCAACAACGAGGTTAACTGAGGGGATACAAACATAAGTTATAGCACAGGATGTCAGTGCCAGTTAAATGTTTGTTCCTCCAATCACCTACTCTTCCCTTAAAGCAGGCACATTTCACTTGTCCATCTGTTTACTACCAAGGCTTTCAGTTGTGCCAGGGCTTATCTGCAGAACCAATCTGAAAGCCAGGGTCAGAACAAGTAAATCGCTAATAAAGAACAGAACACATTTCAGTGCACACAGGGTGTCTTCCCTTTGATGCTTAATAAATAATCAAACCCAAAGTAAGGAAAGGGCTCTGATGTGAGTCTCAGCACTACTCATTTCAACATTTTAAAAATGCAGATAAAATTTGTTTAACCTGATCCTCTCTGTACGGGTTTTTTTAAAATCAGATGTACATTGAATGTCAGAATGTAGGACTTGTGTGTTCCATGTAGTTACTCCTTGCCCACATTTAGCATGGCCTAGAGGCCCTGCTGAGAATTTCAAGCATCCAATAAAATAAATAACTCCGGAGATCTCATGAAGGGGGAATGATAAGCCTGAAAAGCTCAGAAATCAGAGAATGTGTTGCATTCCCTTGCCACAATTCTGTGGAAATGTACTGTGATTTTATACAACTGAGAGTGGGATCACTTAATAAACATTAAGGCTTTTCATTGCTTGAGCTGATTGGAAGCCTGACCTCGGGAGAAAGAGATATCCTAATATGTCAGAAAACATTTCCTGAATTTCAAATGTAACATTTTTTTGTGTTCTGCAACATTTGTGTTCAAATGTAACATAAAGCTTCCTGTCAAAGCTTTGCCATCATTTCACAGGCTATCATGGGAGGAGGAAAACACCATCTGTGCATCCATCACGAGCCTGCACAATTTGCTTCAGCTATGTGTGTATATTAAAATATTCAAACTAATGTTGGTGGTTCACAATAGATTTTTGAAGTGGCTTTGGCCTTTTTTAGTTTCACTCTGATGTGCTCAACAACAAACTGTGGAAAACAACAACAACATACTTTATGAACATATTAAAGCTCAGTTGAAAGAAGACACCAATAAATTTCCACAGGTAGTGTGCAGAAATATCTCTCTTTGAAATAGAACTCTCCTGGTGAAGAGATTTGAAATGGGTACTTGACCACAGTTTATTCCCCTTTCTATCACAGCCCCTTAGATCATTTCTTAACAGCTGAGAAAAGGAAAATGAAAAGAAATCAAATGTAATTTAAAGCATGACATTTTATAGCCATTGTGGAAATATCGACTTTCCCCTCAGCGGGCTTTTCTTTCGAAAATCCCCTTGTTCTTTTAAAATTAATGCACTCAGCTTAAACTTAGTAAGAGAAGAAATGCCATTGTGAGCCAGCCATAAAAGCACCACACCTTCTTACTGCCAGGCTGCCAAATGTAGAAATGAAGTTAGCCTTAGTAAAGGGCAAAGTGATGATACAAAATCTGAATAACTCATAAAGTTCCACCCTAACTTATTTTACCTCCTCAAAATGTGAATTATTTCATGAATAAGCCCCCAAAAGAGCCTTGTAGCACCTAAATGATCATGAGGACATCATGGCTATATAGGATGTAGCTTTCAAACTGAAGAAGTTGGCCAACTCTACTTCACTTAATCTCTTACTCCTTTTAGGTACCCTGTGGAACTTGAGATTTGTATTTTTAAAATCCAGAATCATCCTTATACTAATTGCCAAAATGTGCAGATACCTATTCCCACCAACAGGGGGCTCACTCTCCCCCGACAGCTTTTCCTACATAGTCAGTAGACTTCCTGGGTTTGTAGAAAAATCCAAAAAGTGAAAAAATCCCTTCAGGAACAGTTGAATTCCCCAAAAAACCTTTTGACATGGCCTCTGCAGGGACCTAACTCCAGGCATTAACGGTGAGAGATTAGAACGTGGGGGGGGGAGATTCTAACTGGCCCTGTCAGTAAAAGGGTGAAGCCAGAATGCCAGCAGGGGGTTGGGGGCTATCCAGTGTTTTGCATGGAGTGTCACACGTATGACTATCTGCCCACCGGTCAGAAGTCTTGGGTATGTGCTCGGTGCAAGGAGCTCCTGGTTCTCAGGGAGTGAGTTTGCTCCCTTGAGGACAAGGTTGCTGACCTGGAGAAGCAGAGACAATCAGTTAGGTGCACGGAGAAGACTCTCGGGGACTTGTTAGATATGTCCCACTCTGGATCTGGCAGCCCAGCTGCTGCCAGGGAGCATGAGGGTCAAGGGGAAACGGGGCACCATGCTGAGGATAAGGGGAATGTGCCCTCAGAAGGGACCTCTTCTTCAGCTGGTGAACGGGTATCCTTTCGTACCAAGGAACCGTCCCTGGGAAGGGTGGGAGGGGGGCTCTTGGTAGTTGGTGATTTGATCCTTAGGCAGGTAGACAGCTGGGTGGTGAACCCGCGTACTGACTATATGGTGACTTGCCTGCTTGGTGCGAAGGTAGCAGACATTACGTGTGTTTTAGATAGGCTGGTAGATAGTGCTGGGGAGGAGCCAGTGGTCGTGGTGCACGTTGGCACCAACGATGTGGGGAAATGCAGTCGTGAGGTCCTGGAGGAGAAATTTAGGCTACTGGGCAGGAAACTCAAGGCCAGGACCTCCAAGGTAGCCTTCTCAGAAGTGCTACCTGTTCCATGCGCAGGGCCGAGGAGACAGGCACAGATCAGGAGTCTCAATGCGTGGATGAGACGGTGGTGTAGGGGGGAAGGGTTCAAGTTTGTTAGGCACTGGGATCCTTTTTGGGACAAGAGGGAGCTGTACAAAAGGGATGGTCTCTATTTGTCCCAAGAAGGAACCAGGCTGCTGGCGCTCAAAATCAAAAAGGTGGCAGAGCAGTTTTTAAACTGAATAATGGGGGAAAGCCGACAGGGGATAAAAAGTCTCTGGTTCGGAATGGCTCATCTCAAAGTGATGAAGGGGTAGCTATTACTTTTGTACAAGGAAATGGATTACAATTGTCCACTGAGACTGTGGCTAATGATAGGAACTGCCTGGCAAGGTCTCGAGGCAGCAAGAGGAAGGCTGTGGGCTTAACAAACGTGGGAAACTATAAGTGTTTATACACAAATGCTAGAAGTCTCCGAGGTAAAATCGGGGAGTTGGAATGCTTGGTGTTGGGGGGGAAATAGACATTGTGGGTATTTCAGAAACTTGGTGGGATGAGGAAAAATCAATGGGATATGGTGATTCCTGGTTATAAATTATATCGGAAGGATGGGGGGAAGGGTTGGAGATGGGGTGGCTCTGTATGTCAGAGAGGGTATACCGTCCAGTAAGATTGAGAGGGTAAGAGAATTGGATTCGCTTCTGGAAATGCTATGGGTTGAAATAGTGGGTCCAAAAGGAGGCTTAACAGTGGGAGTTTGTTATCGCCCACCAGATCAAAAGATAGAGGAGGATTATAAAATGATGAATGAATTAAAGAGAGCGGCTAGACGAAATAACTGTGTTGTAATAGGCGACTTTAACTACCCACACATTGATTGGGTCAATATGAGTTCTAGTCGGGAAAAAGAGATTGAGTTTTTAGACACTCTCAATGACTGTGCTGTGGAACAGATGGTCACAGATCCTACCAGGGGAGAGGCGATCCTATATTTGGTCCTAAGTAACACCCAAGACCTGGTAAGAGATGTAAAAGTGATTGCACCACTTGGGAACAGTGACCATAATGTCATTGAGTTTAGCATTTGTACAGATAGGGAGTTGCCCAAAAAGACTGATGCAACCACTTTTAACTTTAAAAGGGGTAACTTCTCTGGTATGAGGGGACATGTGAGGAAGAAATTGAAAGGAAGAGTGGAGAAGGTCAAAACCATTGGGGAAGCTTGGAGACTATTTAAAAAGACAATCCTAGAAGCTCAGAAAAAATATATACCGGAGGTTAGGAAAGGCACAAATAGGTATAGAAAAAAGCCTGCATGGTTAACAAATAAAGTAATGGAAGCCGTAAAAGATAAGAAGGATTCCTTTACGCGGTGGAAAGCTAGTCTTAGTGAGGTTGATAAAAGGGAACACAGACTATGGCAAATAAAATGCAAGTCTGTGATCAGGCAAGCAAAAAGGGAATATGAGGAGCATATCGCAAAAAACATAAAGGCCAACAATAAAACTTTCTTCAAATACATTAGAAGTAGGAAGCCAGCCAGGGAGGCAGTGGGGCCCTCGGATGACCAAGGGGTAAAAGGAGTAGTGAAGGATGATAGGGAAATGGCTGAGAAGCTGAACGCATTTTTTGCCTCTGTCTTCACTGTGGAAGAGGAGAAGTGCTTGCCCACTCCAGAAGCACCGATTTCAGGAGGGGGTTTGAAAGACCTGAATCAGATTGCGGTGACAAGAGAGGAAGTCCTCCGACTGATGGACAATTTAAAAACTAATAAATCACCAGGCCCGGATGGCATTCATCCAAGAGTTCTGAAAGAACTCAAATGTGAACTTGTGGATCTCCTGACAAAAATATGTAATCTTTCTTTAAAATCTGCCTCCATTCCTGAGAACTGGAAGGTAGCTAATGTCACTCCCATCTCCAGGGGAGATCCAGGAAATTACAGGCCAGTCAGTCTGACATCGATACAGGGTAAGTTGGTGGAAACTGTTATTAAGGAAAAAATTAGTAGGCACATTGATGAACAAAAACTATTGAGGCAGAGTCAGCATGGGTTCTGTAAGGGAAGATCTTGTCGCACTAACCTGTTAGTGTTTTTTGAGGGAGTGAACAAACATGTGGACAAGGGGGACCCAATAGATATTATTTACCTTGACTTCCAGAAAGCTTTTGATATAGTTCCTCATCAAAGGCTCCTAAGTAAGCTCAATAGTCATGGGATAAAAGGACAAGTCCTCTTGTGGATCAAAAACTGGCTTATAAATAGGAAACAGAGAGTGAGTATAAATGGGAAACTTTCTCAGTGGAGGGTGGTAAGCAGTGGGGTACCACAGGGATCAGTACTCGGTCCGATGCTTTTTAACTTGTTTATTAATGATTTTGAATTGGGAGTAAGCAGTGAAGTGGCTAAATTTGCAGATGACACGAAGTTGTTTAGGGTGGTGAAAACCAGGGAGGATTGTGTGGCACTCCAAAGGGATCTGTCGAGGATGGGTGAGTGGGTGTTGTTAAGTATGAGACTCAACAAAGGATTCAGCTTCAAGTGATTTCAGCTTTATTAAACAGCAACTGTAAGTCAGGAACACACAGAAAACAAGGGGAGCACAGCTCTTTTTTTTAAACTCTCCTGGGCTGTCAAAGCCACACCCATTACAAGTTAAAGACCAATCATAATACAGGGATAAAGGCCAATCAGGACCATTCCCTCTTTGCAACAATATCACTCAGTGATTGGGTAATTACACAGGTTTTGCAGAAACCGACCAATAGCAATGCGACATCTGAAGAGCCACATTCAGACTCAAGCTTAACATGTGAATAGATAGGAGCGATTCACATTCAGTACATAACAGGCGTCAACGTGGCAAATGGGGTTCAATGTGGCCAAGTGCAAAGTGATGCACATTGGAGCCAAAAATCCTAAATATAAATACACGTTGATGGGGTCTGAACTGGCAGAGATGGACCAAGAGAGAGATCTTGGAGTCGTAGTGGATAATTCAATGAAAATGTCTAGACAGTGTGTAGCTGCAATAAAGAAGGCCAACGCTATGCTGGGGATTATTAGAAAGGGAATTGAAAACAAATCAGCCACTATCATAATGCCCCTGTATAAATCATTGGTGCGACCTCATTTGGAATAATGTGTACAGTTCTGGTCACCACATCTCAAAAAGGATATTATAGCATTGGAAAAAGTGCAGAGAAGGGCAACTAGAATGATAAAAGGGTTGGAACACCTTCCCTAAGAAGAAAGGTTAAAATGCTTGGGGCTCTTTAGCTTGAAGAAATGATGGCTGAGGGGTGACACGATCGAGGTTTATAAGATTATGAATGGGATTGAGCAGGTTGAGAAAGAAGTACTTTTCTCCCTTTCTCACAATACAAGAACTCGTGGGCACTCCATGAAATTGCTGAGCAGTCGGGTTAGAACAGATAAAAGGAAATACTTCTTCACCCAAAGAGTGATTAACATATGGAATTCACTGCCACAGGAGGTGGTGGCAGCTACAAGCATGGACAGTTTCAAGAGGGAATTAGATAAACATATGGAACAGAAGTCCATCAGTGGCTATTAGCCACAGGGTATAGATGGGAATTCTCAGATTGGGGCAGGTGATGCACTCTATTCTTGGTGCTGGAGGGGGCAGCAGTGGGAGGGCTTCTAGTGTCCTGGCCCCACTGCTGGACCTCCTGATGGCATGTGGTATATTTTGGCCACTGTGTGACAGAGTGTTGGACTAGATGGGCTATTGGCCTGATTCAACATTGGCTTCTCTTATGTTCTTATGGGTGGGGGGAGGGCCCTTTCCAGGCCTCTTTTGGCCTTTCAGGGAGGGAGGAAAGGAGGGAGCCTTGGGGCCAGGCCTCACAAGAGTTGCCAGTGCCAGGCTGGGGGATTTCTAGAGATTTTGTGCTGGACTCTAAGGAGGGCTCGGTTTGGGAAGGGAGAGGCCTCAGCTGGGTATAATGCCACAGAGTCCACCCTCCAAAGCAGCCATTTTCTGCAGGGAGACAGACCTCTGCTGTCTAGAGTCCAGTTGTGATTCTGGGGGATCTCCAGTTCCCATTTGGAGGTTGGCAACTCTAGGCCTGGCAGTAGTCTAGGGTTGGCAAACAATGAGATGGTCACAGTCAGAAGAACTTACAATGCATAAATCGTACAACTGTGATGAAGAAGCTTCAGCCCTTCTGGGA
Organism: Gekko gecko; assembly: GCA_029375565.1. Taxonomy (NCBI): domain Eukaryota; kingdom Metazoa; phylum Chordata; class Lepidosauria; order Squamata; family Gekkonidae; genus Gekko; species Gekko gecko. Next base: position 47,534,237 of record JAPDNY010000009.1, read on the forward strand.
GAACCTGTTCTAGTATAAGACATGTTGCTTTTCAAGCTATAAGAGTTAGAAAAATCACGAGTATGCAGCTTTTTGTTGCTTGAGGAACTCTATATTTCGCACTGATTGTACAATTTTTGGTCAGAAGAAGACACATTGTCGAAATGGCAGCACCAATCCGGAGACCACCGTCCCGCCTTTTTGTTTCTATTGTATTCATTTTTGTTATAAGTACATTCAGAAATCAATGTTTTGTATAAAAAACTTGAGATAAATAATTGTGGATGCTTCTTCATCACAGTTGTATGATTTATATATTGTAAGTAGTCTAGGGTTGCCAGGTCCCCCCTGATCTGCATGACTCACCTAGCCTTGGCTGCTAGCTAACGTTCATCAGCAGCCACCCTGTGAAAGCCAGTGAGGTGCAGCAGTTAGAGCTTCAAAGTAGGGTCTGCAAGACCCAGGTTCAGATCCCCATCTTGCAGTGGAAGGTGACTGCATGATTTAGGACCAGTCACATATTTCAGCCTAACCAACCTCACAGGGATGTTGTGCAGATAAAAAGGAGGAGGGAATAATGAAAGCTGCTTTGGTCCCCACTGTGGAGAAAGACTGTAATTTCCTTAGGTAAAGGCTGAGGGGTGGAGATGGAAAGCAGAAGACAGAGAGGCAGATAAAGGTAGGTTGACTGTTGGTTGGGAAGGAAATAGGGTTGCCAACTCCAGGTTGGGAAATCCCTGGACATTTGAGGGGTGAAGCCTGGAAAGGGTGGGATTTGAGGAGAGGAGGAACTTCGGACTGGTGTAATGCCATAGATTCCACCCTCCAGCCATTTCCTCCACGAGAACCACCATTGCCAGCCCCCTTGTGAGGACTGGAGATCACCCAGAATTACAACTGTTGTCCAGACGACAGAGATCAGTTCCCCTGGATAAAATGGCTGTTTTGGAGGGTTGAGTCTATGGCATCATACCCTGCTGAGGCTGCTTGCCTCCCCAAGCCTCACTGTCCCAAGGCTCCACCCCCAAATCTCCAGGAATTTCCCAAACTGGAGCTGGCAGCCCTAAGGTGAATTGATCTCTGTAGCTGGGAGATCTGTTGTGATTCCCAGAGTGCTGCCACTGCAGCTGGGGGGGGAGAGGAAGCAGGTGGGTGGCTGAGAGCACTGCCACCACTGCTACTGCTGCTCTGCGGAGTGGGGGAGGAAGCAGGTAGGAGGCTGGGAGAGTGATGGGGGCAGAAAGAAAGAATGATGGGGTGGAGGGCAGAAAGAGAGAGAAAGAGTGATGAAGTGGGGAGGCAGAAAAACAAAGAAAAAGATGACAGGTCAGAAAGAGAGAGGAAGTCACATGCTTGGAGGAGAAATAGAGAGTAAGAAAAGGGGGGCAGAGGGGAGAAATAGTGTGAGAGAGGTAGGGGGCGAGGAGAGGAAGCAAAGGTGTGATGAATGAGATAACCATCCCGCAAATTTCTTGTGGGTCTCCACTTGTTATATCTAATTCTGAATTGGGCCATAAGCATGGATCATAAAATCTATACAACGGGCTCAGGGACAAACAGGGGTATGGTTCCCTAGAAGCTTGGACAAAGAACTAGGTTTGCAAAAAAATGTGAAATGTTTAAAAGTGTCCCACTGAAGTGTCATAAGACTACCTTGTGAGGGTAGGAGCTGCAGGCACTGCCAAGTGAGACAAAGAGGAAAACCAACTGGGAGAGAGGGAACAATGTAATGAGATCCCCCCCATGTTTACTCCACTTGTTTTTTAAACTATTTTGAGAACAGGTTTGCATTTTTAAAATGGAAACTGTCATGTCATAAACTGAACCCCCCCCCTTGGACAGGCAAAACTCCAGGAAACAATGTGAACCCCACTGGCTGTGCTCAGGCCTTTTTCTTTGGCTCCATATAACCAGAAAAGTTTTCATATTCTGTCCCATTAATGTCATACCCTCAGCTACTTTTTAAACTAGGAGAGCTTCAAAAGCACTTTGAAATGTAGCCTGGTATATGTGTATGTAGTATAAGAAGAAATACTAATGCTTTCCTGGTATGCACAGTTGCTTTCATGCACTTAAGAAGGACTCTCTCTATGCCTAAAGTATAGATTCTTATGGTAAATTTGATATAAAATGACTTATGTCATCATCATTTTTTTATATATCCTGTTAATGCAGTCATGGTATTAAGTTTCTTAACTGATTCTACATTTTGATTGATCTCACAATTATTCCCTTTCTAATGCAACAAATGCCTTTACGTTACTAAACAAAGGTCCTTACCCGTGCTTTCTGTTCCATCTCCATCACCAGTCTTTCATGTTGCTCTGCTATGGCCAGCGTTGCAGAATGGACCTTCTGATAGATCATCTCCCCTTCCCTTGTCTGAAAGGTGAACAGCCCTTCTCCTGTGTCACACATCCTAGGATAAGATTTTTTTAAAGAAAATAAGTTCTTGCTTTACAACAACAGCTTGATTTTTTTGAAAGTGTAGCTGTGCTTTTCCAAAATTTATATTACATTGGAGTTGCTGTGTCAGTTGGTGGAAGATATTATTTTGCCAGTGATGATGAACTCTAAATGGCATCAGCAAAGCAATCTTCGCATTCAGGCTTCTTTTTGTAAGAGACATTTAAAATAATTATTTGCAGCACAATGATGCCACACGTTATGCACATTCCGAAGTTACTGTATGTACACTCTTAGAATTACCCCTGCTACTTTTTCTAGAGCAGGCACTGAAGTAAAGAGCTTGGGTGCAATGTGCCCCTATGGGAAAGATCATGATCACTCACAACATGAATTTGTTCTCGGGAACAGAAAACTGTGCACCTTTGAGACAATTTTAGCAGAATGTCCATGTTCTTAGAGACTTCTGCTAATCCACTCACTATACTCAGCACCCACTACATTAATATATGTACACTTAATATATCTGTACAAGCAGTAATCCACCAGAACTGACTTGACAACTGAAAATATTAACTAAAGGATCATGAAAGGAAGAAATTAGGTTAGGCTAAGACATACTGGGCAACCTACAGCTTGATACCCAGGGTTTCCAACCTCCAGGTGGGGCCTGGAGAGTTCCTGGAATTACAACTTATTTCCAGGCCAGAGAAATCAGTTCCTCTGGAGAAAACGTTTGCTTTGGAAGGCAGACTGTACGCCATTATACCTCACTGAGGCCCCTTCCCGGGCTCCACTCCCAAATCTCTAGGAATTGCCCGATCTGGAGTTGGCAGTCCTATTGCTACTGCTACCAACTTCCCTGAAACCCAAGCAAGGATTTCCTTAGTGCCTGCTTGGTGTACCAACAGCAGAACAAACCTGTTTAACCCATGGATTTCCCAGCTTGAAATGAGAATATGTTGGGCTGCTCCGGTAATGATAACTGATAATGTGATTGTATTGCCTGCAGCGATGAACTATAAAATATACTGTATTAGAGTTAGGATATCCTATATGTTGATCCTACCATACTTAGGAGGTAAAGCACCACTGTTGCTTTTGTGTTCCTGCAAAGCTATAATATGTCAGCTAAGACACCTAACCTTTTTCTCCCTAAGATCATGCAGCTCCCAATTAAGGCCTACCTATGTTAGGCATAATAATGTTCCTAGATGTCATATGCCGTGACATCATCCTTCCCCAGCCATGTGATTCTTTTAGTTTGCCCCATCCTATTTACTTGCTTGTGATGATTCTTTGTTTGCAGACAGCTTTCTGGAGTTAGCACAGATACAGCACAGGCAACAGCATGGCCCCAATTTATTCAGAACATCTCATGAGTATGTCCTATTGGGGTGCAGAGTAGAACACCTTTGTGCTTTTCTGTTGTCCCTGTTAATTTCTATGAAGATTATGCAAGGCACGTTCCATCTTCCTATGTCAACTAGCTCCCTAGATAGAAAGGTTCTGGTTGATTTCAACACAAATTATATTATTGCTATAATGCTGCAATGACAGGAGAAGCCAGACAAACATAAATAAAAATACAATGCTCAGCACTGATGCTCTACTGGAATGGTGGGATAGTCAATAAAGAAAAGGTTAAAGCATATAAACGTTCACAACAAAAGCCTGTAAAGGTTAACAAGTAAAGATGAGTCTGAAGTTAACAGACGTTGAGCAGGGGATGAAATTAATCAAAATGGTACATCTTGACAGTAGACAAGCCCTAAAGGTAAACAAAGGTTGTAGGCAAAAAAAAGCTCCAAAAACAGTGATGCCATGGAAATAAAAAATTAACATGAAGGACAAGGACTAAGCAAAGGGCAGCAAGAAAGAACACACAGATACAACATTTTAACATCAGGATTACTCAAAAAGGTATTGCTGTTGATTTAACCTAGAGCCACCAGACAGCAAATGGCTGGTAGCATCATTAAGAGGACCTGCAGGGAAATCCTAGTTTCAGTGACTACTTAGATGGACAAAAAGGAAATTGGCTTCACGTTGGTATACAGTTGAGTCAAACCTGCTTGATAGCAATAGGTATTGGGAATATGCTAAATGGCAGATAAATCCATGTGTAAGGAATGCCATGAAAATAATGACTGTGACTTGGTCAAAGGACTGAGAAAAGATATACTAGTTAATGATATATTAGTTAATGGTCAAGAAATGTGATATGCATGGAGAATTCGTAGTCATTTTTTATTTATTTTCATGATTAAAGAGAACAAAAAATGTTTAAAATGTATATACATGAATTTATTGGATTTATCTGAGACTATTAGAACAGGTGTTTTGTCCCAATAAGAATATCAGTTATTTAAGAATGTGAGCTCAATTGATTGAGACAGTTAGGCAATGCTGACAGTTATTATAACATGGTCTTTTAAACATACAAATATGAGAATTCTGAATCAAAAACTTTGCTTATCTTTGCTCAACTTTCTTATGTACCTGTAAATGTAGTGAAATAGATTTTTGGATGCAGAAAGCTCTCTTTGTCTTGTAATTAATTAAGCAAAATTAACTATTGGTATTTCTATACTGTGTTAAATTGGTCAGTGTTAAAGGTTATGAGTTAATACAGATAAAATAGATGTAAAGAGCCTTTTTTGCAGGAATTTAATAATGAGTTAAGGGGAAACTAAATCGAAGACTATGACTTCTTAGGTGCAGACTTTTACACTGATTAACCTTACGGAAGTCCATTGCTTATGTTGGTTATGACATGGTCAATAAATAGATTGGGTGGTCAGATCCAGAGTGTGACCAAGGATCCATCTGTTAAGGATGATAGCAAAATAGTTCCCTGTACACACTTTCTCCATACCATGAATAATTTTATAAACCTGTATTTTGTCCTTCTTTTGACATCTTTTTCTAAGCTAAACGTCCCAATACTTCAGCCTTTCTTAGAACGGAAGGTGTTCTAGTCAATTGAATTTAGCTACCCTTAAAAAAAACTTTTCCTAGATCCCAAAGCATGCTCATGTTCAAACAGCAGCAGAGGAAGTTGTCTTCCCATCCCACTTAGAGACTTGAAGGCATCAAACACTGGAGAAATAATGGCTACCTAGTGGTACAGCCAATGAATTGGCCAGGAAGGAGAGTCTACTTAAATCCACCTCTTGGTCCCTGTAGCAACAATCTGAGATTAGCTAGTTACAATGATGGCAAGCAGGAATGTTTTTGGTCCCTACCTGATTGGCCCATATAACTGACCTTTTCCTCCTAGGATCATATTTGTGGTTGAGGGGTTGTATTATATATATCAACAAACCTAATCCTGATGTGTTGGAGGGATTCTACCTGGGGTTGGCAGGATTTATGTCGGTTACATGCTTATTTAGTTAGACTGGGGAGTACCTTGAGGCATCTGACGATTGAGAGAGGCTGAAAAGTCACAGGAGGATTTGTTGTTGTTGTTCAGTCGCACAGTCGAGTCTGACTCTTCGCGACCCCATGGACCAGATTACGCCAGGCCCTCCTGTCTTCCGCTGTCCGCTGAAGTTTGCTCAATTTCATGTTCGTTGCATCGATGACACTGTCTAACCATCTCATCCTTTGCCGTCCCCTTCTTCTTTGACCTTCAATCTTTCCCAGCATCAGGGTCTTCTCCAGTGAATGCTCACTTCTCATTTGGTGGCCAAAGTATTTGAGCTTCAGCTTCAGGATCTGGCCTTCCAGGGAACAGTCAAGGTTGATTTCTTTTAGGATTGAATGATTTGATCTCCTTGCAGTTCAAGGGACTCTCAAGAGTCTTCTCCAGCACCATAGTTCAAAAGAATCTATTCTTCGGCGCTCGGCCTTCCTTATAGTCCAACTCTCGCAGCCATACATTACTACAGGGAATACCATTGCTTTGACCATGCGGACTTTTGTTGGCAAGGTGATGTCTCTGCTTTTTATCATGCTGTTTAGGTTTGCCATCGCTTTCCTCCCAAGGAGCAGGCGTCTTTTAATTTCATGGCTGCAGTCACCATCTGCAGTGATCTGGGATCCTAGGAATGTGAAGTCTGTCACTACTTCTACGACTTCCCCTTCTATTTGCCAAGGAGTGATGGGGCCAGATGCCATGATCTTAGTTTTTTTGATGTTGAGCTTCAAGCCCACTTTTGCGCTCTCCTCTTTCACTCTGAGCAAGAGGCTCTTTAGGTCCTCTTCACTTTCTGCCATCAGAGTGGTATCGTCTGCATATCTGAGGTTATTGATCTTTTCCCCAGCAATCTTAACTCCCGCTTGTGATTCATCCAGCCCAGCATTTCGCATGATGCACTCTCCATATAAATTAAATAAGCAAGGTGACAATATACATCCTTGTTGTACTCCTTTTCCTATGCTAAACCAATCAGTTGTTCCATATCCGGTTCTAACTGTAGCTTCTTGACCCTTATACAGGTTTCTCAGGAGACATGTGAGGTGGTCCGGTACTCCCATCTCTTTAAGAACCTGCCATAATTTATTGTGATCCACACAATCAAAGGCTTTAGCATAGTCAATGAAGCAGAAGTAGATGTTTTTCTGGTATTCTTTTGCTTCCTCCATAATCCAGTGAATGTTGGCAATTTGATCTCTAGTTCCTCTACCTCTTCGAAACCCAGCTTGTACTTCTGGCAGTTCTCTATCCACGTACTGTTGGAGCCTAGCTTGTAGGATTTTGAGCATGACCTTGCTAGCGTGTGAAATGAGTGCAATTGTGCGATAGTTTGAACATTCCTTGACATTGCCCTTCTTTGGGATTAGAATATACACTGACCTTTTCCAATCATGTGGCCACTGTTGTGTTTTCCAAATTTGTTGGCAAATTGAGTGCAGCACTTTAACAGCATCTTCTTTTAAGACTTTGAATAACTCAGCTGGGATACCATCACCTCCACTCGCTTTGTTGTTAGTAATGCTTTCTAAGGCCCATTTAACTTCACTTTCCATGATGTCTGGCTCGAGGTCAGTGATTATACCATCGTGGTTGTCAAGGACATTGAGGTCCTTCTTGTATAGTTCTTCTGTGTATTCTTGCCATCTTTTCCTAATCTCTTCTGCTTCTGTTAGGTCCCTACCGTTTTTGTCCTTTATCATGGCCAGCTTTGCATGGAACGTTCCCTTGATTTCTCCAATTTTCTTGAAGAGATCTCTAGTCCTTCCCAATCTATTGTTTTCCTCTATTACTTTGCATTGTTCATTGAGGAAAGCTTCCTTATCTCTCCTTGCTGTTCTCTGGAAATCTGCATTCAGTTGGGCAAATCTTTCCTTTTCACCGTTGCCTTTAGCTTTCCTTCTTTCCTCTGCTATGTGTAAAGCCTCATCAGACAGCCACTTTGCTTTCTTGCATTTCTTTTTCTTTGGGATGGCGGTGATTGCTGCCTCCTTTACAATGTCACGGACCTCTGTTCATAGTTCTTCAGGCACTCTGTCTATCAAATCTAGTCCCTTAAACCTATTCTTCACCTCTACTGTATATTCATCGGGGATGCGATCTAGGTCAAATCTGAATGGCCTAGTGGTTTTCCCAACTTTCTTCAATTTAAGTCTGAATTTTGCAATGAGTAGCTCATGATCTGAGCCACAGTCAGCTCCAGGTCTTGTTTTTACTGACTGGATAGAGCTTCTCCATCTTTGACTGCAAATTATATAGTCAATCTGATTTCGGTGTTGCCCATCTGGTGATGTCCATGTGTAGAGACGCCTCTTAGGTTGTTGGAAAAGGGTGTTTGCTATGATCAGCGTGTTCTCTTGACCAAACTCTGTTAGCCTTTGCCCTGCTTCATTTTGTTCTCCAAGGCCAAACTTGTCTGTTATTCCGGTTACCTTTTGATTTCCTACTTTAGCATTCCAGTCCCCTATGATGATGAGGACATCATTTTTTGGTGTTAGTTCTATGAGCTGTTGTAGGTCTTCATAGAATTGGTCCACTTCAGCCTCTTCTGCAGCAGTGGTTGGGGCATAGACTTGGATTACTGTGATATTGAATGGTATGCCTTGGATTCGGACTGAGATCATTCTGTCATTTTTGAGATTGTATCCCAATATTGCCTTTCTCATTCTCTTGTTGACTATAAAGGCCACACCATTTTTTCTATGGGATTCCTGGCCACAGTAGTAGATATAATGGTCTTCTGAGTTAAATTCGCCCATTCCTGTCCACTTTAGTTCACTGACTCCCAAGATGTCAATGTTCATTCTTGCCATCTCATTTTTGACCACGTCAAGCTTACCTTGATTCATAGACCTTACATTCCAGGTTCCTATGCAGTATTGTTCTTTGCAGCATCAGAGTTTCCTTTCACCGTCAGACACATCCACAACTGAGCGTCCTTTCAGCTTTGGCCCAGCCGCTTCACTCTTTCTGGGGTTACTCGTACTTGCCCTCTGCTCTTCCCCAGTAGCATATTGGACACCTTCCGACCTGAGGGGCTCATCTTCTGGCATCATATCTTTTAGCCTTTTGTCACTGTCCATGGGGTTTTCTTGGCAATGGGGTCCATGGGGTTTTCTTGGCAAAGATACTGGAGTGGGTTGCCATTTCCTTCTCCAGGGGATCACGCTTGGTCTGAGTTCTCTGCTGTGGTCTGTCCGTCCTGGGTGGCCCTCCACGGCATAGCCCACAGCCTCATCGAACCACACAAGCCCCCTCGCCACGACAAGGCAGTGATCCATGAGGGAGGATAGAGGGGCTAATTCCTTTGTGCTGTACTTCAGCTCTGTACTGTTCAATGTGGAGGGTTGGGTTTGATGGGCAACATCTTTCTGTACAACTTTGATGCAGGGAGGCAAAATAAAAGCATGAATCGAGGTCATATTGAGACTGGATCCAGAGAAGGAAACCCAGTGATGAGTTTAGTTAGGGGGTTTCATTATTTGCACAATTCAGACTGTAATTAAGAAACCCTAGCTTAAGTCATGCTATTTTGCTTCAGGCCATGATGCTGGGATATGGGGGAAACGTCCTTTTTGACATAGAGTGACCAGAAATGTGCATATAATCTGCACCATAGATATGATGCTAACAATTTTACCATCAATTCTGCTAAAGCAAGTATTTCATACTTTTACTGCTTCACAAAGGGTTCTATGACTGTTTGAAAATACAAAATGATATGTATGTGCATGCCTGAACATACCCATCCATCCATATATAAGTGTACACACACAGGGGTAAATGTGTGGGATTCTATCTAGGAAGCAGGAATCAACTAACTAAAACATTTTAGTATTTCCCCTGACAACTTTTGGTGACTTTGCACATTGCTCATTGCCATAATCCACTTCCCATAATCTTCAGTTTATATAATATCTCAAATGTATAAGCATACCCAAAGTACCTGAGATTAACGTCAGATTCAGTCTCTCATATTAATCATATCTGGAGGAAGTACTTGAAGAAATAGGATCAATTAGTTGAAAGCTGATTCCACTATCCTGTTAATGTACTACTGAATGATGTACAAAAACACAAAGTCCTCTTCAAGTAACCAGATATGAATACTTGCAAGTTTCAGTCTGACCGTCTCAAAGCAACCACACTTGGCTGTTCACATTGCGTGAGATGGACTGCCAACTAGAGTTTAGGCATGGGCTGGGATGTCACCAGTATGCGGATGACACCCAGCTCTATCTGCTGCTGAGCAGCCAGTTTGACTCTAGTCCAGAAGATCTGGACCTGGCGATGCAGGCCATGGCTGTTTGGCTTAGACTGAGCCAACTGAAATTGAATCCAACAAAGACGGAGGTCCTCTGCCTGAGTCGAGGTGGTCCAGGGTTAGGGATCCTACTCCCAACTTTCAGGGGGCGCTGCTGGTGCCAACACTGGAGGTTAGGAGCTTGGGAGTGCTCTTGGATGCCTCCTTAATGATGAAGGCCCAGGTAGCAGCCACTGCTAGGTCATCCTTTTATCATCCTCGGCTGATCAGGCAGTTGGTTCCTTTCCTCAAACACAATGACTTGGCGACAGTGATCCACACAATGGTCCCCTCAAGATTAGACTACTGTAATGCTCTCTACATGGGGCTGCCCTTGTCCCAAATCTGGAAGCTTCAGCTGGTGCAGAATATGGGAGCACATCCAGCCTCTGCTAAAAGCACTGCACTGGCTACCGATAGTGTACCTGTCAAAAAAGCTTGTTTCATGTTTCTCACTGAATCCATTGTTATGTGTTCCCTAACCTGCTTTGCGCTTGCGTAGGTATGCAGGCAGTAACGTGGGAGCTTCTTCCCTGCCGCTCTTCCTTATCACGGTGGCCTTGAATGTAGGCTTTGGGCTATTCTTGTGTTGATGAGAATTTTCCAGTTCTGGGAAGGTGAAGGGAGGGGGGAGTCGTCTCCCGCTCATGAAGTATATCTCCCGCCGGGAGTTTCCGCGCGCGCGCTCAAAGCTTATTTGCTAGTCGCCTTTATGCATCACACTATAAGTTTGCTTGCATTGCTTTTGCCGCCATTCCTGACAATGACCTCCTACTGTGAGTTTTAGCATTGTAATCCAATAAAAGCCTTTCTTTTGAGAAAGAATGCCTGGACCTACTTGCTTTTGAACCTGACAGTACCGAATTCACTTCAAGGCACTAGTTCTTATCTTTAAAGCCCTTTATGGTCAGGGACTTACATACCTGAGGGACTGCCTTTCCACATATGTCCCCCAGAGAGCACTGTGTTCAGGGTCTTAAAATCATCTGGCCCTCCTGGGTCCCAAAGACACCAGGCTGGCTTCAACCAGGGCCAGGGCCTTCTCACTGGCAGCTCCATGTTGGTGGAATGAACTCCCAGAAGACACTAGAGCCCTGTGGGACCTCTTACAGTTCCGCTGGGTCTGCAAGACAGAGCTCTTCCATCAGGCATTTGACTAGGGAACTGCACTTAATAAACATAAGACCCTGTGCTCTAATAACATCACCGATAGCCTGTGCTCCACCATCATGAATTGGACTGAGATGTCAGACCCAGCATCAAATGCTGACTGCACGCTTACTGTAACTGATTGCTACTAACACCTCGCCATTGTGATACAAACTGCTCACTAGCGCTTTATGATGATGGATTTTATGTTCATATTTATATTTGCATTGTTTTATCTGTGTTTTAAACTTTGTCTTAAATTCTTATGTAAGCCACTCTGAGCCTCCTCCAGCAGGGATGGCAGGGTATAAGTCAAATAAATAAATAAATAAATAAATAAATAAAATAGGTTCTTCTGTCTTGCCATTTTCTCCATTATTCAGTGGCAAAAAGTAAAGTGCTGCCCTCAGAGCTCCCAACTAGAATGTTTGCCAGGGATTTACTTTGCACTAGACAAAGACCCAGTGGTAATGTATGGCTGCGAGAGTTGGAGAATAAGGAAGGCTGGGTGCTGAAGAGATGCTTTTGAATTATGGTGCAGGAGAAGACTCTTGAGAGTCCTTTGGACTGCAAGGAGATCAAATCAGTCAATCCTAAAAGGAATCAACCCTGACTGTTCCCTGGGAGGCCAGATACTGAAGCTCAAATACTTTGGCCACCAATGTCCCTCTCAGCTGTGGAGCAAAAATTCTACTTTGTGAGCTACTGGCATTAAAGTTGTGAGCAAGTGATTTGGCTACTGCATAAATTAGTTTGCTCTGGAGCCATCCTTCCTGAGCTAAGACAAAAATGTGTGAGCCAGAGGCTAAAAAACTGTGAGCTAGCTCACACTAACTCAGCTTAGAAGGAACACTGTTGGTCACCAAATGAGAAGGGAGCGTTCACTGGAGAAGACCTGATGCTCAGAAAGACTGATGGTAACAGAAGAAGGGGACAGCAAATGATGAGATGGTTAGACAGTGTCATCGATGTAATGAACATGAAACTGAGCAAACTCCAGAAGATGACAGAAGACAGGAGGGCCTGGTGCGATGTGGTCCATGGGGTCACGAAGAGTCAGACTCGACTGTGCAACTGAACAACAAAGACAAAGATCAAGAGTTTCATGGGGAAAATGGATTTCACCTCAACTAAAAAAACCACTTGGGGTAAAACCAGAATAGTTTGGCTGTGATAATAATGAAGGGGTTTTTTTTACTTGCTGGAACTCAGACCACACAATACTTCCTTCACCTCCCCTAGTTTTTGTTAAGAATGTATCTGGAAATTCAGTCTTTTCTTCCTGTCTGCTCTGCTTCTCTGTTCAAATAGTCTTTACCAAAGTTATTGTGCTGGAGCAACAAAAATAATATCAAATTACTTTACACTGAGTATTTTCCATTCTCCTTAATCGATGAAAAGTCTATTTTTCTAATGTATGGGTTAAAAATATTTTAAATCCTGACTATACTTAGACCACACTGTCTTTCTAAGACTGTGTATTTTACAAAGTTGCAAGGTAGTTAGTGAAGTCATACTTTGTCCAGCTTAATCAACAAAGACCAACAAAGGTTTATTTAAGGTATAAGCTTTTGTGTGCATGCACACTTCTTCAGATACAATGAAATGGAAGTTACCAGTCTATACATATAGATTGAGGGTGAGCAGTAAATTAGCATACAACATAAGAAAGATGTTTAACACATTCAAGGACCATACAAGAATGTCAACCTTAGTTTTTATGGTTACCATTTCTTTGGTTCTGGCGGAAAACCTAGTGAAGGAAACATGTAAGTCAAAATTGGAGACTGATGGGCAAATGTATCCTTAATTGTGGACTTCTGAGAGTAATTAACTGAGATCCTGCCATTTACGTGCCATCTGTCTTCTCTCAAGCATGGAGGTGACCTTACAGCACCTTCTTCTCTGAAGTGGGGCGATTGCCTGTGTAGAGTTATCTCCCCTGTCTCCAGACCAAAAAAATACATTCCAATCTACCAGTGCAAATTACATTACATTCTACTATTCAGAACATTCCAATCGACTATTCTAATCTATTTCTTCCATAAAATAAAATAAGGAGGATATATGGACCTTCTGGGGGATTGGTGAGAATACAGATGTAAGGACTGAATGAGATTAGCATATGTACTGAGATAAGAAACCAAATTCCCTGTTAAGTCCTGGGGATAACATTGTTCTGAGTGCTGTACAATTCAACAATTTCCCTTTCTAGTCTGTTCCTGAAGTTCCTTTGCAATAAAACAGCCACTTTAAAGTCACCCATTGAATGTCCTGGACAGTTAAAGTTTTTTGCAAGCCTAGCACAGCCAGTGCATGTACAAAGTGCCCAGCAGAACCAATGCCACTGTGGCAATGCCAGTTCAACAAATTCAAGCAAGGGGAGGTTCCAAGCCCAGCGTAGCCAGTGCATGTACAGAGTGCCCAGCAGTACCAGTGCAATGTACTAGTGCCCAGCAAAACCCTGTGCCTTCCCTTAAATGCTTTCTCTTTTCCTCCACTGAGAATAATGGAGGATTGGTTCTGCTGGACACTCTGTACATGCAGTGTCTGTGCTGTGCTTGCATCCCTCTTGCTTGGATCTGTTGAACTGGCATTGCCACAATGGCACTGGCTCTGCTGGGAACTCTGTACTTGCACTGGTTCTGCAGGGCTTGGAAACCCTCCCCCTTCAGTTTCTACTGTAGAAACTCTCTGGTTTGTCACCAGACCCTGGGTTTTTTCTGCCCCCCCCCCCCGATTGGAAACAATGGAAGATGGGGCACTTTTGGGAGGAGTCCATAGAATTGGACTCCATGGTCCAATGCTTTTTGAAACTTGTGTCTTTTGAGGAGAGGCACAAGAAGCTACACTGAAAGTTTGGTGTCTCTGCCTCCAAAAACAGCTCCCTCAGACCCCTAGGTAGCCTCAGATAGATTCTCCATTGACTATAATGGCCCCATAGGGTATAATGGAGCCAGAAAAAAAATTGGGATTTCAAAAAACAAACAACCCCCCCCCAAAAAAAACAACCCATATCCAAATACCATACCAGTATTGGAATTCAAGATTTTTGGGGAATACCATTTTTTGAGGGGGTTCAATATTTCCGATTCTGAAAAATCACATTTTTTTTGCACGCCCTATTTGGTATATTTAGGATGGTAGCTAGAGCCATGTAGGTATGTTTCTTAGTAGTTTTCCAGTGTAATGTGTTGTCTATGTGTCCATTGTGTATTTTTACAGTAGTGCCCAGAAAATGTATTTCTTGCATAAATTGGTTCATTGGCAGCTTGAGGGTGGTGTAAAAGTCATTAAATGCCTGGTTGAATATGTCCAGAGCTTTTTTACCATGTGTCCAGTCAATAAAAATGTCATCAATGTATCTCAGGGATAAGACAGGTAGGAGTGGGTGGAAGTGTTGCTCCAAGTCAGCCATAAAGATGTTAGCATACTGTGGGGCCATGCAGGTGCCCATGGCTGTACCATCGATCTGAAGGAACAAGTTGTCACCATATCTGAAGTGGTGATTGATGAGAACAAAATGGCACAGTTTGGTGGCAAAGTCAGCCTGTGCTGTTGTCAGAAATCATATTCCTCATGGCTTGTAATCCACCTTTGTGTGGGATGTTATTATACAAAGATTCCACATCCATGGTGGCTAAAATAGTATTCTCTGGAAGTTTGTTCAAAGATTGCATTTTCCTCAGAAAGTCTGTGGTGTTGCAAACATACCTAGGAGTGTTGATGGCATAAGACCTTAGAACACAGTCTACACACACATGGTAAAGAAGCCGTGGATATATTCCACCAGGCATTCAATGACTTTTACCCCACGTTCAGCACTGTGGAATGCTGAGAGTAATTAACTGAGACCCCGCATAATGGTAGAGTCTCAGTTAATTACTCTTAGCATCCCACAATTAAGGATACATCTGCACATCGGTCTCCAATTTTGACATATTTATTTCCTTCACAATGTTTCTCTCTAGAATTAAACCCAAACAAATGGCAACCATATAAACTAAGCTAATTATTCCTGTTTGGACATTGAATCTGTTAAATATCTTATGTTGTATGCTAATTTATTGCTCACCCTCTACCTATATTGTATGGACTGGTAGCTTCCATTTCAGTGTATGTGAAGAAGTGTGCGTGCACATGAAAGCTTATATCTTGAATAAAACTTTGTTGGTCTTAAAGTTGCCACAGGACTCAAACTTTGTTCTGCCGCTTCCGACCAACATGACTACCCAAATGAATCTTTGTTCAGCTTAGTATGGCTGAAAAAGAAAATTGAAAATCTCTTGATTTGCACCGAAAACTAACCCAACATGCAATCTTTCAGTAAATATTATTTCCATTTGTTTTATGAATTAAAATAGGTTTATGTTCAAAGCAAAGAACAATATAAACAAACCACAGACTCCTTTGGAGATTGACTTAGAATATAAACAGATCAAAGATTAAGGAATAGTTATTTAAAGGTTTCATTAAATAGCTGTTAGCCAAGCTGGACTGACATTTCCTAAGAAGGTTATCAGAGGACAGATAGAATACTTTAATTCCCATTTTTGCTAAGGTGAAAACTTTGCCTATTTGGCAAGAACCCAAATGAGTATAGAAACCAACCTCTTTCAGTATAGGTAGGGCTTTTATTTGATTTTTGTACTCCACTTTGCCCCACAAAGGTGACCTAAAGCATTTTACAACAGTATTATTTCCTTCTTCGTATTATCCTCATAACAATGATACGTGCTAGGCTGCCAGAATGACTGCCCTGAAGTCACCTAGTGGATAACTTTATTTTCGTTTACACACTTATCCCCATGTGGCTTCCAACCTATGGGCTACATCAATCCTTCATCCCATACCTGCCCCCTCCCATACCAAGGGAAATATGTATGTTGCCACTGGTCTAGGCAGTACCATTAGTTAAAACAGTTGTGGATGATGTCCTGTTTCTAAATGAATGGTAGGCCGACCTTCCGTTTTCCCAGTGCTGGGGATAGGAGGAGAGGAAGGGAGAAACTGGACCTTCTTTCAGTCCTGGAAAACCTTAGGAATAATTGGCTAGTCAAGCTTAATGGTGCCAGATTTTCAGGCACTTCTACATTAAGCTTGAACTATTCTGCTCCCTAAGGCCTTCTTTATAGAAGCACTGTAGATTAAACTCAGCTTGGGGAATCCAAAAGTTTTGTGCCACTCCTGGTCAGTCATCTCACGGCTTTCCCAGACAGCTTTTGCCAAGGAGAGCCTTGCATTAGAGCATGCAGTGCTGAGTGTGGGATGGCCCAGCTCAGAAGCACCTCGGTTGCTCCACTCTAGGCTGTGCTGCTTCCTTGAGCAAAGTCTTGAGAAACTTCATAGGCCAGGTTTAATAATGAGTTACAGAAAGCCTGACTCTGGCCTCTCTCACTATTCCAAATGCTGGAATGGAGAATTTAAAAGACAACAGAAGAATTGTTAAGGAACTGCATATTAGAAAATTGGTATCCACACTGTAGAAGTGGCATCCTTTTCCTCTCAGTAAATACTCTATCTTGGCTTCCAAACTGATGTCTAAATTCTTTGGCTGCAACAAGCTGTGCTAATTATGTTATTCCCAGATTGACTGAGGAGGCAGACTGTGCATGCTTATGAAGAAATCAAAATGTTCCAAGCCCAACATTAAATTTACCTTAAAAACACAGATTTGTAATAAAACATAAGCATATACCGAGGACGGCCTTTCTGAGAACCATCAGGTGTTCATTAAGAAGCCCTATTAAACTTATCTACATCACATGCTGCAATGAATAATAATGTAAACAAACAAACGAAAGCAGGATGGTGAAGCTAATTATCTATACAGTTTTAATGATGCATCCACCTTTTCAAGAGATGCAAGCAGTGAAGCAAGCTGAAATGTTGTCAGATAATTAATAAAAACCTGATGCAATTAAATGAATCGTACACTTGATTTAGCACTCCTTTTTTGCCTGATTATTATACTACTGCTTAACAGAGAAATAAGTGTGAGTGTGTGTGTGTGTGTGTGTAAAAGACATAACTTTGTCAGAAATATACGGCATGCCATTTTACAGTGAAAGACAAATTTTGATTTATAAACTAACAGTGAATGGAGGGGAATGGATAATGAAGCCAGAGAGCTTAAATATGATTGTTGTTGGTATCAAAATGTGCCACACATTTGATAGCTTCAGGCAACTTGTTCCCTGTAGATCTCATTGCATGGTGATCCAAAATATTGAAATGTAACATGAAAAAAGTGTTCTGATTTCACCTGTTGTAGACCAACTGATTTGTTTAGTTAGGGAAAGTGATTTTTCTAATATATATCAATTTGCGTACAAAAGTGAGGTCAAGCGGTTCACTTTCAATACAACAAGGGATACTGAAGGATTAAAGTCAATGACTGGCAAGTAACTGATAATGGTCTCATATCCAAATGGTAAGCTCAGAGGAGGTAATTAAAAGCATAGAGTACAGGTAATTAAAAGCAGAGTTGGGTTAGACACTGGTTTCACTTGAATTCAAGATTTACTCTCTAGTATAGTGGAAAAAACAAGGCAGAGCAAGATGAAAGAATACAGCTTAAAAGTGATATTTGTATCACATTTTTATATTATAAAAAGGATATAATCAACTTTCCTTTGGGGGGGAGAAGTATTGGCTATCTTTCCCCATCAAAGTTCCTTCTGTTATTTCCATTATCTAGTCTGTGTTTGTTAGGATAAGAATATTTTCACTACATGGCATTCTTGTTCCATACCTAGCCACTAGCTATTTGATACCCAGAGATAACTAGGTGATTCATAATTCTTCCATAGATCAGAATGAGGCTTCCAGGCTCAATTTTAAAAATTGTCTTGGATATTATGGGAATTGTAGAATCAAATGCCAGAAGATGGTTGAGTTCCACATGTGGCAACCTCAGATACTGCCTTTAGCCATAATCTGATGTTGACCCATTGCTCTGTTTTCCCTAATGTTAACTATTTGCCAACATCTTAAAACAGAGGGGTCTTAAATAGGACTTCACTATTGAAGTGCAGCCATATACAGGAATTCAAGCTTCAACCCATTCAGCTCTCAGAGCAACATGACTGGAACTGATTTAAAAATGGTAATTAATTTCTTGGTGCCCAGGGTTTATGAACTATACCACATGTGTGGTCATCAAATCAAGGTTTATCAAAGATAGGAATCATCTTGAAGTAGGAATCATGACCATTTTGCAATAATGAATGTATCATTTGTATTCTTGGCTTATCATATGAATTAGTTAATCATACAATTGCATTATCAGGAAGGTCATCAAGTCCAACACATATTCCTTTGCTTCTTAACTTATTTTGTGCAATCTTGAGCACGGTGTTCCACAAAGAAGGCACAAAAGCGAATATTTTCACACTGACTCAAGTAAATGACCTGTGCTGAGCAAAGCCAAAGTTTAAGAAGAGCCATGTATCATTCTTACATGTTATCCAATTATTCTAGAACTACTGTCACATTCTGCTTTAAATTGTGCAATGGCAGGATGAAGACACTGGCTTGGATCCCACCTAAAATCTTTGCAGATGAAGCATGACATTCCCTGCCCACCCCCAATCCTAGTGCAGGCCAAAATATCTATGGGATGGTTGACCTGCAGAATAGCTTGGAGGAGTTGGGAGGTCTGCCACATGAAGGGGGAAATTTGCAAATCTCATTCCCTTTATGGAGATCTAAGGTAAAATCCAAGCCATTGTAATCTAAGCTAACTATAAGGCAGCACAATTATTAATGATTGTCAAACTGTAACTACCAACTGACAGTAGTCATAGCACAAGGTCGTAACACACCCTTGCTCAACAGGCCTTGTTTAGGAAGCTTACCCTTAGTATTTTCTCTCAGATTTGATCCAGTGAAGATTGTTAACGTTAGTCTCATGCTTTACTGCTTGGCCATTTTTAATTAATCTTAACAAGAGTGTTCTGTTTCCATTTGCACTGTTAATAAGTATTATCTTTTCGATGTTGTTTATCTTTGGTAATTGTCCCCCAGTGTTATGGAGTCCTTGGTGATTCTGAAACACTAGGCACACTTTGGATTTGCTTAAATCCAAATTCATTCCTAGAAATATATTCAGAAGCAACATAATAGGAAATCAACACAATGGGTTGGATCCAGCCTGCATTTTCATTCCATCTCAGTTAATCCCCCTTCTTTACTACAGCCTTCATCCCACATGGCTTCTGCCCATGATAGTCTGCACAGCTTTTTTAGCGATCAACGAAGACTCCTTCCCCTCTTTTTCACCAGTGGGAAAAACTGGTTGGATCCAACCTACTACACAGTAGTTTTTATTTATGAAGTACAATCTTTTTATAAGGTTCACTTCATACACTAGATTCTTTGTGCGTCTTTCAGTTCCTTTAGTGCACTGAAGCCTCTTTCAACCCATACAGTATAACTCAACGGAAACTCAACACTGATCATCTGCTACACAGGGATATCAGGGTGAGAGTCAGTATGGTTGTAAAATGACATGGAACTTGTGAATCTGAGAGTAAAGTGTTGCTTGTGAACTTTCTGTCTCCATTGTTCTTACATTGACCAATACAGAAACCTGCCCCTTTACTTATATTGTTATGTATATATTCTAGAAGATGCTCTCAATATTTCCTTTGGAAACTCTTCATAAGATTACAAACCCTTTCTCTGCTGATATACATTATTGACATGCCTCTATGACAGGGGTCTCCAACAGGTTGCTCATGAGCTGCTTGTAGGTTCTGGATGCTGCAGAATAGCTAGAAGACCAGGGAAAAGATTGCAAAAAGATCTGCTGTAGACCTTTTCTTAAAAGCTTTTATTTCATAGAATTTTTTTGCGGTCTGCTTAGCTGATAGTAGGGCTGAAACAGGGGGCTGGCCTCCACACTGCAGCCAGGCCCCAAGGGGACAGCTGTACTCTCATGGTTATGGACCGTGGTAGAGAGGCTGTAGGCAGGCATCTCCAACAGGCTGCATCCTTTCAGCAAAGAACAGCAGTAGAAGCTGGCCTGTATCTGCGACCCATGTATCAAAAGTAGCATTGCTCTCCCTGAGGCAGAGCTCATGGTGTGGAAGCATGAGCACTGCAGAGAAGTGTGGAGCTTCAAGCCAGTAGATGTGGCCAGAGAGAATAGCAGGTGGGAAAAGCTGGGGAGAGAGAAAGAGGAGCTGCAGACCAGCACTTCTACCTCCAAGAGCCTGATCAGGCAGAAGCCCCACTACTGGTTGTCGGTGGTAAGGTAGGAGGTCAGCAGCAGCAGTGGGGAGGCCAGGTGTGCCATGGAGGAGGATTCAGCAGAGGCGAGGGAGTACCTTGCCAAGTCTCCCAAGCCCACCTTGGCTGATCCCCTCAAATACTAGTCACACAAGGCCATCATCTGAGCCGACTTCTCTTGTGTGTACATGAATCTCCTCTCCTGCCCTCCCACCAGTGTGCAGAGCAAGCACATATTCTCCCACCTGGGAGTTCTTTGCAGCCCCCACCACTTGGTCTGGACTTGGCCAGGGTAGATGAGTTGGCCTTCCTGAAGGTCAACCTCTCCCTGCTAGGCCACCCTGCTATAGATCTGCTGGAGTAAGATCCAGGCCTTGCAGTGTTGTCCCCCCATGTGTCACCTCCCCCATTCCTCCTCCTCTCTGGTGATCCGGTATGCGGCCTATGGGTTGCACCCTTGGCGCTTGGGTGGGAGGATGGCCACCTCTGCTGGGTGAGGTTGGGCTTGCCCCACAGCCAACCCAAACAACATCTACCGCCCTGAGCTGGCCTTGACTGGGAGGGTGGGGTATACATTTGATAAATAAATAAATAGATTGTAAGCAAACACCTCCCTCATGAACCAAGCAACATGTACCTTATAGCACAACACTTATCTCATAGAAGGACATCCACCTCAGCGAACACCCACTTCTTCACACATCTGCCTGTACAAACAAGCCCGTTTGACTACCACTTTTTATTACATTTGTACAATTCACATTTACAATGGATGATCTTATCTGGACAATGTGTTCTGCTAATAATGAAGAACTGTCCAGAAATTTTGCCCAGGGGTGGACTGCGACTAGAGGATCTTTGTGTTTGGGCCTGAGGAGGTGCCTGCCTGGGAGGCCTGCCAAGCTACCATGGAATCATTTTGGGGAGCCCCCACCAAAACTCTGGGGATGACTGGTCTGCCTTTCTGATATCTTCCCTTTTATCTGTGGAGTAGAAGTATTCATCATGGTGGGTGGGTGCACTCCGGCCCCAAATCCAGAGTCGAATAATACATCCCTGTCAGTGGGTGTGGTCTGCACTTGTCTATTTCCACCCTAGCTAGTGAGTTCGTTAGCTGAATACCAACAGCTCCCAGCTGACAGGGAAGCCCCCATCAAAGCTCTGGTGGTGCCTGCCTTTCCATCTGTGCTTTGGGCACTGGTTGTATGTTTCAGTTGTGGGAGGGAGCTGTGAATGGATGGGTGCACTCTGGATCCAGTTGCAGAGTCGAATAAAACACCCCTGTTGGTGGGTGTGCTTTGCACCTATCTGTTTCCACCCTAGGTGAGAACCTAGGTGAGAACTCCTTGGCTGAGAAACCACATTCATTATACCCTCCCTGTTGCTGTGAAGGTACTTTGGGGACCCCCACTGAAACTCAGAGGACGGCTGGTCTG
Source organism: Gekko gecko (assembly GCA_029375565.1). Classification (NCBI taxonomy): domain Eukaryota; kingdom Metazoa; phylum Chordata; class Lepidosauria; order Squamata; family Gekkonidae; genus Gekko; species Gekko gecko. The sequence continues at coordinate 47,556,165 of JAPDNY010000009.1, forward strand.
TCTTTCTGTACCCCCTAACCCATCTCATTTAGACATGATGGGTAGCCTTGCTAGCTTAACATATTTTTCCACTTATCCACGGAGTAGAAGTATTTGCCATGGTAGACCGGTGTGCTCCACATCCAGGTGCAGAGTTGAATAAAACACCCCTGTCAGTGGGTATGCTCTGCACCTGTCTGTTTCCACCTAAGCTAGTGGGTGCCTCAGCTGAGTACCCACATCCATTACACCCTCCCTGCTGCCATGGGGATACTTTGAGGAGCCTCCGTTGAAAGTCTGGAGATGCCTGCCTTTCAATCTGTCTTTTGTATACTGACTGCATGTTTCAGCCCTTGGTGAGTGTGGTCACGCTTTGAGGTTTGGGTGTCAGGGGTAGACTCAGGGCTTTCAAGCCACCATGTCTTACTTCCTTGTCAGGGCTCTGACCTACTACTTCTACTTCCTTCTCAGGGCTCTGAGCCACCACCTCTACTTCAATTTCAAGGCTTTGACCCACCATGTCTACTTCTTTCTCAGGGCTTTGAGCCACAATGTCTGCTTCCTTCTTAACACTTAGAGCCACTGCATCTACGTAAGTCTCAAGGCTTGGAGCTACCACATCTCCATATGTTGTTGTATACTGGTTTGAGTCTGGGTCACAGGTGGTCTCAGGACACACTGCCCTGGTTCTCCTGGGTTGGCAAAAATGCCCCCCCCATCTACCTTCAGTTTCTATTAGAGAGATTCTCAGGGACTTGGATTCTACTTCTGTTCTGCTGGGCTTCTGCCCTTGCTTTTTTTGCTGTTTTTCCCTTCCATTGGAAACAATGGAGTATGGGGAACCTTCTCGGGGAGGCATAACTTGGAACCCGTAAATCTAATCCTCATCAAACTTGGAGGGCTGGTAGAGGATAGTCAGCTGGAGATGTGCTGTGAGTTTGGTATCTCTCGCACCCTGGGAGTGTGTGCGTGCTCAAAACATTCCTGAACCTGCACTTCATTTCCCTAGAAAGCACTTTCCGGGGGGCATCTGGGGGTGGAAGAACTCAGACCCTGTAAATCCAATTCTCAACAAACTTGGAGGGCAGGTAGAGGACAGTCAGCCAGATATATGCTGTGAGTTTGATTTCTCTAGCATGCTGGGGAGCCATCCTACTGTGTCACAAACTTACCGAACTAGTTTGGTTCATAGGAATGTTTTTTTTTTGTCTGTGACAGTCCATGTTTGGTCCATTGACACACCATAAACCATGAACCGAACTGTATTTTCCTGGTTTGGGCCCCTCTCTAGTACTAACTTCCCTGTATCAGTACCATGGACAGCTATCAGACTCAAAGCTTCTCTCCATACTTTATCTACTGTACACAACAAAGCTATTTATTGGTTCTGTTTTGTAGCTTATGTGACAATTACATGTAGTACACTGTGTTCTTAGCTGAAATTATCTAAACAAATAAGTGAATAGATAATTATAATTTTCAAAGTGGCAGTGCAACAACACTTTTCTTTAGGTGACTGAAAACACACTTGCCACTCCTGAGTTAATGCAACATATAAAGTACAAGAGCCATTTTTAATCAAATGCATGTTCTTTTCTTTAAGTCTACAGAAGTGCAAAATTCAAATGCTTTATTTGTGCAACATTTATGAAAACTGCCCTAAGGTAACTGTTCACCTTTATTAGCAAAAAAAGTGATAAGATAACCAGAGACATAGAGGTGGTTTTTACTGGCACCATCCAGCTGAATGTCAGCCCTGTTAAATTTCACTGATCTCAATCAGAAAAGAACGTTAAGCACAAGTTTAACTCTCACACATAAAAACCAATGGGATTTAATAATGCTTAACCCTGACCATGGAATTGTGTAATGGTCTTGGAACAAATGGCTTTGTTGAGTTTAAAGTGAATGTCAAGACATCTTTTACATTGTTCTTAATTTAACTGTAACATGAGTTCACACATCAGTAGTCACATGACAATTCTAGTTACCACTTGATACTCAGAATGTGTGAAATGGCTGTCATAATTCCTTATGTAGTTCATCATCACCTGTTATTACCTCAGGCAATTTCTGAACAAAAAGACAAGCTGGGAAGAGAAAAATCCATAGCAGACTTTTTTTAACCTAATAGCTATTTCTTATATTAAACCCTTGTGCTACCATTTTTCCTGATTATTTTGACTCATGATAAAGTTCCCCTACTCAGAAGCTGTCAGTAACAAAAGCTATACTGTGAATATCATCCCAATAAAGGCCAAATTGACTGCACAACATCCAGTATGGTATTAAAGGGTTAAACTATGGCTTGTAAATGGCAATTAATATTGCTCAGCCTATTTTTAGAATACCAACTTTATGGTCTCTTTCAAGACTCCGAGTGAAGGGCAGGGTATAAATCCAATCTCTTCTTCTTCTCTTCTTCTTATGAAACTGTTATACACACTCCAAGGCAAGACTGAAAAAGAACTGTAATCTATTCCTTCCATGAACAGACTTGTGGGTTGAAAAAGGGAGTGACAAGAGGCTACAACTTAAGTATCACACCCTCTTTTATCAGAAAAAAAGTGGTGACATATTCAACTAAATGTGAAATTAAAAGAAAGTACGATTGAGTACCTAGTGGTTCAGTTTATGTCCCATTCACCCATTGTGATCATGCAGTCAATTTACTGATGGGCTGTTCACAATCTCATTTCTGCTCAGCACAAACAGGCTGGTGTGTAGCTGCAGACCAAAAGCTAACACCCAAGTGATCCCTCATCAGGTGGAGGTGGGAGTCTTCATCTGATCTCTTCAGGGGAAATTCTGCTGTGCCTCACTCATGCTAAAACCCAATGAAGTCAATGCCCAGTTGATCATGAAGATAGCTGTCAATGGGGTTCTGAAATCCCACCTTGGGAGACTTAGCTGCATGGGGAATCAGCGGGGAATGTTTGAGTTTGGCTCACAGGCTGATTGCTAGTGTTAAGTGTGGCATAGTCAGCTGCCAAACTTGTGCACTGTGAAATTCATGACATCCTTACTTAAGAGTGAAGGAAAGAGAATGTGTAGTATTAACTGCATGACATTTACAACACTGAAGGTAAAAGGTGTTATGCTTTGCCATCATTGTCCAGAATTATTTTTGCACATGAGAAAGTATACTGTGTGGCAGAAGAGAGTACTGCTATCTGTGGAGAAATACTTTCTATCCTAGAGATCATATTCCTATTACAATAATTCAGACTGCACTCTGGCTGCAAGTTTGTAGCTGGAAAAGAGGAAATATAGGGGGATGAGCAGTCAGTCTTCAAGCACCAAACACTCCAGTGCTTAACAGATGCAAATGACTCTGGATAAGGGAGCCAAAAGTTTTATCATCTAATACCTCAGCCAGATTGTCCCACCTAAAGGACAGAGAGAAGGAATGCCAAAAGTCTAGATTGTATCTTCCTTTTGGGTCACAGAGATTAGAACTGACCCCAGAGGGAAATACAATCCCAAAGAGAAATTATACATTCTCTTATCTGACTCAGTTGTTTAAAGTGGTTCATGACTTGGTAACCACCTGACCCTGATAGCAATGAAAATTTCCGAGGAGTCAAAAGTGCCCACTTGGCTTTTTGTTATGGATAGTTTCAGACTGATCCTGCCTATGGATGCTGACAGGGTTCTTGGGCCACCATATGTGCTCTGGACCTATGCCCATCATGGCATCTTGCTAGGAAAAAGTATTGGAACCACTAGTGCTTGAAGGGCTGTCATATAGAGGATGGTGTGGAGTTGTTTTCTGTTGCCCCAGAAGGTCAAACTAGAACCAACAGGTCGAAATTAAATCAAAACAGTTTTCAGCTAAACATTGGGATCACTGAACTGAATTACTTCCTATCAGATCCAGATAAGTATATTTGCTGTCAATGGCCTTAGGAGGGTATAACTATGATTAGAACAGCACTGTTCGACGAGGAATTCTTTCTTCAAGCAACTCACCATAAAAAATTGATAGTCTTTCCTTCACATGTGTTGCGAGGATTGATTGCCAATTATATTCCATTCTATCAAAAAATTCCCATTGGAAGAATCATAGAGTCATAGAGTTGGAAGTGACCTCCAGGGTCATCTAGTCCAACCCCCTGCACAATGCAGGAAATTCACAAATACCTCCCCCTCCACACCCACAGTGAGTGCTGTTCCACGGCCAGAAGATGACAAAAAACCTCCAGGATTGCTTCCTGACCACAAATTGCCAATCAGCATTTCCCTGGACATGTGAAAAAGGGCCACAAGAACTAAGCACTGAGGCAACCCTTCCTGCCCTCCCTCTCATGATCTGCCTAAGTTTACAGAATCCGCATTGCTGTCAGATGGCCATCTAGCCTCTGTTTGAAAACCTCCAAAGAAGGAGAGCCCATCACTTCCTCAAGAAGCCTGTTCCACTGAGAAACTGCTCTAACTGTTAGGAAGCTTTTCCTAATGTTTAGCCGAAAACTCTTCTGATTTAATTTCAACCCGTTGGTTCAGGTCCGACCTTCTGGGGCAACAGAAAACAACTCCACACTATCCTCTAGATGACAGCCCTTCAAGTACTTGAAGATGGTTATCATATTACCTCTCAGTCGTCTTATCTTCAGGCTAAACATACCCAGCTCTTTCAACCTTTCCTCAAAGGACTTAGTCTCCAGACTCCTCATCATCTTTGTTGCTCTCCCCTGGACATGTTCCAGCTTGTCTATATCCTTCTTAATTGTGGTGCCCAAAACTGAACACGATACTCTAAGTGAGGTCTAACTAGAGCAGAGTAAAGTGGTACTTTCACATCTTGTGATCTGGACACTATACTTCTGTTGATACAGCCGAAAATCGCATTTGCCTTTTTAGCAACCACATCACACTGCTGACTCATGTTCAGTGTATGGTCTACGAAGACCCCTAGATCCTTTTTGCACATACTACTGCCAAGACAAGTCTCCCCCAACCTATATTCATTTGATTTTTCCTACCTAAATGCAGAACTTTACATTTATCCCCATTGAAGTTAATTAAAATTCTTTTAGCCCAGTTTTCCAGCCTGTCAAGATCATCCTGTATCCTGACTCTCTGTCTTCTATCGTATTTACTACCCCTTCCAATGTAGTATCATCTGCAAATTTAATAAGCATTCCTTCTATATCTTCATCCAAATCATTGATAAAGATTTTGAACAAAACAGGTCCCAGGCTAGATCCTTGAGGCACTCCACTTACCACTCCTCTCCAAGAAGATGAGGAAACATTCACAAGCACTCTTTGGGTGTGATCTGTCAATCAGTTACAGATCCACCTAACAGTCATAGGATCCAAACTACATTTTTTCAGTTTGTCAACAAGTATGTTATGTGGAACCTTATCAAAAGCCTTACTAAAATCAAGATAAATTATGTCTACAGAATTCCCCTGATCCAGCAAGGTAGTAACTTTCTCAAAAAAAGAGATAAGGTTAGTCTGACATGACTTGTTCTTGAGAAACCCATGGCAGGCAAAAAATATGCCAGATTGGTGCTGCCTGCAGCAAAATCTGAACTTTAATAATGTGTATAAATAACTGTAATAAATTAACAAACAATAATCTGCAGGTTTTTTAGTCCATCAAAATTCAAAGTTCTCCTCCTCTGACATATCCAATGTAGCATAGCCACATATTTTTTCTTGGGAGAGAATCCAAAAGTAATGCCAGATTGCAGCTCCCAATCCTTCTTACAGATAAGTAATGTAATGACAAATCTCCAGTGTACAGCTCTTCTATCAAATAAATGAATGAGGCAGTAACAGATCTCGATGGGTTGCCAGTTTCATTCCCATTTCAAGTAAGTCTTCATCAGAATAGTTCTTATCTTACAGTTCCATATCAAGTATAACCATCAGTTTTCAAACTTCAAATGAGCAATTGTCAAATCCTAATACTAGAAGAACCCTTCTAGTATTAGGATTTGATGACTGCTCATTAGAAGCTTTACATGGAATTGTAAGAACTATTCTTATGAAGACTTACTTGAAATGGGAATGAAGCCAGCAACTTGTCAAGATCTGTTAGTGCTTCTTTCATCTGTTTGATAGAAGACCTGTAAATTGGAGATGCATCATTATGTTACTTATGCATAACAAGGACTGTGAACTGCACATAACATTACTTTTGATTCATAACATATAAACAAGGGTGTGTTTTGGCTCCCTCTCTCTTTAATCTTTTTCTTTCTGATCTTCCTTTATGGTTAGCCAAAATTGATGGCCACTCCCCTAAATTAAATGCCTCTTTGGTGCCTATCCTACTTTACATGGATGATGTGGTGAGCCTTTCCTATACTCAGGTAGGGTTAATGTGACTCCTATTGGAGTTCACTACTTATTGCAGACAGAACTCATTCCTTATCAATTTTGACAAGACAAAAATACTGGTCTGCTCTAAATCCTGGAAGCGCATTTGCTGAGGAATTGAAGGAAGAGAAATCGAGCAGGTTAAATCATTCAGATATCTTGGTGTTTTATTTCAGTATAATTTAAAATGGTGTTCTCACAGGGATCACTCTCTCAGACTGGCCAGGAATAAGATTGCAGTGATAATATGCGTTTTTCACCAAAAAGGTAATCAATATGTCCTGGCTGCTCTCTGGATTTTTCAGGCTACGGTTATCTCACGCCTGCTTTATGGGATTCCTGTGTGGATCCAAAACTTCAACAAAGAAGTTGAATGTATAAATATTATCTTTTTATGCAAGATCCTTGGTCTTCCCAACTCTGTAGCTTATCATACTATCTGTGCAGAGCTGGGCATCCATCTTATTGAAACACGAGCGTGGAACACTGCCATTAAATACCGGCTCCGCCTTTATTTCAGTTCACCTCCCAACAGCCTTGTTGCTCTCCTTCCTACAGACTGTATATATCTCGAGATGGTCACAATCTATAACGTCCAAAATCAAATCAATTGGGATTGATCTGGACTCTCTGGCTAATTCTGGAGAAAGGGACATTTTGTGGATTGTACAAAGAAATATCTGGGACATTGAAGCCCAAGTAATTAATGCAGGCAGCTCCGGAGTGTGCTCCCCCCGTTCCCTTGGCCTCCCCCTTATACAAGATTCAATGGCTCAGTATTTTTCTAATTTGATAATCCCTTATCATTGCAGAGCCTTTATGCTGGCTAGGTTCAATTTATTTCCTTTGACTGTTTTGACAGGTAGATACAAGTGCACCCCTTATAAGGACAGAGTTTGCACCTGCTTCTATAATGAACCTGACTCTGTGCAACATATCCTTCTTCGTTGCCCCCAATATTCTTTCTTACGTCGTCATTTGATTCGTCCTCTCTTGGCTTCTGTAAGGATTGTTGATAATGAGTTTAACTTCTTGCTTTCTGATAAATCCCCTGAAATCACTGCATCTGTAGCTAAGTTCCTCTCACTTCTATGGAAGCTAAGGGCAAGAGTTTTTAACATTTCATTTTTAATGTATAGTTTTATATTGGGATATGTCATTCTGAACTGATTGTTTATGACCTTTTTTATCTCTATTACTGTGGTATAAAGCCCCCAGTTTTATTTTATTTTTAATCTTTTTGTAACACCATGCTATGCCAATAAAGGTCGATGATAATGGATGAAGTGAAAATAAATAATTTGGCAAGAACTTTTTATATGATTGAAACACTATAAGGGACATTTGTAATGTATGTATTATGTTATATTTATGGACTATGGACTATGTTGTATTTATAGGTCATTTACATTATTATATTATTAGATTTAGTTATCTATGGGCTATTCGTTATTCACATGGACTTTCTTATATCTTGGACTTTTTCCTTATTTCCGTGTTCTCCTTTTGCGTACAGATTTAATTGTAGGCAGGAGTAGAATTAACTGGCAGGTTTTGCATTGCATTATGCATTTGCATTGCATTATGATGTCATAAATAGCTTGTAAGAACTAGTGTTCAGAGAAAAGGAACTGGTAAATTTTGGTATGCAAATTAGCATATGTATTATGTTATTCTTAATGTTTGACACTTGATAAACGTATGAAAGCCTATTTGTTGGGCAATGAATTACCATTTCTAAGTATTTAGTTTTAAAAAGTTATGTTATTTGTTATGATATTTAAATCAAGGCACATGCCCACAAAAAGATAACATTGTTTTTGGTACATTTTCTTATGTGTTAATTTCAATAATAATCTATGGACAGTCCCACTACTGGGCAGAATAAATGGAGTTCCAATACAATACAAAAAACACAATACTATTTTGGCATTTCAAGGATATCAATATTGTAATGGCATCACAGAAAGAATATCCAGCTTAAGATTTAGGACCATCCATTTCTGTAGATGAAGTAAGGAACTGGGTCCAGGATACTAGAAAGACCACCTCCTCCCATACTGTGCAGACTATCTCTTCTTAAGCTATCCTCTATCTGTTGCCATCTAGAGTGATAAAGTGGGTGATAACCAGAGACAGGGCTTTTTCAGTGGTTGCACATTGACTTTGGAATGCACTGCCCCTTGAGGCTCGTCAGGCACTTATCTTACTTTCTATCAGGCACAGGCCATATAATTTCTTCCAGGCTTTTAACAACTGCTAACTATTTTAATGCTGTTTTTATGGTCTGCGCCAAGCCTGAGGATTGTTTTATTAATATAACTTTAGACTGATTGATTTATTTTGTGTTTTATGAACCTATTTTTATTCACATGTTATTATTGGTTGGTCTTGATTTATTGTTTTTTGTGAGCTCTCTTGAGCAGATTGTGGAGAGTTAGCATATACATTTTCTAAATAAACTATCAAATCAAATCTAACCAAATCAAAATCTATCACCTGTAGAAATTAATAAAAACCACTGCATGGGGAGCTCATTAAAAACACCAACACAGGTGGACAGAAATGGGTTTACACACTATTCAAAGGATTCCTACTTTTGAATTTTTCACTTGAAACAAGTGCATCAAATTGTATGATATGGACAGCCCTGTTAAGGTGCCAGTAAAGAATATGAGTAAGCCTATTTGTCATGCTTCCACATTTCTTACCTTCCAGATTCAAACGTGAACCATGTTGAGTCCCGTCCATATCTCCTTAGAGAACTTAGAGGCCACATGACTAGCTTCACTTTAGCATTGTGGATATCCCAGAGATAAATGTTTTCATGCGTGATCTGCATTGTACATTCCCCATAGATATCTAAATTTGGTGTAGGCATAAGGTATACGTTGAATCGCTCTGAGGGGAAAAAATAAAAATGAATGAGATAATGGTGAAAATTATGAACTAGCTTGAATTATTACTATAGTTTATCATTTGTCTAATTACAGAAGTATATGCATAATAAATTCACTTAAATACACCAACGTAATTCTCAGAACTAGTTTATTCATAACACATGTAGAAAGATAGCTGAGACCTTATTATCATTAGTAGTAATGTTTAACAATATAATGAAATAGTTAAACATTGTCTATTATCAGTGACCTTTGTAAAATGTATAAGCCATTCATTCTGACATAATTAGCTTCCTATTATTATAATTTCAACTAGCATGTTATTTTGGTTAGGACTCTTTCAAAGCAAAACCACCTCGCCAACCCTGCATAATTCAATAAAAATATGTACATCTGTGTTCTTCTATGTCATGAAAACCCAAGAAAAAACAAACAAACCCAAACAATGGAGCTATGCTGTAGCTTTGGTGACTCACTGAACTCAACCATAGTTCAAATATGGGACAAAACACTAGCCTTTTAGATGCTCTGCAAATTTCTTGCATTTACATTGTCCATGACTGGTTAGTTTTGGGCCAACCAAAAGGCAACACCGAATACACTATTATGGAGTGATTTAGGGTTTGGTAGCCAACCCGTTAGGAAAGGTGGCAATACACATTATATCTGATGTCAATTCAATCAGTTAGGAACATCAGTTTCATTGTTTCAACTCATCTGGAGGGCCCTGTGGGGAGACTCTGATACAGGAGCATACTGTGCATGGATCTCTGTCATTACTCCCAGGATTTTGCTTCAGACAAACAGTGTCACTGAAGAGACAGATTGGGAGTTTGCAGTACAAACTCCCCCAATCTGGAACTTTTGAACTAATTGATGAGTCAGGCCCAAACCTCTCAGAAGTTTAGTTGCAACTTATATTTATTTATGTATTTAATTTATACCCCACCCTCCCTGCCGAAGCAGGCTCAGGACAGCTTACAAGGCAGGCCATTTGGTGTCATAAAACAACTTAAAATTGTCTGAATACAATACACAATACAGTAAAAAACAATTAAAACCTTGCCATCTCTCCTCCCTGCTGAGGTTACCCCTTCCCCTTTTCTGCTGAAACTGACCTGGTGCAGCAAACTATATTTATTTATTTTGTTTAAAACATTTTCATGCTACCTTTCCACCTGTTCAACCTTCTCAAGGTGGTGAACAGCCAAAACATTAGAACATATTTTAAAATGTGTAGATGATGATGATGATTGGTCACAGTCAGATATTTGACTACTAGATGGTGTACTGCAGTTTGAGATCTAGCCAGGTTCTTGGAAATTGCAGAGAAATCTTTGCAGAATTTTTGTTGTTTCAAGCAACACTGTCTTCTGGAGCTGAGCTGGTATTATTTGCTCAATGCCCAGAATGTCCAGGTGTTTCTTGAGACATCTAGGCACTGCTCCAAGGTCTCCAATGACAACTGGCACAATGGTAACCTTTTTCTCCCAGAGGTACTCTAATTCTATTCATAGGTGTTGGCATTTCATGATCTTCTCTTGTTCTTTCTTTTCTATTTTGCTGTCTCCTGGGATTGCAGTGTCAGTGATCCAAACCCTATTTCTCATTCTGTCTATAATTGTGATATCAGAGGTGTTATGCTCCAAGAGTTTATCTGTTTGCAATCAGAAGTCCCAAAGAAACTTTGCTGCATCATTCTCCATGATCTTGTCTGGTTTGTGCTCCCATGAATTTCCGGCTGATGGTAAGCCATACTGCTCGCATAGATTCCAGTGCAACATAGCTGCAACTCTATTATAATGCTCTTTATAGTCAGTTTGAGCAATTTTATAGTCAGTTTTGGCAATTTTACTGCAGGTACTGAATATGTGGTCGACTGTTTTGTCCTTTGTCTTGCAAAGTCAACATCTGCTGTCATCACTGTTCTTCTGAATCTTGGCTTTCCTACTAATTGTTTCCTGTGCCTGCTTTTGTGCAGATAGAATGAGTCCTTCTGTTTCTTTCTTCAGGTGCCCATTTTGGAGCCTTACATTCTCAACTTTATCCTCTGTGTTCTTCAGATATTGCCCATGCAAGTGTTTTTGTTTCTAGTTGTCGAAGTGAATTTTAATTGCAATCTTTTTGTAATCTTCTTTGGTTTATTTAACCTTAAATAAGTCTGCCTAGTACACTTCAGCTAGAAGCTTCTCTTTGTTTTTCTAGTCATTCAGTACTTGTTTTTCATCTTCAACTGCTTGGTTAACTTTCAAGACCTCTTCCCCCTAATTTTCTTGGTAAGTAAAGATGATCAGCATCACTTCTAGGATGCAGTGAGTGATGCATTGTCATGATCTTGCAAGTATTGTGATCTATTGCTTCTAATTCTGCTTTTTTCCAATCTCAAATGCCAGTTGTGTATCTTAGAACTGGGACTGTCCACATGCTAATTGCCTTTATTGTGTTGCTTCCATTTAAATTTGTTTGCAATGTCTTTTTAACTGTTTGGTAATATTCTTTGGTTGTATTTTTCTTAACAAGGGTATGTTTGATGATGTCAGCTTCCAAAATTCCAAGGTACTTCTAGTTTCCTTCAGAGCTCAATGTTTTGATGTTGTTTTTTTGGCATTTTGATTTGTTCTTGTTCAACGATCTTTCCTCTATTTGTTGCTAATCCTGCACACTTATCAAGGCCAAATTCCATTACTATATCCTTGCTGAATTTTTGAACTGTATTTAGTAAAGAATTAATCTCTGATTATGACTTTCTATGCATTTTCAAGTCATTCATACATAGTAAGTGTGAACTCTTCAGGCCTGTACTATTATTATTAATACAAAAATCAGCAAAACACAATCAATGTAGACACATAAAAAGGTAATTATCTTTTCTCAGGGTCTTGGCTTTCACAGTGGACCTTCAAGATCTAATGAGTCAGCAGCAGTAGCACTTTTAGTTGGTTTCATTGTCACTAATTAAATTGCAATGGGAAAGAGAAGAAGGTAATGAAATGTCACAAGTGACCTGAGGACCAGAAGTAGAATGGACAAAAAGGAGAGGTCATAAGCAATGCTCCCTCTAAGCTGTGGAGTCTTGTGAGCAAAAATTCTACTTTGTGAGCTACTGGCATTAAAGTTGTGAGCAAGCGAATTGGCTCCTGCATAAATTAGTTTTTTCTGGAATCATCCTTCCTGAGCTAAGACAAAAATGTGTGAGCTGGAGGCTAAAAGCTGCAAGCCAGGTCACTAGAGGGAACACTGGTCTCACGAGAGGTGGGGAGACTTCTCAAGCATTATAGTGACAACATCAGGAATGCATTTTATTTATAGTCCACCTCTCTTACTGAGACTCAAAGTAGATTACACAGTGTAAGTCAGTCAACAGGATGGGACATCCAATAAGGAATGTAATAGAATTTTTTTTTTTTTTTGCCATCGACTCACATCCGCCCTATGGTGATCCTATAGAATTTCCAAAGGAAGAGATTTCAAAGGTAGTTTGACATTGCTTGCCTCTGTGTAGCAACCCTAACCTTCTTTGGTGATTTCCCACCCAAGCACTAACCAGGGCTGATCTGAGATCTAATGAAATCAGGCTAGCCCGAGCTACTGGATTAAGATTACAGAAATTAATGTCAAGTTAAAATCTAGAACAAGGCTGAAACAAAACCTAGATATTAACATGGCATATTAAACAATACAGAAGTTACATACTAGGGTAACACATACAGCAATGGACAGTACATACTATACACACTAGTACAGTCCACATTCTATCTCCCTTTATTAAAGCATTCTTTCCGGATCATTCTGATACACAAAGCCCTAACCTTTGTAAAAATGTCCTCCTGCACAATTCAGTTTTGCCTTGCTTGCAGAATACCAGGAGAGTGGGAGCCTTCCTGACATCACCAGGCAGGCTATTCTATGAGGTGGGGGCCACAACAGAGAATATACATGTAAGGGCGGTTGTTGACCTTGCCCATTTGGAGGATGGCACCCACAGAAAACCCTGCTCAGATAAAAGGAGTTCTTGTGGCAGAGCATGTAGGGGGGGTCTCGCACACGAGGGTCCAAGGCCATAAAGGGCTTTGCATGTGATATCCAATTCTTTGAACTGAACCATGTAATTGATGGGCAGACAATGGAGTGACTGCAGAATGGGGCTAATATGTATGCTCTGCCTCTGATAACTGAGCTGTGGCATTATGCACTAAGTGGAGTCTCTGAGTTGACTTTGAGGGGAGACCTATGTAAAATGCATTACAGTAGTCTAGGCTCTATGTTATCATGACGTGGATCCAGCTACCAGATCAGCCTGATATATGAAGCTCAGAATGGCTGCAAGTATAAATGAATTAATGTAGATGCGATCTGAATTAGTCTATTATTTCACTCTAGGTAAGCCCATTCCTAATTGATCCTAGACAAATATGCCCAAAACACAGTTGCCTTAACTACAATTTCATCATGGCTCTGCATCATTTATATTCTACTGAAGATGGACCCAGTGCTGACATCAGCTCACCTACATCTTGCTTTTGTCTATCATCTTAGACACAGATGCCCTGCTCTCCCAATCTGGCTGCTCTGGTATCCAATCTGGACACTTTCATTGACTTGGGTCTTCATCAGATGGACACTTGTGTGACTGAAACTATTCACAACCTTGTAAAGGTAAAATTCTGAAATATTTAAGCTGAATAGTGTCTGCGAACTTGTTCAGAAAACCAGCTGCTTCTAAGGATCAGAAAGATGTTCACAACTCAGTGCAAGCATTTGAAGGGGTATCTTGGCTCCATAAGTGCAACACTCTCCCTACCCATAATTTTAGATTACCTTTAAATTCTTTTTTTAAACAAAATTTTGGCACTTGTTGATAGTGTGAGGAGAAAAAATATGTCAAAAATGAGCCAGATAGGTAATGCAAAATGTTACAAAGTGAATAGAAATTGAGAAAAGTTTACTTGAGGAGTCTGTGCAGCCAAAGAACTCTTCCATATAAAGGAAGGTTAAAGATCCCAGGGCTATAAGTAAACTTGTCATTCTCAATATTTTTTCTGTCTCAGTCCATTTAATTTTGTCCTACTGATGCCTCCTTAGCTCATTCACTCAATGTCACAGCTATCCATTCTCTTCTTTGAGGCTATATTTCTCATTAATCACACTAATGGGTGTCAGTCTTGCAACATGTACTTTAAGGCTAAATTCCCAAGTGTTGCAGGCTCTCTCTCCACTGCAGGATATTCTGATTTCATTTTGTGCAGTTTGGGTTTTCAGTGCTTTCAGCAAAAGTGCAGTGTGCCTTGAATGTGCTACTCTTTCCAATTGCTTAAATTCATATTTCCTTTTTTAATCTATGTACATCAGCTTATGTTCCTTCTCATAGGGCCATTTTCTATCCACACTACACAGTCCACCACACATCCACCCCCTTCGACTTACACCGCTGGCAAGGTAGGTGAGTGCAGTGTGAGGCCAAATCCACAAGGCAGCTAGTAGGAGTAGGCACAGCAGGTCTTCATTATTATACAGTCTTCCCCCAGAGCCATCCCCTTTCACTTCGCCTGCTGCCAAGAAGATGGCAGTGCATGGTCAACCCTTTCTGGGAGTAGGATGTTGGCGGGCAGCAGTCGGTGTGAGCCACCCACCCTTTCTGAATGTGAGTTCGCTCTCTCCATGTTACTGGGCTTTGGGCATTTGGGCTTTGAGCCAGACTCTCATTCCCACCCCCCCAATCAAGAATAGATGATGACTGTTGTGCATGGCCAAGGCTTTTCCCATCCCAGGGCCTAGTTCTGGAGTTGTGGTAATCTTTCCAGTTCTCTCTCCCTTTCTTTGTCTCTAAGCCGCCACCTCCATCTTCTCAGTTGGGGTGGGCCCTGGAAAACATAGTAATGGACTGCATAGCACTCCCAACCCCAGCCCCGGCAGCAGAGTAAGATCAGGATTGGCCCTGCCCTGAAATCACTGTAACACTTGGGGTGGGCCTGGGAAGCACACAGCAGCACAGGGGGTGGTTTCCAGGCTGGGCTAGTTAGGGCATGAGTGGGATTGGTCCTGCCATGCAATCATCTTGACAGTAGGAGTGGGTGAGTGGATGGGTCCAGGGCGACACAGCCACCTGCACAGTTGCAGGTGACTCACAGACTTGGCAGAGTGGGAGGGTTGGCACTGCCCTGTAGTCACCTTGTGAGTGGAGGGAGGATAGGCCTGGAGGTTCAGCCTGGGGAGACACAGACCCCTGCTGTGCAGGTGGCTCTTGGGCAGGGTGGGAGGGAAGGTATTGCTGGTGACAGTCCCACCTGCTTTTGGGGGAGGAGGGGTGATCCCAGGGAGATCCATTGTGAGTTCGATGCCTCTAGCTTATGTACGCTGCCATCAGCCAGTTTGCACTGGCAAGGTGGGATACAAATTGGAAGTAAATAAATAAAATATATAGCTTGCACAGGGTCCATGCTGTCTGTTCTATAGTCTAGAACCTACACTTGATGATATTTTCCCTGAAAGCACTTTTATGGGGGGTTCCTTTGGGGGGGCATAACTTGAACCCCCCAAGTCCAAACCATGCATAACTTGGAGGGCATGCTGTGAGTTTGATGTCTCTAGCCTACACAGGATCCATTCTATAAACTCTTGAACTCATGCCTGTGATTTCCCCAGAAAGCACTTTCCTGGGGCACCTTCTTTGGGGGGCCATAACTCAGACCACGAGGTCCAATTTTCACCAAACTTCATAGGCAGGTAGAGGAGAGTCAGCTGGAGATCCCCTGAGAGTTTGGAATCTCTACAACCCTGAGGGTCATTCTGCCATGTCCTGAACTTATCAGACTGTTTCAGTTCATCAGAGACCATTTCAGTTCAGGTCAGGTTTCGGTCAGTACTTGGCATGAACCACAAACTGCTTTTTTCTGGTTCATGACCATCCCTAGTTACATTTACATATCCATGCAAAATAGATTGTGTTATTCAGCTATATGTAACCAGACTGTGAAGCAAACAAGCCAGATGGGGATGGGGAAGAAGAGAGAAGGAGCAATGGTAAATATAAGGATATGTTCAGCTGTGTACATGTTAAGCAGGTCAATCAACCCTGGAATAAATAGGGAAATCTGCATATACTTTGTGATGCTGTAAACAGAAAAAAACTGTCCATTCTGCATATCTTGTCAGTCTAAGATTGTTTACAGCATTAGGTTTAAAATCTATGAAATGGGTAGGGATCTTATGTTAATCTACACTATGTCTGCCTACATATTTGGGCAGAAGAAGTGGGACTTTTGACTTTTTTCCTTCAAAAAATGTCCATCTATTATAAAGCAAAGTTGCTGTTATCTATAATTATTATTCATCGAGTATCTTCTGTTTAGGCACACATGGGGACTGCATATAAACAGGCCTGCCATCGGATAAGTCTTTACTTAAAAGCTTCCAGGGGGCACTGTGCGCCAGAGTCAGAAGCTTGTTCCCATGCAAAGATGACATACTGCTGCGAAGCAGCAGCCCCCTAACCTCAGTACCTCTAGCACCACTGAAGCCAGAGAATGCAGTGGGGCAGGAGAGAGGGTACATGTGCCTGCACAGAAGATACTCAATGAACAATAGTTACAGGAGATAAGTGCAACTTTGTTTTCATCATCAATCTTCTCTGCAGTCCAACATGGGGAATTCTAGCAAGTTACTTACCAGGAAGTGGGGCATACTATTCTCACTTGAACAGCGAATGAAGAACTACCTTGCCCACTTGAGCCACATGTCTTGCCTGCAGATCCAAAGTGTAGTGACATGCAAATGTGTCTGCCAAGGACCAGGTGGCAGCTTTGCAGATCTCCATCAAAGGCACTCCATCCAGAAAGCTGCAGATGAAGCCACTGCCCTAGTGGAACGGGCATGAATGTTCAATGGGCATGGCAATCTGACCGTATCATAACACTTCCTAATGGTCCTGACGATCCATCAGGACAGGTTCTGAGATGATGCTCTCCTACCTCTCTTAGGGCCACTAAAACAATTAGGGCTCTATCCCTGTGAAACTCCAGGGTTCTCTTGAGGTAAAATAAAAATGCCCCATAAGAACGCAATGAGCACTCATTCTCAGAGCTCGGTGCAGGAAAAAATACAAGCAAAACAATATCTTGGGATAAATGGAACCTAGAAACTACCTTAGGGAGAAACCTAAGACTAAGGCGAAGGATTACCCTTTCAGGAAAAAACTTCAAAAATGGGGGATCTATCTGAAAAGTTGCTAGCTCATTCTCCTGGCTGAGGTAACAGCTACTAAGAAACACACCTTCATAGAAAGTTCTGCCAAAGAACAGGTAGCAAGGGGTTCAAAAGGCTTGAGCATTAACTGTGATAACACAACTGATAGAGACCATTGGGGCACTCAAAGATCCCGGGGTGGGCAAAGATTACCTAAGGGGCCCAGTTTGGTGTAGTGGTTAAGAGTGTGTACTCTAACCTGGGAGACATGTCCTTCTCACTAAACCAGAGGGAAAATTGTCTCCACTTGTACATATAGGATCTCCTAGTGTTAGGCTTGTGTGATTGCAGGAGAATGTCATTAACCTTCTTAGAAAATATTAGGTATCTGTCTGAAACATCCAAGCCATCAGGTTAAGGTGGTTCAGATCTTGATGAAGCGCCTGGTTGATGCTGATTAAATCTGGTTGATTTGGTAGAGGAATGAACTGGCCTCAGGAGATCTCCATAAGGATCAGAAAGCATATTTGATGAGGCCAAAAGGGTACTACCAGGATCATGTTTGATCCCTCCTTCCTGGCTTTCTCTATTACCCTGACAAGGAGCAGGAACAGAGGGAACACGTAAAATAGGGCTTGCTGCCAACACATCTGAAACACATCCCCTAGGGAACCAATTCCTACTCCTGCTTGGAAACAGAACCTCACAGCCTTCTTGTTTTACTGTGTTGCAAAAAGATAGATGTCTGGAACCCCACAGAGGGTAAAAAGTGCTTCCAGGTAAGTGACCTTTATGGACCACTCATGGGAGAGTGTGCCAGTCCTGCTTAATCTGTTGGCTTCTGTGTTTAAACTCCCAGGGATGTGGATAGCTTGAATGGAAGCACTGAGCTTCACTGCTGTGTCTCATGCAAGGGTAGCTTCCTGACACAGACATCTGGACCCTGGACCCCCTTGCTTGTTTAAATAAAATATTGTGACTGAATTGTCCACCTGGGCAAGAATGGACCAGTTCCGAAGGATGTCTGAGAAACAACTCAGGGAGTAACAAACTGCTCACAATTCTAAAACATTCATATGCAGCAGCTTCTCATCTTCTAACCAAATACCTCTAGCCGACAATCCCTCACAGTGAATGTCCCAACCCAAGAGCGAAGCATCCATAGTAAAATCTACCTCATCTTCAGAAACTCTGAAGAAAGTCCCCTTAGATAAATTATCCATAGAAGACCACCAAAATAAAGAACATATGATAGGTCTGGGAATAGCGAATCTGTGCCATAAGGCATGAATCCCTGCACCTCTATAACAAGATAGAAACCAGAGCTGCAGGAGTTGCATATGTAACCTAGCCATAGGCAGGTCTGCAGTGGTAGAAGCCATTTATCCCAAAAAGCACAGAATTTTCCAAACTGATTGGAATTGGTGAGATCTCAACTGTCTCACCAAGGCAAAGACAGCCTGTACCCTCTTGGAAGGTAGAAAACCCTTCCCCACTAGGGAATCTAGCATACTTCTGATAAATGGTACCCTCTGAGATGGAACTAATTGTGATTTATACCAATTTACCAGGAGTCCTAGTCCTTGACAGGTCTCCAAGACAAAAGTGCAGTAACTCAACAAACGGTCCTTGGAATCTGCTACCAGTAACTAGCTATCTAAGTAAGGAACTATGTGGCAACCCTGCATATGGAGGTAGCCAATAACTGGGGCTAGCAATGGATAGACCAAAGGGTAGAGCAGTGTACTGAAAAACTTGTTCCTCACATGAGAAACATAAGAACTTGTGATATTGAGGGTGGACTGAAACCTGAAAATCAGCATTCTTCAAATCAATAATGATGAGTCAACAATTTCAATAATTGTAACATTGAGGGAATGGACACCATATGGAACTTTGAAACATGAAAAAAAAACATTTAATTTTCTGAGGTCTTGGGTTTAACTCCCCCATCTTTCTTAGGAACATATGAGAGAAGAAACCCTCTGGTGCCTGAGACACTGTAACCTCCGCTATGGTGCCGTGTCAATTAAGGAGGCAAAAGCCTGGACAAGACCCAAAACTGCTTGGTTGGATCCCCTTACAGGTAAAGAGTAAGGAGGAATAGACTTAAATTCTAATCTGTAAGTTAGTGGACAAAACCCACTTGGAGGTAATAGCCTCCCAGGCTGTAGCAAACTGAACCAGCCTGTCCCTGAGCTTAACAGGGGCTGGCAACAATCCTAGTCAGGATGACTTCTGGGATGAAGTTGCCTCTCTGGAAGAGGATGGTTGCTAATTTGATCTAGGTTGATTGGAACTCTTATGCCTATGATAACCCTGTTGTGGGGTAAATGGCTTAGGGGTAGGATACTGAGACCCCAAGGAGCCAGAAAAGTGTCAGGGTGTCTCACAAAAGACCTCTGCTTAAATTATGACATGGACAAATGTGAGACTCTTGGGGACTTAGCTTTCTGCTTGTTCTTTAACAGAGAAAACATCCTGTCCATCTTGGAAGAGAAGAGAGTGGAAGTTATTTTTTTCCCACCATAGAGAACAATGGAGGGAACAGGGGCAACCTGTTTGGGGGTCCATAGAATTGGACCCCCTGGCCAAATGTTCTTGAAACTTGGTGGGTATCTTGGGGAGAGGCTCCATAAGCTACCCTGTGAGTTTGGAGCCTCTCCCTCAAACCCCATCCCCTCCAGCCCCCAGAATATACCCTATGTTTTCACCATTGACTTCAATGGCCCATAGGGTATAATGGGGCCGAATTTGACTGCTGTTCACTTTACATGGTTCAAATGTTATACTGTTATAGTTTATTAAATATTTTATTACACTATCTGGTTCAGAATATTTTTTTCCCTGTTTTCCTCCTCTAAAAACTAGGTGCGTCTTATGGTCAGGTGCGTCTTATGGAGCGAAAAATACGGTAATTTTCAAACCAAGACATCCAGTTTTCTCCCTTCCCTATATGTGGGAGCAGAGTGGTAGGCGTGACAGCCCTTCAGCTGCATCTCCTCCATAACCAAGGAGGATTGAGGAGCATGAGTTTTCAAATAGTTAAACAGCTCCTTCTTGACCTTATAAAAATGTTCTACCCTTCTGGAGGTAGGCTGGAGAGATGCAGGTTTTTGTCACAGTTCCTGAGGGAGGTCCTCAATGCCCTCCAACACTGGGAAAGCAATAATCCTGAGAGACTATGAATAGAGGTGACTCGGAATCTTAACTTTGGGTTTGTGCTCCAAGGTAATGACTTCTATTTTGAAAGACTGGGCCATACGAATAATCTGTTCTCCAAAGACTCTTGACATCCTCTGTGGGAGACACTGGAGATGGCTTGCCTACCCTCTTGTCTGGGCTTGTATTGGAAGTTGTGTTGGGTCTGTCAGATTCAATTGCTGTTTCTTCTCTCACTGTGGGAATAGGAGAACGCAGCCTGTGTAAGCTGGTCACTGAAGGTAGATACTCAGTGAGGGCAATAATACAAACTTGCATTCCTAGGACTTGCAAAGTTGTCATCCCATTCCTCCAAATATTCCAGAGACATCATGTAGGGATGTGAAGGCTACCACATAAGGCAGTTGGGGCTGAGACCACTGAATGGTGGCCATTTATTCTGGATTGGACTCAGGTGGAACCTGGCCATGTAGTAAACCAGGGGCGATTTCACACAAAGTCTTGTGCCGGGGTCAATCCTCTGTTTCATCCGTTGCAAAATGTCAATTTCACACCATTTGTCCCGGGGCTGGCTTTTGGTCTGGAGCTTCCCCCATTTACTCCAGATCAGCGTGATCCTTGATTCCCAGGAGTTTCCTGTTGCCCCGCATCAAATCAAACCCGCCCACCTTCCCCCTCTATGTTAACTGCAGGATTTCTTGATCTCCACCCACGTTCCTTAACCCTTTCCCAACCCAACCTGCAGAAACATGTGCAACAATTCAAACCCACCCCCAGTTATTTTTCTGTGGTCCCTGTTCCGGTTTATTTTCTCCTGCACCATTGAATGAGGAAGACAACAGTTTCACAAATACAAGAAATTTATTTCAGAATGTATCTTCACAAACAATTCACCTTGTTCTGCTAAGCTGCAGTTGGGAGCTGTACATTTACTTGAAGGAGCCTGAAGGCGAACTGTGTACTTTTGCCCTTTAAATCACTGTACTCAAATGCAAAGCAAACCACACAACAGAAGCATAGGAATGTTGCAGGAAGCCACGCCAAGGCTGTAATGGGAAAATGAAACCCCCAGAGCGGATCCGGGGCAGACGGCTACAGTGTGAAATTGACAAAAACGATCTGGGGCAGAAAACTCCAAGGAAAACCAGTGGTAAGTGCCGTGTGAGAAATCGGCCCAGTATTCCCGTCCCCATGACAGATAGAAACAGGTGAAGATTTTGGACCCGGAGATGGGGTCCTAAACTTTTCCTGTAAGGTTGATGATGGCTCAGGAGGAGTGCAGATGGGAGTGTCCTCCAGGGGAGCCGATTTACACTTTCCCTTAGTCTTGTCTTTAGTCTTCTTAGCTGGAGGCTCAGAAAAGGTGTGATGAGCCTGAGAGGAGTACAACCGAGACTGGATCCACTGAGACACGGATCCAGGAGGTGGAGCTGAACGCGTCAATTCAGAAGACATGGAATTGGGAGCTTTCTCCAGGGCCGACTTGGACAAGGGCTCTGAGGCTTTAAGGGCTTTCTCCCACAATGCTGCCTTAAGTTTCAATGCCCTATCCCTTAAGCATTAGGGGTGAATAGATGGCAGGCCTTCTGTGTGAAGACACTATGCCCTTCACCCAAACAAAAGATAAAGGTCATATTAGTCAGTTTGAATCATCTTTGCTTCACATTGGGAGCACTTCTTGAAAAGAGCCTTCTAAGCCATGGAAGGAATTCAGAAGCTGATGTAGATGGGCCATTGGCCTGATCCAATACTGGCTTCTCTTATGTTCTTATGTAGTTTCAATAAATCTGAAGAAATCCTCTCAACTGTAGCTGGACACTCCAAAAACATGACCTTCTCCTTTGGCAGCAAAAGAGGAACTGAGGGTAGGGGGTGCTGCTGTGAAGGAACACATGGTCCCTGGGCAGGAACAAGTGCCTGACTTTGGCACGCAGCGCTCCCTGGAGGCTTTTAGCTGTAAAAACCTATCTGATGGCAGGCCTGCTTGTGTGCAGTCTCCATGTGGGACTTCAAAGAAGATCAATGATAAAAATGTTTTATGGCATGAGCCCTCTTTAAAAGAAGTTAAGAAGTCTTTTAAGAAATTTTCCCAGTTGTGTGTTTCTTTCGATCCTTCCCATGGACTCTCCTTTGAACAAAACATATAAAATCTTATCTGGGCAGCCTGCCTTAAGAGCTTATGTTTTGTGTGTGTGTGGCCCCCTTGTTGTGGAATATTTTTCATCAAGTTACCTGCTTGGTGCCGTCATGATGGTACCTGAGCAACATAATTATTTTGTGTTTTTTAACTCTGAATAACTTATTTGTTTCTTGCTGTTGCTATTATGATTACTGATCTTATTTACATGGTGTCAGAAATTGATTTTATGAATTTTGCTTGATTCCTGGACTGCACTCAGATGACAAGACACACGTGTTTGTTTATGAAGAGCACAAATATGTTGTTGTTTTTTTACCATGCTTGCATACCCTTTGCCTACTCCCCTCACATATGGAGTGCAATGGAAATTTTCTTACAGTTTGCCATGATCTTCAAATGCAGAACATTTCCGCCCTCAAAACCAGGATTCTAAACTACCCCAGTTTAGAATCCTGGTTTGTCTAGGGGAAACAAACTCCAACTTTACAGACATTGGCAAACAGATACTGCAATAAACTGGAGTCTGACTGAAAGACTCCCCAGACTGTACTCTACCCATGAGGAGGAAGGGATGGATCACACCAAGCATGCTTCTAGCCATCATCAATAGAAAGAACTTTGCCACATTATCTGAATGTGGCCATAATTTGTTAAGTAACTTGGAAGTTTTTAAAAAAGAACAGTATTAATATTTAAATAATAAATTAATACCAAACTTTTAAGTTAGAATCAGGATTGAGATTAATGTTTAGGAATGCAGCAGAACAGCAAAACTATAACATCTAGTATATAAACAAGTATCTGCTGCTAGAACAAAAATGCAAATATGTCTATTATTAAATGTCCTAATGGTATAACAATTGTGATTACTGAGTAAGAAAAAGCTACATCACTTTAAACTACCCAAACCTATATTATCTAACTATAAACTTTATACATTATGTAAGAAATGAATTAAAGGATATTGCCAGGCCCTGGCAGGGTGAATAGTGAATAGTCTTATAACTTCACTGCTGTAACTCAACAGCAGATTCATATAGGGCATCAGTTGTATCTCTTGCACATTTAGCTAATTATGCAACTGGTCCATGAACGTGAAGAGCTCAATGATGGAGAAAGTCACAAGGATTGTGGATCAGCTTGCATGAGGAAGTGCTCTGAAACTTGCAGTCTCTTCCTATAAAATGTCAACTGTAATCTCAGAGAAGCTGCCTCCTCTGACATTTCATTACTAATGAATACTGGGAGTAGAGGGTACCACACTTTGGTA
The DNA here is from genome assembly GCA_029375565.1 of Gekko gecko. NCBI lineage: Eukaryota > Metazoa > Chordata > Lepidosauria > Squamata > Gekkonidae > Gekko > Gekko gecko. The sequence continues at coordinate 47,580,129 of JAPDNY010000009.1, forward strand.
GCCCGCTCTTATCTGGCTGACTCATTTCAGAAGGTGGTGTTGGTTCTGCCCTGTAACATTTATGCTATGGGATTCCACAGCACCTTATTCAAGCTTTGACTGATATGACAGATGTAGTCATTCCTTGTAAAACATGATCTGGCCATGCTGATCCATGATCTAACCATATGTAGGTTAGATTACTGCAATACATTGGTCCAGAAAATGGTCCAGAAGGGTCAGCTGTTCCAAAATGCAATGGCCAGGCTATTGTTTGAGGCGCGATACAGGGATCTCACTGAAAAAATCTGCACTGGCTGCCTGCTTCAGGCACAATTCAAAGTGCCATTTCTTACTTTTAAGAGTTTAAATGGCTTGGGGTACCTAAAGTACCACCTTATCTCATACTCTAGCTAAGCAGTTAAGATCTGCTTACTGTCCCTGCCTTCGGAAGTGAAGGGGGTAATGACAGTTTAATCAGTGAACCCTTGCATTTGGATCACATTCTCCTTTGAGGCTCCCCTGGCACCTATCTTACTGTCTTTTGGGTAGAACTGCCAACTCTCCAGGTTGGGAAATTCTTGGAAATTTGGTAGCAAAGACTGGGGAAGACAGAATTTGAGGAGGGGAGGATGTGAGGCCAGAGAGTCCACCCTGTGAAGCTGCCATTTTCTTGAGGGGAACTGATCTCTGTAGTCTGAAGATCAGTTGTAATTTTGGGAAGACTGGGCCTTACCTGGAGGTTTTTAACCTGGAGGTTACTTTTAGGTTATAGGCCAATACATTTCTTTTTACTTAGGGCTTCACCTGGTTTTAAAGTTGTTTTATGGTTTGCTTCCAGCCTGAGGACTGTTTTTTGGGTATGTTTTAGGCTGCTCAACGACTGTTTGCCACTTTGAGCAGGTCTTGGGAAAGAGGAGTATAAATGCTCTTCAATAAATAAATACTAACAGTAACTGAATGACCACAAGAGCCAGTTGAGATAATGCAAGAGCCATCAGCTCTTATTTTGCACTGATAGGTGTTAATCTATTGGGCTCAGTTCTCATTTCTCTGAGTTCTAGACTCTGTATGCTACAGAAAGAACATCTATGAAACTAGGCTATTTGTTCAGATGGGCCTGCTCTTAGTGACTATGTCTTGCTTTTAATGCCACTAGAAAAATAACATAAACATAAAAAGAAGGTAAACTTTTATTTCCCATGGAAATTCCAGAAAACATTATTTAAAGACAAAGATGTCTCTATCGAAATTCTTCTTGCAGAGTAGAGACAATCTATTTTAACATTCAAAGAAAAGTTACAGCTTCGTTTGAAATCTGAAAGTTCAACAGAAATGGGGAGAGAAGAATCGTAGTGATTCTGAATTATTTGAGAATATTATTGGAAACCCTTTCAGGATACACGATATACTCAAAATGTCAAGAGACATTTGTCTGCTTTGTATTGGAGGTCAGTGTCTAAGGTGAGGCATCACAGATTACGAACAAATGTCCCTGATAAAACAGAGTATCAGCCACAAGGCAATGAAATGAGAAATTACTCAAGAAGCACATTAGAGGAAAGGGAGCTAGTGGTTTAAAAGCTAACAGAAATAGAAAACACGAGATTTCAGATAACAAGATGCTGTGCAGAAAATTTTTTTGCCAGTGAATAATGCAAATATAGAGTATCTTTAAAATACATCAGTCCAAGTTCATGTCGTATTACTTGCAACCTGCCTGCATATACAGCAGGCCTATAATTATATACATAAACAGCTACCCTGAGCCTGCCTTGGTGGGGAGGGCGGGGCAAAAATCAAATAAATAAATAAATAAATAAATAAATAAAATTATGGCTATGATGGCAGTCTGAGAGACCAATATCTTTGTAAGATATATATAGAATCATAGAATCACAGAGTTGGAAGGGGCCATACAGGCCATCCAATCCAACCCACTGCTCAGTGCAGGATCAGCCACTACAGCATCCCTGACAAGTGTTTGTCCAGACACTGCTTAAAGATTGCCAGTGGGGAGGGGGGGGAGAGCTCACCACCTCCCCAGGTAGCTGATTCCACTGTTGAACAACTCTTACTGTACAAAATTTTTTCCTAATATCCAGCTGGTACCTTCCCACTCTTAATTTAAACACATTACTGCAAGTCCAAAGGAGCTGTGGTAGCTCAAGTGGTTAAGACGCTGAACTGCAGGCTGTGGAAGGTCAGTAGTTCAGCAGTTCAAGACCCATGAGTGCCGCATGGTGGGGTGAGCTCCCGTCTCTAGTTCCAGCTCCTGCCAACCTAGCAGTTCGAAAGCAAGAAATTGCAAGTAGATAAATAGGTACCACTTCAGTGGGAAGGTAACAGCGTTCCGTGCACCTTGGTGTTTAGTCATGCCGGCCACATGATCACGGAAATGTCTTCGGACAGCGCTGGCTCTTCGGCTTTGAAACGGAGATGAGCACCGAAACCCTAGAGTCGGATTCGACTGGCTTTCGAGCAAGGGAACCTTTACCTTTACCTTACTGCAAGTCCAGTCCTCTGCTGCCAACAGGGACAGCTCCCTGCCCTCCTCAAAGTAACAGCCCTTCAAATACTTAGAGAGAGCAATTATGTTCCCCCTCAACCTCCTCTTCTTCAGACTGAACATTCCCAAGTTCCTCAGTCTTTCCTCATAGGGGTTGGTCTCCAGGCCCCCGATCATCCTCATCACTCTCCTCTGCACCTGCTCCATTCTGTCCACATCCTTTTTGAAGTGAGGCCTCCAGAACTGCACACAATACTCCAGGTGTGACCTGACCAATACAGTGTACAATGGGACTATGACATCTTGCGATTTGAATGTTATGCCTCTGTTGATATAACCCAAGACTGCATTAGCCTTTTTTGTCATTGCATCACACTAGCTGCTCATATTTCACTTACAGTCCACCCGTACCCCAAGATCATAGAATCATAGAATGTTAGAGTTGGAAGGGACCTTGCAGGTTATCTACCCTGCACTCTGCAGGAGCATAGCCAAAAGATAGCCCTACATACATAGATCTTGTTCTCACACACTGCTACCCAGAAGTGTATCCCCCATCCAGTATGCGTGTTCCTCATTTTTGTTACCCAGATGTAGAACTCGGCACTTATCCCTGTTAAATTGCATCATGTTCACATCCACTCACTTTTCCAGTGTGTCCAGATCTCATTCGATTCTATATCTTCTGGTGTGTTTGCTGCTCCACCCAATTTGGTGTCATCTGCAAATTTGGTGTCATCTGCAGCTTGGGAGTACAGCTTGACACAGTGATCATATTAGAAAACCAGGTGGCTGCGATGGCTCGAAGTTCTTTTGTCCAGCTTCGGCTGGTGTGTCAGCTATGCTGGTTCCTGGTTCAGTCAGATCTAGCCACAGTGATTCATGCCCTAGTTACACCTAGACTGGACTCCTACAATGTGCTCTACCCAAGACCACCCTTGAACAATGTTCAGAACCTGCAGCTCATACAGAATGTTGCAGCTAGAATGCTGGCTTGGGTCAGCTACTGGGAGCACATGATCCCTCTACTGCAACAATTATATTGGCAACTGATCAGCTCCCGGGCCCAACTCAAGGTTTTGCTTTTGTCCTTTAAAGCCCTACATGGCTTGGAACTGAGGAATCTGAAGGACCATCTTCTCCCTTACGGGAATCAGTTTAGTTTATTATTATTACAATCCAAGATCGACAGTCAACAATACATAATATAATACACACTGGACACATAAAATAGATATTTGGTACAGAAAATATATACCTGTACGTATATTCTACCTATGCTGGAAGTTTTGGGACTGACTCAATAGAGGGAATATCTTAGCTGAGGCACAAGCAGGTTTTAAAAGTGGTTGCTCCACAACAGACCAGTGCTTGATTCTGTGCCATCTGGTGGAGAAATATACCACCAGGCTACAGGGGGCACTTTACGCAGCCTTTGTCGATTATAAGATGGTATTAGATAGCATCTTATATAACAGCTTATGGCTAAAACTAAAAGCTTCCACAACAGATCACAGACTGCTTGCCCTTATACGCACACTACATGAGAACAACTATTTGTCAGTGAGATGTAACCCACAAGGTCATCTGTCCCACATGGTTCCCATCAGAAGAGATATGACGCAAGGTTGCATCCTTGCTACCTTATTATTTAACGTCTATATAAACTCCATGGTGCAGACCTTATCCAATCCTGACTTTAATCCACCCAATACGGCAAATAGACCAATCTTCACACTACTGCATGCAAATATTGAGGTTATTCTATCTTACACCAAAGTAGAGCTCAGAACAGCCTTCCAGGCACTTACAGCTTACTGCAAAGAAGAGCATTTAACTATCAGTCTTTCAAAGATCAAAATTCTTGTTTTCTCTAAAAGGTTTACCAAACACAGATGGCAGATTGATGGCCATGAGATCAAACAAGTTAAAGTGTTCATATATTTAGGTGTAGTGTTCCAACTGTCTGGCTCATGGACACCTCGGCTTTCCCATGTAACTGAATCTGCCCAAAGAGCGGCTACAGCAAATGTAAGATTTTTCTTTACAAAAGCGGCTCTCATTTACCATATGCATTGAAAGTCTTTCAGGGCAAGGTGGTTCCCCGGCTTATGTATGATTCACAGACATGTCTGTACATTGATCACCGTAAACTAGAAGCAACCCCATCCAAATTCCTCAGATCCTTACTTGGAGTACCTCGTTGTGTATCCAGTGCCCTGCTTAGGCTAGAAGCAGGGTTGGTTCCACTAGAAGTGCGTGCTTGGTTCCAAGCTACATGCTTCTGGCTCAAGTTAAACCTCTCCTCTCCTGGATTAACTTCATTAATCCTTTCAGACAATTTTCACTTCAAGGTGGGTGAAAGCAATAGAGGACAAATTGCAACTACTTAGTTTCTCCTATACAGCTCTACTGCATCTTGGGTTCTTGGGAGCCAGAGCACTAATCAGACAGAGGCTATGGGACACTACCCTTCAAAATGACAGATCATGGGCCCACTCTGCTCTGGCAGTGGGAAACTGTAACAAAAATTTTATTCCATCAAGTTACCTTTACACATTAGAATTCCCCAAACACTGCAGAGCCTTCGCTCTGGCCTGGTTTAATGCCCTCCCATCTGCCCTTCTTGAAGAGAGATATGCACATATCCCATAGGTACATCATCTCTGCCCATGTCAGTCTGGAATGGTAGAAACAATCAAACATGTCATCTTACATCGCTGATTCTACCAGGACATTCAGAATATGTAAATTACCCCAGTTCAGTCCAAATATCCAGGTAGATCAAATTATTTTTATACTTCTCTTCTTCTTGTCGACTGTTTCAGTGAAACTATCCTTAAGGTAAGAAGATTCTGCGCTCTAGCATGTTTAACAAGGCAGAAGAACATGGTCCAGTGTTTTTATAATTTTATTATTACTATTAACTGTATATTTTCTATATAGAGTGTCTATTTTATGCATCCATACAGTAATCAAGATCACAAGGAGGAACCATCCTGAATGTCCCATCAATCAAAGAAGCTTGTCTGGTGGTCACAGAGAAGGAGAAGGAGAAGGAGAAGGAGAAGGAGAAGGAGAAGGAGAAGGAGAAGGAGAAGAAGAAGAAGAAGAAGAAGAGGAGGAGGAGGAGGAGATTGGATTTATACCCCGTCCTTCACTACCCAAAGGCGTCTCAGAGCGGCTTATAAACTCCTTTCCCTTCCCCTCCCCACAACAAACACCATGTGAGGTAGGTGGGGCTGAGAGAACTTCTGACAGAAACTGTCCTTGAGAGAACAGCTGTGCCAGAGCTTGTGACTGACCCAAGGTCACATCAGCAGGTGCAAGTGGAGGAGTGGGGAATCAAACCCGGTTCTCCCAGATATGAGTCCGCGCACTTAACCACTACACCAAACTTTTCAGTGACATCCCCATTATTATGGGGCAACCTCCTCAGGGAGGTGAGCTTGACCCCCTCACTTCCAAACTTCAGGAGGTAGTTGAAGACATCTTTATTTAGGACTGCATTTGACTGATTTAGTTTTCATTTACTGGCAGTATGAATTGGAGTTTTTAAGTCTAGATTGCGAGTTTTCCTGTGTTTTTATAATTGTTGTTTCAGTTACATTGTTTTTAATGTGTTTTTATAATAATGATATTGTAAGCTGCCTCAGATTCCACAAGGAAGAAAGGTAGCTAAAATGAATTTAAATAATGAATGAATGAATAATATATTTAAAGCCTTCAGATTCAATATTTAAAGATTCAAACACTTACCATTTTGCTCTCTCTGAACTCCAGCAGCAAGCAGATCAGGTTCACCAAGACTTATATCATTAAGTCTGGTTCCTAAACATTCTATACACAGATGTTTGCACCATTCTTCTGCTTCAAGCTCTGAAAGAAAAACAAAATAACCATCAATAAATAAAGAACAGCCATGCAGCATTTGTGGTATTTAATTCAAAAGAAGGTAGAAAATGGTAACAATATATGATTTACAGAGCAGTAATTCAGCAGCTTCCAGTTTTACGGAAAGTAAGCACATACATGGGGTGAGGGCACACACATGACACATTGCCTCAACTTGATTTATGAATCCTTTTGTTAAAAATATTTGTGAGTACTCTTTAAATTGATTAACGACAAGAAAAATAATAATTGCAAAGTATTTACTGTACTGGAAATCTGATCACTTGCCCATTAAGAGTATCAGTTTTTGTCCTCAGATGATAAATCACACAATCAATTTTTGTTAGCTATATTGCTTTTGCAGTTGTTGTATGGATCATCGTTATGATGTTATTAATTTTCCTGCCACCAAATTAGCCAATATAGTGAAATAAACAGTAACAGATGAGGGAGAGTATGGTGAAGTTTTTTAAAAGGTAAGTGCAAAAAAGGATTGTGTTTCATGCTCACTTTCAAATGATTATTTTTCCTAAAATGGGTTATTTGAAGGAGTCAGATATTGATGTACTCCATCAAAGACACCATGGTTTTTCTAGAATAAGAATATTAGAACCTATCACACATTACACCTTCATGGATCACAGTTCCACCTGGATTTATTTATTCTGCATTTTCCATGAGTTATCCATCCTGCAAAAAGAAAAAGGAGCATCTATTCTAATTGCCCAATATGGAATCAGAAAAACTGTGCCTCCTAGACCAGACAGACAGATAATCTGAATGAAGGTGAGTGTGCACTTTCACCTTCTCTTGTGGTACAGTTTGTTGGCTTGATCTATGTTTTTCATACTAAATAAAATTATTAGGTATTTTCATGCATCAGTCTTATATTGTATTTAACATTTACGTTAACATCTGGTCACAATTCACATAGATAGGAATGCAGAACAGAAGAATTTATAATGCTAATAAATATTCTGGTAAATGTAGGCTTTACTTTTGTGTTATAAACCTGATGGAAGCAGGAGCCATTGAAAATTTATGTTAAAAACTTCCATTACCGTAATTACTTCATTGCCATAGCACATGCTGATAGCATGACCAGATCATACAATGTTAACCTCATCTTTGATGCTTGAAGCTATTGAATATGTCTACCAGATCATCAAATATTGATTACACAGAGACATAGTAGCTAGCACATAGGGTCCCAGAATTCTGGAAAACCATGACACTCATAAAATGGGCCAAGTGATGGCACACTGAGTAGCAGTATTAACCGTAATACTGCCATACACCAAAAAGGCAACTGGATAGAGCAGCAGTCCCCAACATTTTCTGTATGGTGACCCACAAGTCCAAATTTACTTGGTATGGTGATCCATCAAGGGATGGCCCAAAGATTTCTGGCACCTGAGGCAAACAACAGTCTTGGCACTCATCTAGTTCAGCATTCCACTTTCTAAAGTGGCTAACAATTTGTTTTTGAAAAACCAACAAACAACGCACAAAGGGTACAGCTGCCCCCACTATGAACCCCAAGCAGGTGGCAATCCAATGTACATAGCCTTTGCAGATGGAGGTTGCATTCCAGCCTTTGACTACCCTTCTCCTTCTCCATTACCCCCTTTAACCCCACCCCAAAGATTCTAAGAAACTCACTCTAGTAACCATCAGGGCACATTTTACTTGATGAACATGTATAAACAGTGAAGAAGAAATACCAACTAAGGTGTGATATGGAAGATTTATTTATTTATTCAAATTTATACCCCGCCCTCCCCACCAAGGCAGGCTCAGGGCGACTTACAACATACATATAAATATGAACATACTGTTTCCAGGGTCATATCTTGGTTTCCAAAATACAAAAGAGAACAATGGAAAGGGCATGGGTGGCTGGTCCATGAATTACTTTCAGGGCTTCATGACCCACTTGAGTCCTGGTCCACAGGTTGGGAAACCCTGGGACAGAGGTAAATCCTAATATATGCTTCTGGATTACTTAGCATCAAATCAATGACTGTGGTACCATGTCTACAATATGTGCATTCTCAGGATCACTTTATATACACTCAGTGACTCAGGGACTTCAAAACACACAATTATATTGGCATGTATTCAACAATCTGCACTCTCTCTGCCTACACTCCACTCCAATATTGCTTCTGGGAGTTAGTGGGCCCTCAAGGGAAGAGGGAGTCTGCAATAGGAGAAGGAATTGGCATAACCTGTATGGCTGAGTTAATGCCTGTACTCCTGCAATGTACTTTAGTCTCTCACCTTCATTTTCAGGGATTTTGTTTGGTGTGAGGACCAAACATACCAGCAGCTGCATTACAGGAACCTTTATACAGTCCACTACATATTATCTTTTTGAAAGCTTACATCTAAGATTTTGTGAGGCAGGAGAAAGAATTGGATGACAAAGAATGAATTATTTCTTGAACCACACTCCCTATGCAACCATATGACTCCCTATGCAAGCATATGAAATTAATCTGGTTAGACCACTGGTCCATTGAGCTCAGAATGACTAGCAGTGGCTCCCAAATTCTGTTCAAGCAGCCATGTCAAGGGAGTGCATCTCAGAACTTAGACATACAAAGAATGCGACATACGCAGGGTTATTTTTGGGCAGGAACGCACAGGAACGGAGTTCTGACTGGCTTCTGAGTTGGCCACACCCAGCAGGAACTCATTAGGATTGGCTACATTAGGGATATGTGGCCTAACATGCAAAGGAATTCCTGCTCCAAAAAAAGCCCTGGGTTTTGACAACAAACAAGGTAAACAGAATAAGAAGCAAAAGGTGGGTGTGGCTGGATGACCACACTTCTGGTAACACGGGGATGTGGCCTAATATGCTAATGAGCTGTGCTGTCAGGGGTGTGGCCTACCATGCTAATGAGTTTCTGCTGTTGGGTGTGGCCTATTATGCTAATAAGTTCCTGCTGGGCTTTTTCTACAAAAAAAGCCCTGGACATAACACAGAACTACAGCCCCAACTCATGGAGAACTGTCTTACATTCAGAACATCATGGAAGTCAACTCTGCAAGTCTCTAAAACACACTCCAGATAAAGTTATTAAATGATCTCTTTTCAATACAGCTTGCATTGAACTTGTAACTTAAAACTTTGCTACAAAATGGTATCATCTATAATGATAAACAATTTTCACATGGTAAAAGTGATAACAGCTGGTTCTCATTTGATTATGCAGTCCTAAAAAGAGTTACATTTTTCTAAGTATTGAACTCAGTAAGTTTAGAAGGGTGTAACTCTGTTCACAAATAGGTGGAGAAAGGTGTAATTCTGAACACTATTGTCAGTGTGTTTCTGTAGACACACAGGCACAGAATAAAAATATTGTGAATTGTTGCCTATGCAATACACACGTCATGAAAATGATGAAGTGGGGTCTACTTTATAAACCAGACACAATAACAATGCAGTCCTAAATGGTAGTGCAAAGACTACCCCAATGGAAAAACTGACAGATTTCATGGGTGGTTTTCTACCAGGGTGCCAGCCAGCCTCTTTTCTTCAGCAAGAACAGTAATGGGGGGGGGGGGAGTGCCATCACTACATCACTTCCACTTGTACCCAGAAGAGATGTTATCACACTCTAGGAATTTCTGGATCTCTATGACAAAAATCATAGATATCTGGGGAATTCCTAGAGGTTCATGACATTATTTCCCCCACACACACATATACCCTTTTTGCTCCCACTGGATGATCAGGGGCCTGGAGACGAAGCCCTATGAGGAAAGGCTAAGGGATTTGGGAATGTTCAGTCTGGAGAAGAGGAGGTTGAGGGGGGGACATGATTGTTCTCTTTAAGTATTTGAAGGGCTGTCACTTAAAGGAGGGCAGCAGAGGATAGGACTTGCAATAATAGGTTTAAATTAAGGGCAGGAAGGCACTGGCTGGATATTAGGATTTCCCCCCCCAAGTTGTGCAACAGTGGAATAAGCTACCTAGGGAGGTGGTGAGCTTCCCCCTCACTAACAGTCTCTAAGCAGCGGCTGGACAAACACTTGTCCGGGATGCTCTCGGCTTGATCCCGCATTGAGCAGGGGATCAGATTAAATGTCCTGTATGGCCCCTTCCAACTCTGTGATTCTATGATTCTAAGTGTGGTGACATGAGGTAAGCCTATTTTCTACCTTGGCTGCTTTTTTGTCTATAGAAAGTAAGTAGTATTCAGCTGTACTTTGGAGATGCTGTTTACTAGAATGTACAGGTTACAGTGCCCAAAGAGGACAAAGTTGAACAGTCACTTTGCTATGAATGCTGCCAAAAAAAACAAAAAGAAACAAACTGGGGTAGGTAATTCATCTTGAGGGTATTATCATGGTTAAATCTGCTTCTTTTAGAAAAGAAAGGTAAAAGCCAAGCAGAAATGCCTTGGGTTAATCTTTTTGGTAATGTGTGCACTGTGGAGCACTGCAGAACTGAGTCTAGGTTTGGTAGTTTAAACACCACGAAATATCAGCAGAACACTACATGTCAAGACATATATTAGTAGACACAACAATCCTCAAAATGCTACAGCTCCTTCATTCCAGCAATCTTTTTTGCTAACTTGGGGGTCCAAAAGATGAGTAGGGTTGCCAGCCCCCAGGTCCAGGTGGAGGTTCTTTTGGGGGCTCCAACTTGCCCCTGGCCAACTGGGGGTTCCAATTCACCCCGTCCACCCTTAGAATGTCCCCCAATCCCCCCACTGAAGCAAGGAGGGGACCTGGCAACCCTAAAGGTGAGGCAGGATATAAAGGAACCAGCAGCCCCATTTTGCATTGCTTTTCTTGCACAAGAAATGTCACTTGCTAGCAAATTTGACTGATAACACAAAGCAAAAGTGCCTTTCCCCCTAAATTTCCAGGTAGCTATTAAACAAATACACCATTTCTATTACTTTAGATAGCTAGATAAATTGTAGACATCTGGCACATAGCTTGTGACTTTAACTCCACAGGAGATTGTAGCTCAAACCCAGTTGGTTACAGTTACAGATATTGTTAAGTAGTTTTTGAACATTCCATATCCATGTTTTTATGACCTCTGCCATAAAAGCTTCTATTTGTATTCAACATCTTAACTACTGCAAATGCACCACTCATTGGACTAAGGAAAAATATTTTGGTTTTCCAAAGATATTGTTGCATCAACTGTCTACAATTTTTGCCCCACATAGCAAGTATAATTTCTGCTGAATGAAGCAAAATATTTCCATTGCATAAATAAAATATGGTTTTATATATTGATAATCAAAGGCTCATTGGACTTTTTGCTGAAATGCTCTCATTATTTGAAACTGCAAAACTCCTTAAGTCAAGAGGAAAAGTAATAATGCCTCTTCAGCATACACTAATGACAGTCCATGAATCACTGTGATGAGAAAGCAGTGCATACAATCAGACATAAAAGTGCAGAGAGTACAGTTCACACAAACAGATAGCTTCTGTGCTTATCTAAGAACTATTTTTAAATTACCTGGATGACTTAGAGGAAAACTAAGAATGTGCAAGGAAATTACAAAACACAGCCATTTTTCCTATATATTTCTCTTTAGGCCTTGAGATAGAACAGCATTTTCTAAAAATCAGGATTTCTTCTGCTGAATCACAATGCTGCAAAATTGCTGTGAACTTGCCATAAAACATACTTCTAGAAAGTACAGGAATGCATACAGTAAAGATCCTATGTGTGGTTATCTGAACCTTATGTTTGAAGTGGTCATTCTGGGCTATGGATTTTAGTTTCATTGGGAAATAATCTCTATGAAAAACTGAGAGGTCAGGGTCAGAACTACTGGTACTACTGCTGCTGCTGCTGCTGCTACTTCTACTACTACTATTTTTTTGCATTTTTGAGAAGAACTGCTAACTGTAGATCCTGAACTGGCTTAGGAACAGTTGGCCACAGAGATTGTAAACAAGGAGATGGTAAAAATTCAAATAACTTTTTAAAGATGCTTTAATAGGGTTGCTAGCTTGGGTTGGGAAATACCTGGAGATTTGGGGGGTGGAGCCTGAGGAGGGAGGTATTTTGGGAGGGGAGGGGATTCACTAGGGTATAGTGCCATAGAGTCCATCTTTCAAAGTGGCCATTTTCTCCAGGTGAGCTGGTCTCTGTTGCCTGGAGATAAGTTGTAATAGCAGGAGCTCTCCAGTCACTACCTGGAGGTTGGCAACCATATGCTTTAGGCTGCTAAGGTGTATAAAGCCAGGGATGGCTCAACAACCCACCCACATTCTTTTCCCGAGCTACACAATAAAAATCAGATTTGGAGTCAGTTATTTTGATCTGTTTTGGTCAACAGGACCTCCCGTTCCAATTAAACTATCAGGCTCTGTACCACTCACCAAACAGATTCTGCTTCCCAAATTTCAGAAAAATGGGATATGAATTGGCCACTGTCTTACATATAGTGATTATCCCCATTTTATCAGCAGTTAAAAGTCTCAGTTGCAGAGTAGGTAAACAGAAGCATGAACTAGCTTGTGGCCCCCCACCCCCTTTCTGGGATACTAAAGAGGGGATGGGCTTATAAATGTCTGTTGGTTTACAGTAATTTAGTACCTGGGCAAGGGGTGATAAACTCTGTCCCTGTTGTTTCTTATCTCAATGACTGCTGTTTTTTCAACATTTTGCTTCCCACTTGCTGACTTCGGCTATCAGAACCAATCCAGAAAAAATTATACTTGACACAGTGAAAGTAAGGCAGTGTATGTGTGTGGGGGGAATAGGATTGTCTGTGTACTCTGATTTATTTATAAACTAGTATTAAGGCCTGTTGCGGAAATAAATGCAATGAGCTCTAGGAAGAGGGTCTGAAGACTTGGCAGGGAGAGAGAGAGAATTGGAGGGAGGGAGAGGGGGAGGGAAGGAGGGAGGGAAGAGAGAAATCCAGAGACCCTGGGGGCGAGGGCAGCAGAATGGTCTGTCAATGCCTTTCCTGCCACCTGGCCGCCCGGCTCCGCTAGTCGCACCCGACTCCAGGCCGATCCATCTCCTCTGCCTCCCCCTCAACCTCGCTGCTGGTAGCACTGTCGAAAGTTCCCAGCAGGCGTGGTGGCCACCGCTCTTTCCCTGGGGCCGCTGCACATGGGAATGGGGGGCACCAAGGCCTGTGTCCCGGCTCATCCAAGGCAGAAGCATAGGGTGGTAGAGAAGGAGTCGGCAGACGAGCGTCTGCAGAGGGAGCTGCGTGTGCTGCATGGGGCAGAATGCAGACGGCCTTGCTGGGTGGGAGACTGACGGGGCAGAGACCCTTTTCCCTCTTCCGTCCTTGCTCGGACGGCGGGCGCACTGGCTTCCCAGCAGAACTTACGTCAGGAGAAGTGAAGCCAAGAGCTGCTGGGCAGCCCGTAGAGCCGCTGGTGGAACTGGGCGGCAGCGGCAGCAGCAGCAAAGTGCTTTGTTGGCCTTCCCCAAAGGCCAGGGCTGAGGGTGAGGGGAACAGCCTGCCAGTGCTTGGCCAGGCGGCAGAGAGACCTTATGATTGACACATCCGCCAGCCAACTGATTTTGGTGTGCATTGAACATTGCCACGCGAAAATACGTTTATATATAAGGAAGGATATACCCCCACACACACTTTTAATATTAAAAACCCTTTACTGGAAGAAGAGTTAGAATTGTAGGGGCCTAATTGTGGCCTGGTCTGTTTGTGAGTTATTCATTTCTAATAAATACAATTCTTGCGGGCACTCCAGACTCTAGTACTGATTCCTTGCTCATCTAGAGATACTGCACCAACTGTTCATGTGTCTGTATTTGCTCTTTATTTTTATGAAGGCAGCCTTAAGTGGGAGATTTACCTTCCAAAGTGGGGCCTTGTCAACTCTGTAATAACTAGGGTTGTCATTTGCCCAGATACGGTGGGCATTCTCCAGCTGAAAGCCAGAACTGCCTGCAATGTGCAAGAGAAAAGTGGGAGAAAGATGGCAGTGACACTCTGATTTTTCCACCTCATGGTAAAATATCATACTGAGAGTGTGGTGTATTCTGTGGCTGCTACCCAGGCTGGCTAAAGCCTGAAGAAGGTATTGTTGCTGCTAGAATCCTCTTCCTCCTTCCATCCATCCAGCGGCCCTTGCTGCTAAAATCCTCTTCCTCCTTCCATCCACCCTTTTATCAAAGAGACACCCACTCCCTCCTGCCCAACACAGGAGGTTCCCTTGGCTGTCTCCTGTTTCTACCTCCCTCCTTCCATGTACACAGCTGTCCAACTGCCTGTGCAGTGAAGAACAGGTCATAAGTTTAGCATACTACCTTTGGTTGAGTCTACTATCCTACAATCCAGCTTGCAAAAGCAGGCAACTTATTTATTGAAAGACGCATAAAAGTGAACTTAAGAATACTAATTGCCCTATTTCTGTCTAACAGTCCAATAATCACCTTACAAGTCTACTGAAATCAATGCAGTTTTAGATGCTATACAATTGCCACACAGATGCCATACAGAAAATCCTGAAATCAGTAAGGTGAAATGAATGAAACATTAAAGGCCTTTTTTATTGCGGTCTATGGATTTCTATGGAATTGTGGAGCTGCGGTGGCTCAAGTGGTTAAGACGCTGAACTGCAGGCTGTGGAAGGTCAGTAGTTTAGCAGTTCGAGACCCGGGTGCCGCATGACGGGGTGAGCTCCTGTCTCTAGTTCCAGCTCCTGCCAACCTAGCAGTTCGAAAGCAAGAAATTGCAAGTAGATAAATAGGTACCACTTCGGTGGGAAGGTAACAGCGCTCCGTGCACCTTGGTGTTTAGTCATGCCGGCCACATGACCACGGAAACGTCTTCGGACAGCGCTGGCTCTTCGGCTTTGAAACGGAGATGAGCACCGCAACCCTAGAGTCGGATTCGACTGGCTTTCGAGCAAGGGAACCTTTACCTTTACCTATGGATTTCACTATACATTTATACATATGATTGACAGAAGTCAACGAAGCTTCCTATGAATAGATATTACATAGCCCTTTAAAAAGCTGAATGTCTTTAGATAATTCTTAGAAATCTGGACTGGCTATAAGAATGAATTAAAGAAAATATTTATTACATTTTTATTCTGCCCTTCCTTCAAAATATTCAGGCATACACAATTTTTCTTCTCCACCCTCTTTTATTTAAATGACAACGAGGGGTGCACAGTATTTTTTAGTTGGTATTTTTCAGTTTGGGTCTATTGGACTGGGGGAAATTTCAGTATTTTCAAAAAATCCCAGATCCCTGTACTGGCACAGTATTCAGATCTGGGCTTTTTCAGAAATCCCTTAATTTGGGGGGGGGGTTTCCAAAAGACCCAAAAAGAAAAATACCAATTAAAAAAAGCGCCAGCTTGATCCTGTGTCTGTCTTGTCTTCTCCTGTAGCCTGGTTTAAACCGGGGTTCAGGAGAAGCCAGAGCAAAGCTGAGCCGGAGCACATTGCTCTGTGGGGCACAGCCGATCCTGGCTGGGCTTGCATCTCCTGCACTCTGGTTTAAACTGCAGGAAAAGCCAGCACAGAGCTGAGCTGGTGGGAACAGTCTGCTCCCCACCAGCACAGCTGATCCTTGGGCTGACTTCTGTAGTCCCTTTAAACTTTAAGTGACTGCAGTAGATGCCCAACAAACAGCTGAGAGATGGGAGCAATGTGCTCCCGCCTCTCTACTGTTTTCAGATCTACCTGGTAATTCCTAAATATATCTGGTGGGGTTTTTTCAGTTTTCCTGAGAAAACCTGGATACATTTGGATTGCTGAACTCTACCTGAAAAATACTGGTAAGGTATTTTTCGGGTAGATTTTCAGCTCAGGAAGATCCAAATGTATGACAATCCTATGAAGTAAGTTAGGCTGTGATGCAGAGAGAGAGAGAGAGAGAGAGAGAGAGAGAGAGAGAGAGAGAGAGAGAGAGAGAGAGAGAGAGAGAGAGAGAGAGAGAGAGAGAGAGAAGCTAGGTCATCACACGGTGAGCCTAATGGCTAAACAGGAAGTTGAACTTGGGTCTCTCCAGTAAAACTCCACTTTAGAGACTTTAATAAAACATGAAACATAAACAATAACAACAAAGATTTCTTAGACCTAAATGTGGTGACA
The DNA here is from genome assembly GCA_029375565.1 of Gekko gecko. Lineage (NCBI taxonomy): Eukaryota > Metazoa > Chordata > Lepidosauria > Squamata > Gekkonidae > Gekko > Gekko gecko. The sequence continues at coordinate 47,596,595 of JAPDNY010000009.1, forward strand.
ATCTCTAAGGTAATGCATATGTTATTTACATGTGTACATTTCCAGAATGGAAAGGTCTCATCTAGTTTTGATAAAACTGTTTTTCATAGAATTGCACAGAGGCTTCTTTTCTTCTCATTTTTGGGGTTGAAAAATGTAACAGTTTTCATACTGCTGAAATAAGTTACCCTAATAAAGATGGAGAGCTTTTAAAAGACAAAAGCAGGGAAGCACTGCTGTTCTTTCAGAATACAGGCTATACTTAACACTATACCATAAATGAGTACATTTGCCAGTGAGATTATACTGTGATATATTGTGATGTTCATTTACAGAAGGCACTGACTTGCTTAGGTTGGTTGCAGAGAACATCATCAGAGTTAGCTTCTAAGCAGAAATAAGAAGCTTGTTTTTGTGACTCCCCCCCCCCCGCTAGACTGAAATTACTGCTGGTGAAAGCAAGAATGATATCACTGTTAAGGCTGGTGAAGCAAGGTGTCAAATAAGTGCTAATGCTTTCTCACTTTATCTTTCAGGCTGAGGTATCAGCTGAGATATATTATACACACAAAGGTTTAAAGGTCAGTCTACAAGATTGAACCAACAGAGCTAACATAAGGATGGGGTGCTTTCCCTGTTATTACAAAGCTTGAGAGCTGTTCTTTACCACACTGGCTCAACACAACAGTTTAGTGATAGTGGTGTCATAACAACCACAGATATAAATGCAGCTTTGTGCAAAGCTACTACATGGCAAAGTAAGAGGAAGGATGCCAATTGAAAACCACATAATGCAGCTCCCGGTCTCCCGCCAACGGCGATGGAGGCCGGGGGCTATTTTGCCGCCGTGGAGGAGGACGAGGCAGCGGCAGCGTCGGGGCGCACTGCGCCATGACGAGGGCGGGGCAGAGCCAGCCCAATATAGCCGTGGCTCCGCTCCCGCCCAAAGCAGTTGCAGCCTCGTGCTCAGTGGAGGCTGTGCTGCCTGCAGACTTTCTGTCCTGCAGGACAGGCCTGGCGACTGAGGGCAGATCGGAGTGTGAAGGTTGTCGGGCCGGCAGTTAAGGATCGCGCTGGGAGGCTTGCCTGGCAGCGATATTGTTTTTCATCGACGTCTTGTCGGGCCGGCAGTTAAAGATCGCGCTGGGAGGCTTGCCTGGCAGCGATATTGTTTTTCTGCGGCGTCTTCAGAGGCTTCTCGGCGAGGGACGTGTGCTGGTTTGGAGTTGTTGGGGGGGGGGGGTTGTCATCCTCTTTTCCTTGCCCTAGCCGTTGCCTGTTTCATTGGGCAGCGTTTTTGGGGGAGTTTGGCTAGGGCAGTTAATTGGAGGTGTTTTCTTTGTCAAGGGGGGGGAATTTTTGCCCTCCGCCTGAGCTTGGGACTGCGGGTAGAGGGGCCATCGTCCCCTGGTTGGGATCCAACATTTCTTCCCCCTTGTTGCTTGGCTGAGTTTGGACTGGCAGTTGTACACCCTGCAATTTCTGATTGTTGCTAGGGGGTGGCAGTTCGGCGGCAGCCATCTTAGGAGTGGCGATTTTGATAGTAGGTTTGAATCTGGCTAGCTTGGATTTCAACAGCAGCCATATTAGGAGAGGCTTTGCTGATTGGCAGTTGGGAGCAGCCATTTTGTGGAGCACATTCCGAGGAGCCATTTTGAATTGCTTGTGGTTAGGGGTTGTTATTGTTACAACTCCTCCCCCCCCTCTTTTTCATATTCCGCTCACATTTTTCTAAATTTATTCAGGCAGCATGGCTCCCAAGAAAGGTCAGGGCAAGCCTAAAGGTAAGCAGCCTGCACCTAAAACTCCTCCTGCTAACCCTGCACCACCTTCATCTGATGAAGAGGATTCAGATCCTATTAATGCCGCTATACTTGCCAGGCTAGAGGCTTTAGAGCAGCAGAGGTCTAGGCCTCAACAGGAGGAGCCCGCTCAGTTGGCTGCTAAAAGGGTGAAAAAATCTAATCTTTCTTCGTTTCAAGCGCAGATATTATCTCGCCTGGCGCTGCTGGAGGACGGTCAATCCTCCACTTCAGGGATGGATGCCATGAGGAGCAGATCTTCTTAAGGGGAGTTATGTGGACGTTTTCACTCTTTTATTCAGAGAACTGGACAAGAAAGACAGGGAGGACTTGGATGAGAGGGACAAAGAACGCATTAAGCGGCATAAGGTAGACAGGATCTGGGACAATTGGTTCCCGGGTTTCCTCATTTATTCAGGTGTGATAGTGCGCCACCAGCCTTGGAGGGCATCTGCGCTTTTACAATACATGGACATCATTTATAAAGCCTTCACGGGTTTTACGGGGCATGCATGGTTGGAATATGATGAAGGTTTCCGCACAAGGGCGGCGATGAATCCGGCCTTGCGTTGGGACCTTATTCATCCCCATCTGTGGCTGCAGGTTGTGTCTACACCTAAATCATCACATGTTGAGCATTCTGACAGTGGTCATGTTGTACAGCGAATGCAAAGTCAGTACCCTTCCCGAGTGCAGGTGGGAAATGCGATGCAGAGATGTCCTCTGTGTTGGGAATTTACTTCCCATGGATCATGTGGCAGAAAATCTTGCTCCTTTCGGCATGAGTGCCCCCTGTGTGCGGGGCCTCACTCACTTGCAAATTGTCCCAAGCCAAAAGGGCGTTTTGGTGCACGGGGAGGTAAGCGCCCCGGTGGGGGGTGGAAGTCAGGCAGCCTTTAATGACAAAGGGACCCAGCCCAATTAAGGTGGAGGTATTGGAAAACATTTTTAAAAATTATCCAAACAAGAAGGATAGCAGGTATTTACTTGATGGGTTTTTGTTGGGGTTTAGGATTCCTTATCAGGGTGAGCGGACCCCATTTTGGGCTCCCAATTTGAAGTCAGTCAAAGGGATGGAGGATATTGTGCGGACAAAAATTGGAAAGGAATGTAAGGAAGGGAGAGTGTTGGGGCCTTTTCTCTCCCCCCCATTACCTACCTTACGAGTGTCTCCTTTGGGCGTTGTACCAAAGAAGGCTCCGGGTGAGTATCGCCTCATTCATCATTTATTGTACCCTCGGGGCGGATCTGTGAATGACGCTATACCCGATGAACTTTGTTCAGTCAGATATACGTCCTTTGACCAGGCTATGAGGGTGGTTCGTGGTTGCGGCCAGGGTGCCCTCTTAGCTAAATGTGACATTAAGTCGGCTTTTCGGCTTCTGCCTGTCCATCCGGCTGATTTTGATTTATTAGGTTTCGCCTTTGAGGGATATTTCTATATGGACAGGGCCCTTCCTATGGGTTGTTCCGTGTCCTGTGCGGCATTTGAGAGGTTTAGTTCCTTTTTGGAATGGGCCTTGCGGTTCAGGACGGGATTGGGCTCTACAGCTCATTATTTAGATGATTTTTTGTTTGTAGGGCAGGTAGGGACTGGGCAGTGTGAATTTTTACTGTCCAGCTTCATTGCAATGACGGCTGAGTTAGGGGTTCCCCTGGCGGAAGAAAAGACCGAAGGTCCAACGCCTATTTTGACCTTTTTAGGTATTGAGATAGACACTGTTCATCAGTGTTCTAGGCTCCCCTTGGACAAGTTGGAGGGTCTTCAGGTTCTTGTGGAAAACTTTAGGGCACTTAAGAAAATATCTCTGCGGGAGTTACAACAGCTAGTGGGCCATCTCAACTTTGCATGCAAAGTTGTGGCTCCTGGTAGGGCTTTTGTCAGACGACTCTGTGATGCTATGCGGGGCCTTCGCCTCCCGCATCACAGGACCAGGGTGACTAATGGGATGCGGCAGGATCTTTTGATTTGGAAGGAGTTTCTAAGTTCTTTTAATGGGGTGTCATTTTGGAGAGAGGAGTTACTTTTAGAAGCTGAGTTGCAGGTGACATCAGATGCAGCCGGCTCATCAGGTTTCGGGGTGTACTTTAGACGACATTGGTGTGCCGAAGATTGGCCACAGGATTGGTTCCAGGCAGGCTGGGTCAAGGACCTAACCTTTCTGGAGTTTTTCCCGATTGTTGTAGCAGTGGGGATTTGGACGGCGGATTTTGCTGGCCGTTCAGTCCACTTCTGGTGTGACAATCAGGCAACGGTGCATGTAATAAACTCTTTGACATCTAAGTCAGCTAGGGTCATGAAGTTAGTTAGGGCATTCACATTGTTATGTTTACGGAATAATATATTGTTTCGTGCACGGCATGTCCCGGGCGTAAGTAATGGGGTCGCTGACGCTCTCTCTCGGAAACAGATGGGGAGATTCTGTCAGCTGGCCCCGGAAGCGGACGTGCGCCCGGTAAGGATGCCTCCCAGTTTTTGGCAGATTGGAGGTTTGAAGCTGAACGGGCGATAGGAATGGCCCTGGCCCCTTCAACACGGAAAGCATACATGAGGGCGGTGCATCAATTTGTTAGCTTCAGGAATGAGGTCGGATTACGCAACATATGGCCCATCCCGGTCCCTCAATTGATGCAGTTCTGCGTTTACTTGAAGGGCAAGGGCTTATCAGTTCGCTCTATAAGGGGCAGGCTGTCCTCCCTGGCCTACGCAGGTAAGGCTGCGGGGCATGAAGATAGGACAAGTGACTTCCGGATCAAAAAGATGTTGGAAGGCTGGTCCCGCAAAGCGGGACAGTCTCAGGATTCCAGGGAACCACTTACTCCTTCAGTTCTAATGGGTATTAGAGCGCTGTGGCCTAGCCTTTGTGCTGATGAATACGAGGCTGCTCTCTTTCATTCAGCTTCATTGATAGCATTCTTTGGGGCGCTGCGTATAAGTGAGCTTGTCCCAGCTTCAAAGCGCGATACATCTGATCGGGCTCTTAAATTCAGTGACATCAGGATTCAAGATGACTGTGTGATTATTCGCATTAGGCAGTCAAAGACTGATCAGTTAGGTAAAGGCTCAAGGATAGAATTGGGAAGCTGTTCTGAGGCTGAACTATGCCCAGTAGCAGGTTTGCGTCATTACCTGGGTTTTCGGGGAACAGGCAGTGGGGTATTATTTCTGCACAGAGATGGTTCACCTCTTACGAAGTTCCAGTTTTGGGCATTGACGCAGGAGGCACTTCATGCACTAGGCTTCGGTGGTTTTCGCTTCGGGACCCACTCTTTTCGAATTGGGGCTGCTTCTACGGCAGCTGCCATGGGTTACTCGCGGGAGGATATACAGGGTATAGGGCGTTGGAAATCCTGCAGTTTTAAAAGTTATGTTCGTCAATGTAAGTTTTGAATGGAATACATTACTAAAATAGTTCTTTTTCAGGTGCTGTGGGCCGGCAGGTGCGGAGGAGAGTGGTAATATGCGGCCACAGTATGGTTTTTTGGGCCGCTCACCAGGCCAGGAGGACGACGTTTGGTTCCCAGTTGGGCCTGAGTGAGTCGGCATTTATTGAATAGTGGGGAAGGAGGGGCATGCATTGGCCCAGTTTACTCCCACTGCTGTTTGAGGAACGGCATGGACCGCCTCCTGATGTTTTACTTGTGCACCTAGGTGGCAATGATCTTGGCCTGATGAAAGGCAAGGCCCTGGTGATTCAGGCCACGGAGGACCTGGCAAGGATTCAAACACGATGGCCTGGGGTGCTGATAATTTGGTCGACAATTTTGCCGCGGCAGGTTTGGCGCAACTTGGGGGATCCCAGATGCATTGACCGGGCTCGTCGCAAGGTTAACCGTCAGATGCTGAAAGCCATGGAGGGTGGTCTGGGTCAATTTTTACCACACCCTGAAATTACGGTAAGAGATGCTGGCCTTTACAGGGTAGATGGTATTCACATGTCAGACAAGGGCAACAAATTGTTTTTGGAGGACATTCGGCAAGGGATTAGGGCTGCATTAGGTTGTTAGGTGGCCGCGTCGGCCAAAGCAGAGGCTTGACCTCGCCAGTGGCAGAATAGTGCAGGGATAGGAAAGCAGAGAATTGGTGAGCACCTTAAGCCATTCCTTGTTTTAGGAACATGGGGGTCATCAGGAACGGTCTGCAGGTTATTAAGGCCTCGGGCAGTGAATGATTATCCCCTCTGGGAACCTCTTAGGTAAGCTCCTCTCTGCAAGCTGTATGGTTTCAGGGGTAGGTGCTCCTGGGAGGCCACCAGTGGCTGGGCTGCCGGTCGCAAGCCAGATTAATGGCTCAAGATCGGGGTTGGTGGCTCGCCCACATACTGGGCAAGGAGGTTGGTCGCTTTGACACCGGCCTTGCCTGCTCTGCTCTTGAACAAATGCTCCCTTGCCGTGTTTGGTTAGTTAACTGTTATAAAGTTAATAAAGTGGCCCTTGTCTGATCCAAAACTGTTGTCTGTCTCGTTATTCCGACTGGGGGGGCAATGCACCCTTCTCCCCAACAGTGACCCAAAGTTGAGTATACCAACATTGTCCTTGTCTCTATTTTATCCTCACCAATAACTCTGGGATTTAGGTTAGTGTGGTGTTTGGCCCAAGGTCACTCAGTAAATTTCCACTGTAGAGCAGGATACAATTTTTGTAAATAAACTAGTTAAAAACCCTAATATTTGTTTGCAATAAGTGAATACACCATTAAGACAACCAGTTAATTTTACCTTCTGGTTCAGTATTACATGATAGGTTTTAGGACAGAATATACACTTCGGTGCCCCTCTGCAGATCTTCTAAGACACCAGTTTTTAAATTATGCTTTGGTGGCCTTGAAGTTCCCTGGTAGCATATTAGGGGATGCTCAATGCATATACTAGAAAGCAGGGCCATAGCTAGCAGTGGGGCTTTTGGGACTGGGCCCCCTACCACATACCCCAAAGTCCCAACAGGCACACACCCCAAAGCTCCAACAGGCTCACTAGAACCGCCCACCCTGCTGCCTTGCAGGGGCTTCCTAAGCCACACCACCTCAGGCCACTGCCAGTCCTGTAGCTGGCTCAAAGCCCTTCCTTCCTTTCTTGTGTTGACAGGGGGTGGGGAGAGAGCTTGAGGTGTGTGGCGCTACCACACCATGATGCCTCCCTCCCCCCCAGATTGCAGTGGGGAAAGTGCTGTCGGCGGAGGGCATCGCTCTCCGTATGCTTCCTTCTTCAACAGTGGCCTGCAAGAGTCATCTCCCTTTGTTGCTGTATTTTAAAGGGACCATCAGCTGATCATTGGGCAAGCAACAGGAAGGATGATCTGCTCTCAGAACCTCCTTCCTCCTGCTCATCCCTCGCCTACTCTTTAAATTTGTAAATTAAATTAAATTTAAAGTTTACTTTTAAGTTAACGTCTACTTTATATTCAATTTAATTTCATGAATGCCCTCCCGGTGCCCAGGAGCCTCCCCCCCGCCGAAATAATTCCTGGTTACGGGGCTGCTAGAAAGTGGCCTACAGTGCTTTGCAAAACATAGGAGCTTCATGGCAAATCCATAAAGATGAATTAAGCTCACTGAAGGCAGAATGTTTGTAAACTACTGTTTTACATGATTTATTTTATATAATAAGCCATACCTTTCCCAGTATATTTCTGTACCCAAATCATGTAGAACAGGTACATTTCCCTAGATATTAACTTTAAATGACACAGACTAATGAACAGCATGTCTGTTTGTCTGATGCTACCTAAGTCTTCAACACAAATATTCAAATCCTATCAGAGAGTTTGTGTGTGTGTGTGTTGATATTAGAAGTGATTCATACTCTGTCTTTTATTTTCTTTGAGTAACAGATCAAAACATTTTCAAAACGTGACTAATTTTCTCATAACAAGGGGAATGATAACTACTATGTCCTGTAGAATAAAGTTTGAGTCCAGTGGCATCTTTAAGACTGGACTCAAACTCTGTTTTGTTGCTTCAGACCAACAGGGCTACAGCACCTGTTTTTTTTTTCTACTGTGTCCTGTGCAATGCTACCCAGTTTGGGTTCTACTGACTCTACTGTGTGTGAGAGGGAAAGAGAGGGGTTGCAGTTCTCATGACCTGTTGTCTTTTATATTTTCAAATGGAACTTCTGGGGAATCATGAAATCTGGTTTTCATCCACTGCCGTGTAATTAATTAAGTATGCAACTTAATTAATAAAACAAGTATATGGGCCTTTTGTCTGTTAATTCCAGAAACACAGAATACCAGTCCTTTGTCTGATAAATTCATCTTCTTATATATTCCCCCCACCCTTCTGAGATGCATGATTCATTGCCTGGAAGAACAATTTTACCTGGGAGGACTAGGTAGGTCTTTCTTCTTGTGCTAACAGTATCAACCCACCTCATCGTCCTTCGTGAAAAATCACAACCCAAGCAAAACTGGAGGAGACAGTGATGGTACTGAAGGATGAGGCAGCAGAAACAAGTGTTCTGGTTAACAGTTACTGAAGCAGCCCATCCCTAATTTAGACAAAGCAGAATGGTAGCAATATTAATACTCAGCAATGCTTTTAATTTTTACAAGCGCCCTTCTCCTGAAGTGTAAAGGTAGGGTATATACAGGGCTCTTTTTGTAGCAGGAACTCCTTTGCATATTAGGCGACACACCCCTAATATAGCCAATCATCCGAGAGCTTACAATAGCCCCCTAAGAAGAGCTCTGTAAGCTCTTGGAGGATTGGCTACATTAGGGGTGTGTCACCTAATATGCAAAGGAATTCCTGCTACAAAAAGAGCCCTGGGTATATATGTTTTAGAAAGTCCTTTTTGAAGCTAATGACCACCTTACACTACAGCTACTTTAGCACCATTAAAAAGCAACAACATTCATTTTCTTGCTGGCTGTGTAATTCCAATGAGACAGTGAGATAATATTCCAAAGGCAACAGATCTGACTATATGGTGACATCACTGTGTGCTGGGGGCGGGGAGAACACATTCTTTCTTTCTTTCTCCTGCCCTAAAAAAAAAAAAGTATGAAATGAGGCCACAAATATTGCTTTCTGTCTGAAAAGGACAGGAAAGTAATGCATCTCTATTGCTCTGAGGGAACAAAAAACAAAATATTGATGGTGTTGCCTTGGCAAACTGCATGTATCTCATTTGTATGTTCATGCCATTTTGAGACCCACTGAAAACTCATAAGGGTTTCTTGTACCCATGGCTTTCTTACCCCTACTTATTTTGAATTAACAGGAACATTTTAGTGGAACCCCAAAACATACATAATGTGCTTTTGTTTGCATCTGTTGCTTCTCTTTTGCCCTCTGTATTAAAGCCTATAAACAGGAAAATAGCTCACTTATGCTTCTCCTCTGTCTCACAACCTAGTTCTGTCTTTGTTGTAAAAAAGGATGCTACTAGGGGTGTGCAAATATTTTTACTAGTATTTTTCTGTTTGGGTGTGATGGTTCGGAAAAAAAAAATTCAGTATTTCTGAAAAATCCCAGATCCCAATACTGGTATGTGTCAGTTATCAAAGACTGTTAAATAGACAAAATATTGCAAGAGTGCTAGCGTTTTAAGCATGTTTTATTTAAAGTTTTAAAAAATCTATACTTGTGTTTCTCTGCTACCTGGCATTACATTTTATAACACGCATGGGATGGCCCAACAAGGTCTCATTTATGTCAGATCCAGCCATCATAACAAATGAGTTTGACACCCCTGCTCTAGGCTGATCCTGCACTGAGCAGGGGGTTGGACTAGATGGCCTGTATGACTCATTCCAACTCTGTAATTCTATGAACTCTATCACATCAGACAGTTCACAGATCCACAGGAGTCAAAACAGACATGAACTCAACCAACAATTCGGAATGCCAATTTTGGAAGTTTGAATGTTATCCTGCAATGGGAAAAATGTTAATCTAAATGCAATCTCAGACCAAACACAACAGAATCCACTCATGAAATCACTATCTCAAATAACATGTTGCAAAATCCAAATGAAGTTTTCAGAGTTTTATAGTGATAACAGTTAAGATGTCAGTCTCCCAAAGGGTAAATGTTGGCATAGATAAATAGGGATGGATACCAAGGGACATATCTGGTGTGCTGTACCAACAACCTACTATTTGCTTCTGTAGCTCATATTAAAAGTTAGACATCAGGAAAGGATTTAAGTTTTATCATCCTTTCATGATAAACAACCAGTAGGGTGTAGATAAAGTGGAGTAAGGGGGCGAAAAACATGTCTTACTTCTCCAGGCTTATTAGGAAGGGCAGGTAAAAATGCGACTGATTTAGACAGCCGGACTTGTTTTAGGCCTCAATTTGAAATTCTTGTTTATTTAAAAAAATCTATGCAACTTTTCCACTGAATTTTCTATTTTTATACTTATTTGCTTCAATATACTCCATTTTTTCTCCCCAGTGGAGACTCGAAGCAGCTTACAACATTCTCCCCTTCTCCATTTTGTCCTCACACCAACCTGATTAGGTAGGTTAGGCTAAGTGAGTGACTGGCCCAGGGTCACCAATCAAGCTTCCATAACAGAGTGGGGATTTGAACCTTGGTTTCCCAGATGCTAGTTGGAGACTCTAATCATCACACCATGCTGATTAGGGGACCACATTAGGATCCCCAGGGTGACCAACATCAAAACATTGAAACATTTCAATATTTAAATACTTGAGACATTCAAACTGTGTTCAAAATAAAGTATCTAAAATAAAGTAAAATAGAGACAGCCAGCGTGGTGCAGTGGTTAAGAGTGTCGAACTAGTACCTGGGACATGCAGGTTCAAATCTTGTGCCATGGAAATTCACTGGGTGACCTTAGGCCAGTCACACTCTCTCAGCCTAACCTAACACACCAGGTTGTTGTGAGGATAAAATGGAGAGGAGAGGAATGATATAAGCTGCTTTGGGTCCCCATCGATAGAAAGGTGGGGTATCATATATATATGTCCTAGCGCATTGGCACTTTCCAGCTCTCCCATTGGTTGTGCTGTATGCTCCATCAGCCATTGGCCCATTAACTTTCACTCAAGAGTACTTGCATGCCATTGGCTGGGTGCTGGGTCCGTTCCTCTCCCCTGCCCACTGCCAGGTTGGTACTCTTCCCTGTCAGAATAAACTGCCATAACAGCTGTCTCTCCTGACAAAGACGCTTCTCCTGCTTGGCTCCTCTGTGGCTGGCTGGTTACTGAGATGAACCATCAGCCATCAAACCATTCCCTTCTCCTCCTGCTGTGGGGCTCACTTTCCCCTCAGTGGCTGTTGGGTCTGTCAGTAACAAGGGAGGGTGGGGAACTCATTGGGGTCAGTCCTGACTAGGATTGCCAGCTCCATTTTGGGAAATTCCTGGAGATTTTATGGCAGAGTCTATGGATGCCAGAGTTTAGGAAGGGGAGAGACCTCAGTTGAATAGAATGCCATAGAGTCCACCCTCTAAAGCTGTTATTTTCTCCAGGGGGAAAGAGATCTGTTGTCTGCAGTTCATTTGTGATACGAGGCAATCTTCAGGCTCCAACTAGGTTGGCTACCTTAGGCCTGGCAGCACCCTCTGAGTGACTTGATGACATGTGATTGGCATGACTTAACTAGGCCTGGCTGTTCGCTCCTGTCACCACCAGCAGCCCCCCTAGGACAGCCAGTGAGGCATAGCATCCAGCACTTCAGAGCACGGTCCGCCACTGCGGAGAAAGACTGTACTTTTCCTAGGTAAAGGCTGAAGGGAGGGGGAAGATGGAAAGCTGAAGTCAGAGGGGCAGATAAAGGTAGGTTGATGGTTGGCTGGGAAGGAGATAGGGTTGCCAACTTCAGGTTGGAAAATTTCTGGAGATTTGAGGTGTGGAGCCTGGAGAGGGTGGGGTTTGAGAAGGGGTGGGACCTCAGACAGGTACAAGGGCGTAGACTTTCCAATTTCCCAGGGGGGCTGGGGCTGGGCCAGAGGCATTGCTGTGCTAGGTCCTTAAAAGAACCGAGGCCCAGTGACATCATAGGGAGGAGCCAGTGACATCACAGGCCATTGTCACTATTTATGGAGGCGGAGCCATGTGGCATTCCTGGCTCCTATTATCTCCAGTGGGCCTTCAAGTCTCTCCCATTGTTTGTAATGGGCAATCCTGTCATTTCTTTTATACATCCCAGTTAGTTGTCCCTTTGAAACTGTACCACACATATAGAGTGTACATTCCTTGCCAATGTTCCTTCTGGACTGCACACAGGGCAAAAGGAAATTTTAAAAGGCCTCTGATCTGCATGCCAATCAAGGATAATGATGTGTGGCATAAACATGAGTTAAGTGTTAAGTGTTCTCCCTGGATGGTGTACATACCAAGAACATATCTGTTGCCATTTCCCTCTCTTCCTGCTCACCACTCAGGGAAACAAAAGCCCTGTTTACATATTACAGTGAACATATGTCCATCTTGCATGGACATATGTTGTTAGAAAGAGGTAATATACTTTTGTGTTACAAATAAAAGCAGCCCGCCTGCATCCTCCCCCCCAGCCCCAATGGCTCAGAAACAAAGCATGGCATGGGCAAAATCCTCTGCAAAGAACCCTGGAGAACCACTGCCAGTCTGAGCAGACAATGATGACACTGATGGACTGATGGTAGAGAGACCATGCTTTGCGTGCCAAAGGATAAAGGTTTAAACCGAGGAGGTCTAAGAGAACAGCTGTTGGAAAGGATCTTTCTCTGTCTGAGCCTGTAGAGCTCACCTGCATCAGAGCAGACCATGCTGAAGTAGATGGACCAATGGCATGAAGACCAGTGTGGATTGAGGAGACTCATGTTCAGATCTACATTTTGCATGACACTTACTCGGTGATACTGGGACAGTTAGATTTGAGTCCAGGAGCAGATTAGAGACCAACAAGAGTTTCAGGGAATAAGCTTCCAAGAGTCAAAGCCCCTTCATCAGGCTGGGTGATATTGCCATTGTTGTGAGGTCAATATAAGGGAAGGGAGACTGGAGGAAGGGTGGAATAAAGAGGGGATTGACAGACAACATGTGAGCAGCAGAGTCCATTGGGATGGAAGAGGAGTTTACAGGAAAAAATAGCACCAACTGATGTGACCAAGAACACAGATCTTCCCAAACTAAAACATCATAAATTATAGCCTGAACATGAACCTATATTGTAATGCATTAAGTGATGTAGCAGTGGTGACAAAACCTCTAGTGGCATTTAGTTGAACTTCCTGGACAGACAGATGTATTTTCAGTTGCCACTGGCCAAACTGGTCTGACTTTAGAGAGTTGGGACAAGCAGCAAGGCTTGAGGAAGGGGATGTAGATCCATGGTTATAGAAAAGAAGGGGGCTAGGAACTGAGAAAGCAAAGCAGTCCAAATGAAGCACAACATAGAAAGCTGTACATAGTTGAGAGGAATTAGAAAGGAATGGAGATGCACAGTTGGTGTGAAGTACATTTGAGAAATTATAGAAACAGCATGGAAGTTTCTTAGTTGGGGTTAGCTACAATGCTATTGCAAGGTCCACAGAAACCTGTATGACATTTTCAGACATTCTTTCTCATATACTTTAATTGTTTATCCCCTTCCTATAACAATTCCTCATCAGTCTAACAGAGGCATCCTACTGAGGTCTATCCAAGGGGGCTTCCTCCCAGGGAAGTGTCCTCAGGATTGGACTATAAAGAGCTCTATTCAAATCCTTAACCACTGAGCTTGCTAATACTTTCTCTTCTTTCAGTTCCTTAGATCAATTTGCCCAATCCCCCATCAAACTCAAATCTTATTGGCTCTTGCAACTATGAGTAAATTATTATTACACTTCTATCACATGGCTCTTTCCTAATGATTGTGGCTCCCAAGAATGGGTTGAAGATGATTGCCTGGGAAGCACCCACACAGCACCATGCCATGGACCCAGATGGCTCAGGTTAGCCTGATCGCATCAGATTTTGGAAGCTAAGCAGAGTCAGCTCTGACTAGTATTTGGATGGGAGATCTCCAAGGAATACCAGGGACATGATGCACAGTCAGGCAATGGCAAATCATCTTTGAATGTCTGTTGCCTTGAAAATCTTACAGGGTTACCATGAGTTGGCTATGACTTGCTAGCATTTTACAACACACCAGGGCAAGTGCGCTTTAATGCCCAGAACCATTTGGGCAAGGTGTAATGTATAACTACTGTCAGTAGCATGAGATGGACCCACAGCTCAATTGGCTCTCATATCACTGCCATAGCATACAAAATAGTAAAACACTCAGTAGCACCTTTAGGACTAACAAACTGTATTGTAGCATAATTATTACTGTAACACAAGGGTTTTCAGAAAGCCACACAAACTTTTCCAATCTCACTTCAGTGCCAGTTCCAGTCCTCAAACTCACAGAGAAACCCAAACACTCTCATTTTTGGTAGAATGACACCCCTCCCCTCCTCCACCTGGGTGGTTTGGCAAATGTAAGCCAGTGCCAGAGGTTTGCATGCACCAAGTCACACAGCAGAACCAGAGCTTCCAATTTCAGCACTGGAGCTAGGGATGCCAGCCTCCAGGTGGGACCTGGGGATCCCCTGGAATTACAGCTCATTGCCAGTCTAAAGAGATCAGTTTCCCTGGGGGGGGGGAAATGATGTTCTGGAGGGTGGACTCTATGGCATTGTGCCCCATTGAGGTCCCTGTCCTCCCCAGACTCCATTCCCAAATCTCCAGGAGTTTCCTAACCTGGATTGGGCCACCCTCCCCTCATCCCCCAGAGGTGGCCAGGGGTACCTGGCAATCCTAACTGGGGCTATTTTAGCAAGGGAGAGGGGGGAAGCTGGGGGAAAAACATATAGATTGGGAGAGAGAAGTGAAAGACAGAGGGAAGGGAAGAAAGTCAGACTGGAAGGGAAGCAGCCTGGAGTGGGGGTGGGGCAGCTGCCCAGCGTTTCCAGCTCTCACACATCTCAAGGGAAAGGGAAAGAGAAACAGAAAGAGAGAGAGGGACAGAAAGCGCAGCCCCCCCCCCCAATTACAGGAGAAAGTGAGCCCAGGATTTTCTGTATCCTGGAGCAATGTGCTCCTTGCAGCACAAGGGTTCCTGGGTTTTGTTTTCTCCTGCAGCCCAGTTTAAACTGGATTGCAGGAGAAAGCAAGCCACTCACTGATGGCAGGGGCAACCAGAGGCCACAGAAGGGCCCCCCACCTTCCCCCTCCCTCCATTCTTGCCCAGCTCCCCTCCCCAACCCTCCATCCTCCCCACTAAGTGGCAGCCAGGCACATTCTCATGCTGGCTCTCCCACCTCCCCTGCTGGGACTTGCAGGATGGCTGGGTGGCTGCAGCCCTGGGCTCCCACCCACCCCACCCCACCTGAAACAATCCCCCACTCCTTACACCCCCACCTACTTACCCTTCAGGCTGGTGGTGGCAGCAAGCAGAGGCAGCATGTGCTGCCTCGAAGCCAGCCTCCACGTGCAGCTCTCCAGTTGAACTGACCTCTGCTGGGAACTGTGGGTGGAACTTAGCTTCCAGGAGGAAGGAAGCCCCCACCCCCTTGACTTCCGTCCCATTCCTAGCTCAGCCAAACAGTCTCAGAAAGCGGAGGGGAAAACCCTCCGCTTTCAAAATGGGGTGGGGGAGGGGAGGGGGGTAGCAAGGCTCTGGCTGACACCAGTTGCCTCGGGGGGGGGGCTCAGTACTTTCGGGGGAGGCTTGAGCTCCCCAGCCCCCTGAAGATGACGCCTATGGACAGGTATGCTGCCATAGACTCCACTTTCCAGATCAGCCATTCCTCCTGGGGAACCACTGTTGCCAATCCCCAGTTGAGGGCTGGACAGCACTCAGAATTACAACCATTCTTCAGATGGCAGAGATCAATTCCCCTGGAGAAAATGGTGGACTCTGTTTCATTATACCCTGCCAAATTGAAACTGAGTGCCCAAAGCCTTCCCAGAGCCTCTTTCTCGAGCTCACTGCCTTTATTTCCACAATGGGCCTTATTCCTAGTAAATCAAATAAATAAACAAACTGTATAAACACAAATACGTATAACTCAACCAGGCAAGAGAGGAACTAACTGTTAGTGGGAGAATGGCAAACAAAGCAAAAACATCTTCACCCACTGGCAAAAGATAACAATAGAGGGAGACAAACAAACCTTCCTGAGAATAAAGTTCCAAATTTCTGGTGCTGTAACAGAGAAGGCCCTTTCTCAGGTTGCTACCTGTCTAGACTCAGAAGGTATGGGCATTCAAAGCAGGGTTTCTGAAGATGATCAGAATGGATGGGAGTAGGCAGTCCTTCGGGTAATGCAGGCTACAAGCCATATAAGGCTTTAAAAGTCAATATCAGTATCCTGAATTGGGCCTGTAAGAAAATTGGGAGCTAGTGTACAGGGAACAAGGCTGGAGTGATATGCTGCCTACAACTCGCTTCAGTCAACTCTCTGGCTACAGCATTCTGTACCAACTGTAGCTTCCAGACAGTCTTCAAGGGCAGCCCACATAGACCACATTGTGGTAGCAAGGCACATATCACTGTGGTAAGAACTTTTCTGCCCATGAGAGGTAATGGCTGGCTCATCAGCTGAAGTTGGTGGAAGGAACCCCTGGCCATCGCTGCCAACTTTTTATTCAACAGAAGGCTGGGTCCAGCAGCAGCTCCAAACTACAATCCCACTCCTTTGAGGGAGTACAATCCCATCCAGAACAGATTATTGGGTCAAATCTCCCCACCACCACTAGTAGCACTTCTACTTGTTCTGGATTAAGTTTCAGTTTGCTGGTCTGTTAAATATATGTTTGTCATCCACACCAAAAATGGCACTGGGCACCTATTCACAGGTTTCCACTGCCTCCCTGGAATCTGCTCAAAGTATGAGATAGAAATGAATGTAATCTGCATATTGGTGGCAACTCAGACCTCTCCCAGCAACTGTATATAGGTATTGAAAAACATGAGGGACAAGATGGAATCTCATGAGACCATGTAAAGGGCAAAGCAGCAGTCCCCTAGCACCATAGTCTTAAACTGACCTTCAGGGTATAAATGAAACCACAGCAGAACAGTGCTTCCCGGGGCCAAATCCAAAAGGTGGTCCAGAAAGTTACCATGGTTGATGGTATCAAAAGCCACTGAGAGGTCCAGGAGAATTAACAGGGTCACACTCCCCCTGTTCATTTCCTTTTGCAGGTTATCTGCAAGGGCGACCAAGGCCACTTCTGACCCATAACCTGCCTGAAACCAGACTGGAATGGATCCAAACAATCTGCTTCATGCAGGAAGTTGCCCAGCCCCTACTCTTTGAATTACAAAATTTACATAGTCATGATTGAACTTAATTTTAATTGATAGCATAATCCCACAGAACTGAGTTACTGATAACATCATCTCAAACATGCAGAATCTCACTACATAACGGATTTACTGTTTCCTAGATTTAATGCCAAATATTTACAATTATGTTAACTTCACAGAACTGCATACTGGTTAGACCCACAGAAGCTATGCACTGATCCATAACCTTCCATAAACCATGATCACTTTTGGAAAGTAGTACAGAATTATTAGTGCTTGTATTATTTTGACAAGGCTCTGGTTTACTTGGCATAACTATTTTTAGGAGTTCCTTTATCGGGGAGAATAATCTCACTAACTAGCTGACTATTCAAAATTACTTTTAGGAACAAAAAAAAAAGGGAAAGGATTTATGGAGCAATGCAACCATGATTAAATACTTAGTCCTACTGATTTCTAGGGCAGTTAAATGTATGATAAGCCTCTTCCACTTAAATCAAAGGTATAAAAAGTTCCGTTTAACTCCTCTGCAAGACTCCAAACTCATTACATTATACCAAGTCTTTCTGTACATGTTTCAAAAGTGCTTCAGATGTTCAGCTTATAATGGGAAACATCCCATCACCTTAACAGCAAAACATCAAAGTTGTTTGCTTTTTTCTCCCCCAGCAATTTGCATTAATGACGGGATACATAATACCAGAGCAAAGGCTGTTGAAGATCACTGAATATAAATTCACAGTCTCTTAGAAAGTTACAAGGATACCAATTGTAAGGTTGTAAATACATATTTATTAACAAGCAAACCAAAGCAGACTTCTTTGTTCTGATTGTTCTAGGACGTTTATTCTCATTAGTCACTCAAAGCCAGTTTTAGCTCAGGATATAAATATTCATTTATGATAACAAGAGCTGGATTTTGGCCTTTTACTAACTTTCAGTTTTGCTTGCAGCTGTAATTCACTTTTTGCAAAATAAAACGGCATAGTGCTTATGTTCAAGCAATAACTAGGCTGCCAACCCCCAGGTGAGGCCTGGAGTTCTTCAAAAATTGCAATTGATCTCCAGACTACATACATCATTTCCTCTGGAGGCTGCTTTGGAGGGTGAACTCCATGCAAACCTTCCCTGCTCTTCCAAACCTTCCCTGCTCAGGCTTCACCCCCAAAACTGCAGAAACTTCCCAAACTGGAGTTGGCCACCCTATCAATAACAGACTCAATAGTCCTCTGGTCCTGTTTATTACAGTCAATATTGTTTTCATTATCAACTCCCAATTTCCATATAAAGAAAGAAAAAGAAAGCTGACTGTAATGGAAATGTGCCAGTCTGGTGACGTTTGTCTTTAATTTGTTCAGTGCCCATCCCTGGTGATCAGATGTGGTATTTTTTTGTCTTGTGGAGTGACTTCTGAGTTATTTTCACTATCTTTTCCTGGCCTTTAATTCAGGTCAAGCCTAGAAGTGTCCAGTTGTTATAGGATGCAGCCAGAATGCCAAAATAAGCATCTTGATTGAAGATTTTATATGAGGAAGGGAATAGGGAGAAGTATGGACTAAGGGAAATCCACAGACAGATAAAGACTAATGCTCAAAGATGTGCTTACATTTTTGGAAACAATTAATTTAAATGTCTGTTTCGGACTGAAACTTTTTATGGTGGAATAAACATTGAAAATTGGAAAGTCTTCCTTTTCCTTGTGGAATTTTAGCAGATGCTGCCAAAATAACTGGGCTTCTTTTACATAGGACACTTGTTGTGATGCCCCAGAAGTTTTGTTTTTTTAAAACTGATCCTGATACAGAAAATAAAATACTTTGTGAAATCATTTGCTATCATTCAGTGTTTCCGGCTGGCTCCCGAGTCGGCCACGCCCAGCAGGAACTCATTAGCATAATAGGCCACACCCAACAGCAGAAACTCATTTGGATTGGCTACATGAGGGACATGTGGCCTAACATGCAAAGGAGTTCCTGCTTCAAAAAGAGCCCTGGTTTTGACAACAAAGAAGGTAAACAGAATAAGAAGCAAAAAGTGGGTGTGGCTGGATGACCACACTTCTGGTTACATGGGTGTGTGTGGCCTAATATGCTAATGAGTTTCTGCTGTTGGGTGTGGCCTATTATGCTAATGAGTTCCTGCTGGGCTTTTTCTACAAAAAGCCCTACACACACACACACACACACACACACACACACACGGCTCTTTTATATATATATAAAAAAGCCTTAAAGTTTGCTACGGTCCTTACAGTCCACTAAGCCCTGCCTACTCTACCAGAGGATTTGACAGCCCACAGAAAGTGAAATCAATTTGTATCAGAGTTGCCACCTAGTTTGTAATTTGCCAGAATTTTGAATTAAGGGCTAGTCACCAGAAATAAAATTTAATTAACATTAGGAAGCTTGTATTCAATCTTTTCAACAGTTCAGGTGGCCATTAGGTGCATCAGCACAGAAGGCAGTACCACGAGTGAGACAGAAAACAGTTCTATCGACTTGAGGCCAGAATATATTAAGGTGCAGGAACAAGTTTCCTGCCTCAGATGCTATCCCTCCCCCTTCAAAAGTTAACAGATCAGCATGCTTACATTACATACTGCCCTTCTCTTCTTTGTTTATATGAACATTTAGAGTTGATGATGAGAACAAAAATGGGTAGCCTGCACATGGGCAGACTGATCTGAATAAGACCCATTCACAGACTGTTCTAAGGGATTACAGTTTGGGTTCCTTTCAGTGGCCTAAGTGTGAAACAACTTTGGTCTTGCACACATCATGCAAACTGTTTCCTTTTGAACAGCCTACACACGTCTGATCTGAATTGGCTTCCACACAGGGTATATAAAAGGATGGAAGTGTTCCTCACTCTGATTAGCCTTCATGCAAACCAGTTCAGACCCACATGAGGACTACAGTTTTTATTCCTTTAAACAACCTCTCTGGAAGCTGATTCAAAGCGGGTCCTGCATGGGCTTTTTAAAGGAACACAACTTTTACATGATGGCTGGGTCATTCCCCTTAGTAAGCAGTTCTCCTCTGGCTGGCCCACAACTTTTAGTGACTCCTTGCCAGAATTTTGCCCTGGAAGAGTTGCCAATTCTAACCTGGTTGTAGACAGACCAGGGAGTTTGGCAAGTCTCAAAACAAAACATCAAAACAAACCAAAGCAATAGTGGTCTACCTGACTCAGTCATTCAGTCTGCTACCTACCAGATTCTATTTTTTAAAAAAATTGTCTGTACCTGTACTCTGAAGTACAAATAATGGAGCTTAGAGGGAAAAAAGAGCTGTACAAGATTACAAGAACTGCTTCAAGGTAACAGAAGTTAATCAAATGTGCCTTAGATTGTTGCTGAAATTAAATTTTAAAAATGCCTCTTTTCTCTCTTCACTAATAAAAATCACAGTCTTCCTGAGCACAAAGCAACCATTTCTTGCCTGATACATATGGAGTTTTGTGTAGAAGCTTTGGTCTCTTGAGAACGCTGGCCAGTCAGCTGTTGTTATCTGACTGGATTAAGGCATGTCTGATGAGGATGAATACATCCTCAAGGGGTGAATGTACTCTTACCTTGTGTGTGGGGGGAAATCTAGTTACAGAACAATCCTGGGTGGGGGGAATGGAATAGGAAACCTTGGTGTAAGGGCAGTTGAATCCCACCACACTGGAGCATCACAGCTGCATGTTGGTGGAGGAACAGCACAAACCCCATCACCGGCATAGATGTGGGCATTCCAGGGGAAATGGTGGCAGTTATGCAGCTTTGAAAGTGTTTTCAGTGTGGGAATGCCCCCCCCCGAGCAGGCACAAAGGTGTGCTGGCAAAAATGGTGTTGTAGCCCATTAAGAACATAAGAGAAGCCAATGTTGAATCAGGCCAATGGCCCATCTAGTCCAATACTCTGTCACACAGTGGCCAAAAATACCAGGTGCCATCAGGAGGTCCAGCAGCGAGGCCAGGACACCAGAAGCCCTCCCACTGCTGCCCCCCCCGAACCAAGAATAGAGTGCATCACCTGCCCCAGACTGAGAGTTCCCATCTATACCCAGTGGCTAATAGCCACTGATGGACTTCTGCTCCATATGTTTATCTAATTCCCTCTTGAAACTGTCTATGCTTGTAGCTGCCACCACCTCTTGTGGCAGTGAATTCCATATATTAATCACTCTTTGGGTGAAGAAGTACTTCCTTTTATCTGTTCTAACCCGACTGCTCAGCAATTTTGTGGAGTGCCCACGAGTTCTTGTATTATGAGAAAGGGAGAAAAGTACTTCTTTCTCAACCTGCTCTATCCCATGCATAATCTTACAAACCTTGATCATGTCACCCCTCAGCCGTCATTTCTCCATGCTAAAGAGCCCCAAGCATTTTAACCTTTCTTCATAGGGAAAGTGTTCCAACCCTTTTATCATTCTAGTTGCCCTTCTCTGCACTTTTTCCAATGCTATAATATCCTTTTTGAGATGTGGCGACCAGAACTATACACAGTATTCCAAATGAGGTCGCACCAATGATTTATACAGGGGCATTATGATAGTGGCTGATTTGTTTTCAGTTCCCTTCCTAATAATCCCCAGCATAGCGTTGGCCTTCTTTATTGCAGCTACACACTGTCTAGACATTTTCATTGAGTTATCTACTACGACTCCAAGATCTCTCTCTTGGTCAGTCTCTGCCAGTTCAGACCCCATCAACGTGTATTTATATTTAGGATTTTTGGCTCCAATGTGCATCACTTTGCACTTGGCCACATTGAACCCCATTTGCCACGTTGATTCCCACTCACCCATTCTCGACAGATCCCTTTGGAGTGCCTCACAATCCTCCCTGGTTGTCACCACCCTGAACAACTTTGTGTCATCTGCAAATTTAGTCACTTCACTGCTTACTCCCAATTCCAAATCGTTAATAAACAAGTTAAAAAGCATCGGGCCGAGTACTGATCCCTGTGGTACCCCACTGCTTACCATCCTCCACTGAGAAAGTTTCCCAATTATACTCACTCTCTGTTTCCTATTTATAAGCCAGTTCTTGATCCACAAGAGGACTTGTCCTTTTATCCCATGACTATTGAGCTTACTTAGGAGCTGTCAGAGAATTGAGGCTTGGGTTATTTTTACACTGAGTTCATTGTGCTCTGCTGTGTCTACTACCTTGTCTTTTGCTTGTGCGCTTGCATAGCATTGCCAGCTACAACGTGGGAGAATGGTTTCAGCCGCTCTGGGTTATCACAGCGGCCTTGGAAGGAGGCTATGGAGTATTCTTTGTTTAAGGGAATTTTCCAGTCCTGTGAGACCAAGGGGTGGGGGCAACTCATTCTCCTGATCATCAAGTAATCTCCCGCTGGGAGTTTCCCGTATGCGCACTAAAAGTTCATTTGCCAGTCGCGCTTTTGCATCATACTATAATAATGCCTGAGCAGCTTGTGCCACGATTCCTGACAATAACCGTATTACTGTGGGTTACAGCATTGTATTCCAATAAAGCTTTTCTTTACTTAAAGAATGCTTGGATCTACTTGCTATTGAGCCTGACAGAAATTGTCAGGAATCGTGGCACAAGCTGCTCAGGCATTCACTGGCTTTGCAAATTTCTATCGCCAATTTTTGCCCCATTTTGCCCAAGTGAGTCTGTCCCTCACCGATCTCTTGAAAACCAAGGGGAAGAGAGCGGGAGCAGCGCAGCCGGGGGCGAGACTGGAATGGACCCCAAAGTGTCAGGAGGCGTTTGAGCAGCTGAAAAAATTATTTATCACCGAACCAGTCCTTGCACACCCTGATGAAACAAAAAAAAATCGTAGTGCAAGTCGATGCCTCCGACACTGCTATGGGGGGGGGCGATTTTGCAAGAGGGCTCAGGCGGACATTTACACCCCCTAGCATATGTCTCCCACAAATTTAATGACACTGAGTGGTTCTGGCTGGTGTGTGATAAGGAAGCGGCCTCAATCCGCCTGGTGTTAGTGACTTGGTGACATTGGTTAGAAGGGGCCCAAGTGCCATTTGAGATGTGGATGGATCACAAGAACCTTGAGGTTTTGCGCAAACCCCGTAACCTTAATGCTAAACGATTCCGTTGGGCCGAGTTCTTCTCCAAGTTCCTCTCTTGTCACCTCAATCTGATTCAGGTCTTTCAACCCCCCTCCCAAAATCGGTGGTTCTGGAGTGGGCAAGCACTTGTCATCTTCCACAGTGAAGACAGAGGCAAAAAATGCATTTAGCTTCTCAGCCATTTCCTCGTCATCCTTCAGTAGTCCTTTTACCCCTTGGTCATCCAAGGGCCCCACTGCCTCCCTGGCTGGTTTCCTACTTCTAATGTATCTGAAGAAAGTTTTATTGTTGGTTTTTATGTTTTTTTGCGATATGCTCCTCATATTCCCTTTTTGCTTGCCTGATCACAGACTTGCATTTTAATTGCCGCAGTCTGTGTTCCCTTTTATCAACCTCACTGAGACTAGCTTTCCACCGCTTAAAGGAATCCTTCTTACCTTTTACAACTTCCATTACTTTATTTGTTAACCATGCAGGCTTTTTTATATACCTATTTGTGCCTTTCCTAACCTGCGATATATATTTTTTTCTGAGCTTCTAGGATTGTATTTTTAAATAGTCTCCAAGCTTCCCCAATGGTTTTGACCTTTTCCAGTTTTCCTTTCAATTTCTGCCTCACATGTCCCCTCATACCAGAGAAGTTACCCCTTTTAAAGTTAAAAGTGATTGCGTCAGTCTTTTTGGGCAACTGTTAAACTCAATGACATTATGGTCACTGTTCCCAAGCGGTGCAATCACTTTTACATTTCTCACCAGTCTTGGGCGTTACTTAGGACTAAATCCAGGATCGCCTCTCCCCATTGACAGCCATGGTAACTTTAAATTCACCCCCCCACACACACACACACATAGCTGCGGCCAAGTCCACAGAACCCCAAGTACCTCAGGATACCAACTAAGTGCACACTCAATCACCACACTCTCTCGCTCCAATCATGCCCCTCCTTGGGGCCCAATCACAGCCTGCCCTACAAAGGGTTCCAGCAGATCATCCCAGAATTCCAGAGGTAGAGTGCACACCATGGAATACTGTCTGTCAGTTCACTGCCATGAAGACTTACAGTGAGCGCACCCTCCCTGGTGGGGGGCATAACATAGACAAGGCACCTAGTAATGCTGGGTGGCCACCTGGGGGGAATATACCACAAGGAGAGCAAAATCCAAACTTTGTGGCTAACCTCTCCTAGATTTCAGCTTGCACAGGTACACCAGGTGCTCCGCCCAGATCCCAAGGGTCAGTGGCATGTGAACAGGTAAGCAAGGCTCCCAGTCCTCTATCCCCATACCTCCCCTGGGTCTACCATGGTGACACTGAGCCGCACTGGACACGCCATCTCCCCCTCCCGAACTGGGCAGGCGTGGGGGTGAGCAGTGGGGCCCCATGCTGCACACCAGCTGGTTTGGTGCATTGTAGTCCACCCAAAGGAGCTGCCAGGGGAGGGGGTGCACTGTGAGGGCCATGGCCTAGACTGCTTGCCTAGTTAGGTGGTACCCCCCCCGGCCAAAACCATAATTTTATTGCAAAAAGCAAAGACCCCAGCTCAGCAAGCATTTTCATTCATAAAATATATTCAAGTGGGTAGCCGTGTTGGTCTGAGGCAACAGAACAAAGTCTGAGTCCAGTGGCACCTTTAAGACAAACAAAGTTTAATTCTGAGCATACGCTTTCATGTGCACAACTTTGTTGGTCTTAAAGGTGCCACTTGACTCAGCCTTCATTCTATTCTTAAAATATGTGACATGCCACTGGGGTTTGATGCCATTCAGATTATTATATCCTTCATAGATAAGAAGCTGTGTTCTCTGGCATAACCTGAGTGAGCAAATTAAAACACACACACACACACATTTTTCTTCCATTGGGAACAGTGCAAAATTACCACCTGTGTTCTAAATTGCAGTCAACAAAATAGCATTGTGTTTACTATGTAATTATGTGAAACAACCCTAAATGTGTACAAGGATGGATATGTCTTCTTAATATTTATTTTTAACCAACAGTATGTAAGAGAATAAGAAATTCCAAATCACACAAAATATATTCCAAAAATTACACACACACAAAAACCACACACACACTTGATTTTACAGAATAATTTTAAACTTCATTAGCTAAACATTG
Source organism: Gekko gecko (assembly GCA_029375565.1). Classification (NCBI taxonomy): domain Eukaryota; kingdom Metazoa; phylum Chordata; class Lepidosauria; order Squamata; family Gekkonidae; genus Gekko; species Gekko gecko. Next base: position 47,621,788 of record JAPDNY010000009.1, read on the forward strand.
CATGTGCTTTTTTTAACCCATAGTTGCTATAAAATAGAAAATCTATACAAGTATATCTCTGTACAGAAGATTTATTGCTGAATTTTTGTTAACTATGGGAACAGACAACCCTTCTCTATCTATTTGTTAAACGTATTTTTATGCTGCCTTTCCACTCAGTCAGGGTCCACAAGGTGGTGAAAATAAAAACTTTAAAATATATAAACAATTAAAATACAGTTAAAATATAAAATTCAATTTCATACACACACACAAACAAACACTAAAAGGAGGGCCAAAACCATTACTGGGGTATGCCAGATGAAGCACAAAATTTTTTACCTGCTGGTGAAAGGCAGCAACAAAAGGAGACAGACAAATTTCCCTGGAGAGGGAATTCCAGAGTTTTGGTGCCACAATGGAGAAGGCTCTTTCTCGGGTCGCCATCCTTCTATCCTCAGATGGCAGGGGCAACTAAATTAGGGCCTATGAGGACAACTTAAGGTGTCTATGGTCCTTAAGGTATGTTGGTCCCTGGCCATACCTGGCTTTAAAGACAATACCTTGAACTGAGCCCAGAATTGGAAGCCAGTGTAACAAGACTGGAGATATATAGTCCCTACAACCTGCTCCATTTAATACTCTGGCTGCAGCATTCTGTACCAACTGTAGCTTCTAGACAGTCTTCAAAGAATCCCCCCATGTAGAGTGCACTGCAGTAATCTAACTTATGTGTTACCTGGGCATATGGCATGCACTGCAGTGGCAAGATCTCTTATGTCCAGGAAGGGTCACAGCTGACTCACCAGCCGAAGCTGCTGAAAGGCACTTCTGGCCACTACTGCCACCTGTTTATCCAACAGGAGGCCTGGATACAAGAGCACGCCAAGCTATGAACATGCTTGTTTAAGGAGAGTGCAACTTCATCCAGAACAGGGGATAACCCATTTCCTAGGTTGGACCTTACCCCATCAGTAGCACCTCTGTTTTATTGGGATTAAGTTTCAACTTGTTAGGCCTCATCCATTCCAAAACTACTTCCAGGTACTTGCTCACCATTTCCATAGCCTCCTTGGGATCTCCTGGTAGCACAAAAGCTCTGAGTGTCATCTGCATATTGGTGGCAACTCAGCCCAAATCTCCAGGTGACCTTTCCCATCAGCTTTACATAGATATTGAAAAGCATGGGGGACAAGATGGAGCCTTGGGGAACCCCATAGGCCAAAGGCCAAGGGGCAGAGTAGCAGTCCCCCAGAACCACCTATCTTCAAATTAGGACCGGAAACACCACAGAACAGCATCTTCCAGTCCTGAAAGGTGATCCAGAAAGGTACTAATGATTGATGGTAGCTGCCAAGAGGGAACCAGGAGAATTAATAGGGTCACATGCCCCCATCCATCTCCTAGCACATGTCATCCATTAGGGTGACCAAGACTGTTTCAGTCCCATAACCAGTCCTGAAACCAGACTGGAATGCATCTAAACAATCCACTTCATTCAGTAAAAATTTGCAGATATATGCTTATTTTTCTTTGCTTATTGAATGTATCAGAATATATTTGTTTAAAACGCCAGTAATATACAATTTTCATTAAGATGTCATTTTTTTTTTCTAGAGCAGCAAGAACTATTATCCCTCCTCTGGCATAAAACTATTTTAAGAGTAGAGTCTTGATTGATTAGGGTTACTTACTGTGTAAACAAACAAACAAAAACAATCAAGTCCTAAGATTTGCAGTGTAATTGTATGCTAATGTTACAAGATGAACCCAGATGAAGCAACAAATTTGACTCTGTGCTTTTGTGCTGTGTTTGCCCCCAGACAGTACACTTCAATGATTCCTCCAGGGACAGAAAAGGAATAAATGTGGCAACAAAGAGAGGAAACATCAATTTATGGCTATTTGTTATAATCATCTTGGGTTTAAATGTGCTTATGTTGTATTGTTTGTTTTTATAATTTTATCTGGTTGATATTGTTTTCTATTGTTTATATTGTTTAAATTCTTTATATTGTTAGCCGCCCTGAGCCTTCGGGGAGGGCGGGATATAAATCAAAACAAACAAATAAATAAATAAATAATGGACTTCTTTGGCAGCTACAGGTTTGATGTGGTGATTAGACCAGGTTTGGTGTAGTGGGTTGCTAACATCAGCTTGGGAAACTCCTGGAAATTTTGGGGTGGAGTTTGGGGAAGGTGGAGTTTCGGGAGGGAAGGGAGCTCTATAGGGATGTGATGCCACAGACTCTACCCTCCCGGGCTGGTATTTTATTCAGGGGAACTGATTTCTATAATCTGGAGATCAGTTATGATACCGGGAGAACTCCAGGCACTACCTGGAGGTTGGCACATCTAGATTAGAGTGTTAGACTATGACTGGAATGGTCCATATTCAAATCCCTACCTACTCACTGTGTAACCTTAAGGCAGTCATTCTTAGCCTAAATGCCTTCACATGACTACTTATGAGAATAAAATGCAGGAGAGGAGAATCATGTACAATGCTCTGAACTCACTGGAAGAAGAGCAGGATTAAAATGTAGACAGATCAGCAGGTGGTTGGCAACAATGATGGGCATGAACTGAATTTTTGTGGTTCGGTTGATGGCTCGTGGCCAAACAATGAACTGAACCACAGACCCATATGAGGTTGATTTGAGAACTTAACAGGTTTGTATCGGTTTGTGAGCCATTCAAAGGTTAAATCTCTGCTTTCTGCTTCCTGAGAAAAATGGTGGGAAGCAGAAAACAGAGGTTTAAATGGCTCTGAGTCATTTCACCCCTAGCTTTCTGCTCACTGTGGCTTTTGGCAGTGGACAAAAAGCAGGGGGTGAAATGGCTGGGAGGTACTTCACCCCTTGCTTTCTGCTGGCCAGGAAAAACCACAGCCAGCAGAAATCAGGAGGTGGAAGGCCTGGGAAGAAATAGTAAGGTTGAACAGACGATCCAAAGGGAGCTTTAGCTAAATACCTGGGGAGAGATACAAGAGATCTGAAGGCAATGAGGGTATCTTCTGTCCCTCCTGCTGTTGCCGTATCTTTGAAGGTGATCTCAGAGAGTTTAAGAAGACATTACAAACTGCACAAATTCTTCAGGAAAACTTGCAGCTAGACTATAGGTGTTAGTTCCTAGTGGCAAACTGTGACTAAACAAGCAGCAGGGCCCCATTTGGATCAAGACCACTGCCCTCTCCCCTGTGATGTTTGTGGTTGCTGAAACAGGAGCTGCAAGGAGGAGCGTTTGGAGCCATCTTGCATGTGCTGGCTCCCTACAGAGCAAGCAAATATCACCCCCTCCCATTCCCTCCAGGATGTTCCAGCTGCTTAAACCATGGGGCGGGCGGGGGGGGGGGAGGCTGGAATTCTTCATTTTTCAGTTCAGCAGTCCTCCTGATCAGAATTGGGCTCTGCTGTTCATTTAGTCACAGTTGTCAAAAGAACTAACAGTTTTGTTCTCAGGCCAGAAGGGAACTGAAACTTCACACCATATTCTTGCCATAGTGTTAGGTGCTTACTAGGGTTCAGTTACCAGAAAAGGTACAGTTGTTCAGATCACTGGAATTCACTATAAGTTCACCTATTTTTACCTACTGCTATAGTAAAAAAAATATTAAATAATTTTAGGCTTGGCCGCTTCATCTTTTTTAAAAAACCTAGTGTAAGGATTTGTGGGTCTTGAAGTCATACTGGATTAGGGCTGCTAGGCCACTGATGGGGATGGGATATCCCTCAGCTCAGCTCAGCTCAGCTCCCATTTCCCACCACTACTCTGAGCAATGGTGGATGATTTTTTTTTTTTTAAAGCTGCTGATCCTATGGCACAACATCACCTCTGTGAAAAACCAAGAAGTCACATCTCTTTAGAAATTGTTGGAAACTCCACAGTAAAACTATAGAATTTGGGGCAATTCCTAGAAAGGACTGGCATCACTTCTGGGTTTTCCACTGAAGTGATGTCATGCCATAGGCTCCCCCATATCCCTGCCCCCACTGGTTGGCCAGCTGGGATCTGGCAACACTATACATGATGGACTTAGATACTCTGATAGGCAATAAGACCACAATATTCTTGTGTGCCTTTTTCTGATGAATTCAATGGACCATGTATAAGATTATTAGGAGTGCAGCCTTATATCCACATCTTAAAGTAAAGTATGAGTGAAGAAGTGCCAGTGAGTTTTTAGAAGCTTTTGATAATTCCTCAGGTAAAGGTTAAACATAATTGCTTTTCAATTCCAGGGACACTTCTAAGAGACTGATTTTCTGGACCCATTTCAATCTTGTTGGGATTTGTAACAGAGACTGCTTTGGTGGCCTTGGTTGATGACCTCTACCGAGAACTAGACAGGAAGTGTGGCCCTGCTAATTCTCCTGGATTTCTCAGCAGCCTTTGATACCATTGACCATGGTAGCATATTGGGCCACTTCTCAGTGCTAGGTCTAAGGGGCACTGTGTTATGGTGGTCTGAGCCACATCTAGGTCCTAGAATGGGGTGCTAGAGAATTCCTGCTCTGCCCCATAGATTTTGTCTTGTGTTGTTTGTCAAGGTTCTCATCCCTCATGCTATTTAATGTTGACATGAAAACACTGGGAGAAGGTAATCAGGAGGTTTGGACTGTTGTGTTGCCGACATGCAGATGACACCCAGATCTACCTTTCTTTTCCACCTAATTCTGAGGAAGCTGTTGATGTTCTAAACCTCTGCTTGAAGTCAGGAATGGGTTGGATGAGGACTGCTGGTCGGGGCCAGTCATCAGGATCATGTGATCCCAATATTACGGCAATTATATTGGTTTGCCTTCTGTTCCCGAGCCGAATTCAAGGTCTTGATTTTGACCTTTAAAGCCCTACACGGCTTGGGACCAGGGTATCTAAAGGACTGTTCTCCCATATGTTCTAGTCCAGATACCAAGATCACAGGGAGAGGCCCTCTTGACTGTCCCATCAACCAGAGAAGCTTGTTGGATGGATACACATGACAAGGCCTTTTCAGTGGCACCCCACAATTATGGAACAACCTCTCCAGGGAGGTGTGCCTGGCTGTCTCACTCTTGACCTCTGGGAGGCAGCTAAAGACAATTTTATTCCAGATGGCATTCAGTTAATTTTAGTTCTGCCTACCGGCAGTTTTAATAATTTTAACAGTGGTTTTATGTGCTGTATTGTTTTTTGTTGTCATTTATATTGTGTTCCTTCCTATAAGGCAGAAAGGCAGCTAATAAATGTTTTGAACAAACAAATCTAACTTGGGAATGGAAACTAGGCAAGTCAACATTCACCTGCAGAGTGGCATTATCCACCTGCAGAGTGGCATTATCCACTCAAATAAAAAGAATATTCACAGTGACGCTGCATAAATGCAAGAGATTGTAGCTGGATCACTGGAAATCTTAGAAAGCTATACTTAAACGTTTCACAAATGTTTCAACTGAGTTGGGCTGAGCTGCTTCCAAATTAATATTTCAGCAATGGTGCAATATTACGATAATAGCAGAAAACAGTCTGAAGCTGTGTTCTCTATTCATTTTCTTGAAATGTAGGTTAGCTCTTTGGGGGGATTTGTGAAGGTATGAGGCATATTGTATAGTCATGTGATTTGTGCAGCTCCAAGCCTCCTCTGAGAATAATGTACATTTAGAGACAGCACACAAAAATGACATAAATTTATATATGGAATTTAGACTATTGACAGATGATGTATGAGCAGCTGGGCCTGGAGAGATTTCAATGAATAACATGGTAATTTACTGCACCTAACCTGAAATATCAGGTCTATTTTTCATTTTCTGTTTTCTGTCACTGTTTGGTCTCACTTGCAGTTGGCTATTTGTGTTGTAGCTGCAGTACATGGAGCTGTAAATAGATTAATCACTTAAGGATTTTTCTGAAATGCTGCATCTATCACTGGCCAAATGCTAAAATTACAGGTATATTTAATGTGAACACAAAATATAATACATAGTAATCTTCTTATACTGGGAGGAAGGGTGCAAATTCATTTGTCCAGTGGAGCAATGTCACTGTGTTCAGCAAAAGAGCTAAACAGAATAATGTGTGCCTCACTTGCTGTCCTCTAGGACTGTATAAGTTCATTCCTCTAAAAGAAATTGTAGAGAAACACAACCAAACATGTACAGTGTAAAACATGCTACATATGCTATGTAGTTTACAATATACATCTGACAAATATCTTATATTGACAGTAAAACTGTGCTGAGGGAAGGCAACATGATATAACCCAACCTCGTCAGATCCTGGAAGCTAAGTAGGGTCAGTACTTGGATGAGAGACCACAAAGGAAGGCTCTGCAAAGGAAGGCAATGGCAAACCATCTTTACTTCTCACTCGCCTAGGAAGCCCCTAGCTTGGGGTCATCATAGATTGGTTGAAAATTGACGGCACATATGTACTCAAGACTGCATTTCAACATTACTCTGAATGTATTAGAATGTCATTTTATGTTTCTTTTCATGTGGCTGAACTGACATTTTAATAAATAAAAATCTCTTGGTTCACTTTTCCTTTATGTTTTCCTGTAGATTGTTCAGAAGTTCTTCCTTGACTCCCCCAGCATCCAACTATTAGAAAGCAAGTTCCCAAAGATATAATGCAGACAACAGATGAACATTTGCACCTACCATGTTAGGCTTTAATCCTGACACTACCTACATATTACACATTCGAGATGGTACAACCAATGAAATAATTAAGAAGGAATCATTCTGAATTCTTGTAACTTAATGGTAGTTCAGTTCAGGAATTATCTTTAATTCTTGCTCTAGAGTAGCTCAGCACATTGGTTTGGTTTGGACGTAATGGTTTGCCCATGCTGTCTCTTCTCCTGCTCTGATTCCATTCCTGCATTTTGCGGTCATGGCAAACCATAATTTGTCATTACATCCAGTCCAGCAAACTACTACTTGCCATTTATCTGAAGTACAGTTGCAACCTGTCTATCTATCATGAGTTGATTGTGACTTCAAATTCTAGGTCTGCTGAACAAAAACAAACTATAATTTGCTAGTCTGGATGTAAACCTTTCATGGATAGAAGTCTGATTCAAATACAGTCAGGACTAAGATACTTTTGGTGGAAAGTGTTGTCATGTCACAAGCAACTTAAGGCAAGAGATGTTCAGAGGTGGTTTGCCATTGCCTATGTCTGCATAGCTAGCCTAAACTTCCTTGGTGGTCTCCCACCCAAGTATTAACCAAGGCTAACTAAGGCCCAATATGCATCTGGCATTTGATCTACTGTTTTACCAAACCCACACCAGAACAGGAAAAGATGCAGCTCAAAACCACATTCAAATACCACAGGCCAATGCCATACTGACTACAGAGTCACCCTTGAATGGACATAAAACCACCATAAATCTATGCAGACGGTTACCATAAAACTGAGAGATCAAATGAAGTAAAAGCAGCATGCAGTTTGGGCACTGTCATAAGGGGAATTTCTGTTATTTTTAAGGGTTTTTTTAGGAGACTACTTCCGTAACTTTGTAAAAATCTCAGAATAAATTCTTTTAAATTATATTATATTTAAACTACATTTTAAGAATAATTTAAATGTTATAAGGAAAAACAGAATCAAGTCAAATTTCACCCACCCCTTTCCCACTATATTGGTAGCCCTGGCCTCTGGAGAAGAGGTCTAACCACCCCGGTCCACTATATTGGTAGACCTGGCCTTGGACCATCACCTTGTGTTGAGCCTCAGAATTTTGAACTATGATACAGTGGATATGTCTAGTGAAATATGACAACTAGCATTACAGGTCAAGTATAACAAAAGAGGAACAATCACTGTCAGAACCCTGCCTAATCTAACAAACAGGAAATTGCTTAGATGTTATCAACCTGCCCAAACTACTTATTTAAATATTTATATCCCACTTTTCCTTGTGACTCAAGGCAGCTTACAAATCAGATAGAAAAGCATAACAGGGGTGTGAAAAAAACATTTTTTTCTGACTCCATTGTACCCTATGGAGTCAATGGGCCCCATAGGCTATAACGGATAATCAATCTGGAGGTATTTGGGGTTCGGGGGGTGGTGGTGGGTTTTTTAGGTAGATGGACCAAAGTTGCAGCATAGCTGTTGGTACCTCCTCTCAAAAAATCCCCAAATTTAAAAAAGAATGGACCAGGGGGTCCAATTCTATGGGTCCCAGAAGGAGGTGTCTCCATTCTCCATTATTTCCAGTGGAGGAGGGAAATGCCTTGTGAGCAGAAGCAAAAATCCCTGCAGTGTCTGCTCAAATTTTGTGCATCAGTGCCCCCTAGCACAGCTCAGAGGGAACTATGATTGTAATTGTGAAAGGGAAGGGAACATTAATTTTTAACTTGCCACCCACTCAATAGACAACAAAAAAATCAAATTAAGTTACGCATGGACTATGAGATAAAAGGCTGAAATGAATGATGGAGTGCACACACGTGTTCATCATTCCATGACCATCATTGTTTCTATTTAAAAACAGGCTATAATCTCTCATCCACACCAGGGCGCAGTGGTAGGACTGACAGAGGAGGGAAATATAATCACCATTCTAATGTTTGCACTGTGAAAGACTAATTTTAATGGCCTGTTAAATAGAGACATTTTCTCCCTTCTGTCTGAATTTTGTTAGGAAGACTTTTCTGGCAAGGGCTACAATCCATAATAATATTATTTCGATATAGAAGGATGTTACAGGTGGGACTGTGTTTCACAATTAAAACATCTAACAAACTGGTTAGAGGTTCTACACATAATATAATTATATTAAAGAATTCAAGCAAAATTTTACCAAACATAACAAGCCAAACAGTACCATATTGCATTCATTCCTACTGACAGATTTGGGAGTATATGTTGTTGTTGTTTTAAATCTGATTTTGCACTACACAGATGCAGAGAGCAGAACAAAGTAATTTCAGGTAACACTGAACCCTTGCAATTCGATATAGCAACAAATAAGGACATTACTTGATGTTTAAGCAACAGTATATACTAAATATGCAATAAGTTGTAAAGAGCAGTGGAAGATCAACCATAATGGAGTAGTGCATCAATGAATTTCTACAGAACACTATATTTGAAGAAAATATTACTCCTTCTATAGGCAAGTGAGTTGTTTCACTAAGAGTAAAAAGCAAATCTACTCAAAACTATATTCTTAGTGTTGAACAGCTGATCTCACCACAAACCATTTGAAGCTGAGTTTCGATATATCTTGGAATGTTAGTTGTTCTTTGCTGCTTTTGTTCAGTGACAGGATTATTACTACCCCAGCAAGTGCCTATAGCAATACTTGGTAAAAATGAAAATTCACATCACTGCCTGTCATAATAACATCCCATAGGCATTGTTTACTTAATTTTGGAAGTTTAGCTGAAAATCTCAAGAGTCTTTTATGCAACTGGGAGCCAAATCCAGACAGAGACAGATAATAAACAAGCACCCAATGTAGCTCTTAAAATAGGTGGGAAAACAAACCAAAAACAAAACATGCAGTTCTACATGCTAAAAAAAGATGTTATGGCACATTCCCATTAAGATAAGGCATCCAATTTAAAGGCCGTATCTTAATCTATCTGAACCATTGTTTCATAAGCAACTCAATTTGCTCAAGCTGAAGATGTGGTAATAATTGCTTACCTGACTCACAGGCAAATGTCTTTGACGTCTCATCATGAAAGATAATTGCCACTGCATGCTTCTTTGTCTCTCGAGGCAGTCTAGTTATATTTTTGATGTTGTGCAACTCAGTTACCTTAAAATGAAGAGATATAAAACTCAGTCAAGTTTATAAGTAGCAGGATGAGAAGTGGAGCTCCAAATGTTCTACTCTCTTTAAAGGCAGCACATTTTCTGATGACCAATATATCTGACTTAGGTAGATGGATGTGCTTCAGTGTGTACATGTGTGTGCATGTGCAGACATGCACAGCTGAGATCTTCAAGGCATCAGCATGAACAAAGCAGGTTGTCTGACATATTAGTTAGCATCACACACATGATGAAGTCTTCTTTCACTTTAAATGGCCTGTATTTGATTAATTGTCTGCTACTGGTAGCATCTGTCATGGTCACAAGATTTATCTCCTGGAGTCATGAGCCTCTCCTCAAAGAAGTTTTTTCTGAGCAACAAAACCAACTGGGGTTCCAGTTGCTGCCTTTCTTTTCCCATGTTTTGTAACTGAAAACACAGCACATGAAGACATCCAATTCCAGCTCTTCACTATAACAATCAGTTGCCTAGGCAAGATCAGGGCTTCCCCCAGATAACCCACCAGAGGAAGTAATCATGGGAGAATTTAGTGGGGGCTCTGGCTCAGTGGTAGAGCATCTGCTTGGCACACAGGTCCCAGGTTCAATCCCTGGCAACCCTAGGTCACAGGTGATATGAAAGATCTCAGCCTGAGACTATTGAGAGTCACTGCCAGTTTGAGTAGACAATACTGACTTTGATGGGCCAAAGATCTGATTCAGTATAAGGTAGCTTCATATGTTCATCTCTGAACAGCACAGTTGGAGTGCTTTTGCTTTACTTGTCTGTGCAGGTTCAAAAGATTTGAATGGGGGCCAAACACCCAATAAAAAGTTCAGCCCCTGAGACTGTGACACCAGCAGGTGATCAGGCATCTCTGTTTCTGGCTAGTCCAGTCTTAATGGGACCAGAACCATAGAAGAATGCAGATCTGATCTGGGCTGCTTTCACACCAAGGATTTCCTGCATTCCAGCAACCCAATTAGTACCTTTTCCATATTTCTATATAACACTATCCTCTAGTTGTGAACAGAGAGTTAACAGCTTATCCTTTCTATTAAACCAACAAAATGAAACAAGAACAAATGAACAAAAAAACCCCCCTGCTTTATTTTGAACCTGCAAAAAATACTATTTCCTATGCAGGACACTATCAGTATGAGCAGTTTCTGGCGTCTGAAACAGCACAACTGCAGTACTTCAGTGAAGAGCTAATCATATTACTCATCAATTACTCTTTTTATTGGTTGATAACTGCAAAGTCCTAGACCCTGGCAACAATCAACAACATAGAAGAAAATAATCTGCCTTTTAGATGATTATCGCTGACCCTTGCCTGCCAATGCATTCCTAAGGGGGGGGGGAATGAATGTGTGGAGACTGGTAGAATTAAGGAGGCTCGTTTTGGTAACTCTTCTATGATACCGCAAGAATGGCTCTTCTCACGGGAGCGACCTTGAAGACAAGTCTGTGTTTGGCTAGGGGTGGACCATATATTCTCTCATGGTCTGGGTAGTATTGCTGATGTGTATGAATGGAATGTGGGGTTTCAGTTATACATTGCTTTCTCACAATAGCACCCCAGATCTGACAAAACAGTTCGATCCCTGAACGTCTCATATCTTCTAATAATGCTTTCACCAAGAAAAGTATGTGTGGAGAGTGATTTGACTGGGAACCTGACAGGTGGGAATTGCTGCAGACTCTACAAATATTTTATCAACGGTATTTAAAAGTATTGTGTTATTCCTATCCTGCGTCAGTCATGCTTATTTATTTTTTTAAGAGAGAATCATCCATATCACAGCCTGCCTTTTAAGGAGATGGGAGGTGATTGTCAAAGATAATTCGCTTCAAGAGGGGATTAGATAAACATATGAAGCAGAGGTCTATCAGTGGCTGTGTCTGGGGCAGTGATGCTCTCTATTCTTGGTGCCTGAGGGAGGGGTAACAGTGGGAGGGCTTCTGGCTTCACTGGTGGACCTCCTGATGGCACCTGGGTTTTGGCCACTGTGTGACACAGAGTGCTGGACTGGATGGTCCATTGGTCTGATCCAACATGGCTTATCTTATGTTTTTATGTTGTTTCCTTGGCCAGTATAGCTGGAAACTGCATGGGCTAGTGAATTTAAAAGGAAGCAATATTTTTCCATTCCTTTTTAACACCACAAGCAGCCCCGTAACTAGCAGCTTTTTGCTGAGGGGGCAAATTTTTGTGTGTTGGACTGGATGAGTCATTGGCCTGAGCCAACACGGCTTCTCTTATGTTCTTATGTGTTTGCAGTTACATGGAGTTTTTAAAAAGTTTTTTAAAGGTATTGTGTTATTTATATGTGGTGCTATGCTACCCATGTTGTTCAAAATTAAAAACAAAATAGGGTGGGTGGAGAATACTAAGTGTCACATGAGAACACAAGGGGTGGGGAAATTCAATGCATATCAAGTGTGAAAGAAAAAACACCACTAAAAATTGAGAGAAAATGGACTACCCTGGGCTATCTGGAATCTCCTTGGCAAGGACAATATAATACAGAATTACCCAAGCAACCAGAATAGCGCAGGTAATCACCCTGGTGTCCAAGCAACCCCAGCTACCAAGATGGGAGGGCTTTGTAGGTGTTGAAAAACACGCATGTGCCAACATTACAATCTAAGAGACAATTTTTGGAAAAGTGAATTTTTTCCTACCCAGATCCTCATTAAAGTTTAAATGCTGTGCAGGCATTGTCAGAGAAAGTTTAAATTGAAAGTTTAAATGCACTAAATGCACCTGAAAGTTTAAACGCACTAAAAATAGAGGGTAAATATCCTTTACAAGCAGATATTGGGATATTTATGCATTAATGTATGGAACGGAGGTTTGTCTGTACAAAAACAATAAATCTACTTTTTGTCCAGGGGGCATCAAATAGTACTTTTCTATGGGTTATCCTGGCAGCACAGCTGCTACCAGAAAGTCAAAACACATGGGCAAGCAGTTGCACAGATAGTGTGAAAGGTTGTCCATAAGATTCAGGACAACAGAATTCCTCAAATTTCCAAAAATGCAAGCTGTATATAACTAGCTTTGGCCAAGAAAGCCTGCTATTTATTTATTTACAGTATTTCTCTCCCACATGTCTGCCCACACAGGGTGACCTGTTATATGAAAGACAGTTTGAGACTATTATCTAAGCTAACCTGGGTACACCAAGGAAAACTGGACTAAAAGTCTGATTAACTGTCAATATGTCAAACAAACTATACCACTGAAGATTTTCTCCAGCTTGGTTACCATTATCCCAAGCCATTTGGGCAACCCCACAAACAGCTAACCATACATTAAAGTACTCACATTAATTGGTTTCTTGGCAACTATCATACCATCTGAGAAACACAAGAGCAAGTCCAGTCTAATGCCCTATTTTCTCAAGAAACTTCACAAATCCAATGAAGGTCATTTTCATATTCAGTTGGGTATTTGTATATCAAGTTGACAAGGCTGCCTCAAATCTCCTGGGCAGAAAAAATTCACTGTACCGATGTAGATTTATTTTCCATCTTTTTCCAAGGGCAATACATAATTTCATTTTACTCTCTAACAACCACACTATGTGCTTAACCTCAAAGTGATTTGTCTAAACCGAAGTGACTTTCAAGGAGCAGTAATATGGGCGTGGCCTCCTCTTGTTTAAGCCTCAGACTGTATTCACTTAATAATTAAGAAAAGTCACAGAGAATAAGGACTGAAGTATCACTTCTACCATTTGCAGAACTATTAAGGCAATCAAATGCTAGCACCACTGGCATCTCAGCATCTGAAAGTCTGTGTCCTACAGGGCCGTAGCCAGTGGGGGCAGCGCAGGTGGCACCCCTATTGATTTTGTTGTGCCCCAACTTCCCCCTTTAAGTACAAATTTTGGCTGGAAAGGCACCATGCCATCCACCTTACCTCCTTGTCCTTGGATTAGCTGGTGCAGCCTGTAGCCACTTGGCAGGGCACAGCGGCCATGGAAGAGCTCCTCCCAGAAGGAGGAAGAAGAGAGAGAGGAGGAGACGCAGGGGAGGGAGAAGAGGAGTTCCTTAACCTGGGCCTGAGGAAATGGACTTTGACAGCGTAGGAGTCACTCACTGACCAGACGTATGGCCTCGGCAACTCTTCCTGATGCTTTCTTTCAAAAGGAAGAGAAAGGGGCTTTGAGAAGCTGGCTGCACAAGCAGGAAGACCCGGTGAAGCCGCCCCTCTCCCTCCCCAGCTGCAGGACCTGTCCGATGGCAGATGTGTGAGCTTCTGTTCCTTTGCTTAGCAGAAACTGTATCCGGTGCTAATGAAGCTGTGCGAGGTACTTTAATTCTTAGAACCCCCTTTTGAACAACTCCTGAAGCCTATGATAGCTGCCTTAATTGAATAAAGGGAGCTAATTTAATTATTCTATTGTTTAGGGTTAAATTCCATGGTTGCAACTATCCCCATTGCCATTAAAAGTGTCAATTTAAGTTATATGTTTCACTGCAGAAGCTACGTTCGCCAGACTTAAAAAGAGCTCACAGCTTTGTATTATCAGTCGGGCTGAGTAGAAATACTGCTTGGCAAAATGGAACTTGGGAACCATTAGCTCCTTCTCTGATGGGGTGAGATAAAGAAAGGTCAGTTGCCCAAGGGCAACAGAAGTTTTATAGTTTTGAAACTATAAAGATGATGCCTTCCCTCTCAAGTAAAAAGGACAGTAGGAATTATATAATTGCAAATTTCTTGCTTCAATTACATAAGGGAACAGGAGCTAAACGGACCCATTCTTTGGACGAAGGTAACAATACATTAGGGCCTTCTGTTTGTTTGTATCCAGCTTTTCTGGAACTTTCATTGTATTTATTAATCTGTTCTAAAGCTCTATTGCTCCCTGTATTTCCTTATTTTATGGTGAATATAAACAGAGATTCTGCTTAGGGAAAGGATTTCTCTTCTGGCACTTTATAAAATAATATAGTATTAGAAGTAATAGGAGGAGGAGGAGGAGGAGGAGGAGGAGGAGGAGGAGAAGAAGAAGAAGAAGAAGAAGAAGAAGAAGAAGAAGAAGAAGAAGAAGAAGAAGAAGAAGAAGAAGAAGAAGAGATTGGATTTATACCCCACCCTTCACTTGGAGTCTCAGAGCGGCTTACAAACTCCTTTCCCTTCCCCTCCCCACAACAGACACCCTGTGAGGTAGGTGGGGCTGAGAGAACTCTGACACAAACTGCTCTTTCAGGAACAGCTGTGCCAGAGCTTGTGACTGACCCAAGGTCACATCAGCAGGTGCAAGTGGAGGAGTGGGGAATCACTACACCAAACTGGCGTAACGTATTTCCTTCAGGTAATCACATAATAAAGACACCCAACCCCTAAATCAATAAACAATTACTGTTCTTCTGTCATGTAGTAAAATATTTGAACATTCATACCTTCTCACAGCTTCACAATCACTGAACAGAATTTCATATGACTAATGTAATAGTTCTCATTCAGTATTAGATATAGAGCCCAAAAATATACAACTAATGCAGACAAGAGAGAGAAACAGAGACAGGCAAACAGAGAGATGTTCCAAACTTGTGCAATAGAACTGGCTTTGGGATTTAGCTGCGTTTCTAAAATATTAGCTGAGCCAAAGGGATATTGCAACAAATGCCAAGTGCACAACTGGGCTACAAATTGGGCTTCAAGGAAGACAAGAAGAAAATGGTGATCAGAGCAGTGGGTTATGGCTGAAGAGACTAGTTCACAATCCTCCAGCAGTGAATTTTCTTCCCTCTTTAAACCAAAACTGAAGCAACTCCCTTAGGGTTCCTGGAATGCAAAGTTTAGGCAAAAGTGAACCTTGTCTTAATGATTGGAAATGTTAATAGGAGGTATGTGAAAATAACATCCTTCCATCCATGCTTCAGCAGTATAGGTTCTCTCTTAAAAAAAAATTAATCAAGTAAGAAAATATCTATGTGAAGGAGCACAAAAATCCCCCCATCCATTTTATAGCCCCCTTTAAATTCAATAGAGGAAAATGCTCTTTCTAGAATAGAGGAAAATAAAAGATTGGTTCATAATCTTTAGGAGAGCTGAATGGTGGTAAAGACCATAAACTGCATCAAGAGCTTTTAAAGCATCATTTCAGCTGGCAATAAAACCTATCTTTAGATGGCTATTTTTATCAATTGGAAAATTATTAAATAATCTTGCAAACAATTTCCAAGTTTTTAATGGCAAGATACATCTAGAGACCAACCAGAGAAAAGAATATTTCTCCCAATTCACTCTCTTTATACTGCTTGAAATATTTTGAAGTATGTCTTTTATTAGGCCCAGGACAGACTGGCAATTTGCCCCGGTATCGAGTCGCGGCAAAAAAAACCCGGAGTAAACGATACCGGGTTTTCCCGTCCACACAGCGGGGGCCTCTGCCGGAAGATACTGGACGGAGGCGCGTGGGAGCGTTCAGACTGCCGCGCCGGAGGCGCGCTATATTTGCTGTTTCCCCATTATTTTGGCTGTGGGCGTATGTGCGCATGAGCGCTTGAGCGCTCATGCGCATAAGTGCATTTTGGCGATTTTTTTTTTTTTTTGCCCTGCAACGCCGGCACTGCATTGGGCAGTGGAGCGGAGCGCAGCCAATCACACCGCTGCTGCCTCATGCCCAACGCGGGTTGCTCCCGGCTTTTCGGCTGCGCGTTCAGACTCCCCGGAAGCGGAGAAACGCGCGACAAACGCAGGCTTTCAAGATTTGCGTCGGCTTTTATCAGGTGTTTTTTTAATCCGGCAGTGAAGCGCGAGAGCACTGGTAGGCTACGGGTGGGGGACGCCAGGCAGATGTGCCTGTGTGAACATTCCATTTAATCCAATATTGAGTCGTTGTCAGCCCGGGTCCCATCCCGCGGCAAATTGCCAGTCTGTCCTCGGCCTTAATTTTTTCCAGTCTAAAATCACTTTAATTCATAAATTTGTATTTTTCTTTTCCACCTTGATAATATCTCTTGCCTTCTTCAGCTCTATGATTTCCTTTAATGAAACAAAGCAATTAAAACATGACTATTCGAACTAGTGACACCACATAGTTCTGCAGCAGTATTATAATCACACTGAAATTCAATGCACATTTACATATCTTTTAGCTTTTTTAAGGAACTTGTCTTTTTAATGTCATTGTATAAAGCACTATATGTAGAAATGACATAAGAACTGCAACAATGTTTTCAGAACCCTGTCTGCCTAGAGTGAGCCAACACTGTTACAGGATCAGTAGTGAATTGTTCAAAGGAGACCAAATCTGCATTCTCTTGCTCAGTAAATTATATGTCAATCAGTATGAAAACTAAAGAGAGTGATAGGCAGCATGCAGGGCCCTGAGAAATGGCCAAAGACTGAAAAACAGTGAGCCAGTTTGGTCAGAATATCAGACAGGGATCTGGGAGACTTGGGTTTGAATCCTACTCTGCCATGGAAATTTGTTGGGTTGTTATTGGACAAATCACAACAACCCAACTCAAAGGGCTAGTATCAGAATAAAATGGAGGAGTGGAGAACTGTCTGGAAGGTGGAATATGCAGGTAAGCATCTCAAAGGTCTAAGGATGTCATGTGATCATCTTGCTGAATGCTCTGCAGTGAAGTGATTTAAACCAGAACCTGCACTTCTTTACCCATCGCTTCAACTCTCTTTGATTTAGAATTGGTCTCCAGTCCCTGAATCTTTTGGGGACACAAATAGAATGGAATAGATCCTCTGGGAATGCTGTTCTAAGGGCACTGGTTCCACTGCCCCTATGTGCACTAAATGCTGAATAGGTGACAGCAGAAGAAAGGTGTCTCTGTTCTGTCTTGGTAAGTGGGGAAGCACAGAAGCGATGTGGGGGGAGGGAAATTCTATCCTGTGTCCCTTCCAGATGATGGAAAGTACCCACTAATCAGTCATAGACTCCATCCAGATGTGCGAAAATGCTGGAGTTGATCCCCAAACATATAGTCAGGTGGTTGATCTTTGTTTTGTTTGTTCCCATCCTGTTTTTTAGGAGAAAACTGTCTCTGCTGGAATCTGGACCTATAACCAAAGGTGCAGGAGCTCCTAAAACCCTTTTGCTCTCATTTTTGTGCTTTTATTTGTGAATTTTTTTTAATGCTGATTAATCTGAAATAGAAAGAGAGTCCACCTTCCAATGCTTTAGCCAGCAGTTCCTTCTAACAACTATACTGGTGACCTGTGCTCTGGCACCAAAATTCATGGCCTCTTGACATGCGTCTGCTGCAAATTTTGCAGGCCTTTTACTCTTTAGGCTGGATTTCTTAATTATCAAGGGGTCAGTGTCTGGCTCCTGAAGGAAGTGATCAGCCCAAACCATGATGGACCTGGTGAACTTTGAGAGCACACCGGGGGCTCAGATTGACAAAGAAGCTGCTTCATCTAGGGCCGTTTCGTTGTTGTTATTATTATCCTCCTCCTCCTCCTCCTCCACTGAATCCTTAAACATACTGTCCACATCTATAGACAACTCTGCTCCTGAATGTAAGACTACTTACCAGAGCATCTAGACGAAGGACCTGAGATCTTCCATGCTGCCTGCTGGAAAGGCAAAGACCTTTTTTCCTATGCCTGCAAGAAGGTGCCATTGCCTGGAACTGCCCATTCTGCCTTTAGCAGAATTCAGGGAATGGACAAACTGTTTGAGAGCTTTGGACCGTCTCTTAAACCTTTAGTATCTAAATTGGTTGAAGCCGATGATCTAGGATTTTCTGTTGTACCCAACTGTTAGTTAAGAGAAGGAAGATACCTTTTTTAATCTCCGGAAACATTCTGGCTGGAAAGGCCTAGAAGATTTCCCTAGGAAAAGCCTAGGAGAAGAAGAAGAGGAGATTGGATCCATACCTTACCCTTCACTTGGAGCCTAGGAGAAGAAGAGGAGATTGGATCCATACCTTACCCTTCACTTGGAGTCTTAGAACAGCTTACAATCTTCTTCCCTTCCTCTCCCCACAACAGGCACCCAGTGAGGTAGGTGGAGCTGAGAGAGCTCTAAGAGAACTTGTGATTGAACCAAGGTCACCCAGCAGCTGCATGTGGAGGAGTGGGAAATCAAACCCGGTTCTCCAGATTAAAGTCCGTTGCTCTTAACCACTACACCAAACTGGAGAATTTTCTGACCATTCCCCTTCCTCTTTATCAGAGCTTGTTGCCATATATCCTAAGGTTGAAATGAGCTTCTCCACCCCCAAACTCAAGCCTATCATGGGTGGTGAGTGAGAAGGGGTGACATAGGTAACTACTACATTGCTGGATTTTTTGTCCTAAAATTCTTTCTTTCTGGAAGTCAGTTCTGAATCAAATTAAATCCATTACTAACATAGACATTCTCCCTACACCAGATCACCTGTTTTTGAACAGATGGGCTGCTCACCACTCTGTTTTTTCCATCACAGAAGGGGTTTTATTATTACTTTTTGCAGCTAAAACTGTCATTGCCACACAATGGAAAATGACAATGGCACCCACTCTTTCACAATGGCATAAAAAGTTGCGGGATTTATATATTATGGCTAAACTCTCGGACAATCTTATGCAGTTTGATAAAATCCCTGCTCCTACCACGTTTGTCTCTACATGGTTTCCCATTTTAGAATACCTCTCCATACAAAGTGACATTCCTAAAGTGAAGGATGATCTATGGTTGTGGTAAAGCTAGTTAATTTAATCTAGCTATTTTTCATTGTTTACTATGTTCTTGTTAACTTTACGAAGAGTCTATACCTGTCAAATTTCACCATTTACTCTTCAGCCAAACTCATCGTTATTTCTATTGTTCGTGCATAATATATTGTCATTTATTGACCTTTCTGGGTGATATCATAACTTTGTATAGTTTTCATACCTGTTCTTCATGTTTATACTTCTATTGAAAAATCAATACAAAATTATTGTAAAAAAACAAAAACAAAAAACCTGGAGGGTCAGCCTTGCTCTGAGCCAATACAGTCTACAAAAATTTGCATCACCCTGTCTGGTGAGGGAGGAGGCATGACCTAACCAATTTGGATGTCTTCCCCACTGAATAAGAACTGCTTTCCAATTTAAGTACTGTTTTTCTTTTTACCAACTTAATTGTCCCAGAGGTGAAAGTCTATTAAATCTTCAAATCAGTGAGACTTTTTTTTCCTTAGGGAAAGATACATGGCCACCAGAAATCTTTACTTCCTAAACTGCCAGATATAGTCTTGATATTTATTCTGAACACTATCAGTTTCTTTAGACCTATATTTGTCTTTGCAGGATTAAACAGAAAACATCTAGCAATAGTAAAAGAAAAATTGTGTAGGAGAAACCAGGCTGCATAGAGCAAGATATCTCAAGGAAGAGATGGATATTTGGGACATTTTAAATGTAATTTAAATTACACAGCAATTTCTGATTGCCAACAAAATGCTTCTACAAACCTTGGGAGAAAACTTACCATCTGGTCACTTCTGAAACACCGCCCCCCCCCGGAAAGCAATGGGATCATATTGGCACAAGCTCAGAGATCCTGTTCTGCAGGCTTTGGATTGTGTCCATCACATATGGACACAACTAGCAATAACCTATATAAAACAGAAGAAGGGACTAAAACTGAGCTGAGCCACATCTCTTATATGCAACATGCTAAAATATTGGGAAAGTAATAGAAAAAAATATTCTCCCTAAGCAATGTGGTTAATACGTCATGAGCCAGAAAGGTACTGCAAAGTTGAATTTTGGATTTTATTGAAAGGGTTGTTTTTGCTCATCATAAAGTCTGATGGTTATAGCGCTGCACACCGCCACATGATGTGATTTATGAAATTTCCTTCGATAAAAATAAAAGTAGCAATTCTTATACTGTTCTGATATTAAATATAATTTAACTGAAAACCAAGCAAAAAGGATTTACTGATCTTCATTAAATTATAATCTATTTTGCCCAGCAACAGGTTTTTCCTTGTTAGATATAAAATAATTGCTTCTCTGCCTCAGGTGGTATTACATTTCCAGGCAACAATTCTCGGCATGTTGAAAAGTTTAATCATTTTGCTCTCACTGGAAGATTATCCCTGCCGGATGCTTTGCAAAAATCCTAGATACTGTTAATCAAACTTTAAAAACGTTCAGTGAACTTTTTCCAAACAGGTCCAAGTCCTGGTTACTGGGCCTTTTAGAAGGACATGACATTCTGGTTTGGGGCTTTTCCCCTCCCTGTAATTATGAGAATTAGAAACTTTGGGTTAAAAAAATGAAAATAGGGCCACAGTTTACTGTTTGAAGACACAGCTCTTTACTTTGCATGTAAGGTTCCACACAAAATCATTTTAACTCCATAAAGAGGGACAGAAAAAAAATCTATTTAAAGGAAGGATTAGTGTATGTATACTTAATATTACAAAACATTTTTCTTTAATATTCCTACTCAACTGGAAAGATAATTGAAAAATCACTGTTTATAAAAACATTGTTAACTTCACCATCAAAATTTCAGATTCTTTTTTTTTTACGAACTTAAAATGTCACACTGTTGACAAGATATCTCCATTCTGTGACATCCAGTTTTTGGTGTCAGGATCAGTTTCTCTTCTCTCTGCTTTTGCCTATTTTTAACCTATTTTAAGCCAACAGACTGTCAGCCATCTGAGGAAGCAGGACCAAGCCTAATCCAGTCATGTTCACTGGAATAAAACAGGCAGTCCAGACTGTTAATCAAGGAATGCTAGCATTTAATCAATGTGTCTTTAGCCACTAGCAGTACCTGTCACATTAGCATTTCTCAAATACCCAAGCTGGCCTTGGCTGGGAGGGCGGGGTATAAATTCAATAAGTAAATAAAAACACAGGATACATGCACATAAGTATTAAGCCTCTGGATCATTTCCTGCTTTGGACTGACAGTCACAGTTATTCAATTTACACTATAAAGGGTTGTGAGGTCCCCCCTGGCTACTAGCGGGGGGTGAAGGGTAGGGCTGCCAGATCATTCCTGGATATTTGGGGATGGATCCTGAGGGGGACAGGGACCTCAGTGGGTACACTGCCATACAGTCCACCTGTCACGCTCCTGCCACAGTCCTGGCGGAGCCCCGCCCATAGCCGTGGCCCAGAGAGTCCTTGATCGGGATGTCGGCCCTGGAGATGGGGCCGGTATTAAGTTGGGCTTGAGGTAGAGGCCTCAGAATGGCAGGGGCCTGGGGTTAGTGTCACCCCAGGAGTCCCTCTGCCCTCAGTCCCGGGAGGCTGCTCGCTGAATTGCCATCTCTCTCGTGCGCCTCCTCAGCGGCAGTGTCCTTGGCCCGTCCTTCCTCCCCGGCCCCTCTGTCATTCCCTTCCTTTATACTCCTGTCCTCACCCCCAGCACTGCCCTTCCTCCCCACTGCCTCCTGTCTTCCCAGGCCCCACCCCCCTTGATATCTCAGGATGCCCTCGGCCCTCTGGGGGAGTGGCTGTCATTGGGCCGCTGCTCGGGGTCTCCTCGGCCTCAGCCTCTCTCCCCGGTGCCGTTCGTGCCGCTCAGCTCTGGGGCCGTGCACGCCCCGCTGCTGCCTCCCCTCCCTCTGCTGCTGGGGAGGGATTCTTCTTGGGGGGCCTGCGAGGCCTCTCCCCTGCCGGGCCAGCATGCGTTGGTCCGCCCCCGCTACTCTGTTCATTGGCCAGTGAGTGCAGCGGAGGGGGCACGGCTGGGTGCTGGAGTTTCCCTACCAGGCCCGGGGAACTGGAACATCACCCTCCAAAGCATCCATTTTCTCCAGGGGAACTGATCTCTGAAGTCTGGAGTTGAGCTAGAATTCCAGGGGATCCTCAGGTTCCACCTGGAGGCTAGCATCCCTAATACTATATGAATTGCCTGCCAAAATGCTTTCTCTGTTCAAGGTAGGGTCATCAGGCATCGCCTGGCAACCATCAGGAGATCAAGAGTGGCAACAGGGAAGGTGGCTGTCAGCAACAGCATGACATCACTTCCAGCTTTCCCTGGAAGCGACATCACACCTCTCTAGTTTGGTATAGTGGTTAAGTGTGTGGACTTTAATCTGGGAGAACTGGGTTTGATTCTGCACTCCTCCACTTGCAGCTGCTGGATGACTTTGGGCAAGCCATAGTTCTGTCAGAGCTGTTCTTGAAAAAGAGCTCTCTCAGCCCCACCTACCTCACAGAGTGTCTGTTGTGGGGAGGGGAAGGGAAAGGAGATTGTACACCGCTCTGAAACTCCCAAGTGAAGGGTGGGGTATAAATCCAATCTTCTCTTCCTCCTCTGAATTGTTATACAGTTTCTGGTGACTCTGAGAAAGAACATCACTTCTAGGTCTTCACAGAAGTAACATCACAACATTTACAATATTTTAAATCTTCTTATAACCATGGTTCAAGGTGAGACTATTTCAAAACAACCCCCCCCCCAAAAAAAAAAAAAAAACCCACCCACTTTCCTTTCATTGAAATTATTTCCAGGACCAAAACTGACTTCTTTCTCTTTCCAAAACTTGGAATTTTTAAAAAACTTTGCTACTTGCTTTATGCCTCCCCCATCATTTTGAGCCCTTACAAAGTACAGTTTTGCTTGGCCGGAACTATACTTGTGATCTCTTGACCTACCACTGGCTGCATCAAAACATGGATTCAACCCTTTTGGATTATTTGCTACTTAGACACTTAGACCCCTGCCTTGGGAGTCAGGTCTGTGCTGCATATGAACACATGAAGCTGACTTTTACTGAGCCTGACCATTGATGTATCAAGTTTAGTAACACTTCATCAGCATCACAGGTAAAGGTCTTATCGTATCACCTTATTTGACCCTTTTACCTGGAAATGCTGGAGACTCAACCTGGATCCTTCTGTGTACAAAGCAGTCACTCTACCATTCAATCATGTTCCCTCCTGGACTAAGACCTTCACAGCAGCTGCAGCCAACTTCATTTTCTCTCTTGCCCTCTCTCTTAGGCCTCTTGCTTTGAATGAAGAAGCTTCCATAATGCTTGGAAATCTGGAATGACTGACTCTGTAAGTGGGATTCTGTTACTGAGTATTTACTGTGAGCTCGGGATGTGGATTCAGATACTTTTGGTCCAAATATATATGCAAAAAATACTAAAGTGCTATATGAAATGCAATCCCATTTGCTTGAAACTTGTGGGGGTGGGGAGTCATCTTTAGTCAAAAGGCAGGACTAGGTTCCCTGCAAACTTTAGTGTCATTTGATCAAAAAACAGCCATAGGGAATAATGGACATGAAAAACTTCAGAAACCCCCCGCCCCCAATAATCCAAAATACCATTACAGAAACCATTCCTGAAATCTGAAGCTGGGGGGGGTGGGAATCAATATTTTCAAGTGTACATCCCTACTATGAGTCAGTGCTTGGTATTATTCTGACAACTTGAGATTTGCAGATTCTCCAGCTTGGATGTTTATAGCATTCCCTGTAACAAACTTTACTTCCGGTTTTACTCCATCTGGATCTTAATTTCCTTTCCAGATTTGTAGTAGCACCTTGACAATCAGACACAGATCCCTTAATTTTGTTATATGGGCCACTGCCTAGATTTTAAGGTTTCTATATTTCTATATATTAGTTCTATATTTTAAGGTGGCAGGTGGCTAGTGTACATGTCTTGCTTATTTTACTTAGAAAGTTTTTATGCTGCCTCTCCATGAACCTGCCTGAGGGGGTTTACAAACTAAAATGTCTTCTGAAGACACATATATTACATTTTTTGTTGGGTTCCCCACAGATCCACACAATAAGATGTCTGTTGTGAGTCTGTGCTGTTAACTCAGTTCCCCAAATGTCAGAAGCTACACTGTGCTAAAGATTTTAACAGTTTTATATAAATGGAGACACAAAATAATATTGATAGATATTGTGAGTCCCTAGGGTGCCAGTGAACTCATGCTTTATTTTGCGACAAACTATCCCCTGATCGATACCATAAATCCCAATGTCGATAGATACTAGGGCTGCATTCAGACATCAAGCTGTAATTTGCTATAATTGCTGAAAATGCATCTTGTGTCCATGCAGTCACCTTACTACTCTAATTTCTGGTCTTAAAGTAACTGTGATATCCCATGATGAATAAATGCTGGTGCCTGGTGATTCTAAAACAGTTCAAAGCCAGAAATCATTAGACAAGCTGTGTGCATGCATATGTGTGTGTGTGTGTGGAGAAACAGCAAAGGAAAATGTGAAGGCATGAAAAACAAGCCACATTTGTGAGTACTGTGGCAAACTGCTGCTTAGTGTGATGCCTGACTGTAGGTTGTAAATTTCTGACTTTGGGCTTCATATGACATTGTATTATATTCATATAATATTCATCTGATACAAGTTAAGGATTGACAATTACTATTTTTTATTATTTTTTCTGGAGGTACCCTATTTCTACCACCTGAGCTATGAAGTATGTATGTGTGTTACTCAGGGAGCTCATCCCATATAAAACCACTGTTATTCATATTATAGTAATACTTCCAATAACACTGATTTATTATAGAGCTCTTCGCTCATTATGATAAAAATATTTTTTCATCATAACATGTGGAGGACGGGGCCAGGCAATGGATCTGCCACATGATCAGCCCAGTCAGAAGCCATGCAGTCCCACCCACATCTGCCTATATAAAAGATCTGTGTGGCTGAGGAACTGAGGCATCAACAGAGGAGGATTTCCCACAAGGAAATCTAGATGTGACCTGGAGAGGGTCCCTGGGATGCTCCAGTCACCTTTGGTGGTTGTTGCCTCTTCTGGTCTGCTAATATTGCTCATATGTAAGGGACAGCAATATTGTGTACATAATTCTATTAGAACAGTGCTATTATTACCTCCTATAACACTGTAGAGCCTGTCATTCTGCTTCTAGAAACCTATACTATAACATTATAGTAATTATTGTTCTATTCCTGAATATAAATTAAGAGTTCCAGTTGCATGCCAGGAGTGCCAATTAGCACAATCAGGGGGAAAAGATGATGCACATTTGGTACCTTTTACTAGAAGGTAGAGTTCTTATCAAGCAAAGTTATTTTACTTTGTCTCTTGAAAACACTGCAATAATGCTGCCAGAAATGAAAAACTACTGCCTAATCTATAAAAGTTGCCAACCCAGTGAAGTTACTTTCTCCTGGCTAATAGTTCAGTCGAAAAAAAAATGAAGCTGAATACTGAACTGTTGTATGTATCAATTTCTGTTACAGAGACTTTTAAAAAGGTATTTTTGTGTTATAATGTACTGTACAGCATGAAGGCTACTCATAAAACAGTTGAACAATTAAATTATAGGTATCCAGACTTCTACAGAAAGTCCTCAAAATGTGATTCACAAATTATAACAGTTGCTATAATAGATTAACACAGTTACCCCACCAGAACCTTAAATTATCACTGACATTTGATTTTAATTAAAATGTTGCACAAAAAGAATGATCACAACTCATACCCCCTCACTTTCCACCACAATATCTGTCCACTGGGATTGTACAGAGGAGAAATCATGGACAGTCAACCTCCCTCACTCCTTGATCACAGCAGTGAAGAAATGAATGGTCAACTGAAACTTCCTTGATCCTGGAGGATAAAACCCATCTTCACATCTACACTGGATCACTCTGATGGTTTTACAACCATTCTGTTTCCAGTCTCCCTGCTGTCCCTTCTGTTTTCTTCCCCTCTTTTGTATTGCAGTGAGAATAAATACTGTATGTGTCCTGGAATAGGGGCCAAATATCAGTGATTGCTGCATATTGTTGGATACCTGCATACCATTATTACTCCATATGTACCCTTGGTTTTCCTCAGTAAGCTTCCTCTGATTATTTTGACAGATTTGTCTTCATTCTGCCTTTACACTGAAGCCCTGTCCTGTGTTTAAAAGACCCTGTTCTAAATCCATGTTTTGGACATATTACTGTCTTGCTGCATGTTAAAACAGAAGTCAGCAGTTCCTGTTAAGGCAGACAGCAACACACAGGGGAAGAGACATTTCTCTTCCATGCTTGGCTATTTTTTGTGATTCTCAATCCAATTTGGCAAAGTGGGGCTAATTCACATGTGTGTAAATGACATGAGTACAGACCATGCATGGCAATAACTGTTATTTATGTAATGACAGCAGCCACAAAGACAGCTTCCTATTTAGTGTTGCGGTTAATACAAATGTAAGTTTTCTGAGAATACAGTACTGGAAGGTCAAGACCACTCCTTCATGCTCTTCAGGCAGCTGTGTTGTGACAGGCCTTTTCTTGAAACCAAGGGGACCCACACAGCCTCTTATGATTTTGGGGGACCAGGTTTGTTTGGAACTGTAACCCTTCCCCTCAGTTACAAATTCCGTGAGATAAGTTCTGTGGTGAACAAGACAAACATGAAGATCACTGAGGCAGGAGTTGTATGTAAATAACTAAGAAGATCTATTTATTTACAAGTTGGTTTTAAGGAACAGATCAGCAGCACAGATCTCCAGATAGTTAAAGGAGAAACTTGCCTGAGGCACATAAGTTTAAACTACTTATGACTTCAGAGTGTGATCTGAATTCTCTTTAATGCTTCCAGGTACAAATAGGCTTTCACTGACTGCCCACTAGGTTGGATCCTTACACACACACACACACACTCAGAATTCCACCCACACCAGCCTGCCCTTTCTCAAAAGTCAGATTAAATGGTACAAGGTCTGTTTATCACCGTAGACGGGTCTAACAACTGAGTCCTCTATCTTCTGCTGAAAGTAAAGTTAAACCAGTCTGCCATACTATCAGGTAGAGCTACCTTTCAAACTGTTCTTTTGCTGTTTTGGTGAGGCAGACCTAAACTATCACTGAGCTCTCCTTGAGACAGACCTGAAATAACCCCTTCTATGCTTCTCTTCAGCATTCCATCCCACCAATGAAAGGTGATGGTATGCTGGAGCAACAGTCCCATACGCTCAGGGATGAAACAGATGAGTGGCTGTTTTTCCTTTCAAGGGCAGGGGAACCTCCTCTCTGTCACATGCACAGATTCTGTTTATACGTTTGAAAGCCAAGTCTCGTTATATTTGAGATCATCGAAAGATTGCCTTAGTTTTTTTCCCTACCAAAAGTGAATCAAAATAAGAGTGGCTACCTTCTTAAAAAGACTGAGACCTACCGAGGCCTGTGATCTGAAAAATGTAGCTGGAAAGGGTTAATAATGCTTGACAAGTTTAAATTTCCTTTTGTTCAAGATTGCTTTTACTGTTTTAATCAACATTAATTGCCTGCTTCAGTAAAAGTAATTTCAATTGTTTCTTTTTCACCTGTTTTCAAATTAAGTGAGATTTATTGGTTGATGGTGTGGAAATTCTTTTAGTTTAATTGTCATAAGGGATAAATTTGTTTTGAATATGTTATGAATGTGCACAGATTCATTTTTAATCTTAATGAATTTTTAATAACTTTTTCCATCAGCAAATGATTTAAATTTATCTCTGAAAAGAACTAGAAATTATGAACAGATTTTAAAGAATTACCGTAATAAATGTCTACTTTTTATTTATCTTACATGATCTTTCCTGTAATAAATGTATCAAATGCTTCCTGGACCCTGAAAATGCCTCAACCCAGAAAACTCAAAGGCTGGATGTTGCCTGACCTCTCTGCCACTGCTGCCACAGCAGCAATAAGTGACTTGAGAGTTCTGCGGTAAAACAGTGAAGTAGGTCCTTGTATTTGCCATGGGGAAGGATTTATTCAGCTGGGTCTTGTCTCAAGTTGCTAGACCACAACAAGGAGTTCACCTCTCTCTAGCCTTTACACCACTCACTCTCAGTCCCCTGTCTCTTTTCTCACTTCTGCCACCACAGGCTTCCAATAGAATAGCAGACTATGGGCTGGAGACAGACCCTCTTTTAAAGTAAGGGAATCATTTCTTTATTTCCAGCAATGTAGAGTTAGGGGAAAATTCATAAAACCTCATTTGCTATAGATATCCTCTGCTGAGCAGGCACTGCACTGCTTCCTTCTTATATCTTAAGATGGGGGGGGAAATAGACAACCACTTGCACCCTTTGAGACTGAAGGGCCCATTGCAAACATGCTATTTCTACTTCGCCTTCTTGGGTTGCCTCATTATCATAACTCCTTTTTACCTACTACTTCAACATTAAAATAAAGACAGGATAGGGAAAGGAGGAGAACAAAGGCTTTCTTCTTACTAGACTTGTCAGGGCAGTTTGAACTTAAATCCCTGTGTAATCACAAAGCAAAGTGGGGAAAGCAAAGTACACAGGAATCATTTCATCATAAGGTGAGGGACAGAGGCTGGAGCCCCCTGAATGCTTTGCAATGACCCTGCACTTGTCCCTGCCTTTTAGCAATGGAATCAAGGGGCAGAGAGAGAGGATGAGTTGCACTGTGTAGCACCCACCTGCCAAATCATCCAGCTCTGGCCAGGTAGCTGGCTCGCGCCCTGGCAAGTAAGCACCATGGAGCATCCCTTCTCCCTCTGTGTCACAGTCCTGCCTTGTGGCCAGCGGAGGGAGTCTGCAGTTGCACATGCTGGCTGGCATGCCAGGCTGCATAGGAAGAAGGCAGCACACATGCATGAGTGTGAAATGTGCTCTTCCTCCTCACTCATGGCCCACAGAGCAGCTGTCCTCATTGTGTGCTGCCTGCCACCCTCAGTCACCCCAGCAAACAATTCACAGGTAATGGAGGTATGCAGTGGTGGTATGGGAACCCTGACTTTGACTTCTGCCCAAAGTTTCACAATCACTGAGACTTCTACAACCACCTTTTGTTTGGGGGCTCTGATGCTGCTTCCCCTATAACTGGGGAGAGAATCCTTCCACAGTGTGTAACAGGGTTTGGCATGGCTGTGTACTTTGCTTCCCTAAGATAATTCTCGTCCTGTGAACAGTTCCTTCTCCCTTTTGGATTATTTCTGCCTAGATGTGTGGACCCACATCTTGGTATTTGGACCATCATGCAGACTTTCAGGAACCTTTATAAACACCTTGCTTTCTCTTTCAATATCTCTCGAGTCTCCTCCTTCTCCTTTTTGAGCACAGTAACTGGCTCTTTACTAGACTTCTAGTAGTAGATGTATCACTGTGCTTAATATTATTTGACTGCCTGTGATTTGTTAATTCCCAATCCAAACATCTGTAATATTCTCCTTAATAAACTTTATCTCTGATTTCCTTGTATTGAGCTTCTAAGTGTTCTTTCCAGGCTTGTAGTAGCATCTTGACACTTACAGTGCAATCCTAATCAGTAGACTTAGAGAGGTGTAACTCTGCTTAGGCTTACATTGTTAGTCATAGATTCCTTATTATGAATGTATGTGTCACTGCCTAGATTTGAGATTTCTTTCAGTCACGTGTGAAAACTTAAGGCAGAAGCTTCTTCGGCTTGTGTGAAAGATGATGGAAGGAAAGTATCTAGGTACATCTGTTATATAGTCATACAGGCTGCTGGAGGGGCTTACAGAGAGGTGATTTCTGCCTATACTTCAGATGAGTTGGTCAGAAGCTTCCCTAATTTTTGTTAAAGAAGCTCAATAATCATAGAATCATAGAGTTGGAAGGTACCTCCAGGGTCACCTAGTCTAACTCCCTGCACAATGCAGAAATGCACAACTACCTCTCCCCTACACCCCCAGTAACCTCTACTCCATGCCCAGAAGATAGCAAAAATCCTCCAGGATCCCTGGCCAAATTGGCCTGGAGAAAACTGCTTCCAGACCTCAAAGTGGCAATCTGAATTTCCCTGGGTGTGTAAGAAAGGGCCATGAAAACTAAGCACTGATGCAAGCCTCCCTGCCCTCCCTCTCATGAACTGCCTAAGTTCACAGAATCAGCATTACTTTCAGATGGCCATCTAGCCTCCACTTAAAAACCCTCCAAAGAAGAAAAGTCCACCACCTCCCGAAGAAGCCAGTTCCACTGAGGAACCACTCTGTCAGGAAGTTCTTCCTAATGTTTAGCCGAAAACGCATCTGATTTAATTTCAACCTGTTGGTTCTGGCCTGACCTTCTGGGGCAACAGAAAGCAACTCCATACCATCCTCTATATGACAGCACTTCAGGTACTTGAAGATGGTTATCATATCACCTCTCTGTCATCTCCTCTCCAGGCTATACACACCGAGGTCCTTCAACCTTTCTTCATAGGACTTGGTTTCCAGTCCCCTCACCGTCTTTGTTGCCCTCCTCTGGACACATTCCAGCTTGTCTATATCCTCCTTAAATTGTGGTGCCCAAAAATGAACACGATACTCTAGGTGAGGTGTAACCAGAGCTAAGTAAAGCAATGCCATCACTTCATGTGATCTGGACACTATACTTCTGTTGATACAGCCCAAAATTGCATTTGCCTTTTTAACTACCGCATCATACTGCTGACTCATATTCAGTGTATAGTCTACTAAGATCCCTAGATCCTTTTTGCACATACTACTGCCAAGAAAGTCTCCCCCATTCCTATAATTATGCATTTGATTTTTCCTACCTAAATGCAGAACTTTATGTTTATCTCCATTGAAATTCATTTTGTTTTAGCCAGTTTTCCAGTTTCCAGTTTTCCAGTGATAACACAGTTCTCTGATCACAAGCATCATGAGATTAGTTTAGGGACTGCACAGTTCCCTGAAGCCTTCAGGTTAGTGTCAAAAGCCTAACCTCCCCAAAAAAACCTCACAGAAACATTTGCCATTTGTGTGC
Source organism: Gekko gecko (assembly GCA_029375565.1). Classification (NCBI taxonomy): domain Eukaryota; kingdom Metazoa; phylum Chordata; class Lepidosauria; order Squamata; family Gekkonidae; genus Gekko; species Gekko gecko. Next base: position 47,653,197 of record JAPDNY010000009.1, read on the forward strand.
CATATGCTCAAATAAAGTTTCTAGCTTATTAAACGTGCAAGTCTGATAAAAAATGAACAAAAATCAGCTCATTTCTAATTTAAATGACAAAAATGTGAATAGGATCCAGTTGAACCCATTCATGTGAATGGGCAGTATGATTTCCCAGGAAAGAGCAAATTCATTTGGTTAGTGAACTTAAGCATTACCCAGCTACACAGAAGTTGTTCCTGGAAAATAAATAGCTTCTGCTAGGCAATAATAACTTTTAAAGAAGCCTTAATAGTGTGTTGTATAGGTGGTAAACTGTGGAACATAGAGTATATTAAGGGGTAGAAAAATTACAGAGGTTTAAAATTACTTCCATGCTTTAATTTTCTTTTTGTGTGTATTTGTTGAGACAAAACAATTTCACCAAGTTGTTTTTAATTTTTCCACTGATAATTCTCTCTTTTAAACATCTGGTGTATTACAGCCTTAACAAATCCTGATGACAAACAATTATTAAAATTAAATAATCAGAATTAATTAAGCAACACAATATAGAAATTGCATCCTTTTTAGGGTATTGTGATTCAATACTTCATGAAAGAGGGAAGGAGGCAGTCTCATCTGATTCACCCTGCACATGCACACATACAAACACACTCAAGTTGCATGGCATTTGGTTCAAGATGGTCACCCTGACTGGGGAAAATCCAGTTCCTCTAAACCCTTGTTAGTACAAATTTTTAATGCTCTTTGATCAGTCATACTGTATGACCATGTGTAAAGGGACAATGGGGAGAAGTCCAGATCTGAGACTTAAGGAAATGATGGACTTTTAAGATTTACCAGCCTAGAAGAAGAAGCGATTGGATTTATACCCCGCCTTTCACTTTTGAGTCTCAGAGCAGCTTACAAACTCCTTTCCGTTCCCCTCCCCACAACAGGCACTCTGTGAGGTAGGTGGGGCTGAGAGAACTCTAACACAAACCATCCTTGAGAGAACAGCTATGCCAGAGCTTGTGACTGACCCAAGGTTACATCAGCAGGTACAAGTGGAGGAGTGGAGAATCAAACCCGGTTCTCCCAGATTAGAGTCCGCACACTTAACCACTACACCCAACTGGTGTATCATAATTAACTGTCATTTAGGGTAAGTCTAGCATTTAGGGTTTAAAGAACTGTATGTTTTTACATTTTCTTTGTATCCTTGCACAGCCTAATGCTTGAACAGACTATATGTACTCTTTTTATTTTTATTTATTAAAATTTCCCATACTTGAATGCCTGAAGTCTGATCTCTGTAAACACCCCACACCTATTTAGTCTTGATATCCAAAGAGCACAGCAGGTAAGCTCACCATCCCTTGAGCACAAAACTGCAAAGGTGTGATAGATCGTTCCCATGCTAGCTAGTATGAGCAAAGTGGAAGATGTGGCAACTAGGTGGAGCCTTTGAACAGCAGCACAGATGGAGAGTTCTAGATGTGCAAATTCTTTTTAGCAGGAGATCCCTTCAGATTTGTTGGTGCCAGCAGTTATTATCTAGAGAGATGTTTGGTACTTCAGAAGTACGGGAAAATATGGCATTGGTGAATGGAGACTTGGGACTGCTGTGGGGTTTTTCTGACCTCATGGAACCAAGAGGGAATGGGGCTTGGGGCTTGCAAGTTCATTCCTTCAGAACATATGATAGGGGTTTTTTTTACACAAAAGATGATCTTGCTTCTATTTGCATATATTTATACACTTTTATCCATCTATACAAGCATTTGAGTGAGGGTGGTTATAGAATCAAGATACTGCAATTCCTTTACTTGAGGCTGAGTTTGACAACAGTACTGAATGTTCAGCTGGTACAGAAAACATTGACCACATGGAGCAAGGAAAATACTACATGAATTTTAAAAGAATTCTATTACTTAAGAGTTCTATTGTTAAACTGCAAATGTAAGGTTGTTGTATTAAAAGAAATGTAAGGTTGTTGTATTAAAAGAAGTTCCTTATGGCTTGGTATATCTGAGACAGTCTCTTCTTTGATATATCACAAATCGAAATCCAGTGGGGAAAAGATCAAAATGACTTTTCCAGAACATCTTTCATTTACTTTGACTTGTAGATTGCCAAGCCTGATGTGCACTGGAACACATTATGATGGACAGGAGAGGTTCCACCTTGCCCTAAGAGTGACCAGTGGGAGCTAATGGAATGTTGGTGAGTTGACAGTTGGGAAGTAGCAGTTAAGAGAGCAGTTGGGAGTTGATAGCTAGAGAGTGAGGGGGAAAGAGTTTGCCTGATTGAGTGAAGTAGAGGTGAAGATCAGCTTAAAGCTTGACAACTAAAAAGATTCAATCTGTAACACAAGATTCAAGATGCTGGAATAGGGGAACTGTTCAAAAGTTCAATGGAAGAGAAACATTGTAACTTCTACCTTACTTTCTTCAGTACTTGGTCATGCCATAAATAAAAGTTAACTTCTTGTTTTGTTTAACCCTGAGGGCTGTGTGTCTCCGGGAAACAAATACACACACGTTAATATCTTGGTCTATATATACATGTTTAGCATATGAGTAAATTGTGGCAGCATATGAATGGAACAGTGGTTGAGCCCCATCCTCAATAAATCTGTGAAACGTTTGAGTGACCTGAGATACAAAATGGTCACAGCTTTCTAGAAATTTAAAACAGATGAAAAGGGTAAGGAAGGTAATGACCTTACCTTCTTGTAACTGGAACCGGGCGGGGGGGGGGGGCTGCTGAAGATGGTAGGCACTCCATGAGTGGAAAGGGGCATCACACAAATGCTGAGTTTTCATTTCAGAATTGGGCAGAAGGGGATATGGGAGTTCCAAAATTTTGGAATATGTAAAAAAAAAGGAATCCATCTCTTAGTCACAAAGGTGGAATGTCTTTTTCCAAAGGGGAGATATCCATAACTTAGAATTTGATTTGTCTGAGGTTACCCTGTAATATAAATACAGAGCATTTAGTATTTGCCTGTATCTTGGGGTCCACAAAAGCCCTGCAGGGAGAACTGAGTATACCTTTTAATCATTACTTACACATAGGTAGTAAGGAACCTGTTTAGTCCAAGACTGGAGATTTGTTTATTTATTTTTTTAGGCATGGATCACTGTGGCTAGATCTGACTGACCCAGGTACAGGTGCAGCTGAAACACCAGCCAGTGCTGGGCAAACACACTCCAAGCCACAGCAGCCACCTGGTTTTCTAAGGTAACCACTGCGTCAAGCAGCACTCCCAAGCTGTGAACCAAGCACTGGTTCAAAACATCAACAGCATCCTCAGAATTTAGTGGAAAAGAAAGGTAGAGCTGGGTATCATCCACTTATTGGTGACATCGCAGCCCATACCTCCTGACTACCTCTCCCAGTGGCTTCATCCTGTCCTTATTGATATTTGAATTTTGGTTCCACCACATTCTATGCTTGCCATAATTGATTCGGCTCAAGAACTGGCAGTCAGAGGACACTGGCCAGGGCTGACTGGCTGCTTGGCGAAGTCCCGCCCACGTCAGCCCCAGTCAGTGTGTTTGGCTCAGTCTGCTCCAGTCCTCCGACAGGAGAGGACCGTCTGGAGTGTGAGCGCACGGACAGGCCCTCAAGGCTGAGGCAGGTGAGAGAAACCCTTTTCCGCCCCCCCACACCATCCCCTGGGCCTTCTATGGGGGCAGTAGGCCCAGAAAAGCCCTTTCCCCCCCACACACACCATCCCCTGGGCCTTCTATGGGGGCAGTAGGCCCAGAAAAGCCCTTTTCCGCCCCCCCCCACCATCCCCTTGGCCAGCTCTGGCACAGCTGTTCTCTCAAAAACAGTTTGTGTTAGAGTTCTCTCAGCCCCACCTCCTCACAGGGTGTCTGTTGTGGGGAGGGGAAGGAAAAGGAGTTTGTAAGCCGCTCTGAGACACCTTTGGGCAGTGAAGGGCAGGGTATAAATCCAATCTCTTCTTATCCTTCTATGGGGGCAGTAGGCCCAGAAAAGCCCTTTCCCGCCCCCCTGCACACCATCCACTGGGCCTTCTGTAGGGGCAGTAGGTCCAGAAAAGCCCTTTCCCGCCCCCTCACACCATCCCCTGGGCCTTCTATGGGGGCAGTAGGCCCAGAGAAGCCCTTTTCCACCCCTCTTCCCTTCCTTTCCCCCTTTCCTTTCTTCCTCTCTCCTTTCTTTCACCCTTCCTTCCTTCCTTCCTTCCTTCCTTCCTTCCTTCCTTCCTTCCTTCCTTCCTTCCTTTCTCCAACCCTCTCTCCCTTCCACCACCCTCCCTTGGGCCCATTGTCTTCCACCACAACGGGCTTTGCTCCCTAGTATAGATATAAACAGCATGGGCAATAACACTGCAGCACCCCATAGGTCAATGGCCCTAAGGCAGAGCAGGAATCCTCCAGCACTATCTTCTGAGACCAACTCCCAGCTAGGACTCAAACCACTGTAATATGGTGCCCCTTAGTCCTAGTGTTGAGTGGTGGCTTAGTAGGAGAATATGGTCAATAGTATCAAAGGTTGCTGAGCAAAGGTATCATTAAGGTGTCCAAAGCAGTCTCTGTTCCAAATCCTGCCTAAAGACAGAATGAAACGAGTTCAGAATATCAGTCTCTTCCAAGAGCCCCAGGAGCTGAGAGGCAGCAAACCACTTTAGCAACCTGACCCATAATGGCAAATTGAAGACCAGAGGGAGAATGAGAACACAGGAGGCAGGTCTCATCTATCCAAGGATCTTCCCTACATCCTCAGGATCCATAAGCTGAAAAGTATCATATTCAGCTAGGTTGACAATGCATATGAGATCAGGGAACAAAGATCACAATCCTGAATTCTCATTGAACTCCAGGTGAATTAATACATTGGGACTCACCTCATAAAACTAGCCTTTGGGGACATTAGGATTTGTTGAACCCAAATTTATATCACACTGGAAAAAAATTGTGAGGTTTCATTAGGCTAATATTTTTTTCTGCCCTAGAATAAATGATTACAAAAATCAGTCAGTTCATCATGTCCTGGAATGCGTTGTTTCTGATACCAGTAAAAAACCCTCTGTATGAAGGATTTAGTGTACACAGGAGTCTAGAAGCCCAGCATGCAGTTCTGCATGTACAGTGATCTTTTAAAATGGGGAATATTCTAACAGGCAAATCACCACCTGCAGTGTAAAGAGCTGCAACAGGTAATTTTTGTAGCTCAGCTCTCAGGCATCAAATTGTTTTGCTGGGGCTCTTCAAGGTAGACTCCTTTTATAGAACTTAACAGCCATCAATAAACCCTTAACCTCAAGATTGCTACACAAATAGTTGAATCAATTATAGTTGCTGAGATGAGGTTGAGGAAGAATAGGTTCCACTGAAGTAATCATGTAGGAGAGTATAACTGTCTATAAAGTCTGAAGCTTGATAACACACGCACTCTTTTAGATCTGTACAAAACAGACACAGTCTTCAAATTCATCTTACAAAAAATGAGGAAGTTTGGCAGAAACATGAAATTTGCTGTCAACTTCACTAGGTTCACAATTAAGTAAAATAAAAAAACAGCCTATTGGTACAGGTTTAGTCCACTAGCTTCAGATCTACACAGAAAAGGATTACCCACCTTGTGAAAATTTCTGAAATATGCTGCCTTCTCATCAGGAAATTTTTCTAGCCTTCTAGGACCTTTACTAGAAGCCTTCTTGAAAACCAACCAACATCTTCTGAAAATCTGCAAGCAGAGTAAATGAGTTGTTAGCTTTTAGTTTTCTGAAAAGTACATTGTAATCCATTGAGTCGGCCCGCCAGACTTAGACTGAAGGCAGAATTAATAGGGGAGAGGGGATTCATGACATTTTAAATCCAAGACTGCCCAGTTGTAACTGAACTTTCAGACATCAAAACAGCAAATGAAACACCACTTCAAATGCTTATATGTTTTTCTTCCCTGCTCCCTTGATCTCCAACCTTGCTCACTTAATGCTTTTGATTCTTCTTCCCTCAACTCTGCCTTGATAAAAGCACCCCAGAACCAGATGCCTAAGGAGATTGCACCACTTCCATTTCAGCTACAGCATCACCACGCAACATCCCCGGCATGATAACGTCACTTCCATGTGATGTCATTGTGCCAACATCGCCCCACTGCTGGAAGGGTCCCTCCCATCACCCTCTGGCAGGGTAAGTGCACTTGGCAAGCCTAGGGCCAGTGGGCATTTAGAGGCAAAACTAAGGGATTTAAAGCAATGTTTGATCCACTGATTTCTTTGTCTGCTGAGTCAGCTGCTTTTCATATGTCATTGGTTTTCAGCATTAATCACCACTTCCTATTTTGATAGCATTTGAAATTTCTGAAAAACTAGTCATAAAGCATTTGCGCTCAGAAGATCAGAATCTGCTGGTGACCCCTGCCCCAAAAGATGTCCAGCAGTCCTCGATGGAACTCTCTGCCTGGTGACATCCACATCCTGCAGGACCTAGTATAGTTCCGCAGGGCATGCAAGACCAAGATGTTCCACCAGACTTATGGCCGATGACAGCAACAGTCTCCACCATTCTTCGACCATGATCTGCCTCCCCCAATGAAGGAAGAGATATATATTGAACACCACTGAAGATTTAGATTGTATTTTAATTGTTTTATTCTGTAAATGGATTATATGATGTAAATGTATATGGTGTACATCGCTCTGAGCCCTCTAATGGAGGGCGGTTATAAATCAAATAACAACAATGTTTTTAAAATTTACTAAACTACTTAGTATCATCTTTGTCTTACAACTGAAACCATGAACTCATATTAGTTACCCTGTTATCCCAACAAAAATTATGACCATACTCCTAAATGCTTAATTATACAAATAGCTGATTTCTATATGCACACAGGCACATACACACTACTAGAGTAAATCCTGTATGCTTTATGATTGGTTTTAGTGTCACGGATATGGCTGGAAATATAGGGGAACAATTGTGGGAGTTTTCATAGAATCACAGAACCATAGAGTTGGAAGGTGGAAGGTACCTCCAGGGTCATCTAGTCCAACTCTCTGTACAATGCAGGCAATTCAAATTACCCCCCCCACACACACACACATCCAGTGACCATTGTTCCATACCCAGAAGATGACAGAAAACCTTCAGGATCTCTAGCCAAACTGGCCTGGAGAAACATTGCTTCCTGACACCAAAGTGGCAATTGGCATTTCCCTGGCGTGTAAGAAAGGGCCACAAGAACTAAGCACTGATGCAACCCTTTCTGCCCTTCCTCTCAAGATTTGCCTAAGTTCACAGAATCTGCATTGCTGTCAGATGGCCATCTAGCCTCTGTTTGAAAACCTCCGAAGAAGGAGAGCCCACCTCTTCCTGAGGAAGCTTGTTCCACTGATGAACCACTGTGTCAGGCAGTTCTTCCTTATGTTTAGTCAAAAACTCTTCTGATTTAATTTCAACCCGTTGGTTCTTGTCTGACCTTCTGGGGCAACAGAAAACAATGTACCATCCTCTTTAATGACAGCCCATCAAGTACTTGAAGATGATTATGCTATCATCTCTCAGTCGTTTCCTCTCCAGGCTAAACACACCCAGCTCCTTCAACCTTTCCTCATAGGACCGGGTCTCCAGACCTGTCACCATCTTCATTGCCCTCCTCTGGACACATTCCAGTTTGTCTATATCCTCTTTAAATTGTGGTGCCTAAAACTGAACACAATACTCTAGATGAGATCTAACCAGAGCAGAGTAAAGTGATACTATCACTTTGTGTGTTCTGGGGCAGGTGATGCACTCTGTTCTTGGTGCTGGAGGGGGCAGCAGTGGGAGGGCTTCTAGTGTCCTGGCCCCACTGCTGGACCTCCTGATGACACCTGGTATTTTTGGCCACTGTGTGACAGAGTGTTGAACTAGATGGGTCATTGGCCTGATTCAACATTGGCTTCTCTTATGTTCTTATGGACACTATACTTCTATTGATACAGCCCCAAACTGCACTTGCCTTTTATATGTATGGAAGAAGAAGAAGAGGAGGAGGTGGAGGTTGGATTTATACCCTGTCCTTCATTCAGAGTCTTAGAGCGGCTTACAAACTTCTTTCCCTTCCCCTTCCCACAACAGACACCCTGCGAGGTAGGTGGGGCTGAGAGAGTTCTGACAGAAATTACTCTTTTCAAGAACACCTCTGACAGAACTATGGCTTGCCCAAGTGAAGGAATGGGGAATCAAACCCGGTTCTTCGCGCACTTAACCACTACATCAAACTGGCTCCTAGATCCTTTTCACACATACTACTGCCAAGACAAGTCTCCCCCATCTTATAATTATGCATTTGATTTTTCCTACCTAAATGCAGAACTTTACCTTTACCCCCATTTAAATTCATTTTATTTTTTTAACCCAGTTTTCCAGCCTGTCAAGATCATCCTGTATCCTGACTCTGTCTTCTACCCCTTCCAATTTAGTATCATTTGCAAATTTAATAAGCATTCCTTCTGTTCCTTCACCAATTTGACCAACAAGATCACGGAGAATAAACCTGGCCCTTCAGGGAATCATGTCACAAAGGTAGTTTAGGCAGACCCAGAATAGAATAGCCTTGAAGGATTGTAGGAAGACATAGTGGCAATATAATTATATGGCCTAGTGCAGACCAGAAGCCATCTAACCCATTATCAATAGAGACAATTTGTTGAGGCCCAGGTGCAGAAGCATCTGAGAATCTCAAGAATGTTTAGCTTTACAGAAGTGAAGATAGGGTTCAAGGGTGAGAGTAATGGCTGAGGGCCAGAAGATACTGGGTTCAGATGCGCTCAAGTGATCAGCTCATAGTTTATTAGTGATTCAGCAAGAGAAAGAAGACTGAGAAACCCCTGGATAAAGCTGGGTATTTATGCCTGAAAAAGGTTACACCCAAAACACACCCCACTCCCAACTATCGACTATTTATACTACACTGTTTCCAAAATGGGTTATCCTAGGATCCCTGTCACTCTACTCGTCCATTCTAGGATCCTAGCAAGCTATTGTTACGCATCCCCAAGCTAAGTCCTGTAGCAAGTACAGTTCAGGCTCAATACATAACAGTAACAATGATGGATGGATTGATGGATGGATGGATGGATGGATGGTATACTGCCTTGTGGACTTAGGCTATGTAAAGAATGCAATAGCTTTGCTTCAATAAGAAGCTTACAATGGAAGCATAGACTCTTCAATAGTATTTATGCTCAGAATCGAGAAAGTAGAGAAAGAAGTACTTTTCTCCCTTTCTCACAATACAAGAACTTGTGAACATTCAATTAAATTAATGAGCAGTAAGCTTAGAACAGAGAAAAGGAAGTACTTATTCACCCAAAGAATAATTAATACCTGGAATTAACTGCTGCATGGAATGATAGGGGCTACAAGCATAGACAGTTTCAGGAGGGGACTGGATAAACATATGGACCAGAGGTCCATCAGTGGCTATTAGCCACAAGGTATAGATAGAACATTATGTCTGGGGCAGTGATGCTCTGTATTCTTGGTGCTTGGGGGGCAACAATGGGAGGGCTTCTGGAGTTCTGGACCTGCTGGTGGACCTCCTGATGGCACCTGGGTTTTGGCCATTGTGTGATAGAGTGCTGGATTGGATGGGCCATTGGCCTGATCCAACATAGCTTCTCTTATATTCTTCTTTGTTTCCTTGGCCAGTGTAGCTGGAAACTGCATGGGCTACAGCTACTGAATTGTAAAAGGAAACAATATTTTTCCATTTCTTTCTAACACCGTAAGTATCACAACCAGGATGCCCCCCTCCCCACAACATTATTTCTTTTAACCCATCCTCATGGTTTTGCTGTTTTCAGTCACTGAGCTCCATTTTAAAATGTGTGTAAAGTATGGTACTGCCCTCACTTGAATGGCCCAGTCTAGCCCGATCTTGTCAGATTTCAGAAACTAAACAGGATTGGCCCTCGTGGTTAGTATCTAGATGGGAGACCACCAGGGCTATTTTTGGGCAGGAGCGCACAGGAACGGAGTTCTGGCTGGCTCCCAAGTTGGCCACGCCTGGCAGGAACTCATTAGCATAATAGGCCACACCCAACAGCAGAAACTCATTAGGATTGGCTACATTAGGGGTGTGTGGCCTAACATGCAAAGGAGTTCCTGCTACCAAAAAAAGCTCTGGGTTTTGACAACAAACAAGGTAAACAGAATAAGAAGCAAAAGGTGGGTGTGGCTGGATGACCACACTTCTGGTTACATGGGGGTGTGGCCTAATATGCTAATAAGTTTCTGCTGTAGGGTGTGGCCTATTATGCTAATGAGTTCATGCTGGGCTTTTTCTACAAAAAAAGCCCTGGAGACTGCCAAGGAATGCCACAGATGTGGAGGCAATGGCAAACCACCTCTGTTAGTCTCTTGCCTTGAAAACCCATGAGTCACCATAAGTTGTTTGCAGCTTGATTGCACTTTACACACATGGTATGGTGCTAAGGACCAAACTAGATATTATGGTGTCCAAGGGTTGACCTCATGGATGCCAATGCCATTTTAAAGCTTATTTCAGCTATTTAAAAATGCTGCAAGGGCTTAATCCTGATCAAGGCCACAAAGTGGCAGGACCAGCAATCTTGTCCACACACCCACATACCTTTTCAAGTGCTCAAACAGCCATGAAGGGTTGTTTTAGCACTTTAAAAGGCATATGCAGGTCATATCCAAGGCCAGCCCTATGGATGCCATAATGTCTAGTTATTAGAACCAGAGTGACAGTGTCCACTCTAAGCAACAGAATAATTTCCACTGAATTCAGTAAGACCTACTTCTGAATAAATATGGATAGACTTAAAACAACATATCTCTTTCTGTCTGTGAAAGCCCATGTACTTCTAGATGGTTGAATACTTTTAATACAATGTAAATGAACATGCCTCTCCAGTTATTAGCTTACAGTTTTCTGTTTCTGTGACATGAGAAAGCACTATGTGTCAATGCAACAACATATCTATTGATGGCACACATTCAGAATAGACATCTGGCAAAACTGTCCCATAGCTAATTCTATGAAACTGAAGTTTTTGGAAGATACGATTTTTTAAAATAAATAAATAAATAAATATTTTATTAAGGTTCTCCATAACTTCATTATTATATTCTCTAAACATTCATTCCATTATAATTTCCTGACTTAAAGCAAATGAGGGATATTTGCATTAAATAGGTGCTTACTCGGCTGCATAATTGTAAAGCCTCCAAGGCTATAAAACAAATGTGCAGTTGCAAAATAGCCATCTATTTATTCAATATTAACTCAGTTAGTTTATGTAAAGATATGTTTTAAAATAAATAAAATTTGTCCATTTGCTTTTATGATTCATTATTCTTGTAAGTAGTCTCCAATTCAGCTGTTTTTCATATTGATATTCATCAACCTATCCTACTGAAAACAATACTACTGAAGCAGTTGATTAAAGTATGCAAACCTTACTAGCTCTGCAATTTAAAAATGAACATGTGGTGAAATGCACATATTTGAAGACAGAATTGTGTCCCCAAGGATGTGTAGATGCTAATAAGGATGTTGTCAATAGTTTTATAATTTATCTAACCATATCTAATATTAGAACTTATATTAAAAGAACATGATCTGTAAAAGGTATCATGGGCATAAATTGATTTCAATCAGTATTTGCTGATAATCTATGGACATGTATAAATAGCTGACCAATGTAATAACTAGTAATAAATCAATAATTTAAAGTACCAAACAGTGTGATCCTAAGGGTGTGTGTGAAAGAGCTAAGGAAGCTGACAATCTGTTTTAAAGGTGTATCTTGGAGATATACCAGCATTAGTCAGAGTTTTGTTAGTGCAGCACCCCAGCGTCACCCTGCTGGTCTTGGCCACCATCACAGCCCCATGGCAGCCACCTGTCAGCTGGCCAGTGGTAGAAGAAGAAAAGTAGGGTTTTATACCCCACTTTTTGCTACTTTAAGGATTCTCAAAGTGACTTACAATCACATTCCCTTCCTCTCTCCATAACAGGCACCTTGTGAGGTACGTGGGGCTGAGAGAGTTCTGAGAGAACTGTGATTGGCCCAAGGTCACCCAGCAGGCTTCATGTGGAGGAGTGGGGAATGAAATCCAGTTCTCCAGATTAGAGTCTGCCACTCTTATACCACTACACCCTACTGGCTCTAAAGTGGTGCAGGTCCTTGAGCCAGTCTGGAACTGGGTGAGCTGGGAAGCATAGCTGGAGGTAGTGTGCTTTCTAAGCCATTTCAGCCAAGGAATACCCCCCATCAGTGGCAGAAAATTACACCCGCAAAAAACACAGTGTAGCCCATAAGTGCCCATGCAAGCCAAACTCTCAAGTCCCCCCCCCGCTACAGCACAACCAAAAGGTCCAGAGGACCACAAGATGTCAACTACAGATACAATCAATCTCCTCCCTCTCCTGCAGAAGCAAAACTCCCTCACCAGCACCAATCACTGTCCCTCACTCAGCTCTACAAAAACCACAGCAAGGATGCCCCAGAACTAATGAGGTAGGGACTCTGTCTCAGAGCTCTGACATGTCGACTTAGACCATGTGGCATGGCAGTTTTGTGGTGGGAAAAGCAGAGAGAGAGCACTTAGCACTACTGGGCCAGCACTTAGCGCTAACACCCAAGGGGAAGAGCAAACTCCATACTGTGTGGCTACCATGTCTCACTGCAGAACTGACAGCTATCACATCTCTGGAGGCTCAACCCAAAGGGGAGACCATGTAGTGAGAGGTAAGCGTGGGCCAGTAACCTATACCTGCTTTCCCATTCCCCTCACATGGAGCTGGATGCCTCCCCAGTGATGCTGCCTCCCACAATCAACCTCAGCATTGCATTTGTGAAGGGGCAGAATGTACAGAAGCACACATGCTCCTGGAGATGGCCCAGCATGGCATCCAGGAAGCTGTGAGGGCAGTGACTCACTGATGACTGGGAGATCTCCAGGACCTCTACCATGGCCCTTTGGAAGGAACCTGTGGCCTTCTGCAAGACAGGGATGGCGCAGGGGGCAGGAGTCTGGTCCTGAAGTGCTGTCCCAAATTCCTCACACAGGGCTTGTATGGCCACCCTGTCCAGGTGGAAGCGATCCAGGCAGGTGCTGTTGGAGAGTTGCAGCATCCTAATGCATGCACAGTATTGCCTAGTATGCTACCTTCTCCATCATCTCTGTGCCCCCCAAAACATACAGCACAGGCAGGAGGTGAATGAGACAGACCCCGGGGGGGGTCACACTAGGGGGCACCAATCCAGGGCAGCCTAGCTAGGGCCTGCAGGGAAGGGAGGCAGCTAGCACCACGGTCCAAAGGCTAAAGGCCCCAGCAGCCCAGCCCCCTGAAAAAACCCACTTCGCCAGTCCCTTTCTTCAGGAGCTGTGTCCCATGTCTGTGTGGTATCTCCCTGCTGCCATGCCCATCATGAATGTGAAGGGGGGTAGACTGCATTCTGAGGTCCTATGGTTCCAACAGTGCCTGGCCCTGCCTCTCCATTCTCCTGTGTGAGCGTGGCACAGCTGTCATGGCATCTGACAGTAGCAATGGCCACCGGCAGCCTAATTGGACAAGGCTGAGAAGGTGCTGCTCTGTTAGTGGTGGAGCATACCAGTGTGGCCCTTGCCACTACCAACAGCAGTTCAGCTCCCACTTGCCACTGTGCCTTCTAGCATGAGGCAATGAAGCAGGTCTCTGCCCTGGGTCATGCTACTGGGACAAAGATGCCCGCCCTGAAGTACTGGAATGATTTGTTTGGCTCATCTCAGAAACACATGTGTGCCCTCATGGCCCTGGGCATCCTGTATGAGCAGGTGGTAGAGGAGGGTATACCTGGAGCTGAGGCCATCATGTGTGTGGTGATCATCATGTGTGTTAGTGGGTGCCCATGGCATCTAAGTTTTGTCCAGGGGTCCTGGTGACAGTTCATCCCTGGGCAAGAACAGCAACCCACCCTTCTCAGTTCCCCTTGTCATTTGCTCACTCCTGCCCCCCCCAGCAGGTGATTCACTGTGTGGGGACAATGCCACCAGGCCACTGACAGGTGAGCCTATGGGGTCTGCTGGGCAGCTAGTGCCCCAGGTATCTGGGATCAAGCCTCAGGAATTGGGAAGACGGAGTCTGCACCATCATGGGCACCCTGCCCATCCCAGCAGGGTATTCCACTAAGGACCTGGCAGCCAGCACTCCAACCATCCATCAGATTGTGCCAAGCCAGGAGGAAATGGAGGTCAGTGACAGGGTGGAAGATGACAGCACCCATGCAATGGAGGTGAGATGGCTGTGAGCACAGGTCACAGTTGGGGGGGCTGTCTGGTATGGCTTGTATAGGAAAAACCTTTCCTGAATCATTCCTGCTAGGGCCAAATGGCCTAGCTGCTAACATGTCCATGTGACTTTTGTCACCTGCAACAGATAGCATGCCAAATGCCAAGCCTGATATCCATATACAAGTCACTTTGACACCTTTGCTGGGCAGATCAGAGCTCTTCCCAAGCTGGGGGATACAGGGCATTAACACATCAAAGCTCCTCTGACATGGCTGCTGTCATGTCAACCCAAAGATTTGGGCACACCCCTCTTCATCCCCTCTGATTGGATAAATGGCCATATTCAATTCTGACGGGAGAGGGAGGGAATTGTGATCACCCTATGGGAAAAGGGGGAGAGTTTTCTTGGAAAGAGCGCTCCTTTCTGAGAGAGAGTTCTCCTTTGGAGTGTATACTTGCAACATGGAATTTAACTAGTGGGTAGAGAAGCTGGACTTAACTGCCCACAGCAATCATGTAGTTCATCCTCAAGATTCCCTGGTATCTCTGAATGACTGGTAACTATGAATATATACATAGTTAGAGCTGTTTTATTCACCTTCTTGCTAGTCTCTTGTTATATGCATGCTTTTGCACTGAATAAAGATAAAAGATAAATTATCTGGGCTTGTTTACTGTGTTGCAACTTGGTTCTAAGGCTTAATCCTGTGCCTAGGCTGATTCTGGTGATGCAGCTACCACTGTGTTAATTAATTGTCTGCAGCTCTGGTACAGAGCTGGTAAGTTGTTAATTCCCAGAAACCAGACAGGAGGTGGGACCTCTTCTTCTGAGTTGGTGGGACTCTAGTGTCCAGAGGTCCTGGTGGCAGTGACTACTGATGCCCTAGAGAATGTGTGCAGACATTCTTCTGGGCTTGTTTAAGTGTTCCTGAAGCATATGGGGTTTCATTCCTGGACTGGGATGAGGGAGAAGTAAAATCCTGTACATGCTGGCAGAGTTCAGGAGTTGTGCCTCTTATCCCTGGACTAGGATGAGGGGGCAAAACCTGTACATGGCTGGCCCCAACAATTCAGGCACTGGTCTTTGCTTCCCCCCAGGGCCTTCTGCTTTCACACCCTGACCCCTACATGCCAAGTGATGACAACTGGGACAGTCGTTCTCCAGATGCTGGCAATCACCCAGATTGAACAGCTTGGGGGGGAGCTGGTGCAGCAGGCAGACTCGACATCTTAGGGGGAGTGGAGGTGGCAGAGGCTGGGGATGGTGCTGATGGGGGGAGGTGGGCAGTTACCTCAGGTCCTGGGTACTGTTGCTGCTGCAATCCTCAGAGATGTGGGGGACTAAGGTCCTTTGCCAGGGCCTTGGGCATGGGGCCTGTGGCCAGCAGTCCAATGCCCATCCTCTCTTCCATGTGGCCAGCAATTATGTGAGAGCAGTTGGAGACCCACCACAAGTAGAGGAATGCTTTTTTTCGAGGGGTCACTGGTGCATGGAAGGGCTGGTAACATTTGTGGTGGCAGCTGCCAAGGACCTGGAAGGGCTATTGGCTTTCACAAGAGATGTCAGGGACAGACAGGTGTACACTGAGAGACTACTGAAGGATTTTCCAGTAAGGCTGTGTGCCCCCACACAACTGCCCATCCCGGTGGCCTCCTTCCTGCTCCACCGCCAGTAGGATGGGTCAGGAGGGTGGACTGAGGGTGTCCTCAGCAGCATGGACAGGTCACCAGGAGACATCCCTGCCAGTTAGCGGTGGATACCATTGACTGTGCAGACTGTCCTTGTCATCTCCCCATGCCCCTTTTCTTGATGATTGCACTCTTTTGACCATATGGGCTGTGAACCTGCTCGGGGTCACCACTGATGAGACATGGCTGGGGCTGCCTATGCCAGATCTGCCAACTCTACAGTTACTGTTAGGCAGGGCTCTGCTGCTTTAATGGAGGGAGGTGCCATGGACACAGCCACCCAGTCCATGACTTCCCTCCTTCCCACCCCTCAACTGTGACATGTGCAGGGCTGGGTCCCTGGTTCTGCCAGGCCATGAATGGTTTTGTCTGCCCTATCCATCACAGCCCTGCTTTTACACCTTGTGACCAGTATGGGATGTGACATCATGGTTGCTTGGGATGCTGACGTGCTTGCAGTCTCTGCAACCCTGAAAAGTACTGAGGTCAGAAACTCAGCATAGTGAAATCAGCTCAAGTTTATTTAGCTACATCAAAACGAAGATTAGAATAGTTGGTCCACACTCGGCTTATTTTCATACCAGCACACACACCCCAACTCACCCCCAACACCCGTGATGGGTTCTCTTTACATGGCCCCAGAAACTATAGGTTCCCTGCAGGATCCTGGTGCTCCCATTGGTCCATGCCTAGGATCCCCGGTGTCTCTTGTTCTAGGATCCATGGTGTCTATTGTTCTGTAGGTTCAGTAGACCGCATGGCCAGGCACACACAGTCACAACCCTCTTGCTACCTTACACCAAACCCTCTTGATACATTACAAACCCGCTTCTTGATCTTTTGCCTGCCTCCTGGTCTCTGTCTTTAGGGAGCAGACTAATGGCTCCATTATTAGATCGGCACCAAACCACTTCAGTGCAGGTAGCCTTTAGGATTGCACTGTTAATTCCTTAACACCAGATTATCCTTAGTTAGTTAACATTTTTACAGTCTTCTTCAAACATATAATATATATTAAAAGACCTTTTTTAAAAAAATGAGCTATGCCAATTTGTATAAAAACATCAAAGAACAGAAAAAGCTTGAGCTCCTTGAAATCAGACTGATGTTACGTGTAAAAGGGGAGGCTGGAAAATGATGTTTGGGGGTATATGAAGCTTGTAGTATGAAGTAGGAAGCTTGAGGCTTTCTTCTACAAAGCCCAGGGAATGTTGCAGATTTAAGCAGATTATGTGTTGTTGGGTACAAAACAGATTTCAAGATCTGCCACGATCCTTTAGACAGAAGGACAAAAGAAGGCCACTCTAATTTTGAAAATATTGGATGTAATCCAGTTAGCTTTTCTGCTAGTGAAAAACATCCCCTTCAACCACCCAAAGGGCTATGCTAGGGATCATGGAACCTGCATAGGCAAAACCCACATTAGACTGAGAAAAAGCTAACCAGATCCAAACCATTATTTCACTATTAAAATATCTGACTATATACAAGTAAGACTGATATAAGTCTTATCCACACACATAACATTAGTCTCAGCAATATTTTCTTTAAATAAAATTGATAATGTTGATACTAGCATTCAGTTCACAGCTGCATTAACAACCCTTACTCAGGGTGTTAATTATTTTAATTATCAGAAAAAAATACAGCCCAGTCCTTATAAGGATCTGATTGGAATATATTTGTTTCCACGATTCCAGTGGGCTAGGTAGATTGTACAGAAATAGTGTTAGTTAAGTGCTTTGAGATCTTCTGGTAACAGTAACTCTATCCTTACAAGTTTATCTCTGAGAAATAATGTTACAACATGGCAGATTTCCAGGAAAGCTAGTAGAAAGTGAATACCCAAAGGTACCGCTCCTCATGTTCTTTGATATGTAGTGGGCTCACTCAATGAATACCTAATTTACAGTGGTTTCACTTTCTGTTCCTTGAATAACAACAGCCTCCTCTATGTTCTTGTTCTCCAAGGGTTTAGAATTCTTTTCTCTTTGCTCTTTGTTAATCTATCTCATTCTGTCATCTCTGATCTTTTTTCTTTCTTTCTTTAAACTTCATCATCTGTCCATTTCACCTAATTCAAACTAGGTCTACTTCTGTTTATTTGGCAAAGGCTGGGGTATTCTACATAGGCAATATTTTTATATACAAAAATACTCTCTCCTGAAATTAAGAGAGTGCAAATTTTAGACACACACTGTTATATTTGTGGTCATATAATCTGGGTGCAGCCTATGTATTCTCTGGTTGCAGAGTGTGTTAAAGTTGAATTATATACAATACAGGGATTTTCTTTACATGTAAGAAACCAAACCTTCTGTGTTGTTCATGTATATCTATTGTAACTTTTACTTGCTCCATAATTTGAAATGGATGGAAGGCATCCCTGGTGATGACCCTAAGGGGCACTTTGCATGCTCCTGGCATTGAAAATAGATTCAGAGGTGGAGTCCTGGCAAGGCCACAAAGAAGTCTGATTATTCTATGTTGTTGCTGTTATAGTATTGTAATTAGGAGCAGCCGTAATATAATTATTAAACCTTTCCTATGCATAGCACTTCAAATACATGAAAACGAGTTGTCGCCCCAGTGAGGGATGTAGCCATGCAGATAAAAAGACAAAGACTAGGTACTTGAACATAGGCTTATTTTCAGTAGAAGAGAAGTAAAGGAATGTGCCAAAGACTTCACAGAAAAGGAAGGATCTAAAAGGTGCATCACACAGATGTCATGGGAAGCTGTTTCGGGCTTAAGCAGGGGCAAGGGAAAAGCCCAAAGTCACTTTAAAAGCAGGAGACCTTTGAATGGCTAACACTTATACATCTGGAAAATCACACTAACAGGCAGATGTATTAGAATAAACAGAGAGAAAAGAGAGGACAAAGCCACAGAAGAGTTTGAAGATAAAGATAAGTTACTTGTAAATCCAAGAGATGATACAAACTCAACACAGAGAGACCACATTTTCAGAACAATCAAAGAGTTAAATTATTTGGCTTTTAAACTGTATTAACTTGTATCAATTTTTTTCTATGCCAATAAAGGCTACTTAACTTAAATTATTTGGCAGCAGAGGTAGAGGTGAGGTGGCTAAGATACAACAACAGAAGTTCAAAGAAAAATAAGTTTGAGTAGTCAAGCCAAGAGTTAATGAGAACATGAATCAGAGACTTTACCAAGTGGCAGAAAAGAACGGTATTTTGCCATGTCATAGATGTGTAAGCAAAATTAATTAGTGATACATTGAATATGAGGAGCAAAGGAAACAGATGAACCAAAGACAAGGCTTGTTCTACAGGTTGGTACTGCCAATGAATATGAAGACTGTATGAGGAGAGGAAGGCTCATTACCCAAACTAGACCTGGAGAAGGGGGAATTAGCTTTAAAAATGGATTCAGAAAGGAATAACGTGAGACCGTGCAGTCTGTGTATACCAGGGCAGATCTTGGTGTGGATACCCCAAAATAAAATTATGTAGAAAGAGAGTGAGAGAGGGATTGAAAATACAAACAAATAGCTCAATTGTATACAAAATAAAATTAAAAAGAATAACAATTTAAAGAACCTATACTAGGCACCTGACAACTAATTCCCTAAGTAATCACACATGAACAAACACACCCCAACAAGAGGGCACACTTATAAAAGGTAGAAGACAGGAAATTGGAAAGTTTTAGAGAAGAGACATAAAACCTTAAATTCGGGGCTTGAGGTCTGGCAGGGTCCAGGGTTAGACGCAGCTGAGGTCCAAGGAGAGAAGCAAGGAGAAAAAGGGGGAGAAAAACCCTACAGTATGTAGCAGGGATTCTCAGATGGAAACCAGAGTTCCGACCAGCAGAAATTTGGACCAGAGATCTGAGGAACAGTTCAATATGGGTCACAGGGTCCTTCTATAGACAGCAGATCCCCAGGGTAGGTGGGGTTTTGGCATCCTAGCTTTGGATTGGGTCAAGATAAAAAGTTTGACTCTCACTGGTTGGTTCAAAACTGCTGTCGAACTTTGGTGGGGAAAAGTGGAGAAAATACCTTGGTTAGGTGAGCCAAATCTACATGGGCAAAAATAGCCTGGATGAGGCAACATGATTAATATACTTTAACAAAAAAGGGGACCTGCGATACTTGTGGGGGGAGGGAGAGAGAAGAGCTCCACGCAGAGCAGGAGGAGGAGGAAGCAGCAGAAGCAGCAGGTAAGCCTCCCCCCATCCCTGGACACGAGCGGTGCAGCTTGAGCAGCTGCCAGTCACCAAGTCCGCCGATCCCCCCTGTCCCCGGTCTCCTCCACCACCACCCCTGACTCCAGTGGCAAGGCCCAAGTGGCTGCCAGCTGCCAGGCCTTGCCGAACTCTTCCTCCCCCCTCCAGCTCCGGCGGCAAGGCCTAAGCAGCCTCATCGATCTCCTCCACGCCCCCTCCACTGACTCTAGTGGTGAGGCCCGAGTGGCTTCCAGCCTCCGGGCCCGCCAATCGCCCCTCCAGCGATCTCCTCCACTGCCGCCACTGTTCTCCTCCTCCCCCCGCTCCTGCAGCGAGGCCTGAGCAACTTTCAACAGCTGCCCTGCCGCAGATTTCTCAGTGTTTCCTGCGCATGCGCAGGGAATGCTCTTACTTTTGGGGGGATTTAAATATCCCCCCTGTATTTTTTCAAAGTTTTCAGATTTTTCTGCATACCTGGGAACTGCCCCACATGCGCAGGAAAATCTCCCTGCCCCCCAGGTGCCCCTGATGTATAGATTTAGATATCCGCACGCAGGGGCAATTTGGGAATTAGATATATAGATTAGCTTAAAGTGAGTTAGATCAGCTTGGACATAAATGTTTGGGTGAGGCAGGATAGCACCTGAAACAGGATGGAGGGCAAATTAATGACTTGAGTGACCTTCTTGCTTGAATAAAAAAAGGAAAAAGAGGAACCTGGAGTTGGTTAATGAAATAGCAATTTCCTTTGGCTGGGCAGACACTTCTGGGGTATGTCAAGAATACTGGGATATGTCTCCAATGCTGAAAAGTCTTTTGCTATTGCAAGCAATATTCCACTGAGCTGGGGGAGATCACACTTAATCAGTTTCTAATTCCTGCACATCCTTCCTCTTCTCTCCTGAGATTTTTCAACAGCATGGCTGAACCCAGTTGACTTTATGAGACTCCCCAAGTTTCAGATCCCCATGGAACTTACGCTGTAAAAGGGTGTGCCTATTAAAACAACAAAGTACAAAATAAGAGGGGGACCCTACTATCTAAGGGGTCTCAGATGGAGGAGATGGTGAGGTCTTCAGAAGCTCTGGAGGAAAGATAAGAAGTACAGTCTTGGACATACAGAATTTGAGATGGCAATGAGATATTAAAATGCCAATATCAGAAGGCAAAAAGGAAATGCATAGTCATGTGAAAAGAGAAAAACAGAGAGGTAGAGTTTGCTGGGGGTCCTGGATGCCATAGAATTTGATGAGATTGCCCACAGACTGAAAATACAAAGGGAATAAAAGGATAGCCAAGGAAAAGGATCTGGAGAAACTTGTCAGAGAAAGGGAAAGCAGAGGTAAAGATTCTTGCTGTGAAAAACACCAAAGGAGTTATTAGACAGACAGGAAGAAAAACAGATGATGACGGACAAATTTATAATGGCCAAAATCAGTAAATTCTTCTCTGGAAATATCAGAGGGAGGAAGTCACTCAGGGCTGGGCTTAAGAGGGGCACACAAATTATTGGGAAATGGAAGAAAATGAGTGGAGAATTAACAATGGGGATGCACCGAAGGCATAAACAACAGAACCAGTTATGAAGGTAGAAAGCCAACAGGGGAGTGGGGGCTATTCAGTGTTTTGCAGAGAGTGCCACATGGACAATTATCTACACACTGGGAGGAAATTGTGGGTGTGTGCTCTCTGCATAGAGCTTGTGGCTCTCAGGGAGCAGGTTCATTCCCTTGAGGCTAGGGATGATGACCTGGAGAAGCTGAAACAGAGAGACAGGTTTGGGGAAGACAAATTAAGGTGACCAGGGATGAAGTTCAAGTCTCCAAGACCTGATGCATACATCCAAGAGTTCTTAAAGAACGCAGATGTGAGATATTTCATCTCCTAACCAATATATGTAACCTATTACTAAATTCAGATGCTGTACCAGAAGACTGGAGAGTAGCAAATGTGACACCAATTTTTAAAAAGGGATCCAGAGGGGAATCAGGAAATTACAGGCCAGTCAGCCTAACATCTATCCCAGGAAAATGAACAGATTTGTTGTCGAAGGCTTTCACAGATGGGGTTCATTAGTTGCTGTAGATTTTCCAGGTTGTGTGGCCGTGGTCTTGACATTGTAGGACCAGACGTTTTGCCCATACTGGCGAAATATCAGGTCCTACAATGCCAAGACCACGGCTACTCAACCTGGAAAATCTACAGCAACTAATAAAAAGAGATTTGTTAGGCACATAGAGCGACAAAGCCTGCTGAGAGAAAATCAGCATGGCTTCTGCAAAGTGAAGTCCTGACTCACCAACTTTGAGAAAGTGAACAAGCATGTAGACAATGGTGACCCAGTAGACATCATATACCTGGACTTTTAAAAGTCTTTTGACAATGTACCTCATCAAAGACTCTTGAGTAAACTTAGCAGTCATGGGATAAAAGGACGAGTTCTCTTATGGATTAAAAACTGGTTAAATGACAGGAAGCAAAGAGTAAGAATCAATGGACAGTTCTCACAATGAAGGGAAATAAGCAGTGGGGTATTGGGGCTGGACCTATTGAATTTATTCATCAATGATCTGGAACTAGGGGTGAGTTGTGTAGTGACCAAGTTTGCAGATGACACCAAATTATTCAGGATGGTGAAAAGCAAGGCTAACTGTGAAGAGCTGGGTGAATGAGTGACAGTGTGGCAAATGAAGTTCAGTGTTGGTAAGTGTAAGGTGATGCACACTGGGACAAAACATCTTAGCTTCAAGTATAGGCTAATGGAGTCTGAATTTGCTGAGACACAGATGAGAAAAGATATTGGGACAGCTCAATGAAAGGGTCAACCCAGTGTGCTGCAACTGTGAAAAAGGCAAACTTTATGTTAGGGATTATTAGGAAAGGGATTGAGAATAAAATAGCCAATTTTGTAATGCCCCTGTATAGATTTATGGTGCAGCCTTATTTGGAATACTGTGTACAGTTCTGGTCAGGGTATCTCCAAAAGGACATGGCGGAGCTGGAAAAACTATAGAGGAGGGCAGCCAAGATGATTAGGGGGTTGGAACACCTTCCCTAGGATGAAAGGCTGAAGAGTCTGGGACTTTTCAGTTTAGAAAAGAGACAACTAAGGGGGGACATGATTGATAGAGGTTCATATAATTATGCATTGGCTGGAGAGAGTTGACTAAGATACATCTTTCTCCCTCGTCCAAAATACTAGAATTCAAGGGCATCCAATGAAACTGACGGGCAGTAGGTTCATTACGAACAAAAGGAAATACTATTTTAGACAGAGAGTGATTAAAATTTGGAATTTGCTGCCAGTGCATGTAGTGATGTCAACAAGAATAAACAGTTTTAAAAGGGGATTAGACAGATTCACAGAGGAGAAGTTATCCATAACTACTAGCCATGGTGATTAAGGTGAATTTCCACATTCAGAGGCACTAATCCCAGTGAGCCCATTCGTGAGGAGGGTGGGGTAGAAATCACAATAAATAAAATAAATAAATAATCCTCTGAGTCCCAGAGCCAGAAGGCAACATCAGGGGAAGGCCTTGGCTTCTATGCTCTGTCACTGGTCATCCAGAGGAACTGGTTGGCCACTATGTGAGACAGGATGCTGGACTAGATGGACTATTAGTCTGATCCAGAAGGGAACCTAAGGAATGAGCAGAACAGATGGAAGAGAGAAGAGAAAGCCACCAGTTCAATGGACTGCTGATTATGGAAGCGGTAGGAGCCTGACTGTGGCAAAGGTGGATTCTGTGCAATGCTGAAGAGGGTATTCCACAGCACAGAGGTCAGAGACAAAGCAGTTCTTGGTGAAGACAAAATGAAAAGGAGGAAGTTGAACAAAAGAGATAGGAACAGCTGGATTAGAGGAATTAGAAAAATGAATGTTGAAATTGTCAAAAGAAGTAAACTAGGCTGAAAGCAAAGTTGACAGGTAGTTCGAGATAGAGGTGCAGAGAGTAGAGCTGTTGTACAAAATGAACACTAATATGCTGCTGAGTAACTTGCATCTCAGCCCAGTACCATATTCCAGGCTCCAAAGGCCAATGGACAAGAGGAATGCCTACAACATGGCAGCCCACCCTGTAAATTGCAAGGACTGCTCTGCCACAATCTAAAGGACTGGCTTCAGAGAATGGTAGGCATCAAAAATGTATTATCTAAATACAAGTTCCCCTCTGCAATATAATCTGCCCTCTAATAAAACAGGATGCACATTCCAATGTATCCCAATGCATATGTTCCACTTGCATTGCACTGTTTTCAATACAATAGGATTTGAATCTGATTCTGTCTTCCACTTAAAGAAATGTAAATAGATCAAAGACGCTAGGATTTCTTTTCTCTAGATGTATATAATTATATGTGCTTTGTTCTAACTGATCTCAGCAGATAAATTATCTCAAGAACTGTGAATAGGCAATCCTTGTAAACTAGAATAAATAAGTAATAAGAGCAAGATGATAAACACAACAAATGCATAGCAAGTGAATGCATATTTTACACAAGACAACTTGTCACACAGAAGCTCACTTAATTATTCAGGAACATTAGCTATTCTTTTATCCCTGGCCTACTTTAAGTTGCCATTAGATGTAATCAAATACAGATCAGATACTGTGAGAGTTAACAGATAATGGGGAACCAACTGCAAAAGAATTCAGTGTCAGGCAAGAGAAATAATACAACTTCCTCTAGTTTGATTGTATGTCCTACAAGATGCTTTAGTCACATCATCATAATAATGTAAATGTTTTCCTACTATACATGTAGCTCAATGTTCTGCATGTTGAATCAGAAGTAACCCAGTAAAGCTTACTTCTAGGCAAGTATGCATAGGGTTGCAGCATTCCTGATGATAGTACTTTATTCTCTGTAAAAGCTACATATTCCATTTACATTTCAACTACAGCCATGACCCTAATTCAACAAGTTTCTGTTAATCTCTTAATTACTTCTGAAAAACAGAACAGGTGATGGTGAAGTCTATATTTTATACTGGTGCAGTTCTATCAGGAGAAAAGGGCTGGGTTCAGCAGGGCAGATTACAGGCAAGGTTGCAAAAAGTAACCAGGGTCCAGTCCAAAAGTCAGAGATTCCAGAGAGCAGGTACACCAAGTGCAGTCTAGAGTCAAGGGATCCAGGCAGCAAATCCAAGTCCAGTCCAGGGTCAGCGGTTCTAGAAAAGCCAATAGTCAGGTCCAGTCCAAGGGTCAAGGTTCCAGTGGTCCAATAACAGCATGCTCAGTGGTTCAGCAGCAAAGTGTATTCGTTGCATCCACAAAACTGCTGCTTCTTCCAGCTGATTTTATAGCCAAGTCTTAACTAGCTACACTCCCAGCCAATTCCTTAGCAGTCATCCTGAAACTACTCATCCATCTCATCAGTTGGAAGCTCATGATGGGCCATGAGGCTTGCACTCTTTCACCTTTTCTGTAACTCTGTGCGTATCTGACAGTGTTGGTGCTGCAGGGATGTGGGTGAGCTAGGTGAGCTAGGAGTGGCTTCTGAAGACTTGTTTACTGCTTCAGAGCTACAAGGCAATGGCTCAGTTTCAGCTGTAGGCTCTGACCTGATCAGCTGGTAACCTGATCTCTTGTGGCTCTCCTCCTGCCTCAGAGCCAGCTGCAGCTGGTTGCTCAATTACTGGCTGAGGGCTGGCTGCAGGCAGTTCTTTGCCTGAGGAATCCATGCTGTCACTCTGTCCCCAGTCTTCTTCCGGTCCCTAGGTCGACTTACCTGGCCAGCAGGGATTTCCCGACAACTTTCTGAGAGGCCAGAAGTGGTGTTGGGCAATTTCAAGCCTACTTCCAATTTCAGGCCTACTTCTGGTCAGGGGGATGGGACACTATGGTTTTTGGGACAAAATTGTATGGTACATTTGGCTTCAAACCATAGAGTTTTGCCCCCAAACCAGAGCATCATCCCGCCCGCCCCAATCAGAAATAGGCCTGAAACCAGAAGTGGGCCCCAAAAGGTCACTCCCACCAGGGGGCTAGCAACCCTAAGACGACTTCTTCTGCACAGCATATTTCATTAGAGAGCGAAACAAAGAGAAAGGAATTATGAGACTGGGATAAAATGAACAGTACCACCTAAGACTGACTCGGAAGAAATTTTAAAATACACTAATGTCTTTGGAGTTGCAAGCTGGCATCCCTACTTGTGAGGCCAGTACAAATTGTCAAGAAGAAGAAGAAGAAGAAGAAGAAGAAGAAGAAGAAGAAGAAGAAGAAGAAGAAGAAGAAGAAGAAGAAGAAGAAGAAGAGGAGGAAGAGGAGGAGGAGGAGGAGGAGGAGGAAGAAGAAGAAGAAGAAGAAGAAGAAGAAGAAGGAGGAGGAGGAGGAGGAGGAGGAGAAGAAGGAGGAGGAGGAGGAGGAGGAGGAGGAGGAGGAGGAGAAGAAGGAGGAGGAGGAGGAGGAGGAGGAGAGAGGAGATTGGATTTCTATCCTGCCCTTCACTACCCGAAGGAGTCTCAGAATGGCTTACAATCTCCTTTCCCTTCCCCTCCCCACAACAGACACCCTGTGAGGTAGGTGCGGCTAAGAGAGCTCTCCCAAGAACTGTCCTTGAGAACAGCTCTGAAAGAACTTATGACTGACCCACAGTTAGTGTTCCCTCTAAACTGAGTTAGTGTGAGCTAGCTCACAGTTCTTTAGCCTCCGGCTCACAGATTTTTGTCTTCACTCAGGAAGGATGGCTCCGGAGCAAACTGCATTAGCCAAATCTCTCGCTCACAACTTTAATGCTGGTAGCTCACAGAGTAGAATTTTTGCTCACAAGACTCCACAGCTTAGAGGGAACATTGCCCACAGTCACACCAGCAGCTGCATGTGGAGGAGTGGTCAATCAACCCCGGTTCTCCCAGATTAGAGTCCATGCTCCTAACCACTACTCCAGACTGTGCTCTGTGCATTAATTTCCTTCTTGCTTGCCATTTGCTGTCTGATGATAAATGTGGTCAATGTAAAATAACAGTATTTACCAAGAATATTAACCAAGACTTCACCAAGAATGATGTCCCAGCGTTATTAGTACTAAATTATCACAACTGTTTTTTGTATACTCTCCACATATAAATACCACGTTATCCCTCTTTAAAATACTATTTTCACTCTAGTGAAATGGCGTTTTTACTCTACTGAAATGGCATCTAGTTTAATACATTTGCATGATACTGGGCACCTGTTATCTGACAAGATAAATGTTGTTTACCACAATGAAAGTGTGTCATACTATGAGAACACATAATTATTGAGAAACGGCTTCATCCTCTGAGTCTTTAGAACTGAAAATTCTGACCTTCACATGCAAAGTAAAACATAATATTTATGCTGAAAGATGGTAGCTATCTACATAAATCTCAAGTGTTGTATGTTGGGAGCAAAGGGATTTGTCAAAATAAATATTACATTATCCAAACCATGAAAGAGAATACCTTAAAGCAAAGCAGAGGTTCTGAACAGAATAATAATCACAGCCACCTGTTCGTAGCCTTTAAAGGACAAAATTCAATCATTTTACTGCTCTAATTTAGAGAGTTACAAGCTTAAAATGAGCTCTGGGAGCAATAAACTTATTTTTATGTTAAAAATAACCAGTATTACAAAATGTTACACACCTAACCTTATTTTTACCTATGCTATCATTTGGAGAGAGTGTTCTTGCTG
The DNA here is from genome assembly GCA_029375565.1 of Gekko gecko. Taxonomy (NCBI): domain Eukaryota; kingdom Metazoa; phylum Chordata; class Lepidosauria; order Squamata; family Gekkonidae; genus Gekko; species Gekko gecko. The sequence goes on from JAPDNY010000009.1 coordinate 47,680,975, forward strand.
TCATGTCATTTTCAGTTGCACAGAATGACAAGGCAGGCGGAAATGGAGGTTGTTTACTGTGGGATTTAGTAAAGTCCGCAATAAAATTCTGAATCCTCAACACTTTTCATTGTTATGAATATGAAAATTATCCTCCTTACAAAACCACCTCATTATTTTATCATGAAAATGCATGATACACTTTTACAGCATGTTAGAAATTTGAAATAGTATAAACATACATTTATGAAGCTATTCTGGCATTTTATATGCTACTAGTAAATGAAGCCTGTATTTTGCAAATAGAAGTATACTGCTACTACTAGAACTACTTCCTCCACCAAATCCAAGCGAGAAGAAGCAATGGAACTTCTACAATCCAGTTTTCTGTGTGGCTTGATATACTGGCTTATGCCGATGGCTCCATGCAGGCACAGCAATCCCACTGTCTTCTCCTGCTGCCCAGCTGAAACCATGTGGCGGGAGACAGCAGCTCAGCCGGGAGTCTTTTTTTTTTTTTTAGCAAGCAGCATGAGACTAGCGATGTTCCCATATCATCACTAGACTCATGCCACTTGTAAAAAAAATTACACGTAAAACAACAAGGGACCTCTAGGGGCAGCAAACGAGTGCGTGGGGGGAACCTGAAGGAATCTATAAACTTTTAAATTCCGACTCCACCCCCCCAAGCCCCACCCCCTTTGATAAGGCAGGACACTCTCCTCGCGTCCAGGGTGTGTGTACTCCTGTGCCGGCAGCGGCCTTGCCAGCCCAACGGCCATGCCGCTGGCACTGTCACCCAGATCCTCAGGGGCAGGGTGCCCATTTCGCCGCCTGCCTCCGCCGCTTCCCAGGGGTCGTGGCAGCAGGGCCTCGCTCGTCCCGGCTTCTTCTTTTCCCTCGGGCTGGTAAGGCCCCAGCCACGTCGCTTGCTGATGGATGGTCGGCAGGGGTCTTTCCGGACGAGCTAGGTTGGCTTGTCTGTACCGAGACCCTGCGCTTTGTCCCGGGTGAGTGTTCCAGCCAAGTCGCAGTGGGGGGAGTGTTGCCCAGCCCGGGCCTCCAGGACCGGGACAACTGGTTCCTAATTCCAATGTGCTTTGTCTGCGCATCGCTCCTTTCTAAAAGAGAAAGGGCTATACAGCTCTGGTTACCTTCTAGCAGTTGAAATGGCAAAGGTTCCTTAATCTCCCCCCCACCCAAAGAAAAAAAAATAGTGGCCAAAATATTTCTGGTATAAAAATATAATGGCAGGAAAAAAAGAGAAAGTGTGAGGCAAAGCACCCTAATTTCCCTCAAGGATTAACATGATTATTAGAAGGCCTACTCTGGTTTGCAGATGTCCATTATTTGGGCCTTCCTGCAGATACCATCCATATCTCTTTCAAGGCCAGATAGAAGAATGTGGTATTTGGTTAATCGTGAGAACCTGTGCTCAGTTGTGTAACCAGATGAGAGGGGGAAATTAGGAGTGGGTGTTATAGTCTGGAAAGTTTCATCGGGGGATTCCTGTTGGATCTGAGAGACCACCTGGGGGCAGAAGGCAAAAGTTTATAATAAGGGCATAGACTAGAGGGAAGCCAGATGGAAGGGGGAAATTAGGAGCAGATGTTAACATGCTCTGGAAAGTTCCATTAAGGGGATCCCTAAGTGGATCTGAGAGACTACCTGAGGCCACAGGACAAAAGACTATAATAAAGGTATAGGTTAGAGGGAAGCCAAGATAACTTTATGCTCATGTCATGCCAGTAAGCTTTGATATGTTATGTTTCATCATGATGGACTGCACCATATAGAATGTTTTTATGCTATGGTTTGGATTCTTATGCTGCAAGAATATATGCCATCTAATACCAAATATCCAAAGTATTAGATAGAACAGTTAGTTTTTATATTTTCTCTGTTGCAAAGCTAGAGAGACTGTACTGCATAGTGATATATTTTGTAATCTTCAAATAAATGTTTATATATTTTGAAGGGTCTGCTTTATTCGTGTGTGTTTAACCTTGAGGACCCACAGAGCTGGGTACTGCTCAAGAATCAAGCAGCAGTGACCCAGGAGGACACAGGCCTGGGTTTCAGACAGAAGGCAATACTGAATTGTATTACCAAGAGGGCTAATGTGTGGCATCATGTGTGTGGTCTTAACACATGCACCTCCCAATTTTGATAATGTATCAGAAGTCTGTGTATGTACAGGCACAATATTTCTGGTAAAAGTATAATGGCAGAAAAAGAGAGAAAACAATGCTTAATTGAACTACATTTTATATTTATTGAGCACATAAACAGAACATGTGAGTGGAAGGCAGATTAAAAGTGAATGTCGTAAAGTCAAATGAATCTGAGAATGCAAGTCACATTAAATGGGAAATAACCAATGAAGAATCAATTAAATACGTTCTAGTTGAACCTATCCTTTATAATGAGCCACTGTGGTATAGGGTTGCCAGCCAGGCTCTTCACTCCAGCAGAAGAAAAATGGAGATAAAGCAACATCACAACACTCTAGAAATCCCAATTTCTATGGTAAAACCAATAAAGATTTGGGGAGTTCACAATGTTGTGATGTCATTTCCAGGAACAACCAGAAAGGACATAATGACATAGCCTTGCGTTTTTAATCCTGTTGGACTGAAATGTGGCAGTGAGGGTCCAGAGTCAGGGACAGAAGTTTTAGCGCCACGGAAGGAAATCTGGTAAGCCTAGTGTGGTGTAGAGGTTAGAGTGTTAGATCTGGGAGACCAGGTTTGAATCCCCACTGCACCATGGAAGTTTGCTGGGTGACCTCAGCTAGTCACGTACTCTCATCTTAACCTACCTCACAGTGTTGTTGTGAAGATGTTAATAGTTCACATCTCTATGATCAGATGTTGTATACACAACATGGACCACTAAAAAGGCGATGCTGGAGATTATGGAACCTGTATATACAAAAGCTGTATTGGATGGAAGCTGTCAAAAGGAGGAGAACTGAGTGAAAAAGTAGGCATATTACTCCTATCCCAATGTTCAGACAAGGGATGGGCACAAACCTGCCCACGACCCTAAGTTTGATAGCAAAATCGCCTGGGTTGTGGTTTGCAAACCAAGGTTGACCCTCCCACAACCTTCCACATGGATTTTTGGAGGTTTGTGCAGCTCATGGTGGGAAGCAGGGGCGGGGGGTGCAAGAGGAATTGCTGAAATAGCCTGCATCCATTAGAGCCTAATAGCAAGGCCGGTGCATCCAAAGAGCCACTAAACCCCTCTGTTCCACTCCCCCCAGCGCTTCAAAAGGGATCGCTGAAATGGCTTGCATCTGTTTCAGTCTAACAGCTGATGGGTGCACCAGCCCCACTGTTAGGTTGAAATGGACGCAAGCCATTTCAGTAGTACCTCTCACTCCCCCAGGTGATCCTCGTCTTTCTCCCCACTGCAGTTTGCCGTGGCCGGGAGACAGGTGGCCCAAAGCAACCCAAACAGGCCAATTCAGTTTCGGCTTTTTTTCTTTTCTTTCTTTCTTTTTTTGCTCAATTTGATTCGGGGTTCAGTTTGGGCACACCCTGAACCACGAACCAGAATTTTCTGGTCCATGCCCATCCCTAGCTGAGACTCTAATTCAGATTATTTTACTTCCCACCCAATCACTCCATTAGAATACGAAATTACACAGAAAAATTAATCTATAACACAACTGCTGACTTAAATCACAGAAATGGCTGACAGTTGCTTCAGACTTTAACTGCACACAACCCTATTCAACAGGCATTTCTCCACATAGTCTTAGTTAGGAAAACAGAATTCATTTACATATTTGAACAAGCCCTAATAGTTCAGGAAGAGAAGGTAATGGATTGTTCAAATGGCTTTCCATTTTATGCTCACTCGGCAACATTCCATTTAATTCAATTCTTTTGTAGCCATGTCCATACAAGCTCACCATGAATTAATACATCATGCTTTTATTCTTCCCATTTAGTCTTACTTCTGTGAGCGCATTTAAGCTTGTTTATGTTTACGCATTTCTTCCCAACAACTAGTCTTATTAATGTAAATTCCATCTGGCTGCCATCTATGGTCTCAGAAAACAAAGTGGGAAATGATATGCAGCAACATGGTTTGTCTATTAATTATTTAGCTAGCTGAAGTAATACCATTCATTTCCCACTTAGAACTCTCTATCCATAGATTTTTGAAGTTCAGGTTTCCCTGATATGGTCGGAGCTAATATCCAATACAAATTTAAAATCAGAGCACAACCCTAGCAAAGTAACCACGATTCCAACAGACCTAGATTCAGATAACTCTGTATAGGATTGTACTGCAACTGATCCAAATTCAAAGCATCTTTTATAAGATTTAACAAGGAACTTTCTTCTATCACTTAGAAGTAATATTTTTGTGCCCAGTTGGGCACCCCTGCCTTAGACTATGTTCCAGAACCGGCAGGGGATGCTGGGGGAAATCATGAGAAGAGAAACGCCTAGGCCTTGTTGCTGGCATTGCACAGGAAGTTGTTATCACACCGGTTTGTCCAGGCACTGGTTGGGCAAAAACTTGATTGTAAAACTGGCTTCTACCATAGAGTTTTTGCCCAAATAGCAGAAGGTTGCCCAGATGTTGCTGGTGTGATGATGTCACTTCCTGAGCAATGCTAGCAATATGGCCTAGGCCTTCTCCTTTCTCCTGGTAAGTCCCCCTGCCAGCCAGCTGATCTGCAGCAGGGAATAGGGCATGGCACTGGGGGACCCCAGTTTATATCAAGGGACGGGGGTCTGGCAACCCTATTTCCAGCGTTTCTGGCATCCGGGATGCTTCTGCTTTATCATGTCACTTAAGAATTGTCGTGACACACAGCAGCAGCATTGTTCATGACACGGCAACAATTGCAAAAATGATAACATGAAACAGGATAGGAAAACACAGGGATCATGTGTTTCAGAATACAGAAGGACAGTCACATGGCAGCCATTTAGGGAATTGTTCTAGATTTGTTCAAATACATACTATGTGAGAACAAATTCTGAGAGCTTAATTGTTCACCACAGACTTTTAACAGGCTTCCTCCTATTCAGTTAAAGCCTCATCTACTGCTTGCTTGTGATACCTGCACATTGATCTAAGTGTATCATTAAATAAAGTAAAATAAGTTTCAAAATGGCAAAATAAAAATGCATTTCTTCCACTTCTGAACTTTTAAAACAGCACTATGAAATTATTTATTATTCTAAGTAGTAAATCTTCACATTAATGTATCTCACTAGAGCCTAGACAATTAGCCAGAAATTCTTACTATTAAAAGCTAGTATATGCCATACAGCTGCCTAGAAGAAGGTATTTTAAATTGCTTACCATGCTATCAGTATCCATGCAATGAGCTGTTAGTGAGCTTGCTACATAGATCAGAATTTTTCCCATATTACCACATGTCCATTTTTTAAAAGAAGGCCAGTAATCATGTGGAGACATTAGCCTGGTCTATCTTGACAAGTTGGTACTGACAACTGACTGCCCAGAAATGGCCACCCATAGAGGGATAATTATAGCATCCCATGGCTAGATCCATATTATGTATGCTGACCCGAAGCTTTGTTGAGGGCACTATATTGGTTTGCTTCATTATTAATTGACATTTCAGAAAACAAATAGCTGTAAACCATTCCATAGTTGGCTAGTTCTTAAACTCCCATTGACTTCAGTGAAAATTAAGCAAAAGTCTGTCCTGGAATGCAGCCACTGTCATTGAAACATATATAAATTAATAATGAGGCAAAATAAAAGGAACATGAGCTGTCTTTTGGAGGCTCAAAATAGATTACTTGAAATGACCAAGAAACCAATGTATTTTTTGTACAATCTGTCCAGTGTGGTATGCTCTCAAACTGTTACTCACTGTGGTCAGCTAAAGGAATGTATTCAAGATGCATTTGCATGCTTCATTTTGGACTCATAGAAAATTAATGCAATTGTACTGCTCCAAGAAACAGAATAATTCCATTATATGTATTAAACTACAGCTACGTTAATGTATTTTCCTATAAGCAAGAGATACATTTGTTCCTTATTCATCTTTTAGCCACCAAATTTTAAATCTCTTTTACTAAACTTACTAGTGACATTATAACGGATGCCAAGTCTTAGAGCTAGGTAATATTTTCTGTTTCTTTCTTGTTATTATTAATATTGTAACTACTGAGGTAGTAGCAGCGCCTCATTCCTCCCTCCCCCTTGAAAACATCTAGTTTGGTCGGTTTATTACTTAGGTTAGAAGGGGGGTGTTGTTCTCTTCATTTGTTGAAGTGAGTAAAAACCAGGCATGACAAACTGAGGATGAATCTTTTATAAAAGCTAAGCAAAGTAGATTGGAAAACATTTTAATAAATACATTTCCCTCGGTGCCATTAAAAAAATCGGTTTGAGTTTTTTGGAGAATGATTCTGATGTGAATGAGGGACTTAATTTAAATCAGGATCCAGAAAATTGACTTTCTCTATTAAGTATAGGTATGGAATCCCAAATCAAAAGGAAAACAGATGAACTTGATTTATTAGCCACTGAGACCGTCCTTATAGCTGATATTTTAAAAGTAATATATGAAAAATAGGAGTTTATAACTGACTATTTATTGAATTCTTTCATAAATAAGCAGGATGATCCAGCTCAAAATGTGGGAAAGTGCCCCTACTCCAAAACAGTTAATGGAAAACATATTTCAAAGAGGAAGTTTTCATTGGGTAACACCCTCTCTATATCAGTTCCCAAAGGAAAGGATAGATTACAATTAAATAGATTTCGGATGGTGATCATGATCTACTCCTATCTGGCCAGATGGATAGATTAGTGGAGGCAAAGAAATAGTTTGTGTCATCTTATTTGTTGGGCATGCTTGCCCCTACATAGATCTGAAATATGCAGAAAAAAATCAGGGCCCCATTTATGGACAATAGCATATCCATTCCTGACTTTTTTTTCACCTAAAATCCCCGCTACAATGTTTTCCAATATAGGGTGTTTTAGGAACTTTGGAATTCAGTTGACAAGAGCTTTTAATAATCTAATAAGAAAGCTCTTGATTGAATCAAAGCTAGAACTGCAACCCTTACTGTAGAGGGCAGAAACAGTGGTAGAAAGCCCCATTGTATTGATCTAGAAATCTATTTAGACCAGAAGACAGGTTATAATGAAAATTTAAACCACTCTCTCCTGCAGCAGATAAATAAAACAATATAATTGAGAGAGATTGTGACAGATAAAAGGAAGGAACTGGGAAAACTAGATCTTCAGGAACAAAGCCTGCTAAATACCTTCAGCCATCTTCTGGTGGAGGAACAGAAATATATTGAACAAAAATTAAGATAATTGCAGCAGACCCTTCCAGGGATTAGGCAAGGTGATAATGTTAATATTAATGGAAATTCAAAAAACACCAACAATCTGTTTATGCATACAGCTCAAGTAATTAGATCAAAGGAAAATAGAGGTTTTGGTATTGAGAAAGCTGGTGATCTACATCCAAGCATAAAAAACTTGCAGGGAAAACCCAAAATAGTCTCAAATGTTAGTGTTCTCTTTCATCATGATATTGTCTCCTTAGATGCAGCTAATAATGTATGACTTGAAAATCAACCCAAATTCATACTAAGGATGTGCTCATGGAATATTGTGGGGTGGGCTAATAAATACAATTTCTATGAGGTTAGAGAATATCTAACTCAATTCAGTATTTACAAAAGATAAGAAGCATATTTTGCAGGGAAGAGGTTGCTAAAATTGGGTGTTGAGAAATAGATTCATGATCATAAATGGCCAGCCTGGCATTGAAAATTTTGGAGACTTTACTTGTATTAATTCAAGGGAGGCAGCATTATTGATTATATATTAACTAATGGTAATGCATTACAATTAGTGTCGGCCTTCTCTATGGGTGATCTTATGGGGAGTAATCATTTTCCCTTACTGTTGGAAATTCAATCTTTAGATCTGTGTGCTCTCCCTAACTCATCTCATGAACTTTTGATAGAGGGAGAAGTTAAAGTAAAAGTGAAACTGAATTAATTCTGATGGAGAAAGAAGTACAGGAATCTGAAACATAGCTATAAGGAATTTTCATTCTTCTTGTGGGTGTATGGCCATCAGAGCTAGACATAATTAAATTGTTAGGACACTTGAAACTACAATTAATTTCATAGGGATAGACTATTCATGTCATAGGGCACTAAATGCCATGAAACAGTAATGAGGTTTCATTCTAGGGCAAGGTATATGCTGGATACTCTCTGGCAAAATGGAAGTGAAAAGTGCAGTATCCTATGACTAATCCTCTGTACCATCCAATGTCTTTAAATGTGTCCAATGATAACGATACTGAAAAATATCTTTTACACTAGGGGCAAGGCCCGTTGTGGAAAGAGAGGCAATGGGCGCTAGAGAGAGGCCTCTCAGAGGGCAAAGGCAGCCGTGCTCGTGCTTCCCCCCCGGCAATCCAGGCGGGCCACTCCCTCCCCCTGTCCGCTCAAGGGAGCCGGCCTCGTCCCTTCCCTCACAGCCCGGGGAGGCGGTGGCTGCCGAAAGCGGCAGGCCTCGCTTGTCCACTGTGCTGAGCACTAGGCGCAGCGGACGGCCAAGCCGGGAGGACCACCCCCTCCCCCCGCCCAAGGGAGTGGCAGGCCAAGGCCGCCAGCCTCACGCCTCCCCCACCATGCACTGGAGATGGCGGGGCAAGGCAGGCAGCCTCATCCCCCCTGTGAAGGCTCACTGGAGGTGGGGGCTGGCAAAGGTGGCAAGCCTCAGCTGTCCAGCAGCGGTGCTGGGCCAAGCCGAGCAGGTTGGTCCCTCCCCCCACTCAAGGGCCTGGCGTGGAAAGGCAGACGGCCTCGCCCTCTCCCAACCGGCCGCCCGAGCAAGTGAGCAGCGCACATGGCAATGGAGCAGCAGCAAGTGAGGGACTCCCACTTGCCACCCATTCCAGCCACGCACAGGCCGAGGTGGCGAGCCTCGTTCCTCCCCACCCACCCCCCAACCAATGGCATGCCAGTAGCGCTGAGTGGCAGCCGACAAGCCAATGGCTGAGGGAGTGAATGGAATCTCGCCACTCCATAGGACAGAAGCCACCCTAAGTCCCTTTTATATATAAGGAGAGATGTTCCATTCAAAACTAAATAATAAACATGGCTGAGTGAATCAAGGGATTTCAGTGATCTTTTTATTATTTCCCCTTATCACAATATATTTTCATTTGAAGTAATTAGAATTTTTTAACAGAAATGTAATTAGGCTTGAATCATAATTAGGGCACTTTAAACTGTAAATTTAATATTTTTCACTATATAGTAATGAATTGCAAGAACAATTTTACATCCAGTGGAATACCGAGTCAAGTACAAGGTTTTGGTATTGACCTACAAGACCTTGAGCGGTCAGGGACCCATCTATGGGACCATCTCTTCCGTTATGTCTCTGGAAGTGTTACACTTTTCAGATGATAATCTGCTAGTGGTCCCCAGCTCTAAAGCTATCCTGCTGTCTTTGACCAGGACCAGGGCCTTTTCAGTCCTGGCCCCAAACTGGTGGAACTCTCTGCCAAATACCATCAGGGACCTGCAGGATCGTATGCAATTCCACAGGGCCTGTAAGGCAGAGATGTTCTGCCAGGCCATTGGTTGAGGACAGCAACGGCTTCCATCATAGCTGGCACCCTTCCAGCTCCAGTTGCTTCTCATATCTGTTTTGCCCTCCTCTCCCCTGCACACGAAGCACTGGCACTCTGAAATGGGACCAATTAATATACACCATATTCTTGTTTGAAATATGTTATTAATGTTTTAAGTGTTTTATCTTGATGTTTTTATGAATGATGTACATCGCCCAGAGCCCTACATTGCAGGGACTGGGTGATTAACAAATCAAATCCATAAATAAATAAATAAATATATATATTTTTTAAAAATTAAACTGTTTATTATATTTTGACATTTTTATTTATGTTTAATATTTAACAGAAATATAACATGTCAATAATGAAATTACATAAAATGCAATATGATATCAGTCTGCCCTCCAAAGCTGCCATTTTCTCCAGGGGAATTATGTAGTCTGGAGATTAGGTGAAATGCCAGGGGATCTTCAGAAAGTTGGTAACTCTAAAAAGCAGTAATAACTATTTTTAAAAAAACTTCCCAGCCACACACTTTTCAAAGGAGTTGGTGGGGGGACACAATGTTAACGTGTTTTGGGGTTCCCCCCCCGAGAGATGGAGTGGACTCTTCCCTGGTTGAGATTTTTTTTAACTTTAGAAAACAGCATGTGAACAGGCCCTTCATATAGTTTACAAGTGAAAACAGAATTAATTATTGGGGGGGGGGAAATCCCTGTTAAAAACACACACACAGGGTGCCTCAAAATTGCAATTCAGACAATTCTAATAGAAGTAGCTCTGATTAGAGGGATCTATGCCATAATAAAGAAAAAATGGCTTAAATGGAGGCTTCTAGTGAAGGTGACAAAAATGTACATTCCTCTGTGGAATCATGCTTTAGGAGAATTGGGGGATTTAGAAACTACTTAATGTAAGATCAGAAACACAGGAGATAACTTCTGAAATGGTGTAGGAGTTGACCACAGAAACAGCCGAGGAAACAGAACAAAGAAATAAATTGTTCCCACACACTTGGCCATCCCCTGTGAAGTACAGCACTTATTCATTCTGAAAGAGAAAGTGGATTGAACATGTTAGCTTCCATTTTTCTACCTAATTCTCTGGCCAGATAGAGTCACTTCACAGCCAGGCCCTGATTGTCACGGTTATATGATAAAGTACACATTTGGCTGCAGTCCTTGTGGTCTCATTCTGCTCACTCAGTATTCCTGTCATGCTCACTCCATAATGATCTCCAGTACTGCCATGCTTCTCACTACAACAGAAAGCTTTGAAGAGCTTTCCTCTGGCTAGGCTGATCTCTAAGATGTCACGACCTTGAGAAGACTACATTTCACTGATAGCTTAAGGCTTTGGAACCATTTAATCTCTCAGCAGAAGCTTGTCTACTTATTCCTGTCCTGATACTGGACACTGCATATCATGTTAGCTGAAACAGGACTGACCACATTTACTTGGTATTTTTCTTTATCATCACTTAACACATATCTGCTGGTCCAATAGAAAGAAGTGGTTTTTATTTTACTTTAATGAATGAGAAATCAGGATCATTGTTTTCTTTGGACTGAATGTAATTTGCAAGAGAAACAGCAATGACTTAGGCTAAAATGACATTTCATTATACCATTTTCTACTGGCAACTTAAAAGGTCCAGAAAAACAAAGCCAAATTGGAAAAAGCAGAATTAAACTACAGCATTCCCCTCACACACAAACAGTATGTTCAAAAAGGTTAATGAGACTGTTTTCAACTGTTTTCAGTTGAATTGGTTTTACGTACAACATAAAGGTAACTGCACCCAAACTCTTCAAATTCAAGCTAGCTAGCTAGCTAGCTAGACAGACAGAAAGCTTTTCAATTGCTCTATCGTTTAGAAGCTTGCCCAGTGACAAATCCAGATGTTGATGAATCCTAAGCTTTATATAGTTTCAGATGGTAGCCATGTTGGACTGCAGTAGAACAGCTAGAGTTGAGTCCAATCACACCTTAGGGACCAACAAGATTTTGGAAGTATAAGCTTTTGAGAATCAAGCTCCCTTCATTGGATATCATTTGGAACGGAGATTTCTGAATCCTCATATCCTAGAAGAAGTGGGAGGGATGTTACAAAGAAGGATCCAAAGGTACAATGCACATTGAAATTAGCTTAATTAGAGCAGAGAGGAAATGCTTTGCGCTGAAGTGTTGAAGAGCTATTATTAGAATTATGCATGACATCACCTGGACGGTTTATGGTTGGCTTTGCCTCCTGCAGTAGTCATTTTGGACTTGCACTCACTACCTTGTGCCTGCATGCTCAGAGAGGTTTACTGGTTTTAAACAAGCAGCATTTTGAAATTCATTACAGTGGCTAAATTCGAGTGAAGTGGTAGACATATACAACTAGATAGGCTTTTCAGCATGCTTTGGGTGCTTTTTACAGTTTAATAAAATGAAAATGACAGAGCATTGTATAGTCAATAAAGAGAGGGAAATGCTTTTATATGTACAGTATCAGATTAAATCTGTTCATGATGGTAGAAAAAAATAAATTCAACCAGCAAAATATTAAATTTCAATCTGAATACCATTGGAGAGGATTTAATTACATACTTCCTCTAAACTTAATCAGTCTAACTATCCAGATGAGATCATGGTATTATAATTAAGGTTGAGAGTATTTGTGGTTAAACAGAAAGGAAATATTAACAACTCTCAAAATGTTCAGTTTCTAAAAGAAAAATGCATGTCCCTCCCTCCCTCCCTCCCTCCCTCCCTCCCTCCCTCCCTATCTATCTATCTATCTATCTATCTATCTATCTATCTATCTATCTATCTATCTATCTATCTACCTACACATACAAGAAAGTCCCCTCTCCATAAAATCAATGCCCAGGACAAACCCCTGGACTGAGAAACACAAGATTCGAGAAGAGTGCTCCTACCATAACATAAATGCTCACTAAGAAGGGTTTTTTAGACCCCCTAAGGGGATCAAAAGGGGTAAAATGTGTTCCCCCCATTTCTTCCTATGTGGCTGCCAGGCTGCTGCCTCCTTGCACCCCCCACCCTCTGACTGGTCAGCTGCAGAGCTCAGTGTTCTGAGGTTAAAAAAAAACAAAAACCAGTTACAGGACTCTGCAGAGAGCTAATGACAGTTGAAGAAATCAGGAATGGCCAACTGCCTGTGAGGGGCAGCAATGCTGCTGGCACAGCCTCCCCATGGCTTCAAACACACAGACACCTCCTACACCTGACAGATGGTTGTCTATCAGGTGCAGCAGTGGTTGCAGAGTGCTTAAAGCCACCACGGAGCCTGCCCCAGCAGTAACTCCTTAGTGATCCCACCAGCCCAGCCTCCACAGTGGCTTCTAACACTCCTTCCCCCTCCCCCTCAGGTGCCTGTCAGGTGTTGAAGCACAGCCAGGGAACTTTTATCCATCAGGGACGCCACCCCAGCAGGATCACCTTAGTGATGCTGCTGGCCCAGCCTCACCAATGGCTTTAAGCCACACTCCCACCCATTATGGAAATATACCCCAAATTTGTAGAAAAGTGGTTTTCTTTATTAGGTTATTTAACTTCTCACAATGTGTGTTCCAGAAAATTGGTTCACATGAACTTACCTAATATCTGATTACTCAGATGGTGTTTTGAATACACAGTTATGTCCCACTTCTTAAATGTAACATAAATGAGTGGCAATTTTGTAAAAAAAAAAAAAAAAAAAGGCGATGGGTATGCCCTCCCCACAATTCAATACCCAGGCCAAACCCCTGCACTAAGAAACCCAAAATAAGGGAAGTGCATTCCTACCATGATATCAAGCCTCCCACAGAGATTTCTGAGAAACATGACCCCTAAGGGGGTAAAAAAGTGACAAAAATGTGTTCCCCAAATTGTTTTCCATGTGCCTGACAAGCTGCTGCCTCCTTGCCCCTCCCCTAATTACTCAGCTGTGGATCTCAATGTCTAAGGTAAAAACACAGTTAGACGAGACTGCAGACAGTTGAGGACAGTTATTCCTGAATAGACATTTTTTTAAAAAAACAAAACAGTATGGCAATTAATGAATGTTCATGGGGAACCTGATGAACCTGAAGAAATGTCCACCACATCACCACTCCCTCACACCAACTCCCCCTCACACCTCTCACCTCTTACTGCCCCCAAGAAAGCTCCTGGAAAACATCGAGCTATACACCAACGCTACAAGGAAGAGGCAACTTAGGAATGCAACAAAGACATTTGCACATAGTACTCCAGTGGGGCACTGACCTGCGCAGGCCAAGTACCAGCAAGATCACCCTGAGGTGCTCAGAACAACACAGTCTCCATATGAGCAAAACAATCCAGGAACACAAGTAGAAAGGCCATCACTTTCGTGGAAGGTGGCAGGAGTTGACATTACAGATGACTACTTCTTAAATGGAAGTTCTATGTTGCCTGCTCCAGAGTGAGCTCACCAAAGCAGCCTGGTGATCCTAGCACCTGAGGGCAGAACCACCAATGTGGTTTACAGAGAGGTCCTTCAGTAGAGGGGGGGAGAACTTGCTTTATTTTTTACACTACAATCTTCTCCATTAGAATTCCTACAACAAATGTTACATTTCAAACTTCACATCATCAGTATTATAACTGGATGTACGGAACTTAAATACCATAGCGAAGCACAGGTATCTGGCTAGTAGGCACAGTAAAGAGGAAGATGTGTACATTAGACAGTACGTCTGCATATATAATTCATTCATGCTTAAATGTATACTAAGTAGGCATCTGTTCTGTTTCTTTTATTTCACAAACTGAATATTAAAGAGCCAACAGGGAGTATGATTACAGAAATGATGGATGACCCAGCAAATGCTGCAGCCTGGAATCCCCAAGACAGGGTTGCTAGGTCCCGCCTGGCCACCAGCGAGAGACAGGGTGAGGTGGGGACATGGGGAAACAGCTCTCTTTGACAGTGCAATGTAGCTTCCAGGAAAACCCAGAAGTGACAACACTCCTGTCAGGAATTACTGAAAACTGTATGGCAGAACCACAGAGATTCAGCACTTCCTAGAGAGGACTGAAGTAACTTCTTGGTTTTCTCCAGTCTCCTCAAGGAATCACTGAAATTGGTGATTGTAAGAGAGTTGTGACATAACTTCTGGGTTTCCACAGAACTGATGTCATTTTATCACCAATGGCCACTTAATTTTTTTCCTCCTTTCATCAGCTGCTGGAATGTCCACAGAAAAGGCCTGCTGTGGGCAGGAGATCTCCCACTCCTAGTAGGAACATGGTAACCCTACCCCATGAGTATTTGGGGGGTTGGCAACAGGCAAATTGGCATAATGATGGTGTGTGATATCACTTCCTGTGAAAACAGGAAACGATGTCATGACATGGGGCACTCTAGGATTCTAAAGAACTTGGTGGTTACCCGGACCAATTTGCCACCATTTTTCTCCTGTCAGCCCTTCAAATACTGATGGAGACATATAGGAGACCTGATAATCCTAGCAGCTTCTGAAGTTGTCCAGAGATGACAAAATTAATAACATTTTCAAGCCATTAAACTATATAATTAAGGAGATAAAAAATAACTAATTTGTAATGTCAGACAAACCAATAAAAACAAATGAGAACAAACAAGTCTGGCACTACATGAATAAAACAGTTGTATGTATCACGCGCAACAAACACATGCATAAACACATTCACCTTTTAGGCTGCAAGCATAGTGAATCACAAGTGTGCCAGTGTTGGTGGCTAGACTGTTTGATTACGTACAAATTCCCACTATGCTATGGAAGGCTGCTGGGTGACCCTGGGCCAGTGACATGCTTTCAGCCCAATCTACTTCTCAGAATTGCTGTGAGGATAAAATGGAGGAGAGGAAAACAATGCAGTCCTCTTTGACTCCTCACTGGGGAGAAAGTTGGGGTATAAATGAAGTAACTGAATTAATATTGATAGTATATATGCCTTACTCAACATGGACAGCCATGATATCAAAGTAGGAAAGCCACTATGTGCAAATTGTGGGTACTTCATGCAGAAAAAAGCACTCTAAACAGGACAGAGGACAGGGTGTTTGAAATTCCACAAAGCCATAGCCAATCAGGAATCACCAGTATAATAATAATAATGACATTTACCTTCCAGTCACTTTCCAAGCATTATTTTCTTGTAATCCTTAGAACAATCTTATATTGTATTTATCCTCATCATCTTTGAGACCTTCTTTCCTCAATGAGGGCCTCTCAAATGGCCGCAGCCGATTGCTGTCCCAGTAATCCCCCTCATGTAACAATGGCTACAGCATTTAAGTGGACCAACACCTTCGCCTCTTCATAGTCTATATTCTCAACGTGAGATAGATACCATTTTTGTAGATAATCCAGAGCTTCCAAATGAGCACCGAGTTCAAATGTGAACCCAGGACAATTGGGAGGCTTCCAGCTCATTTGGACGGCTTCTATTTCCTCCTTTTGTTAGCTCTCATTCATCATAACTCCACCAAAACCTGTCCTTAAATTCAAACTGCTTATTCTGGCCTTTCCCTTAATTCTGAGCTGTTTTACACCCCCCTCCCAACTCTCATATTGTATTTATTAAATTAGATTAGATCCTGCTTTTTACCATCCAGTCCTAAAGCAATGACTTGTCACACTTTAAGATATATATTTTAATTTTTTCTCTCTCACACAGCTCATTCCCAAAACCTCCACAAGATGTTTATTTTTGGGCTGCATCTCCTTTATTCGAGATAGTGTGCACGAACAATAACGTTCAACAATAAAATGTGAATGATCAAACGTTAAATTTCATAATATAATTTTCAAGATATGAACAACCTGAAGCTCTAAACCAAAACTTCCAATTAATAGTCCGAAAGCACTCAGGGAGCCAACTGACCTTTGCACTGGCATATGTCTGACATACACCAGCATAAGAGCAAGCTATAAGGGGGCAGGCCCCTATCACCACTCCATCGCTCTTGGGTGTTGGTGGAGGGCCACTGCATGGTTGTGGGCAGTTTGGAGCATGGCCAGAGTTAGTTGGTTCCCTGAGCCCTTTCAGCCTGGGAGCACCCCCTGCCAGATGCAGAAAGTTACACCAACAAAAAACATGATGCAGCCAACAGGTGCCAATAGAACTGAAAACTCAAGTTGCCCCCCCCCCTCACTGCAGCCTCGCCAATTATACTCAGAGGAGCTCAGAATGCCAACTACAGGCTCAGCCAATCACCACCCTCCCCACAGTGGCCGAGACCCCTCCCCCAGCACCCAATTATGGCCCCCTCCATCCTACAAAAACTTCAGCCAGGACATCTTACTACTCAGTAGTTAGGGCACGTGGCATGGGACTCTGCCTCAGAACTGCTTGCTGTGTGGACTTAGAGCAAGCCGCAAGGCACTTTGGTGGTTGGAAAAGCACAGAGAGGCCACTTAGCACTACAGGGCGAGTGCTCAGCACTAACAAGGAGGAGAGCAAAGTCCATACTCTGTGGCTGACCTCTCTCATTTCAGAACCGTAACAGGTACCCCACCATTGAAGGCTCGACCCAAAAGGGCAACCATGCACTGACAGGTAAGCTAGGGCAAGGATCTCCTCCACTCCTCTCACTTGAGGCTGGGTGCCATGACAACATCTCCTGCACTCAAGCCCAGCACTGAGTTCGTGCACGGGTGGCACAAGCCACAGTCACAGAGCACCATTGCCCCTGACATGTTTTCCTGGGAGATGGGGGGAGGGGGATGTTCTATCATTTGCCTAGTTCCCACCCTTGGCAGAGAACAGGGTGTGTCTGTGGTGTGGTGGGGTCTGGCAGCTGCTCCATCAACTTGCCATACAACTTTTTAATTCTTTTCCTTGCAAAATCAGAGTCTCGATCAGCAGCTGCAGATGCTGCTGTGGATGGGCTGCCAGCAATCTGTGAGCACATCAATACAGAGCAGGTGAGTGTAAATTATGTATTATTTATTTATTTTTTAGATTTATAGCCCACCCTCCCCAAACAGGCTCAGGTCGGCTAACAGATGAGGCATGTATGCCAAGGTTAATACAGCTAAAAACAGAATAAAACAATCATTTAAACAATACAATAAAATACAGGTGCTTTAGTTGTCACCAGAGTTCTTAATAGCAAAGTGGGGTTCTGGTAAAGAAGGTCCCAGGACAATGAAGTAACAAAGTAAGTTCCAGACAGCACTGCCATCCATTCTTCATCCCAGGGCCATCTCACTCTCCGATGGTACCCACTCCATTTGGTGGTGGTGGTGCGGTGATGGTAAAGTGGTGGCTCCTACTCAAAAGCCTGGCAGAAGAGCTCCGTCTTACAGGTCCTGCGGAACTGCACAAGGTCCTGCAGGGCCCAGATCTCCTCTGGGAGCTCATTCCACCAGGTAGGAGCCGCCACCAAAAAGGCCCTGGCCCTAGTTGCAGCCAGTTTGGTATCTTTGGGGCCTGGAGTTACCAGGAGATGTTGAGTCCCTGACCATAGTGCCCTTGGGGGAACATATGGGGAAAGGCGGTCCCTCAGGTATGCCAGACCCTGGCCATATAGGGCTTTAAAGGTAAGAACCAGCACTTTGAAGCAAACCTGGAACGCTATTGGCAGCCACTGCATTGCTTTTAGCACAGGCCCAATGTGGTCCTGTCTAGAGAGACCCATCAACAGCCTGGCCACAGCATTCTGCACTAGCTGCAGCTTCCTGATTTGCAAAAGGCAGCCCCATGTAGAGAGCATTACAGTAGTCTAGCCTCGAGGTGACTGTCACATGGATCACTGTAGCCAGGTCATCGCGGTCAAGGAAGGGAACCAACTGCCGAGCCAGCTGAAGGTGGTAAAAGGCCGACTTGGTAGTGGCTGCCACCTGGGCCTCCATCGTTAAAGAAGAGTCCAGGAGCACACCCAAATTCCTAACCTCCGGCGCTGGCACCAAACGCACCCCATCAAAGGTCGGGAGAGGGAGCCCCAACCCCAAACTGACCCGACTCAGGCCCAGGACCTCTGTCTTTGCTGGGTTTAGTTTCAGCCGACTCAGCCTGAGCCAACCAGCCACAGCTTGCAATGCTCGGTGAAGGTCATCAGCGTCGGAGTTTGACTGGCCGCCCAACATCAGATAGAGCTGGGTGTTGTCTGCATATTAGTGACACCCAAGCCCATAACTCCAGGCAATCTGGGCAAGGGGGTGCATGTAGATGTTAAACAACACTGGGGACAGCACTGCCCCCTGAGGCACCCCACAATCAAGAGGATGCCTCCGGGACCACTGATCCCCTATCGCCACCCTTTGTCCCCAACCTTGGAGAAAGGAGGCAAACCATTGAAGGGCAAGCCCCTGAATCCCCATGTCGGCGAGGCGGTGGGCCAGCAACTGGTGGCCGACCGTGTCAAATGTGGACGACAGATCTAACAACAACAGTGCCGCCACACCACCTCAATCCAGATGCCTTCAGAGGTCATCAGTCAGGGTGACCAGCACCGTTTCTGTCCCATGACCTGGGCGGAAGCCAGACTGGAAAGGATCTAGGACAGAAGCATCATCCAGAAAGCCCATCATGTGCCTCAAGGGGCGTTTGTGATGAGGTCCCCCCATAGGGCTGCATTTGCAGACCCTGTCAGGACAACACAACCATGGCAGAGCCCAGCATGGCACTCATGACCAGTTGCCATGGCTCAACATATCTTTTTACTTGCCTGTAGTGGAGATTCAACAGGGAGACTTGTGGGTGTAGCAAATCCTGCCTCCCTTCCCCCCACACTGCTTAGTCTACTGTTCCAGCCCTCTTCTTGAAGTGTAGTGTGGCACTGGGCCAGTCCTTTCAAGTTCCACCTGCAACGCCATCCCACTTAGACACATGCCATTGCTGGAAATCCATATCGCCCCAGGGAGGAAATGTCGCCATGATTTGCAGTTCATCTGCCAGGTTCCCTCCCTCAGCTTACAGGCTTCTGTGTGAAGTGGGGAGGGGGCAGAGGGTAGTCTGGGTGAATGAGCGAGCTTGGTGCGGTGGTTAGAGCATGAAGCTAGATCTGGGAGACTCAGATTCCATTCCCCACTTGTACCATGAAAGCTAGGTGGGTGGCCTTGGGCCAAATGCACACCCTCAGCCTAACCAACTTCACAGAGTTGTAGTAAATGTAAAACAGAGGATAGGGGAATGATGCAAGCCACTTGGGGAAGAAAGGCTGGAAATAAATTGAGAGAATGAATGAAGTTCATAACTGTGTGTCTCCTCTAGGAAGGGGGGAGGGGTTCTGCCCCCTAGGGGGAAGACACCTATGATGGTAACAATGAGGGAGGAGGGGATAATGGGCTGCCCCAGAGTCAATTGCTGGGGGTACCAATGCAGAGGGTGGATTCAATGTATTTGGAGGGGTGGGGTTTGAAGGTGTATGCCCATTGGACATACTGGCATACAGGAATGATAAATGACTCACATAGTTTCCACTGCAAGACATCAAAACGACATCACTACATATGGGAGAAATGATAAATGCAGAATGGATTTGGAATGACAGTCTCTGAGCACTGATTGCCCTGGAACACGACTGACAGAGCCCAGAGTGTGATGACGGTCATTCCAGTCCAAGACCTCCACTGCTTCACTGAGGAGGGAATTGGGGGATATGAGGGTGATGCTGCATGCCCCCAAATCTGAGCCCACCCTGGTGGCCCTCTCTCCTGCTCTGCTACTGGCAGAGGTGGTGCAGGAGTGCCCTCAGCAATGGACAGCTCAAATCCCTTTCCTGTTATCAGCTGCCCAGATCTGCTGACAAGAGTTGGTCCCTTTAAGGAAGTGGGGGGTACATCTGAAAATGAGCAGAACTCCCATGGCCTTACCCTCCCAGCCCCCTGCCTGAGATGGACACTGGACTCCACCTCCTTGCCACATTGTCCCTGATTGGTTTTGGCAGTCCTATCCATTGCAGGGCCACTGCCTCCACTAACTGCCATGGCGCAGTTGCTACAGACAATAGTCCTATTACTAACAGTAAACACTGCAAACCCACTGACTTTGTTTGCTGGTTGCTGCATAACTTATGCCCGCGGGCATGGCACAGGATTGCTCTGTTAGTCTTTTAATTTAAAATGTTGCAGTCCATTTTTAGGACCTGATGAGTGAAAAGTAGAATATAAAGTTGATTTCTAGAGGATTTATTACAGATATATTTAAACGATTCACATCTTACCAAGTCATGAAGTACTTTAAAGATAAAACCAGAATTCTGAATTGAACTGAAAAGCAAAATGCCAGAGAGTATAATGCTCTCAGCACAGATGCAGTTTGTATATGATCTTATGAAGATATTTCATATAAATATTTAACAACATGGGACACAATACTGAGCCCTGTGCCATTCCCGCAACAAATCCCAAGCAGCCAGTTCAGAAATCTCCATCCCACCCTCCAGCATCAGATCACACAAAAAATGATTTAAACTACTCAAGCAATTAATTCCTTTAATATCAACTTCCTCCACTTCAACAATATTGAGTGGTATGCTGTGTCAAAGGAACCAAATAGATGAAGCAATATTAATAGGGAAGTATGTATCTCATCAGCAGATGTACAAACAATCTGCCAGAGCGACTGAGTCCGACTCTGTTCCATAGCCAGACATGAGGCCAGGTTGAAAAGTGATAAGGGCAGGGTTGCCAGTGAGTGGCTGACACCTGGTGGGAGACTCGGGTGGGAATATGGGGTGCCATTATGCCAACAGCATGATGTTATTTCTGGGGCAAAACCAGAAGTGATGCCATATCCCTCTAGGATTCAGTAGAAACTCTTTAATTTTTGCTGTTAATTTATTTTATGTGTATTGTAAATGTTATGTTGTTTTATGAAAGCTGCCCTGAGCCGGCCTTGGCTGGGAGGGCGGGGTAGAAATTTAATAAATCAAATCAAATCAAACATAAAGAGTGTTCCAGTAATTCAGTCCAAAGATTACCATAGCACAGATTAGGGTGCCCAGATATCCTGGATATCCAGGATAAGGCACAACTTCAAAGCCAGACTGGGAAAAAAAGACATTTTTAAAAACAACACTGACTTGCTTCTCTAATCACAGAGCTGGGTTCAAAAATACCCATGGCTCTTAACTGAATTCACCAAATGCAAAGGCACCCCGATCCAAAGCTGACAGAGTACTCCCTCCCACAGCATCCACATCTTTATGACCAATATCACCTCCTCATCTGGGTTTAGTTTTCTGGATTTAGTGTTCTGTCTTAGCCATCTGACTACTGTTTCTAGGAAGCACCCCAAAATACTTAAGCCTGTGCTCAGATATAAACTCAGTATGGAATGCTACTACATGAAAAACCCTTGAAGGAGCTTCAGGCAAGCTTGTTCTTCCCTTATAGTTTGTATGTATATGGCTTATTTACAAGTACAAATCTCCATTTCATATTTTGCAGTGCATGCCTTTACGAACACCAGTGTAGGTGCATAAAATGTGAATCAGATCCAAGTCGATTCCAGCATTCTGTTTTGCGCTGAGACAACAGAGGACTGGCGCACACACACCCCTCCAAAAAAAACCCCTCAAATAGGAAAAAAAAACCCTACCCACAGATGCTACTTTGCCTTCAGTTTAATTTTTGAGCAAAAAAACAAGCACTGGTTATAATAATACAGTTGATCAAATCAAAGTCCTCTGGCTGGTTGTTTATTCTCTATGAGCTTATACCAATGAAGTGCTTTTATCTTAAGTTTTGATTAAGTTCTTCCATGCTGTGCCTCAACATTCAGAAGGCCAATTATTTGAAAGGTATAGTCTCATTGACCCATTATTTTCTTTGAAGACCATCAAGCTGACACTTGAACACTTCACACAGAGGCACTCAAATTATTTGAGCTATGCCCCTTTTCCGGGCTCTATTTATGCAGAAAATGTGTACCAGGGTCTATCCAACATAATTTTAATTGCCAATTATACTTCTGTAAAGAAAATTATTTTGTTAAATTGGGTGGAAATTCTTTCCAATAAAAGGGAAATGGCTCCCTAAATAAATGCATTCCAACAGTTTAATTTCCGTTCTTTAATCTCCCATTGCTAGACTGAAAACAAATACCTCCCTTACTTCTCAGTTATATATTGGGGAGAGGAAGAAAACAAGACTAAGCATATTAATTTTTAAAAGCGGGGAACCAATGGCAAATAACAATTTATTCCACATTTTTTCTCTCTCTCAGGACTCTCTTTTGTTAATGCCCCTTTGTTTCCCCCTCATAAACTACTGCTAGGGCCAAGAAGCACATTTTGCGGAAAGTCACATTAAGGCAAAGAAAAGCATTTTGATTTAACTTCCTAAAGTTGCTTGTCCACAAGAACTCTTCAACCCACCCCACATTTCTTTTGTTTTTGGGCTGGAATGGCGGGGGTGGGGGTGGGGGACATCTCTGGAGACTGGAGTTGACCCATAAACTTTGTAGCTAGGAAAGGAAAAAACTGGCAAAAATGATCTGCATTAAATAGATCATGGAACATTTATCCCTTGAAATATTTTTTCCTAATTTTCAGAACAACAAAAACATGTCAAAAATTATGGATCAAACCTGAAACCTAACTACAGGACTTAATCACTACAGCTCAGTCACTATAGCATAAGAAGTATGAATGTGCACTATTAATTACAGTCACATTCATGAGGAAACAGCACTCAGAACAATATAAACATTAGCTCAAGTAGTACTATCATACAGCAGGAAAAGGTCTGCATAAGAAAAGTAAATTTGATTTATAGTACTAAGCCTTAAGTAGCATTTTGGAACTTCAATCCATATTCTTATAGAACATTATTTTTTAAAAAATACCAACAATGAGATGTAGTCTAGGTTTGCCAGGCCTGTTCCCATAATCCCAGAAATGATAGGGGTGGGGCACAGGGAGGGGAAATCCACTTTCAAGTTTTACCGGTAAGTAATGTGAGGGTACTCTCAAAATTGAGAGACCAAGGCCTATGAGGATAGACTGATGGGAATGTTAGTCTGGAGAAGAGGAGGTCTAGGGGGGACATGATTGCTCTCTTTAAGTATTTAAAGGGCTGTCACTTCAAGGAGGACAGGGAGCTGTTCCTGTTGGCAGCAGAGGATAGGATTTGCAATAATGGGTTTAAATTAAGGGTGGGAAGGTACCAGCTGGATATTAGGAAAAATTACAGTAATTGTGGGATCAGCTGCCTAGGGAGGTGGTGAGCTCCCCCTCGCTGGCAGTCTTTAAGCAACGTCTGGACAAACACTTGTCAGGGATACTGTAGGCTGATCCTGCATTGACCAGGGGGTTGGACTAGATGGCCCTTTCCAACTCTATGATTCTATGATTCAATGAATTCCCATAAATTCTGTGGTGAACCACATATATCCATTGCAATATTAATCAACATGACTCCTGTCCACTGATGCTCTAGTGAGTGAACATGGGGGACACAAGAGAAATCCTGCCACAGACAGATAAGCTGTAACGCTAATGTAATCTTATATTCTTCAACAGAATCACTAACAATTTTTAACAGCATATGCAATATATAGTATGAAATACCATCGTGTTATAGAAACTACAGCCTTTACTCTCTGCCTGAGTCTTTGATCAGTCTTTTACTGTCAAAATGTTTGGCCTAATTCTTAATTAGGTAGTAAACCTGTGTCTCAGCTGTATCACTTTAGACCCATATGAGAATCCCACCATTAAAAAACCTTCCTTTTAAAAAAAAAAAATCCCTTCCCATATAGGAAATCAGCATGCTGGGAAGAGCACTTCTATTTTACATACTAGTGTCCCCGCCCTCCGGATGACAGTTTTCATCATGTGAAGGTTTTTATCATGTGAAGGTTTTCATCATGTGGTCTCTCACGTTAAGTGGTACAGAAATGTTGCCATCTCAGTGAAAACTACACCTTTGGTTCTGCTATTTAGATGGAAGCTGTTAACACCAAGGTATAAACGAAAACCACCTGACAAATAAAATTAAAGAATTATTTAAACTTGTTGCTGGTTGATATGGTATAATCCTCTTATAGGACAGAGTGTAACATTTGAAAATGCTGCCACATTAAAACTACACCTCATATAAAATATGATTGAGAAGTACAACTAGCTCATACAGTGAAATTCACAGTAAGATGATTGCTTCTACACCATTTGGCTAGTGTACCAGCTGCCTAACACACTGGCCAATAGCCTGTCATCCCTGGTGGAGGCTGTGTCGGGCTGGGCATTGGAGTATCCTAGGCTGATAGTCTTGGGTGACTTCAATATCTACGCTGACGATAAAGCCTCTGCACAGGCAATGAACCTGGTGTCGTCAATGGCGGCACTAGGACTCAGCCAATATATAATGGTCCCCACTCATAGGGCCGGGCACACGCTGGACTTGATCTTCGCGGCAGGGGTCACAGTGGACCAGATCACTGCTTTGGCAGTGCCACGGTTGGACCACCATGCCCTGAAGGCCTATGTGAATGTTTCACCCCAACCCTGTTTGGGCAGCAAGCGTATTTTGGTTCGCCCGCAGAGCCAAATGGGCCCACAGTGGCTTCCGATGGCTCTGTGAGAACCTATATCCCCTGGCAGCTCAATGAGATCGCTCCCCAATGCCCTCTGTGCCCTTGCTCTAAGTGGGCTCCTTGTTTCACCCAGAAGCTGCAGCTGATGAAACGAGAGCTCAAACAACTAGAGAGACGGTGGCAGTGCGCTCATGATAAAGCAACAAGAGTATCCTACAGGACATTTTGAGATCCTATGAGATGGCAGTCAAAGCCGCGAAGAGTGAGTTTGCTAGCTCACACCCAGCACAATTGTTTAGAACTGTTCAGTCACTGACAGAGCTGCCATAGGGCAGACCAAATGCTAGGGAACTGGATATAGGCTGCGAGGCTTTTGCGAGCTGTTTTGCAGACAAAGTCCTGTTGCTCTACCGCGATCTCCCCGCCACAGTTGAGACAGTGCGTGAACTCGAGGCCCCATGAACGTTTTCTAGTTCTGTTCTGGATTATTTCAGTCCACTCAGCCTTGAGGAAGTTGACAGATTGGTCTCAACAGTACAGCCAACCACATGCAGCCTTGATCCGTGCCCATCATGGCTTATAAAAGCTGACCATGAGGGGTTTCGAGGTGCCATCAGGGATATTATCAACAAGTCCCTAATGGAGGGACTGTTCCCGGGGGCACTCAAGGAAGCGATGGTCCACCCTCTCTTGAAAAACCATCCCTGGATTCCGCCGTATTGGCCAACTACTGGCCGGTATCCAATTTGCTCTATTTGGGCAAATTACTTCAGAGAGTGGTGGCAATTCAGTTGCAGAGCTTTATGGATGACACTTCTATGCTAGACCCATTCCAGTCTGGCTTTCGGCCAGGCCATGGGACAGAGATGGCACTGGTTGCCCTCACAGATGACCTCCAGAGGCATCTGGATTGAGGCGGCACAGCAGTACTGTTGTTGTTGGACCTGTCGGTGGTGTTCGACACAGTCAACCATCAGTTACTGATCCACTGCCTCACCAACACTGGGATCCAGGGGTTTGCCTTGCAATGGCTTGTCTCCTTCCTCCAAGGTCAGGGACAGAGGGTGGCATTAGGGGATCAGACATCCCAGAGGTACCCACTGGTTTGCGGGGTCCCTCAAGGAGTGGTGCTAACTCCAATGTTATTTAACATTTACATGCGCCCCCTTGTCCAGATTGCCCAGAGACACAGGCTAGGGTGTTATCAATCTGCAGATGACACCCAGCTATATCTGTTGTTGGGTGGTCAGTCCGATTCTACCCCAGATGACCTGGACCAGGCGCTTCAGGACATGGCAGGCTGGCTTAGACTGAGCCGACTGAAATTGAATCCAACAAAGACAGAGGTCCTGTGCCTGATTCGGAGCAGGTCAGGGGTAGGGATCCCACTACTGAACTTCGATGGGGCGCCACTGGTGCCAGCACCAAGGGTTAGGAGTTTGGGAGTCCTCCTGGATGCCACCTTAACAATGGAGGCCCAGATAGCAGCCACTGCCAAGGTAGCCTTTTATCATCTGCGGCTGATTAGGCAGTTGGTTCCTTTCCTTGAATGCAACAGTGATTCAGGCTATGGTCACCTTGAGATTAGACTACCACAATGCTCTCTACATGGGGCTGCCCTTGTCCCAAATCCGGAAGCTGCAGCTAGTGCAAAATGCAGCAGCCAGGCTGCTGATGGGTTTCTTTATATGACATCACATCCAGCCTGTGCTGAAGGCACTGCACTGGCTGCCAATAGCATATTGGATTCGTTTCAAGGTGCTGGTTTTGACCTTTAAAGCCCTACATGGTCGGGGGCCTGTCTACCTGAGGGACCGCCTTTCCCCATATGTCCCCCAAAGAGCACTGAAGTCAGGGGCACAACATCGCCTGACTCTCCCTGGTCCAAGGAACGCCAGACTGGCCATAACTAGAACTAAGGCCTTTTTCAGTGGCGGCTCCACACTGGTGAAATGAGCTCCCGGAAGATATCAGGGCCCTGTGGGACCTGTTACAGTTCCGCGGGGCCTGTAAAACGGAGCTCTTCCACCAGGCCTTCGATTAGGAGCCGCCGCTGATGAACGAGCGACCAGAATCTGAACAGGTTTGGGCCCTATGCTGGAATGCTAGATATTGCCTTCAATCTGCCTAGTTTACAGAAATTGCCATCTGCATCTGCTAGCACTTTAAGTAATTGTTGTCTGTGAATTTTATTGTATTTATTGTTTTACTGTATTTGAATTGTTGTTCGCTGCCTTGAGCCAGTTTGCTTTTGCATAGTGGGATACAAATAGAAAGTAATAAATAAATAAATAAATAAATAAATCCTCCTCATTTGCAGAGATATCTTTGCAATGGAAAAGACTAGAGACTTACCTTTAATGTGTGTGTGTGTGTGTGTGTGTGTGTGTGTGTGTGTGTGTGAGAGAGAGAGAGAGAGAGAGAGAGAGAGAGAGAGAGAGAGAGAGAGGGCGCGCGCTGGGAATTCCAGGAGCCTGTTACATATATTGTTATACTACTATATTAGCATAATGATATTCTAGTCCCATTATTTTTGAAAAAATTAAAATTCCTCTGGTGGCAGCAAGAACAATGGCTACCACTGGGACAGTGTCAGGGAAAATGGCTGACACGTGGGTGAGAATATCAGAATTCTGCCACCCACCTGGCAGCTATCCAGGCTTTTCTGTGCTCTTTCCCAAAACTTCATGGCAAAGCAGGTTTCTGAAAGATGGAAGTAAAGCTGGGGGGGGGGGGACACGACACAAACCGAAAACACTTCCCAACCACTTCTTCTGATGTAGTAAGTATTCCCAGGATCTCCCATTCATGCTTCAGACCCATGTTAGCTTAGCAAACAAAGTTGCCTTGTAGCCTTCAACCATATCTTAGAATCCAATAAATATAGGTGAAACCTTAACTATTCACTAGCCTTGGGGGCTCCTCAGTTTCACTGCAGGCCAGCAGGTATATTCCTAACACATACCAAGAAAAATGTCTTTGCAAAAAACAAAATTGCCTTCTTAAATATTTCTTTTATTTCCATTAATTTGGAACATTAGGTTTATTTTTGATGTAACTGTAACCGAAGGTGTTCCAACCAAACTGATGGAATTGCTTTACTTAGGCAATTTTCTTCCATTATCACACCTGAGAGTTTCAAACCACAAACATATGGAATTACAGAATATGCAGAATTATCCATCATGCAAAACAGTTTCCAGTCTATAGACGAACTAGGATTTGAAGACATTAATGTAGCAAACAGAAACTAGGCCTCTAATTGAAACACATAAGAAAGCAATGATTTGATAATATTAATTTGAAATGTTTTGTTGTTTTGTTTGCTATAGTTTAAATTAGGGGTGTGCAGGTTTTTCTGCAGACCTTTTAAATCAGCCTGCTTTAAATGGACTGCAGAAGAAGCGGGGGGGGGAGCTGATAGGCAGGAGGCTGCTCCACACCTCTCAGCTGTTTCCCCAATCTTCCTAGTTCCCAACAATATCTGGGATTTTCTCGCAATTTTTTTCTGGTTTTCCAAAAAAAATCCTGGATACTTTTGGGATGCCTAAATATACCTCAAAATACCTTTAAGGTATTTTTTGGGTATATTTTCAGCTCCGGAAGATCTGAATTTGCACCCCTAGTTCCAATATTTTTGCCTCAGTATTAAAAACTGCTCTCCATGAACATCATTCTCCATTCTTAAAGCATATACATCCATGCCACAAATCTTCTAATAAAAACTTGTTTGCATAAAATACAAATAATTTAAGGCTTGCTTAGTGGCACTAACAGAACAATAATGAATACTATGGCTGAAGAACTGGAAATTTTTCATGATTACTCTTGACGGAACACTGAAAGATGAGTAATACAGCATACTGTAGCATTATCACCTCTCAGGCAACAGCTATTTATGATTGAATACTTATACCCTTCCTTTTTAACCAGGTAACAATTAAAAAAGACAAAGAAAGACAAACTATAAAACTTTTTTAAAGTTCACAAAGGTAAAGGTAAAGGTTCCCTTGCTGAAAGCAGTCAATCCAACTCTAGGTTGCGGTGCTCATCTCCGTTTCAAAGCCGAAGAGCCAGCGCTGTCAAAGACATTTCCGTGGTCATGTGGCAGACTAAACACCAGGCGCCGGAGCTGTTACCTTCCCACTGAAGTGGTTCACAATCAATCTATAAAAGCCCCTCACAGTATTAGTAATACTATACCACATTCTGTTCAAGCTCAAACAATCCAAAAAGCCTGCCAAATAAAACTGTGCTCCTAAATGCTAATAATGTAGGACCCACACAAGCATTTCTTCGGACAGCATTTCACAACCTAGATCCTGCCACTGAAAAGACACCATCACGTGTTGCTATTCATCATACTTCCGATTACTGGCGTGCATATAACAAAGTTTCTGAAGATTATCTGACTTTAAGGTAGAAAAGCCATTTAACCGCTGGAGGCAGGTGATCTCCCATTCCCAGAGGTTAAATGGCTTCCACTGCTTTGATGGCCAGAAGGAGAAAACAATTTAAAATCACTATCAGCACAACAGCATCATGTCACTTCTGAGGAAAACCCAGAGGTGATGTCACTCCACTCTAGGAATCGCTAGAAACTTTTACAGTGGAGTGGCATCACTTCCAGATTTTTCCTTGAGGGGGACATAATGTTGTAGTGCAGATAATGGCCCCTATGTCTCTGTCCCCACCCCCGACTCTCACCGGCTGGCAGCCCTCCTTCAGGGAGTGTATCACATGGTAAGAAATAGTCTGGAGGACACCTGTGTCCTCTATGAAGAAGCTGTCCTCCATGAAGAACTGAAACCACTGCAAGGCAGTGTCTCCAAATCCATCCTGGCAAGGCTAATAAGAAGTATGATATCAAACGTTAATAAAAGTTTCAGAAGAAGCAAACAGGGACAAACTTTCCCTACATGTCACCAAAAGGTGGGGGGGGACACAGAGTTCTGCAGTAGAACACCTGTTTTGTATGAAGACGATCCTACATTCAGTCTATGTTTTTTTCAGGTAGTAGTAGATGTGAAAGACTGAGACATCATAGAGCCACCACTACTCCTGAGCTAGATGGTCCCATGGGCTGACTCATGATATGGCAGCTCCATGTGTTCTAAGGAGGGTAACACATTCCTGCTGAGTGTCAAGCAGAGATTTGTATGCTGCATACAGATTAGTTAAATCCTATGAAAGATGAGCACCACCATGAGAGGCACTGGAAGAGAAAGTCTGGCATGCTCATTTGCACTTTATTTGTATTCACAGTTTCCAAACCCTCAATATAATTTCAAACAAAACTGTATAACATTGTGGTTACCTTTCTTATTTCTTGCTTCACCCATCCACTGACCTACCTATCCAGTTTCAGAGTGAAAATAAATATTGTGAATGTTATTTCCCACCATTATATGAATTATGTAAACCAATAACCTTACTTCTCAGTAATAGTATTTGTCATTCCTTCACTTCTCTGAAGTATTTATCCTGGCACTGCCTGAGACCCATGCATCACGCTTTGAGGTTTCAAACATCTGGCTTTCATCCATCTGGTAAATTAAGTAGTATGGATTGAGTAGTCCATCATTCTTTTTTACAGAAAGGAGGGTAAATTGGTCTTGAGAGTTCCGTTTCTGCTTTAATGGTAAAGAAATGGACAACTTGTTATCCAAAGTGCACTGCTCTTACAAGCTTTACTTGAAAATACACAGGTTTGCATTAAAAATGCTATTTGCAGAAAAAAGGTTCCAATTTCCTTTCATTTTAATTAGAAGAGGCTGCCGACTGCCATAATTTTCATTCCTAAATCTAGCTACTTTTCCCTACCACATCCACCGATTTTAGCTGTAATATATAAATCACTTTAATAAACAGAGGGATACATATCCCTAGGCAACTAACAGATCCTTTATATCACCAAAAAATAGCACCATACAATCTAATGCATACTAATATCACCACTATGGACACAATCGGTTCCCTTATGCCACTATTGAAAACCAATGGTGGCCCTTAATGGAAGGACAGGATAAAAATGTAATAAACAGGCAAAAAGAAACAAGTAAATTCTGTTCCATCTACATATTTTTAAACTAAAGCTCCCACATGTAGAGTCTAGTTTTGGTGATATAAGCTGAAGCGTAACTTAGCCAGCACTGGTGGTTTCCACATGGGGATCGCCTGTGTTTTTCCCTGTTGGTTGCACAGCTGCTGACAAAACATAGTAGCAATAGGACCTCCACAGGTTTCCTCATATTTTCCCTGCCCAAGTTTCACAGCAGTGGTCACACTCATATTAATGGATTTTAATTTTACTCTCACAACCACAGGTTTTTATTTAAAACAAAATACATTCGAATATTTTTCTTACATGTTCCACTGCAGACATATCCTGTTCCCCTTATGCCTTAAGATAAAAGCTGAGAATACAGAGAACCTGTTACACATATTGTTATTATATTGATACAAGGACTTGTGAAGGTGGGATCTGATTTCCCCCTCCCCCCACTGTTTCCTCTTTCCCTTCTCTGAAAGTCCCCATAACCTCTCCTCTTCTCCAGCTGTCTTCTCTCCTTCCCATCCAACAGCCAATCAACCTTTACCTGCCCCTATGTCACCAGCTTTCTCTCTCCCCTTGGCAGCTTCTACCTAGGAAAAATATGGCACAGTTATGTGGTGCCAGCCTCTAGGCCAGGCCCAATTGCATTGTAGGAAACCTTCAAGGACTTGGGTGGGGCACATAACTTTCATCTGTATCTTCCTCTTCACATTATTTCTCCTTTCCCTCCTCCTGGCAATCCCCATATCCTCTCCCCTTCCCCTGCTTCATCCTTTCCTTCTCAGCCATTCACTAACATACCTTTAATCTGCCTCCCATCTTCAGCTATACTTATTATTTACTTCAGTAATAGCCTACCTTTCTCCACAGTGGGGACCAATGCAGCTTACTTCCTTTTCTTCTCCTTTGTATCATCACAACAACCCCATGAGGTAGGTTAGGCCACAAGTATGTGACTAGCACATCATCACCTAGGGAGCTTTCATGGAAGACTGATAATTTGAACCTGGGTCTCCCAGACCCTACTCTGAAGGTCAAACCACTACACCACACTGGCTTTCAAAGGATGGTTGCTGTGGAACAGTAGCAAGTAGCCAGGCCTAATTGAGTCATGCAAGTCAGGTGGTATCAAGTCACCGAGTGGTTGCTTCCAGGCCTAGCCCTGGTAAGTCCTCCCTCAACAGCCAAAATAGCCCGTGATAGGGCCCTCCTCCCCCACTGTCTTTTACTGACAGAAACCAAAGCTAAAATGCTGTGGTTGCCAAGCATGGCCACTAAAGCCACTGAGGGTTTCTTTTTTAAAGCTGCAGGCAACCCCTTTTATCATTTAGCGCAGGGGTGTCGAACTCATTTGTTATGAGGGCAGGATCTGGCATAAATGAGACCTTGTTGGGCCAGGCCATGTGTCTCATAAAATGTATTGCCAGGTAGTGGAGATATAAACTTTATAAAGGACACAAACATTTTTTTTACTTAAAATAAAAACATGCCTAAAACATTAGCACTCTTGTGATATTTTGTTTATGTAACAGTGTCTGATAAATGAACCTCTCGCTCTGAATTATTACATCAAAATGTCTGTGCTGTTATATATTGGACTGTGGACTACATGCTAAGTTTCAATCCGAGGCTCATAGGAACTCTGGTATCCTGAACTGCACATTCCGATTGGCTGCTCGTGACAGCAGGCCAATCAAAGCATAATAGTATGTTAGGAGGGAATGAATTCTATTGGTCTTTATTGTGTAAATATGATTGGTTCTTACTGTTTTACTGGGCGTGGTTTTCCTAGCCCGGGATGTTTAAAAGGAGCTCTGGCTCCTATGGGTTTCGTGTTGGATTGTTCTTGTTAAATAAAGTTGAAATCACTTGGTTAAGAGCTGCCTGAGTCTGATTCACTCCAGTTGCAATCTTGAGTATGCTGTTCAGGTGTGTATCTGTAAGCTACAACATATGATGACGCAGCAGCAGCAGAACTGGAAGAAGAAGCAGAAGACAGCCAGTTCCACTGCAGGCCTGACAGAAGCCCTCTGGGGGCCTGATCTGCCACCATGACCACCAAACCTCCCCCATCACAGATGATGGCAGAGAACCCTGCACAGCTCCCAGCTGCTGAGGCTTGCCCCCTCATGACTGATGCCAGCAAGCCTTGCACAGGTCCTGGCCTTTGCTGCCAGGCCCACTGATGCTTCTCCCCTACCACCATCAAGGAGCAAGACAGTGGTGAGCTGTACAACAGAGGAGGAGGTAAGTTTGTTGTTTGCACATGCACAGACAATTAATTTGGGGGGCATATACATCCCAATATAATTTTTTCAGATTTTTCTGCAAACCTGGAGAATACCCCAAGTTTGTAGAACTATCTATTTTGGATAAATGTGGCCCCACTCCCTCGATTTAGCTATCTGCAGCTGGGGAAGCAAGAAAAGAAAACCCTTCACCAGCAGCATTGAGCAAATGTTAATATGTATGTAAATAGCTATTATGTTACCAGGGACCACCACCCCTGCCAGATGTGTGCTGTCTGTTTTGACTTCATCTTATCTAAATTCACTTTGGCAGCAATTTTAGCACTAGCAATGTCATAGTTTGGAGAAAGTGAGGTCAAGGCTCTCCTCACACTACGCTAATGAGTGGACAAAACTTTGGGTGAGAGACTGATTCACATGGGACATCTGCATGCCTACTCATCACCACAGGGGCTTGCACTCACTTAGATCTATCAACATGACTTCATCAGAAAGGACAAATCTTCCTAAGTACAAAATCTAGCTACTATCAAGCGGCCAGATTGTTTTTACTGACCTTGTCTAAATGTCTCATACCAAACTGCCACAACCATGGGCGAAGCCTCTATCCTGCCAGACCTTTCATCCAACCTGCCTGCATGTAATCATCTTTTGCTACCTTTCCGGGAAGCACGTACCCTCCCCTAGATCAGGCAGAGCTAGGAAATCCACAGATTTTCATCCTAGACTCACCCTGGACTCCTGGATTTTACAATTATAACTTTGATATTGTTTTGTGCCAGCTCCTATAGCTACCACTGTTCTGTCAGCCAAAACTGTGCAGCCTCATGCATACCACTGCTGGCTCGGAAGCTGCCAATTCCACTCTTGTCTTTTGACACGAGCAAAACTTACTATTTCCTTGGGATCTTTGGAAACTCTGCTTAAAGGTCCCCCACACTGAATCTCTGGATCATTTAGACAGACGAACTTCCGCACTGTCACTTTTGTCACTCATCTGTGCCTATTGCTTCAGGGTTTTTTTCCTCAAATGTGTTTTGCTTTCTCTAGTAGTCCCAGAGAGAGCAAAACACATGTGGAAAAAGTGTGGGGGGGAGCAAAGCAAGAGTGACGAAGATGGCAGCGCAGAAGTGGGCAATGTACTCTAGCCAGCTCAGCAGATTGAGGATATGTAGACTTTTTCAGCAGAGCAGGAGCTGATTGTGGTACAGACCAAGAAAGTTAGAATAAAGCTGAAGAAAAACACCAGAACAGTCACAGTGCCAAAATATAATCTAAACAACATTTCTGAAGAGTTTATAGACCATGTAAATAACAGATTTGCATTATTAAGTTCAAGTAAATGTGAACCAGAAGAAGTATGGGTTGAAACCAGAGATATTATCAAAGAATAATGTGCAAAGAGTGTTCCTTTAGGCAAAAGAAGTGAAAAGCCTCAATGAATGACTGATGAAACTCTTAAAATTGCTAAAGACAGGCGAGAAGCAAATGTAAATGGTAACAGCAACAGAATCAGAAGCCTAAAGAGACCTATTATAAAAACCAGTGTAAAGAAATAGAAGAGAATGACAAAAAAAGGAAGAACAATAGATCTCTTCCACAAAATTCAAGAAATCAAAGGGAAATTTAAAGTACCGTTAGGCACGCTGAAAGATCAACAAAGAAACACATTAACCGAACAGGACAAAATAAAGAAAAGATGGGAATGATACACCGAAGAACTAGACAAAAGAGACAAAAGAATGACAAATTCCTTCCAAGAAGAATCTTTTGAAGAAAAACCTACAGTTTTAAAAAGTGAAGTGAGAGCTGCACTGAGAGCAATTGGGAGAAACAAATCACCAAGAGTAAATGGGATATCTTTCTAATCTCCATTTGAAATTCCTTTGTAAGAGAACTGCTGCTCTTAGATCAGCAAGTAATCCAATCATCTGCTATTGTCATTCAGCATCTGAAATCACTTTCCAAGATACCAGGAGAGATGGACTCATATTCTAGCTGCATCTGAAGAAGTGAGCAGTGACTCACGAAAGCTCATACTCTGCCACAAATTCTTTTAGCCTTTAATGTGTTATTGGACTATTGATCTTTTCTACTGAAACTGGGAAGTCAGCCATAAAGGAGCTAGTAAAGGTTCCCTTGCTCGAAAGCCAGTCGAATCCGACTCTAGGGTTGCGGTGCTCATCTCCGTTTCAAAGCCGAAGAGCCAGCGCTGTCCGAAGACGTTTCCATGGTCATGTGGCCGGCATGACTAAACACCAAGGTGCACGGAACGCTGTTACCTTCCCACTGAAGTGGTACCTATTCATCTACTTGCAATTTCTAGCTTTCGAACTGCTAGGTTGGCAGGAGCTGGAACTAGAGACAGGAGCTCACCCTGTCATGCGGCACCCGGGTCTCGAACTGCTGAACTACTGACCTTCCACAGCCTGCAGTTCAGCGTCTTAACCACTTGAGCCACCGCAGCTCCCGTAAAGGAGCTAGAAAAGATACCAAACTGTGAGGTTGTGTTGCAGGCAACCAAGGTCAAGTTAATTCACGCCATAGTATTCCCCATTCCTATGTATGGTGAAGAAAGCTGACAGGAAGAAAGTAGACTCTTTTGAAACATGGTGTTTGAGTTTTAGGGACACCATGGACCGCCAAAAAGACAAATAAGTGGGTTCTAGACCAAATCAAGTCTGAACTCTCCCTAGAAGCTAAAATGACTAAACTGAGGCTATCGTACTTAGGTCACATTATGAAAAGATAAGAGTCACTGGAAAAGACAATAATGCGAGGAAAACTTGAAGGCAGCAGGAAAAGAGGAAGACTCAACATGAGATGGATTGACTCCATCAAGGAAGCCACGGCCTTCAGTTCGTAAGACCTGAGAATGGCTGTTAATGATAGGACATTTTGGAGGACATTAATTCATAAGGTTACCATAAGTCAGAAGCAACTTGACGGCACTTAACACACTCACACAAATTCGCCTCCTGTTCACTCCTTTTCTCTTAAGAACTCTCATTTCCCCTTCTTTAAATTCCTCTCTCACTTCTCTTTTGATGCCATTCCCTGGTGCAGAATTCTCACTCAACCAGAGGCTTCATTCTCTTTTTTACTTTCTATTTCTCTTCCATTATGTTACTTTTCATATGCACATCCTTCTGAACACAACAACTGCACTATTCATATGCTAAAGTACCTTCTCAATTCCTATACCCCTATATTTCTCTCAATAAATTCTAAACTTTGCTTTGAAAAGATCTGGTTGTTTTATGATTACTTAGAGGCATTTAGAGCTTGATTTCGCACTATGCAGGACCTGATCCCTAAATCATAAGTTGTGTTCCCCTTAAATGGCAAGTGTGTCAGTTTTCTAAGCTAGCCAGGCTGTGGAAGTGGAAAGAGATTTCCTGCTGACTCTGAGCTTAATTCCCCCCCAAATTGGTTGCAGTTCTGGGTAAGTATCGTGAACCCAAGTTAGAGAGTCCACACATTTAAGAACACATGTCAAAGGGTGCTAGAGCTGTCAGTTCCAGGTTGGGAAATACCTGGAGATTTGGTGGGGTGGAGTCTGAGGAGGGTGGGGTTTGGGGTGGGGATGGACTTCAGTAAAGTATCATGCCATAGAGTCCATTTTCCCAAACAGCCATTTTCTCCAGGTGAACTGATCTCTGTTGCCGGGAGAACAGTTGTAATTGTGGGAGATCACAAACCACCACCTGGAGGTTGGCAGCCTTAAAAAGAGCACATGTGGCAACAATCATCACAAATTCCATTTCAGAAAGTTGCCATAGAACAGCTAGATTTGAGTCCAGTAGCACCTTAGAGACCAACAAGGTTTTCAGGGAGAAACTTTTGAGACTCAAAGCTCCCTGGTATCTGAGAAAGGGAGATATGACTCTGAAAAGCTTATACTCTGAAAATCTTGTTGGTCTCTAAGGTACTACTGGACTCAAACCTAGCTACCACAAATTCAGCTTTTGTTATTTTTTTATAAATATGTTCACTGTTTTCCCAAGAGTTCAAAGCAGCTTACAAACATTCTCCAGTTGATCTGTGTTCATCTCAGTGAACTGTATTAGCATGCATATGACCAACTACGCATGCAGCAGTCATAACGGGAAGCCAAGTATGACTTGACAAGCAACATCATCTACCATGAGAACTGGCTTTCAATGTAAGTGATAAGAGCCAGAATGGCACACACAGAGACTGGCTGAGAGACGGCTACAATATATTCATGCTAAATGAGAGTTTTCCTTTCAACTGCTTCATTGCGTTTGGTCCAAGTGTATTTTCCAGCTGATGTTCACAGGCCTTGCCAAAGAGGCTTGCTATTTATGCCATTCTGAAAATTCATTATTGAGTTTATCCATCCACCTGACATAGTACTATAATTTAATAGAGCTTCATTTTTTTGTTTTGGTTTTAAAGGTCTAACAGGAGCTGCATAATTTCTGACTGTTGTCATCTAGAAAGTGAAAAGAATTACTGCCATTGTGGAAAGACCATTAACTTTATTTCTAGTCATGTTGCAGAAGCAGAAAGGAAGCAAAGGTTTTCAAAGTATATACAAAACTCTCTTCTCCATACATCTCCAGGAAGTAGAAAAATGATGAACCCACCTGAGGCACTACAAACACAAGAGACACTGAACCATTCAGGAATATCCATGATGCTACACTGCTTATCTGTGTTATCTAATACCATATCAACAAATGTTCTTCCTTTTCTGAAGTTTTTACAGTTCACAATTTAATCCTTTATGCTCAAATCAGAACAAATATTTTCTTAAGAAAGCCCTTGCTAGCTACCTCAAGCAGTCATGATGGTCCTCTGCCAGCATTCTCTTCCTCCTCATGGGTAGGCAGAGAAATAGGATGGCTCCCTTCCAGTAGTTCTGGCAGTTCTTACTATAACCTGTCGCTTCTGTTAGCATATTTTCACATTTTAATAAACTTCATGGCTAGGGAAGATAAGCTGAATAATGTTTAGAAAAAGAAAAACTGAAGTATGAACAATAATGGAGATAATTTCAGAAACACTTAAATCAATAGTAGTCCTATTACTATTACTTAGTCTTCTAATAAAACTTAAGGGTAAGCTCTACCCTCCAGCCAAAAAAAAAATCCCCCTAAGTAGCTTAAATAAAAATGATAACATGAATACAACAAACTATACAAAAGCAAAATTTATAACAGGAAAATAATACAAAACACAAAAAACAGTCAACGTGAGTAAAACAGCTATAGAAACTATCCATTTTTACAAGTTAACCAGATTTCTTCAGCGCTTAACAGCAATACCATAGAGGAGGCCTCGAATCAGAATAGGGACCCAACTGACCTCTACACCTTGGAGTCACGCTGGCCTATAAGCAGTTTATGCTAGAGTTATTATGGCATAATAGCACTTTACACTTGTGCAGGGCACTGATGGTGCTGTGCTGCTGCATCCCACCAGGATAGGAGTGCCACAGCTGCACAATGGCAAAGCAACAGCACAAATCCCACAGCTGACATAGATATAGGCATCCCAGGGGGCATGGTGGCACTTAGGTGATTTCCAAAGTATTTTCAGTGTGGGAATGCCCCTGAGCTTGCACAAAGTTGCACTCATAAAAACAGTGTTGTACCAAATTGACAGCCATGGTAACTTCAAATTCACTCCCCCCACAGCTGTGGGCAATGCCCATGGAACCCCAAACAGCTCAGGATACCGACTAAGTACATACCCAATCAGCACACTCTCCGGCTCCGGTGGCGCCCCTTCTTGGGACCCAATCAAGCTTCTCCTATCCTACAAATGGTTCCAGGAGATCACCCTAGAATTTCAGAGGTAGGGCACGTGCCACAGAATGCTGTTTGACAGCTCACTACCATGCAGACTTAGAGCAAATGCACATGCATAGCAGTGGCAGGCACAACACAGACAGGGCACCCAGCACCACTGGGCAAGCACCTGGGGGAAATATACCACAGGGAGAACAAAGTCCACCATGGCTGCCCTCTCCCAGATTTTGGCCCTCCCCTGGGATTCCAAGAAGCAACCACATGTGAACAGATAAGCAAAGCTGCCAGTTCCCTACCCCATGCCTTCTCTGGGCCTACCCCAATGGCACAGAGCAGCACTGGACATGGCATCTCCCCTTCCCAAACCCAGCAGCCGTGGGTGTGAGCAGCAGGCCCCCAAATGTGCATGGATACTGCACACCAGGCGGTTAGGGAGGAGTGCTACCCAGCTGCCCAGAGAGGAGGGCCATTGTGTCAGCTGTGGACTAGGCTACTCACCTAGCCAGGTGGCAACACCTCCCCAGCCCAAACCCTGTGGGGGCTGGCAAACACCACCAACCTGATTCCGCTGGCTGATTACGCATGACGGCTACACTCTTTCCCATCCAAGGCTGCAGTCACACACACTAAATAATCCACTTTCAATCCACTTTTGATGCACTCTCCAACAGGATTTTCACTGTGTGAACTGGCAAAATCCACTTTGAAAGTGGCTTGAAAGTGGATTATTTAGTGTGTGTGACTGCAGCCCAAGAGAAGTATGCCCTGAAGATGTGAAAACCATTCCTTTTCCATTACAGGGGAGCTGCTGACAGGTTGCCAGATCAGGTGACGGGGTAAGGAAGCTGCCAGTGAGGAGGACTTGCAGCATTGAAGCACCAGACAAGGCATCCCTTTCACTGCATGGAGGCGCACTGCAGAACAGCCGATGGCCCTTTGTTTTGTCATGACAGAATGTCACCAGTTCCTCCTGTGTCTGTTCTAGCCCATGCACAGGTGCCAATCTGAAGGGGAGAAGCAAAACCCCAACTGCACAGCCAAACCACTATCAAGCGCTCACGCCACAGCAGAAGCTGCCCGTTGTAAGCACCCAGACACATCCAGCATCCTGATCATTCCCTCCCCAGTGCCATCAAGGAGGCACTCCTAGCAGAAAAGGACTGAGTGAGCTACCGGTTGCAGGTGTCGCAATCCCATGAGAACCACTCTATTGTCCCTGGGTCCCTTTAACAAAATTGAATTATTGTACCTATCTGAGGTGTTGGTGTTTGTTGGGAACTCATGGGGGTGGGAGTGGCAAGAGAATGTTAAGGAAGCAACAAGGACCCAGTGGACACCAGGGGCAGGGGCCTCATCCTGGCAAAACTGCACCCACATGAACAGGCAGGTGGGCAGAAAGGTAAGTCACAGAGACAGGCGGTGCATGGAGGGCAACACTCGCAGGATCATGGTCCTCCTGGAAGGAAAGGTATACCAGGGACCTAGGTGGTGTGGCAGCATACGAAAGGCCATGTCCTCTATGAGGGAGAATGGTTATCTACACACGGCAATCATCTCAGTGATGAGGTGAGTGATTTGTTTCCCAAGCTCTCCCCCTTGCCCTTTTTCTTGGCACTGGAGGTATCCCCATGAGCATGACCTTGGGGAGGGTGGTTTGCCTTTTAGTCTAAATCCCAACCAAGGTGTCCAGAGCTTTTCTTTTTTTTTTTAATCAAAACCCTCCTAAAAAGGAGAGGAATTTATTCTTTTTATAAATAGAAAAAGGTAGGGTATATAGAGGGATAAAGAAAAGAGCGGAGTGAGTATTCTGTTAATAAAGGTTAGTTTAAATCAATATAGATACAGTTTTTGGCAATCTCCGTGATTTGAGAGTCTTCTTTTCATCTAACCAAAATTCAAAATAACTCTGTTAATGAGGTTAGTAATGTCCTTTGGGGTTAATTATTAGTCATCTCCTTTTTGACGCTTCCCGAACAGTTATTTCTTAGGTTGTCTTCCTTTGGTATCCCTCAAGTTATAGGATGGGCCACCTTTGGTTTTCACTTCTCCCGCTCCGGCACCTCCCTCCTCTGGGCCGCTGTCATCTTCACTACTCAAATCTGTCCACGTTGCGAGTGCTGCCTCTTCCTCTGGACTGGCGTGTCTCTTCAGAAATTCCTGCGCCTTGAAGATGGAGTCAATCTTCTCTCTTTTATCCTTGTACTTGAACAAAAGGCCTTCAGGATAGGTCCATCTGTATATGACCTGTCTTCTTTGTAGAAAAGTGGTCAATCCTTTATAAGCTTTCCTTTTCATCCGGATTTCATAAGGCACATCTTTCAATATTCTGATGGTCTGCTCCCCAATTTTCAAGGGCACCGCTGCAACTGCACGCAAGATTTGATCTCTGGTACTCTGCTTGACAAACTTGACAACCACTTCTGCTGGCAGATTATTTTTTTTGTAAATGTGGAGTAGGCCCTATAGACCTTATCCATTTCTTCTTTTAACTCACGCTGATCTCTGCCAGTTACGGGTGCCAAGGCATTCGCAAGTATAGATCTGAGATCTTCCTTCTCTTCTTTAATGCCCTGAAATCGAAGAGTCAGATTCGATTTTTCCATTTGCAACATCAACATTCTTTTTTCTTGCACATCCTGATGCTTTTCTAACTTGTTGACCCTTTTCTTCACTTTTCCGATGTCTTCCGACGAGACCAAACATTTCTGTGCGATCTCCTCCATCTTTTTTGACGTCTCTGTTAGTTGCCTCTGTTGACTGTTGAGAACACCTTCCATATTAGTTAAGGTTTCGCTGATTTTCTGTATTTGGACCAGCAGAGGGTGCAGTAGCTCGCTTGTCTGTTGACTGACAGTCGGCTCTGGAGGGGATTACCCGGACCGGAAGTCCCGCCTCCCTTCTTCTCCGTTTTCAAAGGGACCTTCTTCATGGCAGACATTTCTTGTATTTGTTTACTTTATAAAAGTTCGTGACGCGTCGCTCAGGAGTCCCGCTAACTCATTCGCTTCAATGGCACCCCAAAGGTAATTTCGCCAACCCTTCTTCCCTTTCGTCCCCCTTAGCTTTCTTATACAAATCCCGCTTCTCAGTGGGGGAGGGATTCCCCCTCCTCCCAGCCGCTTATTCGCTTACGGGGGAAGGGCTCGGGTTTCGCTTCAAATTCAGACCTCCAACTCACGGTTCCTGCCATTTCTTCTTTTTGCTTTAATTCATCACTGTTCCTCACTCCTGTTGGAAATCGGTGGCGTTGCTAAGTCCCATTACGGGCACACCGCAGCGGGGCCGATTGGGGCGGGAGAAAGCCTCAATTTCCCGGCTAACTGCCGGCAAAGAGGCTACTCCCCAAGCGCCCCCGGTTTGGAGCCTTTGCCTAAGGCTCACTAGGGTCTAGCAAACCTGCAAAGACCCCCCCAAACTGCGTGTGGGCTAACCACCTCCGGGAGCTTCCCGAAAGGTGGCCGCCATTCGCAACGCCGGAAACCGAAAACCTCCAGAGCTTTTCTTTGAGGGGCCTCTTGTCCCACCCACTTGCCCCTGCTCAGTGGAAGCGGGCCTCTTCTGCGTCCCAATAATGCATCCTTTGGAGGTACCTCCAGAGAACACTGGTGGACATGGGCATGGCACACCTGGCACTCTGTGATGCAAGGGTCACTTCCCAGGGTGCAGAAGTATCTCCATGAGGTGGAGTGGAACCATGTCCTCATAGTCACGGCTGGAGTAAGTGGGTGGCACAGCTGCTTTCTGGCACTGAGCTGGGGAGTGCCAGAGGGAGGCGTATTTTGGAAAAATAACAAGAAAAAAGTCACAAAAATACACATATCAGCCGTTGCTACCTGGACATGGATGCCAGCATCAACATGCAGGCAATGGCGAGGGATGTGCACCTGAAGAATACCTGTTACATCTTAATAGAACAGCACAGGTAGACCTGGCTGCCAAATCAATGAATAACTTTTACCCTCATTGAATAACTATTACTCTATTACCTTCAAAATTATAATTGCATTGTATGGGGAAATGCTGTTTGTTAAGCATTTAATACTGGTTTTTAATATATCACTTTGTTTTAATCAAAACATATTTTGTTCCCATGCTTTAATTAAAACAGCGTACACGTGTACTCTTCATCTGCCTTTTACATTAACATTTGTGCATTCAGTATTTCTTTCACGTTTTTGGTTGCCTGCAATTAAGTACCCTGGAAG
The DNA here is from genome assembly GCA_029375565.1 of Gekko gecko. NCBI lineage: Eukaryota > Metazoa > Chordata > Lepidosauria > Squamata > Gekkonidae > Gekko > Gekko gecko. The sequence goes on from JAPDNY010000009.1 coordinate 47,724,363, forward strand.
TTATCTGCTACAGAACCTTAAATGATTTCTTAATGCTATACATATAAATGCATTATTTCTAGGACATACCAGTTAAAATACTGGAAACTTCCAACCTCCAGCACATTCAGCATAGGAATACTTATGCAGCTATAGCTTCTTTTACCTGTTTGAGTTGCACAGTTCTAATTGGACAGTATCAAATTAAAAAATGACAACAGAAAAAGAAATAAACTCCCTTCTAATTTGTGTTACAAAGATATTCATTTGTATTACTGAGATGTTCATATTTTTCTGCTATGTTATTGTTCTAAATAATTGTTCTAAATAAAAAAGGGGATTTTATATCCATTCGGAATTTCTGCAGCTTTTACTCCACATTCCAAAATGCTTTGTATTCTCCGTGTTGCTTGTAATGCATTTTTAATTTATTCTTGTGCTATGGGCTGAAAAGTTCTAATCAATAGCTTTGTAGAATTCAGTGCTGATTGGTTTACTGTTTAATATAAGGAAGAGAAGACAGTGTGGAAATTCAATATTGCCTTTGTCTGATAAAGTTAACTGCTGTTGTTCAGTACAGATTGTTACTTAGGTTATTTTGGCAATTTGTTGAATAGTTCTAGATTTCTGTAGTATTGTGAAAAAAAGTTTAATAATATATGGGTGTGGAATTATCACATTGCTAAGGGAAGTGGAAGAATCTTGACATTTTGTAGATACCAGAATGGTAAATTAGTTTTCTGGAAGACTTGTCAATTACTGACCATTATTGTTATTCAGTCGTACAGTCGAATCCGACTATTCGTAACCCTATGGACCACATCACACCATGCCCTCCTGTTTTCTGTTGTGCTCCAACATTTGCTTAATTTCATGTTCATTGCATCAATAAGGCTGTGATCACACACAAAATAACCCACTTTCAATCCACATTCCAACTGGATTTTGCCAGTTCACACAGTAAAATCCAGTTGAAAAGTAGTTTGAAAGTGGATTATTTAGTGTGTGTGATCACCGCCTAACACTGTCTAACCATCTCATCCTTTGTCGTCCCCTTCTTCTTTTACCTTCAATCTGTCCCAGCATCAGGGTCTTCTCCAGTGAGAGTTCCCTTCTCATTTGGTGGTCAAAGTATTTGAGCTTCAGCTTCAGGATTTGGCCTTCCAGGGAACAGTCAGGGTTGATTTCTTTTAGGATTGACTGATTTGATCTCCTTGCAGTCCAAAGGACTCTCAAGAGTCTTCTCCAGCACCATAATTTGAAAACATCTATTCTCTGGCGCTCAGCTTTCCTTATGTTCCAACTCTCGCAGCCATACATTACTACTGGGAATACCACTGCTTTGACCATACAGACTTTTGTTGGCAGCGTGATGTCTCTACTTTTTATTATGCTGTCTAGGTTTGCCATCACTTTTCTCCCAAGGAGCAGGCGTCTTTTAATTTCATGGCTGCAGTCACTGTCTGCAGTGATCTTGGATCCCAGGAATGCAAATTCTGTCACTGCTTCCATGACTTCCCTTTCTATTTGCCAAGGAATGATGGGGCCGGATGCCATGATCTTCATTTTTTTGATGTTGAGTTTCAAGCGAACTTTTGCACTCTCCTCTTTCACTATGAGCAAGAGGCTCTTTAGATCCTCTTCACTTTCTGCCATTAGAGTGGTTACTGACCATTAGATATTGCTAAATGGCTCCTTCATAACCAGATCCAGAAACCTCTAATTATCATGATTGTGAGCTAGCTGGAAGGAATGGAGCATTGTGATAGGTTAGTGGCAGGGGCAAAGACATACTAGCCATCAAGAGACAATTAAGAAAAATAAATTCGATACTAACAAACTTTCAAGCCCTTCAACATTTTGGTTGCTATGTCCCCCCTGGCCACTGATGCGGGATGGGGGGTCATGTTGTCCGATCCAGGTTGGGAAATGGAGCCTGAGGATGGAGCCTGGGGAGGCCAAAGCATCCAGTTTCTCCAGGGAAACTTGATCTTTGTAGTCTGGAGATGAACTGTAATTCTGGGGGATCCCCAGAGGCTGGCATCCCTAGTTGTTACCAATGTATCTATGGGTGCAACTCTTTAGACCAGATAAGTAGATTAAATGTAGATCTTCAGGGCTTTTTCAATCTCCCAGAGACAAAAGTGGTAAAGGAACAACTGCCCCAAACTTGAAAGGGTAAGAATTATGTGTTGGTAGTAATAGCACATCTTCCACTTGTTAAGTCTTCCATGCATCAGTTAATGATGCTTTGTTGTGAATACCTCATATCGCCCCCCAATCCATGAGTAACTGCTAGCATCCACCTTGACATTTCCTAACAGTGAGCATCTGACTTCTGGATTCTGTAGTGAGATGGGGGGAAGGGGTGTTTCAGTCTTCAAGATAATGCTTAGGATCTAGGAGATTTATGTTTGGAAATTTTAAATTGTTGGTGGATCAGCTGCAGATTCTCTTCAAAGAAGTTGATTTTCTGGACCCATTGAGATGGAAAACCTAAGAACTGAGAAGCAGGTACAAAGATGTGGAGGATTAAATCAGGGAAGGGAAGCAAACTGGGAGAAAAATACTCTGCCTCTGGACGAGGAGGGCTCCAGTGATTTTGTGTTGTTGGTGCTGGAAGATGGCTTATGACTCTTATACTCACTTCAATACACCTCAATTTGGAGATTTCGTCTACTGATGATGCTGAAAAATGGACTTAATATATAAGGTCCCAGAATGACTCATGCTATTTGCTCTGCCTAAAAAAAAAAAAAAAAAAGTTCTCTCACTAAAATACAAGCCTAAAAAGCCTTCTGACCTTTTCAAACACTATTCACTACTCTGGATTAGTGAATTCTAAAAGCACAGGTGGCACAACTAGCTGTGTCATTTCACCAAGATATAAAGAATGGTATTTATTCAAATATATGCCCATGTTGCAAGGTCTAATTCAGTCATTACAGGGTTAATCTGTTTACCTTGTGTGCTATTGTTTAGACTGACCTGGAAGGGAAACCTAGCTCAGAGCCAATGGGAACAAAACCCGGGAAATCTAAGTTTGTTTACTCACAATCATTGTTTAATGTATTCAGGTAATTTCCTTCAAGGGGTCAAGAAGAAGAAGAAGAAGAACCTCCATTACAGTTGTTGTTGTGAGATTGTGTGGTTGGTCTGTTCTGTAGCTGTAGAGATGTAGCCTTAGGTCTTTGATAGTTTATAGATTTTCCTGTGTACCCTTCCCTTAGAAATGAAGATCTTTACACAGGAAGAAATGCCTCCTCTCCAGTGAAGCAAAGATCCATTGCAAACTCTGAATATCTAAGTATTTTTGCCAACTTTTCCAACAGGTGGATCAGCTACAATTTCTCTTCAAGGAAGTTGATTTTCTGGACTCATTGAGATGGAAAAACCTACGAACTGAGAAACAGGTACAAAGATGTGGAGGATTAAATCTGGAAGGGAAGCAGAATGAGAGAAAAATACTCTGCCTCTGGACGAGGAGGGGTCCAGTGATTTTGTGTTGTTGGTGCTGGAAGATGGCTTATGACTATTATACTCACTTTAATACACCTCAATTTGGAAATTTCATCTACTGATGATGCTGAAAAATGGACTTAATATATAAGGTCCCAGAATGACTCATGCTACTTGCTCTGCCTAAAAAAAAAAAAAAAAAATTCCCTCACTAAAATACAAGCCTAAAAAGCCTTCTGACCTTTTCAAACACTATTCACTACTCTGGATTAGTGAATTCTACAAGCACAGGTGGCACAACTAGCTGTGTCATTTCATCAAAATATAAGAAGTGGTATTTATTCAAATATATTAAGACTTGTAGTAAGGCCCATTGTGGGAAGAAATACAGCGAGCTCTAGAAAGAAGCTTCAGGTGAGTGTCGCGGCTGTGGCTGGTGGGGTGGCAGAGGAAAGGGGAAAATAAGGGAGGTGAGCCATGTTTATCTCCTGCTTAGCTATCAGGCAGGGCTGCCTCAAGTCATTTTGCTGCCCCAAGTGGGTAGTAGGGGAGGAGAACCGACTGGTAACAGGTATGGTTCCCTCCACCCCTGACTTATGTTGATTTGGGGCTATGCAGTGGCAGCTTAGGAAGAAAAGAACCTCCTCCTATGCCATGTTTTCTGGATCCCAAGAGTCTGGAAAGTGGTTCCGTAGCCAGTTACAGGGTTGCCAACTCTGGGTGGGGAAATACCTGTAGATTTGAGAGGTAGAGGGAGGGCAGGGTTTGGGGTGGGAAGGGTCCTCAGCAGGGTATAATGCCATAGAGTCCACTGCCCAAAGCAGAAAATTTCTCCAGAGAGATGACTTTCGTCATCCCGAGATCAGTTGTAATAGCTGGAGATCTCCAGGTACTGCCAGGAGGTTGGCAATACTAAGGGAAGGGCTAGACCTGTAGATTTGAGGGGTAGAACCTGGGGAGGGTTGGGTTTGGGGTGGGGAGGGACCTCAGCAGGGTATAATGCCACAGAGTCCACTTCCCAAAAGCAGCCATTGTCTTCAGGCGAACTGATCTTGGTCATCTAGAAATCAGTTGGAAGAGCTGGGAAATTTTCTTTAGCGGAAATGATTGTGTTGTGGCTGGGGAATATGGTGATTTCCAGGAGCTCTCCAGGCCCCACAGGAAGATTGGCAACCTCAGTGAACATTTAGGGGGAAATCAGGAGATGTATTTTACCTCAGGACACATTCAATGACTCCCAACAGCAATAGCAAACTGTTTAGAATATTGGAGGTGAGGGCCAATGAGGCCACATATGCAACTGATCTTGACAGGCTGGCCCAATCAGGTAGAAGATGAGTCATCAGAAACACAGCCAGCCTTTTATATCCTGTCCTTATATATATTTGAATTTTGGTTCCACAACATTCTATGCTTGCCATAATTGATTCGGCTCAAGAACTGGCAGTCAGAAGACACTGGCCAGGGCTGACTGGCTGCTTCGCAAAGTCCCGCCCACGTCAGCCCCGGTCAGTGTTTTCAGCTCAGTCTGCTCCAGTCCTCCGACAGGAGAGGACCGTCTGGAGTGTGAGTGCAGGGACAGGCCCTCAAGGCTGAGGCAAGTGAGAGAAGCACTTTTCTGCCCCCCATCCCCTGAGCCTTCTATGAGGGGACTAGGCCCAGAGAAGGCCTTTTCCGTCCTCCACATGCCATCCCCTGGGCCTTCTCTGGGGCACTAGGCCCAGAGAAGGCCTTTTCCACCCCCCCACACCATCCCCTGGGCCTTCTATGGGGGCACTAGGCCCAGAGAAGGCCTTTTCTGCCGCCCCCACACCAACCCCTGGGCCTTCTATGGGGCACTAGGCCCAGAGAAGGCCTTTTCCGCCCCCACACGCCAACCCCTGGGCCTTCTATGGGGCACTAGGCCCAGAGAAGGCCTTTTCCACCCCCACACGCCATCCCCTGGGCCTTCTCTGGGGCACTAGGCCCAGAGAAGGCCTTTTCCACCCCCCACATGCCAACCCCTGGGCCTTCTATGGGGGCAGTAGGCTCAGAGAAGGCCTTTTCCATCCCCCGCACGTCATTCCCTGGGCCTTCTATGGGAGCACTAGGCCCAGAGAAGGCCTTTTCCGTCCCCCGCACGCCATCCCCTGGGCCTTCTATGGGGCACTAGGCCGAGAGAAGGCCTTTACCCCCACACACTGCCTACTGCCCCCATAGAAGGCCCAGGGGATGGTGTGTGAGGGACAGAAAAGGCCTTCTCTGGTCCCAGAGAAGCCCTTTTCTGCCCCTCTTCCCTTCCTTTCCCCCTTTTCCTTTCTTCCTCTCTCCTTTCTTTCACTCTTCCCCCTATTCCTTCCTTCCTTCCTTTCTCCAACCCTCTCTCCCTTCCACCTCCCTCCCTTCCTTTCTAGGGCCCGTTGTCTTCCACCACAACGGGCTTTGCTCCTTTGTATATGTATATCTAGATTTTCTAAAATGTACAGGCAATTTAACGTGCCATTCAACTATACTGTATATATGAGACTCAACCATATGTACAATATCTCTGTATATACGCAATGTGAATTAGTCCCTTCAGCTATCGCCTCTGCTGCATGGTCAAGGTAGCCTGTGATGTATGGTGCACACCCCATGTATCTTAATGCACAGTCAATATTGGGATGTATAGACTACTAATATAGGACATGACTATAACCAGGGCCTTTTTTTCTGGGGGAACATGCTGGAATAGAGTTCCGGAACCTCTTCAACAAAATTCTTTTTAAAATGTTTAAAGGTTAATGAGTTTTCAGTATACAGATTGAAAACTTCGTTTCCTTCTTGAGAGTTCCAGCACCTCTTTAAAAAAAAAAAAAAAGCATTGACTAAAGAAAACATAAACATGTCTAACGTTGCACTAAAACAATTACAAACCTGTTGTAAATCTGCTAACACCACAATAACAGTAATATATGGCCTATTATTTGTTTTAAATAAACATTAACATAATAAAAGTATAATAGATTAATACACTTTTAAAAAATATATGACTGTTGTCTATAACTAGAAATCATCAATAAATATTCTGGAAATTCTTTACACACTTCACAATGTGTAAATATTTTTGTTCAATTGCTTCTTATGATCACAATCCAGATCTGGCCTCTCTGCGGCTATTATTCATAGAAGGTTTTAAACAATAGAAATGAAAGCAGTACTTTATTCTTCACCAATCATTATTTTCTTCTGGTAGACTTTGAAAATCAGCTGTTTATTATAGTTACTTAAATAGATATTGTAAACATACAAACCTTATCAAGATACCAGCTGTAGCCATCAAATGCCTACATATGGTGTTTTCCTCATTACCATTCAAAATATCAATATTAGTATTCAAGCAGTAAATAAATGGATGGATTGAATGCCATAAAAAGACTGCCATTTCTGATATATATCACAGCAGGCCTTAATTGCTGAATATCATTTATACTGAAATGATAGTTCAACCTCTTCCATAGTAGCATATAGAATATAGCTCAGAAGTAGAATTCTACAACAGAAACTTTTTAAAAATCTTAGAAATCTTAGGAAAAAAGTCAGATAAGAAAGTAAGAATCACAGCATTCTTATTTATTTATTCGTATTTGCCTACTGTTTTTGAAAACAAAATGGGACCCAAAGTGGTATCTATGGGACTGTAGATATTAAGGGTTCAAACCAAAATTCCATTTGGACAATTGCCCTCAGCAGAGACAACATTATCCACCTCAATGCGGTGTAAGAACTACATCAGTTTCTCAAAATTTTCTTCAGCTTCGCCACCAACCTTACGTAACGTGTAATTATAGCCAAAGCTTCTGAGCCAGCTTTGGTCAAGGACAGTGATGGTCCCATCTTAGCACTCCCATCCTCCTCCCCCCTGCCCCTTCTCCCATGAGACACTAGTGCTGTTAGGATTTTAGTGCCCTCTATAGCTAATTAGATTATTGGACTGATCTGGATGTTTTACTGTTTTCACCTGATTTTAAATTGTTTTATACAATATTTTATCTGATTATGTTATATACCACATTAAGCCCGGACCTACTGGGAAGGGCAGTTAATAAATTCAATAAATAAATAATACCAAGGAGAACAGGCCAGTGTTCTGTTAAGAATCAGCTTGGTTGTAGTGGTTAAGAGCGGTGGACTCTAATCTGGAGAACCAGATTTGATTCTCCACTCATCCACATGAAGGCAGCTGGGTGACCTTGGGTCAGTCACAGTTCTCTCAGAACTCTCTCAACCCCACCTACCTAACAAGGTATCTGTTGTGGGGAGAGGAACGAAGGTGATTGTAAGCCACTCTGAAACGCCTTCGGGTAGTGAAGAGCGGGGTATAAAACCAACTCTTCTTCTTCTTCTGATCTACAAAATAAGTACAGCTGCTTCTGTAGCCTGAATTCAAACTGTTGCCTCTTCTCTCAGATTGTGCCAGATTATTTCCCAGGTAAGTGCTGGTGGAAGATTTACCTACAACTGTACAAAATCTGAGATGGCCATTTTATTTCCTTGCCCTGTGTTCTCCAGCAACATGTACCTTCTGTTTCTTGTACTACGTATCGCTGGCTTCTTTTATTCCCATTTGGGAATAAAAAAACTATTAACTAATAACAGCTGGTAAAAAGAAGTACTTACAGTCCCTAGAGGTGTTTGCAAAGGCCTGTGCCAGCTGTGAATGAGCAGCAGACTTCTTCTAAAGCCTGCCTGCGTAAGTAAGTCATGGAATGCTTTGGGAAATTAACTCTTCATAACTCTGTATCACATCCACCACAGCAGTCTTCCATAAGCATATGATTGATTAAAGGTTATGAGGGTGGCTACTGGTCTCAGATGACAGCTGCTTATACACAAATGCTTACCGTCATGTACAAATGCATCCAGCATTTCTATTTCCTTAAAGCTGCTGAGAAATACAGGGGAGGAATTTACTTTGTAACTTAAACCAGGATAAAATTCAGAAGCCTAACACTGTTCTATAATTCACCTACCACCACTGATTGACTTCTGTTTTGGCTAAAGTCAAATGAGTTGCAACCATCAGGCTCTGCTCTCAGGATGGACCTGGGCAGGTTGATCCTTCTGGAGACAGTCCAACAGGGGGTGGTCAGCAATGCTAAGTGAGAGATATATTTACTGTAATACCCCACAAACCCCAGGAACTGCCACATTTGTTTGTTGTTGCTGCTGTTATTGTTGTGGGCACTGGGCTTTGCTCCAGCAACCCCACGTTCTCTAGTAGTGGATTCAGCTGACCCTGGCCTACCGGGAACACCAAATACCTGAACCCATGGGACCCACCCCAACTTTTCTTCAGGTTGGCCTTTAATCCTGCCTCTGCAGATGGGTAGGCCAATCAGAGCTAAAGATTATTACACCATCAATCTGAGCCAGGACAAAGTCCTGGCACTGAGCCAGGATCTGACCTACTAGCTGTTGAAAACTGGCTACTGCCCCATGTAGTCCAAATTGGAACAACCCTTGAAGGATTTCAAAGGGACCATGGGGACCTGCTAATATCCTTTCATCAGGTCCAAAGCCCACAGATATTACACAGTACGTAGTTGGTCAATTAGAATATCAGCACATAGCATGGGGTATGTGTTCAACTGTCCTGTCCTGTTAACCTCCCTATAATTGACGCAGAAGCTAATGGTCCCATCTGGCTTTGGTACCAGGATGATGTATGAAGCTTCTGATATGTCCATCCAAAGCATGTCGCCCACTTTGTGGGCCACTGCTTTCCTCTGCTTATGGGGAATAGTTTCCAACTGGCATATGCCACCTGACCTTCGGGGGTGGGAATAGCATATAAAACACAATGTCAATTTTGCCAGGTTGGCTGGAAAAGACCGTGAACACTCTGAGTAACATCTTCCAGACCTGATCTCCTAGGCAGGAGTCAATCTATCATCCAGCACCAGGAGGTTGTCATCTGGCTGTAAGTTCCCAGCAAAAGTTGCCATTGGACAATTTGGAGGAGTCCTCAACTAGTTGGAACTCTGGCGTGTTCCACTCTTTCCATTCATTAATGACATTAATGTGCAAGCACTTCTTTTATCAGAGGGGTGGCCTACACTGCGCCTCATATGACATTGGTCTCAATAACCAGTGATTAGAAAGGGTCCTTGCCAGGGGTCTCCGCATCCTCTGACTACAACGCACTTGCTAACCCAGACTTTGTCCCCAATGGACCTTGTCCACAGTTATGGAGATATCACCTTCTTCCCCCCTTCACACACAGGATTTTGCCTTTGCTTCTTCTTGCTCCCTTGCTGAGCAGCCACTACATCCATTTTCTTCTTATTTGTTGGTCTATGGCTGTCCTACCCTGTCATGGTATTATATATTTTGATGCTGGCCCAGCCCAGGGTCTTGAGGGAAGAGACAAAATCATCTTCTTATATTCTACTCCTGTAATGGTATACAAGAGGCTTTTGAAAGTTCAAAGTAAACAAAATATTTTATTTAACTTGGATGGGAAAAGGTCAGGTGGAATCAGGGACAGGTTATGCTTGTTCTGGCCCCACCTCCCCTACAGAATTTCATGACATTAAGGTTTACCAGGGATTCTGCCCATAGAGCCATTCAAGGGGAGAATAGCCATGGATGCTTGAGGAGTCCCACTGTAAAAAAAACAGGGAGTCAAGGTACAGGTCCCACTGACTGAGCCGGTCCCTTGCCAGCTAATGGAGCTTTTAGGGTCTGGTTGAATCTTTCTACCAAACCATCTGTTTGGGTTGGTGTATGGTCATAAAAATCTGACAGTGGGACCTGTACCTTGACTCCTTTTTTACAGTGAGTCTCCTCAAGCATCCATGGCTATTATCCCCTTGAATGGCTCTATGGGCAGAATCCCTGGTAAACCTTGATGTCATGGAATTCTGTGGGGTGGAGGTGGGGCCAGAACAAGCAACACAACTGTCTCATAAGCATGGCTGTAATGGGGATGCCACAATCCGTCAGGAGGCTCCCGGTCAAGGTTCAGAGTTGTTGCTGCCAGTTATGATGGCACCAAGTCTTATAATAAAGTCCAGCTCCCACGTCTATGGAATTCTGAACTGAAGAGTTATGGCATTAGAATGCTTTTGGTATTTTTAAAATTTGACAATATTTACAAAGTACTTATTGATGATGTATCTTCTGTAACATGGTAGCTCTTATATGAAGTTCCCAAGGGCTTGGCATTGTTGCCAGTGTTATTTAACATCTGTGTACGACCACTGCTGAAGTTTGTCCAAAGTTTTGGAGAAGGCTGTCATCAATGTGCTGATGACAACCATTACACATCATACTGAATCAGCCTATAAAAGCAGCTGTCTTCGTATTAGGGCAGTGACTGAAAGCTGTGGCTGAGGAACAACATGCTATAGCTTAATCCTGATAAGATAGAGTGGATGCTGGTTGTAAAGGCTGAGTTTCTGAAGCAAGTTCTGCTATCTACCTTGTATAGTGTGGCTTTTTATCACTAATAGTTAAGAGTTTGGGAGTTCTGTTGGATCAAACCCTTTTTTCTGGAAAAGCAGGTAACCCAGTTGTCAAAAGTGCCTTTCATTAAATCAATATGCCACAAAAATTGTGCCCTTTTTTGGACTAGCCACACTAAATGCTACAACACCTTCAAAACTGGACTACTATAACATGTTCTACAGAGGGCTAGACAGCATGGAAGCTACAAATAGTGTACAACCCAGCAGCTAGACTGTTGACAGATGTTAAACATTGTGCATATGTCACCCAGAGTTTTAAGATCATTAAACTGACTGCCAATACACTTCCATGCTCAAGTCAACATGCTAGTGTTAAAGACTAAGGTTCTTCATGATCTGAGACCCTCATATCTGAAACATACCAGCCAATATGACCACAAGGCAGTTGCTGTAATCAAACCAAGGACTGTCAGAAGTTTCCTGACTTGGTCAGTTAAGAAAAACAGGTTGCTTACCTGTAACTGATGATCTGCGAGTGGTCATCTGTGCTGTAGATCAGGCTTCCCAAGAAAATGAGGAAAATCCTGACTCTCTACAGGTTTCAGAAGATCTGTAATGCAGAGCTCTTTATTTCTCTTTCAGGATCCCATGAGTGACATTTGTGGCACATCTTTTATCTTTTGTTTTGTCATTTTTGTGGTTTTTCAGATTTATGGAAGGTACATGGGCACCATGGCCCTCACTGAAATCTCTCCTGGTACCTGCCAAGTGTTTTTAGAAAGTGGATGGAGCCAGGTGGGGCTTTTCCCAGCAAGGCTTCTGATTGGCCCCGGAGAGCTGATTGGGTTTGCAAATTCTTAAGAATGTTACTTTGGCAGCAGCTGCCATCACAACGCAGGGCTCTTCACTGTGTGACTGAAGGTAAGCTGGGACAGCCATTTTGTGGCAGAGCCCACCGCACTGTGTCATAAGTCCAAAGATGTCCACAGGCTCAAAAGGTTGGGGGACCCCTGCTTTGGTAGATTTCCACATTATCTAACAAGAAATCCAAAGTGCATGTTAAATATTTATCTCCAGCATTTACTAGCCTTTGTTGATTTATGTAATTGTAAAAAATAAACAGAAGATTAACCTAGAAGACTTCCTTAATCACTGCCACTATAAATGTGTATCCTTTTAAAGAAACCTCTTACTATAGGAACAGCTTACTTAAAATGAAATGGAATTCATATTTATAGCATCTCTTTAATGATACAAGTTTAATTCCTGTCACATGCAATCTCTCATGCATTTTTTGATACACTATCACAGAACTAAGCAGATTTCGGTTAATATCCCAAGGCAAAAATTGTTCATAAAAATATAATAAATGGAAATAAAAATGTTCAAAGAAGTTAATGCTGTAACTTTAGGACATTTCTTTTTAATATACGCAAGCCTCTGCATGTAATTGATAAAAAGCCCTCAGATTTGCAAAAATGCAGCCATTATACTGCTTATGCATTAACTGATGGCACTGTGATAGTGTCTGGAGTGACAGATGGATGGGTGGCATACCCAAAAAGGATAAGTGTCCAACAGACATAACTGTGGTATAGCAATAGCTGTATTTATTTTTACTGAGATAGTCACACCATACATTTCTCACTTAAAGCAGTTTACAACATCATTCCCCCCTCTTCCATTTTATCCTGACAACAACCATGTGTAGTAGGTTAGGCTGGGAAAGTGTCACTGGCCTATAGTTACTCAGCAAGCTTTCATGGCAGAGTGGGAATTCAAACCTGGGTCTGAGGGAATTCAAACCTGGGCCAGAGGCTAGTTTGGCACTCTAACAACTGCACAACACTGACTTCTAGCTTTACATAAACATAAAAAACAAGTTTGCATGAATAATATAAAAAGAGTCTTTAAAACAAGAAGGGAGGAAGTATTCAAGTATTTTATACCAGTTGTATAGATTTTAATTAAGCAATATGTAAGATGAAGAAAATCCCACAAGCTTATCCATGATTATAGTAAACACTTTCCTTAACTGCTGATAGAGATCGGTCATTTTCGCACATGTTATCTGCCCCTGTTTCGACGTTCTTCAGAAGTGTTTTTTCTTTCTTGTTTCCCCCAACATCATGGTCCATTCTTGCACCTCACAGGGTTCCCCTGGCCCTTCTCTGATCTTTCTCAAACCTGCTTTGCTGCAAAGTTTTGGGAAAGCCTGCAGTAAAGCCTGGGTGGCTAGTTTGTGGGCAGCAAAGTTTGGCCTTTTTCTGCCCACATGGCACCCATTTTTCCTGACCCTACTCCAACAGCAATTATTTCCTCCCCCTCCACCAGGGGGCTTTTTGTTTTTATATCAACCATTGCTGTATAACAATCTGTGTTCCAGGATCTCTAAATCCTCAGGTTTCTTTTTACTTTAAAGTATGTTCAGCCCATTTTGTTGTGGAGAGATAAGGAGAAAGGCACATCTATGCAATGAAAGGAGCTGAAGACTTACTGTCATGGGCCAATCAGCTGCTACCTCCTCCTCGGTATTGGGCCTCACAATAATGGAATTCCCAAATGAGCAGCTGGGTCCAGCAGCAGACCCAATGGGGAAAGCATCGGGAAGCAAGAATGCTGTCCAGTCATGGCCAGGCTGCTCAGTCTTCCAGGAGAAGAAAGAGATGCCACAGAGGCTAGATTCTCCATCTCTGCTGGCCTCTCCCAAACCAGCAGAGCATAGAAGGAGGAGAAAGCTCTTGACAGCTATAGACAGAAGACAAACTGCTCACCTGATTGCTCAGTAATGATCAGTGTTAATACCTGGAGCACAGTCTTTACAGGACTGGGACTGACAGGCTGATAGGAAAACAGCAAAAGACCTGCACCTGTAGGAAGGTGAATGCAACCATAAGGCTCAACACCTGGACTTTGAGGGATGAGTGAGCAAAGGAGGAGGATAAAAGGAACATGCAGAGCAAGGCTTGGTGTGGAAGTAATCTTGCTTGTTACACCTTTGTGAGTGATAAGTATGAGACAACACACCGGAGGTAAATTCAAAAGTGATTTCAGCTTTATTTCAGCTCCAAGTTAGACCAGCTAAGGACTAGACCAGCTAGACAAGAAAAACAGTCCAAAACAGCGGTTTATATACAGTCCTGGCTGAGATAGCCACGCCCACAATAACATTAATATCCAATAACTGTTGTGCATAACAACCAATCATAATTCACAGTTAATAACCAATCACGTTTCACATTAATAGCCAATCAAAGATGTTTCCTCCATAAGCCCTTTGATTGGGCAATACAGTACAGTATTTCCGATCCGCATAATGAGCACCTGTTCGATTATGCTGTCACTTATGTCTATGAAGACATAACAACTCCTCCCCCCTTAGATGGAACACACTCGTAATCAGACAAGTGGGGAGGGGCCCTTCTGCTTCGCTGTGACCGCCTTAACTCTGGGGCTACAGATGGTTCAGGGTCTGCACTATGCTCAGCGCCAGGCACTGCTGGGCTGACAGGCTCGCCAGGGTCCGAGAGTTCAGGGTTCTGCCCTGACTCAGGTTCTTGCCGAGAACCAGCAGCACTCACCTCGACCGGAGGCAAGTGGGACTACTCCCTGGGCCCGTATGAATCTCCGGCCTCTTGCTTCTGTTCCGCAGGAGCCCATCGTTGCCGGAGCTGATCTATGTGGCGGCGTATCTTTTGGCCGTCAGATAGCCTCACCACATACATCCTGGACCCTAGACGGTTGGTGACTTCGGCGGGAAGCCACCGGTGCCCCTCGGAGTAGTTTCGGGCAAAGACCCAGTCCCCGGGCTGAAACTCTCTGGATGGCGTGGGCGGTTCGGCCCGTACAGCTCTGCTGCCATCCAGATCCGGGTGCAGGCGGTCGAGGAGGGTTGTCAATTTCCTCCCCATAAGCAGCTCGGCCGGGCTTTTCCCTGTGGCAGAGCTCGGTGTGACATGCTGCCACAGGAGAAAATCGGCCACTCGATGGTCCCAGTCCTCGCCAGGCAGTCGGGCGAGGGTCTCTTTCGCCGTCCGAACCATCCGCTCTGCCTGGCCGTTAGAAGCAGGATGGAACGGGGCTGTGGTGATGTGCCGGATTTCGTAGCCCTCTAGGAAGCCGGTGAACTCCCTAGAGGTCAGTTGAGGGCCGTTGTCACTGACCAGTACTTCAGGTAGCCCATGGGTGGCAAAAAGTTGGCGCGAAGCCTTTATTAGGTTTGCCGATGTTGTGGACCTCATGGGGACTACCTCCAGTCACTTCGAATAAGAGTCCACAACCACCAGGAGCATTTGGCCGTTGATTGGCCCCGCAAAGTCAAAGTGCAGCCTTGACCAAGGCTTTTCAGCTCTGTTCATGGGTGCTGGTGGTGTGTGCGGAGGGTCAGGCCGTGACTGCTGGCAGCGCACGCAGCCTCGAACTTTCTCTTCGATGTTTGCATCGAGCCCAGGCCACCATAAATACCCCTCGCCAGGGCCTTCATGCGAACAATCCCTGGGTACCCGGCATGCAGGGACTCAAGAACCCTTCCTCTTAGTTTGGGGGGAATCACGACTCTGTTCCCCCATAGTAAACAACCCTTAACAATGGACAGCTCAGACCTTCTGTCCCAGTACGCCTTGAACTCAGGCTCTGAACAGACACTCGGCCACCCCTCCACACCCAGTTTAAAACACGAGATAGTATTAAGTCCTTCTGGGTGAACGCGGCAACGTCCTCGGACCGAAGTGGAGACTCCGACAGTTCATCCAAGGCGCAAATGTCCGCTGTAGGAGCCGGATCGAAACCAGTCTCAGGCAGAGGACAGCGGCTCAGAGCATCAGCGTGCGCGATACATTTTCCAGGTCTGTGTTCCAAGTCGTATTCGTACGCCGCCAAGAACAGGGCCCATCTCAGCATTCTGGGCGACAGTATGTTGGGCGTGGGGCGGTCTGGGGCAAATATTCCCAGTAGCGGCTTGTGGTCAGTCACCAGAATGAAATGGCGGCCATACAAAAAGTCATGGAATTTCTTGACCGCACTTACAAGTGCCAAACCCTCTTTGTCTATTTGCGCGTAGTTTTTTTCTGCACCACTCAATGACCTTGAGTAATACGCAATTGGCGCCTCAGACCTGTCAGGCATTACATGGCTCAAAACTGCCCCAATACCGAATGGCGACGCATCAGCCGCCAAAACCAACATTTTACCCTCATCAAAATGAGTCAGCACACTGTCAGAAGTCAGTAACGCTTTAACATTTTCAAATGCCTTTTCTTGTAGCCGTCCCCAAACCCATTTTGCGCCTTTATTCAACAATCGATGCAATGGCTCGGCTACCGAAGCTTTGTGGGGCAGAAATGAGTGGTAAAAATTGATTAATCCTAAATAGGCTTGTAACTCCGTTTTATTTTTAGGTCTGGGTGCATTGTGTATAGCTGCTACCTTTCCAGGGGTTGGGTGGACACCTTGTTCATCAATCTTGAACCCAAGGAACTCGACACTTGAGACCCCAATCGCACATTTTTCCCGTTTTACTCGCAACCCAGCCTTATTGAAGCACTTCAGAACACTCCGGACCCTTTCAAGCAACTCTTCATCACTCTTTCCCGCAATAAGCACGTCATCAAAATAGGGAATTACTCCCCTGATACCTCTGAGCAACCCCTCCATTAAACCCTGGAAGATTCCAGGTGCGACGTTAACCCCGAATTGTAGGCGCTTAACTTTAAACGCACCTCTATGCGTAACGATGGTTTGTGCTTCCGCAGCATTGTTATCTACGGGCAACTGTTGATATGCCTGGGCAAGGTCTAATTTTGCAAACACCTTGCCTCCCCCAAGAGATGCAAGTACATGGCTTATTACCGGTACAGGATAAGAATGCTGTTGTAATGCCTTATTGATTGTACATTTATAATCTGCACAAATACGTATGCTTCCATCAGGTTTGACAGGAGTAACAATGGGCGTTTCCCATTTGCTGTACGGAACTGGCTCCAAGACCCCTTGCTCTAGGAGCTTGTCAATTTCCATTTCAATCTTGGGTTGCAATGCTAATGGCACCTTCCTATATTTTAGCCTGATAGGCCTAACATTTGGATCCAACTCAAATGAAACCGGGGGACCCGTATACGTTCCCAGCCCTTTTGCAAAAACCTGAGGAAACTCGTCATACAAACAATTCCATTTATCATGACATACCGTATTAATACCAGAAATAGCAATGCCTAATGGCTCAAACCAATCGAGCCCCAACAGGCTTACCCTGTCCCCTTCGGCAACAATCAGGGACAGAGCCGCCTTACGCTCTTTGAAACTGACGTCAAATTCCGCCTCACCTGCCAATGGAATTCGGTGCCCTTGAAAATCTGCTAGACAGGCGTCAGTGGGCAGGAGGCGGCGGCGGCTTCGGCTCAGGAAAAGACGATCCAATGTGCACGTTGAAATGATTGTTCTAGCCGACCCGGAATCGACTTCAAACGGGCAGGGAATTCCGTCGAGGAACAAGGTGACGAAAATCTTCTTCCTCCGGGGTGCTCCCGTGGTGAGGATGGACGATGAAGAGGGGTTGGACGACAGGGTCGGGTTTCGGAACGACAAGGATGAAGAGCAGGTTGTGTTGACCTTGCTTCGGAATTGAGAGCGCTGCGGAGGCGACGTAGGCGGCGATCTCTTCGACTTGCAAACTCTGGCGATGTGCCCACGTTTTCCGCAGCCCGACAAACCAACCCTTTGGCCCAACAGGTGTCGCGCTCGTGCTTCCCGCCACAACCAAGGCACTGACTCGCTGGCGCAGTCTTCACTTGGGTTCGCGGCTGGCTGCTGGAACAAGGCTCTCGTACGTCATCCACGGCGGCCGCCGGCTCACGGTCCTCGACCTGTTGGTGAATGCTGGATTCAGCTGCCGCAGGCCGCTGTCGCACTTCTCGCATCGACCTTTCAGCAGCTTCAGCGGCGATGGCTTCCTCGAACGCGACCTTGAATGTCAGCGTCTTTAGGGCGAACAGGCGTTGTTGCAGCTTTGCATCGCGGTGGCCGCAGACCAGCCGGTCTCGCAAAGCTGTCTCGAGATCGGCGAAGTTGCAAGCCCTTGCCAACTTCCTCAATGCCGCCACAAACTCGGCTACTGATTCGCTGGAGCCTTGCTGCCTTTCGTAGAACGCGTGCCGGGAAGCGATCTCTGAAGGCTGCGGCGCGAAATGAGCCTTCAACTTCTCCGTCAGCGTGGCGTACGGCACGGTCTTGATGTCATCAGGCGTGACAAGTGAACGAGCAATGTCGAACACCTCTTTGCCACACGAGCTAAGCAGTGCAGCTCGTTTCTTCGCGGCATCCGTCACCCCGCTGCTCTCGAGGTGAAACTCGAACCGGGTGAGGTACGCCTCCCAGTCCTCGGTCGCGGGCTCGAACGGCTCGAACCGGTGCTTGGAGCTCATCGCGGCGCTTCCTGGAGCGGACGGCCCCCTCGGAAACTCGCGGTCGATCGGAACTTCCTCCGTGGTGTCTCAGCGGGGCTGCCTACCCGCTATATCCCATCCTCGTCGCCAGTTGATAAGTATGAGACAACACACCGGAGGTAAATTCAAAAGTGATTTCAGCTTTATTTCAGCTCCAAGTTAGACCAGCTAAGGATTAGACCAGCTAGACAAAAAAGACAGTCCAAAACAGCGGTTTATATACAGTCCTGGCTGAGATAGCCACGCCCACAATAACATTAATATCCAATAACTGTTGTGCATAACAACCAATCATAATTCACAGTTAATAACCAATCACGTTTCACATTAATAGCCAATCAAAGATGTTTCCTCCATAAGCCCTTTGATTGGGCAATACAGTACAGTATTTCCGATCCGCATAATGAGCACCTGCTCGATTATGCTGTCACTTATGTCTATGAAGACATAACAGTGAGGTATCCTGCTTAGCAAACAGAGTTCTACCCTGGCTTGCTGCCTGATTCCTTGTCTCTGGTAACCTGTGTTTGCTCCTACAGCCTGGGACCCAGACCCTGTATCCTGCACCAGTTCCCAAGCCCTGGAACCAGACTGCTGAAACCTTGACCCTCCTTACCATGACCCTTGGACTGGACCTTTGATCTCTGACTCTGGAGTGGTTGGTAGACTTTGCCTCTGTATCTAATGTTGTGCTTATTGTTATTGTATTTGTGTATCACGAAAACCCTGGGTAGAACAACAGCAGCAGGTTTGGCCCTGAATGTAACACTTACAGAAAAAACTGAAAGCTGGAAATTTACAAAAACTGATACATGCATTGTTATAACCTTATACTGATATAACAATATTCAATTAGCATTTTTTTAAAAAAAACAACAACGCTGAAAAAACTCAGGTGTTCTAGGGGAGGGGGGATGACAACAGCTAAGGGACTAGGCAAGGAAACTGTGGGAAAACCTGACATGTGGAAGCCCCATTGCCGCTGCACTGTATTGCCTGCTGCTGCAGCAACAAGGAAACCATACAAGCCTGTCTCTGAGCAGAAATACTGGAACTATCCACACTCATTTGTTCACAGAGGGATGTGAGACTGAACTGATTGTCAATGGCTGGCAACCAGCAAGATGGGGCATGGGGTTGTGAGTATGGCAATGCACTGATGGCACGATGGCATTTCCAGTAAATACCAGAAGTAACATCATGTCAATGTGGTACTCTAGGATTTGGGTAAAATTCTTTGGTAAAACCAGAAGAGTTTTACCGAATCCCAGAGTGTCACATGGATGGAAGACAGGAGGCATGGTGCTTCTTCTGAGTTATCCACTGAATGTGACTTTGCAGCACCAGAGTGGTGGCATTTTTAAAAAAATCATCCAATGAACTGGGGCACTGGGAGTGGGAAATCCTATCTCCCTAGACTGAACTGGCCTGTGAATTACAGACTACATTATTTGAACTATGGAAAACTTTCACTACTCTTGATAATAGCTATTTTGTTAAACCTTAACTATCTGGCATTCCAGGATAGAGTTCCCTAAGCAATTTCGGAAGATTTTGAGAAGACTGCCTGGCAAGGGAGGATTTTTGAGAAGATGTCATGTTGCTTCCAGGTGACAATATAGGAATTTCCCCTAATATCTATGATGGAGAATTGAGGAAATTCCTAAAGCATCACTATGGAAACCATTTTTCCCTCCTGCTCCTCAGTTTCTCAATAATGGGAGACGGTGGCAAGGGGCAGGCAACTGAGATGCCTATTCCTAGATGTGATTAGTGAACAAAATAAAACAATATAACAAAAACACTCATCTAACCGCAACCAATTGACTTCAACTCTAATTTCTGCAGCTAGAACATTGTTAGCCTCAAAATGGAAAGATAAGAAAATGCCAACGATAGATCAACGGCTCCAAAAGTTGTGGAACTTTTATATTTTAGGTAAACTGAATAATAATACACAACTGAACAGATCAGATCAATAGAAACTAGCATACACTGAATTGTGGTCTCCTGTTATTCATTATTTAATGGAAAATGACATTTTACCGAATGATGAGAATTATGTGGACTTGATATGAATATAAGCAGATCCTTTTGTTTTGATGGTCGACCAGGGCTTATTTATCTTAACTTCACAGTTTCATATGCTTTATAGTTTCAATATATGTGTTGTGTTTAATATATGTGATGTATTTTTAAATTAAAAATTTATTTAAAACAAAAACAAAAACATTCATCTAGTTTTCTAAGCTCTGCTCTTTAAAGTTCTCCTTGGATTTTTCAAGGTAGCGAAAAGAACTAGTAATAAACCACAGAGAAGGCACATACAGTTATGCAGAGCATATTATCACTCTCTATTGCTCTCTTTCCATTCCTTGAGTTTATTCTGCTTCAAGTGGGAATCCAAAGAGCTACTTCAGGCACCAAAGGGCTTGCATTTTCAGATGCTTCTTTTTAAAAACTTTCCCCCTTGAACAGCAGTTCCAGAATTCACCCTGTTATGTCTTAGGATAAACTGGATTTTGACATGCATCCCTTTCACATTTATTATGCCATGTTCAATAATGAGCCACTATCTGAGAAACACAGCCCCTCAGCCTCCTTTGGCATGTGAACCTGTTACACATTGTCCATGCTGGGCCCAAGATAATATTCTCTGCACAGACATGCAAATACTTGGTTTAGTACATTCATTCAAAAAGAGAAAGTGCACATCGTCAAACTGATATTGCTGCCAGCTCATCAGTCTTAATGTATTCATTATGAAGGCACACTCCACCCCTCCTTGTATGACAATGCCAGCTCTGGATTGCAACAATAATTCTCTACTCACCCCTCTACATTTTATAACAATGGTGCATTTATTCTGTTTTAATATTTGCTCAGACAGGATGCTCCAAAATTGTTATTTAGAATTTTTTCTAGCAGCTACTAACACCAGATCCTGCAAACCTTCAGGTTGAAGGTAATGTGTACTCCAGTATACAAAAAATTGCAAATGGTAGACAGCTGCATTTAAAACTGTACAATACAACTAGACCTCACATAAGAAACAGAAAGACTTCCTTAACATATTTAGCACTAGTTGATAAATGAACATTGTCATTAACTCACTGAAGATTGAAATAAGCCCAGGGGACATTTTCATTAACACTCCCTTCAACCAATCCCCCTGCTCCATCCCTGTTCTACTATTTAAGCCATGCTTCCAGGTGCAGTCAAGGAAGCCTCAAACAATATTTTTTTCATGCTTCCTCGCAGCAATGAACTCTCAAGAAAGAAACAGTGGAGTACCCAGTTCTTTCCCCACTAATGTTGCCTGCCCCAGTGGCTGTACTGTTCAGTTTGGACATTGGGTTGCCAATTTCCAGGTGGGGCCTCGAGATATCCTGGAATTATAACTGATAGGCTACAGAAATTAGTTTGCCTGGAGAAAAATGGTTGCTTTTGAGGGTGGACTGAATGGCAGTCCCACACCCTACTCTATCCATGTTCCACCCCCAAATCTCCAGGATTTTTCAGGCCTGGAGTTGGGTAGTATTGAAGGGTGTCTGGCATGATACTTAACTGAACCTATTTCAAACCAGGCTTTAATTTTGAAGGGGTCTCTCTTTGTCTGATTCAGAGTGTCTGGCAGATCTCCCAGAGTGTTCTGGGAGGATAAGTTTTTCTGCTGAATGTGAATTACACTAAATATATAAAGTGGGTCCCATGATCCACACATAAGAACATAAGAGAAGCTAATGCTGGATCAGGCCAATGGCCCATCCAGTCCAACACTCTGTCACACAGTAGCCAAAAATACCAGGTGCTATCAGGAGGTCCACCAGTGGGGCCAGGACATTAGAAGCCCTCCCACTATTGCCCCTCCAAGCACCAAAAATACAGTGCATCACTTGCCCCAGACTGAGAGTTCCTATCGATACCTTGTTGCTAATAGCCACTGATGGACCTCTGCTCCATATGTTTTATCTAATTCCCGTTTGAAGCCATCCATGCTTGTAGTTGCCACCACCTCCTGTGGCAGTGAATTCCATGTGTTAATCACTCTTTGGGTGAAGAAGTACTTCCTTTTATCTGTTCTAACCTGACTGCTCAGCAATTTCATTGAGTGCCCACGATTCTTGTATTGTGAGATGCAAGGACAGGGGCTTTTTCCTGCTTTCTTCTCTATCCAGCAGTCCTTTCTTATCCCAGGGAAGTCAATAGACTATACTTCGCAGGGCCTTTGTGGTCTAATAGCCACAATGGTCAGGAGCTGAAGAAGGAAAGTGATGAATCTGACTTTTCTTTCATATTCTTTTACTTGTTTGACCTTTGCCCCTCCTGGCTGCTTAATTCTGTTGGAGGCAGGCTGGGTCTGAAGAGATAGTAAACGCCTCCCTGAGAGAGGGGTTGTCTCCCCTGCCTTGAAGCAGGCAGTGGTGCATCCACTCTGAAAGAAACCTACTGTGGACCCAGCAGAGTTGAATAACTACTGTGCTATCTCAAATGTACCATACCAGAGTGAGAAAGGAATGGTCTCCAAGAAGGATGAGATTGCTAAGTTCACCACAGAAAATAAACTGGAGCTCACAGACAAAGAAGCTGCCTGATACTAGTTGCAGAGATTCAAGCAGTAATTTCCAACGTTCATCTTCAACCCTAACCCTTAGACAAGTTGGAGCTGGAGAGGTGACATGTTTGTGCCAATTTTCATGCCCCCTTTGTTGCAAACAAAACTATGCCACCTTTTCCTCCTTGCTTCCAAAAGACACTTGAAAAAGGGCTAATAGCTGAGGCCTGTTTAGAGTCTGGAGTTGGAAAAGAATATGAAAGAAAGGGTACTGGCTAATTAACCTACATCCTTGAACATCTGGTCCAACTTTGGAGGGAGGCTGGGTGGTGACTGCATAGTGCAACCTCTCCAGGGTCACATCTACAAGCATCCTTCTGCATCACTCTCCTCTATCACATCTCATGAAAAGCCATCGTCAACAACATACCCATCCCCCCCTTGTTTGATACACCAAATAAAGGAACAGACCCCTCCCACATGGGCTTGGAAGGCATTAGCCAATCTGATTGCCAGGTTGCCAGGTACTGGAGCTCAAGCCCAGCAGAACATGGTCCCTCCAACCAAGAGATGTTAACGCACCAAAGAGAGGATGTGTTTTTTCTTTGGTTGTAAACCCTCTTTGTCCAGTGAAGTGCATCATTCCCATACTCTGCCAGCCTCTGGGATGCCAACTCAGCCTTCCATCTCCACAACTGTCACAAAATACCTTGCCCAACTGCCTCTCATCCATCAGACCTCCCCACAAGAGAGCACCAGTCTAAAAGGAAGGCTCTGCTATCACATGAGTGTGCTTTTCACTTCGTACTCCATACCTGCACAGCGATGAGAGCAGGAAAACAAACAGCAAAACAATTCAAAACACAAACTACACATTCCCTCTACACAGATTTTCTATATTGCATTCAATGCTACTTCTCACAGAGACATACCTCTCAAAAGGCTGACAGCTTGAAAGCCCTGTGAGGATTCAAAACCATCACTAAATCCCTTTCCTTAAATTCACACAGAAATGCATTCTTATCATACCACAACTTCTGTGTGTGCTCAGTTTGGGCCAAATTCTCATGAGCCAAAGCCAGCATTTCCCTGAGTTCTGTAGTTTGTCCACATAGTCCACAATGGTTGTGGGCTGGGTTACTGATTCTCCCTCCCACTGAGTCCTAACAAATTCCAGTTGCCCTCTGGCCTTCTGACCACACATCAGTTCAAATGGACTGAATCCCAAACTACTTTGCTTCATCCTCCATATGCAAAAAGTAGTTGTTTCCCGTTCTTATCCCAGTCATAGGGATGTTCTGCCACCTACTTTAATCATTGCCCCCAAGATGGTGTTGAACCATTCTGTGACTCTATTGGTCTCATAAGGCAGAAGCAATGTGCTTGACCCCCCTAATGATCCCAAAGTTCCCTAAATATGCTAGAGAGGAACTGTGTGTTAGGACCTTCTTCAGTATTCCTAGTCTGGCAAATATAGGAACAATAGTGTCGGCCACAAAGTGTGTATCCATTCTAGGTGAATCACCTGATCTATCAAAACCAGAATGAAATGGTTCCCCCTCTGCATGGGCTTGCTAAACGGACTAATGATATCCATGCCCACACCCTCCAAAGGTGCCCCAATGATGGGCACGTTTTGCAGCGGCACTTTTACTCAGTCCTGGATATTCCCATCTTCTGACAAACTAAGCAGGAGGGACAAAACTGCACTGTGTCCTTCCCAACCTCCAGAAGAAGTTCTGGGCTAACCTGTCCTTGGTCTTGTATATTCCCAAGTGTTCACTCAGAACTGTATCGTGTGCTAAATTCAAAAGTTTCTACCTGTGTACTTTTGGCACAAAAAGCAGCTACTTAGATGGATCTCCTGGCTGTTTCTTGGGAATAAACTCGCTACACAGTAGTGCAAGGGTGTCAAACATCAGGCCCCCAGAGGGCTTCCATCAGGCCCACAGTGGAACTGACTGTCTTCTGCTTCTTCTTTCATTTCTGCTGCTGCTGTGTCATCATGGGTTTGCAGCTTACAGATACACACCTGAACAGCATACTCAAGATTGCAACAGCACATATATTTTGATGCAATAATTCAGAGCAAGAGGTTCAGTTATCAGACACTGTTAAATAAACAAAATATTACAAGAGTGCTAATGTTTTAAGCATGTTTTTAAGTAAAAAAAACCCCTTTGTGTTTGTGTCCTTTGTAAAGTTTATATCTCTGCTACCTGGCATTTACATTTTATGACACACATGGCCCAGCCCAACAAGGTCTCATTTTTGTCAGATCCCGCCCTCATAACAAATGAGTTCAACACCCCTGCAGTAGTTCATTCTGGAGAATGTTTGGAGAGCGAGGATGGCTCCCGTGCATTCTCCCAAGCCTCCTTCAAACTGGAGTTGCTTTTTTGCTGCCTTAAGAAGCCAGGAGAGCTGGCAAGAGTTTGTATGCTGTGCTGTCAAGTCTTGCCCATCTTCCTCTCATCTATGACAGTGACCAAGTCAGTCATACAGGCATATATACTTAATAGCTAGAATTGTTCAACGTGCACAATTTACTACCACATGCTATGGTCCAGAAATGAGCATGACACACTAAAAGTATGAATTACTGTAAAAATAACAAAGACAGAAATGTGAGATACTCACACTTCTGGTTTTCTTATGTTTCTGTAACTTCTGAGCTGGTTCATACTAAACATTTACAATATGGTATAAGTAAGTAATTAATCTGCTGGCCAAGGACCAAAAAATAATGCAAATGTAATCCATAAATATTTCTGTTGTCCTCATGGAACGGTATGTGCAAATAAGCTCTCTCCAACAAAAGGAATGCATTGCATCAACTTGCAAGTGTTTATTTGCTTAGCTCAAGAAACCACCTAAACGTAGAACAATTTTGAGAGCAAAATTAAGGCACATAATGAAGATTACGAGGCCAGTAATCTCTTACAAAGACTATCAAGGCAAAAACTGTTATTTCCATGCCATTCTTTTCTTTTTAACATAATCAGAGGACTATAAACAAAAACAAAGCATAGGCATCAGGAAGCCCACAGCTTTACCTTTTCAAATGCTACCTTAATTATGGAACTAATCTTTACAAAATCCCTAGTCAAGATTGGTATATTTCATATACAGTACCTTTTCTTCCAAGATGTGTCTCCAAGTTCTTGATATACAATTGTGTATAATATTGTGTCATGCAAACTACTGAGAAACAGCCCCCCCCCAACATGCATGCCAACACCTCAGCAAATAACTTATAGTCTTAAGGAGAAATATTAAATAAGTATGTGAAAACGAAGCTTGTCACAGTTATATTGATCATATTTTTGTTGATAAAGCTCTCAAGCATATATTTGCCTTGCTTTAATTTAATTATCACAAGTGGTAATAACAATGGAGATATACCAGCAGAAAGAAGGTTATTATCGGAGGCTGTTAACTTATTAACACACTCCAATACTCTTTTAGTCCTTTAGCAACAAAATTAATTAGCTATGCAGCCTGTATACTGAAATCATCCCACTGAGCATATTCAACTGCAATAAATGTAATATTTTAATTACCAAGGTAATATTTTAGGAAAACCTTAGCCCCAACACTAATCACAATAGATCACGATCCTCTTATCTCCAGCAGTTTATTTGTGACAGAAATGTGTTCATTTTGGAGCTCACAAGGGGACACTTGACTAAAATATAATTTGGAAGGCTGAAAATCCCAATACTTGAATTAGTGCACGTGTATGAAATACAGAACATTCTAGACTGGTCACCAATGTCCCACCAGGAACTGTTGATGGCCAGCTCAGAGGAAACAAATCTTTAACAATGTATACCCTCTGATCCCATAGGTTCAATCAAAAATGGCTGATGTAAGGCTAACGCATTTCTAACCAAATAATATCTCTAATACGATTTTACTCTGTACTCATATCATAGATAGGAAAGGATGCTATGTTAGAAACAGAGAATTATAGATGTCATAGCATATCATATTATGGTCAGGAAGTGCCGTGGCCAGATCACTTTGAAGACCCAAGCAGTGAGCTAATTTATGCTCACCCACGGAGACTACTGGATCCTATTGGATTCCAGATGTTCTGTCGGATCCAATGCCTTCCAGCTCCTCATCAGATGAGCTGGTAGAGGACTGGAATTCCCATCCCTCTGAAGCCATCAATGAGGTAGCTCCCTGGCGCCCTCTGCACTCCCATCGTATACCATCCTCCTGGTACACTACAGAACTCAGGGGGATGAAACGAGAACTTAGATGACTTCAGCAAGTTTGGCGGTAAGTTTATGATGAAGCTACAAGAGCATCTTATAAGATGTTTATGAAATCCTATGAGATGTTGGTGAAAGCAGCGAAGAAGAAATTCTTCTCTCCCTCACTTGCATCCTCTAGCTCTCGCCCGGCACAACTGTCATTTCTAGGCAAGGTAATTAAGAGAGCTGTAGCTGAACAGTTCCAGGGTTTCCTAGATGACATATTGGCATTAGATCCATTCCAATCCAGCCATGAGATGGAGACAGTGTTGGTTGCCTTGGTAGATGATCTCCGCAAGCAGCTGGATCAAGACAGGACGGTGCAGCTATTATTATTAAATCTTATGGCAGCATTCAACATGGTCGATTACAACCTTTTGACCCGCCACCTCACCAACATAGGAGTATGGGGGCTGGCCCTTCAATGGCTTACCTCATTCCTTCAAGGTTGGGAACAGAGGGTTGTGTTGGGAGAGTGCTTCTTCCAGATACCCCTTAACCTGTGGGGTCCCCCAGGGGGCACTTCTCTCCCCCATGTTATTTAACATCTACATGCATCCCCTCACCCAGCTGGTGCAGAGCTTTGGCCTGGGGTGTCATCAATATGTAGTTGTTATTGAACAGCCACCCAGATACTGCCCCAGATAATCTGGCGATGCATTTCAAGGCCATGGGTGGTTGAAACAGAGTAGGTTGAAATACAGTAAGGATGGAGGTTATGTGGCTAGGGAGGGAAACTTCAAAGCTGGGATATAGGCTGCCCACTCTTGATGGGGCATCACTGACACTGGCACAATCCATCAAGAGTTTGGGAGTGATTCTGGTGTTCTTCCATCTTCACGAGGCTCAGCAATTGGCCCCTTTCCTGTCACACCCCAGCCTAGCCACGGTAATCCATGTGACAGTCACCTCCAGGCTAGACTACTGTAATGTGCTACACTACTGTAATGTGCCTGCCCTTGAAACTGACCTGGTAGCTCCAACTGATCCAGAACGCAGCAGCATGAGTTCTGGAGGAAACATCATGGACGGCACATATACATCCAGTACTGTACCAGCACAAGTTCAAGGTTTTGGTACTGATCTATAAGAACTTGAGTGGTCAGGGACTGACCTATCTATGGGACCATCTCCTCTGTTATGTCCCTGGAAGAGCATTATGGTCTTCAGATGACAGCACTAAGGCTATCCAGCTATTCTTGACCAGGGCCAGAGCCCTTTTGATCCTGGCCCCAACCTGGTGGAACTCTCCGCCAAATACCATCAGGGCCCTGCAGGACCTTATGCAATTCCACAGGGCCTGTAAGGCAAAGATGTTCCACCAGGCCTTTGGTTGAGGACAGCAACGGTTTCCATCATAGCTGGCACCCTTCCACTCCAGTTGCATCTCATATTTGTTTTGCCCTCCTCTCCCCTGCCCACAAAGCAGCCAGCAGTCTGAAATGGGACCAATTAATATACACCCTTTACTTGTTTGAAATATGTTATTTATGTTTAAATTGTTTTATCTTGAAGTTTTTATGAATGATGTACATCGCCCAGAGCCCTGCATTACAGGGATTGGGTGATTAACAAATCTAATATATAAATAAATCCGCAAGGGAAATGCTGATCATCATGTTGGGGTCAAGAAGCAATTTTTCTCCAGGCCAGTTTGGCTAGAGATCCTGGAGATTTTTTGCTATCTTCTGGGTGTGGAACATAGGTCACTGGAGGTGTGGGGGGAGGTATTTGTGAATTTCCTGCATTGTGCAGTGGGTTGGACTAGATGACCCTGGAGATCCCTTCCAAATCTATGATTCTATTATTCTAAATAAATAAATCATTCTGAGCATCTAAGAACCTTCAGAAAATAGACTAACTGTTAATTTTATTTTGACCATAGGAAGACCCCTGTTTAAGCAAATACTAAAGCCTTGTGGAGACCAGGGGTGCCAGAGAAGGAAATGATAACCCTAGAAAATATAAACTATCTTTTTATACATGGAAAGGCTAAGGGCACTACGAGCCAGTCAACACTAGTTTAGAAGGAAGTCACATCAGCTATACTGCAAAGATCTATTAGCACTGATTCATTAATGGTGTTTAGACAGAAACTCACTCCCATAAATTCCACAACAATATCTTACTTTGGTAAGCTAAAATATATTATCTTAGTAGTACATTACTGACAGAGGGCCGCAAGGCATATTTGTTTATTTAAAATATTTATATACTTCCTTGGCTCATTAGACACAATGCAGCTAAAAACCCGAGGTGAAAAGACACACACACCAGGGAGACCTCCCACTCTCCCTGTTCATTGCCCATCAGTCCACTGAGGGCCTATGGAGCTGGGCAGGTGGTATAACATCACTTCTAATAAATACCTGGAAGTGACATCATGTTGATGGCCCTGCTGATAGAAACAGCTGCAGCAGAAAGCTCTAAACTTGAGCAAGAAAGACAACAACTCTGGAAAAGATCCAGGGAACTAGGTTGGGGGGGGATCACCTTGTTGGGTAAGGAGATACAGAAACAATTTTTAAAATTGAAGAAACAAAAATTTTAAAAGTTTCAAAGAGAGCTTAAGGATTAGGGTTACCTACCTGGAAGTGACATCATGTTGTTGGTATGATATTGATGTGACACTCTAGGATTTAGGTAAAACTCTATGGCTAAACCCTATAGTTTTGTCCAGATCATAGAGCATCACACTGACTTCACGATGATGATGTGATTTCACTTTTGGGTTTTCAGGGAAGGCCTCAGCCTCTATGCCCCGTTGTTGGCCATCCAGAGGAATTGGTTGGCCACTGTGTGAGACAGGATGCTGGACTAAATAGACCATTGGTCTGATCCAGCTGGGCTCTTCTTATGGTCTTATCGTAAGACCCATACAACGACATATGACACAGACACACACATACAAGAGCCCATAAACAAGATTTTTTTAAAAAACACAGGACCAAAACATGGCCAAATCTGTCAAAGCAGTTTACTCTCCACCAAAGGCTCTCTGAAATAAAACTATCTTATAAACTTTTATGCAGAAGCCCTGGGGTCACTCCTTCTTGCCTCCTTGTCAGTTTCAATGCTGAAGTTGTAAAATCACCTCGTAACATCACAGGATATCAATACAAGAATCTGTCTTATAGTGAATCAGGCCACTACTCTGACAAGTTCAGTATTATGAACTCTGGGTAGCAGTGGCTCTCCAGAGTCTTACCTTTCATATTATCTACTGCCTTATCCTTTTAACCAGAGATGATAAATTAAACCTGGGACTCAGTGCCTGACAAGCAAATGCTCTACTAGTAGCATGTTAGTCTGGGATACCTACACTGGAAAAACCAGAGTTTTATTTTTCGTAAGACTGGGAGCATTTGTAAGATATGGGGATAGCTGCCTAGCGAAGTTGCTGAGAAGGATTTAAAACTGGATAAACTAAATAAATTAAAGACAACAGTGAATGATAGAACTAGTAGATGCCATTTTAAACACACTGGACAGAGACTCTGAAAATTAAAATAAAAACAAAAAAAATCCTCAGAACTGTCAGACTACAAGTCAGGTCCAACAGATAGTAATGCCATATCTTCCCTCATCCCTGTCTTATCTGTCTTTCCTTCTGTTACCTATTGGTAAATTTCTGTAACAAGAAAAAAGCACATTTAACTGTGAAGGTCATATACTGCAATCCTAAACAAAGCTGTACCTTTCTACGCCAAAGTTTGAGTCCAGTGGCACCTTTAAGACCAACAAAGTTTTACTCAAGGTTATGAGTGTTCATGTGCATGCACACGTCCTCAGACACATTTAAATGAAAATTACCAGTCCATACATATAGGCAGACAGTGAGCAGCAAATTAGCATACAACATAATGATGTTTTAACAAATGCAAAGACCAAACAGGAATAACAGTCTAAGTTCATATGGTCACCATTTGTTTGGAGCAAATAAATATGTCAAAGTAGGAGACTAATGTGTAAATGTATCCTTCTTAATTGTGGAATGTTAAAAGTAAATAACTGAAATCCTGTGGTTACGCTCCATTTGATTCCCCTCAAGCACAGAGGTAACTAACAGCACACCTTTCTTTGATGGTTGTGCAGTGTTATGTCTCCTCTGTCACCAGATCAGAGAAATACATTCCAATATTCATTGCATTACATTACAATCACTATTCCAATCTACTATTCCAAATAAGAAATACAGTAAAATAAAGAGGATGTATAGCTCTTCTTGCCCACCTGGATCTTTCTATGCCAAGTTACTGAACAGTCTTACAACGGTGTGCTTAGAATTCCACAGTGTGTGGCTGGTGTTTTAGAAACAAAACCCCACTTATTCTACAGAAATAATGGGCTTTGGGGGCATATAAGAGAAACACTGGGGGTGCATATAGTTGTCTGGGCTCAGCCAAACACCCCCCCCCACACACACATACATTTGCCTTGATGACAGGGTTTCTTCCAGCCAACTGCTCAACTGCCGGAAGCAAGCCATGGGAGGCAGCTGCGGAGGAGAGGAATGCCACTGGAGGCATTGTCACAAGAGATAGAACACCCAGAGACTCAGCAGCCAGCACAGCAGCTGAGAGAGGAGTCCCTGCAGCCTCACCCAAGCAGGACAGGCCCAAAAGAGAACAGGGAGGCAGTCCCAGAGGCTCCACAACTGGGGGAAGAGTGGGACAGCTCAGAGAGGCAGTCCAGCAGCCCTGTTCCCACAGCCAAACTATGAGGAAGACTGTGAGGTAAGGACAGCAATGGAGGGCAGGATGTACCCTCTGGATGGCAGAGTAAAGGAAGAAGTAGCAGACCCCACCACCATAGGTCAGGTGTGCTGAAGCCATGGGCCTTTGAAGAGAACTCTATGGGTCATGGCAAGGGGATGAGAATCCCAGCCAGGACCTCTTTGGCTTGGGCTCCTGCCAGTCACCAGGGCCTGGCCTCAGGGGCCTCATGGCTTGGAGGAGTTCAGAGATGTCCCACCTACAGGAAACCCTTTTAGAGGCAGGCTGGGAGGCTGCTGGGGAGGAAGAAAGAAAAATCATCTGGAGATCAGTTGTAATTACGGGAGAAGTCCAAGCTTCACCTAGAGGCTGGTGACCACATCTCTAGGTTAAAGTCTTGGTTTCAGAAAATAAGCACTGTTATGTCCTCAGAGACATAATGGTGAGCATACTGAGCAGGTGCTCATTATGCGGATCGGAAATCAAAATCTATGAGCAGGGAGTTCACCCAACCCCGGGGAAGGTATCTGCCGTCCACAACGCACCTAGGCCCCGAAACAAAACTGAGCTACAAGCTTTTTTAGGGCTTGTTAATTTTTATCATGCCTTCTTGCCTCACAAAGCTTCGGTAGCCGAGCCATTACACCGTTTATTAAATAAAGATGCAAAATGGGTTTGGGGGCAGCGTCAAGAAAAAGCTTTTCAAAATGTAAAAATGTTGTTGACGTCTAGTAGTGTCCTCACGCACTATGATGAGACAAAAATGTTGGTTCTAGCGGCTGACGCGTCGCCGTTTGGTGTTGGGGCAGTTCTAAGCCATATCATGCCTGACGGGTCTGAGGCACCAATTGCCTATTATTCAAGGCCGCTGAGTGGGGCTGAAAAGAACTACGCCCAAATTGATAAAGAAGGGTTGGCGCTTGTGAGTGCAGTAAAAAAGTTTCATGACTTTTTATACGGAAGACGTTTTCTTTTAGTTACTGACCACAAGCCGCTACTTGGGATTTTCGCCCCTGATCGCCCCACGCCTAACATCCTGTCGCCCAGGATGTTAAGATGGACTCTATTCCTCGCCGCATACGAGTACGACATAAAGCACAGACCGGGCAAGTGTATTGCTCACGCCGACGCCCTGAGCCGATGCCCCCTGACTGAGACTGATCCAGACCCGGCTCCAACAGTGGACATTTGCCTGTTGGATGAACTGCCACAGTCGCCACTCCGGTCTGAAGATGTTGCTACATCCACCCAGAAGGACTTGATTCTCTCCCGTATTTTAAACTGGGTGTGGAGGGGGTGGCCGAATGTGTGTAACGAGCCTGAGTTTAAGGCATATTGGGGGAGAAGGACTGAGCTCTCTATTTCTAAGGGCTGCATTCTGTGGGGAAGCAGAGTAGTAATTCCCCCCAAACTTAGAGAGAGTGTACTGAAATCCCTGCATGCCGGGCATCCAGGAATTGTTCGGATGAAGGCCCTGGCTCGGGGATACTTATGGTGGCCTGGGCTCGATGCTGACATCGAGGAGCGAGTTCGGGGCTGCGTGAGCTGCCAGCAGTCCCGACCTGATCCACCACGCTCACCTCCGAGTGAGATGTGCAGAGCTGAAAAGCCTTGGTCAAGGCTACATGTTGATTTCGCTGGCCCCATCAACGGCCAGATGCTGTTGGTGGTAGTTGATGCCTATTCGAAGTGGCTGGAGGTAGTCCCCATGCGATCAACAACGGCGGCGAATTTAATAAAGGCTTTGCGCCAACTTTTCGCCACCCATGGGCTGCCTGAAGTGGTCGTCAGCGACAACGGCCCTCAGCTTACCTCTAGGGAGTTCGCCGGCTTCCTAGAGGGTTACGGCATCCGGCACATCACCACAGCACCATTCCAACCCGCCTCCAACGGCCAGGCGGAAAGAATGGTGCGGACGGCGAAGGAGACCCTCGCCCGGCTGCAAGGCGAGGACTGGGACCATCGAGTGGCCGATTTTCTCCTGTGGCAGCATGTCACTCCAAGCTGTGCTACAGGGAAAAGCCCGGCCGAACTTCTGATGGGGAGAAGGCTGACAACTCTCCTCGACCGCCTGCACCCAGACCTGGATGGCAGCAGAACCGTGCGGCCTGAACCAGCCACTCCATCCAGGGAGTTCCAGCCCGGAGACTGGGTTTTCGCCCGGAATTACGCTGAGGGGCGCCGGTGGCTTAATGCTGAAGTCACCAACAAATTGGGGTCTCGGATGTATGTGGTGAGGCTATCTGACGGCCGAAAGATACGCCGCCACATAGACCAACTCCGGCAGCGATGGTCTCCTGCGGATCAGGAGATTGAGGCCGGAGATTGCTACAGGCCCAGGGAGCAGTCCCACTTGCCTCCGGACGAGGTGAGTGCTGCTGGTTCTCGTACAGAACCTGAGGCAGGGCAGACCCCTGCACTCTCGGACCCTGTGGACCCTGACAGCCCAGCAATGCCTGGCGCTGAGTCCGACACTGACCCCACGGCAACAGAAGCCCCTGAATTAAGGCGATCTGGGCGAAGTAGAAGGGCCCCTCCCCATTTAGCAGACTATGAGTGTGTTCCATCTAAGGGGGGAGGAGTTGTTATGTCCTCAGAGACATAATGGTGAGCATACTGAGCAGGTGCTCATTATGCGGATCGGAAATGCTGCACAAGTATTGCCCAATCAGAGGGCTTATAGTGGGAACAACTGTGATTGGTCATAAGGTACAAAGATGATTGGTCCTTATACCTGAGCTATGATTGGTTCTGATATTCAAATGTTATTGGCGCGTTTTGTCTCTGTGGGCGTGGCTACCTCAGCCAGGATTGTATATAAGCTGCTGTTTTAGGACTGTATTTTGTCTAGCTGGTCTAGTCCTTAGCTGGTCTAACTTGGAGCTGAATAAAGCTGAAATCACTTTTGAACTGACCTCCAGTGTGCTGTCTCGTACTTATCAAGCACGGTTAAAATAAACTATGGTTTTGCATTCTAATGGGTTATTTCTGAGTGTAGCTGAAATAGTCATAGTCATTTTTTTAGAAATTCCAGGAGGGAATGGTAAATAGATAGTAGAAATAAAAATAACAGAAATACTTCTGGAACTTCTGCTAGTGAAATTCATTCTGGTTCAGGGTTATGAATCATCTGCATTTTTTCAGGTGTGCCAGTTTTCCTTTTTCATGTTGCCATTTTTTTTGGGGGGGGGGGATTAAGCTGCTATACTCCTACAGAAAAGTAACGAAAATAAATGTTGTCATTTAAAAATTTTTAATCTGTATGTGATTACTAAATCTTTGTCTATGCTTCCAGAAACGGAAAAACTCAAAGGAGTCATAGTTTGTTTCTTTAGAAGAATCAACACTTTTCAAATTACTTTTGGGAAAACGCATCCTACAGGGCTGTTGCAGGAAAGTACCAAAAGTACAGGAATAATTCCAAGGAAGAGGATATTTAAGGGCTTTAGATTCTTTTTATTTTTACTCAAATTGTACATTTTTACAGAAAGGGAATATTTTGGAAACTCAAAGGAATAAGCCTTTTTTTTGGGGGGGAGGTCTTTAGAGCATTAATGTACTGCTGAAAGAGGAACCACAAAAACAATACAATAGAAATTAAGGGTGTTCCCCCCCCTTTCTTTCAGAAAGATGGGGATTGTTTCCTCCATATGGAAAAAAATCAACTATGGAGCATTCCAAAATCCCCCCCTCTCCCCAGAACACTGCCAAAGTAACACCAAAGTATAGCAGAGCAAAAACTATCTGATGACTACATCTGTTGCCATTGCACTGAATCTTAGATTATAAGTGGGAAAGTTTTCAAAGTTTGAAGCAAGGAGGAATAGAGCCACAGTTTATGGGAATATCTTTTTCCCAAGAGTTTATTCCTTTCTTCATTATAAAATGCAAGAACCTTATCTGATTTTTAACCTTTTGTCTAGCTTGTGCATTACAGAGGGAAGGGTACTTATATCACATTGTATATGGGAGCAAGAAAGCTGAAGCATATCTCAATTTTCTGACAGGAGCTTAAATATGAATTTATTTCCAAAGCAATGTGACACACAACTCCCATTAATCCTTCCAGGATGGGGAGTTAATGTAGGAACTTCACCAGAAAGCACAATGTATTGTTGAAGGTCAACAAGATCTAATGTCTGACTAGTACTGAGAAACAAGTGAAGCGATCATTTGTAAGCTGTCATGACTGTATGACAGCAAATATGTCAAATGAGAGTAATAGATAAAAAGCTGAGAAAAGAGGAAAGATAACTTCAGAAAAGATATGAACAGCATTTTCATAGACTACCATTAGTTAGGTGCATCTCCTTTACCTAGGATTCCTATTTGCCCACTTATGGTGGGAGTTGCAGCCCCTGCCTGTTAATTCTCAATCAATCAGCAGAAGGAAACTGGGGCCAAAGGGAGAGGTGTGTGATCATACTGAGGAGAAAAATTAAAAAGAAAAATATGGCCTCATATACTTACAGAAAGTTTTAACTACAGATTTCCCAACAATTCCTAGAGCTACCTGGAAGTGACAAGGGTAACTCTAGAAATCACTTTCAGAACTTTCAGCAAGTAGCTGAGGACTTTTTTTTCCTTTTTAAATTTTTCTCCTGTGATGCTGTCCCTGCCCCACAACACTCCTGCCAGTTTTATGGTAAAGATAACAAAATACTTCTAGAGATGTATTGGCATCAGATCAGTGAATTCAGGTGATAATTTTGCTCAATCATTATTTCCAGAAAACTGACAAAATTAGTTTCATTCATATTGTGGGAAAGCTCCCTACACTCCATGATTCACATAAAAGTTACAATCATTGTGTCTGCACTCCTTACAGGTTAGAAGTACCAGGTTAACAACTAGCAATGGGAAAGCTACAAGAGAAGAAGTCAGCTTCACAGGCACAGAACAATTCAGTGCCATAGATATGCAAATGGCTTGGGCAGAAGGAAGACAAATGGTTACCAGCTAACATCTTCACCAGAAAGTCACACCTAGAAGAGAGAAATTTGAGAACCTTCGAAGAGGAAGGGATAGAATGGCCCGGAAAAGTAGAGCCAGAGGAGAGATTATAAAATCTCTGGACACAAAACCTGTGACTTCAAGATCAATAATCCTATTTTGTTTTGCAACAAACTGCAGTAATTGGCACACCCAATGTATGCAGCTAAACAGTAAAAAAATGTATGGCTTAGATCAGGGGTCTTTTTGTAGAAAAACAGCTGCATGAGCTCATTAGCATATGGTATGCTAATGAGCTATTAGGCTATTAGCATATGCCACGCCCCCTGACATCACAGAAAGTGATGTCAGAAGGGAAAGCAAAAGGGGGAGGCATCTTCAAAAGCCTCCCCTTCCCTTCCCCAGCTGGTCTGGGTGGGGGAGCTAAAAGAGAAGGGATTTAAAATTTAAACTCCTTCTCATGAGAGTTGGGCCACAGAAGGAGGAAAGAGGGAAGGAAAGAGAGAGAGTAGAGAGAAGGAAGGTAAGAGGGAAAGAAAGAGAAGGAAAGGGGAGGGAAAAAAAGAGAGGGAAGAAGGAGGGAAACAGGGAAAGGAGGAAAAAAGAGAAGAGAAGAAGGTGGGAAAGAAAGAAAGAGAGAAGAGAAGAGAAGAAGGAGGGAAAGAGGAAAAAGAGAGAAGGAAAGGAGGGAATGAAAGAAATTCGGCGGCAATTTGGCCCCATTATATCCTATGGGCCATTGAAGACAATGGTGAAAACATAGGGTATATTCTGGGGGCTGGAGGAGGGGTTTGAGGGAGAGGCCTCAAACTCACAGGATAGCTGATGGAGCCTCTCCCCAAGATACCCACCAAGTTTCAAGAACATTAGACCAGGGGATCCAATTCTATGGGCCCCCAAACAGGTTGCCCCTATTCCCTCCATTGTTCTCTATGGTGGGGAAAAAGTGAACAATGGAGGGAATAGGGGCAACTTGTTTAGGGGCCCATAGAATTGGACCCCCTGATCCAATGTTCTTGAAACTTGGTGGGTATCTTGGGGAGAGGCTCCATCAGCTATCCTGTGAGTTTGAGGCCTCTCCCTCAAACCCTCCCCTCCAGCCCCCAGAATATACCCTATGTTTTCACCATTGACTTCAATGGCCCATAGGATATAATGGAGCTGAAATTGACATTCGGCTGCCTGAAAGACTCCCCGGGACGCCGGCTGGGGGCAGGGCTTGGTTCCTGAGCTCCCGGAGCTATGCTCCGGTGCGCTCCCCCCCAAAAAAAGACCCCTGGCTTAGATGCATTTTACTTAATTATGGAATCACCAAATTGTAAATGTTTGTGTTTCATAATTTAACTTCTGATTTATCATGAACAAAATAACCCATTAGCAACTGAAATTCTGATTATGGATTTCTAAAGTTGAGATTGGATGAATCTTGCTGCCATTTAAAAAATTAACTGGATGATGCCTCTATCCTGGATCCATCTCAG
This sequence comes from Gekko gecko, assembly GCA_029375565.1. NCBI lineage: Eukaryota > Metazoa > Chordata > Lepidosauria > Squamata > Gekkonidae > Gekko > Gekko gecko. The sequence goes on from JAPDNY010000009.1 coordinate 47,762,639, forward strand.
TCCAGTTTCCACCCAGGCCACAGGATAGAGACTGTACTGGTCAGCCTCACAGACAACCTATGGAGAGATCTGGACTGAGGTGGGTCAGCGCTGCTGCTGTTATTTGATCTAACAGCAGCATTTGACATGGTCGACTATGATTTGTTGACCCATCAACTTGCTGACATGAGGATATGGGGAACTGCCTTGTAGTGGCTGTCCTCCTTTCTCTCTTCTTTAAATTTTTTTTATTGGCTTTATAATACTGCATCCTAAAGGGAAGGGGACCAAGGGAATACATTAGAACTAAAAAAATAAGACAAGATTCACACACGAGATTACATTTGTCTATAAGACTCCTGTAGTAGCAATAAGGAACAAAGAATTCAAACTTCTGTAAAATGAAATTTAGTTACACTAAGTTCAAGTGTTTTGTAATCTATTATATTGTGTTTATTTCTTGCGCTTCTTCTTCTTCGCTTTTAATATCTTGGGTGCTGCTGCTCCTTTCTCAGACTCTGAAGCTTCAGTTGTACTGCTAGAGTTACTAGAGGTATTGTCCAATTCTTTCTCGCTAGGTTCCTCCCCTTCCTCCATGAGTGTTTTATCATCTTTATCTAAGCTTAATTGTTGTTTCAAGAAGTTTTTTACCTTTTGGACAGAGTCAATTTTAATTTTCTTATTGTTGTAGTTGAACACAAGTCTTTCTGGAAAGCTCCATCTGTAAGCAATTAATTTGTTTTGAAGGAAAAGAATTAAGTCTTCTGGATCTCAAATGGAATGTCTTTTAGAATTTTAATTTCTTCCTCCTTGATCTTTAATGTTTTTCCCACCGTAGCTTTCAAGACATTTTCTCTCATAGTTCCCTTGGAGAATTTCACATATATTTCACCAGGAAAATCAGGATAGGTACGATAAGCCAAATTCATGTCATTCTGGAGGTCTTCTTGCTTAAGATCCAAAACTAATGCTAGCACTTCACTTAAAATTATTTTTAAGTGTTCCCCCTTCTGTTCAGGGACTCCTTGAAAACGCAGAACATGCATTGACTTTTCCAGTTGGAGTAGTTGGCTTTTATCCATATTTTTCTTTTTTTACTTCTTCCAGTTTTTGCTCAATGCCTATAGTCCTTGTTTCAACTTTCTTGATCTTTTTGTCTGTCTTATCGGCTCTTTTTTCCATGTATGCAAGCTGTTTTTGAACAGGATCCAGCTTACTGTTGATAGTTGACATCTGCTCCAGTAGAGGGTGCAATGCTGAAGTCAGCATATTAGGAAACTCTGCAGCCACTTCTTCTGCCAGGTGCAAGTTGTTGGTATAGTATTTCCTCTTGGACGTTTCCTTTCCATCGCCATTCTCTTCCCTCTACCAGCCATTGTTTACAGAAGAGAAAAGCTTTTAGTTTTAAAGTCAAGTTTATCGGAATTCAATGCATCTTGGATTAGATTGTAGCTTTCAAGCTCAAAAAGAATCTCATACGGTTAGTTTCTCCCCCCTTTTCTATATCGCTTACGGACCGCTCTGTTTTGGGGGGGTGGATCTCCAACCCTTCCCCACCCACCGCTCCTTCTCGGTTCTATCTAGCAATCTGAGACTTAATCACTTAGGCAGAAGTTTGTCTGACCCACTGTTTAGGTGAGTTTGTTCATTGCAGCTGTTACTTTCACTTATTTTCTTGTCCACTCGTCTGGGGGTCAGCTCTAGTTGCCATACTGGGTCCACGGCATCAGGTCCTCTCAGGGACGGGCAAGCCTTGAGCCCTCAGCCATCACCTCGAGAGAGGCTTGTCCCAGCTCCCCAGGCTGGGAGTCTCCTACAAAGACTCCGGGGGGGTCTAGAACCAGCCAAGACCCCTCCTGATCACCCCAGCTTGGCACATCTCCATCAGAGGATCGATCAGATGTGTCCAAGTGCAAGCCGCCAAAAACCAGAAGTCAGCTGTCCTCCTTTCTCCATGGTCAGGGACAGAGGGTAGCACTTGGGGAGATGATCTTGCCACAGGGTACTCTATCGTCTCCCAGAGGTGGAACTAAACTGCTCTCCCAGGCTGAATGGCTGTTTCTTTCCCTTCATGGCCAGGACAACTTTCTGCTCCTCACACCACCCTACATTTGATCACACTCCATGCATGAGGGGAAAGGCAAAGGAAATGTTAAAAGCAATGCTCCCTCTAAGCTGTGGAGTCTTGTGAGCAAAATTTCTGCTTTGTGAGCTACTGGCATTAAAATTGTGAGCGAGCGATTTGCTCTGGAGCCATCCTTCCTGAGCTAAGACAAAAATGTGTGAGCCAGAGGCTAAAAAACTGAGCTAGCTCACACTAACTCAGCTTACAGAGAACACTGGTTAAGAGTATAGTAACAAGATGTGTTTGTGCCCATATCTCAAACCTCTAATACCGGAATACCCAATTATTTACAAACTCTTTTTTTTTTCAGTTTATGGATGTAGCCATGTAACTTTTAAATCACATTATAGTCTTGTTATAGAATCTATGGCTGCAGTCACACACACTCTAAATAATTCACTATCAATCCATTTTCAATGCACTTTCGAATTGGATTTTGCCAGTTCATACACTTTTGCACTGTCATTTTTGTCACTCATTTGTCCCTATTGCTTTGGGTGTGTGCCCCCCCTTTCCACATGTGTTTTGCTCTCTCTGGAACTACTAGAAGGAGCAAAACACTTTGGAGGAAAATAATCCTGAAGCAATAGGGACAAACAAGTGACAAAAATGACACTGCAGAAGGAAGTTGGAAAGTGCACTGAAAGTGGATTGAAAGTGGATTATTTAGTGTGAGTGACCCCAGCCTATTACTCAAATGGGGGGGGGGAACTGTCACAAGAAAAAGATAAAATTGCAAGTTATGCAGATTAAATAAACCAATCAAAGTGTATGAAATGATGAAACAAAGCACATTCCAAACTATACTTCTGGGAAATTATTTTGCAGACTTGAAAAGATTAACATGAATAAAGAAGGTATATAGGAGAAGGTAGAGGCAAATGAGATTCACCAATTTGTACAAGAAATATAAGTAGAAGTTCTGGTGTTTAGACATTCTCAAAGGTTCTCAAATAGGTCTGTGGGCTGGAACTCCCCCCCCCGCCAAAGAATCATATAAACCAAAGTAATCAGGATTCAGATTAATCCATCAATTTCTTCACTATATGGCCAGATCACAATTGTGATCCCATGCATATGACTCCACAATTTTGTAACTGCTTCATAATCACATACAACAATTAACTTGCTGCTGTTCATGTTTAGTTCCAAATGCCATTTATTTGTATAAATTGCCATATACACAGACCTGCTTGTTCATAAATTGCTCATACATTGTGCATGTAATGTAAAATATCACGATGGCATCACTTTCCCCTGACTTAGCGCAATCCTAAACAGAGTTACACCCTCCTAAACATACTGATTTCTATAGATTTAGAAAGGTGTAACTCCAATTAGGATTGCCCTGCAGTGCCTTCTGAAATGAAGTCAGCCACTGATCAAGCAGAGCAGCTAACCAGTACAGTGAACAACTTCTCATTCAAAGAATTTAAACATACATGATGATGCTTAATGATTTGGTTTCTTTAGCACAGAACATGGAAATTTGTTAAAGCTTCTGTGACAGTCATGATTCTGAGTTCTTAGAGTTTTAATCTGGATTTGTTGAATTATATACGGATTTGCCAGTTTCATAATCTTCAAGCAAGAGGATTAATCAGTTAATACCTACCATAAAATGTACCACACAACTAAATATAAAATCCAACCATGGCATTATATGGAGACACTTAATCAAAATAGAGATTTAATAAGACTGAGAGAAGTTGAGTTATTCCATGCAAAATATTTACTGAATAAACACAGTCTAAATACCCATGACATTGGGAACTACTAGGGCTAAGGCTAAAACAACTATGGCAGCAATAATTTAAGCAAAACGCTTTTGAAATGCTGTAGAAAAATGCAAGAGTCCAGTAGCACCTTAAAGACTAGCAAAATTTGGGCAGGGTATGAGCTTTCATGAGTCACTACTTCTTCAGATATAGCTGGAATGTGAGTCCATCTATCCTATATAATAGAAGGTGGAATGATTTCAGATGTGGAATGACATAAGAAGGCAAATGACAATAGCAGGCGTGATTGGTTATTCAAAGGGCTCAGTCTGTAATTGCTCCTCACCCGACAGAAAAGTAAAAAGAAGTGGAATTACAAAGCAGAAAATAGCACTAGACTCTAGTTTCAAGATAACCGACTGCAATAATGCACCTTCCAAAAATTAGAATAGTGTTCAGTCAGCATTTATACAGGCCATTATATAACTTGTTGTCCTATTTAACAGAATTATGTTGTTGTACTGTTTAACAGTCACAGAAAACACCACAACGAATCAGACCTGTTAAGTATGCAACTCAACACGATTGGATTTCAGCAAAAGTGATTTCAGCTTTATTGTAACAGCAAACTCAACTCAACAACACACACACAGAATAGTGGAGCGCAGCTCCCTTTCTGAATGAACCAGACTGTCAAAGCCACACCCATAAATAAGTTAACATCCAATAACAATGCTGGGATAAAGACCAGTGAGGTCTGTTCTCTCCAGAAAGCTATGTACAGTTCTAATTGGATATTTACAAGGTTTCACAGAAACCGACCAATGGGAATGCAACACTTACAATCCCATTTTATGCCTGAAGCTTAACATGGGAATAGATATGACAGGTTCCAGCTTCAGGACATAACAAGACCAATTATACTGTTTCTGGATGTTACAATTTAAGTTCTGCCATTTACCTTCTTCTACAAATCACAGCAATACAGACTTCCATACGTGCCACACATAACTGATTCTAATCCTGTCACACATGACCAAGTTTGCCAGTTGTACTCTTCAGCCTTTTAGAACCTCAGCTGTCCTGCTATCTTTATCTATTTATTTAGATTTCTAGCCAGCCCTCCCCTGCACAGCAGGGCTCAGGGTGAGTTACAGCAATAAATATACACAATAAATCTGGGACAATTAAAACATAATTACACAAGATTAAAATACAGTAAATCAACTAATACAATTCCCAAGATGGCAATCAGGCACAAATTGACAAGCGTTCCCTATAAAAGTTCTCTGTATGTGTGCCCATAGATGATAATAAATACTGGGCAAGTAGGCAAGAAAGCCAGGAGGCATATAGCTCAGAATAAACAGCACAATAAACAGCACAAGCAGGGTAGGGAAGACCAGTGTAATTAGACATTCACTGCCTCAATCATATGCCTGGCGGAACATCTCTGTTTTACAGGCCCCTTTAGTACACTTCTTCAGATACAGTGAAACAGAAACCTGAATCTATCTTGTTCCCTATCGTCCTACTTTATCTGGAAGTAACAGAAGGCTAGATTTCCAGTAACTGCAAAGGGCCAAATTTATTATTGTCAAGAGCAAAATTTAACTATCAGTAAAGGTTTCCCTTGCTCAAAAGCTAGTCAAATTTCTCCTAACAGGATCCAAGGCAGGGATCAATAAAAAATAGCACATTTAAACGGTATGCACCAAAATATAAAATACATTAAATTATTAAATATTAATAATAATTAATAGAATATATTAAACACAATTCTAATATTCAATAATCCAATAAAATCACGCTGTTTACAGTTCATAGTCAGACTGCCCCAAACACTCTCCAAAATAATTCCCTTCTACTGCCTCACCAAAAAGCCATGAGAGTAGAAGCCTCCCTGCTGTCTTCTAGGAGGCTGTTCCACAAACATACACACACAAACAATAACAATAATCCTGACCCCAGGCAAATGCAGTATGTGTCTTAAACAAATGAAGTCATATGGCCCTGCAGGCTAGCCCAATAACAAAGGGCTGTCACATTTTCCAGATCATCTTCAAGGTCATCTCCACCCCTAGCGAACTACAGTAATCCAGCCCTGAGGTTACTGAAGCATGGCTCAGTGTGGCCAAATCAGACTTCTTTAGATAGAAAACCAGGTTCCAAAGTGAAACTGGAAGAAAACACTGAACTGGAGCAGGAATGGCTCATTTCCCATGCCCACTTATTCCCCCCTTTCTCCTTTTGTGCTCAGACTTCAATTCAAAATTTCTTGGTTTTGAGAGCATTATTTGCCATGGTGTTCAAATGTGCCAGGGTGGACTGGGGTTTGGAATTCCACAAACTGGAATTCTAAACCATCACAGGTTGTGGGGAGGAACCAAACTCCAGTTTCCCTTGACACCAACATTTTGACATCAAAGCACACTGGAGTTTGATCAAGGACTTTCAAAGCAAGGAAGTTTTCAATCATGCTTCTTGAATGAGGGCAGGAGCACATGAAATACCACCCAATTATTCCAGCAATAAAGACTGAACTCATGCTATATGGTATTGCTTTGTTTACACAGATTTGCTGTTTGGTGATTTATTATGATAATTTGTAAACAGAACTATTTTGAGTTAGTAGTATATAATTACAGTTGCCAGGTCCTTCCCAGTCCCTGGTGGGGACTTTGGGCGGGGGGCGTTACCGGAGGGGGCAGGGATGCAGAAGTGACATAATCACATTGGGGAAACCCCCATTTCTTGCCAAAAGCATTTAAAGGGCCCCTTTAAACACCATAATTTCTGCCAGCTATGAATCTGCAGCTGGGTTCCAGCTTATGGACAGAGTGGGACAATTTCTTAGGTAGAGGGCATTTCTCTACACAAGGGAAAGAAAGTGTGTTTGCGGTGCACTCACCAAAACCAATTACAGATTTGTTGCAATATGTGAATATGGCACTCCAGGAATTTTAACCTGGATGCAGCATTTGTTGACCTTAGACCAATTTCTACAAATCTAAATCACAGGCTGTTGATACCATTTAAAATTCTACATGCTACTACCAGTTTAATGATTAGGTTTAGCTCTGCTGGTCTTCTATCCAATAATATTCTGTTACTTCCAGGGTTAAGCAGTGCTGTATCTTTCCCCTTTTCATTTTTTTTAATGAAAGTGATCAGAAGAATAGAGATCTCTTCCCTTTCATGGCTGACAAGAGGGAAAACATCCACCTTGCTCCATACTAACAACCCAATGTTATTGTTTTACAATCAAACTGGTTTGTGCAGATCACTGATTACTCTAAACAACTTTTTCAGAAGAAATGAGTCAGTTATTACTTATGACAAAAATAAAACTAGAAGGTTTTTTTTAACCTTTGGCTGTAAGTCTGCTACTTGTACATTGAATCCTGGCCCAAATTAAGGACTACAGATCCAGTCACAATTATGTTGGAGTTTTGTTTACAAGTTCATGTAGCTGATAACTTCACTTTGGGGAAGGTAGATTAGCCAGTCTCAGGCATTTTAAAATTCTGGAATGGGCATGGGAATGTGTAACATTTCCCTCTTCTTGTAATTCTGGTTGCAAAACTGTAAATACTATAAGGGTCAAGCTACAGCAGACAAAATAATATCAAAAACATTTATTATATGGTGTAAAGGTAAAGGTAAAGGTTCCCTTGCTCGAAAGCCAGTCGAATCCGACTCTAGGGTTGCGGTGCTCATCTCTGTTTCAAAGCCGAAGAGCCAGCGCTGTCCGAAGACGTTTCCGTGGTCATGTGGCCGGCATGACTAAACACCAAGGTGCATAGAACGCTGTTACCTTCCCACCGAAGTTGTACCTATTTATCTACTTGCAATTTCTTGCTTTCGAACTGCTAGGTTGGCAGGAGCTGGAACTAGGGAGCTCACACCGTCATGCGGCACTCTCAGGTCTCGAACTGCTGAACTACTGGCCTGCAGTTCAGCGTCTTAATCACTTGAGCCACCGCAGCTCCTTTATATGGTGTACACAATACTAAAACTAAAAACATAGGGCCTGAATATCAGGCTGCATTAAAGGTCAGAACAAGCTTTACATAAACTGTAATAATCTCCCATACAAAGTTGATGAACATGTCAAATGACCAACACAGATCATATGTGTTTCAGCCTCAAGGGCCTTCCTCAGTGGTCAATAATACATACTCTTTGAAAAACACACATTCGAAAATACTATACATCAATCCTGACCAGATGTTATCATCACATTTATTGTGTGGTATAAGGTAAACATAGAGCAAGCCATAGAACAGGCCATGGATCTCTTCACATGGTAACTGCACTCACACACAAATCTTCATTGAAGTAATAATCTGGTATAGAATTTCCAGTACTTCAGGATGTGTGTGTCATCAACCAGCAATTGACGTCAAATGGCAATTCAAAACATATCCTCCATCACTCCATGAATTGAAAATTGACACAATTGGCTTGAATGACACAAACCTTCCATCTTCATTACTGGTGATCAAACTCTTAATATAATTTGCTAAAAAGAAAAGATTATTTAAATTCCAGGAGTAATAAGGCCACCATAATATTTAGATGATGGTGATTTAAGCTTCTCAGGAACATATTAACTTTCCAATTAAAAAAAAAAATCTTAAGAACACAAGAGAAGCCAGTGTTGGATCAGGCCAATGGCCCATCTAGTCCAACACTCTGTCACACAATGGCCAAAAATATCAGGTGCCATCTGGAGGTCCAGCAGTGCGGCCAGGACCCTAGAACCCCTCCCACTGTTGCCCCCCCCAAGCACCAAGAATACAGTGCATCACTTGCCCCAGAGTGGACAGCAAGCAGAATGTGATTGGAACTGTCATTATCCCTTTGTGATGGGCATTGTACCTTCTGTATTCCCCCATTACTTTTAAATTAGGCAATTCATTAAACACAATTGTTGATATCTGTTTCACAAAATAGCATCCTGATGCCAGTAAAAGTGTATTCATTACTTAGAATGGGATCCAAAGCATCATGTATTTTGTTTTATGCACACACAGTTAGGACTGGCAGGCCAGTCAGCCAATCAGTTTAAACACTGTCAACTGATGGTCAACTATTAGATCATGGTTAATATTGTCAAAGATCTCCCTTTATTGAAAGCAGTTTACCCCTTTTATTTCATTATGGTGATGTCGTTCACAAGAGTGTCTGCTTGCCTTTAACACTGCAACACTCAGGATAAATCTAGCAGGATCTCGCCATCTGCTATAACTGCAGTCTTCTCCAAACAAACGTCTAGTTTATTTTTAATAGTTGCTATTAATTCACGTCTCTTTTATTTTTAGATATAACTGTGGGCTGACTGTAGTATTCTGCATAAATGTCAAAAAGGAAAGCAATTCTCAGTACATGGGCAAAAGTATTTATATGCATGAAGATAGCTGTTCAGATAGCATTCTGAGGAAGGGATGTTCACAGTTTCTGTATATGTCCCATTCCAGCTGCTCAAGTGTGCACATGCTCTCTCTCTGTCAGGTTCAATAGCAAGTAGATCCAAGCATTCCTTATGTGAAGAAAAGCTTTATTGGAATACAATGCTGTAACCCACAGGAACACGATTATTGTCAGGAATGGCAGCACAAGCTGGTCAGGCATTATTATAGTATGATGCAAAAGTGCGACTAGCAAATTAACTTTTAGCGCGCGTGCAGGAAACTCCCGGCGGGAGATTACTTGATGATCGGGAGAATGAGTTGCCCCCACCCCTCGGTCTCACAGGACTGGAAAATTCCCTTAAACAAAGAATACTCCATAGCCTCTCATTCAAGGCCGCCGTGATAAGCCAGAGCGGCTGAACCATTCTCCCACGTTGCAGCTGGCATTACTACGCAAGCGCACAAGCAACAGACAAGATAGTAGACACAGCAGAATACAATGAACTCAATGTAAAAATAACCCAAACCTCATGGCTCTGACTCTCTCTCTCTCTGTCTCTCTCTCTCTCACACACACACACACACTCAAAACTCCCAAGGGTAACTGATCATCAGAAACAATTTTTAGTGGCACTGAAAGTGACAGGAAAACCTGTTACACAAGCTGAGCTTCATTTACAGTGATTTGGTCCTACCTAATACTATTTCATTAGAAATGTCAGTTGAATCAAATACTTCCAATAAATAACTTGTTCATTTATTTATATTTTACTAGAGCTTAAGAGATAAGGTGTAATGAACTATTTTTTAGTGTGTTGCACAGAAAATTAGTTATGCAACTACCATCCCTGCTAATGAGGAAAGGCACGCATTGGATGCAATCCAAACCATTTTAAATTAGCCTGGTGGAGTGGAGTTATAAGCCGTGGTGCTACCACCCAAAGGTTTGAGTTTTCATTTTTAAACTCACCCTTAAGACCAGACAATTTTAATCCTGAATACATCTGAGCTAATAAGAAACTGATTAATGACCAATCTTTTCTGCTTGGGAAAGATAGTAGAAAATTTGCAATTTAAGCACTTTTGTGATAATTCTGTCTACTTATATGCAATGAACATTAATGGATACATGCTTAAATTATGCACAGAAATGTGGTTCAGTGGTTATAGCATCAGGCTAGCACCGCAGCTACAAAACTCATTAAGTTACCTTGGACCAATCAAATTCTCTCTCAGCCTAACCTACATCGAAAATTTGTTGTGAGGATAAAATGGAAAAAGAGAGAATGGATCATTGGATACTTACCATGAAGGGTCCTTCTCCTCTGAGGAAAGGATAACATCTTAGTGGGTGATTCCCACCCTCCATTCAGGGAGGAAGGAACAACTCACCCAACTCCTCAGTTCCAGCAACTCCAAAAGCAGTTATCAACTATCTTAAGCAAGAACAAATCAACACTCTAGAACTTACCAGAAAAAACAGAACTTACCAGAAAAAACAGCAAGGTAAGATAACAACAGAACAGGAAGTGGCCCTGCTGACAGAAGAATGAATGACGATGACTTCAGGAGGGACAAGATGTCCTTTCCTCAGAGGAGAAGGACCCTTCACAGTAGGTATCTAATGGTCCATTCTCCCACTGAGGAGGAGGACATCTTGGTGGAACCTCCCAAAGCAGTGTTCTCATTTTCTGGTTGGGTCATCATCATCTGTTTCTAGAATATGCTGTAATACTCTTCTGCAAAATGCTGCATCAGCCATTTCAAAGATGTTCATCTTGTAGTGCCTTACGAAGATGGAAACCTTTGTCTAGGTGGCCATCTTGCATACCTCTTCAACTGTAGCATGTCTGTCAAAGGCTGTGGTGGTTGTGGCACTTCAAAGTGAATGAGCAGTCATTCCAGTCAGTATGTCTAATTTTTATTTTAATTTTTTACTTCATATGCTTCTGTAATGCAAACCTCACTCTGACCTGGATATCCCAGGCAAGCCTGATCTCCTCAGATCTCGGAAGCTAAGCAGGGCTGATCGTGGCAAGTATTTGGATGGGAGGCCTCCAAAGAATACCAGGGCTGGGAAGAAGAGGCAAGCTATCAAGTCACTTCTCTGAATGTCCTCCATGCGCAAGTAGGAGTCACCAGAGGTCATCGTGACTTCCAGGCACAGGCACACAGACACAAATGAAAAAATACCAAAAAAAATTAATAATGCAAGCCTTGAGGGTACCACTGATGGCCAATTTTGACATTTTCCGCTTAAAGGTGGGGTTAGTCCTCATGACACTTTGTCCTTATGGAACACACATTGCTCAGGATTAACCAACAGTGCTTCTAATGATTGCTATAAGAAAAAATACTTTTACTCTTATGCACTTAAGAGGCATCTCTTTAATAGGCTTGAAGGGATGTCCAGTAAGGGCAGACAGCACAGTCTATAATTTCCATGCTGGAAATCTATGTACTTGTAGTGGATCTTTTAGGGCAGCACGCTTGAGAAATCGACAAATGTGTGTGCGCTTGAAGAGACTGAGACCCTGGAAATGTGGGAACACCATAATCAGGGCTGCGACCTGACATCTAGTGTAGCAGCTTTTAAGACCGTCGACATGGGCATCCTGTAAGAAGGATAGGACCGATTTTATCCTTGGTTTCAAAAGATTGATCCCCTTTCTTCTGGTCCATCTGACAGATGCCTTCCAAGATGTCTTACAGATTTTATTAGTGGATTGCTTTTTAGAGGCAAACATGGTGTTTGTCACTTCCAAAGTGTAGTCTAGCTGTAAGATGTTATTCCATTCCATTTAAGTGTAGCCACTCTGGATGTGGATGCCATATCAGCCCTTGCTGAATCATGTCTGGTGACACTGGAATCTTTAATGGTTGTTAGGTGTCCAGTTCCTGAAGAACAGAGAACCATTGTCACCTAAACCAATACAGTGCTACTGTGATGATTTCTGCCTTCTTTTCCTTATCTTCCTGATCAATTTGGGAAGAACCACAGTGAGTGTATAGGCAAACCACAGACAGGTTGCTTTGGCCTTGGGATAGTAGAATCTGGTGAAGTAACAGTTCACTTGGTGGTTGTTGGAGAAGTGAATAGGTCCACCAGAGGACGGCCAAAGTGGAACACAATCAACTGGAAGAGATCTTTCTTCAGGGACCATTCCCTCTCCCGAATGTCAGTCCACCTGGACATTCATTGAGGCCATTATATGCTCTGTCATGTTTGATTCCAGGTTCTTCTGTGCCCAAACTAGAATCTTGATTGCCTTCTTGTGGAGTGCTGAAGACCTGGATCCTCCTTGTTTGTTGAGGAAAGTTTTGGTAGACATATTGTCTGCTCTGATAAGTACGTATTGACCAATTACACAAGGCTTGAAGGATAGCAAGACTAGGTATATCGTACGAAGTTCTAGGAGCCTGATAGGGAGGATCATCTCATTTTGGCCCATCAACCCTGTACTGAGGGATCTTCTACATTGTTTCCCACCCGGACAGGCTTGCACCCAGGAAAATCTGCTTCACCTCCAGAATACAGTATTTCTTTCCCTGCAGAAGATTGGGCATTCTTGTCCACCAGATCAAACTGGTTTTAACTATCAATGGAACTTTGATGGAGAGATCCTCTTGTTCATAATTTGGGACTGAAGGAACTACAGAGACTGTTTTAAGGGCCTTCTGGGTAGCTGACCCCACTGGACAGTGTTGATGCTCTAAATCAGTGAGCCCATCAGCTTTGGGAGTGTCATCAGTGAAGCAGTCCTTATCTAGATGATAGCTTGAGACATCTCCTTCATTTTCTTTGCCTTTGTTTCTGTTAAGAACAGTTAATTGTATGATGTGTCCAATATGACACTCAGATGTTCTAGTCTGTGTGGAATGTAGAGAACTTTTCTGTAAATTGGTCAGAAATCCATAAGATTGTAGACAGAAACACAGTGTTTCAATGTCTTATCATTACTTGGACGCGGAGCTTGACCTGTTTACCAAGTCATCTAAATAGGGGTGCATGTAAATGCCTTGCTCCCTTAATTTTATGACCCAAAAGGTCTCTTTTCATTACATTTTGTCAAAGACATCCCCAAATAGTTTGTTTCCTTGAAATGGGTAAGTTATAACTATAGACTTCGCATGGATGTGGGTTGGCCAGGCTCGGAGGCAGAAGGTTATCCTGGCAGTTACTGAAGATGCCATAGCCCTGGGTGAAAAATTTAAGGCACCTAATGTTGTGTCTGCTGGGAATGAGATGACTTTGAGTACTCTGTTGACTCCTCCCACCAGGCTGGGATAAGTTGAATAAGTTTCCTAAAGCTGACAACGGCTGCTCTTGAAACTATTGAAGCTGCCACAGAAGCCTTGATGGTCATTGTAGTAGCTCCACAGGCTTTCCTCAGGGCGAAAACAGCCCTTTTATCCATGCTATCTCTGAACGTGCCTTTGCCATCTTCTGATAAAAGCCCAGATGCCTGCCTGGTTCCCAGTGAGAGTTATCCCTCTTTCTTTTTCTGCTAAAGGTTCCCTTTCTAGCTGCCTTTATAGGTCAGCTAGGCCTCTCTTTGAATGAAACTTGTCATTCAGGAGGAACTTGATTGGGATCTGCATCTGTCTCCTTTACTCTAACAAATTTAACAATCTACCCCCTTCTCCTTTGCTCCATTTTATCCTCACATCAACCTTTTAGGCAGGTTAGGTTGAGAGAGCGTGACTGGCCCAAAGTCATCCAGTGATCCCCCCTGGCACAACTGGGGATTCGAATCTGGATCTCCCACATACTAATCCAACACTCTTAACTGCTATACCACATTGGTATGGGCCTGAGTAATGTTATAAATTCCAGGGAAAACCTTGGAGAAAAACCCACTTCCTGAGCATTACTCATGAGTAGACCGGTCTCACTGCTGCTAAGACAGGACCCAGTTGACACTGCAGCTTGTTGATCTGAAAGGCGGCTTTGATGGTTTTCACTGTGCCCTGCACTGTTTGTATGGCTTATGGAAGTAGGAAACCACTCTGCAGCCTCTTCCTGACTGGTTGGCAAACTCGTCAGCAGCCGCAAGATCTGGCTGCTGGGAGGAATGGTGCCTCTTTCTGGTGCACTTTTGTTTCTCCATTTCCTTTGATCCTGGAGCTGTCATCAAAATGGTTCCTGTACAGTCTGTACCAATCACATCAGTGTTTTAAGCCAGGATCAGTGGTGAGGGGGGCTTCCAACTCTCCTTCAAAGGAAAAACTGCTGCTGCCCTCACAATCCATCATTTTTTTAGAGTGACCAAAGGACACAGTCTGTGAGACTATCAGTTGAAGGAAAAGAAAATGGTCACCATGGCCAACAGTTACTTTCCCCATCTGTCGAAATCCTGCCCTCAAATATCCTCATGGAGGCACGAAAGACAGAGAAAAAGAGTAAGGGAACTAGAGGGAAATAATAAAGGGGAAGCAAGATAAGAATTTAAGGCTAGAAGCAGCAAAAAGAAGTAAAGAGAAAAAGAATAAGTGAACACAGCCTATTCTGAACTGCTCTCCCTGTTGTGGCAGGAAAAGAGCTGCAGAGATGGGCAAACCCCCCCCCCAGGGGACAGGAAGTGGAAAGAATCTGTTCCTGCCTCCCTGAGTGGAGGGTGGGAATCACCTACCAAGATGTTCCCCACCTTAGAATGCTACTCAGAAACTAGTTGAAAGTAGGACAGGATAAAAATGTGAAACAAAGATGTGAATATGCTAACTTCAGACCAAGTTTACTACCAGCCATAAAAAATTACCATCGACTTTTAGAAGTTGCTTGTTCTGTTGATGTCCTATTAATATTTCTGTTTACCATTCAACATACCTTTCTTGTTAATATGCTAACATGAACCATAATAATGTATGAGCACCACAGGGACTGCTCCAGAGCAATGGGTTTGATAAAGTCAGACAGATTCACTTCCTGCCCTCTTAAAATCAATGGAAGTTTCTCATTGACCAGGTAGTGTAAATTATACATACATATTACTTTCTATCAGCTGATATAGTACACCACTAAGATGTGAGCTCTGTGTTGGAATGTCTTCCATGCAAATCTCATCTCAGCCAGGAAATCCCTAAGTAGTCTTTAGGCAACCCTCACTGTTTTAATCCCCCTACCAAGGAGTTCACAACTGTAGCTGTAGCCATGTTTTGTCTAGAGACAGTTTCCTATGATAGCTATACAGATAGCACATCTGCTTTTATATATATCCAGATGTCTGTACCTTGGCAACAGAAGAAAAACACCCTCCCCTTTTCCACCCTCTGTTGATGCAAGTTAGATTACAGAAGGTCTTAAAACTATAGGAGCTGCAATTATTCTGTGCTTCAGATTTTCTTTGTTTCTTGATAGA
The DNA here is from genome assembly GCA_029375565.1 of Gekko gecko. Classification (NCBI taxonomy): domain Eukaryota; kingdom Metazoa; phylum Chordata; class Lepidosauria; order Squamata; family Gekkonidae; genus Gekko; species Gekko gecko. Next base: position 47,778,237 of record JAPDNY010000009.1, read on the forward strand.
AATGAAAAAGTTCCAATTACTTCTGATTATTTTTATTACAGTAGAAATTAAGAAATTGAGTCACCTCTAAGCAATGTTGTAAAGTTTGCTTTTATGAAATCTGTATGGACAAGGCAAGTCCATCTCAGGGACATTTCTTGATGCTTAGCATTTAAAAAAAAATGCCAGATGGAGCCAGGTATATGCAAACAGAGTAGAGAAGCATTCATCTGTAGCCGGATTTTGAATAAAATTATATCAAAACAGTCCTGTATGCACAATATTGAGTATCTGCCTTGAGTTTTATACTGTTTGAAAGTTCATTAACCCCATGAGGGTACACAACAATAAATCCAGGACTTCACATTTGAATCTGCAACAAGGTGATGCATATTTCTAGAACATCTTTTAATTCATAACGGCAGACAGGACTCCTAAATTACATATTTCATTCCTTTACTGCATCAAAACAATTGCTTCATTTATTTGGTTCTTCTAGTATTCTAGCCCTAAACACATTACACAGATGTGGATGAAAAGCTTGCATCCATTTCGCACAAACAGATCATCTCAGTGTAATCTTTCAATGATGTCAGCAATCCAACTGAGTAAAGCACTTAGATTTTCAAAAAGCTTTTTGATGATGACCCTCTCCAGAGTTGCCAAGATACTTCTGCAGATTGTCAGAAAGTAGGGAGAGACAAATATAAAAACAATATTTGAACAGGTGTCTGAATAATTGTGAATAAAAGAGTAAATATTAGGATAGTCGCATTTGCAAGAAAATCCAACATAGAAAGCACGGTATGTGCATGTATCGTTTTTGTCCCAGTTGTACAGGAAGAGGTAAACATTCTTCAGCTTGTAGCAAAACTGCAGGTGGGGGGCACAGAGAGGCAGATCTTCACTACTGAGCTAGATAGTATGGAAGGAGACAGTCCTTCAGGTACCCTGGCCCCAAGCTGTATAGGGCCTTAAAGGTAAGACCCAGCACTTTGAATTGTCTTTCAGCACAGGGGAAATATGATCCCTATAACCAATCCCTGACAGTAGCTGGGCTGCCACATTTTGGAAAAAATGAAATTTACAAACTGTTTTCAAAGGCAGCCCCATGTAGAATGTATTACAGTAATCTAACCTGGATGTGAACTAGCCAAAGCTGATAAAAGGTGCTACATGCCATGGAGGAGACCCGAGTCTTCAACCACAGGCCAAGAAATAGTAGTACCCCCATGCTACAACCCTCCTCCTTCAGAAAGAATGTAATCCTGTCCAGAACAGGAAGGCTCCACAGTCCCCACACATCTTCTCCATTGACCAACAGCTCTTAAATCCTGTCTGTACTGAGCTTCAGTTTACTGGAACTCATCCATACCGTCACCTCCTCCAGGCACCTATTCAGGACTTCCACAGACCCTCTTGAGTTAGCTGTTAAGAAGAGACAGAGCTGGGTGTCATCCACATATTAGTAGCACCTCACTCCAAATCCTGAGATGACCTCTCCCAGCAGCTTCACATAGATTTTAAACAACATAAGGGGTACAAGAAGAACCCTAAAGAACCCCATAGCATAAATGCCAGAGGATCAAGCAGTAGTATCCCAATACCACCTTCTGGAATCAATTGGCCAAACAAGAGTAGAACCACCAAAGCATAGCACCCCCTACTCCCAGCCCAACCAGCCTCTCCAAAAGTATTTCATGGTTTAAGGAATCAAAAGAAAGTATTTCCCACATGTAATTATTGGTTCTAAGCACTACTCTGGCAGCCCAGGCACCAACACAAAGGGCAGTGGCAGCAAGCCCCATCTTCAGCTCCCCGCCCCCAAGCACTGCGGCCTGGGGGAGGCCCATCGCTGGCCTCCTGGGGCCCGTGCTGGAGTTCCGCGGCCCAGGGGAGGCTCAAGGAGACCCGTCGCTGGCCTCCCGGGGCCCACGCTGGAGTGCTGCGGCCCAGGGGAGGCTCAAGGAGGCCCGCCGCCGGCCTCCTGGGGCCCACACTGGAGCGCTGCAGCCCTGGGGAGGCACGAGGAGGCCCATCAGCCCTTCTCTCTTTCCCTCCTTTCATTCTCTCCTTTTCCCCTTTCCCTTCTTCTTTCCTTCTTTTTCTTTCCCTCTTTTCTTCTCTCTTTTTATCCCATTTCCTTCTCTTTCTTTCCCTCTTTCCTTCCTTCTTTCCTTCTCTCTCTCTCTCTTTCCTACTTCTGCAGCCCAACTCTAGTGAGAAGGGGTTTAAACTTTACACCCCTTCTCTCTTCGCTTCCCCCCCACCCACAGGCCAGCTGGGGAAGGGAAGGGGAGGCTTTTGAAGATGCCTTCCCCCCTTTTGCTTCCCCTTCTGACATCACTTCTGGTGATGCCAGGGGGTGTGGCATATGCTAATGAGCTATTATGCTAATAGCCTAGTAGCTCATTAGCATATCTTATGCTAATGAGCTCCTGCAGCTCCTTTTCTACAAAATGATCCCGGTTCTAAGTATTCTGAACTTTGAATATCCATAGCAGCTCAAGATACCTGTTCAACAGAGAGACTTCTTAAATACTAAGAACAGTTACAAACAGGCCATACTTCTAATGTACAAGCTATTCCATGTAGAAAGATTATTTAAGCAGTAGGTCACTATACTGTATAACTTGTATTTCTAAATCTTGCACAGTGTTAATTCGGCAATAAAATTATATACAGTCACATTTGATTTGTAATTTAAAAGTGTTTCAAGAACTCAAATAATCCCTTGAGTATCTCCATATGTAAATCTCTCAACAGAGTTTTCCAACATAGTTACAGTTGAAAAGTTCAAATTCCAGGGAACGGTTTTCTGTTTCAGAAAAACAGTAGAGGTTTTCACTGTTTAAAACAAGTTTTAAAAACCTGCTGATAGTTAAGCCTCTCTATTAATTTACTAAATCATTTTCACTTTAAGCTTAATGGATTTTATTTTGATTAGATAATGAAGTCACAAAGATACTGTACTTACTTTACTATGTACAGTGTTTGGAGAATGTCCTTCAGTCAGAAGAAATATTCATTGTTGAGGAGCAGAATATATAAGGAGAAATCAATTATTTCCTGACATATATTTAAGGACAACTCTCTTCCTCATTAATGAAGTGAAAGAACAAGAAAGTACAAATAAGGAAATAAATGTTGGACTCACCCTCCCCCCAAATCTGTGATGCTTAATTTATTACTCAAAAATGTTTGTTAGTTTACAGATTTATACCCCACCCTGGTGCCTTCATCAGGGCCTCCAAGGCGGCTAACAAATTAAAAACATACATAATAAAAACATATCTTTAAAACCAACCAAAATCATTAAAACAATTAAAATCAGAGCTAAAATACACACAAAAAATTAAAACCAATTAAAATACAGGGCAGGAAGGAGGGATCACTGAGGGAATGTCAAACAAAAAAGTCTTCACCCACTGGTGGAAGATGACAACAGAAATCTCCCGGGGGAGAGAGTTCCAGAGCTTTGATGCCATGACTGAGAAGGCCCTCCCCCCCAAAGTGCTACCCACCTAATCTTCCTAAAAGATAAACTCAGAGCCTCAGAAGATGAATGCAATGGTTAGGTAGGCTCATACATTCCAAAACTGCCTCTAGGCACCAGTACAGGGTTTCTACAGCCTCATTGGGATTAGCCAGAAATGCAAGCTAGATCAGAGTATCATTTGTGTATTGATGACAATCCATCCCAGATCTCCACATTACTCCACCTGGAGGTTTCATGTAGAAGTTAGAGAGCATAGGGTACAAGATGGAGTCAAGGACAGTGAAGTGCCTAAGTTCAACAATAATATATTAATTGAAAAGTTAGCAACAAAACTGATGCCTTCCATAATAAATTCCAAGCAGATGCCATACATTGGTTACCTCTTTACTCAACACTTCAGATTAATTCTTCAGATCAATTCATAAAACCTCACCTATAATTCAATTACTTTACAGTCCAATCCTAAACAGCGTTTATACTTTCTAAACATATTAATGTCTATAGACTTAGAAGGGCATAATTCTGTTTAGGATTGCTGTTAGGTTCCCAAATATTGTGATCTTTATGTAATCCTTGGCTTTCCACAGTGTAAACTGTGAAGAATGTGTACAGCACTATATAACTAAGCACCAACACAGAAGTCAACAACCAGTAAGAGTGCTACATAAGAGTGCTTGCCACATCAATAATTCTTTTGCAGTAAGCTTCAGGTCTTTTAGACAAGTGGACATAATGTGGCTAAAACATCACCATATTACATAGAACCAGAACAAGGATATAGATAGGGATAACCTCAATGATACAACTATGTACAAGGAAGATCCCAGATTCAATACCTGGCATCCCCAGTTAAAAGGGTTTGGTAGGAAGTGATGTGAAAAAATCTTGGCCTAAGAGACAGCTATTGCCCCGCTAAAGTAATAATACTGAACCTGATAGATGAATTGAGTCTTAATAGATTCAGTACAAGGCAGCCTCATGTATTCATGTGCTGAAACACTTTATCCCATATGTTTTTGCAATTCCAACACTGAAACTGACCAGAAGGAACCCATGAAGTATTGTACAGTAAGACAGAAATGAGCTATAACAATGATTATATTCACAATAAAAAGATCTGGCAATAAAAATGTTCTTTAAAGTAACCAGCTTTTTGTTTCTTTATCTAAGTATAATGCCAAAATTCCAGAATAATGTTCACCCCTGGAAGGCAAGCAAGCTATGCTAACAAATGCTGCAATTTTGATTACGCTTACATGTTTTAATTAATGTTGACACATTGAAAGGGACATCCATTTAACACTGGTTAAATTATTTTCCTGCTTGCGGATTATAAAATAACAGATGTTGGAATAGTAATACTGTCATAATGTGACATCCCATGAATACTTTTGATAGCCGACAAGTTTTATATGGCTGACAGGAGACTCCGAAGGCATGACAGTACAAGTCTTTATTCATGGATCTACAGCACAATCCTAAACAGAGTTACCTATTGATTTGAATGGACTTAGAAGGGCGTAACTCTGCTTATAATTGCACTGATCATGGCTACATAATTTGTAATAAACTATTTTTTTTAAAATAATCAAACTAAGGCTCACTTATCTAACAGGTAAAATGAAATTTTACCCCTAGCCAACAGTCCATGGATAGCCAAATGGTGGGTGGGTCAGACTAGGAGAAAGGGCTGAAATGCATTTTGAGACAACATCTAATCCTTTCCCACCTCTGAATAAAAATATTTGTTAATACTTGTTTCTTCTGCAGCCTTCCCAAACCCTTATTCTTGGACCAACAAAATGTAATACTGGGACTAAAACATGGATGATCATGCTTGGAATAAAAGTGAGAGACTGTGTGAGGGGCCAGGTTACATCACTGATCTGATGGAGGGGGGAGCAGAACTGGGTAACCATTTGGCCAGCTCCAAACTATGTTCGTACTGCTTTGAAAATACACTTACTGGATTTACTGGATATATCTGGTATCTTTGATACAGAAGGCCATATGATCTTGCTGAAGCACCAGAGGCAGAAACAGTGTGTGTGTGTGCGCATGCACGGGAAGGTATGTCGGTGCCCTTATTTATATCTCCTGGTGATGCAGCAGAGTTCCTAAATTGCTGCTGACCAGGTATGGTGGCTTAGAGTGAACAAACTGAAACAAAATCCTGGAAAGAGAGAAATAATGCTGGTTGGGAAGGTGAAGGTCGTGAAGGGCATTATACTCCCCATTTCTTATGGGGTTTACTGACACTTGCCTACTCAGTTAAGAGCCTCAGAATTATACTGGACCCACCATTATTGCTGGAGAATCAAGTTAATGCAGTTGCAAAAAAGGTTTTGTTCCAACTCAGCCTAACTCAAAAATGTCCCCTTGCCTTGATTTGGCTGATCTGGCCACCTGCAATGGTAACATTTAGACTGTAATGCACTGTACACTGTTGAACCCTCAAAACAATTTAGAAAGTCCAGTTGGTGCAGAACGCTGCAGTTTGGCAATTATCAGGAGCTAGATGGTGCATGCTTATTACTCCCATTCTGCAGTCACTCCATTGTTACCAGGCTCAATTTAAAGTTCTTGTTATTACATACAAAGCCTTTGTGGCCTTGGACCCTCCTATCTGTGAGACCATCTCTTCCACTAGGCTCCACCACATCAGCTTTGCTCATCTGAGTAGGGTCTTCTGCAGGTGCTAACCTGTAAATGGGCAAAATTAACAACTGCCCATTCTATGTTGTGGCCCCCACCTTGTGGAATGGTCTGTTAGAGGAGGTCAGGAAAGCTCTCCTGGTTTTCTACAAACGACACAAAACTGAATTATTCAAGAGGGTTTTGTTTTTGTCTTTACATATGATATGGTAGCACTGTACAAAATTATTCACAAAGTTACTTGGATAAATTATTAGGGACTGTGGTCTGAACTACTGTGCATAGTTTGCTGAAACTAGGATCCTGCTATTTTGCATCATTTAATTTTTCATGTTAAAAATTTGCTTCACTTCAGTTCTGTTTTTTAAATTTCTGGTTGGCTCTACAATCCAAATTCTATTTTGTTTATTGACTGTCTCATCCTGCTGACTGTATTGACTCACTCTGTTTAATCTGCCTTGAGTCCCTGTGAGAAAGGCAGACTATACATAATGTAAATAAAATTTAAATGGTACATAAAATACTAACATTTCTAATGCATAATGACAGTATTATTAACAGAACAGAAGTTATGCTAACACTACCAAACACAATATTAACTAAACTCAGGTATCTGGGGTATATTTAAAAAAAAATGTACTGTATTGAATCCAGTTTCTTTTAAAAAGTGGAAAAAGTTCTTTCCATTTGCCCATGGAAACTGCTGTTTGTCCCCAACAGCGACAAGAAATGTCAAGTAATCCCCTCCTTCTCCCTGTTCTTCTGGCAGAAGAGGGAGAAGGAGTCAATTTTATAGGACCGTGCTGAAAGAATGAGGGTAAGCTATTATTAAGCCTTATTCTATGCTTTTTATACATTACACTTAAAATACATACCTAGAGAGCTGTATAGATGATGGATGAAATAATAATCACATTACTTTTATATTTCAATATTATATTTACATATATTTCGAGTTACATAAAAAATATGATCAGAGAAAGAAACTTGCTGCCTGGCAACATGAAACTCATTCTCAAGGCAATAGTGGGAGGATATTATGTTTGTTTTTGTTTTAAAAAAGATGCATTGCATGCAATATAAATTACAGTCAAATCATAACCTAAAGCAAGCTAAAGTTAATGATACTATCATTGAGTTATATACTATTTACATCTAACTGCTTTAATAGTATGCAAATACATCAACAGTTTCACTAAGAACCAATGTACCCACCCTGTACTCGCTTTGGCATCACATATACTAAAATTGGAATGATACAGAGAATTTACCTGACCATTTTCAGGGGCCCGATTCAGTTCACGAAACTGTCGCTACTTTGTTGTACATGGCCTGAACATGTAAATAACAAACTGGTTACGTCAGTCAGTTGATCCATGAACAGACTGCTTGCTCACATTCCACCCATATTTTATGTGAGAAAACCCACGCAAAACACTAGTAACACAAACACCAGCTAACTATTCTCGTGACAGCCAATTTCACATTGTCAGCCATATGTGTGCGTAAAGTGCCATCAAGTCACAGCTGATTTATGGAGCCCCTATAGGGTTTTCAAGGCAAGTGATTGAACAGAGGTGGTCTACCACTGCCTTTCTCTGCAAAGTCTTCCTCGGTGGTTCTCATCCAAGTACAGACCCCGCTTAGCTTTCAAGATAGAGCTAATCCATACCATTCCATCCCCGTCTGCCATACAGTCACTATTAAAGTTGGGGGGAAAGAACAACTTGCATGGATTAGAAAAAAATATTTTGAAATGTACAGGAAGTTTTTTTTCTCTTTGTAGGCATCCTTATTCTAATTCCAGACTTTTTTTTTTCTGTGCGGATACCTATTCCCACCAACAGGGGCCTCACTCTCCCCCAACAGCTTTTCCTACATAGTCAGTAGACTTCCTGGGTTTGTAGAAAAATCCAAACAGTGAGGAAATCCCTTCAGGGACAGTTGAATTCCCCCCAAAAGCCTTTTGAAATGGCCTCTGCAGGGACCTGACTCCAGGCAGCAACAGTGAGAGATTAGAACGTTGGGGGGGGAGGGGGGAGGAGAGGCTTCTGACTGGCTCTGTCAGTCAAGGGTAGGGGGAAGGGCCCTTTCTTTCCAGGCCTCTTTCGGCCTTGGAGGGAGGGAGGGGGGAGGGAGGGAGGGAGCCTTGGGGCCAGGCTGGGGGATTCCTAGAGGTTTTGGGGTGGAGTGCAAGGAGGGCAGGATTTGGGGAAGGGAGAGGCCTCAGCTGGGCATCATGCCACAGAATCCACCCTCCAAAGCAGCCATTTTCTCCAGGGAGACAGATCTCTGTTGTTCACAGATCTCTGGAGTTCACTCTCCAGGCCCCACTTGGAGGTTGCCAACCCTAGGCCTGGCAGCAGTATAGGGTTGCCAGGTCCCCCCACGGGCACTGGCAGGGGATGGGGTAGTGGGGTTGCCAGCTCCAGGTCTGGAAACTCCTGGAGATTTGGGGATGGAGCCTGGGGAGGACAGGGACCTCAGTGGGGTACAATGCCCTAGAGTCCACCCTCCAAAGCATCAATTTTCTCCAGGGGAAGTTATCTCAGTAGTCTGGAGCTGAGCAGTAATTCCAGGGGATCCCCAGATCCCACCTGGAGGCTGGCATCCCTAGGCAGCACCCTCTGGGTGACTTGATACCACCTAATTTGCATGACTCAACTTGGCCTGGCTGCTTGCTGCTGTTCAGCAGCCACCCGATGAAAGCCAGCAGTGATGCAGCAGTTAGAGCCTCAGAATAGATCTGCAAGACCCAGGTTCAGATCCCCATATTGTGGTGGAAGCTGACTGGGTGATTTTGGACCAGTCACATACTTTCAGCCTAACCAACCTCACAGGGTTGTTGTGCAGATAAAAAGGAGGTGAGAATAATGTAAGCTGCTTTGGTCCCCACTGTGGAGAAAGACTATAATTTTCCTTGGTAGAAGCTGTGGGGGAGGGGGTGGAGACAAAAAGCTGAAGACAGATAAAGGCAGATAAAGGTTAAGTTGGCTGTTGGGTGGGAAGGAAATAGGGTTGCCAACTCTGGATTGGGAAACTCCTGGACATTTAAGGGGTGGATCCTGGGGATGGTGGGATTTGAGGAGGGGAGGAACTTCAGACCAGTATAATGCCATAGACTCCACCCTCCAAACCAGCCATTTCCTCCATGAGAACTACCATTGCCAGCCTCTGGGTGAGGGCTGGAGATCACCCAGAATTACAACTGTTGTCTGGGTGACAGAGATCAGTTCCCCTGGATAAAATGGCTGCTTTGGAGGGTTGAGTCTATGGCTCCACCCCCAGAAGGGAGAAAGAGTGTGAGATAGGTAAGGGTAGAGGGGAGGAAGCAAAGGTGTGAGGAATGGGATGACCATCCCGCAAGTTTCTTGCGGGTCTCCACTTGTACAGTTCTAACAAAGAATAGACTATGGCCTTAATTCAGAGACCAGTTAAACTTGCCAAGATGAAACATAAATTAAAGCAAGAATAATGTTGAATTCCCCCATAATGTGCAAGACATTTAATTACTGAAATTCTAGCCCACCTTTCTCCCAAAAGAACTCAAAACATATTTCAGTATCAACAAAAATTAATAAGATGCTAACAAAACAGCAGAAACCCCAAGCCTAATAGTACCCAAACTATCAGCAAGAACAGTTTCCACAGATATATCCTCCAAAATAACTCTACCTTTCCACAGCCTTCTACAAAGTGGCAATGAGGGGGACTTTTCACCAAATGGGGGCCATCTCATGAAAAGTTATCAAGTGGGAAGTCACGAATCGCACTTGCCTGCAAGATGTAAAAGCAGGGACTGTTCAGCTGAGCTAAACTGGGACATGAGCTATAGCTTCTCCCACCTATTTTTCCACGTTTTCAATACATTGGGGTGGATCCTACCACTATAAATACAACCACTCCACTAAGCAAAGTTTATTTATGTATTTAGTTAGTTAAAGATTTATACCCTACCTTTCCTTTCAACTCAAGTTTAAAGCCTTCCTCCAATCTAAGGCACCTTCCTCCAATTTAAGTGGAGGTATCTGAGATCTTCTCAAGAGGACTTTTTTATGTTCCATCTTTTCTGGTAGTAAGAACAGACTCCACTGGAAGCGGGGCCTTTTCACTGCAACCCCAGAATCATAGAATTCACTTTCACAGAAATCTTGCCTAGTTTTCTTTAGAACACAGAAGTTTGGTAGTTTACAGGGTTATACTCTTTTATTGTATCATATTTTGTGGTTTTAATTTCTGGAAGTAGTTTTGTGATTCTTTTTTTTAAATGAAAAGCAGTATAAAATATTCATAAAATAAAATAATATAAACAAATGCTGAGAGTTGTGAAAAAAGCAGCGAAAGCTTTACTCCTTTCATGGAGTTAAAAACTGCCCTTGACAGGGGACAGTTAAGCAAGCTTTGATCTAGTTTGAATCAAGAGTATAGACATGTATTAATTCTAACTGGTTATGTCCATAAATGAAGTTAAAGTCTGGATCTCTTTAAAAGTTGTAGTGCTTGACCATGATTAGAAACAGTTCCAAATGCCAAGGTTTTTATAACACTGTTATTTACAAGCACACCTCTAGATTTGTGTATAATTATGTAATTAATAAATCATAGGTTTGGACTTTAAAAACTGTATTATTCTGCAAAACAACTAAATTGAAATCTAGGTAGTTCCCATTAAATCCTTCAAATTCACTCATACAACTTCAGCAAGCAGAGGTTCAAGTTCAAGCTTAATTAACTCATCAAGTTATGGAATAATTTGTACTTTCATTTCCATATCACAGAACAGACTAATCATTAAAGCTGAAAAGGATATATACAGTACATGAAATTAAATGCCTCAGTGTCATTATAGTTATGTCCCACATTTTCTAGATGTGACAATAAGGAAAGTGGAAAGGTAATTTGCCTACTTTCATATAGTAATTATTTTTCAGGGCAGAAGGGGGGTCTGAATACTGGTATGGCAATTAATTTGATGATTGTATAATAAAAAATAATTAATGATCCCCCTTGGCCACCAGCAAGGTACGGGGGGGTAGGGTTGCCAGATCCAGGCTCGGAAACTTCTGGAGATTTGGGGATGGCACCTCAGGGAAGGACAGGAACTTCAGTGGGAACAATGCCAGAATCCACCCTCAAGAGCATCCATTTTCCCCAGGGGAAGAGATTTCTGTAGTCTGGAGATAAGTTGAAATCAAGGTTGCCAGCCCCCAGGTGGGAGCAGGGAATCCCCTGATTTACTGGGCTCCTGCCCACCACCAGCCAGCTAGCTGGCAGAGGGAATCCCCACCACCACCTGCCACAACCCAGTGCAATGTCCCCAATGTGATGACATCACACAGAAGTGACATCATCACACAAAAATGACACCAAGAGTGTTGCTGTGCAATATCCTGGCGTGATGATGTCATTTCCATGTGATATCATCACATTGGACATGTCGCGTGTGGTGATCAACCTGCCCGCCACTCCCAGAAAGTTACCTCCCATCCCTCACCAGCAAGAGGTAAGCACCTGGCAACCCTAGTTGTAATTCCACGGGATCTCTCAGTCCCACTTGGAAGCTGGCATTCCTACTTCGGGGGCAGCTTTGTAAAACCTCTATTCAAAAATTAAACAAAGGGAACTTGACCGTATATGAAGCAGCAATACTGCATGAACATCAAAGACCACTATTACGCAGAACACGCATACAGCTACATACCAATATGAACAGCAACAGTAAAGACAAAACAACTCTGGATAATTCTTATATTTCAATCACAGAAATGCCTGCATGCGTGTTAATCCTCAAGACTACACAGAAGGGCACCCTTTCAACAGACTGCACATTTTGTAGACAGAGCCAAAGGATTGCTAATCTGATTGAAGATTTAGAAACCAAACATACCCCTAGGAAAAGGTGCGCTTCATGACCCATTTCCCACTGAATAATCCCACTGCCAAAGGAACTCAAAATTCCCATATAATAATTGCAAGGCTGCTTTGTTTTTCATGCTTTCAGAAGACTGAGAACACCAATTCTACATTTTTCCATACAACCTGAGAAGGTTATTAACTTGGCCTTTCACACATATGCACCCCAAAAGCAATCCAGCAAGATTACAAAACAGCAATGTGCAGTCGTACAAATTATATTAACTGGCAACATGCCAGAATAAACTTGGTGACCTGGTGTTTGTAAATATATAAAATGCAGATGGACTTTTCTTCATATACTTATGCTTCCAGGTAATTACTGAGATATTTCAGGATGGAATGAACTGAAACTGGGACTGTTGCTTTGGTTTATCTTCAATCAAGAACTGTTTGCACATACAGAACTTATAAATAATAAATGGAAGAAGCAGCGTAATATAAAACTGTGAATATAAAAGAGGGATTTCAACAAAACAAAAGCTTCAAACAATGCAGTACCCCTCCCTCATCCTTGGTGGGGGCTTTTTGAATTTGTTTTTTTGAAAATTTACAAACAATCTTCCTTACACTCTAAGAAACATCAGGCTTAATTCATGATTATTTGACATTAGAGAAACTGTAAAACAACAGAGGCCTAGTCATCCCCTTCATGTCAAACAGGGGCACAGAGAAAAATATATGTATTTTCAATTCAATCCTATTTAATTTTACTCAGAAATACATCCCATTTTATCCAATATGACTTGTTCCCAGGCAAATGTTCTTAGAATTGCGACTAGATTGTTCAAACATACTACACAATTATACATTTTATACATTTTGCAATTAGCACGATACTTTATTTACTTCTTAAAATATTTATAGCATGTCTCTCCTTGTGGCTCAAGGGAGTTTACAAATCATGTTAACATATTACTATTTAAAGTATAAAATCCCAGACATCCCCCCTCCAATAATACGCTCACTGTTTATACCCCATTAAAAGCCCTAGAGAATAAAATATCCTTGCAGAGGCTCCTGAAGATTTCTAATAAAGATGTGTGTCCCCCCACCTCTGGAAGCCCATTCCACAGTGGGAGCTACAATGGAAAAGGAATTATGCATGTTCAGGCATCAGATTTATATTTTCAGTCGAGTTCTGAATGAATTCCCACTGTATTTTTTTCAATCACATCCCCCCACTTCTCTGCTAACTCTTATCAGATGGTCCAGAGCTCAGGGGATGGCCTTTCCATATGATAAAAACCTCACACTTTTCCTTTAGAGCTGTGATGCTGCTAATTCCCTAGTGGTGCTATCTATTCTGTTCCAGGTTACAGAAAGTAGGGTAAACTTGTTACAAGGAGACAGTCTATTGTTGCTTCCTTAAGAGACACTAATATCATATTCCATGCAACAACTAAAATCACAATAGACATAATAGATGGGAATAGTATCTCTCCAGTGTCAAATTATTGCTGTATAAGTGCAGGAACTTGTTATATCTTTTTGACAGAACTATTAGGTGAGGAAAGGCAGCTGATTCCCTTTAATAAAATAAGGCAGGGGTGTGTATGGAGCCCAAGAGTCATATGCTTCTTACCATTAACATCTGTATTATTCTAACTCAGGAAACAGTCCTTAATTCAATTACTTTGTTAATGTGGATGTATAACTTGCATTGGCTAAAATGCTTATTCACATTACAAATGTCCATCTTCCACTTTATCTTCTGCATGATTAATTTCAAATGTTCATTAATATAATTAGTGAGAGAGACGCTCAAAGGTAATTTAACTCTCATTTATGAAAACACTGTATGTTTAGCAGTCACAACCAATTGTAGCAGCTCACAGGATTGTCTCAGCCAGCCACCCAGTGACTGCTGGGGCCCTAAGAGCTCCACAGCGTTGGCCTGCTTGCCCAAAGCTAAATGCTTGCCTCCATGCACAAGATCTAAAAATCTGCCATCTGAAAAATAAAAGCTCATCAAGACCATTTGGGGGCAGGGGATTGGAATTCCAGGACCAGTCTATACTTTTCAGGAAGGAAGGAAGGAAGGAAGGAAGGAAGGAAGGAAGGAAGGAAGGAAGGAAGGAAGGAAGGAAGGAAGGAAGGAAGGAAGGAAACCTGGTATACATATATTCTATAACATTATCACAATATAAGGATATTCTAGTGCCAATGAAAAAAATATAAGCCTCTTGTGATGAGGTAAGGAAATGGATGCTGTGGAAACAACCTCAGGGAAAATCTGGGGGCTTGGCTAACACACCTCTCCACAGGGAAGACGACTGACTTCACATTTCCCCAATTTTCCTTCCACATGAAACATCTTTATGTTGTTGTGAGTTTTGTATTTGTTTTGAGATGGACATTTTTTAAGATAGACTTCACTCACCTGAGGCTTATCCCCAGTTAATTTGTATATGTACTTATGATCTGTATCTATTTGGTTCAGTATTCTGACTGGATCCCTTGGCTAGAAAGTCTTCCTGATTCTGCTTGCTTATTTCCCCACCACCACCTTTTCTTTACAGTTTCTTACCTAGTGAAAAAATTATTATTCTATTAATGGCATCAGGAAGCTAAGTGATTTTTTAAAAATATTTGGCTTGAAGCAGGGTCATATGCAAGGCCCAGATGGAACATTTGTCCAGGGAGCCATGATGGCTCTCAGCTATGTTCACTAACTCTGGGTTTGAAAATACCCACAGATTTGAGGGTGGAGCCTGGGAGAGTGGGGTTTAGGGAAGGGAGGGAACTTGGTAGGGTATAGTGCTATAATGCCATGTAGTCCACCTCCCAAAGCAGCCATTTTCTCCAGGAGAAGTGGAATAAATATTTTAAATAAAAATAATGAATAAATAAGCTATTTATATAGTCAGGAGCTCTCCACCCCCCCAGAGGTTGGCAACTCTAAGGCTGGTAATAATGATGTTAAAGTACAGTAAAGAAATACTGAATACCCAAATCCTTTCCTCTAATGCACCAATGAAGCATTAATATTACTTATTTTATGAAGTATAATAAAATGCTTGCTCCCCAGAAAAGGCTTTTCTTTTTCCATCAATCTAATGATTAATTACTCTAGCGCCATTCTGGCCTGGGATCAAGTTCACAAGCAGCAGTAATAGTACTAGCCTGCTAAGGCCTGCTGAGACTTAGTGATTACTTTCCAAGACACTATTTGTCAGTGCAATTCAATTTAAAACATAATTTTGGGAGTTGTGTCAATCTAGCAAAATAGCACCAAGAATCCTTGATTTAAGCTATCTTTAAAAAAAACAAAACCTTGAAATTTATAGGAATAACCTGCAATTGTGAATCCAACAACCAAACTGCATCCTCTCAAAATTAACATCCCTGTCAAGACAGAAAAACATACAAAGGTCAGTTTATGATTGTTCATCTCTTAGCCTTGAATGCCCTTTCTGCAAGCAAAAAAAAAGTAAGCCACATCCAGGGCAGAGATAATATATATTAGCTCTGATAAACTTCCAGCCACTTGTAGAATTTCATATTTCACATGGCCTCTCCCTTATCTTCCTTGGAAAGGAGAACAGACATTCATATAAGTACATGCGCGCGCACACACGCACACACACACAAACAGTCCCTGGAGATAACAATTTCAGACTAAGAGTGCAGCTTGATGCCTACCAAATGTATTTCTCATGCACAGTCAGTTAACGTTAAAAGCTGTTACTTAACTGTATTTGCTGCTTTGCTAAGCATATTTGTCAGAGTTGGGCAGCAAATTCATATTTGCTGCCTGATGTTAAATTAGCATACTCAAGATACAGAATTATATCCATAGGACATAGAAGTTATAGTGTATTTCCAGCATCCCATTTCAAACCAGGTATAGGAGAACGCTTTGAACCCTGAAAGACAGAAGAATCTTTGCCTGTAATGGCTAAGGACTAAAATAAGTATAATGAATAATAATGATAATAATAAAAATTGTGAAGGTATATAAAAAGTCTTCTAGTTCAGTCCCCTGCCTGAGCCACATCCATATTTCCACCAGCTGTCTACAAAGACAACAATATAAACACTCCAGGGCACAAACACTCCATAGCCCCAAGCAGTTGCTCAAAAAAATCTCTACAGCTACAAAGAGCAAGAGAAAGCTGTTTATAAGTAGGGACATCAGTCCAGCAGAGAGAAAGAACCATCGGGCTCCAAACCAATGATACCTGTTTTCTCACCAATTAGGATTGATTATTCTTCAGTAGCAGCTGTTTGCAGACTCAGAGAACTAGTTCTTCTATCAAAGTTTGAGTCCAGTGGCACCTTTGAGATCAACAAAGTTCATTTCTGGGTAAAAGCTTTTGTGTGCATGCACATTTCTTCAGATACACTGAAACAGACTTCCTCAAGCCTTACATATAGGTAGGGGGGGATTAGTTGTCATGAAGGGCTAGATGCATAAGTAATTGGGCAATTATAGGTAATTTTGGATTAAGACCTGTGAATAGCAGCAAATTAGCATACAAATAAAAGAGTTAACAAACGGATGTGAGAACTAAGTTCAGTGGCACCTTTATGAGGGATAATGTTTAATTCTGGGTAAAAGCGAGAACTGAGTGACTTAGTTTGTGTAGATGCAGACTTCTTCAGATACATTAAAACAGTATTCTTCAAGCATTACATATAGGTAGAGAGAGGGTGGGGGGTTAGTTGCCAGGAAGGGCTTATTAGAGTCAAGATACATAAGTAATCAACTGATAAATATAGCTTAGATTGGATTAAACGCAGTTCATAAAACCTGTGGATTGCATTGAATTAACATACAGATAATAAAAGAGTTAACAACAGATGTGAGAATTAAGTTTGAGTCCAGTGGCCACCCTTAATACCAGTAAAGTTTAAAGTTGGGCATAAGTGAGAAATGAGTGACTTAACATGTGTAGTGAGATTAAGAACCCAATACCTCTGTTAAACCCTGAAAATGGACACAATCAACAACTGCCCATATACCTGCATTCTCTGTTGTGACACCCACCATATGGAATAGCCTGCCAGATGAGGTTAAGAAAGCTCCTGTGCTTATGGCTTTACTCAAACCATGCAAAACTGAAGTATTTAAAAAGGAATTTTTACACAGGTAATTGGGCTATACTGTGATGAAATAGTTCAGAAAGATGCTGTTTGTAAAGAGATAAGGACAGCAAAGCAGACTATACAACTGTGTCCCGTCTGTTGGTGAAGGTATACTCCTCCTATGTAACTTCTCCATCCTCTACTCATCAGGTTTAAATCATTATGCTTTGTTTCATGTTGAACAGTTTATGCTTTGTTTCAGGCTTGTTTTCAGCTCTGTTTCAGATTTTTGCTTGTTTTTAGTTTTCTGAAGTCCAAACACTATTGGACTGTTTACTAGCTGTCACTTCCTGTTCATTGTATTTGACTTACACTATGTAATCCACTATGTAATCCACATTGAGTCTCAGTGAGAAAAGTGGACTATATATAGCACCCAAAATAAATAAATAAATAAATTTCCAGATTCCAACGGACCACAATTGGTATGTCAGAAAAATCACAGAAGGCTGTTTATAAAAATATCAACTTCTATATCTTCACTCCAGAGAGGTTCTGTACTCTTAGGAAGCTGTTTTGGTGAAGTGGATACCTAATATTATAGAAACTGTGGTTATATTCTGAATGTTCAGCCACCTAAGTGAACTGTATGATATCAAATACTGACTACATATCCAATGAGCAATTCACCCATACAGTCTACGCTGTTGGCAGGTGCTATCCTCTGTATGCATCCTGCTACAGCATACACAGCCACAGGTACAAAGGTGATTTATCTTGAAGTTGAGGTCACAGACAGTATCACAGCAAATTCATAAAACCAGAAATGTTAGCAAAAACTCTAGTTTCATTTCCTCTTGTTTATTTGATGTCACACAAAAAAATAAAAATGGTGAAGTCTGATTGGCAAACTAAGCTATCTCTACATTCCTATCTCCCTTCAGTTTTCTCATTATCCAAAAGAAGCACTTCAATCCACAGTAAATTTACATGGGCACACAGATATCTGCCTGCAGAGCCTGCATTTATCACCTCCCAAATGACTCCAAAATCCTGGGGCAAATCAAATTCCACAAGTGGATATTCTAGCACCCATGGAAAACCTAGCCTGGATCCAAGCCTCAGAATGAATAGTCATTGTCTACCATGCCTTATTTTGCTAGATACATTCGTCATGGAATTTTATCCACATGTTCCAACTAAAGGCCAGATTTCTGACATACAAGTATGAATGAAAGTAGATGTCTCAACTGTAACATAATAGGTTTTACCTTTAGTAAAGAAAGTTAGACAGATAAAAAGCACATATACGGGGGGGAGTTATAGAGTATTAAGGATATGAAGTCATAACTAGGGAAAGGTTCATTGACAACACCTGGTAATTCATGTCATTTCTGAAATCAGTGCAAAGGAACTAAGTTTAGCTTTATGAAGCCTTTGTGTGATTATTGATGCCATTTTTATTTGAAAACTGAAATATGACACATTTTCAATTCTACTATTTTTACAACTTTGCTTAACTCAGGCCTTGACTAATTCTCTTTGGCTCTAGGAGCTAGTCCAAAACTTTAAAAGTCAGACTCATTTTTCAACTACCAATTTTTTTAAAAGACTATATTTTAAATTATTGCCAGTATAGAAAGCAATTGGTTAATAAATAAATTCATCCACCAGCACAGAAAGGTGTAAATTTAAATTTACACATAAATGAACAATAATAAGAGCTTTAAGGACATTTATTTTAATGTCATACAACAAAACATTCTGATGCAAATAATAAAAATGCTTTGTACCTAGACTGAGATATGGTGAGATAAAATCATTGCTGAAAATACTAGGCATCACAAAGACATTTCTAGGTGCCATGTTGAACTGGCACCTGGGAATTGCCAAACTCTGTGCTAATCCAAATTATTTTTAATTTAGAACAGACACTTGTAAAATACCCAAGATCCTCTACACAATGATTCTCCAGAACTTTTTCATCCCAGTGCAAAACTCAGCTAACATCATGATAAAGCCACAACTATTAGCAAAATACTCACAGATGGTAGCAGTTCAACACTAATAACATTCAGAGTTAAAAAAACCAGCAAACTGATGTTCTTTTGCCATGAATTAGAGCTAACCTGTGTATTTTCTTCTTACTGAAAGAGCAACCTCACAAAATTAATCAGTTTTGCCAATCATGAGCCACCAATCACAATCAAAATCCATTACCCTGGTGAGCAGGAGGTGGCATTTTAAAACCAATGACTTACTTATAAAAGCATTTTACCTGCTTTTCACAATCAGAGAGAACTAAAAATAAAATGGAGGCAGAAGAATCTAATATGATGCCACCAATCTTTAAAAAATCTCCATCCCAAACAGAGAATGAACACAGGTAGAGAACATAAATTCTAACCAGGAAATAAAAAAGGTCAGCAGGCTTAGATGTAAATGACTTATAGTCTGAAGCAAAACCAGTAGCAGATTTTTACACTTCGTCAAACAAGCCCCTGCTCAGGTATCACAACACCTTCTTGATTTTATCTGCTTTCTCCTTCCAGCATTCCTTAATGCACTCATTGTGTATCTCAGTGCTGGATTTACTACCCAGGGATTCATTTCCAATCTCAGTGGGCATACATTCAATGAACCCTTAATACAAAGACTCATTACATGCTTTCCACACTTGCCCTCAAACTGGCTGACATCTTCTGTGCCCTTTTCCCTTTCTAAAGATTCTTAAAAGAGCAAAAGCAGGCATATTGATTACCTCCAACTTTGATGCCCATTGCCTCCTGAATGCAGTAACATTTCTAAGGCATACAGAAGTGTTGAAAGTTGTGTGAATCCTTTTTTCAAGACCAATCCCTTATTTTCTGTACCCCTTTGCCCACATTCTCTCCCACACCTTGGCACTCACCCCCTATCTGAAAACCAAGCCGTTTCTACAAACTTTTTTCAAATGTCTCTGACCACACATGAGACAATACCATCAGGCTCTTCTATGCATCTGACTCATGAACTGCTACACTGATACTTCTTTCTGCTCATGCTGCTGAGCCATGCAAGCATGTTTATACCCAAAACTCCTTCAGCACAGCCCAAGCTCCCACAAAGCAGGGACTTTTGTCCATTATTTTTCTAACTTCTAATTGCATCACTCTCCCATCTTCACAGTGCTTTCTCCTTGCTAGAGCATTTCCCTTCTAGTCAGCAGTGCTGTCTTTAAATGAAAAAGGGATGTTTTTATATGCAAAGCTTGCATCCTCTGGAGACCTTTGACCCAGCCCCATTGGTACAATAGACAGAAACTGTGTGGCACCTGAAAGACTGACAAGTTTTTACTCTGATACATGCCCTCATAGGCTGCAGTCCACAAACGCAACATACGCTCAATTCTAAACAAAAGTTAATCTTTAAAGTGTCACAAGATCGCCACTTGTTTTTGCTGCAACAGACCAACAGGTTTTAGTCCTCTAGAATTATTCCTATTACAGCTTCCAAACTGAAGCACGAGGAAGGAAACTGGAAGGCTTGGAACAGGTGCTCAAACGGAAATGCTCCCCTCTCATCGGTTTCGGAAGAGAAGCGCGGTCCCACAACGCAAGTATCCCGCCTGCTTCAGGGCGCTTTTCGGAGTTCAACAGGGATGCCTTTCTGCCACCCTCTCAGGGCACCTGATGCGCGGCAGCGGGAAGATCCCTACCCACACTGATGGCCCTGGCCGCGAACTCAAACCTGGGAGGGGGGAGCGACAGTTATTCCGAATTAACCCACACGGGCCGCTACTTTAAAAACGGGATAGTCCGACCCCCCCCCCCCCACACACACAAAGGCTGCAGTTCTGCGCACAGTTCTCGGGGACCGAGTCCCCATTGAAATCCCGGTGCCAGCGTACCTTCCCCCCGCCGAGTCAGTGTGGCCAAGCTGGGGCTGCTGCCTCTGCCTCGGAGGAGCGATGCCCAAGCGGCTGGCTGCACGGCTGCCAGGCAGGCAGGCAGGCAGGCAGACACACACGGGTGGGCAAACAAAGTCCGGCGCGGCCGTGGAGCAGCCCCCGCAACCCCCACCCCGCAGACTGAGACCCCCCCCCCGCCCGCCCGCCAAGCACCACTAAGCACGACCCAGGGGGGCTGCTCGCGGCGGCCCTGGACTAAGGCGCTCGCCCCCCCATCCCTCCTTCCTCCCGCCCCTGACAGACCCCGGCGAGGGGCGAACAAAGCGCGGCTCGCTCACCCCCAGCTTCCTGCTGCGGATCTTCACGTAGCCCTGCTTGACGATGTCGTTAAAGTTGGAGGCCATGGCCGGGGCCGGCCGGCTGCGACACCCCCGCTCAGTGCCCAGGCGCTTCCCCGCCTCCTCCTCGTTCTCCTCCTGCCTCCTCCGGAGGAGCGCCCGCGGCCGCCGGCTCCCGAGGAGCCTCTGGCATCCAGGCGGCGGCGGCAGCGGCTGAGCAGGTCCTCTGGCGCGTGCCGGGCACCCACCTCCCGATGCAGTCCGCCCCCTCCTCCTCCGCCGCCGTCGCCTCCTCCCGCAGGGCGCCGCCACGCTCAAGCCCGGCACCGAACGGAGCCAAGCTGGCGGCTCCGGGGCTCAGCGGCGGGGGAAGCGCAGGAGAGGGGAAGAGACCGCTGCCGCGCCGCCGCCGTTGTTGCCTGGAGCAGAGAGAGAGAGAGAGAGGAGCGCGCGTACAAGAAAGGAGCTGCTTCCCGGCTCTTCCGCCAGACTTGGCTTCTCCCCCCTGTGGCAGCCGTTGCCGCCGCCGCCGCCGCCGCCGCTCCACTGGCACCCAGAGGCTCTGGAGCTGCTCGCGCCTCAGCAGCCTCCCTCCAGCGCCAGGGGGCCAAGGAGCGGAGAGGGAGGGCTTTCCGCTCGCGCACTCGATCGCTCGCGCGCTTCCTCCCTCCTCCTCAGCGCAGTGGGACGACGGACGAGGTCGGCTCGGGGGCCGCTGAGGAGATGCCGGTCCCCTGCTGCTCCTTTCCCCAGGTTCCCTCGCCCAGCGAGAGTGTCTGTCGAGAGGACGAGAATGACCCCCCTGCCGGCTTCGGCGCGCCTCGCTCTCAGTCTCTTTCTCTCTCTCTGGGCTGCATGTCTACCTGGCGTTGCAAAGCAGGAGGGGATCTCTGCATGGCTTACTCGCCTGGTGCCCGTGTGAGCAAGGGGCCGAAGCCAGCTATTCGCTCCCTCCCACTGGCCTGTGCGCCGGCAGGAGAACCGCAAAGGAATGTTGTTGATTTGTAAAAATATGAACCGGCGCTGTACAATCCTCCTAACGCAGGTTCTTCCTTTGGTTGAATGGACTTTTCCCCTAGCTAAGGAGGCTAGGAACCATCCTAGAGGTACCGGGAGAAAGTCTGGTGTGCCTTCAGAAATGTTAACTTTGGATTGTCATTTTTGTCACCCGTTTGTCCCTATTGCTTCCTCCCCCCCCCCCGCCACTTTCCACTTGTGTTTTGCTCCCTCTGGGACTACTAGAGAGAGCAAAACATTTGGGGGGGAGGGGACCCTGAAGCAATGGGGACAAATGAGTGAC
Source organism: Gekko gecko (assembly GCA_029375565.1). Lineage (NCBI taxonomy): Eukaryota > Metazoa > Chordata > Lepidosauria > Squamata > Gekkonidae > Gekko > Gekko gecko. Next base: position 47,800,841 of record JAPDNY010000009.1, read on the forward strand.
TAAAATGACAATGCAGAAGTGGCCAAAAGAAGTAGCATTCTCCCCATTCGCACACACATCCCTACATTTAAGTTCTTTATTTGTTAATGTATATGTTGCCTTTCTGCAACCTTAGAAATCCTCAAAGCAGCTAAACATAAAAGAACACAGTAAGGTAAAACCTAACAATACCACAAAACCCAATACTGCTAAAGCCCCAGGCCAAACAGCAGCTTTATCCAACTTCATTCAAAGGCCTTCTGGAATTCTGTATTCTGGAAAGTTTGTACAGAAGAAGAAAAATTTGTTTTTATCCCCATTTTTCTCTACGCTAGGAGTCCCGAAGCAGCTTACAAATGCCTTCTCTTCCTCTTCCCACATCACCTTGTGAGGTAGGTGGAGCTGAGAGAGTTTTGAGGGAACTGTGACTGGCCCAAGGTCACCCAGCAGATTTCATGTGGGGGAGTGGAGAATCAAACCTGGTTCTCCAGATTAGAGTCTGCGGCCTTAACCACCATACCACCACAACACCACAAATGGTCCCTCTAAGCTGTGGAGTCTTGTGAGCAAAAATTCTACTTTGTGAGCTACTGGGATTAAAGTTTTGCATGAGCAATTTGGCTACTCCATAAATTAGTTTGCTCTGGAGTCATCCTTCCTGAGCTAAGACAAAAATGTGTGAGCTGGAGGCTACAAAAACTGAGCTAGCTCGCACTAACTCAGCTTAGCGGGAACCCACAGCAACCGCATCCTGTATCCTGGAGGAGGAAGTTCCAGTATATTAAACATAGATATGTCCTTACATGTAATTTACACACTTTTAATGTATCTTTCTGCCCATCAGAGCCCTCAACACACTTCACACTATAAAACAATATCATAAAATAAAAATAAAATATACACAAAACAACAAAGACAAAACAGTAAAAGCACCTTTGAATTCCAATAATACTGAGTGCAAGTTTATTCCCAAGGATATCACTACTGAGAAGATCTGTAGGTGAAATAATATTGAGATAACTATGTATCCATCCATTTGAGAGTCACCTTGCTCCATAAAGTAGCTTAATGTATAGGAAATACTAATCTAAATAACCTCCACAAAGGGTTGTTGTTGTTTATTGTATGTAGCAAGGCCTTTAAAAGCTAGACAGCAAATAAACAAAATCAGTGAGCAAGTTTTTTTCTCAATCTACACACCGTGGTCTTCTTTCTCCGGTACAAAAACCTATTAATAAATCATCTAGATAGAAAATGTAAGAATTTAATTCAAGTATATTTTGATCATTCAAACTAATTGGAAAGAATGTCACTGATAAGAATGGGTATTATTGGACAAGACTAGCCATGATTTTTATATAGTTCATCATGTGAGGTTTAATGTGTTAAAAGCCCTATCGAAAACCTAAACAGAATGCACACAACACAAGATGAGTTATCTCAATGGGAAATGGTTTGCCTAAAGGGAAGCTGAATTGTTGCTTCCTTTGAGAAATGAGCTCTAATTTTATTTATTTAGTCTCATGTATGCATGAATGCACACTTGTTCCCTTTGTCAAACACTTTAAAGCAACCAGGCAGTTAAACAAAAGCAACAAAAATGCATGAATTGGTCTGAAGTTGGACATGGAACACTAATGGCCTCACTCGCACACCTACTGCACCTGCCCAGTAATAAGTATGTCTCCAAGTATAATGCTATTTAAGGCAGATCAAGAAATAATATTTTGGGTAACACTGTTAAAACTGTTTTGTGGAAGCTAGGCGGGGGTGGGGGGGCCCAAAGAAAAGCACTGTTTGCTTTGCATCATCTATTTACATATGTCTCGCTGACTGTATTCCATCCAATTCCATCTCCTGTTAAACAGAGTGGGAAATGCCCCCTAAGCCCACACACAGACTCCCAGGTCTGATTAAACTCATAAGCATATAATTGAGGAAACAGAAGTGTAGCCTTCCAGTTGATGAGGATTTTCTGATGTAGGCGAAGAAATTCACAAACTTTGCTGCAATAGCCATATGGCTTATTTTCTTAACCATTTTCTGCTAAACATAGATTTCATGCATACCTCTCATGATGCACCTTGCTTATTCTTTCTTTCTACATGTATGCATCTGGATCATACTGATTGATATACTGTACTGAATGTGGGAATCATTTCCCCAGGCAGGATACTACAACAAATGACCTTTCAGCACTACCTATTATTCTACAATGAAAACTTTGTACAATACTTTTACACTTTTGCTGATGTACTTTTAAATGTAATTTCATTTTAAAACACTTTCTCTGCACACTGTGCAGCAGCTGTCAGTTAGGCCATTAAATTGGTGTGCCTTATTTCTGTGTAGGTCAGGTCATTCACAACTGGTAAATTTCAATATGAAAGAATATTTTTTAAAAAAAATACTTCTGGGCCAAGCCCTCAGAGGGTAAAAGACATATACATTGATGTTACTCTGACAAACTATAAAAATGCTTAGCTGATAGAGACCAAAAGATTACCCTAAATGTGGCAAAATTTGCTAGGCAAGCTATAAGACTCCGGAAGCAGTTTGTAGAGGGAAGCATCTAATTGGCTTATCCATCCTGATTTTATTTTATATGTCTCAATCTGAATGTATATTTTACTCACATTGTATATGTTATTTGATTGGTCTCTGGCCATATTAAATTCTTGTTGCTCTACTATAAAAATGAAAGTAGAAGGAAGAATAAAGTACATTTTGCATGTTGAAATAAATTCCTTTTTTTGTTGCAGAGATATAAAGGAAAAGGCATGAGCATTTTTGTCTGGATTGCCTATGGAAAAAATGAGGAAAGGGAAGCAGCAAAATGACTGCACCTGAGTCAGTTAACCTCTTCCAGGACAAATTCATTCTCTTCTAATCAGACTTTTCTCCCTGGACCTTTTGCCATTTGTTTGTTTCTCTCCTTGTCAGTGTTCCCCGTGCTAGGTAAGAACATTGCGCAGAAAACTGGAGTAAGATTTCTGTTATTTGAGTATATTCTCTGTTTTCAGTGGGGTGTTTCCAGGAGTGGGTGGTCCATGAAGGGGGGAGCAAGAACAGAAAAATAAATGCCCGGTTTCACTCACCCTATCAGTTTTTAATTATTACCAGCAAATGATCTTGCTGTAATTGCCTTATGTAAAGGAGTATATGTCTGTAAGCATGTACAAAATGCTTTCTACTTAACAAACGAATAACCACTGTCAACTTCCTTTCCTGACTCCCACCCCTAATCTGGTATTAGGAGTCTAAAGGACCAAAGAGATGTAATATGCCAGCATATTTAAACAGAAAAAGAAGTATATTTGTTCTGAATGACTCTTGTCAAAATTGGTCGGGGTGTAGGCATGGTCTTAAGAGGCCCTCAGCTCCTAGTCGTGTTCCCATATCAGACCTTTATCCTTTTGGCAAGAAGTACACCCAAAACATTTTTAATTCATACTGGGATTTAGTACACAAATAAAATAGAGATTTTTTGGTTCAATGGCATTATTTTATTATATTGTAACAACTAATAAACTTCAGCAACATTGTCATCATGAATATATCAGACTACATCCAGGAGGCTCAAAGCATCAAATACTGATTTTTACAAACAACTGGATTCAAACCCCACAAAGGAATACAAAAAAGAACTATACAAGATTAAGGAATTACCACTGCACATTTGGGAATTAATCCTTTCAGACACACCACCAGAACCTCAAACGGGTACTTTTTATCTTCTACCCAAAATACACAAACCAGGCAACCCAGGACACCCCATTGTCTTAGGCACAGGCACTATCACTGTGGGGGTATCTGGATACATAGTCTCTGTGCTAAGACCCTATGCCCTCAATGCTCCTAATCGCAACACCACAGACTTTCTGAGGAAAATACAATGTTTGAACAACCTTCCAGAGAAAACTATTTTAACCACCATGGATGTGGAATCTCTGTATACCAACATCCCACACAAAGATGGATTACTAGCCATAAGGAATATCATTTCTGACAACAACGCAGCTGACTTAGCCACCAAACTATGCCATTTTGTTCTCACCCATAACCACTTCAGATCTGGTGGCAACCTGATCCTCCAGATCAACAGTACAGCCATGGGCACCTGCATGGCCTTACAGTATGCTAACATCTTTATGGCTGACTTGGAGCAACGCTTCCTAAACTCCCACCCACTCAAACCTCTCTTATACTTGCATTATATTAATGACATTTTTATTGTCTGGACACATGGTAAAGAAGCCCTGGATGCATTCCACCAGGCATTCAACAATTTTCACCCCACCGTCAACCTGACAATGACCCAATCCATGCAAGAAAATTTTTTCTGGACACTACTGTAAAAGTACACAATGAATACATAGACACCACCTTATACCAGAAACCTACTGACTGCCAAACATACCTACTTGCTTCCAGCTACCATCCTAAATATACCAAACAATTCACTGTATTCAGCCAGGCTCTATGCTACAGTCGCATCTGCTCCAGAGATTCTCACCTGAGGGATCTAAAACACACCTTTTGGGAACTAAGGTATTCACCTGATGAAGTCAGGAAACAGATTAACAAAGCCAGAATGATACCCAGAGAAAACTTATTACAAGACAGGCCCAAAAGAAACAATAATAGAACACCATTAGTGGTCACGTACAGCTCTCAGCTCATAAGAACATAAGAGAAGCCAATGTTGGATCAGGCCAACGGCCCATCCAGTCCAACACTCTGTCACACAGTGGCCAATAATACCAGGTGCTATCAAGAGGTTCACCAGTGGGGCCAGGACACTAGAAGCCCTCTCACTGTTGACCACCCCCCAAGCACCAAGAATACAGAGCATCACTTGCCCCAGAGTCCCTATCTCTACCTTGTGGCTAATAGCCACTGATGGACCTCTGCTCCATATGTTTATCCAATTTCCTCTTGAAGCCATCCATGCTTGTAGCCTCCACCACTTCCAACACATGAATTCCATGTGTTAATCACTCTTTGGGTGAAGAAGTAGTTCCTTTGATCCGTTCTAACCCGACCACTCAGCAATTTCATTGAGCTCAAGACAGTTCAACGCATCATCAATGACTTACAACCTCTACTGGATAATGACAGTTCTCTTTCACTAGTACTGGGGGCCAAACGTTTTCTTGTGCACAGAAAGCCTCCCTGTCTCAAACAATTCCTCACATCTAATTTGAACATGGACAGTGGGACCAGAGCTTGCAGTAAACCCAGATGCCATTTTTGCTGCCACATACACCCAGATGACACAATCACTAAACCTAACAGTATCAACTACACCATCAGAAGCTCATTCACTTGCTCATCTTCTAACATTATATATGCCATTAAATGCCAACAATGTCCTTTGGTCCTCTATATAGGACAAACAGGACAAACCATGCACCAGAGGATAAATGGACACAAATCTGACATCACAAGACTGAGAAACCTGTAGGAGAACACTTCAGCCTTCCGGGACATTCAATGAATGACCTCAAAGTAGCTGTTTTATTACAAAGGAACTTCAGGAACAGAATGGAAAGGGAAATTGAATTACAAGTTATTACAACCCTTGGAACAAAAACCTCCCCAGGACTCAGCAGGGATATTGGTTTCTTATCTCATTACATATTCTAACTCATTCAGTTCTCACATATGTATTCTCAGCAAGAAGGACTATACATCCTCTGTATTTTAGTGTATTTATTTATCAGATTAGTATGTTAGAATACAGAATGTAATGCAAGGAATATTGGGATGTTTTGCTGACATACCAGTACACCGATTTTTTTTTTAATGATGTTAAGTTATCTCCACATCTGAGAGGAGATGATGGTGAGTCTCAAATTACTTCCCACAATTAGAAAAGATATCTTCACACATTGATCCCCTATTTTGACAAATTTATTGCTTCCGTGTCCTTTCCCCCCTTAATTAAATTGAAATAACTGTTGACCTTATAACCTTAGCTTGTTATTTAGTTTTGTTTTTGCATAACTTAAAACATCTTAATCATGTTACATGGAAATTTGCTGTGTAGCCTGTCCATAAGTTTGAATTCTACCTTCCATTCCAGTGTATTCGAAAAAGTGTGTATGCACACGAAAACTCATACCTTGAATAAACCTTTGTTGGTCTTAAAGGTATCACTGGACTCTAAATTTTTCTACATTCCACATGTATAGTTGATTAAATTGAGAGAGCTACTAAGACAAGCATCAAAAGCAAGCGGCTTCACAAGGAAAGAAGCTTAATTTGTGATGAAGCAGCCCTGGATCAGTTCAGAACATTCATATATGTAGGTCCTATATAACCTTCCAAGTAGAGCTCATTGCCTGATAGGTCTCACAATCTTATTTCACAGTTTTGGAACAACATACAAGATAATCCATGTACATGTATCTGCTAAAATTACAACAATATTTTGATAGATTTTTGTTTCTTCTGATCATAGTTCTGAGTGTCACCTTTCTCACCTTTATATGCTCACCTTTGTAGGACAAGGGACCAGTGAATGTGATTTATGATTGTGTTTTATGATATTTCTCTTGACATGTATAATGCCAGCTGTCACGGTGTTTTATTAAGAGTTTGATTTTTAGTATTTAGCAGAAGAGACTTAGAATAGAAGTAATTAGAGTATTTTTAATTGTCAAAGTTTCTTTTAGATAGATTCAGAAAATAATGGAATGGAATGTATGTTTTGAAATTACAAGTTCTTTAGCTGAAGGACACTTGAGAGGAGAAGTTATGAGATGGAAAGACTCTTAGTGTTTTCAGAATAAAAAACTTTCTGTGTAGAATAGAGCATCTGGCCCCACTAAGTCTGCCAAGAGCTAAGTTTCATGTGTCTTATCAGAAAACTTCCTAGTTCCAGGCTGAAGTAAATAAGCCAGGAATGATGCCAGAAGGAGGCCCCTCTGTTCATTGATGTTTCCCATTGTTCTGGGACCAGATAAGATGATGCAGTTATTGACACTTAAGATCCAGATAGGCCAATAGAGAAATGCCAACTAAAATGATGTTCTGATGATAAGACCTGTTGGACACAAATTAAAGATTTCTTAATGTATAAACTGTAATGATGTCATTTGGGGTATAAGACCTATTGCCCTTCCTGGTTGGGGCAAAATACAGCTTGGTGTTACTGGGTGCCAAGGTATCTAGTCCTGTATTTTCCTGATTATTGCAATAAACAGATATTTATCCTTTCCCTGGACTCCAACCGTGTGTTCCTTATTCGGCCCCAGGGGCACACGGGGCACAGATTTGTGCATCACTTTTCATATTGCATCATCCCTTTGTCACCAGCTAGGCTTTCTGAACTGATTGTTTATGTCTGCTAGATATATTACTCCTTGCCTGTCCTTCCCAGAGTTAACATTTTATAGCATATTGTTGTTAATTAACAGCCCCAACTCTATTTTTTGTTATATTTTAATAAGATCAGTGGTCATTTTGGTGAGAGAAGAAATACAATGCTAATGTCTAGGAAAGGATTCAGGTATTAAAGTGTCTTTATTCTCTTTGTCTCTGGTATATATAGCTTAACTATATTATAGTTTTCATTCCTTAGCAAAGTGTACAGTCCGATTTCAAGTACCATAGAAGAGGAACTAAAACCTGTGACTAACCCAGAAAGTAGAGAAAGGTAAAAAGGTTATTTTTTAAAAAGGTATTATAATTGCTCAAGAAGGTTCAGAGGGTCTCTGTAAGTAAATAAGATATAACTTTATTCATAATGAAGGAAGCAAGAAACAGAAGTCGTTTTCCCAGCCAGCTTACCCTGAGCCCCAAGCAGAACCTGATCTGGCACTCCGCCAGATTCTAATACCCTCAAACCATAATAGAACATGAACTGGACTTCTAAATATTGGGGGGGGGGGTTCCCTTTGTTTTTTTCTTGTTCTTGTTTTGTGGTGCAATCTCAAACATTTACTTTAAAATATTTCACACTTTTAGATATTCCTTGGGATAAAATTAAGCTCTTTTGAACAAGAGGAATACCGCTACACATCTCTGAGTGCTAGCCCATTCAGCTTATGGCAAAAAGAACTGGCTCATAGCTCACTAGAAGAAGAGGGGAGAGTGCTGCAAGACTAAATTCACAGTATGAACAAGCATAAAAATACGACACACAACTTAATACAACAGTTAATATGAATATGTCATTGTAGAATATACACATAAGATCAATTCTTTTTTAGGGAATTGTGATTTAGGGATCCTGACAGCACTTCCAGAAGTGGAGGTCCTGTGCATGAGTTGGAGTGGCCCAAAGGTAGGGAACCCACTCCTGACCTTTGATGGGGTGCTGTTGGTGCCAGTGCTGGAGGTTAAGAGTTTGGGAGTGCTCTTGGATGCCTCCTTAACACTGGAGGCCCAGGTGGCAGCCACTGCCAAGTCAGCCTTTTATCAGCTTCAGCTGATCAAGCAGTTGGTTGCCTTCTTTGAACGCAATGACCTGGCAACAGTGATCCATGCAATGGTCACCTTGAGACTGGATTACTGTAATACTGTCTACATGCGGCTGCCCTTGTCCCAAATCTGGAAGCTGCAGCTGGTGCAGAACATGGCGGCCAGACTGCTGTTAGGCCTTCCTATGTGGGAGCACATCTGGCTTGCGCTAAAAGCACTGCACTGGCTGCCTATAGCATACCGAATTTGATTCAAGGTACTGGTTCTTACTTTTAAAGCCCTATATGGTCAGGGGCCTACATACCTAAGGGACCACTTTCCCCACATGTTCCCCAGAGAGCACTATGATCATGTTCCCAAAACTGCTTGACCATACCAGGCCCCAGAGAAGCCAGGCTGGCTTAGCTTTTCAGTGGCGGCTCTGCACTGGTGGATCGACATCAGGGCCCTGTGGGACCTTTTACAGTTCCACAGCGCCTGCAAGATGGAGCTCTTCCATCAAGCCTTTGATTAGGGAGCCGCACCCAAGAAACTGTGGCCACGGCTCTAACACTAACATCATTGTTGACAGCCAATCAACCCAGACTACAACGTCAGCCAGCTATCACCTGAGGATGCTGCTAATGCCCACCATCTGATACAAACTAGCACTTTACATTTTACTAGGGAGCAAAGCTCATTGTGGTGGAAGACAACGGGCCCTAGAAAGGAAGAGAGGGAGGTGGAAGGGAGAGAGGGTTGGAGAAAGGAAGAAAGGAAGGAAGAGGGGGAAGAGTGAAAAAAAGGAGAGAGGAAAAAAGGAAAGGGGGAAAGGAAGGGAGTGTGGGGGACGGAAAAGGCCTTCCCTGGGCCTAGTGCCCCATAGAAGGCCCAGGGGATGGTGTGTGGGGACAGAAAAGGCCTTCCCTGGGCCTAGTGCCCCATAGAAGGCTCAGGGGATGGAGTGGGGGGGTGGAAAAGGGCTTCTCTGGGCCTAGTGCCCCATAGAAGGCTCAGGGGATGGCATGTGGGGGGGCGGAAAAGGCCCTCTCTGGGCCTAGTGCCCCATAGAAGGCTCAGGGGATGGCGTGGGGGGGCGGAAAAGGGCTTCTCTGGGCCTAGTGCCCCATAGAAGGCCCAGGGGATGGCGTGTGGGGGGCGGAAAAGGGCTTCTCTGGGCCTAGTGCCCCATAGAAGGCCCAGGGGATGGGGTGTAGGGGACGGAAAAGGCCTTCTCTGGGCCTAGTGCCCCATAGAAGGCCCAGGGGATGGGGTGTGGGGGACGGAAAAGGGCTTCTCTGGGCCTAGTCCCCTCATAGAAGGCCCAGGGGGTGGTGTGCAGGGGGCGGAAAAGGGCTTCTCTCACTTGCCTCAGCCTTGAGGGCCTGTCCCTGCGCTAACACTTCAGACGGTCCTCTCCTGTCAGAGGACTGGAGCAGACTGAGCTGAAAACACTGATTGGGGCTGACGTGGGCGGGACTTTGCGAAGCAGCCAGTCAGCCCTGGCCTGTGTCTTCTGACTGCCAGTTCCTGAGCCGAATCAATTATGGCAAGCATAGAATGTGGTGGAACCAGAATTCAAATATATATAAGGACAGGATAATATTTATAATTGTATTGTTCTGATTTTATTTAATTCTTGTTTTAATTGTTTTATATCTTTATGTAAGCTGCCCTGAGCCTGCCTTGATGGGGAGGATGAGATATTAATTAATTAATTAATTAATTAATGCAGATGTTTGTAATGCTTCAGCAAAAACTGATTCTCACTGTTCAACACAGAAGAGCCACCTATTTGTAATGCAAACACTTAGATTCCAATGCTTACTCTTGGGAGATGACCCAAAGGAAATGGTATCTTCTTTTCTCCATAATAATTTCCCAGCTCACTTTTCCTTGCTGCAATGAGGCATAACATATAATCAGGACACACATTTGATCCATCTACTTCAGAATGCAAGTGACTGAATGTTTGAGTGTCCTCTCAATGCAAGAAAATGGCTTCTACTTTCAGAACTAATATATTAAAGATGGCAAAAACATTCTCCATAACATGCTAGTTTTCTAAGTGCTAGTTTTGTATATAGGTATGCATTCAAATGCTTGTTTTCTCCACTTACAGAATTACAGTATAGTAAAAAAAACAACAACAACCCCACACAACATGTGTAGAGTGGTGCTAAATGCACATTTTTAGGTGTGATACTAATTTTTACAAGAAAACCCAGCTATGGGGGGTGGGGGCTTAGCTCCTCTTGCTTTAAGTGCTGATTACTGTCCAATCAGCAGCTGCTTTAATACTACCGCCTTCCTGGGAAATGATCTCAGCCAGCTGGGGATCATATTGTTGGTGTTATCATGCCACAGCACAACACTACAGCATATAGCTAATCATATTGCTACACCTGACATTGAAACAAAGTTGGTTTGGAGAAAGGGCAATTATTCTTGTCTTTACCTTTTAGAAAAGCTTTTTACTACAAATGCTGATTATCTACACTTATTACAAAAGCTGTGGTTTTTCTTCATATGAAGTGCATATAGCATTATACATAACTTTTAGTTACAGGCTCCCATCACCTCAAAAAAAGATTATCAAAACAGAAGCACCATTTGCAACTAAGAATAATTTAGCAAAAAGCACCTTCCTTTTAGTCAAATCACATGGGGCTGCAACAACTGAAAGGTTGATTCTCGCCCATGTGTTCATTCATCCCATGTTTGAAAATTGTTATGTATTGGGACTGAACCATTCCAGGTATGTCACACCAGAGACTGGCTAAGCTTGGAGCACAAAAACAATAGGGCTCTGGAGCACAAAAACTACCAGGACTCTGGAAGTAACCAATCAAGTAGTAATGTTATGTAAATAGCCTATAATTGGGAATGGGGTGTGTTTGGGTATGGCAATTGCATGCTATTTAACAGAACTGTAGCTCTGGGGTCTTGTCTTGCTGAATCACAAAGTTGAGCTGATCCTGATGATCTGTGGCCCGAGAGAGATCTGGCTGCCCTCAACCAGGGCCAGGGCCATTGCCCCTGACTGGTAGAACTCTCTACTGGAGAACATCCATTCCCCACAGGATTTATTACCTTTCTGCAGGGCTTGTAAGGCAGAGATGTTCCACCAGGCTTTTGGTTAAGGACAGCAACAGGACAGCAAGTAATCTGGTGCTCTCAGGTTTCCTCCCTCCCCACTTATCTGCCTCCTTGGAGGCTCTGGGTAGTTCAATTTTCTATTCAAATAATTCACCACCTTGGAATTGTTTTTTACTTATGTCCTTGGAATGTGTTTTAACACTGGTTTAATTCAACTTGTCTTATTGTGTTCTTATTCTGTTGTAAGCCACCCTGAGCCCTGTCTGCAGGGACGGGCAGCCTAAAAGTCTAAGCAATAAATAAATAAATAAATACATGATATCTTGGCATATGTTAAATAGGCAACATAGAGCAAATAACACTGTTTGAACCATCAAAACAATTCTTAGAAGGGGGGAAGGGAGGTGTCATTGTATAGCCTGATCTCTTCAGAACTCAGAAACTAAGTAGGGTCACTACATGGAAGGGAGACCACTGAGGAAGACTCTGTAGCAAAGGCAATAGCAAACCACCTCTGCTTCTCACTTACCCTGAAAGCCCTTTGCTAGGGTTGCCAGAACTCAGCTATGACTTGACAGCACTTTACATACACACATGTACATAAGTTTAAATGTTAAGCTACAATTAAATCAGTGATTAAATCCTGAATGACGGACATGAATGTGTTATTCAGGTGTTAGTAGTAAACATGGTACTTGTTACTCAATACAATTTGTACAAGGTGCAACCTTGTGTGTGTAGATTTCTTCCTGCGTGGTTGTTGTTTTTTTGTCTTTTTTTCTAAAAGGCTTTTGACTAGACAGAAAAATAAGTGTTTTTAGAAAGGAGTTTTCACTGGGTGGAGGAAGAACAATTCATTCAAAAGGGCACATTTAAATTATGCAAAGAAGAACTCTTAACCTTTATTTAAAAGCCACATGTGTATAATAAAACTGAGATACGTTGTACATATTTTAATATTTATTTAAAAGCCTTAGCACCTAAATTTATCTAAAATAACCAATTGCCCTACAGAATATTTACTACCTTTTCATTAATTGGTTGCTTTGCACTCCCTGATAGATTCAAGTCCTTGATGAGGAAGTTGTTTATTATTATTTTGATCTGGAGCTCTCTACTTTAAAGTATCTAATGCTTGTTCAACGGCTTGTTGAATTTCTTTCAATTCTATTTTGAATTCCTATTAACATTTGGCATTGTGTACCATGAACACCTCCTGGTCTTGTTTGCAATTTCTCCCACATTACAGGTCCTTCTTCTCAAAGCAATGTGGTAATTAGATATGTTTCCAAAAGTCGCCTTTTCAAAATCTCTCCCCAGCTTTTGGAGTTTGAATTTGCACCAAAGAGGAACAAATCTGTTAAGAATTCTCCATTGTTCCATTTGTTTAGTTCTAAATTTTATGTACTTCACCACTGTGCATGTGGACATGATAAAACACTTCAAATGAGAAATGTATAAGTTACTGTATCCATGGCTGTATTAACATTTTTTGTGGGATTTCAGTGTGTCGAAGTTTATATATAAAACATCACACAAAATAAACTTTGATGCAAGACTTCTTTCTTGCAGTGTTCATTAATGTGTATGTACTCATTACATGATGGTGCAAATAAATAGAAATAACTGAAAACTGAAGAAGATTCTCCATTATCCAATTCTTGTGTTAACTCTAGAAATGTTCTGAGTTAAACCAGAATTAAGGAGGCCCAGGAAATTAGTGCACAGAAAACTTCCAGAATGATAAAGGAACAGAATGACAGAAACCCTCTTATCCCTACTATGAATTTGCAGTGCATGGCGATTAGCTTTCTCTCATCTTAGTCATATTGGCCCTAAGGACTGCTTGTATGAAAGAGCTAGAACAAGGCAAGCTTAGTTGCTTTCTGCGTGCTAAATAGGATTGCCAGCCTCCAAGTGGGGCTGGAGTTCTCCTGGAACTGTCATCTCAAGATGACAGTTTCCTCCTCCTTTGGAGGAAACGACATCTTTGGAAAGTGGACTCCATGGCATCATATCTGGCCTGAACTTCTTCCCCTATGCCTTCCCTAGGACTGCCCCCAAATCACCAGGAATTTCCCAAGCCTAGTCCAAAACCCAAGGGAAGAGCTATTTCACACATAGACCTCCCTACAGTCTGAAGAATAGAAGGCATTTGGGTGGTTGTACAATTTAAGTAGTTGCTACATAATTGTTTTCTAGCATATGGAGTCTGGGGGGGCAGGGACATGGGAGATGCCATTAAGTGACAGTGTTATTTTATTTCTGGGGAAAACCCAGAAGTGATGCCACATCATTCTAAGAACTGCTGGAAATTCTATGGTAAAGTTTCTGGCAATTCCTAGAGGACAGCTTTGAGGTTTTCCCTCTAAGTGACATAACACCATTATACCACTGACAACCTTTTGTCTTCTTCCAGTCACAGGAGCATCAGTGGGCTATAGGAGTTGGGGGCCAGGAGATCTCCTGGACCTCCTGCTGCCTACATGGGACACTACCCAGAAGCAAGAAGTTTTAAAATTATTATTATATTCACTGTTACACTGTTGTCTGTGTTTGTTGGGGTGGGGAAATTCCTTAAAAAGAATGCTTGCAGTGAATGCCTGCAGGTTTACTGGTTTCAAAATCAGCCAGACATTACACCTCCTAAGAAAAGATCAATTTAATTTGCTTCCCTGAGAAGTATATACATCTTCATATTAATCACTGAGACAATTAAAGAAACTACTAAAGAAACAACTAAAGAATTGTTTTAAAAACTCACACAGTTAAACAGACTACTCCAGTTTTCCTCTGCTTTTCCCATCTATCCATACCTACTTCCTTTTACGGGTCATAGACTCCTTTGAGGAGGAAGCTGAGCTAGGTCTGTTTTCTGAATCAGATGAAACCATGAAACAGCAAATCTTTTAACACATTTGCTAGTCAGTAAGAATAAGCTAAGGTCCGTTCCTCTCCCCATCCATGGCACAAACTATAATTTCAGAGCATACCAGTATTCAAGATATCAATCATATCCCCCTTAATAAACTAATGTCTGACAACATATAAAAATAAAACTTCACACACATAGAGGTTACAAATAGTATAAATTTCAATATGTTTTCACTAAAATATCATCAGGCAAGCTTTCTGGAACTGTCTGAACTAGAATGTCAGCCAAAATATTAATTTAGCTTGGTCTATGGGTTATAGAAAAATCACAGGGCTGCAGCAAGAGATACCACTGAGTTATTAGAGAACTGGAATCTTTCATTTGCTGAATCAATTTTAAAGCTTTATGATTTGTTTGGAGATTGAACTGACAACCATACAAACAGTATTTTAGGCTTTCAACAAACCATTTAGTTGCTAAACATTCTCTTTCCAGCTCTGCAAAACCTTGTATCTCTTGAATATAATTACCCTGACAAGTACACTATGAGGTGTTTTTGTACATCAAATTCCTACAACAATTCTGCTCTTAAACCTATTCCAGATGTATCCATTTGTAAAGTAAATAATTAATCAAAAGCAGTACTTTGTAAAACTGGGTGTTGACATGAGTAATTGCTGAAGACATACTTTTCCACGGTATTCTGTCTTCGCTACCTTTTTTTCATTTATTGAGATATTCTATGAAGGCGTTGTTGTAGAAAAATGAAGGTTAAAATGTCTAAACATTTAATCTTCAGACATATTTTGTGTTTCCAGTGCCTTTGCAGAAACTGATGACATTAGGAATAATATCTGCCCCTCTGTACACAGTGCTGCCATCTGCTACAAATGTGTGGAAAATACAGTTCTCCCTCCAGATACTGATGTAATTTAGAAATTTGTATGATGGTATTCAATGGAGGATTAGTCTAAACACCAAACTGTTTTGGTGCCTGGTGAAAGTCTCTTTGAGGAGTTGTTTATAGTAAGGCCAAATTGGACTATCTCCTTACCAGAGAAGTGGAAGGTAACATATACATTTTTTAAAGGGGACCCAGTTAACATAAGAACAAATTAACTACAAACCAGTTATCATATTTATTTTTATTTATTTAAAACTTTTCTTAGCTGCCTTTCTTTTTTACAGAGCTCAATGTGGTTTATGATATAAATAAAGCACATAAAATAATATATATTAAAAACATAAAAGCTAAAACTTAAAATGGCAGTTTAGGAATGCTGGTAGACTTAACCAAATGCAGTCATAAATAAAACCAATTTTAACTGCCTCCTAAAGATTTTTTTAAAAAATGAGGGAGCCAGGAGTACCTCTGTGGGAGCAGTTGTTCCATAATCATAGTGCTGCCACTGAAAGGGCCTTCTCCTGCGTACCCACCAAACAAAGTTCTTTGATTGGTGGGAGAGTCAAGAGAGCCTCTGCCTGTGATCTTAATTCCCAGGCTGGAACAGATGGGAGAAGACGGTTCTTCAGAAACCCCACTCCCAAGCTGTGTAGGGCTTTAGAGCTCAAACCAACACCTTGAATTGGGCTTGGGGTGGATCAGGGTCACATGCTATACATAGCTGGCCCAACCAGCAGTCTAACCACAGTATTTTGTACTAGCTACATCCTCCAAAAACTTCAAGGCTAGCCCAAAGTACAGTGCATTGCAGTAGCCCAGTCTAGATATAACTGAGGCATGGATCACTGTGGCTAGATCAGACTGATCCAGGAATGGACACAGTTGATACACCAGTTGGAGATGGGCAAAAACACACTGAAGCACATCAGCCACCTGGTTTTCTAAGGTGATTGATGTGTCAGGTTAGTACCACCTCTGAGCTGTAAACCTGGCTTTTCAAGGGGACTATAACCCCACCCAAGACAGGAGAGATCTCAAGTCCCAGGTCTGCCTTTCTGCTAACCGAGAGAACTCCCATCTTCTCAGGATTATGCTTCAGCTTGTTCACCTCATCCAGCCCATTATTGATTCCAAGCACTGGTTCAGAACATCAATAGCATTCTTGGAATTAGGCTGGAATGAAAGGCAGTCCTGGTGATCCCACACCTGCATATCGGTGACCCTGCAGTTCAAACCTCCCGATGACCTCTGCCAGAAGCTTCACTTAGATATTAAATAGCATGGGGGATAAGATCAAACCCTGCAGTACCCCATAAGTCAATGGGCATGGGGCAGAGCAGGACTGCCCCAACACTATTTTTTGAGATCACCGCTCCCCAATAAGACTCATACCATTATAATATGGTGTCTCCAGTCCCAGTGCAAAGAGGCAGCTCAGCAGGATACTATGGCTGGTAGTTTTGAAGTCCAATGAGAGATTCAGCAGAACTAGCATTCTGTCTGTCTAGTTCTCAGTGGAGCTCATCAACCAAGGTAACCCAAGCAGTCAGTGTTCTAAACCCTGGCCTGAAGCCAGATTAAAATTGTTCCAGAAAATCAGTGTCCCCCAACACTATCTTCTGGGGAATCCCTTGATCTGAGAAGCAACCCTGCTGAAGCATCTTGCCCAAGAATGGGAGATTGGGGAGTGGCTGGAAGTTATCAAATATAATAGGGTTTAGAGATTATTTTTTTTTAAAGAAAAGGTCTAATAAAGGCCTCTGTGAGCATGGGTGATGCAACCCCACCTTTCAAGGAAGCATTTACTACTCCTCTTACCCACTTGGGCAGCTCCCTCTGGCAGCATTTATCAACCAGGAAGGGCAAGGGTCACGAACACAGGTGGAAGGTCATGTCCACATCCTTAGGGTCCACTGGCTGAAAGGCATCCATATAATTGAACAAGCAGGTGCCAAAGATACATTGTCTCACCATGTATCCATACCAGCATCTAACCCAGAAAGGATATGGGCAATTTTGTCTGCAAATTAAGTAGCAAATTGATCACAGTGGGTTGTTGTGTGGTCAGAATCCAGTTCTCTCGGGCCATGATTTTAAAGTCCCTGGCCCACATGAAACAGCTCAGCTGGATGATTATGAGCAAACTCAATGGTGGTGGAGAAATATTTATTTATTTATTTATTTGGATTTATATCCTGCTCTCCCCTTAACGGGCTCAGGGCAGGTTCCAACAATATAAATATAATACAACAGCTAGATGATACCCATGCTTCGCTATGGTATTTAAGTTTCGTAAATCCAGTTATAATACAGATGATATGAAATTTGAAATGTGACATTTGTTGTAGGAATTCTAACAGAGAAGATTGTAGTGTAAGAAATTAAGTGAGACATACATCCTTTTTTTCTGTACTGAAGGACCTCTCTCTAGACCACATTGGTGGTTCTGCCTTCAGGTGCTAGGATCACCAGGCTGCTTGATGAGCACTTTGGAGCAGGCCACATAGAAATGTCCATTTAAGAAGCCGTCATCAGTTAAGAAGCAGGGGTCATGTTCAGGCCTGTACCCAGGATTTTGTAATTCAGGGGGCTTTTAAATAAGTCAGGGGGCACTGACATCACAAAATAAAAAAAATAAATAAAAATGTTAAAAACTCACTTTTGCAGTGTTCACACTCTGCTTGCCTACATGGGGAAGCAAGCCACACTTGGGGAAGGGGCAGTGGTGGGAAGTCCTCCAGGTGGCCCAGAGAGTCAGAAGTCCTCTGGGTGGCCCAGAGAGCTGGGGACCTAGGGCTGGATGGAAGTCGGGGGCCTTGGCAGGAAGTCAGGGGGCCAGGCCCTGAAATGCCCCACTGTAGCTATGGGCCTGGTCATGTTTCTCAGAAATCTCTTCATGGGGGGGGGGGGCTTGATGTCATGGTAGGAATGCACCCCCCTATTTTGGGTTTCTAAGGTGATCCTGCTGGGGTGGCGTCCCTGATGGATTAAAGTACCCTGGTCCTGCTCCTACACCTTACAGACACCAGCCTATCTGGTGCTGGGGGGATTGTATTTAAAGGCATCATGGAGGCTGGGCCAGCAGCAGGGCTAAGGCAATCCTGCTGAGCAAACCTCCCCGGCAGCTGTAAGCATCCCACCTCCTCTCCTATACCTGACAGGCAGCTGCCTGTCCAGTGTAAGAGGGGGAGGGGGGAGGAGTATTAGAAGCCACTGCAGAGGCGGGGCTGGCAGGATCACTAAGGCATTACTGCTGGGTGGGCTCCCTCATGTTTCTAGTTCCAGCAATTTGGCTTGGGTGTTGATTATACAATGAGGGGACTTTCTTATATATATAAATGTAAAATACAATACAATTAAAACCACATTAAAAAGCAATATAAAATATTGCCTTTTAACTGCTATCACCACCACAGAATATGCTTTAATATGGGCTCTGCACCATGTTTGGTCATTCTCTCTGAGTTCCTTCAACAGTGCTCTAGACACCATCCCTCCCATTTCATTGCAATCAGTTCCCTGGTAAAACAGGGGGAGAAGGCACTTAAGGGCAATAGTGTCAATAGCCCAGGTCATTTCCCTTTTCCAAAGATTAATCAGGGCTTCGATAGAATCATCAGTAGCCAAGGTGGGAAAATCCCCAAATGCTGATAGGAAACCACCAGGATTCATCAGGAGTTTGGGGCAAACCAGCAGAATCCCTACCCTGTTTCAGCCACTCATCCTCAGGAACACACACTCAACATCAGCAGACTGTTGGAGGAGGCATCTCAATAGATACATGAAATCATGATATACCACCATTACCAATGCTCGCTCTAAGCTGTGGAGTCTTGTGAGCAAAAATTCTACATTGTGAGCTACTGGCATTAAAGTTGTGAGCGAGCAATTTGGCTACTGCCCAAATTAGTTTGCTCTGGAGCCATCCTTCCTGAGCAAA
Source organism: Gekko gecko (assembly GCA_029375565.1). Lineage (NCBI taxonomy): Eukaryota > Metazoa > Chordata > Lepidosauria > Squamata > Gekkonidae > Gekko > Gekko gecko. The sequence continues at coordinate 47,820,047 of JAPDNY010000009.1, forward strand.
GACAAAAATGTGTGAGCCGGAGGCTAAAAAACTGTGAGCTAGCTCACACTAACTCAGCTTAGAAGGAACACTGACCATAACCCCACCTCCCTCTGCCCTAGCCTGTTGCTGTATGAAGAAACCTGGCGCTCACAATTGGGTCAGATTTATATTCCCAGCCTCCTCCAACCAGGTCTCTGTAATACATGTCAGAGCAGCTCTTTCATCCAGGATTCACTCTGAATGGCAGTAGTTTTTCCATTTACTGACTTGCCATTCAGCAGCAAGATGTTAAGGCCACAGGGGCCCAGTCTTAGTATAACCAGGTCCCTGTTGGTTGGGAGGCAGACTTGAGGGAAGAGTGGCCAACCAGTGCCAGGCCCTGGAATGGCCAGTCTGCATCCCATAATCATATCTCCAGCTGCCCATGACCAGGGGAATAGCAGTCCTCCCAGTGCACATGTCCACTGGCTATCTCCCCAGTAAAAAGATAGCTGAAGACTAGCGGTCCCACTCCCCCAACCACCTAACCCTCTGATCCTCCCACCACCAGTCTCTACTGTCTGGGTAACAGATCCTCATGCTCCCCAAAGTGGCAACCCCACCGGTAGCAGTCCCACTCCTGCAGGAATCCAGGCTTTATCCCAGAAGCCCTGTGAAAGTTGAAGATTCAAGCCTGGGCAATTCTGAGCAGGAAACTGTTGACTCACAGGTTTGCTCCAGCAAAGAGGCACAGACATCAAGCAGGAGTCCCACTGGTGAATTCCGAGGCAGCACAGCAGACAGCTGGATGATGCGGCTTACCCTTCCTTCACCAAGCAGGTAGCTTCTAGACTCTTTCTCTTGGCTTGCATGTTGAGCTGACTGAATTAGCATAATAAATTAATGGGAAGTGTTTAAAGCAGAAATATTTATTTAAAACATTTGAATGCTATCTTCTACCCTATCAGATCCCCCATAGCAGTGAAAACATTTGAGCAAAATACAGTTAACATTAGGAAATAATTCAATTAAAACACATAAACAACACTAGAAGGAGAGTTGATAACCGTTATTAGACGTAGGCCAGACAAAACAAAAAAGTCTTCACCTACTAGCAAGAGACACCAATAGAGGGAGACAGATGTATTTCCCTGGGGAGGGGGTTCCAAAATTTTGATACCATGACATTGTATAAACCAGTACTAAAAATCACAATTTATTGCTAAATGTATACACACTACAAGCAGGGGACCTACAAGGACTTGGGGGGGGCATCTCATTTCCCCTCACTAACTATTTCCTATTTCTCTTCCCTGAAAACTCCCATATCCTCTCCTCTTTTCCTGCTTCCTTTACTCCTTCATTATGTTGTCTGCTAATTTGCTGCTCACCTTCTACCTATATGTGTGGACGGGTAACTTCCATTTCAATGTATCTGAAGAAGTGTGTGTGCACATGAAAGCTTATACCTTGAATAAACTTTGTTGGTCTCAAAGGTGCCACTGGACATGAATTTTGTTCTGTTGCTTCAGACCAACCTGGCTACGCACCTGAATCTCTGTCCCAAAGCAGACATAGTAGTCTCTCTTCCCTGTTATTCTAGAACCCAAAGCCATTCCACAGCTAAACAGTAAGGCAAAGCCAGATGCACCTGATTTTACCTCTGGAACCTGGGCTGCAGTCAAATGAGCTGTTTGATCTGCTGTCATTGCTGTTACCCTGCAGATTTAAAAATCACGTTCAAACAGCATTGTCAGTATCCCATTCCCCAGTCATGATCACACACACACACCAGTCTTATCCCTTTTTGATAGCGAGTTTTCTGACACCAGGGAAAGTCTGTGGTTTATGGTTATAAGTAGTTTTACCCCACATTTCCAGATGTCTGAACTCCCCTGTTGCGAAGTCTGAACCTTCCCTTCTATTTCTGCCATTTTTTTTGGAAGCAGTTAGCAATGTGCGCATCATAGGATCTTAGTGCAAGGCTGCAAGGGTTTTGTATCACCACTTGCACGCTTGTAATACATTAGAAGTAGGAAGCCAGCCAGGGAGGCCGTGGGGCCCTTGGATGAACAAGGGGTAAAATGAGTAATGAAGGATGATAGGGAAATGGCTGAGAAGCTGAATGCATTTTTTGCCTCTGTCTTCACTGTGGAAGAGGAGAAGGGCTTGCCCACTCCAGAAGCACCGATTTCAGGAGGGTGTTTGAAAGACCTGAATCAGATTGAGGTGACAAGAGAGGAAGTCCTACCACTGATGGACAATTTAAAAACTAATAAATCACCAGGCCCGGATGGCATTCATCCAAGAGTTCTGAAAGAACTCAGATGTGAACTTGTGGATCTCCTTACAAAAATATGTAATTTTTCTTTAAAATCTGCCTCCATTCCTGAGGACTGGAAGGTAGCTAATGTCACTCCCATCTTTAAAAAGGGCTCCAGGGGAGATCCAGGAAATTACAGGCCAGTCAGTCTGACATCAATACCGGGTACGTTGGTGGAAACTGTTATTAAGGAAAGAATTAGTAGGCACATTGATGAACAAAAACTATTGAGGCAGACTCAGCATGGGTTCTGTAAGGGAAGATCTTGTCTCACTAACCTGTTAGTGTTTTTTGAGGGAGTGAACAAACATGTGGACAAGGGGGACCCAATAGATATTATTTACCTTGACTTCCGGAAAGCTTTTGATACAGTTCCTCATCAAAGGCTCCTAAGTAAGCTCAATAGTCATGGGATAAAAGGACAAGTCATCTTGCGGATCAAAACTGGCTTATAAATAGGAAACAGAGAGTGAGTATAAATGGGAAACTTTCTCAGTGGAGGGTGGTAAGCAGTGGGGTACCACATGGATCAGTATTCGGTCCGATGCTTTTTAACGTTTATTAATGATTTGGAATTGGGAGTAAGCAGTGAAGTGGCTAAATTTGCAGATGACACGAAGTTGTTTAGGGTGGTGAAAACCAGGGAGGATTGTGAGGCACTCCAAAGGGATCTGTTGAGGATGGGTGAGTGGGCGTCAACGTGGCAAATGGGGTTCAATGTGGCCAAGTGCAAAGTGATGCACATTGGAGCCAAAAATCCTAAATATAAATACATGTTGATGGGGTCTGAACTGGCAGAGACGGACCAAGAGAGAGATCTTGGAGTCGTAGTGGATAACTCAATGAAAATGTCTAGACAGTGTGTAGCTGCAATAAAGAAGGCCAACGCTATGCTGGGGATTATTAGGAAGGGAATTGAAAACAAATCAGCCAGTATCATAATGCCCCTGTATAAATCATTGGTGCGATCTCATTTGGAATACTGTGTACAGTTCTGGTCACCACATCTCAAAAAGGATATTTTAGCATTGGAAAAAGTGCAGAGAAGGGCAACTAGAATGATAAAAGGGTTGGAACACCTTCCCTATGAAGAAAGGTTAAAATGCTTGGGGCTCTTTAGCTTGGAGAAACGACGGCTGAGGGGTGACATGATCGAGGTTTATAAGATTATGAATGGGATTGAGCAGGTTGAGAAAGAAGTACTTTTCTCCCTTTCTCACAATACAAGAACTCGTGGGCTATGAAATTGCTGGGCAGTTGGGTTAGAACAGTTTACAGGAAGTACTTCTTCACCCAAAGAGTGATTAACATATGGAATTCACTGTCAGAGGAGGTGGTGGCAGCTACAAGCATGGACAGTTTCAAGAGGGAATTAGATAAACATATGGAGCAGAAGTCCATCAGTGGCTATTAGCCACAGGGTATAGATGGGAACTCTCAGCCTGGGGCAGGTGATGCACTCTATTCTTGGTGCTGGAGGGGGCAGCAGAGGGAGGGCTTCTAGTGTCCTGGCCCCACTGCTGGACCTCCTGATGGCACCTGGTATATTTTGGCCTCTGTGCGATAGAATGTTGGACTAGATGGGCCATTGACCTGATTCAACATTGGCTTCTCTTATGTTCTTATGTTCTTTGCCACAGTATTTTGTTGTGATCAGGAGTGCATGGGTGTGTGTATGTGCTTTAGAGCAACAAATTAAAGAAAAACGACCCTTTCTGCAATTTCTTGGGGTGGAATGGTGCTGGAAATAGTCCCTGTCTAGGCTCCCATACTGGCAACCAGGATTCCATCCCCAGAACTTTAATTCAGGCAACTTCATGATATTGCTCTGTCAGGAAAGCTCTATGGGGATAGAAAACGGAAAAACTTTTCTATGAAATGAGTGGAAAAAGTAGTAAGATCAGGTGGGAAAGGGAGTGATTTCTGTCAGAGAAATACAGTTGTATAGGAACCAATGATCACAGCGGAGGGATAGTGGAGCTGTCAAAAAGGAGCCGGTGCTTCACGTACATGCTTGTGCACATGCGTGAAGAACAAACCAAAAAAAGTATACCGACTGACTGCGCTGTGATTACCATGCAGTATTAATTCGAATGGTCAACCATGGGGTGAGTGTGCAGAGCAGTGGGTTAAGGGTGGATGTTTAGTCAAAATTCTCCAGCACAAAAACATAAGGACCAAATTAGAGGCATGGCCAAAATGCACTTAGCCAGTCGTCTGACTGCAGCCCTAGTGAAACAAAAATTTGGTCACATGTGGAACGGAGAAATGATGAGTTTTATTACTGTTTGCTTTCCCCCAAATTTTGTAATATCCAGTTCCTATTCTAAAACAAAACATTCTTCAAATGAAGTTAATGTGTCATCTGGTGTTTGCAGTTCATATTTAAGATGGACTGAATAGAAAAGGGATCCATATCAGGCTGAGTAAAGAGAAGAACCAATCAGGCACAATACTTCAGTCTGCCACTCTTGTCTTGTCTGCCAGTCTTGTCTGAAAAGCTTTGAACAATACATTTAGAGTAACTAAATAGAGTAAAAATTTTGAGTTCCCTGAAAGGAATTCCATGAGGACTTGCTATTAAAAAATGCCTCCAGCAAGAAGATATCTGTGTAGGTCTAGTTGATGATCTGTCTGCGTACGCATGCAGATGCACACAAACAGAGTAGATAGGAAAACAGAAGGAAGCCTTCACTTTGCAAATAAATACACAGAAGATGGAGCTATATTTTAAAAGCTATATTTCTGATTTTGAATGAGTACAAGTGCTTTGAAGTACTCTTATATTCAGCGATGGGTTATCGTAGTTAAAAAATAATGACAACACCAAAGTCAAAATGTTTCAAACATGTATGAACATACTCATGTACTTATTCAAATAATCATAATTTCCATCTTCTTTTCATATTACTTTGAAAAGTTTCTTAGCTTCTTTTTTAATCATGTATTTTCATGTCCTGGGTTTCTTTCTTTCTTCTCCCCCTCCCCCAAATGGTTGGTTGGGGTTATTCATGCATTTAAAGAAAATTATGCATTTAAATGTGGCATATGCGTCACCACGGCCACCATATAATCATGGCTCATTAGTGCTCAGACGTACGTAGGTGAAAATATGTCACAGCCCCATAAAGGTTAAAAAGCCCTGCAGTACACCATTGGAGCTTCATCTGTTTTGTCAAGCAGCTGGAGGCCCGTTTTGCTCACACCAAGGCATGTACATGAATTTTCGTTTTGGGGATTGAACAGATGCAGATCTTGGAAGATGATTAGCACACTTCCTTCCCACCAACTGTACAGATACTGGTCTATATATGTAGAGTGGGAAGTTAGAGGGGGTACTGCTATATTTTTTAGCTTATAGCTTGTAAACATCTTGCAAAGAGATATCACTGAAAGATAAATAACATTATTTAAAGAAACAGTTTGGAATGAGAGATAGATGAATTACAAATTATTACAACAGTCAGGACAATGAACCCCCCCCAGGGCTTAACAGAGATATTGGCTTCTTATCTCACTGTACATGCTAAGTCATTCTGTTCTTACTTATACGCAGAAATTAAACTTTGTTAGTCTTACAGAGGCCACTGGACTCAAACTTGGTTCTCACATCTGTTGTTAACTCTTTTATTATCTGTATGCCAACTTGCTGCTATTTACATGTCCTACTATATGTGTTATTCCAATCTTAGCTATATTTATTGTTCAGTTACTTATGCATCTTGACTCTAATCAGCTCTTCCTGGCAACTAACCCCCTCACCTGCATGTAATATTTGAGGAAATCCGTTTCAATGTATGTGAAGAAGTGCGCACACACTGAGTCTCTGTTGTCCCATGTACACAAGGTTGAGCTTGGTTTGTCTTGGGGGTACTGCTGGAGTCTAGCTTTATTCTCACATCTTTTTTGTTAACTCTTGCATTTACGTGCTAATTTGCTGCTATCCATTGATCTTGCCAGCCATCTTGCCAGCCACCTGATCCAATTTCAGCTCTGCATATGCATCTTGGCTCAGAGTGGGGGGGCAACAGTGGGATGTGGAGGCAACAGTGGGAGGGCTTCTAGTGTCCTGGCCCCACCGGTGGACATCCTGATGGCACCTGGTATTTTTGTCCACTGTGTGACAGAGTGTTGGACTGGATGTACCTTTGGCCCGATCCAACATTGGATTCTCTTATGTTCTTAGTGGCCACTCCTAATGGCTGCCCCCACCCTTTTTCCTGTAAGGTAATCCTTGAGGAGATTTTATTCTATTTTTCTCAAGAAGTGCACTTTGCACATGAGAGCTTACACTTTGAATTACACTTTGTTGGTCTTAAAGGTGCCACTGGATTCAAACTTTGTTCTGCTGCTTCAGACCAACATGGCTACCCACCTGAAGCTTATTTAAAGTTAGGGAAAGATTTTTGAGCAGAATTTACTTCAACATTTTTCATGAACATATATAGGTTTTGAAACCCCAGAACTTTATTTAGTTTGATAGCTGCAAATATTTCCAACTAGATAAAACATGTTAAAATTAGTAAAATTGAACTGCTTTCATATATATAAAAATCACTGTTCATGTGCAAAGGCTGGGAGGTTCTCATCTATATATCTAATTCCCAAGTTGCCCCCTGTGTGCGGATATCTAAATCCGCACATTGGGGGCACCTGGGGGGCAGGGAGATTTTCCTGCACACATGGGGCAGTCCCTAGATTTGCAGAAAAATCTAAAAAGTTGAAAAAAGTATATGGGGAATATTTAAATCCCCCCAAAAGTAAAAGAGCCTTCCCTGCGCATGTGCAGAGAAACCACTCATCAATAGGAACTGTGGCTGCTGGTGGAGGCGGCGCAGGAAGAGAAGTCTTGGCAGCTGGGGATGGGGGGGCAGGGGAGAAGGCTCACCTGTGGCTGCTTCCTTCTTCTCCTGTGGAGCTTCTCCCCCCCCAAGAGTATCACAGGTCCCCCTTCTTGTATGATTATAATAGTACAACATTCAAGAACCCACAGTCTAGTAATTGTTGTGCAACCTTATGCCAATTTACTCCATGTGAATGAGTACAGACTAGAATAACTCTATATTAGATTACTCTGTCACAGTGAATTCAACAGGATTTAGAAGGTGTGCTTGGGATAACATTGTCAATCTACTTTGAGGCACTGGCTTTAGAATTCTGGCATTAGAACGCAAGAACCCAGTCTTATGGTTACTTCTATAGCTCGGTGCTGCACTCTCATTTGCAGTACAAGAAACCACTGCTGAGCCAACTAACCCAGCTAACCAGCATACTTTCACAGTGTAGACAAAGTGTCATTTCCAAGGTAGAACACTTCATTAAGTGAAAGGCTGATGTCATCAGTATGCCTTTTGTTTGGAGGGGATATGGCAAGACAAAATGTGGCAGGATAATGTTCATGTTGTATAGTGGTTAGACTATCTGTCCAGGATCTGGCAGACCTGGAAGCAGCACTGGGAGAAAAACTAAAAAGAAAATAAGACCTCATCTACTTACAGGAAGTTCTGACTTCCTGCTTTATTATAAAGTTTTTGGCAATTTCAGTAGCTAGCCTTTTGTCATTTGCAAGTACCTCTAGAAACTGCCAGGAACTCTATGGTAAGAACAAGCTCCTTTTAAAAGCCCCCTCCTGCCGGTTGCCAGGCACTTCCTGGCAAACCTATTGAATCCCCACTCCACCATGGAAATTCTCTGAGTGACCCTGGACCAGTCACACACAAAGGCAATAGTTTAAGAGCTGGTAGTTATTATTGGGCAAGTTTTCTCCTTGGATTTTCACAATCCCAAGCATCATTTTCCAAACTTTGTATTGTGCCGGGTATTTTTCTGGGCTCATCACATAACTTGGAGGCTAGCCATTGTATCCCTGACTTGCTTCAGAAGAAGAAGAAATTAGATTTATACTCCACCCTTTATTACCCAAAGGAGTCTCAGAGCAGTTTACAATCCCTTTCCCTTCCCCTCTTCACAACAGACACCCTGTGGGGTAGGTGGGGCTGAGAGAACTCTCTCAAGAATTGCCATTGAGAGAATAGCTCTGAAAGAACTTATGAATGATTCAAGGTCACTCCAGCAACCGCATGAGAGGAGTGGGGACTGAAACCCGGTTCTCTCAGATTAGAGTCCACGCTCTTAACCGCTACACCAAACTGGCTCTCTGGGCATCCCACTCTTAACCTGCTCTACTATCTCAGCTCCTGTTGTTATACAAACATAATCTTGGACTAAGTCTTGCAAAAGGTCAGTTGGTCACAGCCCTGAAAGCTGGAAACTGAAGCCAATAAAATGTAGACTAAAGGGGTGTAGCAAAACTTATTGGTAAGCAAAAGATACCAAGCTTATATATACATAGCTGCTGTTTTAAAAATCTGGCTGTGTCCACTAATAAAGGAACAGGTTAATATACAAAGATTGAAAAAATATGGTCACTGGTTACGAATACATTCTAAAAATGTCACATGTGCAGCAAAATTGGCCAATATAGCATGCAAACTTTGCATGTTGTTGGTTTTATAAACAGAAACAAACTGTTAACCTTTAGTAATGGCAGCAGCCAGATTAAAAAATAGACAACTTTCAAATGTAAGACAAAGGAAATGCTAAATCCAGTTTTTAATATTTCCTTTTTACTGCTCATTAAAAAAAGGAAAGTCTCACTGTATGAATCTGTTGTTAGATCTTCTGTTTCATTAGGCATAATTATAAGATTAGAGGGATAGTGTTCCTGTTCAGTTAAAAAAATGCAGTAGGCTGGTTTCAATTAGGGACTGCTTTCAAGGTCAACACATCCCTAATAATCCTAGCGATTTCAGAAAAGAATGTGTGTGCACTCCATTATCTCTGAAAACACAGCACTGAGATACAACAGGAGATGTTTTACTAGATCATTAGCATGTGCCTTCAGTGCATTGTTAAGTTCAGGGCTCTAGTCCCAAGAAGAGCACTAATCTCCAAATAAAACAAGCCCTGGATCCAAAACATTACATTCTCCTTGCACTCATTCTTTGCTGCTTTTATTTACCGTATATATATGTCCTTCTAATGCGAAACAAACTTGTTTTCAGCATAACACAAGAAATTAAGGAATGTCATTTGCCACTTTTTAAAAATTAGACTTTGGGAAACTTTAATAATTCAGTTCTTTCCCACTTGCACGTTTTTATTGTGTCTTTGGTGAATGCTGCAAAGAACAGTTTACTTTACAGAGCAACAAGCTCCACTGTGCCTATAAAATCTTTCCCCCCCAAAACAAATTCTTTTTTCTTTGGGATATCACGGGGGGCGGGGGTTGAACAGCTTCTGCATCTTACAGGAATCATTCTTCCAATAACCTTGTGGACTTTCAGGTGGCAAACAGACTGCTTTTGTTTCCCAAGAAGCCACGGTGATCTCAAACATTTAATATAACTGCAGTTACAGTCAAAGTCTCATGGTTCTTTGGAAGAATTTGCCCCTTGTCAATTAACTTAAGTTTTACTTTTCAGTTCATTGTTGCAATGGCTGAGATGACAAGGGAAGTCAGATTCCTGAGAAGATCTAACAGATGAGAGGAGTTTTCTATATTGCAATCAAACACAGTGTTAGAGAAAGAAGTCTTTGCCCCTCTAGTCGGAAGAAAGAGACAGACACCAGATTGGGTTTACCTACAGGCCACTTTATTGAGTAATTACAACTTTTTGTAGCAAGGGCAAACCCCAAGTGCAGATATAGGCCAGGGCCACGGGTCAGTCCAGACTACCTCCTTGCCATACGCTGGGCAAGCCACCTTTGCCCCAGGGGTGAGCCATCCCTTTGGCTCACCATCAGCCAGCATAGCAAATGGGTGACTCCCTGGAGCTCCCCCCAAACCACAAAATGTAGAGGGGAGGGGCCTAGCTAGGACGGTCCCAAAGGCAGTCCTCATTCCCTGCCCTGGGCTGCAAAACCCAAGGGCTGAGCCTGATGGACCCCTTGACCCCCAACAGGGAAGGTGCCATATGGCGCTCACCGGATTCGTTTCCCCTTTAGCCACACTAACCTGTGACCTCCATGGCCAAGCCTCTGCTTAGGAGTCGGGCCTTGCACCCACTGGGTGGCCTAAAGCCACCTGCAGCCCTTGCTGCAAACCCTCCAGAAATATTTTTGGATAGGTGTACCCCATCACCCCTGTACAGGTCAGTGAATTCAGCCTGTATCCCAGGGTGAGGCAAGGATTGCCCCAATTCTCCTGTGATTGCATACTCCAGTTCCCTGTTCTCCTTCCAGCAAGTCCTGTCCAAACATCTAGGATCCCACATGCCGCACCACAAATGGTGTGGCAAAATAGAAGACCACATGATTTGCACATCAGGCCAACTGCTCCTGATGAGCTCTAGGTCAGCCTTTGCCTGAATCACTAGGGCCTTCCCTTTTACAAAGCTATTTTCCACCCAAGTGGATCAGCAATATATGAGGCACCTGCCTCCCCTTCAATAGCAACAGGAGAAGACCAGGCCACCACAAGCCCTATTGCCCCAGCCACTGTCATGGTTCAGGGTGCAGGGCCAGATAAGAGTGAGGAAGTCAAGGCATAGCCAGGCAAACCAACCAACCGGGAAAACCAAATCCAGAGCGCAAGGCAAAAGTGGGGTTGTCAGGGTGCAGTCCAAAGTCAAGAGCCAGGCAGACAAACCAACCAGGGAAGCCAAGTCCAAAACACAAACCGTTAGAGTTGTCCAGAGTTTCCAAGAGTCAAGAGTCCGGGAGTCAAAGGTCCAAGGTGCAGGTTTGAGTGTCTGCCAGCAAGTCGTGCAAGCTGAGGTCAAGGAGCCAGGGATGTCGAGACAGGAACCAGGAATCAGGAACCTGAGCGAGGAAGTGCAAAGCTTCGTCAAAGTGACTAGTTGCTGGCACGACTTGCTGGCATGAGTGTGAGGGCTAAATAGTTCACTAAGCTTCTGGCAATTAGCACGCCCCAAGCACGTCCCGGCTCTTGCTAGTACTCAGGGCTGAACAAGCGTCTGTGGTGCATGCGTGCCTCCCACTGCCGGGCTGCCATGTCCCGTCGGCGCTGTTCTCTCAAGTGAGAAACCAGTGGAGGCAAATCGGGGGGAGTGCTGACTAGGCAGGAATCTGCCTCAGCTGTTACTGGAGCAGCCTCCGACCTCTCTGTGCTGTCAGGTGCGGGATTTTCTGGCATCGGGAGCGCATCCCCAGCAGCACGTAGCTCCTCTGCTGGAGCCATGGGCTCAGATTCAGCAGGAGCCGTGACAGCCATTCAGCTGAAGTAAACTCACTGAGCCCCAGTTGCAAACCAATGCTCCTGACCTGGTTTCCCCCAAAAGACCATACTGCCCTAAAGACCATATTGTGGCTGCAAATGTTGACTCTTTGCCTTTCATGGCAGCCAGCCAGACCTAGAAACAAAACACAATTAACAGCAGAACACCAATCCCTCACAGAATATTAAGCAGACAAACATAAGACTTGAAGTACTGTGTCCTCTAACACTCCAGCCATTGAATATCTGGGGCTAAATAGCCCATAGCAGCCGCCATGGAGGTCTCCCTAATCCGTAAGCAGTAGTTTCAAACTGAAATTGACCCAGTCCCAGGGTATCCAATGTCCTCCTGGTAACTGCCCAAAATTGAAACTTGGTCATCGGGCTGGTGTCACTGTGCTGGAACAGCGTGCCACCCTCCAAGCCCCTCAATGCCAAGTATCACTGGAGCACTGCTTCCAGGCAAAGGTCAACCTCCAAACAGGAGCCTACATTAATCTCCATCCCTTTTTGACATTGGTCAGTTTTTGATTGCCCAACCCTAAAGTGGATGCTGCTTTTCCCTCAAAGCGAACATCCTGCAGCCACAGCGCCCTACCTGACCTGTTACTGCATGAACCCACTACCAGCTCACTCACATGCAGTGCCCTCCAAAAGGCCACCAATGCCACAGCATGAAAAAGACAGACCTCATAGCCAGTATTACACTTGGGACCCCCAGAACCATGGAGGAAATGGCTCCCTCCTATCAGCCTGTCATCTGCCCTTGTGCAACCAGCCCTCCATCATATTCCTATCTTTGCTCAGAAATGCCAAGGCCATTAGTTTACAACTGATGGACCAAATCGCCATCCCCTTGCCCCTAAGGTCAACACAGTACTGCATCAATGTGTTACTGGTATTGACTGAAGCTCTATCTGCTGCCTTAAGGACTCAAACTGCTATCCTGCACAGCCATAGGTCCTCCTGGTGCTAGGTACCAAGGCTAGCTCTATCATCCTCTCAGCCTTGGCCCTCCAAGCCACCACAGCTCCAGGGGCATCCAGGTTGACCAGGGGTTAGTTTCTGGGACCAGCTGACAGAACCTCTCCATCTGTTTAAGAGACAGAGCTCCAGCCTTCCCATTACTAACCCCAGCATATGCTTAGCCATAAACAGTAAATTAAAACGAAGGCAGCACAGGGTAAAGGCCCTTACCAGCATCTTCACCCTAGGGGACTTGGATTTAAGAGACTTAATCACATGAAATGCTGCCAAATTGTTGCGCCAAAAGTGCACCGTATGATTAGCCAGCTGTTCAGCTCACAGCCACACCACAACTGTGATGGGGGAAAACTCTAGGAATGTCAGGTCCCTAGTCATTGGCTCACTTGATTGGCCAGTCCTCTGCACACCACTGACTGTGAAAGTGTACCTCAAACCCCAGGGATCCAGCTGTGTCAGACATAATCTGCAGCTCTGCCTCAATCTGCATGTCCTTCTGCCAAAAGGAAACGCTGGTTAAACCCTTCCAAGAGTTCTTCCCAGACCACCAGATCAACTCTCATGCTACTGGTGACCCTCACCCTATAATGTGGGAACCAAAGCCCTGCCATAGCATCACACAATTGCCTAAGGAATTCTGTGCCTGGTGCCACCACTTACAGGCAAAGTTAAGGTGGCCCACTAACTTCTACATCTCCACCAATGTAGATTCCTCTTGCCTCTGAATGATGAAATCCTAGCCCACAGGCCTGCAACCTTTTCCTCAAGTAACTGCCTCCATGTATCCAGTTCCACACCCAAAACTGCCCCAGCCTCTCAGTTTTCTCATGGGCCAGTGGGACGATCTAACAACTTTTTTACACTGTCCAGTGCCCTGCAGACCCACAAACAAGAAATCGACCAGTCCCATCCTGTAGCACAGGGCCCACTCCAGAAATGAACTAATACACTCAAATGCCATGTATGAAATGGAGCATCCCATAAGCAGGGCCTGATCCAAACTGCTCTTCAAATGCAAACCCCAGCAACTTGAAATCTGAGGGGTGTACCGGCAGGAAGTTGAAGGCAGATTTAATATCACACTTAGGCAGCGCAGTCTCCACACCACAGCACCACACAATACACACAGCCTGCTCAAATGACATGTACTGGATTGAGCACAAGTGCTCAGGTATCGTGTCATTCACTGACTCACCACTTGTTGTTCAGTCATACAGTCAAGTCTGGGACGCCATGGACCACATCACGCCAGGCCCTCCTGTCTTCCATCGTCCTCCAGAGTTTGCTCAGTTTCATGTTTGTTGCATCGATAACACTGTCTAACCATCTCATTCTTTGCTATCCTCTTCTTCTTTTACCTTCAGTCTTTCCCAGCATCAGGGTCTTCTCCAGTGAATGTTCCCTTTTCATTTGGTGGCCAAAGTATTTCAGCTTCAGCTTCAGTATCACTCACCCCTAGGGTAGGATGAGTGATGTATGAGCTGATACTTCCATGAAGCCTTCTTAGGCATAACCTCAGTGGGAATACATGCAGATTAGGCACTGGTGGTGAAGGAAAGGTCCTCAGAACCTCCCCTCTTTACATTCCTTCTCAATCTTTGCCTTGACTACCTGCTCCATCCACCTGATTGAGCGCAGATTATCAACTCAATAGGGTCCCCTTGGGCCCTGAAAACGATAGGTACAGCCCTCCAATAAATACAATTGCTCATATTATCTAGGATAACACCGCAACCAGCACCCCAGGAGGTGGGTTGGCACTCTCCACTGTGTCCCTTACCCCCTATTGTTACCTGAACCCTGCCCAGGGTTTCACCCTAGGACACACTGTGAATGTGTGGGAGGCCTGCATACAGGGGGCACTCGTGCCAGAACTTGCAAGGCCTATGGCCACATGCTCCTTGGGAGCTGAACCCCCAGGAAAGTAGGCACTGCTGAACAGCCTGCCCCACCTGGGTGCAGTTGCCTAAATTACTTGGGAGCCTGTGCACAATGTGTCCACTGTCAGACTTGTCACTGCCATTGGGCCTTGCCGGCAACATAACCTGTGTGATGTGTGTGTGTATCTTTAAGTAGGTGGCTTTCCATTCTAATGTGATGTATTTAACTTGATAGAATGGGGAGGGTCGGTTGACTCTCAGGCAGTGTGATGTTGTTCTTGGCTCTCCATTCTTGGCATCTCCTTCTATCATGTAAAGCTGTTCTATAAACAATGACTGGGTGTTGTTGTTCACCAGATGAGGCATATCACCGCTACGCTCCACTCCACTACAGCCTGCATCCATAATTGCAGATGAATCTGGTCCCAGTGCAAGACAGGATTCATGGCTGCTTGCATACGAAACTCCTCACCATACAGGAGCCACACCAGACCCACAAAATCTGAATACTCCTGATAAGTTATGTCCATATACTGGAACAAGGGTAGTACCCTCCATGGCTGGGCCCTGATCACCACACTAGTATAAATTAAGAACTCCAGCAACCAATTGGCCCATGTCATATCATATCGACTTTATGCCTTTTCAGCTTCTCCTTGTTCCTTTCTTCAAGGTCCTCCTTATCCTTCTCTAACTTCCTAAATAGAAGGGTGAACATGTCCACATACTTTCCCCTACATATCCTATCCCATATTGCAGGTGAAAGACGATTCCCCAAAGCCATGGCCTGACCACCAAACAGCAAGGCTTTCATTTGCATGACTTTGTCTTCCATCGGCCATCGTTTTGAGTACCCCCACCCCTCTGGGAGCACCCTATGGCTGGGTGGTGGTGATGAAATACTCCCCCAACCCAACTGCAGCTCCACAGAGGCCACTGCTGGTGCTGGAGAAGAGGAAGTTGAGGGGGGACATGATTGTTCTCTTTAAGTGTTTGAAGGGCTCTCACTTGGAGGAAAGCAAGGAGCTGTTCCTGTTGGCAGCAGAGGATAAGATTTGCATTAATAAATTAAGGGCTGGAGCCTGGAGGGTACCAGCTGGATATTAGGAAAAACTTTTTTACAGTCAGAATTGTACAACAGTGGAATCAGCTGCCTAGGGACGTGGTGAACTCCCCTTCACTGGCAGTCTTTAAACAGTGGTGGGACAAACACTAGTCAGGGGTGCTCTAGGCTGATCCTGCATTGAGCAGGGTGTTGGACTAGATGGCCTGTATGGCCCCTTCCAACTCCGTGATTCTATGATTCTGTGATTCTATGAAGTGTTGCCAGTAGGCTGAGGCCCGCTCCTCTCCTCCTGCAGCTGAGGCCCACTCCATCCTTCTGTGGCCAAGCACATGGCAAAAGAGGAAGGATGAGGGCAAAGCCACACATAATTCCCTGCTGGCTCCACCCCTCCCCAGTGATGCCATGATGCTGGCATCACATGCCCCTTCCTCCTTCAGGGGGAGGCAAAGCACTCTTGCTTGCAATCGCCGCCAGGCTCCATGGTTGGAAGGAGCCAAATTCTTGATACATTGCCCATATTATCAGGATGGATTGTTCCAATAGCAAGGTGGAAAAGAGCATATGTAAAAGTATCTGGCATATGATGAATGGATTTAAGTCAGCAGTCTGTTTATGATGTATTTCTTTGTACCTCTCTGTGTTCTCTTTGTTGATCTTCTAGTGCTGGATGATGACTTTTAGACGCTGCAGAAATACCTACATTTGTCTGTTGAACCACCAAACCAAAACAGTTTTGTAAGGGGGGAGGGTTGTTTAGTTTTGTTTTGTTCAATATTTTATATAGATAAATATGGAAAGCTCCTGGCTGACTCTGTTCTTACCCAGGACAATGGTCACTGCTACACCAATAGTGACCACCAATATTTTCATACATTATAGAAGTAGAATGAGCAGCTTAGTAATTCAAAGCCAGATGTCCTCACTAACCCTCATTGTTTCAAAGATGTTTTTATGAGTTTGTTCAGATATTCAGGCAGTATACTGTCTTTGGGGAGGGATGGCAACAGCCTGATTTCATCAGATTTTGGAAGATGAGGAGGGTTGGTACATGGAACAGAGACCACCAAAGAAGATTCTGCAGAGGAAGGCAATGGCAAACCACCTTTGCTTCTCACTTACTTTGAAAGCCCCGTGTTGGGGTCGCCAGAACTTGGGCTTTGACTTGACAGCACTTTACACACACATACTGTTTCTGAGAAATTCCAGCACAGCCATTTATATTTTATAAATCCTGAAATAAGTGTGGTCTTTACCATTATGTACTTACTCAGTACTCTAGACTATGAGGCTACAGCATGAGCTGCTAACATGGTCCAATGCTTTTATGCCTCATAGGGATATTATTGCCATTTCCCCATCGCTCTAGTAACAATAGAATGAAGGAAATCATACAGGAGTGGACCAATTAAGTGTTTATTTCCTCGGTATCTCAAACATACCACCACCTTCATTATTAACCCTTGTGAGACTACTGTTCTGCTCATGTTCTCCAAAACACATCTCTCAGTGGAAATCCATAGTAGGAAGAAAGAATAAAACAACAACATATTTTAGCAATTTAGGATTAGATGACAAAAATATCCTGTTGTATCCCATATGTTGCACAGAGATAACAGATGGAATTTGTTACTGGGAAAATTAAGCTGAATTCAAAAAGCTCCTCCAACTAATCTTTTTTAAAAATAAAACTATTAATTCATTTAATATAGCAATTATTACATTCAATAGCTGCTTGGATGATTCAGATAATTTTTCTGCGCACAATATCTCAAATTAATTAAGATAGGTTTCTGTCACACAAAGTATTAGATGAATCATCCTGTTTCCGCCTCCGTAGCCCTCTCAGTGAAGACAAAAGACCAGTCATATAACAAAGGCAGCTTGCTGCCAAGTAATCATGGTGCCAAAATTTGGAAAGAGATGCAAGGTTGGAATGGAAACAAATTCCCGTCTGGAAAGCAACAAGCCATTGTATTGCAACCAAACTTAACCACCCCAGATTTCAGGCTTGACTCTTAATTTGTCTCAGTGCCAGAATTCTCCACTGCCTGATGACCTTCCTTGGTGCCAGCAATCCCTCTTTCCCAATGTTTACATTGGAAAAAGGGGATCAGAGGCGCTTCTTCCTACTGGCTCCTCCCCTTCCTGTCTACAAACACTGGGTATGTGACCCCCTGGGTTTAATCTTAGATAGCTTTAAAAAGAAAACACTCTGGGAAATTCTCTTTTAGGAAAATCCAGGAAAATCCATTTAAAACAAGGACAGCTGGGGGGGGGAATCTAGCTTATCATTAATGGTGAGTATCCTCATCTTTGGTTTTCACTGGTTTTGCAAATTAGGGTAGTAGTGTATGTGATTAATTTTTGTTCCAAAGATTACAATCCGAAATATATATTCTATGGAATGCAATGACACTTACTTCTAACTAAACATGGATAACTATATAAAAGTCATCAGTACATACAAGAGGGTGTGATGTATGTTTAGTATTACCATGCACATTAGCAAGAATCTGCTGTTACTGGCAGAACCATCCATAAACTCTAGGATCTTACATAAGAACATAAATATCACATTTGCCTGAATTTAAAAAGACATTTCTTTCTTTAATCTACTTTTCACTATTACAAATGGAGTTTGCATATACAAAGGTATGACACTGAAAAATAAATAGTATTAAATATGTTACGTATGTGGAGGAAGAGTAATGCATTTCCTACTTCAGATGTACTTTTCTTGCAAAAATTCAAAAATGAGTGGTTCTAAGACAATGGTAGTCTGGTGAATTGTATTCACATGTCTGCTGTTAACTACCCATTGCCATATCTCCTCTAATAAACCATGACACGATATCTACACTTAGAGCTAGGAGCTGAAACAGATCTTAAAATGTGTTGTAATGTTTTGAGTTGTTTTGTCATCTCTAGAAAAGATGACAAAAATGTTTTCTTCTGTTCTATATGGTTTAGGTCATAGGCGGGTAGTTTTCTATTGAACATTAGGAATAACTGCCAAACAGCATAAACAGTTGAACAATGGGCACAGTTGCCTAGGTTTTGGTGGGCTTTCCTTCTCTGTAGGTTTTCAAGTACAGGCTACACAGTGACACATTTCAAGGATGCTCTAGTTTAAGATTTCCTTCACTGAGCAAGGGGTTGGACTAAATAACCTATAGAGTGAGCTCCAGTCTTATGATTCCATGGTTAAAAATGCTTAGGAATGGCTGGAATTTTTCACATCTCATAAGAGAATCAGGTAAAGTTGTTGATCTGTTTTATCAGTAGTGTTGCATTTCTTTATCATTGTCATTGGTTGCTCAATGTGACTACGGATAACAACACCAGCACTTCTGAGCAAAAGTGCTTGCAGGAAATACAGCAGTGTTGTGTATTGTGAAGTAGTCAAATACAGTCTAATTTCATTGAAGTTCATTTGTAAACTCCATACCGTGAAACTATGGCTTGGTTGACAGTTTCATTGTCTAAAGAAACAAATACCATTTCCCCCTCTGCCTGGATAATTTGTCAGTACAGTAATAAAATTTAGCACATCTAAAAATGAATTCTGTTGAGTAATTTGAGATGGTTCCCAGATTATAGTCTTTTAGTTGAGAAAGAGGAATGAACCCTCATGAGGCTGTCTTATATCAAATCAAGCCACTGGATTGGATGCTAGCTCAGTATTGCATACTGTGACTGACAGGCAGAAAAAGGTGTTTCCCTACACATACTTCCTGGGGTTCTTTAATTGGAGATGCTGCATACTGAACATGGGAATCTTTCAAGTAATTACCCCTCACTCCTTGTTGAGTAACATATACCTGACATAATAACTGACAATAATTCAGAAATGTTTGTTAAACTATGAATGGGTTTGATATATTGATCACTGAATCAAGGAAAACAGAGTAAGAGGCCAGTCAATTGTATACTTACCTGGCAAATTCATCCATAAAATATGAGAACAACTTTTTAATATGCCAAAACAATTTTCCCAGTTAAAATCACAGTGTCTTCAACAACATTCCACCAATGCTCATTTCTTTGTTTAAAAAGTAGAGCTCTCGTTTATTTCTGATATAAAGCTGGACAAAGTATAGTGTGTTCAGTTGGGTAGCCATTTTGGTCTGAAGCAATAGAACAAAGTCTGAGTCAAATGGCACCTTTGTGTTTCTTTAAAAAAGAAAAAGGATTGTTCCATTTTGGTACAATAGTTTCTTTTTTAGCTTGTTTTCTTGGCTGCTGAGGTGTTCATCTATAAGCAGTAACAAGTTCTTATTAGTTTTTTACTACTTACTAAAAAGAAATCATTTTATAACTAATAGCATGTATTGCTTTGTTGATTCTTGACAGCCTAATCTCTAGAAGACAGGGTATTATTTCCCTCAGATACTCAGAATAAAAATACTTCTTTTCCATTAAGCCATGCAGACATTTAGCCAGAACTTGAACATGTTTTAAGTCATATTGGTTTCTGGCCAACAAACATTTGCATATAATTTTGCATTTGCAGAAGTTGCTTTTTGATAGTGTTACAGCAGTTTTGCAATGCTGTGAATCAGCAAGAATCAGCAACAAATACAGACAGGAGATGCACATCCTATAACAATTGAGACGAAAAATCAGAAGCAAGTAATGCCGCTACATCAGTATTATTGTCAAATAATGTGTGTGATTATTATTTACCAATTGAGAATATAATGCTTTTGGAAGAATATTTTAGTAGGTCCAAATCATAATCTAGCACAAAATCTAAATAATAATCTAGCACCTAAGCACAAAATCTAAATAATAATCTAGCACCTAATCTAACTACTACCACAGCTGCATTTAAAACAGTCTCTGAGAATCGGGTTGTTGGTACCATTGATTTTATATACATTAGAATAAATTTGGTTTCACTGGGTTGTGGATCACTGTTTAAGTATGAAAAATGCAAACTTTTTGAAACCTGGTATAATTCTATAATTACATTTTTTAAATGTTGAATTGTTGTCCCGTCCGCCCCACTTTTTTAAAAAAGAGAATATTTATCATACAGATATATTACGGTTATGTGGTGGGAACCCATTAAAATATTCTGTAGAAATAATGGCTGATGTAAAATATTTATTCATTTACTGTTCTAATTTAAGTACAGTACATTAAGAAATACTGCATATGAGTCAGATCTTATAGGCTAGGCTCTTAACACATCTCATCTTCAGTGGCAATCTTCACTGAACTTTTAAATCATGCTCATAATGTAGAATTCAGTTTAAAATTTATTACAGTGCATAAAGGCCTTTACATATTTAATAAGCTATTTTATAGGGGGGGTTTGAAATTTTTCCACTGTTATACTTAAAGTAGTGTGAAAACTAAGCTATTTTGACATTAAAAAGTGACAATAATCCTAAAGGTGAAGAATGTTCCAATTGAAACTCTCTGGCTAGAAAACAGAAATGCATATATTAATTAACAAGATACTATTTCATGGTCAAAACCTTTTGATAGATACTTATTTCTGTTTTAGACTTCCCCTTGAAATAATTTTTTTACTACTATGGGTAGATTTTGTATTATTTCTTTGCCAGTTTTCCCTCATCATTGAGCACAATTCTTAATTTAAGTGAACAACACTACACATTCTAAGATTTTGTTAATATACATCAATGAAAGAAGGTTAAAATCATGCATGGCCACGGAGAAGTCTTTGGACCGCATTGGCTCTTCAGCTTGAAAACAGAGATGAGCACCACCCCCTAGAATCAAATTCGACTGGCTTTTGAATAAGGGAAACCTTTTTACTTAGGCACAATAAGGTCTCTGAGTTTACTGAAGCCCTTTCCTATTGTCAACCAGTAGGGAAATTAGAAACAAATAAACAACAACAAAACCCACCATTCTTTGTGATCCTTTCCCACAGCAATGTTGAGAAATCTAAGGCCTAGTCATGCCTAGGGCTGCGTTCAGATGGCCAGTCAATCCCGCCATGAGCCCTCCTAAAATTTTATCCCGATTTTTTAAATCCAGCCTAGCTCGACCAGACACCCCCCCGTGAAATAGCCTCACCGCGCGTTGTTCCCACCGTGATTTGTCTGCACGGCATTCACCGAGGATTTTTTTTAAAAAAGTTTTGTACATGCGCATAGGCAAGGCTGCGCCTCCCATCGTGGTAACATCTTGTCCCTAAAATAAATAAGCATGAATATTACATTCTTTGTAGCGCTTATCGCTGAATGCGTTTCCTCATTAAAGCGCACATAGGATTTCATTTTTTAAAAAATTGCGCCCCTGTCGGCTCGGTCTGATGTCAGACCGAGCCGACGGAGCATCGTGCGCTAATGGAGTGACCAGATGGAAGAAAGTCTGCAGTTGTTGCGCGGGTAAGCGAAAACCCTACATAGAAACTGCTTCTTTTTAAATCAGGATTGGAGGTGCAGCAGAACGGGATGCCTACGGGATCGGAATATTTCCCAGATGTTTATGTCTGGTCGTGCATTTTTGATCTGCTAGGGAGTCGTTCCTATGGCGGATCAAAAGATCAGTCTGAACACACCCTAGGAAGCATAGAAGTTAGGATAGATAAATCCCAGTGTGGTGTAGTGGACAGAATATTCAAGGCTGGCCCAAGCCTAGGTGGAGAATGACTTTGCTGTTCCCTCCTGTGCTAACTCACTATAAAGGACACAATCCCAAGTGCTGTACAAGACATGAGTTATTATTCAAAAAATATCTTTCTCCGAAGTATTCTTCATACAAAGATATTACAAAAAGACACAATCTCAAAGAGTGGAACAACAAGAGCAACGTAGGTTTAAAGACACTATGAATGCAGTCCAATATCTTGTCCCTAGGCACACCATTCCAAAATAAAGTCTAACAGTTTAACTTCCACGTTGCCTGATAGAAGTCACAGCCGTATAATAAACATTCTGTTTTTAGAAGGCACAGCTGTATAATTAATGTTCTATCTTGATGAGGCGTGTCGACCATCTTTCTCCCGCTTCTCAAAAGAGCTTTGTCTGAGAAGCAACTGTGACCTGTGTAAAATACAAAGCACATGCCTAGAAAATTCTACTCAATTACCTGTTAGCAACATTGTGCTGCAGAAAAGCTATCCCCATGCTGTATGGAAGCACCATGGCAAGGAGAGCAGACACTGCCACCTACTCTCCTCATTCCATGCACAGCATTGAGGTGTAGCAATGTGAGAAGCCACTGCCTGTATTCCCCCCCATGGCACAACAGGAAACGGCCACTGGCCACCCCTCTGTGCATTGCGGCATGGCAGGACTTGGAAGCTGCTACCCCCATTGCCCCCCTGTACTGCAGTGAGGTAAGGTGGGAATCTGCTCACCCCACCTACAGCGTAGCACATCCTCCTCACCCTCCATAGCAAGGCAGGAATTTGCCCCTCTCCCATGCTGCAACAAGACAGGAAGCCACTATCCCCTGCCTTCTTACCCATACCAGATTCTGGGAGACCCAGACCTGAAACCTAATGCTACCAAGGAAGCTAGCTTTGTTACTTAAATAAGCTGGTCTCAGCCTAACCTATCCCTTACTTTGGTGTAGTGGTTTGGTGCAGTGGTTAAGTGTGCAGACTCTAATCTGGGAGAACCGGGTTTGATTCCCCACTCCTCCACTTGCACCTGCTGGATGACCTTGGGCAACCCATAGCTCTGGCACAGCTGTTCTTGAAAAAGAGCAGTTTCTGTCAGAGCTCTCTCAGTCCCACCTACCTCACAGGGTGTCTGTTGTGGGGAGGAGAAAGGAAAGGAGATTGTAAACCACTCTGAGACTCCTTTGGGTACTGAAGGGTGGGGTATAAATCCAATCTCCTCCTCCTCCTAGTTTTGTTGTGATGAAATGGAAGATGACAAAACTAAGCTGTTTGGGTTCCCATTGGGAAGAAAAGTGGGATATAAATAAATGCCAGTGTAAATGCAAATTGTCCCCCTCTCCCTTAATTCAGAGGCATATTGTTGACTGATCAGAAAGTTTCAGCAGTTCCTGATCAGAAAGTTCCAGCAGTTTTGTGTGCATAAGGGCAATTTCACTCATAATGTGCCAAGCATCTATTTGTGGTTGTCAGTGCTTAGCCTGTAGCTTTAATATACTAATCAGTGCCTTTCATGCCCACACATTCTTCACACACTTGAGAATCTACACACACTTCAGATGCATGAATTATTCATCATCACTGCTTTTGTTATTTTACATTTATATTACAATTGTACCCATAGAAACAGCTTGGTATTGTGTGGCAAACTGGAATGAAGAAACGTAATGTGGAAATTTGCCCCCAAATAAGCATGTTCTGTTCTGTAGGATATTCAAACTATAGCTTGAGTAGCTTGGGCCACTCATATATCATGCAGAACTGCATCCAGATCATCTATGAAAGTCTACACTCAATGGGAACAGCAACCAGTCACAGCTCCACAACAGATTTTCCTGTAAAATTGTGCTAATTTGCAAATGTGTGTGTTTTATTAATCCTAAAATAACTAATATGGATTGTTTCCCTTGCTCTGTCCTAAATTCTAGGCAATTTTTTTCTTCCTGTGTTTCCCCAAATGTTGGGCCACTCAGGCTTGGTCTGCCCTGTGAGATTGGTGAGTACAGTGTGCTTATTTATTTCACTTTTAAATCAACTTTGGCAAACGTCCATTTCACAAGTTGAGATACTGCCAGTGCAGTACAATCATTCAATGAAGAAACTAAAAGATAGGCTGGTCTGCAGAAATGAATTGGGCAAGGGAAGGCAGAATAGAACCATTTGCTTCCTTGTAAGTAAAAACTAATAACAAACAAACAAACAAACAAACAGATGCATGCCTTCCTCTGAGGAGTTGTGGTTAGGAGCATGGACTCTGATCTGGGAGAACTGGGTTTGATTCCCCACTGCTCCACATGCAACTGCTGGTGTGACCTTGGGTCAGTCATAAATTCTTTCAGAGCTGTTCTTTCAAAGACAGTTCTCGGGAGAGCTCTCTCAGCCCCACCTACCTCACAGGCTGTCTGTTGTGGGGAGGGGAAGGGAAAGGAGATTGAAAGCTGACCCTTTCCAATCAATCATCATGCTGTCTCCAAGGGACCTTCCAGAGAATGAGAAAATTCTTCTTCCCAACTGATTTCAGCTAAACCCAGTGAACCTAATTAACAGGCCTTGTAACATGATCTTGATGGGTAACAGTCTCTGTACAGAGGGATAGCTAGCTCCTGTTGTTGACTGCACAGGGAAAAGAAAGGCTCTTACCAGTGGGATAGTCCTCAAAAATGGGTCATTTCCTTGACAAGCCTTATGTACAGTTCACTGCAGTATTCTACTCTAAATGTATTCAGGACATGTACTACACTGTCCAGATCTTTTCTACCCAGGAAATGCTGCAGCTAGCTAACCAGCTGAAGCTCATAATAGGTGCTCCTGGCAATAGATGTCACCTGCTTATCTAGCAGCAGCAGAAGAAGAGGAGGAGGAGATTGGATTTATACCCTGCCCTTCACCAGCTGAAGGAGTCTCAGAGCGGCTTACAATCTCCTTCCCCTTCCCACAACCGACACCCTGTGAGGTGGGTGAGGCTGAGAGAGCTCTTTCCAGAACTGCTTGTGAGAGAACAGCTCTGAAAGAACTTGTAACTGATCCAAGGTCACACCAGCAGCTGCATGTGGAGGAATGGAGAATCAAACCCGGTTCTCCAAGATTAGAGTCCATGCTCATAACCACTACACCAAACTGGCTCTCTGGATCCAAGAGCACCCCTAGAATATGGACCTGTTCTTTCAAGGGGAGTGCAACCCCATTCAGAATGGAGGATGACATCTTAACTGCCAGGTCAGATCTTCCACCTACCAGTAACGGTTCCATCTTAACAGGATTAAGCTTCAGTTGATTAGCCTGCTTCCACTCCAAAACTGACTCATTCTTCTGATACTACTGTTCTTTTAACTCAGTTTGAGCCAGTTTGGTGTAGTGGTTAAGATTGGTGGACTCTGTAAAATGGAGCTGTTCTGCCAGGTATTTGGTTGAGGAGATGGATGTCCAATTACATGGCCTCCCTGCAAAGTAGCCCTGCAAAGTGGCCCTATTGATTACTATCTATCAACTGATGGACTTGACAGAAAGTTATGTCACCTGTCCTAGTTAACATTTTATTTAAATGTTAACTGATTTTAAATTTTATTGATTATATTGTAATCTGGAATTTTCTTGTAACTGAATCTGTGATGTTACCCGCCCTGAGTCCACGTGTGGGGAGAGTGGGATATAAATGCAATTAATAAATAATAATAATCTGGAGAATTGGGTTTGATTCCCCATCCCTCCACATGCAATCTGCTGGGTGACTTTGGGTCAGCCACAGTTCTCTCAGAGCTGTTCTCTCAGAGCTCTCTCAGCCCCACCTACGTCACAGAGTTTCTGTTATGGGGAGAGGAAGGGAAGGAGACTGTAAGCCACTCTGAGACTCCTCCGACTCCTCCGGTTTTAAACAGATTGAGATCCAAACCTCTTACAGGCAGTTACTGTAGTTAAATAAATACCCAGTCAACCAGTAGACTTAATTATCCAAGAAGGGCAAGGCCCAGTTCTCTTTTTGTAGCAGGAACTCCTTTGCATATTAGGCGACATACCCCTAATGTAACCAATCCTCCAAGAGCTTTCAGAGCTCTTCTTGCAGGGGCTACTGTAAGCTCTTGGAGGATTGGCTACATTAGGGGTGTGTCACCTAATATGCAAAGGAGATCCTGCTACAAATAGAGCCCTGGCCCGTACAAACAGGTGGTAGTCCTTAAACTTGTCTACATTTTCAGACTAAATAAACTGAGAAGTATCGCATACACCTGGACAAGCTGGTCCCTTGGCACCTTCTGACCCTGCTAATACAAGCCAATACAGATTAGAAGGATTTTATCCGAAAAGTGCTGAGCAAAATGGTCACAGTGAGCCACCGAGCAGTCCACCTCCTTTTATAGATTTCAGGAGACAGATTTCAGTCTGTCAATCTACAAACAGGCTACTGTATGATAGTTTTATAGGCCATCACAGAAACCCTACTGTAAGACTCACTTGCACGGTCCCTTACTGTTCTTGTCGGGACTCTATTATTATCTTCTGGTGAAGGTTTAATTTCTGTGGTGCTGTGATTTGATAAGCCTATAAAAGTGTGAAGGGTATATTTTCCGCAGATTTAGCAAGTGCCTGTTTGGCTTTTCAGATAAATTCCTGGGAAAGCTGACTAAATATTGATAAGCATTTTCCTAGTTAATTGCTGCCATCCTCTTGGGGAAAGTAACATGGGTGGTGTTTTGAAGTTTTAAAAGTTGTTTTGTATTGGAAAGGTTGAATGTTTCCAAATGATGTCTAAAATGCATTGTCAGTTGGATTGCCTGACTGGTTTCATTTTGTCCCATTTCCCACCAGCATTTAGTATGATCTGGTTTGATTGATTTGATTTGTTGGATTTGTATCCCACTCTCCCCTGTGTCCAGGCTCAGAGCAGGTAACATAATCAATAAAAAACATTAACAATTCAATATTAACATTTCTAGAGCATAAATACAATGAAAATAATATATAATGGTCAATCCTTAGGTGTTAAAATTAATTTTCTCAAAAATACTATTTGAGCAGTCAAATAAGAAAGTTCACTCAAGACAGCAGCAGCAGCAGCTCTGTCTCTGATTCCATTTTCTCTCTCTGGTGGCCTTGTAGTATCCACGCGCCCCTCATCTTTCCCTCCTTCTCTGTGTTGTTCATCACTGATACCCTCAACATCTTGCTCAGCCAGTGGTGCAAATCGGTTTGAGGTTGGGAACTCACCCAATATGTTGTCTTTAGGCATAAAAAAAATCATTCAACTTTGTTTGTTTACAAGCTGGGAGTGCAGTAGTGTCATCCTCTGCCTCTCTCTCCCTTTTATGTTTTCCCATAGCCACATTTGAGGATGCTAATACTTCTTTAAGGTCTCCTTTAAACTCTTTTTGTAAACTAGAGGTTGATTAACAGAGAAGGAGTAGTATTTACAATTTTCTGGCAATTGCCATAGCTTACCTAATTAACAAGTCCTTTGTAAGAGGCTTCAGTCGTGAATTGTAGGACTAGGAGTAGAAGATATTGTTCTTAGGCAGCTCAGTCCTTATCAACATGGGAGGATCACGGTTTAGTGTAAAACAGCCAAGAGATAGAAAAGTTCCTGATGTTATTCAGTATAGGGAGGAGGATTCCTGGCAGCTTTTAAAATGGCAACTTAAGAAAAAAGAGTTTAGTAGGTCAAACAAGCTCCAACCACTTTGAGAAAAAATAAATTTAGGAAGCAAAGAGGAGTCTCTGAGGAACGCTGCTACACCACCGTCATTTATGTACAATAAAATACATAATACTGTAAACCAGCAACATAATTTAAAGATGACATAAAAACTTGTGTATGTGTGTGTGATGTATAATCTGTCTGATCTAAAAGAGGATGGGAGACGAAGGAGAGAAAAAGACAGAGGAGGAGGCCAGTTAGAGATGGAATCCATCGCTGTCCTCAGCCATAGGCCTGGCAGAACAACTGTTTTACAGGCCCTGTGGAACAGCATCAGATCCCACAGGGCCCAGATCTCAGATGGAAAGTGTTCCACTAGGCTGGAGTCCCTGTCTCTGATCAAGGACAGCCAGACACTGATCAGCTGGAGAGGGGCGGGTGCAAGATTTAAAGAGCCCGTTTGCTGATCGGTGGGCCACATGCTCTGCTGATTAGCTGGAGGGCCTTTTTAATGTCACAGCAGGGGAGGGAGGAGGAGAGGGAAAGCAGCTGTTGTGGGGCATGCCTCACATTTGAGGGGGTGGAACCCAGGAATGCCCCATTGTGGCTACAGCCCTGACACTTCCCTCCCTCAGAGATAAGATTTTCCCTCTTTTTCCCTCTCCCTTTCTGACCAAGCAGCCCAATTTATCAGTTTTGTATTTTTCTCAAGATCTATGGCTATCCCACCCTGTCACAGTATGAAATTCTGCTTCTGTCTCAGCTGTGAGCACTGGGGGGGAGCTATGAGGCAGCTATGAGGGCACCCAGACAAGTGCTCCAGCATCCCCTTTGAGCTCCTGCATTTGTGGCTACATCATCAAGGCCCCCACAAACCTAACAGCCTAGTGCACAGAGAGTGTTGTTGGTGGGGTCATCACTGTGGCCCCCCAGCTGCCGGGATCTGGAGCAGGGGATGCCATTGCCACTGGATCTCTGTGCCCTGGCTGTTGGGAAAGGAGGAATGGGGGATTGGGAAGAGAGTCCTGCACTCACCTTCTCATGTGGAGTTGGCCCTTCAGAACCCAGGGCAGGAAATTGGTGCTCCTAAGGGTGAAAGCTGGGAGAGATTAGTCACGAAGTGTCGACTTTGCTCTGGAGGAATTTAGCAACTGGTATGCCCTCCATCAGTGCAAGGTGCCCCTTTGTGCTTCTCCCCCACCAAGGGGCATTGGCGCTCATACAAAGTTGACACAGCAAGGTGCTGTGAGATGCTGTGCCATGTGCCCTACCTCTAGGATTGTGTTGTGACCTATAGAAGACATTTGTAGGGCTGTAGAGGCCATGACTGGGTGCAGGGGGTGCAGCCAATGAGGTCAGTGATGATGATTGGGTGCATCCTTAGCTTGTATCCCAAGCTATTTGGGATCCTGTGGGTGTGTCAGCCAGCAGGGGGATGCCAATGGACTACACCACCATTTTCATCAGCATAACTTTATGCATTTTTTTGGGGGGGTGGTCATTCCCACAGTGGAACCACTTTGAGAGCCAACTTCCTGGGACCATGCCCCCAGAACACCACTGACCATGCCAGCACATGGGTTTGTGCTGCCACCCCACCAGTGTTCAGCCACAGTGGCTTTGCACTGCAGAAACTTTGTGCTGCACTGGCATTCATGCCCTGCACTGGTGTTCGCCCTTGAAACACAGAGGGTCGTGGTTGGGTGACTTCCTATGCACTTTGCACACACCCCTTAGGATTGTGCTGTAAAATGGATACAACAAAGCTTAAGAAATATTAATAATAGCATTGACTTGATTTGGGAAATGACATCCTAACCAGAGTTACACTTTCTTAGTCCACTGAAGGGTATAAATTGGCTTAAGATGGCACTTTCGAAGGTTTTTACTTTTTTTTAAATAGCTCCAATGCAGCAATTAAACCTATTGCACTACTAACCTGGCAATTAGAGGATAACCTTTATCAAGAGGACACATACTTGATGGAGATTAATTCTCATTAACAGTAGTATAAGGCTAACATTACATATTCTGAATTCTAATCTTGATCAGATTAATTAAAGTGCTCTTGTGTAATTTGGCTATAAATTATTCTTAACACTCTGATGCTTCTAAGCAACTCCTTTCTGTTTATACAGAAATTAAAAGGGAAAGGAATGCACCAATAATTCAAGACATATTTTAATATAGATAGGTAATCAATTATTTTCTCATAATGCTGTTTCACCAGTTTATTACAGCCCAAACCCATAATTTAGTATACATTCTTGATTATTTATATTATTAGTGCTTAATTAATATAACACCAAAGAGCTAAATTGTGGGGAGGGGAGGGGAGGGGAAGGGAAAGGAGTTTGTAAGCCACTCTGCGACTCCAAGTGAAGGGTGGAGTATAAATCCAATCTCTTCTTCTTCTAAATTGATTTTTGTCCTTTTATTTTTAATTTATGATCTTGCAAAAATGTAGTCAATATTATGTTGTAATATTGTAGTAAAGTTATAATATGGAGATGCAAACACATACCCACATGCCGTCTTCCTCGGGTACCCCCACTTACATAAAATAAATGAAAAGCAAACATTTAAAAAAATGAAGAGACAGATCACGAATTGTAACAGAAATATCACTGGCTACTTTTATGATTCTACAGTATAAATGACTATTCTGTGTTTGTCATGTATCCCGTCACAAAAATATGCTTGTCAGCAAAACTTGTCATTTCCCCCACAATCATCTATACATTAATTTATAAATAACATTATCTTAATGACTTTCTGCTATTCAGGTCCAAGACATGGAATTTAGGAAAGCTCCAACTATTATGTTGGAGAATAAAAGGTCAATTTTATTTATTCACAGCAAGACAAGGATCTGCAATGGCACACACTGCTTAATCATAGAGCAGATAATTGGCAGGATGCAGAAGAGTCAGGCCTCCCCTGTCTTTGTATTTGTTTTCTGGGCAAGACTACCCTGGATCCAAGCCCAGAGGGGTCAGGTGTACTTAAACCTGGTTCCTATTTACCAAATATTTGATAATTGAGTGAGGCATGTTCATAAAGCAAGCATAAGTCTGAGGCACTAGTCTGATGATGCTTCAGTATTTTTACCTAATGTTTATAGTTACAATTTAGAAAACTTTCCCTACACAAATATTGTACAAGGAGGGGATTAATTCTCGCCTTCATTCCCTATCCCCACCCAAAAGGCTTTGATCAGGCTTCACTGCAGTTCCTTCAGAAAAATATATCTCTTCTCTGATAGGTGCCTCTCATTGCCTCTATATGAGTATAGCATCTAGGGTTTCCAAGCTGAAGTACCAACCCCCCCAGAGGAATAGGGTAGCAGGGCCTGGTGTACTGGCATTGTGGCGACACACTAATGTCACTTCTTTAAAAACTAAAAGTGATATAGAGGATACTGTAGCATTTCCCCAAAACTCTATGGTTTTACTGTAGAATTTCTTGCAAAGTACAAAAGCATCCCCTATGTCACTTCCAGTTTTTACTGGAAATTAAGTGAGTGTGCTGGTGTGATGCCAGCTCACATTTGTTTCCCTCCTGCTTCCTTTTGCTGGTGCCCAAGGTGGTAATGGATAATGAGACCATTTCCACACAAGTGCAAACCTCCACATTGGTGTTCTTAAATAATCAAAGTTTGTAAAAATTTCCACACAACTTTTTGCCTCCCCAGGAGTCGATCCGAATTTAGTGCCTCATTATCCTGCATTTTCTGAATCCACTTTTCCTTTGCCCTTCAGATCTGAGTTGCAGTTTTCCAGTGAGGAATTCCCGATTTTGAATTTTGTTTCCTGCCATCCTTTTGTGTCATCAATGTTGTGTGTTCACCCTGCCTCCTGCCCTCCCACCCTCTCTCAGGTTATCTCCTGAGCAATCCACTAATTTTTAAAAGTATAATGTTGTATAATTTTTAAAAGTATAATTCTTGGTGCTGGAGGGGGCAGCAGTGGGAGAGCTTCTAGTGTCCTGGCCCCACTGCTGAACCTCCTGATGGCACCTGGTATATTTTGGCTGCTGTGTGACAGAGTGTTGGACTAGATGGGCCATTGGCCTGATTCAACATTGGCTTCTCTTATGTTCTTATGATTATGTTACAACACAAATCCTTTTTTCATTATAATATAGCAACATTATAATGTTGGGACAAAATGGGCAGTGAGGTTTCATGTAGTCTTCTTTATGCAAATACCCATCCATGAAGTTCCTTTCCTTTCCTTTCCTTTCCTTTCCTTTCCTTTCCTTTCCTTTCCTTTCCTTTCCTTTCCTTTCCTTTCCTTTCCTTTCCTTTCCTTTCCTTTCCTTTCCTTTCCTTTTTTTTGTGGGTTGGTTATGTCACCTCACACTTGTATTGTTTCTTCATTGCCCCCCCCCCCCCTATAGCTCCTGGTGCATTCTCGATGACATTTCAGTCTTTTAAACATCTAAAAATCATGGAATTATATAATTGATTTGATACTCATGGAAACTCAACATGTGCAGTGTTCCCAATTTTGTAATTATTAAATAACACTGTTATGAATTGTGTACAGTTCAATGATGGCCAATGGAATACTATTTTCATTAGGATTTGGTGGGAATCTTTGCCGGCCATTTTCTTAGTTAGTGACTAAGGAGGAGCAGGGGACCTTTGAAACGACGGCAACCATGCTGTTCCCCATGATACATCCAGCCCTTTTTTTTTTTTACAGTATTATGTTATAAAACTACTGCATATACACAAAAAAGTAGGTTTTGTTGCTGACAAAATACATGATGACACATTTAGCATGCTTCATAGTTATTAAATAACACTGTTATGAATTGGTGTATTCAGTTTTACTATTACCAGCTATTTTCTTAGTTGGCGACTAAGGAGGAGGGGGGACCTTTGAAATGGTGGCAACTTAGCTGTTCCCCATGATACATCCAGCCTTTTAAAAAATGTTATGATGTTATAACATTACTGCATATGGGCAAAAAAGGAGGTTCCGTAGCTGACAAAATACACAACACATTTAGTATGCCTCATAATTATTGAATAATACTGTTGTGAATTGGTGTATCCAGCTCAATGATCACCAGACATTTTCTTAGATGGTGACTAAGGAGGCGGCGGGAACCCTTGAAATGACAGCAACTATGCTGTTCCCCATGATACATTCTGCCTTCTTTTTACAATGTTATGATGTTATAACGTTACTGAGCATGCATAAAAAAACAGAGGTTCCGTCGCTGACAGAGTACATGATGACATGGCCTCACAACCCCTTTTCAAAGAAAGTGCAGAACACATGAGGAGGGTCAGATGTGGATTCAAGAAGAAATTCCCTGAAATAAATGCCCTTTTGTGGAAGGGGTGCTGCAAAGTTGGAACATCAGCTGGGGGTTCAACTTACTGGGGAACAGTGGCAACACTGAAGTGTGGAAAAGTTCTGAGAGGGGATAGCTGGTAGCGACCAATGCTAGATGTAAAATACGCATACCACTGCATACCACCTCATTGTCCACGGGCTATTGATAAAAGAAAGCAGTACCATAAATCGGTTGTTCGTAATACTCTTCTCTTCCACTTTGTGTTGGCACGGAGCAACATGCCTGTGTTTTCTTGCTTCTGTGTGCTGCAGCTCACTCTTGATGCAGTGGGGAGGGAGCAGCATTCCTTCTGTTTTGGGAAAGAATTAAAACTGCTGTTTTCCCTTCATTAGAAGTTATTTATATGCTTCAGCATTACATCTAGAACAGGCCTGTGGAAAATGAGGTTCATCAGGTCTTCTGTAATTCATTTTGTTTTTTTAAAAAATATCAGTACATTCATTACTCTTTTGTGCAGGTTTCTGGTGGGGATTTCTAATGAATATTTTCTTATTCTTAATTTATGTTCATCTTAGTGCAACTTCATTATTTACTTTATTACAGAAACATATTAGATACAAGTACTCTTGCTTCTAGGTGCTTTTACACAAAGTCATATAAATTTTATGGAGTTACTTTAAAATGTTTGAAGAAAAAAATATAAGAGATTTTATAAGCTATACTAAAAAGAAATGGTTATTTTTCTTCCAGCACAATGCAGTATTAGTATTCATCAAGGGTTAGTTTGAATGTAATATTTGCATTCATAATATAATGCTTGACAACTCCCATAATCTGTATACACTGTGCATTCAGAATAAAGTGTTGTAGTTATATATCTGAAAAATTCTGTTCTGTTATATATCTGAAAAATTCACAATGGCTTTCAAAAGCCTTCAAGTCAGTTTACAAAGTACTCAAAGTATACGTTGAATTCTATAACTTGCTCCTTTAAGTGAGGAAGCCTTCTTCCACCAAGCAATCCTTAGGTAGAATGTGATGGGATATATGCACAGATATAGTGGGATATATGTACAGAAGCCCCTGTAGAGAAGTTGTAATTAACAAGTGGAGGTCAGGAGAGATAAGGTGTGAATCCCAAAGTCTCAAGATACCAACTATAGGTGCTACAGGCACTACACACCTAAAGGGGAGAATTATGACATAACATACAAAAGTCACACCAGGAGTCATTTGGAGCAGGAGCGTGCAGGAGTGGCGCTCCAGCAGTTAGGAGCACAGGTGGTGGCAAGCCCCGCCCCCAACTCCCAGCAGGAGCGAGAAGCAGCACATGTAGCATTCCTCCTGGGCCCAGATAGGATACCCTGGGACTGGAATGACAGCTCCCAGAGTGGAAAGACAGTCCTTAGTGGGTGTTGCCTTTTGACACACTTCCGGTGATGTCAGGGGGTGTGGCATGTGCAAATAAATTATGCTAATGAATTATTCTAATGAGCTCCTGCACCTCTTTTTCTATGAAATGACCCCTGAGTCACACATGAATCCTCCCTACCTCCCTAGTGTTTTTGTTGTTCTGCTCCCCTGATCTTAGCTATTTTAATCATTGCTGGCAGTTCTGAAGTGTGGATGAGGAAAAATGTGTTGTGGGAGACAAATGGTCTAGGTGACAGCAAAAGCAGGGAGAGTCCGGCATATCCTAACTATATGTCCTTTTTCCATTTTAAGTCACACCCCTACCCCCAGCTCCACAAGAGACAGACCCTCTTTAAAGTATATAGCTAGTATCATATATAGTTTGATTTTTTAAAAACCCTGAACTCAGTAATATCTGTTCTCCAAACTCTGTTATGGACTCATTTGACCTCCGGATGGCACTAAGATGTCACTCAGAAAAAAAACCCAAAACCAAAATGCCACACAGGTCTCCAAATAGTTAAAAAAGTCTTTTTGAAGGGGAGAAAAAGGAGTTTTGCCAATTAGAAATTAATTGCCAACTGCTGGTATTGAGCAACTGTGATAAAATCCTCAGTCCCAGTATTTCTAGTGTTATCTTGGTTTTTATTTTATTGCAAACATTTGATGACCAATATGTCATATTTAGTGGTCTCTGAGGGACAGTTACATACTATAACAGAATTTACAAAAAGAACAGGAAAAGTTAAGCTTTTACTTGTTCAGAAAAGAATAAAAAAGCTTCATTGGTACGTTGACAATAAATATTCCAAAGTGTTGTAATATCCACTACAAATCTGACAGACCATCCACTTTACCTGTTTTACAGGAATATTCAATTGTTCAGCTATATTTTTGTGAAAAATAGATATTCCCAACAGGTATTCTAAAAGCTACTGTATTCCAGCTGCTTGTTCTTTCCAAGGCATAAATTCATGGGGGAAGTCTTGGTCTGTCTGTCAGCCTCAGTTCTTTCTTTGCAAAATAGAAGTAATAGCTTCCTCACAGAGTTGTTTCTGAGCTCAGGCAAGATGTTAAAAATGTAAAGCATTTTTGCTATATATAAAATTAGTAAAAATATGCACCTTGTGTTTGTGCCACTCTTTTGGTAATAAGAAATTACATGACTGGAATACTTCAAGTTCTTCTGGCTCAAGTGTACCTAACAGTTGTATTTCTGAAAATCTACATGGCAGGTGTTCTCCCAGAAAAATAAAAACAACATATTGTTACTTGAACTGTGGTTTTCAGTCTGCCCCCTTGAGAGGGAAAGCACCCCTGTTTCCTCCTAAGGGTTAATGTGAATACTAGTGGACATACTCCAGTTTGCAGGTGTCTCTAATTGGGCCTTTCTACCTAAAGAATTCTTATCTCTCTCAAGGCCAGAGTCAAGAATGTGATAATTAGTACTTCTTGGGGACCTGTGGTCCTCTGGATGGGACAGGGAAAGCAGGAGCAGTGGCACAATCTTCTATAGGGTTCCAGTGTATGTGCACAGTGATTGGAACTGGAACATCACCTGACACCAGATGGATAGAGACTATAACTGAGCTATCAACCAGAGAAAGGCCATGCTACATGATTTTGCTGGACAGAGGCCTGGACTATGCCAAGCTCACATTGCAATGAATAGCTACATAGAATATGCTTAAGCCTCTGTCTTGGACTCTGAGCTAGCTCCCACTAACTCAGCTTAGAGGGAACTCTGGTACCAATGTATTAGACAGAAAAGTTAGCTTTCTTGTTTTTATGTTGCAAGGCTATAGAGATTGTGCTGCCTAGTATTAAGTTTATTTTTTAAGGATTTAATAAACCTTACGTATTTTACTAAGGTCTGGTTTACTGTGTACATATAGCCTTGAGGACCCACAGGGCCTGGGCTTGGGTCCTTGACATCCCTACTGGTAGTTCTCCCACTTAAGGTAGCCTGCCTGACAGCAACCAGAGCTAGGGTGACCAACCACCCGGTGGGGCTTGGAGTTCTCCCAGAATTCCAACTGATCTCTAGTCTACAAAGATCAGTTCTAT
The DNA here is from genome assembly GCA_029375565.1 of Gekko gecko. NCBI lineage: Eukaryota > Metazoa > Chordata > Lepidosauria > Squamata > Gekkonidae > Gekko > Gekko gecko. The sequence continues at coordinate 47,856,528 of JAPDNY010000009.1, forward strand.
TGGAGGAAATAGCAGCTTTGGGTTCTTTGTGTGTGTAAACTCGATGCCATCAAATCCCTGCTGTAATTCCTCCCCTCTCCAAATACTACCCTTCCCAGGAAATGGACCAAAATCTCTAGGAATTTCTTGAGCTGGGATTGGCAACCTTAACTAAAGCCAAAGCCTTATCCACTCTTGCTCCCACTCTGTGGAATGGGCTCTGAGTAGTGTTGCCATCTCCTGGATGAGAAGTACTTGGAGATCTGGGGGCAGAGCCTGGGGAAGTTATGGTTTGGAGAGGGGAGGGACCTCAGCATGTTTTAATACCGTAAAGGCTGGCCTCCAAAACAGCTGTTTTTCTCCCAGGGGACTAATCTCTATAGTCTGGAGGTCAGTTGCAATTCCTATAAATCTCCAAGCCCTACCTAGAGGTTGGCAACCCTGTCCCTGAGGATGTTGGGCTGTGTGTGCTGCTTTAAGAAAATGTTAGGAAAGGTGACAAGGCAACTTTATTTGCCAGGGCTTTAATGGGATATAAACTGCAGATATCTCTTTTTTGAGGGGGGCACTTGGTGGTTTTATTTTGTTGTTTTAAAATAGTAATGTTTTAAATTATTATTTGTAAGCTGCCTTGTGCCATGAGGAAAGGCAAGATATAGATATTAAAATAAAGTAAACAAATAAATTGTGCCACCTAGATCTGTTATTGGAAATAAGGGCAAGTCCAGATCCTATACCTAGAGTACCACTTTCCTCTTGAAGAAAGCTGTAGGAAAATATGTTGGGCTGGATGAAGGCAGCTTTTTCACCCAACCTCATCTAATTTCCCCTCCTTACAACAGCACCAATAGCTTTTGCCCATGCAGGTTCCAAGAGCCCCAGCATCACTTTTATGAAGGCCAAAAAGGGCTGCCCTTGTCCCTTATTCATCAGCTGAAAAGTGGGTTGTCAACCTGATAGTTATCTTTCTCAAAGCCTTTCTTTCAATCATTCCCTATCTTCCATTCATTCATTTAGGGAATTTATATGCCTCCCCTCCAGTCCTGCTGGAGGCAGCTTACGAATAAAAACAATACCATAAAACCATTAAAATAGAAATGATCTATATAAAAACAAAACAAGCTGTTAGAAACAAGACAGGGATATGAAAACAACATAAGACAATCATTCAGCATCCTTAAAAATCATGAAACTGATCTCAGACCAGAAGTAGACTGTAAAATAGATCGAACGAGAAAATCCCTTAGGTGAAAGTCGTATGTTACTTTACAGATGTATGAAACAAAAACAATGCACTACCTCCTTGTGCTGCTGTTAAGGGTAGGAAGAATTGGGGGGCAAATCCAGGGTGGGCTCCTGGAATACTACTTGGCCCAGGAAAATAAGACAGCTGTGGGTTTTGAAACCTGCATTACAGTTATTTCCTAAGCATATCCTATATCTCATTTTCCACTTTGGAGATAAGAAGTTCAGCAGCAGAATATACTATATTCTTTCACTTCATAAGACCAAAATTTGGATTGAATTTCACAGCATTGTGCTAAGGCCACCTGGCCATTTTTGCTCAGAAGAAAAAAAAAATCCTTTCAGTTGATAGAAATACACAGGGAAAGTAACAAACAATGAAACTCTTAACTGGACATTCAAGAAATGGAAAAGGCAGGAAACTAATGTTTGTTTATAAATATTTGATGTCAATTAATAAATGTGATATGCAGAGTCTCAGAAATGAATGGAATAAGGAGCTAGATTGCTCTATTTTGCCAAAACAATAGGATACAGTCTTAAAGTTTATACCTATTCTCTCCATGGATGTTGAAATTTATTCAGCAGAAAATTATGTTTAGGATGTACTGGATACCACAGTGACTCTTTAGCAAAGGACTGTGTAAAGTGTCTAATTGTTAGCTTTGCAACTTATAAGACACATCCCTTAAACATATGTTTTGGGAATGTCCAGTAATTCAGGTTTTCTGGGAACAAGTTATTACTCATATCAATTTTATATTAGAATGTTCTTTGATTTTTGAGGATTCTTATGTATTTTTAATCTATCTGCCTGTCTCTAGGAGGCTAACTGATGGTCAATGAAAATGGACCCTCAGTGTTCTTACTACAGCTAAAAGACTCATATTACAACATTGAAAAGTTAAAAGCTCACCTCTGGTATATCAATGGATTGAGGACCTTAGAACTCTATCAATATTTGAACATATGGCATATAGACAGCAATTGTGTATTGACTCATTTTTACATATTTGGAAACATTTTATAGAAACATTTGTAGATCCACCACCATTGTTGTTATATTTTTATCTGTCTGTCTGTCTGTCTGCCTAATCTAATTTTATTTAGTTGCTGGATTTTAAGGTTTCCCCCCTCTTTTTTGTGTTTTTTGGGGAGGAAAGAAATAAAAAAGAAAGAAATGGAAAAGATCTAAAGCCAGTTGGGATCTGGCACTGACACATTTTGGAAAATGTATATGATTTAGGATGTTCAGCTGAGATACTTGAAAGCTACTATGCTAGCTACTAATGCTTAATGTTTTCATTTAAAGAATCTTCAAATAGGTAATTTTACTGTCTTTTTGCATGGTGACTTCAAAGCACCAGATATGTGTTCTGCAGCTCTTCTGATATTTATTATATGTAAATTGACTGACTAGTAATGATAGTGAAGGTGTTCTTTTCCCTCCCTCTCTCTCACATATGGGCACTAACATCTCTGTTGTTCCACCTTAAATTCCCAATTTTGTGCCTGATAATAAATCTAGGGGTAAAACAACTCACCCCTGGCTCCAGTTCAGTTCTCAATTAGTGATTACTGGAGTTGAATTAAATAAAATTAAAAAATAAAATATAAAAATAAAACTGTTAGACTTAAAACACTTCAGCAGGAGAGGACGTGTTATATGTGATATCTGCCATTAAATCTAAGAATGATAATGTGGCATTGATAAATGGTTATTGATCTAATTTTCATGATTTGATTTAAATTTATACATACCTACTATACACCTGTGCCTTCATAAAACATTAATATTAGAAATGATTAAGTGCTCAATAGGCTTTTTCCTGTAGGCCGTAAACATTCTTTTCTTATCAGAACTCTTGACTGGAATAGCTGTCTGGCTGTCTTAATGAACCTTGAATGTATCACTAATGGGATAAGAAGAGGATGGGTTCGACAATGAATATATTTACCTAGTCTTACTTGTAGGGTAAGGTTCATGTGCCTCAGCTATTGATACAAGGTTCCAAAAAGTCTGGGTCAAGAAGGGCTTATGCTCCTTATCTGAAAATAACACTTTGCTTGGGTATGAAGGATCCTTGGTTAAAGCTGAAGAAGACTTCTTTATCCTATGTCAAGTAAACAAGATATGTTCTTGACCTTGCATTGAAAACTCATCAGACCTGGCACCATATGTATAGCCACTAGGGTTGCCATCTTCCAGGTGAAGATGTCACTGATCTGTAGGCTACAGATATCAGTTCCCCTGAAGAAAAGGGCAGCTTTGGAGGGTGCATTCTATGCCACTGTGGCATTCTACATCACTGAAGTCCCCCCTTCGTAAATTCCACCCTCTACAGACTCTGCCCCCAAATCTCCAGGAAGTCCCCAACCCAGAGTTGGCAACCCTACTGGCCACAGATGGAATTCTAAAACTTTGGTGCCACAGAGAAGCTCCCATCCTTCATGACCACCAACTTCTGAGGAAGGTAGCATACTGATTAATTTCTGGGAAAGCATATATGGGAGTACAAACCTTCTAAGCACTTCTAAGTAAAATATCAGTATATAGCAGGGTATCGACATTATATATATAAGAAATATCATTTCCCCCAGTGATTCCACAGACATGTAATGATCCTTCCCAGTAAGGTTACCAACCTCCAGGTGGGGCCTGAAGTTCTGCTGGAATTATAACTTTTCTCCAGACAACAGGGATCAGATACACTGGAGAAAATGGCAGTTTTGGAAAGTAGACTCTAAGTCATCACATCCTTGCTGAGCTCCCAAAACTCTGCCTTCTCCAAGCCACTTGGGTGTACTGGTTAAGTGCGTGGACTCTAATCTGGAGAACTAGATTTGATTCCCCGCTTCTCCACTTGCAGCTGCTGGATGATCTTGGCCAAGCCATAGTTCTGTCAGAGCCATTCTTGAAAGAGCAGTTTCTCTCAGAGCTCTCTCAGCCCCACCTACCCCACGGGGTGTCTGTTGTGGGGGGGGGGGAAGGGAAAGGAATTTATAAACCGCTCAGAGATTCTAAGTGAAGAACGGGGTATAAATCCAGTCTCCTCCTCCTCCTCTTCTTCTTCACTGCACACAAATGTCTAGGAATTTCCCATGCTGGGGCTGGCAACCCTACTAAAGAAGAATGCTGTATGTTTGCTGCAGGCAAGACTTAGGAGTGTTTACTTCTAAAGAGCATGCCATATGAATTGCTAGGCAGCTCTACATTCCTTTTTTGTTTTGCTATGGCTCAAAAGGCAGTTGGTCTGTACTTAACTATAGGTTTTGAGAAAGTTGCTAAACCAATGTCAATTTCCAAGCCTCCCCAAGACCTTCCACTAATAAATCATCAAATGCCTAAAAATTCAGTGAAATATGAGCTTGTTTTTACAACCCATGTGAACTTGAGGACCCACATTCCATTGCCACTTTCTACAAGCTTTCTCTTTATTTCCAGCTCATAAATAAGGCTGAGCTTTCAACAACTCACAATAAAATATACAAGGCAGTACAAACTGGTAGGTTAACGCTACATTTATACAGATCTATGTAAGAACCTTCTACCAGTTTTATAGCCACTGAAATTCAACCATCAAATGATTTTTTAACATTATAAGTTTCAACATAAAATTAAAGGATCATACCTATTTTTATAAACATGCATAATATTCTGGGAAAATGTAGATAATTATCTTATCTGTAAAATATCTTGACCATAACAATTTGAACATTAAAAGCAATATATAGACGCGGCCAGGTCTGACATTGATTGGACATCTTTCTATTCGAGAACATTGGGGTATACATTCTGTCCTTCTGAAATCATTCTTTCACTCCAGTACCTTCCATCTCTTTTGCCCTTTCCCGTCCTTCCTTTCCCTCTGCCCCATGATGCCTACTCCCACTTCAAAGATATAGTAGGAACATTACAATTTGTTTTCATTGGTATAGTTGTGATGGAAATAACATACCTTGAAATGTTTTAGAAGTTTGTTCAACCAACTTTCTTGGTTTCAACAAATCCCCCCACTGACTAGCTTAATATATCCTGAGTCCATGTGTTTAGTGTGTGTGTGTTCAACTTCCTGTATAAGAAACTACCAATGCACTCATATGCCAGTTTACTCAGAAGACTCTCTTGACTTACCAGATGTGTGTTTAGGACTGTAGCCTGTCTCTTAGCCAGACAGCCCTAATTGATATTAACAGTAATGTCATTCAAAAATGAGGACATTTCTCTTGGAATTTTTATAGTATTGGAAACCTAATTTGCATACTCATCCTGACTGGCTTGTTTTCAGTTTTTACTGGCTATTTTAAAAATCATTTCTTACATTGGATAAAATGGACTTTCCTCTTGCTTTTTACAAACTTTCAGTTTGTAGGGACTGCAAACTTCTAAAAAGAACATTTTATTTGCTATTTCGGGCTCCATGAAGTAATATCTTGTTTCTTTGTCTGGAGGTAACTTGTGACTGTCTCCATTCTACTCAATTGCTCAAATAAAGGATTTTCTTGTAACCACGTAACTTTGAATTTTCCTGTGTACCAGATCTTGGTCATGTATGGTAATAATCTTGTATTTTTCTACTTTCAGTCTTGTTGCCATTTTTATTTTTGTTTTTCAGTTTGCAAAATTTTGATTTTTATATGATAAATTCACTTTTATTTTGATTACAATTCTGCATGTAGGATCTTTTACATGCTGCTTCTCTATGTCTACTGCTTTATTCATATTTTCTCGGTAGCTGCTCCATATTGGTGGAATGAGCTCCCATAAGAGATCAGGGCTCTGCAGGTCCTTTTACAGTTCCACAGGGCCTGCAAGATGGAGCTCTTCCGCCAAGCTTTCAACTAAGGAGCCGCATCAAACACCGAAGATTGTCCCTGTGTCCTGGCTTTACCATCTACAGCCTGTGCCCGCTGCACAAATAAGTCAAACAAACTGAGCTGGTGAGAATACCATCAGGACTGTATTGCCATCTAAGTAATACTGCGAATTTGAAATCTTTGTTCTCGCACTTTACTAGACCATGTTCCAGCACTTTAGGACTATTTTAAATGAAGTGTTATGTTATTTTATGATGATGTTATTTGTGATTGTTTTAATTGTATTGATATGAATTTTATGTAAGCCACCCTGACCCTGCCTTGCTGGGGTGGGCGGGGTATAAAATGAATAAATAGATAAGTACATACATACATATTGATATCCTGGGATAAAGCCCAGGTGATACTGAGGTTCTTTTTATAGGGTTATATTTAATTACTTGTGAACATTTAGGTTTGACTTTATTGAGACAGAAGTTCAGATAGTCTATGTGTTTCCTCTATCCTCCACAATAGATTGTATTGTCTGAGCAGGAAACCCCTGGTTTCAAGAAAACATGGGCAGCCCCAGTTTTGGATCCAAACAATGGAACTGGGACAGAGAAGGTTAGCTCTTCTCATTGCTATTCCATTTCCTGGAAAGAAATTGCCCTTCCAAACTGTTCTTAGTCCCAGTAAGGGGAAAAGGCAGGTAAAGTGTCGTTCCTCTCCCCTTTGCAGGGCTAATAGCTGTTTGGGGGAGGAGTTGGAAATGAAATGAGAAATGGCATGAGAGAAAGAGTTTTTGCCCTTTTGTTATTTTTCAATAGAACAACTTCCATTGAATGTCTGACTAGTTTATTTTGAGAGTTCTCTAAAGGGAAATCCTGGTATACGTGGGTGGAGATCTCAGTTACCCCCTCTTGCTTGTCTCCATTGATCTAAATTCCCCCAACTAATTAACAGACTACCGATTTGGGTAATTCACTGGCGCTCATATTGCTGTAGTACCTTGGTTGCTTGAGCAAGGTGTCAGAGAAAATGCTTTGGTGTGCCATTGCTAGCACACATGCTGCTGGTTGCTTACATGTGTATGCACGAACACACACACACTAGTCTGGACTTTTTCAATCAGTATTCATAGGGATATATTCTATAGTTGTTCCACAAATGGAATGGGAAGGTGAGACAGATTCACCTAATTCCCATCCAAACCACAGGTCCCTCCATGATATGTAGGACTCTTTTTCTGTGAGAGCTCTCTTGCTCCATCAATGTCTTTCAGAGGGGAGGGAGACCACAGGAAGCTGTTGGGGAAAAGAAGATATTTTCCCATCATCTGAACAACAGTAGAATACAAGCATAGTGTGCAACTGGCAATATGCAGAATCAACATTCTGCATGCATCATTTGGAAGCTTATGTTAGTTGATTCACATTCTCCAAGCCTTTACATAAATTATGGGTGTTAGCTACATTCTGTGATATCTCTAGTTTGATTTGAAAGTTGACACTTCTTTCCATATATGGACACAAAATAGTTATCCTTTCCCTGACTTATTAACAACATTTGATAGAAATAATGCTGTTAAACTTACAGTATTTTTTGCGTATAAAAGGTATAAAAATGACACAAAGGAAACAAACAAAAATTTGCTTTGAAAAACAGGACAAAAATGTTCTTCCTGGCCGTAAACAGAAATGAAAAGGGATGAAAAAATATGTATACATTCATGCCTAAAGTGAACATATACAATGGCTGGTGTTTTCTCTGTTGTGTTTTTTCTATTGTGTTGAGAATTATATGACATGTATAGGTTTGTATGGTGCAAAAAAGAAAAGTGACTCCTATTAAAGAGGACTACAGAATTATCTCAGCTTTGTGTAACATTCTAAGCATGCTGCATTTTTAAAAAATAAGTTTGACAAACTATATCATTTGCTGATATAGACATTTTTCACATATGTTAAATGCTGCACAATCAATGTTTGGCATGCAGACAGTCTTGTATGTGCGATCTCTGATAGAGCATTCAGCAGCTGTTTATTCAGGCAATCTGTTATTTTCACCGTCCTCGAACATATTAAGCAAGTGTCAGTTTTTAAAAGAGTTTTTTGTTCTTTCCTATAAAATGGATCCAGCCCCACAAATTTTTGTTTGATGGTTATTAATTGTGTTGATACCATCTTGCTAATGAAGTAGCTAGCATGGCAAAATATATCCTAAAGATCCATGGCCTGAATGAATCAATGGATCAATGAATATATTACATCTTTATCTACAAATCCATTGGCTGAAGCATCCGCCTCTCTACTGCTTCTGCTTTGAATATAGGTTTCAGAAGGGGTCAGAACTCAGTGGTCTCAGGTTCAATCACAGCATCTTCAGTTGAAAGGATCAGGTAGGAGGTGATGTGAAACACCTCTGCCTAGACACCCTACAGTCACTGCCATCTGAGAAGACAATACTGACCTTGATGGACCAATTCACTATAAGGCAGCAGTGGCAGATTAACCATTAAGCAGACTAAGCACGTATTTAGGGCACCAGGGCCAAAGGGGGCACCACAAAGTTGGGGAAAGGGTGAAAAGAAAACAAAATGAATGAAGATTTGTAAAAAAAAAAAAACATTGATAAAACTAGTGCAAATTGATGATGGTGCACCCTAGGGTTATCTTCTATTTTTTGTTGGTGAGGTGCAGTGTTATAGGTAAAGGTAAAGGTTCCCTTGCTCAAAAGCCAGTCGAATCTGACTCTAGGGTTGCGGTGCTCATCTCCGTTTCAAAGCCGAAGAGCCAGCGCTGTCTGAAGACGTTTCCGTGGTCATGTGGCCGGCATGACTAAACACCAAGGTGCACGGAACACTGTTACCTTCTCACCGAAGTGGCACCTATTTATCTATTTGCAATTTCTTGCTTTCGAACTATGTTTAAAAGTAAAATGCATGTGTTTAAAAGTAAAATGATGGAGCCAAATTCAGTTATCATGACAGTCATTTCAATTACCCTCTCTGGGTCAGTGTGGAAAGGAAGGCAACACCAAGATTGGTCAGTGCTTAGGGCACCAGTGAGCCTTAATCCGCCCCCGTAAGGCAGCTATACATGTTTAGGACTATGAATTTCCCTTATGAGACATTCTCTCTTTTTTTAAAAAACTGTTTTGCTCTGGGAAATATTATACCCACTGTTCTGAATTATTTGTTCTGTCTGGAAATTGCTTCAAGTAGCATTACCTTTATTGCAAATAGTGCTGTGAACTCTAAGCTACACCAAATAATGTCGTATGTAAACAAGCTGTATAGCTGCAATGTAGGTTTGGGTTTACCTTGTGTGGATGCAATAAATTATTCTTAGATGGAGACATAAACTTCCCACTATGCAAAGTTTAGATACAACAACATTAAATAATCAGCAGAATAAAGTTTGAGTCCAGTGGCACAAGACCAACGTTTTATTCTAGGTATAAGCACACTGTCAGGAAGATCTTCATCCATCTGAGACATCAGAATATCTGACACTAACATTATTCCAGTGTGAACATCCCAAATAATTAATGCAATTTTATGCCTGGTTCTGTTCTCAAACTTTTAAAGAAGTAGCGCTTGTTACTATTTATTTATTAAGAAAAAATTATATAACGCCTCTCCAGTCATGCATGAGGCAGCTCACAACAATAAAGCAAAACCAAGCAAATAGATGATAAAAATAAGTCACAGAAATAAAAATGTATCAATAAGACAGTCCAAGGCAATAACATAAATAAGTCAATAAAAACATGCCAATAAAAATAAAATTCTTTTTGAAACTAGATATAAGTGTTTCCCATTAAAAAGGACTGGTTATCTTGTACGTGTACTTGTAACACTAATTATAGAGAATATAGAATTATTCAGATATATAGAATTTTTATTTTTAACCTGTGTTTTGATGCTAGCTTAACCTGAAATTGTTATTAGATTGGGCCTGTTGTGTTTTGGAGATGCAAGGTGCTTTGACATGCCCTGGGGAGTTCCTGGGATCCTGAAAGCCATTTGTTTTCTCAGGGAAGAGAGCCATAACATGCACAAAGAGATCAGAGAGCAGAATATGTTTTTCCTCAGAGAGATAACCATTTGTCTATCTACCAGGGAGGGCAAGGTGGATAGTTGTTGTGAAACATGAACTGGGTATTGAGATGTGTGAGACAAGAGCCCCAGGGTGATTGGTGGACTGGTAGGTTTAGCTTAGTGTTATGTTTCTGGGTTGTTGTTTTTTAAATTAGATCTGCAACCAGTAGGCCAGATAGCTATTTTCCATGTCTGTGCTCTAGCTTAATCTATAGTAATAAAGACGTTTCCTATTTAAGACAGCAGACTCTATGATTCAACTTCTCACATGACCTTAGATCACTTGCTCATGCTTCTCACACACACTCATGGGAGAGGGGCTGAAGTAGTCAGGAAACTCTGCTCTTTGTACTTGCTCAGAGGCAGCCTTTACTAGTGTTCCCCAAATCATTGGTAATGCAGGAGGCTGGGTGGAGGCACAATGAAGAAGAACACACTTTACATGCACACAAAGAGCAACACGAATGTAAGCACACATAGACCCAGGACGGGTTATGATAGGGCCCATATGGGAAAAAAACACATTGTATACACTTGTTGCAGCAACATTATTCATTAAGGAAATTTTCTGCTCTGTCTCTGTGTTCATCCTTGCTAAAACAAAGAATGCCGTAAGTTAAGATGACCAAAGGATGTGATGTGGCTCAGCATAGCAACTGATAGCTCTTGTATTATCATGCTAGAAAATGGCAACACTCATTTGTAATGAATTAGATAATTAATTATACCTCGCCTTTCCTCATGGCTCAAGGTGGCTTACAAGTTCTATTGTGAATTATAGAAAACAATTTATTCATTCATTTATTTTTATCTGGCAATTATAGTTTGATCCAGTAAGCACAAACCTACATGATGATTGCCATTGACTGATGGGTTAGATTCGAGTCCAGGAGCACCTTAGAGACCAACAAGATATTCAGGGGGGTATAAGCTTTCGAGAATCTAACCTCCCTTCATCAGATATCTGACAAAGGGAGCTTTGACTCTCAAAAGCTTATACCCCTCCTGAAAATCTTGTTGGTCTCTAAGGTGCTACTGGACTTAAATCTAACCATTTTACTTCAGACCAACATGACTACCCTCTGAAACTATCAGTTTGGTGTAATGGTTAAGAATGGTGAACTCTAATCTAGAGAACTGGGTTTGATCCCCCACTCCTCCACATGCAGCCAGCTGGGTGGCCTTGGATCAGTCACAGTTCTCTCAGAGCTGTTCTCTCAAGAGTAGTTCTCAAAAGAGCCCTCTCAGCCCCACCTACCTCACGGGGTGTCTGTTGTGGGGAGAGGAAGAGAAGGAGATTGTAAGCCGCTCTGAGACTATGAGTGAAGGGTAGGGTATAAATCCAACTCTTCTTCTTCTTTTGAAATGGGTTGTTGATTATGCAATGACTGTCATTAGTAGGTCTGCCACTTACCTTCTGGGGGGCAAGGAATCTCCTGCTCCCACCTTTCACTGCCCGTCCTGAGGGGGGGGGAAATCAAAAGTGTCATCAGTGTAATTGTGTTATGTTGCTTCTGGGGAGAACCAGAGCTGTTGACTCTGTAGTTTTACCATAGATTTCCCACTAATTCCTAGAGCGGAATGACATTACTTCTGAGTTTTCAGCAGAAGTGACATAATAGTGTTTGCCGCCCATGTCCCCACTTCCCTAGCGTCCCTCTACTGGCCAATAGGTGGCAACCCTAGTCAATACAAACAGGGTAGTGTTCACCAGCACTGACTTAAAACATACAGAAATTCTTCTCTATGGAAACTTATTTCCTTCCTTTGTAAACAGATTGGTTTTGTGGACCTCTGTAGTTTCACTTGCGTGTTGCAGTGGTGGTACGCTATAGTAGTACAAATTAAATGGTTGCTTTCCAAAGACTCCCAAATATGGATCCATTTTGTCTTACAGCATTCTGTCCTTAGGTTGGCATAATTTCCAGCCCAAAATGGTTTTAGGAGCAGGGTTTGAGGCCAGCTTGGGTAAGTAGGGACCTGTTCTTAAATGTATGAATATTTCTTTAGAACTACTTTTAACTCCCATCTCTGTGTTTTCTGTGGCAATAATCCATCCAAACATCGCTGCATTTCAGTGTCAGTGGATTTATTTAGTTTGAGACAATAAAAAAAGATGTTGTACAAAGTATAGATATTATGACAAGCACACACTGGTTAATTGTAACACAGTAATGTATTTGTTTTACTGAGTTGTCTCCTGGGGGAAATGATTTTGGAAGGTGATAATGAATGTGAATGACTCTTGCTTAATCACTGCAACATTAGCATAAATTTCAAATGATTGAAGTTGCTGGTGACAAGATATGATATGGAATTAATGTAAATGCTATTGTTTACCTTCAGAACACCTAATTCTGAATGCAGTTTAACAAGATTTTGTCCTGTTGCAACTTCCAGGTAGCCATCCACCCAATTATGGTAGAGGTGGGCAGGTCAAAGTCTGTTTCCAATAAAGATCTGAACAACTGCTAGATTTGTATGGGGTAGAAAATCTTAAAGCTACCTAGATCTCTTTCAAGTCTGAGAGAGTTTGCAGATTCCTGGTTTACAGTGTAACGATATTAGGGTGCTGCTTTATGAAATGCTGTGAGGTCATGAATTATATTTTAGATAGGGTACCTGAATGACTGCCTCTTGCTGTACTATCCAGCCCACCATTTAAAATCTGTCTCTCAAGTGCTGCTCTCTCTGCCTCCTGTAATGCAAAGGCCTCTCAATAGATAGGTAATTAGAACATTTGTAAAAGTCTGGTCAATTTCAACAGTGGGCTTTCCCCCTTTGCCTGCGTTCCTTTCTGTTGATGAACTAACGCTAAAATGCATGCACAAAACCTGAACCATGAGGATTTAAATAGAAGGTGTTTGCTGGATTCTACTGCACAGCTGTGATAGGGCAATTGTGTACATTGTTTTTTTAAAAGGTTTGCATGCCACCCCCAATACATCACAAGTGACGTTCTACCCCAATTTAGAAAAGTGTGTTTTTAAAAATGGTAGCTGCAGAATAAATACACCAGAGAAAAAAGAATGATGCATAAGGTGGTCACAGAATCCAAAGTCAAGGTTAAAGGCTTACTGTTCTGAAAATCTGCAGTAAGATGTGTGTGCGTAATGGACTCAAGTGTGTATAAGTGTTATCTCCTTAAATGGGATGTCTGCCTCATTGTTTTAACCTGGGAGCTGCCCTCTAACTCCTCCTCTATGTCTCTGTCCTTTATTCTTCTCCATTCTTTACATGGCATTGCACATTTCTGCAGGTCTCTCCTGTAGAAACAATGCCCTTGTATTTCCATACATATGATGCCAGATTTAGCTGGCCACTTGTGGTAGGTTGAATGCAGCCTGAATGTGAACTGAATCTACTTGAATAAATGTAAGGAGATTTACTTACTGTACTCAGTATCACACTTCTATGACTGGGCAAACTCTGCTATATTAACCAAATGTCCTAATACCTATCCCATGGGGTTGCCAGCCTCCAGGTGGGGCTTAGAGATCTGGTCTCTAGACTACAGAGCACATAAAACGGCTACTTTGGTTGGTGGACTGTATGGCAGTATACCCTACAGAGGTCCCTGTTGTGTACCACCTCTTTCCTATCCCACTAGGCTATCCCACTAGGCCTCAGAGCAAGCAGGAGATAGAAGGGACTCAGTGCTTCTGTTCTCGGTCTCCCTGCATGAAGGTCACAAAAATGTTGCTCTCTAAAATCGACATGCTTTATGGATCCCATTCCTGATACCCTTAGTCATTGCAGGAAGAGGCAGACAAAAAAAGGGGGGGGGCAATTTGGAAGTCTTACAATGTATTTTATGAATGTTCTAATTACTTGCCCATTAATTCTTATGCTGCAAAGGAGCTCAGGGCAACATACATGGTTCTCTCCTCCATTTTATCATCACAACCACCCTGTGAGGTAGATTAGGTTGGCAGGTCACCTAACAAATGGGAATTTGACTCTGCACTCCCAGTAAACTGACCTCTGAACCACTATATCACCAGCACAAGCCTTTGCGGAGGTCTCCAGTCTAAGCCCATTAAATTCAGTGGGCTTAGATGGAACTATATTCAGGATTGCACTGCGCACAGGGATCTCACAATAGCTACAATGAGAACAGCTTTTAAAATTAAAAAAACCCACTTTGAGCTGGTTCTATTAAATAGCCGTTAAGAAACAGATTTACAACTGTGCAATATTTGTAGCACTGCAGTATGTGCTCTTTTTACATTCTATCATCAAATTGCTGAGCAAATGTGAATCTATTTCATATCATATTACAGCACTACACTAGAATACAAATATTTCAGTCTTTGGTTCTGTAGGGTGCTTCGATCCCCCCCCTGAACCTACAACTTATCATAATAAAAGGACACAAATTTCATGAACTGCTCAAAATGGTTGTTCATTATCTTACTATTATAACAACAATAATGAAATGCATTCCCAGTACACACACATAATATTTGCAGTATCAAGGATAAAATAGGAACTGTATTAGAAAACCTCTTGGCAGAGGTTCAGGCTTCTTATTTGTTGTGTGCACTGATGTAGAAATAAGGATGCCCAGATTAGTTCCTTTTTTGTTTCAATACCCTGCTAGAAAGAAATGTTTAAAATTTTACTGACGGTGACACTGTTGTTTGTATAATCTCCTATGGTTCCTGAAGGCAGACAGCTTTCTCTCCTCCCCTCCCCACCCCCATTAAAAGAATAAGCTTTGTTTCATCTTCTTTTTGTGCTATGTCCTTCCACATTTTTAATGCCCATTGCACATTACATTGAAGATCCATACAGTGTTTGGGGAACTATTTTCTAGTCATGTAGACTTTGGCTCTAATACTGATACTGGATAAAGGTATCTCAACACCTTTCTTGGAGAAAGAGCTCTGATACTCTTGTAAGGTAAAAAGGCATGCACTATGCACATAACAGAACTCTCTTAACTCTTCCTTCATCATGCAGATTTGTGATGTACAAAGTCTGTATCTGCATTTGTAAGAGTATCTTCATCTCTGCTTTTTTGTTGGAGTCTAGCCTGAGGACTGAGGATTTGTGAATGTCATTTTTAATCTGCTTTTATGGCTTTATATATATATAAAGCGTGTGTGTGTGTGTGTGTGTGTGTGTGTGTGTGTGTGTGTGTGTGAGAGAGAGAGAGAGAGAGAGAGAGAGAGAGAGAGAGAGAGAGAGAGAGAGAGAGAGAGAATATACACACACACTTTATTGATACCTTATCCAGCTCCTTCCAGTCGTGCAGCTGAATGGTGCTCGTGGGCAGGGGCCACTTTGCTTCCCCCAGAAGGAGGGAGAGGCACATGATAGGTGACGCCGGCATCTTGGTGTCACCACAGAAGGGTGGAGCTGGCAGGGTTTTAAGTGCAGCTCTGCCCTTGGCCCTTTGTCTTTGCTATGAGCTTGGCCCACCCTCCCTCCCTGTAGGCAGTGCAGGCTTGGACTGGTCACCTTTTTTGGGGCCAGGTAGGATTTTTTTTTGCCCCTCCTTTGATTGGCATGGAAGGGGGATTGTTTTTGCCTACCCTGTACTGTCATCAGGTGATTATGGGAAATTGGACGTGGTGGTTCCATTGAATAGGATCAGTCACTTGGTAGGTTAGTGTGGGAAAAGGGAAAACGGATCTGGTGAGCACCATATGTCATCTTCCCTGTGGGGGATCAAGAGGTCCATCAGGCTCAGCCTTTGGGTTTTGCGGCCCAGGGTGGGGAATTATGACTGCCTGTGGGACCCTCCTGGCTAGGCCCCTCCCCTCTAAGTTTTGCAGCTTGGGGGGGGGGTCCAAGGTGGCACCCATCTGCTATGCTGGCCGGTGATGAGCCAAAGGGATGGCTTGTCCCTAGAGCAAAGGTGGCTCGCCCAGCATATGGCAAGGAGGTGGTCTGGGCTGAACCTTGGCCTTGGCATGGTCTGCATTCAGGGTTTGCCCTTGCCACAAAGTTGTAAATACTCAATAAAGTGGTCCATAGTTTATCCCAATCAGGCATCTGTCTCTTTCTTCCAACTGTGGGGGAGGCAATCTATAGTACTCAGACAGTGCAATAGGACTAGAATTACTAAACTGGAAAATGCCAACAGAAAACAGTTCATAACATGACACATAATTAGCACTGCAGAAATACAGATGACAATGCAGTAAAAGCAAGATGATAGATATACAATGTACAATGCAATAGACTACAATCCTATTCCATTATTCTACTTTCCCATTATTCTATGGTTCTAATTGGCTTATAAAAATAGCCTCCTCAACACTGCTGTTTTGTACATTCTGCAAAATGATAAAAGTGTGGGTTCCTTCCTGATCTGATGGGTAACTGACCAATGGAGTGATTGCAGAATGAGTGTGATGTATATGCACCACCCAGCTCCCAGTGGCAACCAAGCTGTGGCATTCCTTCCCACAGTATTACTCAGATGCTTCACTTGAGAGGTAACCTTTCAATTTTTTTCAGGTATGTGAAAGAAAAGCACAGCATGAATACTTCCTACAACAGTGTTGCCCTTGGTTGTACTTTATACCAGTGTTCACCTAGAAAAGTGTCACAACATGAATTCCTTCCTTATGGTCTGGATCTTCAATAATGCACCTACCTTGTGCTTAAGTCCAACCCCGTACAACCATGGGCATAGACTTTCCAATTTCTGAGGGCTGGGGCTGGTGGACTGAAAATAATTCAAAGGAAAATATCAGGATTCTGAAGGAGGAGAAATTACAAATAATAAAATAGCAGGGGGTAGCCATGTTAATCATGTAATCCCTGCAGCTTCTAAATTTGCAGAGTGGAATGATAGCCCTGGGGAATAGGCTCAGTGCTCTGTGACTGGAATGATGGCCCCTAGGAGTAGCAGAGATGTTCTGGGACTGGAATGACAAACCCAAACACTCTCACTTTTGGTAGAATGACACCCCTCCCCTCCTCTACCTGGCTGCTGTGCATCCTACATGAAGCAGGGTGATTCAGCAGATGCAAGCCAATGCCAGTGGTCTGCATCCACCAATTCACACAGCAGAACCAGAGCTTGCAGTTTCAGCACTGGAGCTGGAGATCCCCTGGAATTACAGCTTATTTTCAGACTACAAAGAACAATTTCCCTGAAGAAAATGGATGTTCTGGAGGGTGGACTCTATGGCATTGTACCCCACTGAAGTCCCAGTCCTCCCCAGGCTCCATCCCCAAATCTCCAGGAGTTTCCCAACCTGTATCGGGCCACCCCTTCTTCCCATCCCCCAGAGGTGGACAGCGGGAGCCTGGCAACTCTAACTAGGGATGTTTTAACAAGGGAGGGGAGAGGTGGAAAGAAAGCAAATAGGAAGGAAGGAAGGAAGGAAGGAAGGAAGGAAGGAAGGAAGGAAGGAAGGAAGGAAGGAAGGAAGGAAGGAAGGAAGGAAAAGCAGATAGATGGGGAGACAGGAAAGAAAGGAGAGAGGGAGGAGGGGAGAGATGGAAAGGGAGGGGGGCAGAGCAAAGGATCCCCTCATCTCTTTGGGCTCCAGAGTTTAGTGGGCTATAAACTTCCCCTGTGGACCTGCTGAGCTCTGAAGTGCTCCCTTTTCTCATTTCACAAAAGGCAAAAAAACAAACAAACAGTGCTTCTCCTTGCAGCCACGCGCTCGCTCTCCCCCAAACCCTGGCAGCCTTTTATTTGGAAAGCTGACAGAAACTTCTGCAGGCTGAGTTTTTTCGGCTGGCAAGATCTCCCACAGCAGAATCAGAAGGAGCAGCAGCCCGTGGCCTCCTCAGTCCCTCACCCTGACACGGGAGGAGGAGGAACAGAAACTGCAGCGGCTGCAGTTCCCCTGGATGTGCACACTATCCACTTTCATACATGCACTATGGTAGCAACTGCAGAACAGAGGGGAGGGGAGAGCCTATAGGCACAAACAAGAACAGCAGGAGCACCTGAGCAGGAGAGGGGAAGGAGAAAAGTTGCAGGCGAGGAAGGCGAAGTGCCTGCTCAGCTCTGGTGTGGTGTGTGAGGGGTAGGGGGACCCATTGTCCTGGGGAAGGGGAGAGAAGGGAAAGAGGTGGTGTTCAAAAGGCTCTTTTTGCTTTGCTAACTACTCCCTTCCTCAGAAGAGAAACCAGACTTGTTTTTCCTTAGAGGAGGAGGGACTGGTCCCCATCCAATGCCCCTCTCTGGCCTCTTCTTCACCCCAGAGAGACTGAATTCCCTCTCCCTGCCTGCGCTCTCTTTATTTGCACGAGACAACAGGAGTTTGATCCAAGGACGTAGCCAGGGAGAGATTGACTGATGATGCCTCTCTGGCTTAGCGCAGGCAATTTACATCTCCATAGCCAGCAAATGCCCGGTGAGGCGTTACTTTCCCACCTCCTGATTTGCGGGCTGGACCCCCTGGGCACAACAGTGGTGGGAATGTGCAGGAGGCTGCCCAGAGAGGGATCCTCCAGGCCAGTACAGGCTGCGGGTGGAGCGGGGAGGGAGCTCAGCAAAGGACCCTCTTCCCAGGAACCCCCCCTCCACAAGGCTGTGCACAAGCGCATGGCAAGCCACAGGCAGCGGGAAACAAACAGCAGCTCCACGAAGCCGCAGGAAGGGCTCCTGGCCACCTAGCCACCCCAAGGCCAGCAATCCTCCATGGATGCCGGCCTCCCCCCCAATCCCCCTCGCATGGCTGCCAACCCAAGGCAAGCCCCAGACTGGGTGAAGCCTACATAGCCCCCAGCGGAAAAACCTCCCAGCTGGCTACAAAGGCTGCAGCCAGCCTGGTTCTCTGCCCCCCAAAAACATCCCCCCACCCCACCCTTGCTGGAGCCCCAGGCCAGCTCGCTCCTTACCTTTCAGCGCAGCAGCATAGGAAAGAAGTGAAACCACAAGCAGCAGCCCCATCTATTCCAGGCCCAATTAAAGACTTCTGGGAGCTGGGGGTGGGGCTTAGCTTCAGGAAGCAGGCCTCCTGACTTCCCCCCAACCCACCTGAAGTGGGTTCCCCCCCTCTGCTTTTAAAATCAGTTGGGGATGGGTGGGAAGGCTCGTGAGTTGCAGTTTGCCTTAGAAGGAACAGTGGCTGACACTCATGGCCCCCAGGGCCCTCCGGGGAGGCTGAGTCACCCGTGGAAAATTTTGGGAAGGCTCAAACTCCTCAGCCCCTGTGAACTTTATGCCTATGGCCTCACCTTACAAGGTGCCTGGTGTGAGGAGAGGAAGAAAAAGTGATGGCACACAACTTTGAGACTCCTTAGGGTAGAGAAAAGTGGGGTATAAAACCCAGCTCTTCTTCTTATTTTTGTTTATTATATTCTAATTATTTGAGAAAGATGTTTCACTATAAGAATAGTTAATATCTATTGGTGAAATTCTGTTTTGCTACCATTGGATGTGCAACACATCTCCAGAAATGATATTCCAATGTATTTACGCCAAAGTAAATGTTGTATCAGACCACTGTGCCATCGGTATTAATTTTTCCCAACTTAGTTTTTACAAATAGACATTAATTGGGTTGTTTTGTCAGCAAGAAACATCTATGGTCTAATTGGCTCACCTATGGACACTTCATGTAGCCTGGAGTTGGAAAGAAAGGTCAGAAATCAATGAACAGATGGCATCTGGCAAAAGCAATTAAGAGCTGAAAATTCCATCTTTCTTGATACAAGCTGTACAGAATGTTTAATCAGATATTTGACCAGTGAGATCAAGCATTAGCTACTGTCCTTTTAATGATAATCTATTTTGTACTACAAACAGAAGGTCTTCTGATGTTGAATGAAACATTTATCATTTTTAAAAGAAGGCTTCCAAGCAAAATAAAAGTCTTGATGTCAATCAGAGATATCTGAATATATGGCATTTTATTTAAACAACATACACCTGAAA
This sequence comes from Gekko gecko, assembly GCA_029375565.1. Classification (NCBI taxonomy): domain Eukaryota; kingdom Metazoa; phylum Chordata; class Lepidosauria; order Squamata; family Gekkonidae; genus Gekko; species Gekko gecko. The sequence goes on from JAPDNY010000009.1 coordinate 47,876,510, forward strand.
TGGCTCTAACCAAATCATTCAAATATAATTTGTCTCCAGTACCTTGCACTTGAGCCCAAACACAATAGATTACAGCCTCTGTTGGATTCATATGGTCCATCAACAAACAGCCAAGACCTGTCTATAGAGGGAAGACTGGGTGGAGGATCTGAAACAGTTAACAGGAAGAAGAGTATTTTAGTCTGCACAGAACTGAATTACTTCATTATATTTACTGCTTTTGACAAAGGCAAGGTGTGATTGGTATTGCACTGAGCTGTAGACAATGCATACAGGTCTAACTTGAGAATGGATTTCTATGCCTCTTGGATTTAATTGAGGAAACACAGCAAGTTCTTTCAATGTCATAGAACTGCAGTGATACATGAAAGTCTGCCTCTCAGTTCTTCACCTGTTCACAGCTTACTTGGTTACAGGTAACTATGAGAAGACATTCTCCTTAAAAACAGAGGCCTTCTGAAGACCTAGACTATCAATACATTTCCTTGATAATTTTCACATCAGTGCACGAACCATCAAGATACCCATAGGCTGCAAGCTTGCCTTTAATTTCTGTAGTTCATTTTGCAATACACCTCTGTTAATGATAGCAAGAATCACCCTCCCCCATCAGTAATGCACTTGAATTTTATGCATGGGTATTTTACCTCACATTCACTGTGCATGTCTGTTGAGTTTTCTTTTTCATTCTGCATTGATTTTCCTCCCTTCATCCCTCAGTTTCCTTCCTGTTTGCTGTTTCTCTGGGTTTTCTGAGAGTGCTTTTGTGCTGGTTTTTCCCTTGCTTCACTTCTAACCTGAAGGTAAGTCAAAAGCATACAGATCCGCTTGATTTTCCCCTGCCCTATCCCCGCCACCTGTAGGCCACTCCCCCACCCATATTTTAATCTTTTTCCAAGTGGCATGAGTCTAGCGATACGAGACCATCACTAGTCTCATGCTGCTTGTAAAAATGACGTTACAGACTTTGTGTTTATCCCTTCCTCTGCGACAAGATATGTATTATACCAAGCTCTGTGCAGAAGCAGCCACTGAAAACAATGTCAAGAAAAGTAAACATAGTGGGCCTGGTTGGGCGGACCTCTCCTGCTGCCTGGTTTAAACTGGGCAGTGGGAGGAGGCAGTGCAGAACTGGGGGGGTGGAGCCCATGGCTTACTGCATGTGCAGCTCTGTGCTGCCTCCTCCTACCACCCAGGTTAAACCAGGCATCAGGAGAGGTCAGCCCAGCAGGACTCACTGTGCATACGGGGAGCTCTGGTTTGCTTTTCTTGACAATACTTTCTATGGTTGCATCTGCACGGAGCTTGGTGTAATACATATCTTGTTGCAGAGGAAGGGGTAAACACAAAGGCTGAAAAGATGTTCATGTTCTGATTAATTCAGTATGGCTCCTAGTATGAAAATGATAAACATAACAAAAGTACAAAAATGGAAGTCTCTGGCCTATTTAAATGGAAGGTGGTTGGTGGGGATACTGCTGTGCAGCTAAAATAGGGCAATTGCACCCTCCACAAGTTACAAGTCATGTTCCACCCTGTTTTAGAAAAATTGTGGAGTTTTTTGTAGCTGCAACATGAATACACCGGAGGAAATGGAATGGTGCATGAGATAGGAACAGAATCCAAAGTCAAGCTTATTTTATTTATTTATTGGGATTTTTACCCCACCCTCCCCGCAAACGGGCTCAGGGTGGCTTACAAGGGGCAGAGCCCATATAAAACAGGATAAAAGCAATAAAAACATTAATAACGATTAATCACAAACAACAATTGAAAGCAGGATGGTCCCTCAATATATGCAGGTAAACAAGACAGTTCTCTGGGGATGATGTTATTCTATAGCTGATATCAGTCGCGCAGAGTTGTGGCAGATCTTCTCGGGCCATCCTTAACCTCGATGTTGTCCACATTATTGGTGGTGGTCATAGTGGTGGCCCCTATGTGAAAGCCTGGCAGAAGAGCTCCATCTTGCAGGCCCTGCAGAACTGCATAAGGTCCCGCAGGGCCCTGATCTCCTCTGGGAGCTCATTCCACCAGGTAGGGGCTGCCACCAAAAAGGACCTGGCACTCGTCATGGTGAGCCTTGCCTCCCAGGGGTCTGGAACCACCAGGCGATGTTGTGCCCTGGACCGAAGTGCTCTTGGGGGTATATGTGGGGAAAGGTGGTCCCTCAGATAAGTTGGACCCTGGCCATATAGGGCTTTAAAGGTAAGTACCAGCACTTTGAAATGGATTCGGTAAGCTATTGGCAGCCAGTGTAGCGCTTTCAGCCCAGGCTGGATGTGCTCCCACTTGGGGAGACCCATCATCAGCCTGGCCACCTCATTATGCACTAGCTGCAGCTTCCGGATCTGCACCAAAGGGAGCCCAATGTAGACAGTGTTACAGTAGTCTAGCCTCGAGGTGACCGTTGTATGGATCACTGTAGCCAGGTCATCGCGGCTGAGTAAGGGAACCAAATGCCGAATCAGCCTAAGATGATAAAATGCCGATTTGGCAGTGGCTGCTACCTGGGCCTCCATAGTTAAGGAGGGGTCCAGGAGCACTCCCAAACTCCTAACCTCTGATGCTGGCACCAACGGCACCCCATCGAAGGTCAGGAGAGGGAGCCCCAACCCCGGTCTGCTCCGACTCAGGCACAGGACCTCCGTCTTCACTGGGTTTAGTTTCAACCGGCTCAGCCTGAGCCACTCAGCCACGGCCTGTAGTGCTCAGTTCAGATCTTCTGGGTCGGAGCCCAACTGGCTGCCCAACATCAGATAGAGCTGGGTGTCATCAGCATATTGATGGCAACCCAGCCCAAACCTCCTGGCAATCTGGGCGAGGGGGCGCATATAGATGTTAAACAACATTGGGGAAAGTACTGCCCCCTGAGGCACACCACATTTAAGTGGGTGCCTCCAGGACTGCTGTTCCCCTATCGCCAGCCTCTGTCCCTGACCTTGGAGAAAAGAGGCAAGCCATTGAAGAGCAAGCCCTTGTATCCCGACGTCGGCGAGGCGGTGGGTCAGCAACTGGTGGTCGACCATGTCAAACGCGGCCGACAGATCTAACAGCAACAGTGCTGCCACACCGCCTTGATCCAGATGCCTCCAAAGGTTGGCAGTAAGGGCGACCAGCACTGTCTCGTGACCTGGGTGAAAGCCGGACTGGAATGGATCGAGGACAGAAGCATCATCCAGAAAACTCTGAAGCTGTGTCGCCACTGCCCTCTCAATCAATTTGCCCAATAGGGCAAATTGGACACCAGCTGATAGTTGGCCAGTCCAGCTGGGTCCAGAGTTGTTTTTTTCAGGAGAGGATGGACCATCTCCTCCTTGAGTGCCTGATAATCTCCCTTACGGCACCTTGAAACCCCTTATGGCCTGCTTTAATGAGCCAGGAAGGGCATGGATCAAGGCTGCACATGGTTGGATGCACAGATATGAGCACTCTGTCAACTTCCTCCAGACTGAGCGGGTCAAAACATTCTAAACCCTGTGAAGATGCACAAGCTTAAAGGTTTACTGCTTGGAAAATCTGCAGTAAGCTATGTGTGCTTAAAAGGCCAGTGTCCAAGGAGATGTTACCTGTTATGCCTGGGCAGCAATACTACCTCCCTGGTCTCAGCAAGGTTATAGTTTCTCCAAAATTTAAGCAATGTCTTCAGCTTCCTACCAGCATCTATCAGCTACTTCCTCCTGCTGGAGCCTTCTCCTGGCCACCCCCAGTTCTTGCTTCCTCTTGAAGAGACTCTTTCTCCAAAGAAGACTTGTACAGTAGATGAGACCATCACTCCACAGGGAGCTAGTACTTGCTGTGAGTCCCCCTGTATGTTCCTTGGCTACCCTTATAGATACACCTTGCTCTTCCCTTGATCCTGCAGCTGTACTGCTACCTCCCATAGGATTGCACCCCTGCTCTTCCCCTTCTCTCCCAGGGTCAGGGAGCTCTGGGGTATGACAGAGCCCTAAGATCATTTTCAGATCATGCCCTGGGACCATCTTCAAGTGTGAAATATAAAGGAAAATTATACCAACTATAACTTTTATTTTCACTGTCACTGCCATGAGAAAAGTTCCAATTGTCAAATCGTCCCATTCATACAGTTTTTTTTTTTTTTTGGGGGGGGGAAGTATTATTTTGCCACTCCCCGTATTTTGGAATTAGGACAAGCTGGGCAGATATATATTCATTAATAAATAAATATATCTTTTCTAATAAGTACAAAAATACAGGTTAACAGCACAAAGAACATTACCACCTAAAATAAATTAGCTTTAATATCAGAGATTTACATTAAAAATATAATCCACAATAAATGCAGATAAAGCTGCAATACATATATCTTGTGCTAATTATTACTATCTATTTCAAACCTGCATGATCAAGCCAGCAGCTTGAACTTAACATTCTGCTTCTTTCGCTATTGATTTCTGAAGACAGTCTTTAGCCTTAAATACTTCTGCCTGCATCTATAAATAGAGATATTAATGGCCATTAGAGCTGTGGATTGATTTGCCCCAGTCCAGCTTCAAAGGAAGCTCGAGGCTGAATTGGCTGGCTAGGATGCAGCCATCCAATGGGAATGCAGGCAAGACCATGAGATCCTTATGTTTTTATGTATATGGGTTTTATGATTTTGTAAGCCGCCCTGAGCCGCCTAGGCGGGAGGGCGGGATAGAAATGAAACAAATAAAATAAAAATAAAATAAATTATTTCTCCCTCACCTCATGCTGCTGAAGAGAGAGGAGCATGCCAGGGATGGTCTTGGAGGGTAATCTGATTTGGAGCAATCTAGTTTTCAGAGTATTATTAGCATGGATTTTAACAGAGGAGTGGGAGTGAATTTTTGCAGAGATCCTTAGTTTGTGGGAGTCTGTTTGGGAAAAGTTAAGGGTTTGGTGTTAACTGTGTCTGGTATGTTTGGTTTGCCTGTTAACACCCTCCCCCCCATCTGTGTTCACTGGTTTTATTTTATTATTTCCCTTCATCCCTCCTCTCGGCTCGCTTGTTTGTAGTTATGCTTATTCCTTCATTTGCTGTGTTCATTTGGTAGGAAAAAACCTGCCACCATTCAGTGTTTCTGCCCTGTTGTCAGCCATTTTAGATTGCTGGTTCTTCTATATAAGTATAGCTGGGGGTTTACTTCTGGGAGCTTGCACAATCTCACAAGCACATGTCAGTTTGCTGGGGTGGTGCACAATTAATCCTGTTCAATAGTTTATTAGGTTATATGGTTAAGTCTTAGCTAGTTATTTGGTAACAATTAAAAATAATAAATTACTTAAAGTTTAAATAATTCAAAGTTTATATAGTTAAACTGTTATAATAGTATTAAGTTGATTGTTGCTTAGGGTTACAGTTGTGGCTGGTGGTGTAAGACCAGTTGTTTTATTAAGAGTAGTAATAAATGTATGAAATAAATACTATTCATAATAATTATAAATTATATATATACAAGAGAGGCCATGTTGGCATAGTAAAAGTATTAGCATTAGTGTGATTTTTTTATATAAAAGGTCCTGGTCTTGGGTGGGTATAGCTACTTAGAGTTACAGTTTGGCTTAATAATTAATTGTAGTAATTATAGTTATAGTTAGGTATCTCGTGCTTACTAGTTAAAGTAGTTATAATAGTTGTTAGGTTTATTGGTATTTCTTAGATTAGTGGCATAATAATAACAACAATAACAATAATAATAATAATAATAAAATAAGGATGAAATAAATAAATAATAGTTTTGCCAGTATTGCTTTTGCTTGAGGTTATAGTTAGTTCTAAAACAATCTGGGTTCTCTCTCTCTCTCTCAGCCTATTTTGAAATTAGTTCAGCAGTCTTCCTTGTTAGTTAAGTCATACAAGTTCCCCTTAAGACATTTGAACTTCTAGAATGGCTTCTTTTGGAGGAAAGGGAGAGAAAGGTTTAATAACGGTTAGTTTCTACAGAGGGAGGAAGAATGCTAAACCCTACCTAAGAATCTATAGTAGGAGAAAGGTGTGTTCCATTCAGAAAGAAGCTCTGTAGTATTGTTTGGGAAGTTCTCTAGAAAATATTGGGTGTGTGATTCATAAGCCTATTCTGATTTGTATGAAAGAGTGCCAATACGTTATTAAAAATATCAATGGTATGGTTTTTATCAGTTGTAAAATCACAGCTATTCTTGAAAAAGAGGAAACTGAAACAGGAGGATATCTGCGGCTACCTGTCAGGTCACTGGATTCTTTATGAATGGATTTTGATAGTCATACAGCTGAGACACGTTGAAGTATTATATCTCAGAATTTATTGCTAGTGAAAATTTATTCTCAAGAAGACTGTGCACAATTCAATAGAGATTGTAAAGATACCCCAGAAATACTGTGTTAGAAAATAAGTTATATAGTTGCAAGATTCTCAAATATATGTGAAGAACTGGAAATTATAATTGTTAACCTAATTTTATGTATGCATTGGATACACGTATATTTTGGTAGAATACATTAAGTTTTACTCATCCTAAAAAAGCTCAACAGAAGAAGGGAGGCATGGCAAAAAGGCCACCACCAGCCCTGAGGCAGTGGGAGCAGACACCAGTGCTGCTGGCTGGTTTTCATCCAGGGATGAATGGGTGGCTGGGCTGGGGGCGGGGTTGGAGCCACCTCTCTAGGGACTCACAGAACTTAGCACAAGGACCATGTTTATTGTTAGCACCTGAGAGCTAGATACAGGATGCCATTAGTAGAGTGCTGCAAGGCTTGGTTCCAGGTGTGATGCAGCCAGGATTGCAGGGCATCCTAGAATCATAGAATCACAGAGTTGTAAGGGGCCATGCAGGCCATCTAGTCCAACCCCCTACTCAATGCAGGATCAGCCTAGAGCATCCCTGACTAGTGTTTGTCCAGCTGCTGCTTAAAGACTGTCAGTGAGGGGGAGCTCACCATATCCCTAGGCAGCTGATTCGACTGTTGTACAACTGACTAAAAAAGTTTTTCCTGAGATCCAGCTGGTTCCTTCCTGCCCTTGATTTAAACCATTATTGTGAGTCCTATCCTCTGCTGCCAACAGGGACAGCCCCCTGCCTACAGATGTGAAGGCCCAGAAGAAAACTGGAAAAATTTTGGAAATTTTTTTCCCCTGTTTTTTTCCCCTGAAGCCTTTTTTGTTTTTTCCCCGAAAAATTGGAAAAATTGAAAAAAGAAAAGAAATGGATTAAGGAACGTTTTATTTTAACATGATAAATAACATATTTTAAGACAAGGTGTTCAAATATTTTCCAAATCATTTCTAAAAGATATGTATAGTATCAGATTAATCTAATTTCTCTGCATTGAGGACAAGCAAGTCCTAGGTTATAAACTGAACTCTCCAATGCAAGAACAAGATGGATTTCTTCCTTTAGGAGGTGCTATTGTCACAAGAAAAGAAAAAGGTTTCAATTTGTTTTTGCACGTGAGTGGATATACTGGCACTCAGGCTTCACTAGGCCTCAGAGAATTGCAAGAAAATACAGAACAACAAAAAGGACCTGAAAGTATATACTTAATTTAAAAAGATAAGAGTTTTCACTTATCTGATTCCAGAAAACTGAATCATTTAGCTACATTAGTTTATCTTTGTGTAAATAATAATTTAATTACTACTAATCTGGTTCTTTACTCCCCCCACCCACAACCATAGATTAGTGTCTTCTAGCAAACTAACCATTAAATTATTTTTCTTTCTTCTTACTCCCCTCAGGAAAATGGAGAGACCAACATCTAGCATATGGAGGCATTTTCACATTACAAGTTCTTCTGAGAAGAAAAATGTGATTTGCAAATATTGTCAGATGAAATATGCATTTCCAAATGCTACCAGGATGACAAAATGCATTCTTGTATGTAACAAGTGTCCTGTAGATATTAAAAAATCCTTCATGGATCTAAGTGAAGAGGACCACAATGATGAAAATGCACATAGTTTTCTCAACGTTCTTGTTCAAGAAGTCCTCTTTCTACTCCATCTGTAACATCAGCAGCAACACAAAGTGTTGTCCCATCAGCAGCATCTTCAAGTGAACAGATACTGTATACAGCTGAATCCAAAAATTATTCAATTAATTCATTTGCAGACAAGATGACACCTGAAAATCAGGAAAAAATTGATCAAAATCTTGCAAGAGCAATATATTCTTCTGGAACACCATTTTCAATAACTGAAAATACATACTGGCAGGAAGCTTTAAAATTACTAAGACCATCATACCATTTGCCCAACAGACATTCTTTGAACAAGCCTCTTTTGGAGTCGGAATATGAACATGTAATGGAATCTGTGCAAGGAAAAATTAATGAAGCACTGTGTCTTGCACTACTTACAGATGGATGGACAAATGCGAGAGGAGAAGGAATTATAAATTTTATTATAACAACACTGCAAACAATTTTTACAAAAGCATTGAAACAGGAGAGAACAGACATACTGCAGAATATATCAGCTGTAAAATATGTGAAGTCCTACAGAAAATTGGGAGTGGTAAAGTATCTGCTTTGCTGACTGACAATGCCAGCAATATGAAAGCAGCATGGGAGATTATAATGGATAAGTATCCACATATTACTGCAATAGAATGTGCATCTCATGGCCTAAACTTGCTTCTTAATGATATTATGAAACTGGACACCCTTCAAATGATCTATAGACAAGCAAAAGAAGTTATAAAACATGTAAAAGGTACTCATATTGTAGCTGTAGTTTTCAAGAAGAAGCAAGTAGAAAAAAATGCAAAGAATAAAATAGTGACACTGAAGCTCTGTAGTAAAACTCGGTGGGCTGGAGTGGTGATCCCCTTTGAAAGTTTGCTAAAAAACAAAGATGCTCTTCTAGAAACAGTAATAGTTGAAGATCTTAAAGTACCCAGGAGTGTAAGAAACACTGTTCTTGATCAGGATGTCTTCTGGGTTCAGCTGCAAAATTCCCTGAAGATTCTAAAGCCAATTGCTGCAGCAATCACTGCATCTGAATCAGATAGTACACTTTTGTCAGAAGTTTCTCATCTAATGACCAAGATAAAAACAACTGTTTTTGAAAATCACAGTATATCTCCACTTACAACTATAGAAGAAAGAAAGTGAAAGATTTTATTTTAAAAAGGGAAGAATTTTATTGCCATCCAATTCATGCTGCTGCAAATCTGCTGGATCCAAGATTCAAAGGCGGAAATATAAGTGATGATAGCACTGTTATTGCATTTGACTGGATTACAAAACAAGCATCACATTTAGGACTTGATGTTGGGAAGGTACTTTCAAATGTTACAGAATATAGAGCAAAGATCATAATTGGGAATGGTACTATTTAATTTGTTCCTAAATGATCTGGAACTAGGGGTGACTAATGTAGTGGCCAGGATGATGAAAACCAAGGATGACTGTGAACAGCTCCAGTAGGATCTTCATAGAACGGGTGAATGGGCAACAATGTGGCAGATAAATTTCAGCATTGGTAAGTATAAGGTAATGCATGTTGGCTTTAGCGGATTTAGAAGGGTGTATCTGCTTTGATCTGTGCTGATTGTTACTTATTCAGACATCTGTAGTTCCTGGCAATTCCTTTAAAGCTATAGCAGTTAAGTAAAGGGCCAATCCTTGCTGTAGTTTACTACTGTAATTGAATTCAAATTGTCAATTTCTCTCTCACTTCCACCCCAAGTCTGCACTTAAAGCGTACCTCCTTTTTACTTTTGGAAGTCTTTTCCCCCCTCATCAGGCTTTTCCTTGGTTGTCCTATATAACTGAAGATCAGCTGTTCTGTGAACAAGTTTATTTCACTATGATATTTATGCTAGTTCTGAAGGTCAAAGTAGATATGATGGACAATCTTAAGCTAAAAGACATCCACGTGAGGTCTTGATTCAGATCAGGACCATGAGGGGAAAGAGTATAACCCAAAGGTGTCAAACATAAGTGTCAAACATAGTGCAGGGGGGAGCCACTCTGATTGTGGCTTCAGCATGGTGGAACAACCTCATCTGCAGCAGTCAAGCGCTGTAGGAGTGTTTGCCCACTGTACCACTGTACCACTGTACCACTAGCTCTCCAGCCCATCCATATGGGTTTTCCTTTGCACCCTCCTCCCAGCCCATGGGGCCTTGTAGTGAGGATACAATAACTCGAAGCTTACCAGCTGCTGTCCTTTATACAGTTTATATCTCTGGTACCTGGCGTTACATTTTATGGCACACATGGCCCCACCTGACAAAGTGACATTTATGCCAGATCTGGCCCTCATAACAAATGAGTTCACCCCTTTCATCACAATATGGTTTAAATAACTGAACCCCCCCTTGAAAGGTTAAAAAAGATATTCATCTGTCTCTTTTATTCAAAAGGCTGTAACAGCAGGGGAGTCAGTAAATTTTGATTCGCAAACCATGTGGGGTGAAAGGTTTAAATTTCCTCCCAGCACAATCCCAAAGCCTACAACTAGTCCTGATTCAAAATCTGTCCCAATATCCACTCAAAGAAAACTATCACAGGACAGAAGAATGCCAGTCATATAACCAGGGGTTTATTCATATGCTCAACTTCCAGCATGATGCACATAATCATTTGCAAACAATGTCATTCAGGACAGTCCCTGTGCAGAGACTGAACAAAATGGACAAGAGTATATCATAAAAAATTGTCAGCCTACCAAGACACTCTTCTGTTGACCTGGATGTCACTATTCTTTCATCAACAGAACTTTAAAGAGATTCCAGAGAGAAACTGCTAAATTAGAATGTATCAACAGGGTTACCTCTAGCAGCCAGAAGTTAAACTGCACTGACACCTCTTTTAGCTACTAAATACATAGATGGTAAATTGCTGAACATAACTGGCTTAATTTGTTGTTACCTATTGTGAATAGTCACTATTGTGAATAGTCACTTTGCATATCTTTGTAAACAGTTAACATTTTTTTTCTTTCACTAATACATATTTCTACTCACTGAGAATATTTCATTCATCTAACAAAATGAACTCTTGCCAGCTAAAGCTTTAATCAATCTGTTAGTCCTTAAGGTGTGACAGGACTCCTTTTTTCTCCAATCCCAATGTGACACAAACGTCTATCGTACTGGCAAGTCTTCACCTCCTAATGCTGTACTCTCTTATAGCAGAAAAGAGAATGAAAAGAAGATCAAGGCTATGTGTGTGAAACTGTCTCAGCTTGGGGGCTTTGGGCTTAATTCAAAACTGATGTCAGTTCAAAAATAACGGAAAATGTAGATGGAAGAGATGTATACAAATCTTCTTTAGATCACGCTATGATTTGGTTCCCTATTGTGGAATATTTAATTGATCAGGGTGAAATCCCTACTACAGTTAATGACTTAAATTTATGGTAAGATGTGAATGTCTCCTTGATTTGAAAAATGTAAACTGATACTGTAACTTTGAAAATGTAATACTCTTTTTAGTAACTCTAACACTCTTTTCGTGTATACTCCAACTTACCTGTTTTGTTAATTGCTATTTTCCTTTTTTGCATTTATTAATAAAATGTTATTAAAAAAAAAAAAAAGAAGAAACATAAAATGCATTCTGAGCAGCTGCTTTCAAATAAAACATTTTGAAAATGTTTTACATATCTCCCCAGACAGGCTCAATAGATATAATAAAAACATTTTTAAAAACTGTTGGAAATGTAAACACAGCAATGGGACATTTTTCCATATGTAGTGAATTTGTAAGAAGGCTAAAAAAATTTGGATTGTGATAAAAGGGATTATTGAGGATATATTAGTCACAAAATTAATGCTAATGCCAGAATTTTTCTTGCTAAATGTAATCCCCGATACAATTTTAAAAAATGAGTTATATTTGATTATGCAAATCTTGACCGCAGCAAGGATTGTTTTAGCAAAATTTTGGAAAAATGACAATATACCAACCAAGGTAAAATTACTTTATAGAATACTTGATGTAGCAGAAATTAACGTTTAACATACAAGAAAAAAATGATGAAGTATTTGATAAATATTGGTATCAGTTCTACAGATGATTAAAAGAGATAAAGTTTGGTTAAATTTTAAATTATGAAGCAAAAAAAAAAAAAAAACTGATGTCAGTGAGGGAAAAGATTGTATGCATCCAGAATTTCATTTAAAGTGGGCTTCTATTGATGTAACGGGTGTTGTGCCAGCATGCTAATTAAGTATGGTTGCTGCATTGCATGGGTAGCAGCAGCCCAGTTTAAACAAGACACTGGACTCATGCAAGGTTTCATGGGTGCAGTCTTTTGCTTCACCGACATCATATTTAAAGCAGGCTTCACTTTGCACACACAAAATGACTAGGTTGTATGATCTACAGGTTGGATTTTCCCCTAGCTTCTGAACTGCTGCCACACTGTGGAAGTTTCCCCTTCTCTTAATTAGTTAAAAAGTGCAATTCTTATTGACATCTTCATTTTACTCATATTAATTCAGCAACCAAATGATGCCTGCAGCATGCTGGTATTTTAGTAGCCAATATCAGATTGTAGAAATTAGGCTGGCAGATAAAGCATTTTTATAACACCATCAATGTATAAAAGGGCACAGCAATTTCCACAGCCCACCTACTGTGCTATAATTAATAACCTCTCCTTATGGCAAGGACTGTGTTAATATATAAATTACATTGCAGCACTTGACAAATTAAATGCAATTATAAATCTTCCCCTAGACCAATTAGCATTTAAATAACAATTAAATGTAGGAGATATCCTTATGCAATGACCCACATAGAAGGAAGATAATCTTTGTTACAGAAAATTCACGGGCAAGTATTATGCCTGAAATCCAAAATCCATTTTCTTAAGACTTTAATGGAATTTTAAAGAGGAACATGCCACAATACATGGATAATGTTTCCCCACATAACCCAGAACAGTCTATTCATGTAAAAACTGACATAATAGCTTTGGACACATTCTATGTGCCTCTTCTGGAAACTGGTGGAAACTGGAAAGACAACATGGGTTTTCCCCAGGTATATCAATGTTTTATGACATGAGAGAGAACCACACAGGGCCGGCTCGCTCACTAGGCATTTGCCTAGAGCGTGCTAGCCCTTAGGGGCACCAAAAGCCCTCTCCCTGACCCAGTAACTGCTGCCGTCACTGCCTCTTTGGCCAGCTAACTTCTCCCTGCCTACCCTTCTCCTCCTCCTCCTCACAGCCGGGGACTGGCAGCTGCAGCAGGAGCAGCAGCAGCAGGGCCGGGGGAGCGACGGCTTGTGAGCACCCCATTGGTCAGCCTCTTCTCCAGGTGCCCTGATGAGCGGTGCCAAACTGCACCCCCATGCCAACCCCCCTGGCAAGAAGACTCTGTCCTGAGGCAGGCCCATTGTCCGCCCCTTGGCCCAGCCTGGCCGCCCAGGGAGAGGGGGCTAATCCGTCACATGACAGCCAGGGGGGCTGCATGCAAGGAAGCACAAAGGCGGCCTGCCTGCCTGGGCCCCTCGCTGCCGCCATGTGCACAAAGGCCTTTGTTGGGGCCTCCCTCGCCATTGCCCCCCCTGGGGCCAGAGGCCAACCTGCAGCCCTGCTCCGGCAGCCCCACCAGCGTGCTCCACTCGCGTGCTGCCACAGGCCCTCCCTGTGCCACCTCGCATGCAGCGACAGCGGCTCTCTGGGTCCCCCAACAGGCAGGCCGAGGTGAGGACCAGCAACCGGGAAGGAACCATGCAGGGTGGCTGGCGTGTCTGAAGGACCCCCTCTCTCCAGGCTGCTGCACGAGTGGCCCTTTGCCAGCACCTGCGGGGAGGCTCGGTGTCCCTCTGGCTCTCTCCCCTGGCTCCCATGTGGCCAGCTGGTCTAGGGGGTATGATCCTGTATGTAGGTTTACTGGACTTCTCTCCAGGCCCTGCCTGGAGGTTGGCAACCCCGTAATTGGTGGGCACACGTGGGGTGGTGCCAGAAGGTAGCCCCGCCTAAGGTGCAAAAAAACCTTGGGCCGACCCTGGAACCACATAAACATAGTGGATCATGCATCTCCTTAGATACATTGACTTGTTCTAAAGAAAGTTGCACTTATTTGCATTTAATTCCACTGAAATTTGGCTTAAAGAGGACTTTCTGAATCTAGACTAGAATTGTTGGGTAGAAGCAAGCTACTGAAGTAAACTATGGCCAGACTGGCAGTTTGGCCCGAGAGAGGAGTGGTTCAGCAATGTTTCACAAGCGGATTAAAGGGGGTGTTCACATAGGTACTTAATCTGTCTTGTAACGCTTTGTTCCTGAGTTAAAAAGATACCTGCTAAAAGTGGTATCAAACCCCGGAAAGCGTGTCTATCCCATGTATAAACTGCACCAACACAGTGTAAACGCTAAAAAAGAAAGCCTTGCAGCCTCGCTTTTGGGCCAACACTATGAACGCTCCCTCATGCCTCCTCCCCGGTATGTTCCCGCATCAGTCGGCGCAATGTGACTGGGAAAACCTGGAACAGTTTGTTCTGGGGCTTTTTGCCACGACTCCCTCCTGCTTCAAACTGCCAGTCTGAACTCAGCCTATATTCATTCAAACAGAACCAGGATGTTGTGAGCATTTATGTTCCTTTTGCAGACTGGGAAATATGCACCAAATAGGTAAAGTACAAATGGTTTCCAACCATTGTATTCCAGGGCTGCGTGCACAGTAGAAGTCATTGGACCACAGCTATTCTGATGGCAATAGTTAGTACGTGACAGTACATTTACAGTTCTAGTCCCCTAAATGTCATCGGCACTATCAAAACTTGAAGCACTAATTTTTTATTTTTCTAAATTAAGTGAAGATCCTGATTTTCACTATACACTGATGAATCCCGAACTGGCAGAGACCAAAATTTAAATAGATCTTGGGGATATTGTAGATTGCTCAGTGGAAATGTCAACTCAATGTGCAGCAGTGGTGAAAAACACAAGCTTCATGCTGTGGATTATTAGGAAAGAGACTGAAAATAAAACAGCTGATATTGTAATAACCTTGTATAGATGAAAAGTATACCCACATTTGGAATACTGTGTACAGTTCTGATTACCTACACTAAAAAAGGATATTGCAAAGCTGGAAAAAGTACAGAAGATGGCAACCAAAATGAAGGAAAGAGACTAGCTGAAGTGCCTGGGACTGACTGACTGTCTGACTTCCTTCCTTCCTTCCTTGATATGGCTTTATTTGCTATAGCCTTAAGCCTAGCCACACTGACTTAAAGAACAAAGGAGGAAAGTCTTCTTTTCCTCTTCTAAGCCCACCCTAACTATAAAAGTTTTTAATTTTTTAATATTCTGAATTACCTAAAAAAGAGACTCCAAGGACTTAGTAATATTCAAATCATTATCCTGCAGAAGAAAGGGAAAAATGATCATCCTTCTTTAACCCAACTACTCAGCAATTTCATTGACTGCCCATGAGTTCTTGTTAAAAAGGGAGAAAAGTACTTCTTTCTCAACCTGCTCTGTCCCATGCACCCATCCTTCCTGCGCTAAGAAAAAAATGTGTGAGCCAGAGTCTAAAAAAGCTGTGAGTTAGCTCACACTAACTCAGCTTAGAGGGAAAAGTGACTGTAAGCCACCTTGAGTTCCAGAAGGAAGAAAGGCGGCTAAATAAATGTGAAATACTATGGCTTGCCACCAAGTCCGGAGATTTTTCTGCACTCCCCAGCAGTCTCCTTTTCAAGAATTATGGTAGCATTACAGAAAACCCTTGCACTTTCCGTGCTGACCCCAAACACACGAGCCGCCAGCCACGTAAAGCAACTCAAATCAGCCTCGAAGTGGAAGCTCTTTTGCACAGTCCTGGCAAGCTCTGTCTTCATTAAGTAAAGGACATTCAAGGACTAAATGAGCCAAGGTATAAAGACATACAGAGTCAGTTTGCCATTGCCTGCCTCTGCAAATCAATCCTGGACTTCCTTGGTGGTCTCCCATTCAAATAATAACCAGGGCTATTCCTTCCAAGCACAATCCCCACAAATGAGGGCCCATGCTGGTTAGTTCTAAAGAACTGTAGGCTGCCTCCACTTCTTGGTAGAGACCGCACCCCACAGCACCAGCCTGCACCTGTGCTAAATAACCAGGCTCTAGCCTTGCAGCTGGGCCTAGGGGCCCAAGCACACACATCCCACCCAAGGGATGATAAAGTAACACCACACTGACCCAGCTGAGCTCTGAGAAGCAACAGGAGACAGAGCTGCTAGAGGGGTGAGTGTTTTTAATTTGCTTTCAGCTGAGGTGATTTAGCTGAGGGTACTATGTGGGAGGACTGTGTTTGGAAGTGTGTGGGTGAGTTTTAAGTTGTTGCAGAGTCCTGGCTGCTTGAGGAAGAGTGATTGTTTGACTGTAATTGGATTGCCTGAGTGTAATTTGAATAGCTGCTGGCCCTGCCCTTTGCTGGGTGAGGCTTCTGTTTAAGGCTGCACCTTGTCAGAGGCTCTTGGCCTGTGGCTCTTAGCCTAGGGGCTCTGTAAGAAGCCCAGGAAGGGCCAGAAGCCAGGGCCCTAATCTCTTTGTGTTCCCAGTAAAGTATGTAGACTTCTACAAGGAGAACTGCATAAATACAAAGGTTTTAAAGGGGGCATTATATATAGTTATTTTTTTAAAAAGCAATTATGAAGCCAGAATGCCAGCAGGGGGTTAGGGGCTATCCAGTGTTTTGCACAGAGTGTCACCTACATGACTATCCACCCACTGGACAGAAGTCTTGGGTGTGTGCCCGGTGCAAGGAGCTCCTGGTTCTCAGGGAACAAGTTTGCACCCTTGAGGCCAAGGTGGCTGACCTGGAGAAGCACACACAGTCAGTTAGACACATGGAGAAGACTCCCAGGGACTTGTCAGTTGTCCCACTCTGAACATGGCAGCCCCACCGTTGTCAGGGAGTATGAGGGTCGAGAGGAAACAGGGCACTATACTGAGGATAAGGGGAATGTGCCCTCAGAAGGAACCTCTTCTTCAGCTGGTGAACAGGTATTCTTTCGCACCAAGGAATCCCTGCACAGGGAGGGAGGGGGGCTCTTGGCAGTTGGTGATTCGATTCTTACGCAGGTAGACAACTGGGTGGCAAATCCACATACTGACCATATGGTAACTTGCCTGCTTGGTGTGAAGGTAGCAGACATTATGCGTGTTCTAGGTAGGCTGGCAGACAGTACTAGGGAGGAGCCAGTGGTTGTGGTACATGTTGGCACGAACGATGTGGGGAAATGCAGTCGTGAGGTCCTGGAGGAAAAATTTAGGCTGCTAGGCAAGAGCCTCAAAGCCAGGACCTCCAAGGTAGCCTTCTCAGAAGTGCTACCTGTTCCACACACAGGGCTGGAGAGATAGGCACAGATCAGGAGTCTCAATGTGTGGATGAGATGATGGTGTAGGGAGGAAGGGTTCAATTTTGTTAGGCACTGGGATGCTTTTTGAATCAAGAGGGAGCTGTACAAAAGAGATGGTCTCCACTTGTCCCGAGAAGGAACCAGGCTGCTGGTGCTTAAAATCAAAAAGGTATGAGAGACCAAAGGAGAAACTGGAAGAAATGTGCTAAAGAAATTATAAAGTGTACTCTATATGAGAAAAATTAAAAGTGACAATAACAATAAAGCAAATCTTCATAGATGAAATCATATCTTCATACTCCTTTACTTGTTAACGAAACTTTCTGGAATTACGTTCCGTTTAATTGTGGATACATATTAAAAATGTGTGTCAGTAATTGTTCTCTACAAGTAATATACCTACAAATAGTGAAAAAATGTACAACAGATATCTACAAAATAGCAATACATACAGTGTGTGTTCTTTTCTTAACAATATTTTCTCATTTGTCTCTTAAGATGACATTTTCTTCATTAGAAATTTCTACAAAAGCATATATAACATTAAAAAGTCTTATAACTCAGAAGCATCTCTCAAAAAGCTTAGAACTTCTTCAATAAAGTTTTATGCTCACCAAACTACCATAAAAGTATTTGCTCAATACATCTCTCCTGGGCAGATGACAAATTGCTTGATAGCCTTAGCAGGTGTGGTCCATTATTGTCTTAATATACAGTTTTCCATGTTTTAAAGGTACATATCCTTGCAAAAACTTACATCTATATAGCAGCAAGTGTGCATTTCTGCAGCTTAAAAGTACTTATTCAGATCAAACTTACAACATCTGTCAATAAATAACTAATAATCCTCACAAAAACTTACATCCATATAGCAGCAAATGTGCATTTCTGCATCTTAAAGGTACTTATCCTGATCATACTTACAACATCTGTCAATAAACAACTAATACCCACAGATTACAGAAATAAAAGGCAAGCTTTATACAAAGAATATATAACCCATAGTTACAAAAAGCAATATAGATCTAAGATTCCATTCAGACCATTGGGATGGAATTATAAAATGATGAATAAATTAAAGATAGCGGCTAGACAAAATAACTGTGTCGTAATAGGTGATTTTAACTACCCACACATTGATTGGGTCAATATGTGTTCAAGTTAGGAAAAAGAGATTGAGTTTCTGGACACTCTCAATGACTGTGCTATGGAGCAGATGGTCACAGAACCTACCAGGGGAGAGGTGATTCTGGATTTGGTCCTAAGTAGCATCCAAGCCCTGATGAGAGATGTAAAAGTGATGAACCGCTTAGTAACACTGATCATAATGTTATTGAGTTGAACATTTGTATAAATAGGGAGTTGCCCAGAAAGACCAAAACAACCACTTTTAACTTTAAAAAGGTAGCTTCTCTGAAATGAGGGGACATGTGAGGAGGAAACTGAAAGGAAAAGTAGAAAGGGTCAAAGCCATTGGGGAAGCTTGGAGATTATTTAAAACTACAATCCTAGAAGCTCAGAAAAAATATATACCACAAGTTAGGAAAGGCACAAATAGGTATAGAAAAAGGCCTGCATGGTTAACAAACAAAGTAATGGAAATTGTAAAAGGTAAGAAGGATTCCTTTAAGCAGTGGAAAGCTCAGTGAGGTTGATAAAAGGGAACACAGGCTGTGGCAAATAAAATGCAAATCTGTGATCAGGTCAACAAAAAGGGAATATGAGGAGCATATTGCAAAAAACATAACAACCAACAATAAAACTTTCTTCAAATACATTAGAAGCAGGAAACCAGCCAGGGAAGCAGTGGGGCCCTTGGATGACCAAGGGGTAAAAGGAGTACTGAAGGATGATAGGGAAATGGTTGAGAAGCTGAATGCATTTTTTTCCCCCTGTCTTCAATGTGGAAGATGAGAAGTGCTTGCCCACTCCAGAACCGCTGATTTCTGGAGCGGTGTTGAAAGACCTGAGTTAGACTGAGGTGACGAGAGAGGATGGCCAATGACTAATAGACAGCTTAAAAACTGTGCCAGCTGCAGAAAGATCAGATCTATGGGCTGATCACTAGGATAGAGTACTGAAGGTTGGCCGCCATCTTTTATTTCTTTTAGTTTAGTTAATCATTTGACAATTATTAATATTAAATGTAAGCACCTTTTAATGTTGGATTGTTTTATATGGTTTTAGGATCATTTAAATTGTCTCTTCATTGTTTTTATTCCTTTGTAAGCCACCCTGAGCTGGCTTCGGCTGGGAGGACGGGGTATAAATTTCATAATAAATAAGTAAATAAATAAAATAAATCACCAGGCCCGGATGGCATATATCCAAGAGTTCTGAAAGAACTCAAATGTGAACTTGTGGATCTCCTGACAAAAATATGTAATCTTTCTTTAAAATCTGCCTCCATTCCTGAGGTCACTCCCATCTTTAAAAAGCATTCCGGAGGAGATCCGGGAAATTACAGGCCAATCAGTCTGATGCTGATACCAGGTAAGTTGGTTATTAACTGTTATTAAGGAAGTGGGCACACTGATGAATAAAAACTATTGAGGCAGACTCAGAATGGGTTCTGTAAGGTAAGATCTTGTCTCACTAACCTGTTAGTGTTCTTTGAGGGGGTGAACAAACATGTGGAAAGGGGGACCCAATAGATGTTGTTTATCTTGACTTCCAGAAAGCTTTTGATAAAGTTCCTCATCAAAGACTCCTAAGTAAGCTCAATAGTCATGGGATAAAAGGACAAGTCCTCTTGTGGATCAAAAACTGGCTAATTAATAGGAAACAGAGGCCGAGGACAGACTGGCAATTTGCCGCGGGATGGGACCCGGGCTGACAGCGACTCAATATCGGATTAAATGGAATGTTCACACAGGCACATCTGCCTGGCGTCCCCCACCCGGAGCTTACCGGAGCCCTCGCGCTTCAGTGCCGGATTAAAAAAACACCTGATAAAAGCCTTCGCAAATCCAAAAGCCTGCGTTCGTTGCGCGTTTCTCCGCTTCCGGGGAGTCTGAATGCGCAGGCGAAAAGCCGGGAGCAACCTGCGTTGGGCACGAGGCAGCAGCACTGTGATTGGCTGTGCTCCGCTCCACTGCCCAATGCGGTGCCGGCGTTGCAGGGCAAAAAAAAAAATCGCCGAAATGCGCTTATGCGCATGAGCGCTCAAGCGCTCATGCGCACATACGCCCACAGCCAAAATAATGGGGAAACAGCGAATATAGCGCGCCTCCGGCACGGCAGTCTGAACGCTCCCGCGCGCCTCCGTCCCGTTTCTTCCGGCAGAGGCCCCTGCTGTGTGGACGGGAAAACCCGGTATCGTTTACTCCGGGGTTTTTTTGCCCCGACTCGATACCGGGGCAATTGCCAGTCTGTCCTCGGCCAGAGAGTGAGTATAAATGGACAATTTTTTCAGTGGAGGGTGGTAAGCAGTGAGGTACTGCAGGGATCAGTATTAGGTCAGATGGTTTTTAACTTGTTCATTAATGATTTGGAGTTGGGAGTAAGCAGTGAAGTGGCTAAATTTGTGGATGACATGAAATTGTTCAGGGTGGTGAAAACCAGGGAGGATTGTGATCTGTTGAGAATGGGCAAGTTGGTAACAACATGGCAAATGGGGTTCAATGCAGCCAAGTGCAAAGTGATGCACATTGGGGCCAAAAATCCTAAGTATAAATACACATTGATGGGGTCTGACAAGAAGAGAGATCTTGGAGTCATAATAGATAACTCAATGAAAATGTCGAGACAGTGTGTGACTGCAGTAAAAAAAGGCTAATGCTATTCTGGGGATTATTAGGAAGGGAATTTAAAATAAATCAGCCAGTATCATGATGCCCCTGTATAAATCGATGGTGCAACCTCATTTGGAATACTGTGTACAGTTCTGGTGACCACACTTCAAACAGGATATTATAGCATTAGAAAAAGTGCAGAAAAGGGCAACTAAAATGATAAAAGGGTTGGGACACTTTTCCTATGAAGAAAGGTTAAAGCGCTTCAGGTCTTTAGCTTGGAGATATGACGACTGAGGGATGACATGATCGAGGTTTAAGATTATGCGTGGGATAGAGCAGGTAGAGAAAGAAGTACTTTTCTCCCTTTCTCACAACACAAGAACTTGTGGGCACTCAATTAAATTGCTGAGCAGTCAGGTTAGAACAGATGAAAGGAAGTACTTCTTCACCCAAAGCGTGATTAATGGAATTCACTGCCACAGGAGGAGGTGGTGGTGGTGGTTGGCTACAAGCTTCAAGAGGGAATTGGATCAATATATGGAGCAGAGGTCCATCAGTAGCTATTAGTCACAAGGTATAGATAGGAACTCTCAGTCTGGGGAAAGGGATATTGTGTATTCTTGGTGCTGGGGGGGGCAGCAGTGGGAGGGCTTCTAGTGTCCTGGCCCCACTGCTGGACCTCCTGATGGCACCTGTTATTTTTGGCCATTGTGTGACAGAGTGTTGGACTGGATGGGCCATTAGCCTGATCCAACATTGGCTTTTCTTATGTTGTTATGTTCTTATGTTCACAACTCCAGGGAGACCTGGGGTGAAGGGGGCCTAGACCCACCATCACTGGGAAAGGATTGCAGACACCACCAAACTACAGCTGCCACTCCTGGTTGCTCCCTCCTAGCTGCCGCCGCAACAACCACATGACTGCCAGAAGGCTGCGGCCTGCCTCAGGAGCTGCTCGACTCAGCACCAACTCAGCCAAGCATGAGGTGAAGACTGAGGAGGAAGGGGGTGGAGCTGTGCTTATAACCCAGCTGGCTCCATCCCCCACTGAATGCCTGTATGTGTCTTGGATGCACAGGATGCCTTTTCTTCCTTCTGGAGTGGCAAAGTCCACTCCCAGCCACAGCCACTGCACAGGAAAGATCTGCATTCTCACTAAGGCCCGATCTGCATCTAACATTTGCTCCACTGTTTTACCAACCCCACACTGGAACAAAAATTCCCATCTACATTGCATGCCACTTTCACTTTGATTGAGTGTCGCATTTTATGGCAGTGTCCAGACTACATGCTGTATTTACTTTGTTTGATCTCTGGTTTAATGGTGGCTGTCTGCATAGATTTATGACTGTTTTATGGCCATTCGGGGATGACTATGCAGTCAGTACAGTGTTGGCCCGGGATTGTTGAATGTGGTTTTGAACCACATCTTTTTCTGTTCCAATGTGGGTTTGGTAAAACAACTGAGCAAATGCTAAATGCAGATTGGTCCTAAGACTCATCTGCCTTCTCTGTTTCCCTGGTTTCATAATAGATTCATTGCATTTATTGCCCTTATCCGATCTAAATGGAGAAGTATACTTACAATTTCCATGCCTTAAGATGAACACCAGAATAGTAACTCCACCACCACCACTAATGGAAGAAGAAACATCTAGTCATGCATTTTTGTTATTAGAGCTGGCATTCTTCCCTGTGTCAATACTGATCAAGCTTTATCTGGAAGGAAGACTCAGACATTATGTTTTCTCAATCAGCATGCCAAAATAATTCATTCACCAGTCCTTCCATTTCAGCACTGCTGCGTGCTTTGATTGTCACTATCTCATCTCCATGGATGTCCAAAGGCTCAAGGAAGGTTCATGTCATGTTTCATGCCACTAATATGATTTCAAAATAGTGGAAAGATTGGTTTTCCCTAATGGTTAATGTGGAAAACAAACTCAGGGATCAAATGTTAAAATTGGGCAAATAATTTTCAACATCCTTTGAACACAGTCCTGCCAGTGTTGAACACCTCTGACTCAACTGGGCTCAACATTAATTTTATTCAAAGTAGAGAGTTAAACAGTAATTGAAATCAAGACAGTTAAAAGTCCATAGGCTTGACTTAATCATGCCCTTCGTAGGTTGTTATTGATTTAGAACTAATGGGACTGTGTATTTATCAATACATGCCATGATGTCTACTTCCTGTTCAACTCCTATATCTGTAAATAAGCAAATATCAACCCCCCCCCCGTGAAACTCCAGTGTTGTTTTTCTGGAGAATCCCAATTACTTGGCAAACTGAGGATCAGGAAATAAAACTGAGCAGATTTTTCATTGAGTGACCATGCAAGGCTTCATATGTTTTATCCTCAAGAACACTGGCAATTAATCTGAGATCATTCTTACACATTAAGACTCAGCTCTGACAACCAACATACTAAGTACCTGCCATAAGCAGCATTCTGTAATAACACATCCGTAGAAAAAGAAGCAGCCTAGATGAGTACTGAGGTGGATTCCTCAAAATAAGCATATAGTTATATGCCTAATCCAAAGGATTTAGTAAGGGTAATCCATCTATCTGGGTC
Organism: Gekko gecko; assembly: GCA_029375565.1. Classification (NCBI taxonomy): domain Eukaryota; kingdom Metazoa; phylum Chordata; class Lepidosauria; order Squamata; family Gekkonidae; genus Gekko; species Gekko gecko. The sequence continues at coordinate 47,900,098 of JAPDNY010000009.1, forward strand.
TTACGCAGCATATCCAGTCTTGGCCCATCTACACTGGTTTCCACTTTGTTTCCAGGCACAATTCAAAGTGCTGATCTTGACCTTAAAGCTCTACGTTTGGGATCAACATACCCGACAGACCACTTACTCCCTTATGAACCCACTGGACCATTACGGTAATCTTTAGAGGCCCTGCTTCGGGTGTCCCCACCTTTTGAGATTGGGTGGGTGGTAACCCAGGAAAGGGCCATCTTAGTCATGGCACCAATGCTATAGAACTCCCTACCCAAGGAGATTCATCTTCTTTTCCTGCCTTCTGCCATCAGATGAAGACTTTTTGGTTTTGTTTGGCTTTCCCTCAATGATTTCTCCTTCCTAACAAATACTTAAAACTATTATATCTGTCCAGTTTGTTTCAGAATTGTAACAAATGCATAATCTGTGTGGCCTAATATGTACAAATTGGCATCCCAAAGTATTTCCTTGGTAAAGATCAGATACACTATACAATAATGTTATTTCAAATCATTTTAAAACCCATCAGATACTTTCCTTTCAGAAGCCCTCTTGTTATCAGCGGGAGCTGCATTAGGCTTGCTGCTGAATTGCTAAGGCTAGACAGCCAGCACAGGTTGATTTCTGGAAATGTGTTCTTCTTTAAACTGTTTAGATTAACCAGCAGACTTCATGAGTGATGGTGGAGAGATAGGAACATGAAAGTATCATTAGAAACACACACACCCCCGAACTAATGTTGAGGTCCTTCATTTTTCACTTGAAAAGATATTTGAAGTAAAGATCCATTATGCAACAGGCATAACTTGTACAAACTGATTATGAAAGATTATACTTACCTAAGTAAAGGGCAATTTGGATTCATTCAAATCGAAGAGAACGTTGTCACTACCATCAGTGGGGTACAATCTGTATCTCAATAAGTGGGCTGTAGTCCATGAAACTTTACGGTATATATAAATGTTTTGGTATATGGGTTTTTTTTTTAGTTTTTCAAGGTGCCACAAGACTCAAAAACAAACAAAAAACAGAAAAGCAATTTTCTCTTTCCTATTTAATTTCTAACCAGGATGCTTAAATATGCATAAAGTCTCAGTGCCCTTTGACTCATCTTTAGAAATTTCAAGCTTTAACATACTGTCATGGATCCTATCACTATCCTAAGCAAAGTGAGGCTTCCTCCAACCTAAGAAGCATTCTTCCAACAGAAGAGCCACTTAAATGCAAGGAAGGCTCTTCAAACTGGAGGAAAACTCCTTAGCCTGAAGGAACTTCTGGCCTAAAGCTGGATCCATACCACTGTAGCCATAAGTGCATAGCAGTGTTTATGATTTCGTAAGCAGATTTCTTTGTTATCAAATGTGGTTTATACTATGGATTTTTAGCGTAATTAGCATTAATACAAATATTTAAAATGTCATTTTTGAATCTCATAACTGTTTTGTTCTTTTCTGCTTCTTAACAGCAATGCCAATTTTTCAAAAAGCAATATTGAAGGATTAAGAGATAAACAGATAAACATTGCTGTTTCTACTGCTACTACTTGGTCTGTCATACACCTGGTTCTGTCCAGTCAGATTCCCTCTTAACCTCATCTAATTCTCCTCCTTATTACAGCTCCAATCCCACATGACTAAGGTTGCTAGGTCTATTGAAGTTAACTGGTATGGTTAGTTAGCAGAGTGCTTAAATAAAGCTACAAACGTAGCAGCGTCACTTTACCAGGTTACCCAGTTTACGAAGCTACACAGAGCCACGTTGCAAGTTTAGAAAATAAATACTTCTCTCTTTCTTTGAGAAGTACACTTTGGAAAGGAAAGAGCAGAGACATGATAGATTACTAACACTAGCTTAAGGATGGAAGCAGATGGTGAGAGGCCCATCTGCCTTATGGTTCCAAGAGAGGACCGCATGTCTCTCTCTTGGTGCATGCAGGACAAGAGCTTGTCTTCATCTGAGTGAGAGAGAAGAAGAAGAAGAAGGGGAAATGGTCCCTGAGAACACAATCTGCATTTCAAAGGGGACAGTGGCAGAAGAGTAAAGACAGGAAGAAAGGTCAGTGTGCCTATCTAGCCTCTCTTGCCACTCAGTCTGGAAGTCTGAGACATGGGACATCACATCTGGAACTTCTGACAGGTCCAACTTGGGAACTTCCAACAGGTCCAACTTGGGGGGTGTTGCCTGGGGAAGAGTTTGGGGAGGGTGGAGTCACCTTCCTGTGATGTGACTTCCCCCTTTTAAACACCAAGAACCAAGATTGAGAACCTGCTCTTCATTAACTGCAGTGAAATGAGAGAACTATGTTCTCCTGAGCATTGTTTTTGTTTCCTTTTACAAAAAAGACAAAGCCTCAAACCTGTACCAGTGGCTCTCTTCCCTTGTTTTCCTCACTAGGCTTATAAGAAGAGGGGCTCAGAAAGAGAAATACCTCTCAATGCTGTACTCAACAACAGGGATTCACCTGGGGAAGGAATATCAATTGAGATAGAAGGCAGCCCCAGAGAGAAATACTGGAGAGATTCAGGTGGGAATAGGCCTGCAGGGGCCGTGAACACAGAGAGGCAAACCATGGCCATCATTGCAGCTTTCTAAAACAGTATCTAAAGGAACCCTCTTGTAGTTTAAACACCAGTAGTATTTATAAGTAATGGGAAAATGCCAAGTTAGAAAATAGTATTCCCGAGAGGTACAGTTATTTTAAGAGCCAAAACATTAGATGGGGAAGACAGGAAATGGTACAACAAAATATTCAACCACCAGACAATGAAAACAGCAATTGCAGTTTAATGACATTTATGCTAATTCATTCATGATTGCTACCCAACAGTGAGAATGTAAAACGGAAGCCTGGTGAGATACTTACATGAAGGGCCCAAATGATAACAATAATGTGGGATGGGCTACTTCTTGGGGCTAGTCTCTCCTTGACAAAGTTGGTAGGGGAAGTGCATGATGGGGCAGGGACTGACCTCTGAGTAGCCTGATGGGAGATAACCTGTCCCTATCAAGAACTTGACTGCAGGAATAAACAAACTACCTGAAGTGAGTCCTAGTATAATTGTATTTGTCTCAGTTTATCAGTTGTTCAAGACTGAAGATACCTACTTCTCTATATTACAGATTCTTTTATGACAAATTTGGGGCTCTTCAGCTTGGAGAAACGACGGCTGAGGGGTGACATGATCGAGGTTTATAAGATTATGAATGGGATTGAGCAGGTTGAGAAAGAAGTACTTTTCTCCCTTTCTCACAATACAAGAACTCGTGGGCACTCCATGAAATTGCTGAGCAGTCGGGTTAGAACAGATAAAAGGAAATACTTCTTCACCCAAAGAGTGATTAACATATGGAATTCACTGCCACAGGAGGTGGTGGCAGCTACAAGCATGGACAGTTTCAAGAGGGAATTAGATAAACATATGGAGCAGAAGTCCATCAGTGGCTATTAGCCACAGGGTATAGATGGGAATTCTCAGTCTGGGGTAGGTGATGCACTCTATTCTTGGTGCTGGAGGGGGCAGCAGTGGGAGGGCTTCTAGTGTCCTGGCCCCACTGCTGGACCTCCTGATAGCACGTGGTATTTTGGCCGCTGTGTGACAGAATGTTGGACTAGATGGGCCATTGGCCTGATTCAACATTGGCTTCTCTTATGTTCTCTTATGTAAAAGACAGGCCTACCTTACAGGGCTGTGAGTATAAAATGGAGAAGCCAAATGGACACCACCCTGAGCACGCTGGTATAAAAATGCTTTAAACAAATAAATGGAATATCTTTGACTATTTGCAGAGTACTCTGGGAAACAGAAACAAGCCCTTTTCTTCTACACAAAACTGAGATTAGGGAGAAGACTTTCTGGGATCAGAAAATAGGATGGAGACTCCAAACAAATGTGTTTCGCTTTAATGGGGTTCAAATGCAAAAGCAGTTGAGGCATACTACTGTTAAGTTTCATGAACACTGCCACTGAAATTCTCCCTCTCACTAAGCCACATGCTAAATCAGATTTATACTGAAGCTGAAGCTCAAATACTTTGACCACCAGATGAGAAGGGAGCACTCACTGGAGAAAACTCTGATGCTGGGAAAGACTGAAGATAAAAGAATAAGGGGACGGCAAAGGATGAGATGGTTAGACAGTATTATTGATGCAATGAACATAAAGTTGAGCACACTTTGGAGGCCAATGGAGGACAGGAGGGCCTGGCGTGATGTGGTCCATGGGGTCCCAAAGAGTTGGACTTGACTGTACGACTGAACAGCAACAAATGTTGGGGAGGTATTCATTCTCTACTGGAACATTTCTAGCCAGCTTTATTTATCCCCCTCACCTTCCCCACCACAGATTTCTAAAACAAGTGCTGTTCACTAGTCTTTGCTCAAGTGAAATTTGCATTTTTTATTTTATTTTGCTGCACGATGATAAGTTGGCAGAATGGCTCTAGGGAAGAATCTACTAGAGAGGGGTTGCTTTGTGTTTCAACTGACTTCAGCTCTGCAGACCCAAACTATCACAACTAATCTGTAGGGGAGAACTTTCAGTTTTACGGCAGAGAAGGGCAGAAACCCAGTTAGTCTAAATTTCAGCTGCGGTTCTCAACCTAACCAAATGCTGGATTGGAGTACCCTCAGGTGCCTTTGCTTGTTGCCACTGGCAACTGCAGCGGAGGAGAAGGACTGAAGCATGTATTCCTGTTCTCTTCTATGGAGTTCTGCCCAGCAGATTGCTCAGCATGGTTCCAAAAGAGGCAAGCTATTCCCAGGAGGACGGGGGGGGGGAACGACGACAGCCAGGTAGCCCAGCCAAGTGGTACAGTTTGGAGACTGGCTGCTGGCAGCAAGAGGGTGGCCTCGGTGGCAGGTGGCACTGGCAGAACTGGGTCCTCCTGGCCATGCTTCTTCTGCCTGAAGAGGGAGGCACAGGAGGGGGCATACCTAGCGTTGCCAGCTCTGGGTTGAGAAATACACTGAGATTTTGGGGGTGGAGACTGAGGAGGATGGGGTTTGAAGAGGAGAGGGACTTCAGTGGGGTATAATGCCATGGAGTCCACCTTCCCAAATGGGCATTTTCTCCAGGGGAACTGATCTCTGATAGCTGGAGATCAGTTGTAATCCCAGAAGAATTCCAGCCACCACCTAGAGGCTGGCAGCCCCTGGGATACTCTACACTAGCTGACTAAGGCTGATTCACCCCAGAAACTGGGCAGGCCACTCTGTTGGGGTGGAGAAAGTATGTGGCCGTGGTGAAGCATCTGGCAGGCAGAGAGCTGAACCCACCTCATTCTCCTCCTGCAGAACTCCAAGTGGCTGGGGCATCCATGCCAGCTTTTAAGACTAAATGGCACTGGCTACATGCTGTGATTTCCCCTCCTCATCCTCATGTTTACCATAGAGGATAATCTGAACATTGCTGCCATTTTTCTCCTGCTTTTTCTAAATCAGTTATCAGGGAGTGCTTTTGGTAGGAGTCCCCCCATACCTGGCAAACCTACACAATTTTCTTTGTCCATGCAGTTCCCATGACCCCCACCATACCTTTATGGTGGTTAAAAGGATCACTTCCTAAATTTTCTACCAGTGGAAAATCTGGTTGGATCCAACCCACAATTTTACCAAACAGTAGTTGTTAAGCCTCTTGGTGTAGTGGTTAAGTGCGTGGACTCTAATCTGGGAGAACTGGGTTTGATTCCCCACTCCTGCACTTGCAATTGTTGGATGATCTTGGGCAAGCCATAGTTCTGACAAGAGCTGTCTTTGAAAAGGCAGTTCTTGAAAGAGCTCCCTCAGCTCCACCTATCTCACAGAGTGTATGTTGTGGGGAGGGGAAGGGAAAGGAGTTTGTAAACCGCTCTGAGACTCCAAGTGAAGGGTGGGGTATAAATCCAATCTCTTCTCTTCTTCTTCTCTTGTACCAGCAGCATTATTAGGCTTGAAGCTAAGATTGCTAAAAAGTTAAATTCATCAGTATCATGAGGCAATTTGGAGGGAAGAAATGAGACAATGTTAAGCAATTGTGCTCAAAATGATCTCTGACTAACTGGGGTTTGGAAGATATCCCAAATACTATTATGCAGCTTTCCAGTTGGCCAGATTGCTTGTCTTTTCATCCAAAACTCTTCTGGTACATAAGTTTAGAGTTACTTTGGCTGTATATAGGAGGATTTTAGCTCATAGTTTTTATTTATTTATACAAAATTTATACCCTGCCTTTATACCCTGGCCTGAGAGCCAGTTCGGTGTAGTGGTTAGGAGCACAGACTCTGATCTGGGAGAACTGGGTTTGATTCTCCACTGCTCCACATGCAGCTGTTGTGTGACCTTGGGCAAGCCACAGCTGTCTCAGGGCTGTTGTCTCAAGAGTAGGAGTAGGAGGAGGAGATTGGATTTATACCCCACCCTTTACTACCCAAGGGAGTCTCAGAGTGGCTTACAAATTCCTTTCCCTTCCCTTCCCCTCCCCACAACAGACACCCTGTGAGGTAGGTGGGGCTGAGAGAGCTCTGACAGAAACTGCTCTTTTTTCAAGAACAACTGTGCCAGATCTTATGACTGACCCAAGGTCACACCAGCAGTTGCATGTGGAGGAGTGGGGAATCAAACCCAGTTCTCCCAGATTAGAGTCTGTGCACTTAACCACTACTTGAGAACTTGAGTAGTTCTCAAAGAGCTCTCTCAGACCCACCTACATCACAGAGTGTCTGTTGTTGGGAGAGGAAGGGAAGGAGATTGCAATCCCTGCCTGGAATGATGATCTAGAAGGATACCACGATCAATGGTACTGAAAGCCACTGAGAGGTCCAGGAGCATCAACAGAGTCATTCTTCCTTTGTTTGTCTGGTGGCTCAAGTCATCCTTCAGTGTAACCAATGTTTCCTCTAAGCTGGGGAGTCTTGTGAGCAAAAATTCTACTTTGTGAGCTACTGGTATTAAAGTTGTGAGTGAGTGATTTGGCTGCTGCATAAATCAGTTTGCTCTGGAGCCATCCATCCTGAGCTAAGACAAAAATCTGTGAGCTGGAGGCTAAAAAACTGTGAGCTAGCTCACACTAACTCAGCTTAGATGGAACATTGAGTGTAACTAAGGGTGTGTTCAGACGGATCTTTTGATCTGCCATAGGAACGACTCCCTTGCGGATCAAAAATGCACGACCAGACAGAAACATCTGGGAAATATTCCGGTCCCGTAGGCATCCCGTTCTGCTGCGCCTCCAATCCTGATTTAAAAAGTAGCAGTTTCAATGTAGGGTTTTCGCTTACCCGCGCAACAACTGCAGACTTTCTTCCGTCTGGTAACTCCATTAGTGCGCGATGCCGACGGGGGCGTGATTTTTAAAAAATTGAAACCCCATGTGCGCTTTAACGAGGAAACGCATTCAGCGATAAGCGCTACGAGGAATGTAATATTCATGCTTATTTCTTTTAGGGACAAGATGTTACCGCGATGGGAGATGGAGGGGGGGAAGGACTGTTCTAACTTGCAAAATAGTCCCTCCATTGATCATGATGGCAATGGCAAGGGGGAGGACCGGGACTTTGCTGAAAACCCTCCGCGATCGCCTCAGTTCTCCAAGGAGGCGCAGCCTTGCCTATGCGAATGTACAAAACTTTTTTTTAAAAAATCCTCGGTGGATGCCGTGTAGACAAATCATGGTGGGAACAACGCGCGGTGAGGCTATTTCATGGGGGGGCGTCTGGTCGTGCTAGGCTGGATTTAAAAAATCGGGATAAAATTTTAGGAGGGCTCATGGCGCGATTGACTGGCCGTCTGAACGCAGCCTAAGACTGTTTCCTTTAACCAGGCAGAAAAACAAATTGGAAAGGATCCAAAGAATCCACTTCATGCAGGCAAGTTTGAAGTTGCTCAGTCACCACTGATTCAGTCTCCTTGCTCAAAAACTGAATATTTTGGCCAGTTGACTGAGATCCCCTGGGTCCAAGGTAGACTTCTTTAGTAGTGGAAACACACCACAGGCAGAAAGAACACCCCTCTCACAAGCAGGCATTAACTACCTCTCTGACTTAGTAGGCTAGCCCTACCCCTGGCAGATTTAAGTAGCCAGAAAGGGCAAGGTTCATACAAGCAGTTGGTAGGCCCCAAACTTCCAAATATCCTGTTCACATTCTCAGACTGGATAACCTGAAAGGTTATGGACTGTGGTCTCAAAAAGCTGGTCAGTGTCTTCCTCTGAGCCACGGATTGATTCTTCCAATTGCTTTATCAAGTATAGCTTTTTAAAAAATGCCCAAGTCATTCTAAATTGACAGTTTCATTACACAATTTAATTAATATCTCCTTATGTAAAAGAAAAGAAACAAGATTGAATTATGTGCTTTTCTGTGATTAAAAAACCTCTTTTGGTCTTATAATACGTTGCATATCAAGTGCTAAAACCTGGTTAGACAGGATGAACCTGAATTTTCTTTTAGAAGTTGAAAGATTAGTATTTCTCTCAAGGATATGAAAGGAAGAGATGGATATAGGGAAAGTCTGTTTGAATTTGAGTCACTCCTTCAGAGTCCATTGGCTCGTAACAATTCTGTTATATGCTTGTTTTGATGCAGCACATGTTAAAGGTGTCCAATGTAAAATCTTTAACATAGTTCGGTGGGAGTGAGACTGACCAATGTCTAGTTTAGCTGCCTGTGTAACGTCAATAATGTGTGTCCTCTTCAGGATACAGGAACATACATCAAATAAAAGAAGAAACGATTTCAAACACATGAAACTTATGCACAGTATTCTCTCTCTCTCTCTCTCTCTCTCTCTCTCTCTCTCTCTCTCTCTCACACACACACACACACACACACACACACACACACACACACACACACACTGCAGTATGATACAGTCCTGTAATAGTTTCTATTATATACAGTTAGGCTTGCCATTTTCCCGCTGAGGCAAGCAAGCTCCCATCCCTGAGGATCTGAGAACTAGGAGAAAAAATGGAGAGAATATCATCAATTGTAAAGACCACGAAGATCGGAACAATTCCTAGAGTGTCACTCTAGGGAGTCCCCCAGCCTCTATAACCTTTACCATAGAGATTAGGGAAATTTCTAGAGTATCACAGGGGTTTTGATGTCACACCTCCTGAAACTCCATCTTCCCCAAGCACCATCCCCCAAATTTCCTGGCATTTGCAGGCTCAGGACTGGCAACCTTATGTACTGTCCACAACTCTGTGTTGCTTGTTGATGTAGTCTTTTGGACTGAGGTGAAAATTTAGCTTGGCAGTCACTGTAGACTCAACATAAGCCCTGTTGCCTAAAAAAGCATATAATTAAGAATACAAAAATCTGACACTGAAAACCAACACTCATGCGTATCAAGTTGTACAGAGCCTACAAAATAGCCCGAGTTGGTTTCAGCTGCCCCAAAGGATTCTCAAAGTCTTTTTCAAAACTCGGAATGTCTTTAAGAGGCAACACACATTGCTTATTTCCAATACCAATGCTTCACATGCAGACAGAAAGGGATTCAAGAAGACACATCTGTGAAAAATAATGGGCTCTTATAAGGACTCCAGGTTTTAGAATTAAACACGTCTCTAACCTTCAAGATTAGAGAGATCAATTTTTGAAATGGAATTGGGGAAAGGTTTAAGTATCAAAACCAAAGAAATAAACAGAAGGTAAAATGAATGCAGCTTTCCCTCATTTTGGTGACTTACATCAAATCAGGGGTTGAATGAGAATTTACTCATTTGAGTTTCAGAATAAGAAAAAACCCCTGAGCCTCATGATCACCCAAAGCGTGCATAAAGCTCATAAGTACACAGAATTTCTTGTTCACTTCAATAGAAAGAGGCAGTAAGTAAAATTTTGTCATATTCATGATATACATGAATTTCAAAATACTGAAATCCTGGAGCAGCAGTTTAGTTGGCAGAAGCAACAGCCAGATCATTTGACATGAAGGCCAAACAGATCTGTTGAGATAGTTATGTCAATAGCTATGGCCAAAGAACCTACTAGAAAAATATTGCATTGCCAAGTGAAAATGTAACAAGAGAAGGAAGAGGCTGAACCTGACATGTATCTCTGATTTCCAGGGCTGTCTCTACCCCATAAAATGAAACATGGCATAAAAGTAATTAGCAATCATTTACTGCTCATGTTGTTTGATTGCTAATCAATCTTCTACTTCACTGGATGCTGACAGTCAGCAAAAGAAACTGTCAACTTCATTTTAACCTACAAGAACTGCACTGAAATGTTATTAAAACATCTGACAATTATAAAATCCTATGACAGAATAGCACTGATACTGTCATTTGGACTTCATCCTTTAAGATAATGTTACTAGCCTCAAATATGCATTTATTTCCAGCAATATGTCATTTTTCACTACCTCCCTCCATCATTTTAGCCACAATATTACAGGCTTTTTTCAGTACAATTGAAAATAAATTATATTCATTTACTCTTACTCCTTGCTGTCTTCTTCCCTATAATTCAAGATTGTTTCATGACTTCAGCAGTGGTCTTATGTATCCCAAGTAGCCAACCAAATAAAATCCAAGATCAGACACTCCTTGAGTGGTGTTTGGAACCACAATGAGGAATTCAGAAAGTCTTGATAAAGATCTTTTGGCTTCCCATAGTATTTCTCAGATGTTTCACTCAAGCACTAACCTTCCAATTTGTTTCAAATTTTGTTTAAAGATGTGATGGAAAACCTCATCATGACTACTTCCTACAACAAGCAGAAAGGGCCCGATTCAGCGCAGCCCAAATTTGTGGGGCTGGGTGGAGAGGGAGAGCTAACTGGATGCTGGATGGGGGCGGGTGGCCAAACGGCAGAAAAGTCAGGACTTCCCCTCCCCCTGGGACCAATGGCAAGGTGACAAGGTGTCCAGGGGAGGGCAATCATGGGGGAAGAGGCCAGTCACTTGCCTCCCGCCCCACATCCTTTGTCTGGCCGTGGAACGGCTTGTGTTCACTTGGGGTTGTTCCGCTCTTCTCACCTGGGTTCCATGTGGCTTTCTGAGTGGAACAGAACCAGAATCAATGGCAGAGGATGCGAGGCGAGTCCGAGCGGTTACAGTGGCAAGTAGTTGTGCAGCCTGGTTGAGCTCGGGGGGATGGTGACATTGAACAATGCTGATTTGGAAAGGAGCCATGGCATGGAGTCCTTCCTTATTGGCTACATCTTCAAATGTTACCACAGCAATGCAAGAGAGGCACATACCATGCCAAAAGATTATCATCAAAGAGGCCTCAAATGCTTAGCCTAAGGAGACACCTCCAAATTGGAAGTGTCTAAATTTAATTTCAGACAAAATTTCAGGAGTAACTCTAGCATATAATTAATTATGTATGGCCTTAAGACCAATGGCAGCCTCAGAGCAGAAAGAAGTAGAGAACTAGGACTTAGGACCACTTCTGACAGTTGTTACAGTGTTACAGATTTATTACATTAATATTACATTTCTGGGCAAGGTGTTTGAGAGATCGGTGGCTGAACAACTCCAGAAATTCCTGGATGACATATCAGTTCTGCATCCATTCCAATCCAGCTTTTGCTCTGGCCATGGGATGGAGATGGTGCTGGTTACCCTCATGGACCATCTCTTCAGGCAGCTGAATTGAGGTGGGTTGACACTGCTGATATTACTCGATCTTATAGCAGTGTTCAACACAGTTGACCACTATCTACTGATGCACCACCTCGCCAACATGGGAATCCATGGGGTGGCCTTGCAATGGCTTACCTCATGTCTCCATGGTTGGGGACAGAGTGTGGCATTGGGCGGGTCAGTGTCCCTAAGGTACCTGCTGGAATGCGGGGTTCTCTTCCTGATGTTATTTGACATCTACATGTGCCCCCTTGCTCACCTAGTGTGGAGTTTCGGGCTAGGGTGTCATCAATATGCTGATGACACTCAGCTATTCCTGTTGATGGGCAGGCAGCCAGTTGCTGCTCCCATGAATTTAGCCAAGGGTTTGGAAGCCATGGTTGGATGGCTAAAGCAGATCCAGCTGAAACTGAATCCAGGTAAGACAGAGGTTCTCTGGCTGGGTGAGGGTGAGCCATGGTTGGGTTGTCAGCTCCCAGCTCTTGATGATATGCCCTTATCACCGGCTCTGACTGTCAAGTGTCTGGGCGTGATCCCGGATGCCAGCTTGGTGAGAGACCCAGTTTGGTGTAGTGATTAAGTGCATGGACTTTAATCTGGGAGAACCGGGTTTGATTCCCCACTCCTCCACTTGCAGCTGCTGGATGACCTTGGGCAAGCCATAGTTCTGTCAGAGCTGTCCTTGAAAGAGCAATTCTCTCAGAGCTCTCTCAGCCTCTCAGATCAACCTCACAGGGTGTCTGTTGTGGGGAGGGGAAGGGAAAGGAGTTTGTAAGCTGCTCTGATACTCCGAGTGAAGGACAGGGTATAAATCCAATCTCTTCTTCTTCACCTTGTCTATGGAGGGCCAGGTCATGTTTCTCCAACTGCACCAGGTTAGGCAACTGGCTCTCTACCTTTCTTGCCCTGACCTAGCCACAGTAATCCATGCAACAGTCACCTCAAGGATAGACTACTCTAATTCACTCTATGTGGGCCTACCCTTGTGCCTGACCCAGAAGCTTCAACTGATCCAGCATGCAGCTGTGCAAGTCCCTACGGGGACTCCTCAGATGGCACATATTCAACCTATGCTGCATGAACTGCAGTAGCTTCCAGTGGATGCACTGGATCTGGATCAAGGTCTTGGTGTTGACTTTTAAGTCCCTGAGTGGTCAGGGACCCACATACCTTCAGGACCATCTCTCTCAATGTGTCCCTCGAAGAGCGCTATGCTCTAGCAATAAGAACCTTCTCATGGTTCCTGGTCCAAGGGAGGTCTGGCTGTCCTCAAGTAGGGCTATGGCCTTTTCAGTCCTGGCCCCTGCCTGGTGTAATTCTTTGCCAGAGAACATCCATGCCCTATGAGATCTATTACCTTTCCATAGGGCCTGCAAGGCAGAGATGTTCCACCAGGCATTCGGTTAAAGACAGTAACAGTTGGCACTTCTTTACCCTCCTACTCACCCCTCTGCACCCCCTTTACCCAGGAGGCTGGTGGGAACAGAAATTTCTCATAATCTTAGACAATGTAATGTATTGCTTGATATATTGATTTTAGTAGCTTTTAATGTTTTTAATGGATTATTATTGTGTTGGTTTTGGTGTAAACCATTCTGAGCCTTGCTTACAGGGAAGGGTGGCCTAACAAGTTGAATTCAATAAATAAATAATAAATAAATTCTCAGAAGGGCATCTGCAAGTAATTTTCTGTGGTTGATCTTTGATCATAATAAATGTTGATGATAAGTGATTCTGCATATTTATAAGAAATGTTATAATGCCTTTTCATATTTAAATAATATGTGGCAAGTGGCACTCAGGTTAACTTAAACACACAGAAGAAATTGGATCTAGATTTCTTCTGATCACTTATGATTCTTCATTGCCCTGGTTGTACTTTGACTATTAATTTAGTCATAAATAATTTAGATATTATTTTAGTTAAATGCAAAGGAAGAAATAGTAGCAGAAAGCCACTGTTCAAGTAATATAAATGCAAGCACTATGAAGTATTGAGATGTCTATCTAATCTTTGGATACTTTTACTCTTGCGTTGGATGGAAAATGCATAGCACTCCTACAGTTTTGCATGCGCTCTTATTCAGATCAAGAACAATTATTCTACTGATCTTACTATTGTCATGTGACAATTATATTGTAAATTCTGCTTCACTGAAGGATTCCATGACTGGGCTACACTCTTTTTCCTGTTTCATGAAAGAACCCCATGATCAAAGCTACAAAAGACACTTTGATTAGTCAAAGCCTTCTTATTTTTTTCTGTTTCATAAATGACTTCCAGTTTCAAAAAAAAGGCCTTGAACAAATAGTAATCTTAATAGAGTAATCTTATTTTCCACAAGGCTTATTTATATAACTGTTATATAATTTTAATCAAGATTAATTAAGGTGAAAAGAATACTTACAGTTTGCAATAATTTTACGGGAACGTACAAAAATGACAGTTCAATTCATTTGGTACAAACAAAGCAAAACAGATCCCCTTTATTAGTCTCTGTGGCATTAAAAAAAAGTTGAAAAGGTTTTGTTGCCTTGTATTGAATCCAATATACACATGTATAAAAATATAATTAAGCACTCAGCTGAAACAATTAGTTTAAAGACCTTCCTAGATTTATGCATAGTTCTTGATGCTAAATAATGCACTGGTGATAGTGCATAAAATCTGTTTTTTCCCAGTCATAATGTCATAATGCCCTGCAGTGAAGTATGTAATCACTGTAATTGTGTTGTTTACAGTACAATCTCCCTATTTTTTTTCTCTTTTGGCTGGTGGGCAAAGCAGGGATAAAACTTCCAAGCAATGCCTAACATATTCAGAAAAACAAAATTAATGTTCTTGGGAAACAGAACACCATCAGCATGAGTCAACAGGAAATCGTGGAACATGATTTGTTAAACTGGTTTGTTCTTTCTTTACTAAACAGTAGCTGGCTGGCACTTTTAGATTGTGCTCTGCAGGAAGATCAGAAGGAATGAAAACTGAACTCAGCACTATGATCTGGAGGGCAAAAGAGATATTTGTATAATGGTCCTCCCAAGTCGGGGCTTGGATCAGATCATGGGGGTGGGCAGATCTATCAGATAAAGCGCCTGAGACAAGGGCCCCAAATTATTTGTTTTTAATATTTGGTGACACATTAATTAATAAATTTCATCTTTCCCTTTGGGCATCCCCCCCGAACTAGAGTGATTTGGAATTGCTTTTTAGCCTAAAATAGTTTGCTGGGAGAATTTTGAACCACTATTCTGATAGGCATGGTACAGTGTTTGTAACTGGGCTTTTAGTGCCTGACAGTCCCAATCAAACCAGGGGGGGGCATTTGCTTTTGTTTATTCTGGACGTGGGCTGTGGATTGTGACTGAATAGCAGAATTAATATTAGCAATAAGATTATCATATAAAGAAAGAGCACAGCTCTCATTAGAAGCATCAGATAACTGATGATTAAGAAGAGTTAAAGGTTCAGATTAAAAAAAAAACCCTAGAGACATTTTCTGCTACTCTTTTGGTCCATTTAATCCTTCTATGGCAGAATAGAGATCCTGTAATTAACAGGGGAGTATGTTGTAATGGAGAGGACAAGTAATGGAAAATGTTCACTGTTTACCCCATCTCCTGTATGGAAGTCCTGAATAAACCTTTTCAGCTGAGGAGAAATAATTATGTATCTACTTTCCTGACAGCAGCTAAATATAAAATTCACCTGGGCATTTAGAGGAAAGTACCATTTAGGACCCATTTACCAGAAAAAGTAGTAAAGTTAGTCAAAAGAGTCCCAACATAATTAATTAGTGAATCTTTGGATTGTTTTATGGTAGAACAAAGGATAGGGGCAGGGGTCATTTCATAGAAAAAGAGGTGCAGGAGCTCATTAGCATAACCTATTAGCATCACTTATTTGCATATGCCACACCCCCTGACATCACTGGAAGTGTGTCAGAAGGCAACACCCACCGCAACAACTTGATACTGAGGGATTTAATAAGAATTCCTTGTGCCATGGAAGGGCATGTGAACCAAACAGGCACTCCCATCAAACAATCACCCTTGCATTGCCTCAGATTTTCCCTCCTCTTCCACTATGAATTTCAGTTCCCCTTATGTTAACTGGGTACCCTTTACCTAGTGTGTCACTCTTCTTATGTGGTAAATAATTTTTATTATAATGCCATTGCCCCACCTTATTACTGTTGGATACTTTGCCATCTCTACCTCAAATAAGGAACTATGCTTGAGGAGAGTTTGTTCTTCTAGGAATTTTACTTCAGAAATAGGCACCAGGGCACACTAAAAGATGAAACAGAAGTTAAATTTATTTGAACAAACAGGATGGAAATTATATTTACAAGTGAGTTTTGGTTAGGATTGGTAGAGAGAGGTTTAAATATATATATACAGGTCCAGCCTGAGGTTTTTTGCACCCTACGCAGGGCTCGGTTGTGGCACCCCCAGCCTCTCCCCCTCCCCCATCACCGAGTGACACAGCCCAGATCTTGAGTGCTGGCAGTGAAGCCACTCCTGCCTTGGAGGTACACCCCCCCAAGGCTTTGCAAAGGGCTCCCTCTGCCTCCCCCTCCTCCCTGCCTGGGCGCCGATGACTCCGGAGTGGATGGTTTAGCGTGGCTGGGGCTCAAGCAAACTGCACGCTTTATGTTCCCACTAATAAAGATACACCAAAAAAAGCACAACAGCTGTGGAGAAGAGGGACGAGTGCCAATTGTCCGGATGGGCCCCCCCAGGGGGGGTTTAGAAAAAATTCGGCACCCTCCTCCAAGGGCCACAGCCCGGCACTCTAGGAGAATGTCTAGCTCACCTAGTGGGTAAGCCGGCCCTGTTTATATACAAAACTGCTTTTGTTTGGTGTAGTGGTTAGGAGTATGGACTCTAATTTGGGAGAACTGGGTTTGATTCCCCATTCCTCCACATGCAGCTGTTGGCATGACCTTGGGTCAGTCACAAGTTCTCTCAGAGCTGTTCTCTCAGGAGCAGTTCTCGAAAGAGTTCTCTCAGCCCCACCTACCTCATGGGGTGTCTGGTGTGGGGAGTGGAAGGGGAAGGGAAGGGAGTTTGTAAGCCACTCTGAGACTCCTTCAGGTTGTGAAGGGTGGGGTATAAATCCAACCTCCTCATCTTCTCTTTTATGTAACACTAGAGATATTCAAAGAGTTATTTTCCCTGGTTTACTTTAGTTTGATGTTGTTACAGATGTTCCACTACTTTAACAGGGTTACAGATATTACTAGAGTGCCTACTTTTGAACTTGTTACTGGGTAGTCACACAGACTTGAGAGTTTATTATGCTTGAACCCTATGTTTATAGACCAGGGGTTTTCCTCTCTGCCCCCTCTTCCTTTGGCCAGATTGTTATTCTCTTCTCCTTAAGAGCAATAACCTCTTTTGATTTGCTTGAGGGACCTCCATGTCTACTCAAACCTTTTGTCAGTTCCCTATCTGCCAGAGGTACAGTCTCTGTAAACTGGTTAATAAGCTTACATACTGGGAGTGACTAACTTTCTACTCAAGTAGTGTTTAGTTTTTGGTTTTTTGATTTTCACACAAGAAGATTCTTTCCATTCCTTGAATAGGAGAGGTTCTAACACTTTCTTGCCAGAATCACTGTCTCCCACCCAAGACTGTTATTTGCAGAGGCCACAACACATTCACTCTGCTACAGACGGATCTTATCAGACACTTTTCTTCACCTTCTCACTAAGTTTTTTCCCCCTGCCAGCTCTGCCCCCTTGCTCCAGCTCCTCACTGTTCCACTCCAACTGGCTAACTCCTTCCCACTTGAGTTTTTTTAAACAGCTCCACAGTAAATTGCCTTCACCCAATCAGAATGAGCTCTGTGAGCTGTCAATCATTTTTCAGCTAGCTCACCCTTTTCCCATCAGCATTGCCTAAAAGCCTGCAATTGCCTGCTGTCTGTCACAGCATGCTGGAAGGATCATATATAATAAATGAAGTGAAGTTAAATGCATACAACATAAACCTCCCCTATGGCGATCTTGAGGGCTAGCTGCCACTGCAGGTTCAGAAATAATAGAATAACCTTTTACAAAAATGTCTGCTTCAAACCATGTTTTGTGTAATAAAATTATATCAAAACTATACCAAAAATTAAAAAATCACTATTACCTAATTTTCCTTTCCAGCCAGCATCTATTCCATGAAAGTATTTTTAAGGGCACAGCCTCATTTGTTTTATTGGCTTTTCTAAAGAGCTCTTCAAAGCAGGGAGATTTATATCCTCTCCTGAAGATGGATGAATCAGCTCTTTATGACAATTTACAGACAGGTTGAGTTCTGAGCAGAGGTTATTGGAGGCTGTGTCAGTCTTTGAGCTGACATAATATTCTGATTGTTATCCTGAGCCACAGAAAGATGTACCTTAGGTTGCTTCAAGGACAAAAAAAGGGGGGGGGAAGGGAAAAAACTGAACCTAAAACCTAGAATCCAGAACCTGACAAAGGTTAGTCAAATGTAGGAGATGGGGCCAATGTTAAAAACTTGATGAAGGAAATATAAAAATACATGTATTTATTGATCACAACTTAAAAATATATATATAAGGGCCCAGTCACACGTTATGTATAAATAACTATCAATAAAACACAAGGGCTTATAAATCTGACCTGACGCGTTTCGGCCTACATTGGCCTTCCTCAGAGGTCAATAATGAGGAACATATTGTCTATTATAAAAACATATAGTACAATCATATAAATACAGAGCATGAATACAATAAGGACCAGAAGCAAGTTGTTTCAAGATAACCCACCAGGCATAGAGCAAGAAAATACAAATGAGGCCTCGACATTCTAGACAGGTGATATGAATAGATATTCTTAGCCACATTTTTTTTTTGATTTTTTTTATTGCTTTTCACTACACCCTAACAACTGCAAACTACAAACTAAACTCTAAAAAAACAGAGTAGGCAAGGATCTTAAAAGGTCTACATTCAAATTTAGGAATTCCCTATAGGTATGATTACAAAGTAGTTATAGTAAAATAGCACTAGCTTGAAATGCAATGTAAAGTAACATAATAGTAGTGCATTATCTCAAGTAAAAAAACAAAGTAGATTCTCAGATCTTCACTTTGACTTTTTCTTCTGGTTACGTTTCTTCTTCTTCTTGAAGGGGATTTTGACCTTAAATGATCTAGGAGCTGCCGTCCTTAGTTCAGATTCAGATTCAGAATCTATGAAGTCACCTTAAGACACTGATGGAGATGAGGAACTGCCACTGCTTGTCCCATCTTGTTCGCTTTTATCCGTAGCATTATTGTCCTTTACTCCTCCTTTTAGTTTCGCTGGGGTTTGTTGCTGTTCCAGAAATGTTTTAGCTTTAGCCAAAGAGTCAATCTTTTCTTTTCCCCCCTTATAATTGAAAGTCAGTCCTTCTGGCATAAGCCATCGATATGGAGTTGAATTTTCTTGCAGGAGTGTTGTAACATTTTTATATTGATGTCTCTTTTTCCATATTTCAAATGGAATGTCTTTCAAAGTCTTTATTTCTTCTCCTTGGATTTTTAAGGTTGTCCCATTAGTAGCTTTCAAAATCAAATCTCTTGTTGATCTTCTTAAAAAATTCATAAAAATTTCCCCTGGAAGATTATTGTTCTTAATAAACTCAAGGTAGATATGGTAGACCATGTCTATATCCGATTGTAATGTTTCTGGTTCACAATTTATCAGAGGAGCCAATGCATTTAAGATCTGTCTGAGATTTTCGCCCTTTATTTCACTCTTGAAATCTAAGGACATATGAGGATCTTTCCACTTGAAGTTGTAGTAGTTGTTGTTTTGCTGAGGGTCTTTCCTTTTCCACTGATTCCACTTTTTGTTTCAAAGTTTTTGTACTGTGTTCAACTTTTTGAAGTTTTTTAGCTGTGTTTCAAAGTTTTTATTGAGGTTTGTCATCTGGTCCAGCAGAGGGTGTAATGCTTCAGAAATAATGCATGCAGTGTCTATGGTCATTTCTGGTTTGTGACTTGGTGATGATGAACTGGTAGTTCCTGTAGTAAGTTTCACTTTGGTCGCCATTTTCCCCACGTGCTGAGACATTGTTTACGTTAAAGGTAAAAGTTCTTTGAAGTTCTGAAATCTTTCTCTGGAGTGCTAAAAACTGTTCTTGGCACTGGTGGGTTTGGATGAATGTATATGCTTAAAGTCAGTTTCTGCCTTAATCTTTTATTCAGTCATTTAGGCTAGGCAAGGGCTACTCCTCCCCCTCCGGAAGGGTTTCCCCCCTTCTTCTTCAGAGTTAAGGCTTATGTTTAAATCCCATCCCACATGCTTCTTTGAGGAGGAGGAGGAGGAGATTGGATTTATACCCCACACTTCACTACCCAAGGGTGTCTCAGAGTGGCTTACAAACTCCTTCCCCTTCCCCTCCCCACAACAGACACTCTGTGAGGTAGGTGGGGCTGAGAGAGCTCTTGACAGAAACTGCTCTTTTTCAAGAACAGCTCTTATCAGAACTACGGCTTGCCCAAGGTCATCCAGCCAGGTGCAAGTGGAGGAGTGGGGAATCAAACCCAGTTCTCCCAGATTAGAGTCCATGCACTTAACCACTACACCAAACTGGCTCTACTACACCAAACTGGCTCGTTTAAGTATTTCGGCACTCATGTTTAATATCGATTAACTGCTGCGTGATAGGGTAGATTCTTCTTCCACTTCATTTAGATCCTTTGCTCGCTCTGGACTTGGTGTGCGCCTCTGAGCGCCATTACTGGCCCCAGTGTGGTAGAACCTTTGGGGACAAAAGGGAGCCTCAATCCCTCAGCTGCAGCTTTGGGAGCGGCTCTCTTCATGTCCCAGGCTAGAATCCCCCTAAAGGGGCTCTAGGGGAGGCTGAAATTGTCTGGTCTCTCTTCTTGCCACTCTGGTATGGAATGCATCCATCGGAGTTCGATGGGATGCAACTGTCTAGCAAGTCGCTGAAACCAAAACCCACAATTGAAGTCTATTTTAGAGATCCTAAAGGTTCACTAACAGGAAGCGATTCCTTATTTTTCTTCCTATTGGCCATTTAACTTGCCTGTAATGGAGACGGCCTCTTTATGTTTGTTTTGGGAATAAGTAGAGAAACAATCAGTGCCTTTGCAGTAGAGAAACAATTTAGTTCCTTTGCAGTACAGATTTCATTTTCAACATGAGTGGTGAGGTAGGTTGTTTGAAAATTAGGAGAATTCTTTTGGCTGCTGAAATGGTAGGGAGCCAGTTAATAGCAATTAAGTCAATATATTGAGGTTTGATTCATAAAAGTTGGCAATGATGCTTCTATGGGAGTGCCAGAGTTGCCAGTTGTTATTATTATTCAGACTAATATGACTTGTGACCTGATTTAACTACAAAGTCCCTTTGTTCGTTCGAATAACGAACTCATCATTATTACCCATTGCAGATTAACTGTAATTCAAGGTCAACTGTTTATGCAACATAACAGCTTCAGCTGTTTCTTCAGTAATTAATTCTTTATGATAAGACTCTGGAAGCCCAGCTGCTTGAGCTTTCCCTCCCAAATATTTTTGAATGACAGATTCAAAAGCTGCCGACAGGGCCTCTACTTTGTTGTTCACATAGGGGAGTTGTTCATATATCCCAATTACTGTTTAAGCAGTTAGTAAGCATTGTTTTGCCACAAAGTCAAAAATAGAGGATTGTTGATCTTAAATTGCATATTCATTTAACACTTTCTCTAGTTTTTCTGTAAGAGGCTTCTGGTCAGGTAACAAAACTTTTACCAGAGAAAGTAAGCTATCATCCAAAAAGGGGAGTTCTTCCGTCTCAAGTATTGCATCTCTGTTATCTGTAAGAATTGTAGCAAAGTCTCCTAAGTCTCCTTTAGAGGATAGAGTTCATCTATTTTGAGTTGCTTAGAAGACCTTGAAAAAGGTGGCAAGTCCAAAATTATATGGTTGCATTTTTTGGTTGCCCCATAGTAATTGAAGAGAAACAACATTTACAAGATGCTCTGTTTAACACTAGGGCATGGGAACACTGAAGAACCTTGGCACTAAATCACCAAATCCACAGAAAGCCACCACTTAATATCAGAAGTTCAACTTCCAAGGAAAAAACAGCAACATTTAAAAGATTTAAAAAAACCTTCTGGGGGAGAGGATATATTCATTTACAAAGAGGCTGCAGTGCACACAGATAATATGGCACCATCTTGGACTCCTACACTCTGCTAATATCGACTTAGTTTAAATCAGTATCCAGAAGATGGACCTTCTCTATTAAGGTGCCAAAGCCTAAATCAAAAGGAAAATGAATTAACTTGATATATTAGCCTCTCAGACTATCCTTATAGCCAATATTTTAAAACTCATATATGAAAAATTGGAGTTTATAATTATTTATTTTCCCATAAAGAAGCAGGATGATCCAGCTCAAAATTTGGGGAAGTGCCCTTACTCTGAGGCAATTAAAGGAAAACATCCTGTAAAGAGAAAACCTTCACTGGGTAATACCTTCTCTATGTCCCAGGTAACATTTTCTCTATGTCCCAATGTAAAGGATAGATTACAATTAAATAGATTCCAGGTGGTGATTACAATCTTTCCCTATCAGGTCAGATGAATAAATTGGTGGGGGGAAGAAGAAGAAGGGAAGAGATTGGATTTATACCACACCCTTGACTCGGAGTCTCAGAGTGGCTTAGAAACTCCTTTCCCTTCCCCTCCCCACAACAGACACCCTGTCAGGTAGGTGGGGATGAGAGAGCTCTTTCCAGAACTATGGCTTGCCCAAGGTCATCCAGCAGTTGCAAGTGGAGGAGTGGGGAATCAAACCTGTTTCTCCCAGATCAGAGTTTGTGCACTTAAGCACTACACCAAACTGTGTCATCTGTGTTATTTGTTGGGTATGCCTGTCTCCTATATAGATCTGAAATGTGTAGAAAGAAATCAGGGCCATGTTTATGGAGAACAGTATACTCTGACCTTTTTTCACCTAAAATCCCCTCTATGAAGTTTTCCAATTTAGGGCATTATAGACATTTTGGAATTTACTTCACAAAAGCTTTTAATAAACTAATAGGAAAGCCCTTGATTAAATCAAAGCTAAAACAACTGCCCTTAATGGCAGAAAAGACAATAGAGCCCCCATTAATTGATCTAGAAATCCCTTTAGACCAGAATTTAAACCAGTTCCCCCTGCAGAAGATGAATAAAATAATCTCTCTGAGAAACATAGAGATGGCTATAGAGAAGGAAGTTGGAAAAGTTGATCTTCAGCAACAAAGCCTGCTATATACTTTTAGCAATCTTCTGGTGGAGGAACAGAAACAAATCTAACAAATATTAGGAAAACTGGAGCAGATCCTTGGAGGAATTAGGCAAGGTAATAATATTAATATGAATAGAAATTCTAAAAAGGAACACCATCCTGTTTGTACATACAGACCAAATAATTAGTTCAAAGGCAAATCATAGCTCTGGTACTGAGAAAGCTGGTGATCCAAATTCAAGCATGGGAAACCCTAGAAAAATCTCCAATCTTAGTGTTTTCCTTGATCACAATATTGTTTCCTTAGATGCAGCTAATAATGTATTACTTAAAAAATCAACTTAAATCCACACTTAAGCTGTGCTCATGGAATATTGCAGGGTGGGTTAATATGTACAATTCCATAGAAGTTAGAGAATATCTAACTCAAATCAATATTATACTTTTACAAGAAACATGGGCTACTAAGGATACTGTTCATCTTTGGCTATGGCAGTGAAAATTCAGAATAGGTTATAGTTCCCCATCCATAAGTGTAATTCATCTAAATAAAAATGGACAGGCAGTGGAAAATTATATCAAGAATATATGCAATGAATTCCCTAAAGCCAATTTAATCATTGTTGGTGACTTTAATGCAAGATTGGGTAATATTACACAAGTAGATCTGAGAGAGATGGAAGGGGGGTGGTAGAATTGATTGGATAAACAATATGGTTATGGAAAAATGTCCAAAATACAAGAAAACAAATTATTCAGGGTAGAAATTGCTAAAATTAGGGTTGAGTAATAGGGTAATGATCATAAATGGCCAGCCTGGCATTGATAATTTTGGAGATTTTACATATATCAATTGGGGGGGGGGCACAGTATAATTGAACTTATAGGGAGTGATCATCTTCCCTTACTGTTGGAAATTCTATTCTTAGATTTGTGTGTTCTTCCTAACTCATCTAATTATCCTTTGATACAGAGTTAAGTTGAAGTAACAGTGAAACCTTGGACAGTATTTGTTGAAAGGGAGGTGAGGGATACCATGTTTTCAGATCTGTTCCTGAATATGGTTAAACAAATGAGGAATGAATCTTCAGTTGTGCAAAATCTGATAATACTAAATTTTGAAAAATTTAAACCTATTATTCTAAAACAAGCTTATTCAAAGAATCAGAGTCCCATAAAATTGATGGTTTGGTAATGACTGCAGATCACTAAGAAGGCTGGTAAGATAAATGCACAGAAGATTCCATAAATTTAACCTCAAATGGAATATATTAGAGTTATTGGGATTTAAAAAGGACCTAACAAACCCCTGATAAACCAAAAGAAAAAAGAGGACACAATGATGGTTTGGAAACTGCTACAAGAAGCATCATTATCAGTCAATTCAAAAGTTATCTGGAAATTGATAACCATAGTATTGCTCCTTTCACGTGGGAACAACATTTTTATCAGGTGTTATCAGAAATTTCTGGAAGCTTTAGTGTGGCAAAGATATTTTTTCTGTTCAAAATTTTATTTCAATACAAAATCAGCTTCAGAGAGTCAGCAGTAATAGGTTTTAAAAAAGGAGGACATGTGCAGTGCAACAAGAACAAAACAATGACCACAGATTGATGGGGGACAGAGAAGATGATGATGTCCTCCTTCGACAGAAAGGTAAAGCTACTGGGACTCAATCAGCCACTTGTGTATCCCACATGCCCCAAGGCAAAATTTGACAACTTTATTAGTTATCCCCTGGGAACAGTCTGCAAGAAGACAAAGTTGTTCAGATCTTCCTGGTAAAGTTGACAGAATTGGAGCGATATACAAAGATCGGATGTCATTATAGAATGAACACTGCAGCAAAACGTGTTCAATATTTACTTATTTTTCAAATTTCTACCCCGCCCTCCTGGCTGGAGCCAGCTCAGGGTGGCTTACATAAAAGCAGATAATTACATTTAAAACATAAATTACAATTTAAACAAATTAAAACCATAATAAAATGCTAGTAGTCGTTGATACTCACATGATGGTAGCAGCTATTATTCAAAGCTCTCAGCTCTCAGCTCTCTACTCTACTTTCCCTGTACGGCATGGATAGAACCATTGGGGGAGGAGGGCACTATGGTATCTGCCTTCCAGGAGGGCTGAAGGTAGGGCATTAAAGTATGGCAAGGTAAAGAGTCTCCAATATTTGGAGATCTCAAGGGATCTAGATAACCTGCTGTTTGAAAGCATTTGGCAAAGTGCAGAATAATTGGGTATTTCTGTATCTGTACCCTATCTAATTGTATGACATGATCCCAGATCTGCTGTTTATTTCTTTTGCTTTTTGATACCCAAGATGCAGTTGGCATTAAAAGGAGGTATACTTAAAAGGCCCTTGACCATATACCCATATATGGAAATTTCAGTTTCAGGTGACATCTATATTTGTGGCATCATGTTGCCTTTGGAAATCAAAACAATTTTCTTATTTACAGAATATGGTGCCTTGGTAGGACAGATTGGCAAAGCATCCGCAAGACATGAGGCTTTGTTCAGGTGATATTAATATTTCTTAGTAGATGTTTGAATGCAGGCTAGGGTTGAGAAGGTCAGCATTGATATTGGATGAATTGGTAAATGTAGCAAGGCTGCCCAATGCTGGCATTTTGCAGGAGCTACCCACAAGTCATAACTCACACTAAAAAGGGATAAAGTGTTTTGATAGTTGTGCAGCATCAATAAAATCCCTGTTTAACCTATATGGTTCTGGCTGACTTGCCAGCTTCTGGTGTCAGATTGCAATGTCTTTCTAATTGCCAAGAATAACATGGCCAGAGGAGGTTTTAGAAGTCCAGTGTTGTTCAGTTAAAGGTCAGGTTTCCAGGAATCAATGAAGGCAATGTAGGCAGGTTCAGCATCAGATGAACACATTGCACCCACACCCCAAAAGCTTTTCTTGGGAAACTTCATAGCCACACACCAAGATGTCATGCATACAGTCAGCTTCTCAGGAACAATCCTGCAAAGATTTATTTTCATTACCAGCAGGCAGCTGACACTGAGCTGTATTATGTAGCCTAGCCTATAAATCTGTTCTCAGTCTTCTTCTGCGGCATTCCAAGGGTGTTGGTGATACTGGAGAACTTGGGGTGGGTGGCTGGCCTTTGTCCGCCAGATTAGAACTGGAGGGTGGAGGAGATGCTGAACCAGCTTCCAGCTACAAGTCAGACAATGCCTGCATCTCATTTCCCTGCTGGTCAGCTTCTGGCGACTTGTAGGCTAGCTATACAGGGCCCTCCTCCTCTGAGGAGTCCTCACTGTTGCTGATCCCTGGCTGGTCCATGACACATGCATTAGTGTCCTGTGCCTTCATTCTGTGGTACAGTAGAAAAAAAAAAGAATTGTATAATGTGAAAAATTATATATTGCTAAGACATATGCTTCCAGTGCTATACAATATTGTATGTTATGTACTTAGCATTAAGCCCCTTTATTCATGCATGTAATGCAGGTTT
Organism: Gekko gecko; assembly: GCA_029375565.1. NCBI lineage: Eukaryota > Metazoa > Chordata > Lepidosauria > Squamata > Gekkonidae > Gekko > Gekko gecko. The sequence goes on from JAPDNY010000009.1 coordinate 47,926,410, forward strand.
TAAAAACTAAGATGGTCCCTTTTAACCAAAATAGGCTATTAGTTATAAGCTCTTTATGGCTCTTAATATTGCCAAAATAAGATATTTTGTTTGAATATTTTGCTACTTTTCAGTACTACCTCAGCAGAAAATAGTAGAAATACAGTTAATCATTTGATTTATGAATGTTTGTGAAATATTACTGAATGGATCTTGGGGGATACCAATAATTATTATTTGATGCTGGCCTAATTGAGACAACTTTAAGCAATATCTGTTGACCCCCTCTTTCTCTGGATGCAGCCTTCTTAAGGCATTGCTTTGCTATTCGGCTGGCTCTGCTTTTTTGTGATTATTATCTTAGAGGCAAATAGAGTAGAGCTCAAAATGGTATAATAGCTGTTGAAAAGCAAGATCTACAGAAAAGAAAAGGACCAGACTGTTTTTTTTCAGGATAATAACATTTTCCCAAGGCTCCCCATCACAGATATTTGTAACTTACTCTTGTCAGATAAGCCAAATAGTTCAGTTCATGCAGTTTCCAATTATCTGCACCTTCTACCTAGCAAATCAACTGATTCCCATGGAATATAAATTTAAGCTGACAGCCTCAGAACTTGTAAAGGGTTTTAATGGATCAAAGGTTAATTGGAAACAAAAGGAACAGCTAGATATTTTGCCTTAAATATTCAAAACATTGCATTAGCTTTGCCAAGTAAAATTGATTATGGTCCTAATATTCAGGTAGTACATAAAAGTGCTACATGGAAATTGAAGGCATAACGAGGTCAGGTATACTTCTTAAAAGCATGGAGTAGGACACCATGGGACATGATACTGCCAAAGTACATACATTTAAGTCCAGGTTTTAATGGAGAAGACTTACAACATGGCCTTCTTCCAGTGTACTTGTAAATTTCATTAAGCTCAATAAGCTTTATTAGAATTGCAGCCCTAAGTATGCATTATCCTCTCTACTAAAATCAATTGAAGTTCAAATGGTTAGATCTGGCAAACCACATGTTGTTCACCATTATACATTACAATGCCACAACAGAACAGTAGTTTTAGGAGACTGTAAATCTGAGTTGAGAATTTGAGAGAAGGCAATTACCCTTTCCACAGTCTGCAATTTCTAACTCCAAAAGAGGTCTTCAAGATTAATTCTCTCTCTCATATGCTTCCACTGTGTTTTCAGGTGTAAATATGTATGATAGCTGAGAAAGGGGTTATCTGGGGCAGGAAAACAGTGGACAGAGAATGATAAGAATGTGTATATGTATAAGCTCCACTTCTGTGAGCTTTATGGAACTTAACCAAGAACAGAATTTGTGTGACTATAGAACTTACACAGGAGGTCTACTCAGAATTAAATCCCATTTTATACACTAGGGCTTACTCCTATGGAAGTATTGTTAGGACTGCAACCAAATTAAGTTAAATAACATTTATTTAATGGAAAACTCTCCAGTATACCTAACAAGGCAATCAAGATTTATACAACTAAACACATATGTATAACAGTGGATAGATACTTGCAACAGATTCAATTAAAACAACATGTTCTTGCTTGCAAAACCCTTGCTGGGAGTTAAGTCCAACTTCTCAAATTTGCCAAGGTGATGAACTTTTTTTTTACTTCATTCACCTTTCAAAAGGAATTCAGTTGCAACAAACTGGACAAAGAACCAGAATGTAATCCAAAACTTGAAAAACATAGCGCTTGTGACAGGGACTTACCCCATCACCACCTTTGTGGGCTCTGTGGCTGGGGGACTGTTAGGCAGCCATGCAGTGTGTGTTCTGTGGACTGCATGGTCTGAAGTGTGGGCAGGTCCCATAGCAGTGCATGTCTGGCTGTTCCTCATGCTGGGCTGGCATCAGGTGGGGGGCAGTGCTGCAGGTGGTCTCTGGGCTTCACCTGCCTGCCTCCCCCATATAGGAGCATTGCCATCAGGACCTTGCCCTAGTTCTTTGCTTTCCCCCCCTCTGTGGATCAAGCACTGGAATTCTACCTACAACCTTGACTGTGTGGTCAGCTAGCCAGGCCCTTTGGGAGCAGATGACTTTTTGCAGGCCTGATAGCAACCAAGTGCCTCAGTACCTGGACTCACATCTCCTTTCTCAGAGTGAGACTTGTTCCTGATTAGGCCAGCCACAGCTTAAAGATCCCAGAACAGCTGTTTGGTGGCAGGTAACAGAAGATAGTTGGAGCTTTGTCAGCTGCTGCGATTTCTGGAGCCAAGCCCCTGGAATTGGCTGGGGTCCTCCAGTACCTCTGGGTCAGGGCTTTTGCTGCAAGCTGGCTTAATGGTCATCTAGCTGTGGAGTTGCACGGCAGTGGGTCCCTCAGCTGTTCAGTTCAGGATCCTCAGTGAAAGGAGGGCTTCAGTCTCAGGCTGTATTTCCATATACCTGCTGAAGGCACCCCTCCCATGGCAAGGCTGTTATTCCAGGTGGGCGAGCCTAATGTTCCCCCTTCTTCATAGGAGAGAGCCAGTTTGGTGCTGCGGTTAAGTGTGCGGACTCTAATCTGGGAGAACCAGGTTTGATTCCCCACTCCTCCACTTGCAGCTGCTGGATGACATTGGGCAAGCCATAGTTCTGACAAGAGCTGTCCTTGAAAGGACAGTTCTTGAAAGAGCTCTCTCAGCCCCACGTACCTCACAGGGTGTCTGTTGTGGGGAGGGGAAAGGAAAGGAATTTGTAAGCCACTCTGAGACTCTAAGTGAAGGGTGGGATATAAATCCAATCTCCTCCTCCTCTTCTTCTTAAGAACATAAGAACATAAGAGAAGCCAATATTGGATCAGGCCAATGGCCCATCCAGTCTAACACTCTGTGTCACACAGTGGCCAAAAATACCAGGTGCCATCAGGAGGTGCAACAGTGGGGCCAGGACACTAGAAGCCCTCCCACTGTTGACCCCTCCAAGCGCCAAGAATACAGAGCATCACTTGCCCCAGAGTCTCTATCTATACCTTGTGGCTAATAACCACCAATGGACCTCTGCTCCATATGCTTATCTAATTCCCTCTTGAAGCCATCCATGCTTGTAGCTGCCACCACCTCCTTTGACAGTGAATTCCATGTGTTAATCAGTCTTTGGGTGAAGAAGTACTTCCTTTTATCCATTCTAACCCGACCACTCAGCAACTTCATTGAGTGCCTATGAGTTCTTGTATTGTGAAAAAGGGAGAAAATTACCTCTTTCTCTACCTGCTCTATCCCATGCATAATCTTATAAACCTCTATCATGTCGCCCCTCAGCCATTGTTTCTCCAAGCTAAAGAGCTCCAGGTGCCTCAATCTTTCTTCATAGGGAAAGTGTTCCAACTCTTTTATCATTCTAGTTGCCGTTTTCTGCACTTTTTCCAAAGCTATAATATCCTTTTTAAGGTGTGACCAGAACTGTACACAGTTTTCCAAATGAGGTTGCACCATTGATTTATATAGGGGCACTATGATATTGGCTGATCTGTTTTCAATACCCTTCCTAATAATCCCCAGCACAGCATTGGCCTTTTTTATTGCAGTCACACACTGTCTCGACATTTTCAGTGAGTTATCTACTACGACTCCAAGATCTCTCTCTTGGTCAGTCTCTGCCAGTTCAGACCCCATCAATGTGCATTTATAGTTAGGATTTTTGGCTCCAATGTGCATCACTTTTCACTTGGTCACATTGAACCACATTTGCCACATTGGGTGGGTGGTGGGTGGTGCCCACTCACCCATCCTCGACAGCGCCCCCTGGAATGCCTCACAATCCTCCCTGGTTTTCACCACCCTGAACAACTTCATGTCATCCACAAATTTAGCCATTTCACTGCTTACTCCCAATTCCAAATCGTTAATAAACAAGTTAAAAAGCATTGGGCCAAGTACTGATCCCTGTGGTACCCCACTGCTTACCACCCTCCGCTGAGAAAACTGCCCATTTATATTCACTCTCTGTTTCCTATTAATTAGCCAGTTTTTGATCCACAAGAAGTGGTGGTGGTGGTGGTGGTGGTGGTGGTGGTGATGGTGGTGGTGGTGGTTCTTCTTCTTCTTCTTCTTCTTCTTCTTCTTCTTCTTCTTCTTCTTCTTCTTCTTCTTCTTCTTCTTCTTCTTCTTCTTCTTCTTCTTCTTCTTCTTCTTCCCTGGGTTGTTTGTGTCTTCTGAGGGGTTAATTTTAAGCAACTGTCTTCAAGGGGCTTGGCAAAAAGTGTTTTTGTGGGGTTTAGTTGTTATTTTGCAGTACTTAGCATTTTGGGATAGGTTTCTTTATGCCTGCTTATGGTATTGTTTTAGTAAGTTTAGGGTTTTCATAGTTTGGCCTGGTTCAGCAGGTCCAGTTAATACCTATTTAAGAATTCAGTTGTAAGGTTTAAGTTGCATAGTGGCATGAGGCTGAGGTGGGTTACAGACAATCTTGTGGGTGGTTCCATATAAGCCTGGAAGATTTTGGAAGTAACTTTAGTTCATAGGCAACTTGATAGTATAATAAGATGCTTGTAGGCTGTGCTATTTTGGGAAGAAAATATTTTCTTAAAGAATAGCACCCATTCAGATGCTGAAACACAAAATGGGAAGGATAGTCTCCAAATTTCTAGAGGTCAGTGACCAGAAGAAGCTGGAGTCTTTGTTTAAACTCAAAGCTGTCCAGCATACTTAAAGGAGTATGTTTGTTCAGGGTTTGCTCCTTCTTAGGGGGGAGGATTGTTATGTATTGTAATAATATGTCTGAGCTTGAGGATTCAGAAGGTATCCTAAAAGTGAGAAATCTGATTGGCTGCTCTGTGAAGCAAGCCAATCAGAGCAGCTAGAGCTGTTCTGGAGGGAAGGAAATCTATTGGTTGTTATCTCTCTTTTGTTATTGGTTATTAACTTGTTTAAGGGCATGGTTACCATAGCCCGGGCAGTTTAAAAAGGGAGTCTGTTGCTCCACTGTTCTTTGTGTTGGTTTACATTGAATGAATAAAGCTGAATCACTAGTTAAGATTGGACTTGTCTCATACATAACATGTAGGTTTGAAAATATTGAATAAGGAGTACAAAGGAGTAATAAAGTCATTCTTTAAGTTGCTCGAGAGGAGTTTTTCCTCCCTTTCCCAAAACTCTTGGGAATCAAGCAGCTTAATTGCTGCCTCCTCAATGGCAGAAGACTACTGAATGAGACATGTACGTGTCTGCTTATCGGTTCACTGAGACAGATGCTTATTGGGCAAATGACTGTTCGCAGAAGGCTAAGAGAGACTGGGAGATGGTACCCCCTATATATTCCACACTATCTCAACTAAATTAAAATAGTCTGCTGCAATAATAAACTAATCAATTGAGCTGGCCCCATTATGATCAAAAAATACAAATAAAATTATACAAATAGGGGCTGCTCGGCTTGAGCAGAAGGACAGGTGGTGGCTCAGACCCGAGCTGACCAGACACTGCCCCAACCAGGGACAGTTGTTCGAAAATCCCACTGAGGGGTGTATGGGTCCTCAGCCAAGGGAAACCACTGGCTGAGCCTCTTTGCATGGCTTGAGCAGAACAGTTGCTGGCTTAGAGCCCTGTGTCTTCCAGACACCGCCCTAGCTGGAGACAGGTGTTCAAAAATCCCACTGAGGGGGAGTGCAGGTCCTCAGCTGAGGAAATTAGTAGCTGAGCTTCTCTGCTTGGCTTGAGCAGAAGTACAGGTGTCTCAAAACCCTGAGCAAGCACCAAACACCCCCAACTCTACTGGTCACAAGGTGGAATGACTTTCCAGTTTCTTCCCTCTCTTCCTCTATCTCCCTCTCTGCTAAACTTCCTGCTGCCAAGTAAAAACAGCTGTGTGTGAGCTGTGAGTATATATCCATTCTGCTCCCCTAGAGCAGAATGAGAGTTCTCTTGTTGGCAGCCAGCATTGCCTGTTGAGCTTTGCAGGGGCACTATTCCAGGGCTGCAGAAGGGCTGCAGAAGTCCACCCTTCATTGCTTTGACTCTTAATTGATTAGTGCCAATATGTCTGCCTCCCAAACCACTGACAACAACCACATGAACCTTTGTAAAAAACATGGCAGTTTGTGAGAGGTTCATGGGAGATGCGTTCGCACAAACCGCAGCTCACAAACCATGAACCAGGTAATTTTTGTGATGAACTTAAGTTTGTCATGAGGTTCATGCCCATTCCTAATGTTGAATCTCCTGGCACCAGAAATTGGAAGGGAGCATTTGGAATATGCTGCAGTCAACTGAAGTCATCTCTATCAAGGATGAAATCTGTAGATCAGATCCAGTTATGTCCTCATTTGAGCTACTGCATGATCTCTTTTTCTTATTTGTTTCTGTTGAACAAAGTCATAGCGGTGGAAGCCCTTAGAGGCTAAAACTACACTGGAAAGGGTCCTGCCCCCTCCCTAATGGAGGAAGACTCACAAGGGACAGGCCCAGTAGTGACCATCAGTGACTCATTAACCACACAACTAAGCCTGGCCTTAGTGATGACTGTGGCCCTGCCACAACTAGGCCTTGTCTGTCCCTGGAGGCCACACCATGACTAGAAATGTGTAGCTTGCTAATGAATTCTTACCTTCTGCTTAATTTATGCGCAACTGAACTTTGTAAAGGGATGTCAAGGATGGTGCCTTTTACATTCCATTGCCTTTTGACCAGGGTTGCCAGGTCCAATTTTGTCCCCAGCGGGGGATTTTGGAGGGCATTCCTAGAGGAGGTGGGGCATCCCCAATGTGATGACATCACATTGGGAACGTCTCGCTCCAAGCCCCGTCCCCAAGAAAAATCACTGGCAGCCACACCTCTCCCAAATGTCCTGCAGGATTTAAAGGGCCCACCAACCAGGGGTACTTGTAGTCTGGTTTTGTGGGGCCAGTCCCCACTGGCTGGAAGCACTTAAAAGGGCCCTTTAAGCACTTCCAGTCGGTGGAGCCTGATCTCAAAGTGGCATTGCTGCTTGGAGACCAGGCATTCAGGGCTAGTCCCTTCTGCATGGAGGTGCTTAAAGAAGCTCGGTGGGGTCCCATGCACCCACAGGCGCCCCTCTCCCTCCCCTTTGCAAAATATAAGAGAGATTTTAAATCTCTCAAGAGAGAAGGGAGGGGTGGCTGTGGGTGTTTGGGCTTGGGGGTGGGGCTTGGGAGCAAGGCTTCCCCCCACTGGCCAGCTGGCTGGTGGGTGGGTTGAAGCCCCCAAAAGCAGGTAAACCCCACTAGTCTGGGGGAATCTGGCACCCCTACTTTTGATCCTACTGTTTACTATCATATGTATATGTATAAAATACTCCTATTGATTGACTTGGTGCATCTGATGAAAAGTGCAGTGCTCCTTGAAAATCTATGCTGCATTAAATCTTAGTATTTATGGTGCCACAAGGCTTATTTTTCCCCTATTAAATAATAGAACCATGGTTTTAAAATGAAAACTGAACTCCAGATTGGTTTCGCCCCCTGTTTTTGCACATGCCTTTAACTCCCAGCCTAAACAGTTCCACATGGCCAGCTGCTTGAATAACTGACCTCAAGGTGTGACCTGGAGCTCTGCTGGAATTACAACGGATCTCCAGATTACAAAGATCAGTTCCCCTGGAGGAAATGATAGCTTCAGAGGGCAGACTCCTGTGGCATCACAACCCTGCTGTGCTCCCTCCGCTTTCCAAACCCCACCCCTCCGTAGGTGACACCTCCAAATCTCCAAGCATTTCCCCATCCCAGAGTTGGCAACACTACAACTTGCTGGCTGTGTTTAGGAACTGAGTTTGAAACTTTCCAGTTTAGGACATCTTCTGATTGACTAGTTACACCAGTGTTTGGGTTGTGGCTTTGTTTGCTAGTTGTCTGTTTTTATTATAATGGCTGAAAATGTTTAATTAATCTTTCTGCTATGCATTTTCATTACTATTATCTGCCTTGATTATCTTGTTTCCACTGATACTGTTGAAATTATATAACAGATACTTATCAGGTTGAAAACATATGTTCTGGAATGTGCACTCTCCACACTGTTTTCACACAAACACGTTCTTCTTGAAGACTGAGCTCAGAGAAAACAAGTTCTATCAGCAGGAATGGCTGCTGTTTTGAGGGCTAGCAATGTTTTGTTTACTTGGCTTCTTGTTTGCTACCTGATCAAAAGTACATTTCTTTAAAAAAACAACACTAAATATTGCAAAAGTCACCACAACTATCTAATCAGAACTCTCTTATCCCAAAGCAAACTGCTCTTGTAACAAGCTTCCTTGGAGCTTCCTACAACTTAGGAAAGTGGGGAGCCTTAAACAGAAACCTCATTGGAATATATATGATCTTCCCTTTGCACAATGACAGGTGCAAATACCATGGTTAATTATAACTTGTTATCTTTGCCAGTTGGCAAGTGTGAAACCACCGAACATTTCAGATTGCCGTGCTATTGTCTGTGGAGTAAAGCTAATTAAAATTCTGGAAGGTTCTGCAAAGAAGAAAGGCCATTATTATTCAGCTTTTCACATTAAAATACAGCCTGTAAGTTTGGGCTTGAATAAGCTTTTCCCATTGGAGTTTTTGTGGAATCAAAAGCCTCAGAGATGCTAAAATTATACTACAGAGTCCACTTCACTTGTGCAGAAGTGTTTTAGACTAAATATTGGATCAAAATAATTGAAATGATGTAAGACCGACTGCTATTTCCCTTGGCCTGATGTTTCTTAAGTATCTTTGGATGTGAAAAAGCATTTCAAGTTAGAAATATGAGGGTAAAACAGGCCCTGGGGCAAGGCATCACCTTTTCGTGTACAGAAGGCATGGCAGTAGGGGAAAAAACGACTCCAGTACTTTCCTTTCAACTAGTACAGTCAATTACCACTGCTTTGATTTACTACATGATATAAAGTGAAAAGATTTGGGGGTTGTTGCATGAATGGCAGCTATGTTGCTCTCTGGAAGTACGCCTTGGCAACAATACAACTTGTACTATATAGGTTGCTTTACATATAGTTAAGTGATACTGAAAAGAAACACAGTTAATATAATCACATGCTGAGTAGCCAACCATTGTGACTGTTAAGTTTTACATTAGTGGAGCATGCAAGAACAGCCTGAATCGCTAGAGTCCATTTTATCACCAAAGAGTTCTGCCTCTTCATTCTGCTTGAATGACTAGTGACTTTCATGCACAAAATAGATTGTAGATTCCTCTTCTGATATGTATTTTCTCCCCAATGAGGACCCAAAATGACTTATGATACTGAAACCGGGGGGGGGGGATGACGACAACAGAAAACAAATGGGAGAGACAGGCAGGCAGGCTTCTGAGAGCAGAATGAATCCTTGTGATGGATCAACAAAAGTCCAGCCCCTTTCTGTCACTTACTAATCCTATTTGGTGTGCTATTTATTTATTTATTTGGATTTATATCCTGCCCTTCCCGGAGGCTCAGGACGGCTGACAATGAGGCACGCATGCCAACTTTAAAACAGATTCAAACAGTGCAAAACCCAAACGCATATAAAACAACATCCAAGCATTGTTAAAAGAAGCATATAAAACAAGATGGGGCAGATTGTAGCCCCCAGCAGCTGAACAGTAGCTTGTCAACCCCTCTCCTTCCAGGGTCACCCCGCCCTTGATGATGATAGTGGTGCGATGGCACGTGGCTGACAATGATGAAGTAGTAATGGCAGTGGCTCCTAATCATAGGCCTGGCAGAAGAGCTCTGTCTTGCAGGCTCTGTGGAACTGGGCAAGGTCCTGCAGGGCCCGGATCTCCTCTGGGAGCTCCTTCCACCAGGTAGGAGCTGCCACCAAAAAAGCCCTGGCTCTAGTGGCAGCAAATTTCACATCCCTGGGGCCTGGAATTTTCAGGAGGTGTTGGCTCCCTTGGGGGAACATATGGGGAAAGGCGGTCCCTCAGGTAGACCAGACCCTGGCCATACAGGGCTTTAAAGGTCAAAAACAGCACTTTGAAGTGAATCCGGTATGCTATTGGCAGCCAGTGCAGTGCTTTCAGCACAGGCTGAATGTGATCCCTCCTAGAGAGACCCATCAACAGCCTGGCTGCAGCATTCTGCACCAGCTGCAGCTTCCAGATTTGCAACAAAGGCAGCCCTAAGTAGAGAGCATTACAGTAGTCTAGCCTTGAGGTGACCGTCACATGGATTACAGTGGCCAGGTCATCATGGTCAAGGAAGGGGACCAACTGTCGAGCCAGCCGAAGATGGTAAAAGGCTGACTTGGCAGTGGTTGCTATCTGGGCCTCCATCATTAAAGAGGAGTCCAGGAGCACACCCAAACTCCTAACCTCCAATGCTGGCACCAACGGCAGCCCGTTGAAGATCAGGAGAGGGAACCCCAGCCCTGAACCGATCCGACTCAGGCCCAGGACCTCCGTCTTTGCTGGGTTTAGTTTCAACTGACTCAGCCTGAGCCATCCAGCCACAGCCTGTAACACCCGATGCAGATCATCCGGGGCAGAGTTTGACTGGCCACCCAGCATCAGATAGAGCTGGGTGTCATCTGCATATTGATGTCACCCAAGCCCACAACTCTGAGCAATCCGCACCACCCTGATCCAGATGCCCATGGAGATCGTCAGTCAAGGCGACCAGCACCATCTCCATCCCATGACCCGGGCAAAAGCTGGACTGGAAGGAATCAAGGACAGAAGCATCATCCAGAAAACCCTGTAACTGTGACGCCACCGCCCTCTCAATAAGTTTGCCCAAATAGGGCAAATTGGACACCGGCCAATAGTTGGCCAATTCAGCCGGGTCCAGAGATGGCTTTTTCAAGAGGGGGCGGACCATCACTTCCTTAAATGCCCTGGGGAACTGTCCCTCTGACAGGAACATGTTGATAATCTCCTGCGGGGCACCTCAAAACCCCTCATGGCCCTCTTTAATGAGCCAAGAGGGGCACGGATCCAGGTCACGTGTGGTTGGATGCACAGACACAAGGAGTCTGTCAACTTCTTCCAGACTGAGTGGGTCAAAACGTTCTAAACCAGGCCCCAAAGCCAAGCAAGGGGCCTCAAGTTCACTCACTGTTTCAATTGTGGCCGGGAGGTCATGGCAGAGCGCCAAGACTTTATCTGCAAAGTAGCTCGCAAATGCCTCACAGCCAATATCCAGTTCCCTAGCGCTTTGCCTGCCCTGTGGCAGAGTTGTCAAGGACCAAATTGTACTAAATAATTGGGCCAGGCATGAACTAGCAGATGCAATCGTGGCTGCATAGAAATTTTTCTTTATGGCTTTGACTGCCATCTCATAGGCCTTCATAGGCGTCCTATAGGATGTTCTTGATGCCTCGTCGTGGGCTTGGCACCACCGTCTCTCTAGCTGTCTCAGTTCTCACTTCAGCTCATACAACTCCTGGGTGTACCAAGGTGCTCGCCTAACACAGGTGTGGAGAGGGCACCTGGGAATGATCTCGTCAATGGCTGAGGAGAGGCAGGCATGCCAGTCCTCCACCAGCTCATCTAACGAGCTGCCAGGGGGCCTTGGATCCCGCAGGGCCATTTGGAGGTGCACTGGGTCCATCTGGTGCCATGGGTGAGTAAAAATCCACTCGCCGCCCAAACAGGGTCGGGGTGGAACATTCAGTCGGGCCCTCAGGGCCAGATGGTCCGACCATGGCACTGCCTCAATGGCGATCCGGTCCACCATCACCCCCGCTGCGAAGATCAAATTGAGCATGTGACCGGCCCCATGCGTGGTGGCTGAAACCAATTGAGAGAGTCCCAGTGCCTCCATGGATGACACTAGGTCTGTAGCCCAGAACAGCTAAAAGCCAATCAGGTCTTATGGAAGGCTGAAGAAGCCATGGCGGGGGGAAGTGAGAAAGAAAAATCTGTTACACTGTCAGCTCTTGTCAGATAGGCCTTGAACTGTCAGAGAATGAGACTGGAGTGTTTCTGCCTCAGTAGATTGTGTTGTCTCAGAGCCTGGTTTTCAGGGAAAGGGTAATTTCAGTGAACATTTTTAAAGAGGAAAGAGTATTTCCTCAGAATTGGAATTACCAGAAGGAGTAACATTTACACTGTGAGATTCCTAAGACTGGAATGGTCAAAGATTCACTTCAAGAATAAAGGCTTCACTGATAACTTTCCCTGCACTCATAAATGGTCAACTGAAACCATGTAACAGAATAAGTCCAGCAAATGATGTGTTATATTTGTCTATAGTTTCAGGGGTCTTTACTGAACAACCTTACTTCATCCAAGAAAGTTAATAAAGAGTCTCCCCCCCCCTTGTTTACCTCAAGCCTTATCTGAAATAGCTGTATTCAGAAGCCACTGGGTTTCAGTCTGTTAGGCTGAGGTAGAGGTAGAGACCACACTGGTCAAATGACATATTACACTGCCTCTTTTAAAGCATCACTTAAGACTGACCTTCAAGGCCACCTCTCCCTTACCAGATTTTCCATCCTCACACCTCTGGTCATTCCCAGGCCTTAAATATCTGCAAAGAGAGAAAAACAAAATCAGCCACATCTTCTTTATCTGATCCTCCAGGGACTTACCAGAACAGTACCAGTCCTGCACTGACAGCTTTTCGCCTGCTGTGGAGAGTGACAATTTAGAAGTCATAGAGTGTCACTCTGAGGAGGAGGGATGGGACCCCTTCCTTGGGTAATGCACCAATACCCCTCTGGGGTTGGAGAAGTTGAGCTTTTGGTAGTGGGTGATTCAGTTATTAGGGACATAGAGACAGGAGTCTGTTACAAGTGTTTTGACTGCATAGTGACCTGCCTGTCTGGTGTGAAGGTGTGGACATCATGTGCTGTATAGATAGGATGATAGATAATGCTGCGGAAGATTCAGCAGTTGTGGTGCATGTTGGCATCAATAACATTAGGAAATGTAATTGTGTGGTCCTGGAGGGTCAAAAAAAAAAGTTACTAGGCAGAAAGTTAAAGACCAGGATCTCAAATGAAATGATCATAAAATTGCTACTAGTTCCACACACAGGGCCATCTAGACAGGCACAGACCAGGGGTCTCAATATGGATGAGAAAGTGCTGCTGGGAGGAAGGTTTAGATTTGTTAGGTACATGGAACTTTCTGGGACAAGCTGATCATGTACAAAAGAGATGGGCTTCACTTGAACTAAAGGGAACCAGGCTCATGGCAATTAATATCAAAAAGGTGGCAAAACAGCTTTAAAACTAATCCCAGGGGGGAAGCTAATGGGAGTTAAGGAATCTCTGGTTTAGGACAAGTCAGTCTAAAAGGTCAAGTGTAAACACTTAGGGTAATATTGGTAGGATCATACTATAACTTGGGAACAATGGTAGGATCACAAAGGAAGGGCATGTGTGGTGACAAAGAGGCCAAGAGGGTTGCTGGAGATGGAAATGCATTATAGGTATCTATGTTCCAATGCTAGAAGTCTCCAAGTCAAGATATGAGCTGGAGTGCTTTGGTGCTCAATGACAATTTAGATATAGTGGGTATCTCAGAAACATGGTGGAATGGGGAAAATCTATGGGATAAAGCCATCCCTGGGTATAAGCTCTATAGGAGAGGGACGGATGGGTAGGTAGAGCCATTATGTTGTGCATCAAAGAGGACATAGAATCAAATAAGATCAAAAACATTAGAAGAAGAAGAAGAAGAAGAAGAAGAAGAAGAAGAAGAAGAAGGAGGAGGAGGAGGAGGAGGAGGAGGAGGAGGAGATTGGATTTATACCCCACTCTTCACTACCCAAAGGAGTCTCAGAGCAGCTTACAAACTCCTTTCCCTTCCCCTCCCCACAACAGACACCCTGTGAGGTAGGTGGGGCTGAGAGAGCTCTGACAGAAACTGCTCTTTTTCAAGAATAGCTGTGCCAGAACTATGGCTTGCCCAAGGTCATCCAGCAGGTGGAAGTGGGAATCAACCCCAGTTCTCCCAGATTAGAGTCTGTGTTCTTAACCACTACATCAAACTGGCTCCCCAACAGAAGCGATATGGGTAGAAATACTGGAACCTAAGCATTATTTAAAAGTGGGGGTGTACTATCACCCACATGATCAAATCCTTGAGGCTGATCTTGAGAAGGAGAAGGAAAGAAAGGAGCTGACTACAGAATATAATGTTATGATACTGGAGGACTTCAACTACCCGCACATTGACTGGGTAAACATGTGCTTAAATATCCAAGGATGGAGAGTGTGGTCCTTTTTGTGTATGTGAGACAGAGGTGTGTTAAGGAAAGGAAGGAAATCTTGTCCTTAAGAACAGCATTCTACTTCAAAGGGATAGTATCAGATAGCAGGAAGGAAAGGATGCTCTGTGTTTCCTGACCCCTCTCTAGCTATTTAAATCTATGGTGCTGTCTCTGAAGTCTGAGGCAGGAGACAGCGTACACTTCTCTTCCAACAGTAAGTAGGATAGATGCCCAGAGAGACATGAGAATAAAATATGAGCTGGTAGATTTTAGTGGAATGCAACAGTTTTTACAGTTAATTCTCTGTCTGATGATGCTAGTGATCCACCCCTGCAGGGGTAAGTTTCCCTTGTGGAATACAAGCATCAAATTAAACAAAAGCACTGCAAATCTATGCAGATCAATTATGACAAAACTGATTTAAGATCCTATGAGCTTTGCCACAGAAATTGGTCTTTAGTAGATTGTTATTAATATTTCAAATGAGAAAATTGCCTGATATGTTATAGAAACTTAGAGGATATGGTATTTCCCTGGTGAGAGTATTTAAGAATAACAACATTACTACCTTAAACAAAAAAATGGGCCCAAAGCAATATCAAGATCTAATTATTCCCATCAAAATATTATATGGGATGGTACTATCCTACATTTGGATGCCAGTCCGCAGCAAAATTTTCAGGTTCTTCAGTCAGTCACACAGCACAGAGCTTCTCCAGAAGACAGTGTTTAATAATGGAACGGTACTAAAGACAAGTGTACATTCTCTGTCTCAGTAATGACTAGATACAGCAGAGCCTACTAGGTTATACTACATTCAAACAACCCCCCCTTCAGCAGAAGCCAATTGATACAGTTCATGCACGTGGGAAGCTTTAGCGGGCTAATAAGCAAAACATTCTAGGAACCGTTATAATTCCCAGCGAGGCTCCTGCAGCTGGAGCAACAAAGTCAGGGACCTGATAAGAGACTGTGTGGAAAACTTCAGAGGAAAGGAAAGAGGCAGCAGCACTCCTCCTGCATACCATTGACATGACAGGGCTACCTGACAAAAATGTGGCTATAGACTTATTTGGAAATACCATGTAGTTGGAACTTGGCTCGCTGGACCCCTTTCAACAACAACTTATAAAATAGCAAAATTTGAACTACCTCCAATGTGAACCTCAGCAAAAGGATCAGAAAGTCTTTAAGGTGGGAGTGAGAGGGACTACAACTGGGGATATATGTGACTTAATGAATAAGCAGGCAGAAGCTGGCTCAGTTCCATTAATTGACCTTGATACACATCTTGTCACAGAAGAGTGTATGTTCAACCTTGAGGAAATATTTGATGCCTCTGACCTTCTTAGACAGCTTGGTGTAGTGGTTAAGTGCGTGGACTCTTATCTGGGAGACCTGGGTTTGATTCCCCACTCCTCCACTTGCACCTAGCTGGATGACCTTTGGCAAGCCGTAGTTCTGATAAGAGCTGTTCTTGAAAAAGAGCAGTTTCTGTCAAGAGCTCTCTCAGCCCCACCTACCTCACACGGTGTCTGTTGTGGGGAGGAGAAGGGAAAGGAGTTTGTAAGCCACTCTGAGACACCTTTGGATAGTGAAGGGCGGGATATATATCCAATCTCTTGTCGTCTTCTTCTTCGAAGAGGGAACAATTATGAGAGGGTTCCAAATGTTTCACATGGGCTTGTAGATCTAAATGGTCAGATTCTAGAGGATTTAAGGGCAATGGCTACTGTTGAAGCAAAGACAACAATTTAACTGAACTGAAGACTAAACCCACTGATGAGCTTGGTCTGGTAGGAGAAATTCTAAATAAGAAGAAAATCCTATCTAGAATGCCCAGGGAAAGCAGGTTGAGTATGTGATATTTGGATCAATAAGAAGTAGAACAAGTAGAAGAGAGTCCACTGTCTGACCTCAAATTACAAAAACATGACATCAAAGGGAAAAGAAGCATACCCTTGAAGACCGATGTAACAATACTGAATAAGTCAGATGATGATGATTTATTTGATATATTAATCGCTCTATCCCTGCTAAGCAGGTAGATCAATAGACAGTGATCTATGAGATAGGGCCATATTCCCTGCCTCATTGCTCAAAATATTATCTTGGAACACTGCAGGATGGGAATGGAATAAATCACAGCCTGAAGTTCTTGATTTTCAGTCCTCAACCCATATATTGCTTCTGCAAGTGACATGGGTTAAGGGTTTTTTTTAAGCTGAGGGCTTTCATTCGTTCTATCTTCCTGATGTGGGCACTGTGGGATGGCCTAGGGCTGTCTGATCACAAAATCCCTGGACTTAAAAATAACTCAGATGGAATCCATGGGAATGAATGCTATCACTCTATATTTGGAAGCTTTCCTCTCTAATATGGTGATTATAAATGCTTATTATGCTCCCA
This sequence comes from Gekko gecko, assembly GCA_029375565.1. Lineage (NCBI taxonomy): Eukaryota > Metazoa > Chordata > Lepidosauria > Squamata > Gekkonidae > Gekko > Gekko gecko. Next base: position 47,942,898 of record JAPDNY010000009.1, read on the forward strand.
GTTTAACTTCCAGTGATTTGGATGAAATATGGCTCAGCTTTGATAATTATCCTTTGGCCCCCATATTATTGGCTGGGGATTTTAATGCTCAATCAGGACCTAGTGATAAGCAATTGTTTAAAATAAATAATACTTTTGGGCTGCAGTCACACACACTAAATAATCTATTTCCAGTCCATTTTCAGTGTACTTTCCAACTGGATTTTACTGTGTGAACTGGCAAAATCCAGTTGGAAAGTGGATTGAAAGTGGATTATTTAGCGTGTGTGACTGCAGCCTTAGATTGTTTAATTGAGGTCAGTGGTTTCCTGGAATATACATCTCAAAAGATGACACAGTCAATGCTGCTGGCATTGTGCTCAGAAAATGTTCAGAGACTCATGGGTTGGTTTTAGTCAATGGTAATAATGTAGTGGATGGCCCTGCAGATTTTACATTTGTTTCTAAAAATGGTTTTAGTGTGATAGATTTAATGTCAGTTTCATTGAATTATGTATGCCAAAAAAAGATTTTGTGGAGTGGCTTGCTAAAAGCATCAAGACAAACAATAAACATTTATTTAAATATAGTTAGAGCTGGAAACCAGCTAGAGAAGCATCTGGACCTTTGGATGACCAAGGAATAAAAGGATTGCTAAAGGAAGATGGGGAGATAGAGGAAAAGCTTAATGATTTTTTTTTTTTTGCTTCTGTGTTAATTGTGGAAAGTGTGGGACATGTACCCATGCCACAGCCACTATTTTCTGGAAGGGAGACTGAAGAACTGATCAAATATGAGGTGGTGAGAGATGAAGTTCTAGATCTACTGGGAAAATTAAAAACCCCAAAGTTTTCAGATCCTGATGGCATACACTTGAGAGTTCTTAGGGAAATGTGAGATGGTTGATCTACTAACCTGTCCATGTAACTTATCACTAAGTTCACCACTGTACCAGAAAATAGGAGAATATCAAATGTTACACTGATTTTTAACACTGGTGCAGAGGGAACCAGGAAATTACAATCCAGTTCCCTAATAATTAGCAAATTAGTAAAAACTATAATCAAAGAGTATTATTAGGCACCTGGATAAACCAAGCCTACTGAGGGAAAATCAGCATGGCTTATGCATAGTGAATTCCTGCCTCACCAACCTTTTGGGGTTCTTGAGAAAGTGAACAAGCATATAGGTAATGGTGACCCAGTAGACATCATGTATGTGGACATTTGAAAGGCTTTTGACAATGTACCTCACCAAAGACTTCTGAGTAAACCAGAAGTCAAGGGATAAGAGAATGGGTTGAATTGGTTGAATGATGGGAAGCAAATAGTATGAATAAATGGACAGTTCTCACAATGGAGGGAAGTAAACAGTGGGGTACCACAAGTATTGGGGGATCTGTATTGGGGGAGGTACTATTTAATTTGTTGTAAATGATCTGGAACTGGGGATGAGTAGTGTAGTTAAATTATTCAGGGTGGTGAAAAACAAGGATGACCATGAAGGATCTCCACAAATTGGGTAAATAAGCAACAAATGAGAGGGCGGGGTAAAATCTAATGAAATTAATTGAAATTGCTGTGAAAAGTTGTAATTATTGGACAATTGATGGATAGACAAATGTTATGCATGTCTGCTGAGAAATCCCAATTCAGAATGCTTATTACAGCATAAGTGTCACTGAAATAAAGCAGACACATATCTGCTTGATTTTAGTCATTTAAGACACACATTCCCCTTTATACAAACAGTCCTAAACTATCCTCTGGACCCACTTCAGATCAAAACCCATTCTGCATCTAGCATTTGCCCCGCTGTTTTACCGAACCCACATTGGAACAGAAATTCCCCTCTACATTGCATGCGACTTTCACTTCCTTTGATTGGCAGATTTTATGGTAACCTTCACACTGCATGACAGTTTCACTTCCTTTGATCTCTCCGTTTCTTGGTACTGTCTGCATAGATTTATGGCCATTTCATGGGTATCTTTGCAGGGGTTCAGGGGCAACTCTGCAGTCAGTGGCCTGGGGTATTTGAATGTGGTTTTTCTGTTCCAGTGTGGGTTTGGAACAACTGAGTGCATGCTAGATGTAGATTGGGCCCAAGAAACAACCTGAACCAGGCTGTGTATGAGTAAAGCTGCAGTAATATTTAGGAACACAGTAGCTAGAAAACTTCCACCATGAGTGTTGACATCGGATTGGATCTGATTCAGGTTGGGTGTTCATGAAGCTGCTTCCTTAATGGGATGAAAACCTTTAGTTTAAGTCCTGCTCATTGTAATGCTTTACTGTGTAAATGAGAACATAAATATAGCAAAATAGTCTATATTTGGTCATGCACAGAAGAAAGTATGTATGTCCAATGTCTGCCATCTTAAACAAGTGGGAGATTGAATGGCAGAGATCATCCCTCTAACTTCTTACTTTTGTCATCCCCAGTATTTTGGTGAAACTCCTCTGGCATAAAACTGTAACGTCAGCCTACCGTATTCACTCTTTACCTCATCTCCCCCTCATTTTTAGCCTTTCCATTATCAAACAGAAATAGGCTCCCCCTAGAAAATGTGATATTCATAAGAATCCCTCCATAAAAAGTCACGACAATTTTAAATTCAGTATAACTATTTTAAAAAGCTTATTTTTAATTGCTCTGGAATTAAAAAGTGCAAAAATTAGTCACTGTCACATTTAAGACACAACTAGTTATTAGCATCTCTATTCTAAATGTGTTGCATAATGTTAAAATTAATGAAAGTTGTTTTTATTAATCTGGTTATATTACCAAAGTTAAATAGTAATCTTTGGTCTGCAGGATATGTATATATACAGGCAAGAGATTTTTTTAAAAAATTGTTATTATCATAAATATTCCTGTGGTAAGAAGAACTGTGTTTCAAAATTTGTTTTCTTTGCTACAGTTTTCTGGTCTTGACAATCCAGTGGTAAGGTAAAATCCATCAAGGTAAAATAAAAAACCCTTTCAAAATCAAATTTATTTGCTATCAGGGTTTGATCTTATTCTGTTAAAAGCAGTGGGCACTTTTCTATTAATTTCAGTGGAAATAAGAATAACAAGGTCATTTACGGAGTCAAAAGCTGTGATCTGGGAGTCTATTGTCCTTTTCTAACCACTGCCACAAACTTACTAGGCACTGCTAGGCAAGCCACCTTCTCTCAGCTTCAGCTCCCATACTTCTCCAATCTGCAGTACAGGAAAACACAACTGGGCTATGTTATAGGAATATTGTAAGGATGACAACCAGATAATATATGAGAAACACTTTGATGAATGAAAGAACTAAATAAATCTATTACCATTATTATGGTTTGCTACATCAGCATTTATTATTTTAACAATGCACTTCCATTAACAAAGTATGACCTTAACCCTAACAGATCCAGTGACTTGCATTGATCAAAACTTTCTCACTTCTCTTCCCCTCCCCAGTTCAGAAGTGTGAAGATCAGTATGTCAGTCATTACTAACATATGCAAAGCTCATAAATGTCTGCATGCCTTCAAGAATCTTCCTGTTCATTTCACTAATGCAAATCTGTGTTTCAGATACCTGAAGAAGTGAGCAGTGACTCACAAAAGCTCATATCCTGCCACAAAGTCCGTTAGTCTTTAAGGTGCTACTGGACTCTTGCTCTTTTTGTACTGCTACAGACAGACTAACACTGCTACCCATCTTGATCTATCTTCTTGAACAGCATTTCACAACAAACCACTCAAAATTCAGAGAAGTCAAAGTTGTGCTAGCTACATACTTGAGTTGCATAGAACAATAATGTCCAATCCATTTATGGGGTAGTTCTTGGAAGGGTCCACTGCCTGCTTGATCGCCTCAGAGGTAGCCCTGCTGGAGCCTGGTGGCTATTTGCATAAGCAATTTAGGCTGACTTAGTACTCTTCATATGGTTGCCAGTATTGGATTGGAGATTTCATGGAGATTTAGGGGAGTTTGAGAAGAGGACAGACCTCAGCAGACTATAATGCCATAAAGTCCACCCTCCCAGGTGGTCATTCTCTATAGATCTGATTTCTGTAGATCAATTGGCCTTCCAGGAGATTTCTGGGCCCCACCTGGAGGTTGGCATCCCTAGAGCATACAGTTGTTAGGTACCCTCTTCAGTGCCTATTGTAAGTAATCAAGGCTCTCTCCAAACTTTATCTTTAGGGGGGTTCCAGTTCCAGTTGGCTCATAGTTATGCAATTGGAAATGGCATTGCAGCATTGTGGGATGCTGTCTTGGTAAGATTCCACCCTCTATCAAGGGAATTGCCAGCACTGTGACTTCCACTCAGTGTTATCAAAATCCAAAAGGTCTTACAGAAACAACAATGTTGGGGTTTCTGACTTGGTAAAAAGAGAATGGCCATTCAATGAGGCTCATCCACAAAGTGAGGCTCATCCACAAAGTGGGATTCCCTAGGCAACCAATTCAAACACTCATTTGAACTCCAAGTAACTTTTCATTTGACTGTAAATGAATAGTTATTTTCACATGGTGACTTGCTAAAGTGGCCAATTCTTGTCTTTAGCTCCAGGCTTCTCATTGCCTACAGTTCCCCAGGTAAATTTCTCCCTATTTGCATAGGCCAATACTACCACCAGACCCCAATATAGCTCTATGCCTTCTACAATGATTTGCACCTTGTTGGAATGGTACCCTTTATGTATCCCATGGCCATATACTAAAGGGATGCTGGATGAGATGGGAAACTCTAACAAGAACTGAATTGGAGCTTTCACATATATTAGCATGCTGATATAGTGCATAATTTGAATTATTATGTGATAACTCCAATGATAGGTGGAAGAGTTATAATGGATTCAATATTAAAACTGTAGTAGGGGCAGTGTGCATCATGTGGGTTGGTGTGCAATGTACTTGGAATAATAACTTCAAACAGCAAAGTTAATAACTTTAAATCACTAATTAATGGCAGAGCATTTGGCTGGCCTAATGCAAGCAGCTAAGCTATTGAGTAGAATCACAGGTGACCCTGCAACCCCTCCTCCATTCCACGGGAGAAAGACAGGGACTCACCGACTGTGTGCTGCACTCTGGCTACATTAAAAGGAACTGTAACTGGCTACCTTGAACTGTCATCTATAATAAATAAATAGCTGTAGGGGCTAAAAAGAAGGTGCTGGCATGTCAAAATACCTGTCAACATCCCAAGAGTCAATACATGTGTCAAGTTTTGATATGAGAGAGAAGAAATGGGGGGGGGGTTGCCTCTGGTCAAAGAAGCCTCCCTAATGCCTTTTGAGTTTACATTGGTTTTAAATGCCTTAGTTTTGGTCTCCCAAAGGCATCCTTGTCCCACAACAAAGGGCTACAGACTGCTGCTGTAACAGTTAAAGTTCATCTGTTGAGTTAATGGCTTAAAGGTGAGTTATTAATGTTTAGCCAGAATTTCAGTTCAGGTAAGTCAGTTTTCCCATAAATTTTCCATGGAGGCTTTGAGCCAATATTGGTTTGTCCTGACCAGGATTAAATCCACACCCTGAATATATCACCATATGTAATTTTAAACCTATAGTTACAGAAATAAGTATTATGAGGGTAAGGCCTTCTGGCAGCATATGTGGATTGTACTGTTATCACTGCATGTTGTTGCAGAAACAGGGTAGGTACAAAGCAGTATGGGTAGTAATTAAATTTCAGGCATAGATGATAAGCACAGTTCTGAAGTTCTTATGAATAGGTCAATTCTTATGTTGCAACAGAATTACCAGGGCTTCTGCCCTCAGATGGTAAGTGCAGCAAGTCATCTGAGCCCAGAAGAGTAGTGTCAGACACAACACAGCCTGCAGACACTGCTAGCTGGGAGGAGGCAGTTTCTGGGAAGGTCCCAGCTGTAGAAAGGGGTAAGCGAGCCCCACTGCAACTTGGTGGGCCAGCATGGCCTTGGAACCATGGCACCAGCTGGCTGACTCTGGATCCCCGGCCACCTCAGAAATACATGCTGCAGCATGGTGAGTGGGCAAAGGGAACTGGTCAGTTAGCACCTCAGGCTGGTGGGGGAATGTGGTATTGTTCCCTCTGCCAATGGGGGTTCCCCAAGGTGGTCTGGAGTACCGAGTCCCAGGGGGATGTGTTGTGGAGTGGGTCCCATGAGAGTTTTGCCCTTTAGAGACCAGGCAGGGCCTTGGGGGATCATCTCTTGGCTGGAACATGGGACAAGATCTCTATAGCAGAGTATGTGTATGTGTTTACAAAGTAGTTCATGAAACTGGAGAGGAAGGATAAGGAGGATTTAGGAGTAAGGGCAAAGATTATTTATATATTTATTTCAATTTGTATCCCACCCTCTCCACCAAAGCAGGCTTAGGGTGGCTTCCATTAAAAGTTAAAATACATTAAGACAAACTCATTAAACAAAATATACATCATAAAACTCATAAGCATAAAAGATAATAAATAACAGTAAAAACAATTAAAATGCTAGTGGCGGTGATGATATATCCTAATCCCTATAGGCCATGATGTAACTAATATGACAAAATGTATGGCCAGTGGCTGTTGCTATTGGCTTCATAGGCAATTGCTGTTGACATAAAGGGCCTTACCCCGATTCAGATATAGTTGAGAAAGTGGGTTGTAGGGTTGATAGAGCATGGGCTAGATGACTGGTGCCCAACTGGAGCTAGATGATCACTGGCACTTGCCTTGCTGGGAGCTTAGTTCTCCAGGAGTGTGCAGCCGGAGGCTTGCTAAGTTCAGCTCTTTCACCTCTTTAAACTGTAATTGTTTTGAATGTTTTATTAGTAACTAAAAAGCCTGAATAATTGCTTTTTTATTTTCACATGCTTTCATTGAATGACCTTGTCAGTGAGAATATTAATTGGAAATGAGTTATTGAATTTGATATTGCATTTTTGTTTATGCAAATAGGTTCTTATCTCTTTGTGTTTTCACCATGCAGAATTAAAAAAGGCCTGTCAAGTGAATAGTAGGGTGGGATTTATTTGTAAACACTGCAAATCTCATTATTTAAACTATTATAATGCATTGTTTAATTGAGGTCAGTGTACTCAATTCCAGATCTGTGTGACCACATAAAAAAGATACTAATCTGGCCAGATCCATGATCAATTTTCATATAGAATTTACATTCAAGACTTAGACTCAAGCTGAGAAGAAGTCCATTAGTTAAGGAAGAGCAAAATGGTTTACTTCAGGAATTTCTGTACAAATAGTCCATTGATTGGGCCAACCTTTAACCAATTCTGATTATTCAAATATTTTGGCTCTCTTCCAACCAAGCTGAAAAAAGAAGGTGAACTTCATTCCATGCTTTTTTTTCCTTTTCCCCCCTTTCTTTTTATACCCTGAGAAGCTCATTGATTCACGAATCCTGAGCAACAGAAAATACTTTTCTCATTTTTTGGATGCGAGGGCTAAAAGGACTGAGACAAATTTTGCAGTTGCTAGAGTGATTTTAGGATCCTTATCACTGAGCAAGAAAGCCAGGATTTCTGGAGTGTAGAGGAATGATTGGTTGATTAAAGGTTTAATACTGTAATCCCTCATAATCTTGAAAAATCTGCATTCCAGCAGGGTGTGGGAGGATGTATCAATCCTATTAAGGCTGCAAGGGGAGATTCTGTCTGTGTAGGGCCTATTCAGAAAACTCCCCTGCAAAACCATTGTTGGTAATAATGTTCAGTCTTGCAAACAAAAAGCTCTGCAATAATGTGGGCATGGCTTTTTTCATTTTACTCATGATAGATATTTATATTCTACTTTTCTCCCCTTTAGGGATCGAAAGTGGCTTACATCTTCATTCTCTCCTTCTCCATTTTATCCGCACAAGAACCAGTGAGGTAAATTGGGCTGAAAGAGAGAGTGACTGACTTAAGGTTACCAGTAGGTTTTCATGGCAGAGTGAGGATCTGAAACTGGGACTCCCAGATCCTAATCTGAAACTCAAACCACTATGCCACATAGGCTCTCAAAGGGTAAAAAATTATTTAGAGAAGACAATACAAGAAACAATACATTTACAACTTATGCCATGTTGTATATGCTATCTTGTCATCTTTTTTTCTGCCAAAACCTTAGGATTTGGATGATGAGATATGTTTACTATATTGACCTAATTTTCTCTAAACCTCAGAGTTCTGTCAAAATTTGACTAGCGATACTACTGCTGGCTTTCCTCCATTTAATACTGCACTGAAAAGATGATGACTTCAGCATACTGAATATGATTGACTGATACAGATCACATTATGGTGTTTAGGAAGAACTGAGCTATATAATAAGTTAATTTTCTTCTATGCAGTCCTCATAGTAGCATGCTGTTCAAGAGGAATACACCTACAAAAAGAGAATAGAGGAGATCACTCGTTGAATTAACTTTTGTATCTCCCATGAATTTGATTAATTCTTTACATCATAACAAAACACAGGCATGCACTGATGGTAACAAAGCAATGGACCATCCAGCAACAGTCTATAATGGTGGACCATGCTGGAGACACTAAACTGGAGGAGAGCCAGTTTGGTGTAGTGGTTAAGTGCACGGACTCTTATCTGGGAGAACCGGGTTTGATTCCCCACTCCTCCACTTGCACCTGCTGATGTGACCTTGGGTCAGTCACAAGCTCTGGCACAGCTGTTCTCTCAAGGACAATTTGTGTTAGAGTTCTCTCAGCCCCACCTACCTCACAAGGTGTCTGTTGTGGGGAGGGGAAGGGAAAGGAGTTTGTAAGCCGCTCTGAGACGCCTTTGGGCAGTGAAGGGCGGGGTATAAATCCAAACTCTTCTTCTTCTTCTTCTTATATATTGGAATTCCACAAAATGATAGATGTTTCATAGTATGTTCCATTTCATTCCAAACCCTAGGCAGAGGTCAGGTGACTTCAGGCATTACACAGAAGCATCAATAGAGAAATAACAATTATTTTGTTAGCTCTTCTGGGTTCCACTGTGGAGATCATATCAAGGAAGCATGAAAAGAGGACACACAAATGATTGATCTAATATCAGAAGGACGTCTAATGGAATCTGAACTCAATAATTGCTGACTTAACCAGCAATCATTTAGCTGGATTCAGCTGAACACTTTTCACAGCTATTGATGACATGCAATGAAGCACAGGAGGAAGGGAATTGACAGTGCAATTCTAACCAGAGTTGCACTCTTCTAAGCCCCTTGACATCAAGGATGTAATTCACACGCAACATCACTTTGACATCTTTACTGAGAATGAATAGATTTAGCACTGTGTACACAGCACTGAGTAAATTATATTCTCTCTGTTTGTGTGTGAGTAAAGTTCTGTCAAGTTGTACCCAGTTTATGATTACTGCAGCAACAGACTTTTAAGGCAAATGAGAAACAGTGGTCTTCCTTTGGAGACTCTTCCTTGGTGGTCTCCTTTCCCTGCTTAGATCCTGCAATCTGACAAGATTGTCACCTTCCCTTGCAAATTATATTCTAGATAAGAAATATTTGAGGTGAAGTATTTGACAAGAAGTATCAGGAGATGCTAAATATGGAGGCAATATTGGATCCATGGTACTTTCAGTTAGTTTTGGTTTTTGCTGTACTTGTCATTGGTTACCCGAAAGTTGGACTATATCTGTTCTGAAACCAGTGCAGCACAGGATGGCCCATGACAAATATGAGCCAAAGATTTATGTTATGCATGGTTCCAGAGAGATCATTAATTGGCTCCTTATGTTCATTAGTACAAGATTAAGTACCTTTTCAGGATCAAAACTAATTAAATATTAATGTATATTTCCCCTTCTTAGTCTCATTACCTATTAGTAACTTAGAAGGTGGAATAGAATAACATTAGATCCTCAGTAGCTCTCTTGTCTGCTGCAACTTTTTTAAAATTACAATAACATATGCTTCCCTGGACATAATGCTCTTGGTAATTTTAAGCATTTGCCTAGTAGCAGGATCCCAAGGTCTTTTAGGTTATTAACAAACTTATTTTGACATCTTGTGAAAAAGAAGCCTTTCTTAAAACATATTTCTAAAGGATTTTAACAATTGTTAAATAACCAATGCTTAAATTTTTGTTATTAATTTCCAAGCATTTCCCCATAACAAATAAATGTTTACATACCCCTCTATCAAAACAAATCACACATTGATCAATATATCTACTGTGCTAATTAAGATGCTGACCTGATCATTTGTTCAGTTAATTAAATAAGTTTCTGATAAACAATGGAAATTAATACATGACCTTTTGATGGAATGAGTAACACAGATCTTTCTATGTAATATATTTATAGCTTTTCTAATCCACCTGTTCCCACAAAACTCAAGGTAGATTATAATAAAAACCCTTAAAAGCCCAATAAATACAACAAAATAGATACCAGTCCATCATTAGACATGACACCTTGCCATGATAGAAATGCCATTCTAAACATAAGTATGAAAGGCCTTTTTGACCTTGTCAGATGAGCTCTTCTCCAAGAATGGGCTAATCACTGAGAATGCTGGTTTATGGGAAGACACTGGTTTTACCTATATGCATGGTACTAATCTCAGAAGCCTCACTCTGATGAATGGGTCTGTCATTATGGTGCATTTATGGAGATGTAGATATGCAAGTCATAGGCCATAGTTTAACATGGTATATAAAACATCAGAATGTTTGCTGGTATCTTCCCTAATGTATCTTCACTTTGGATGGTTGGCTAGTGTTGCCAGCTCCGGGTATGGAAATTCCTGAAGATTTGGATAGTGGATCCTGGGGAGGGCAGGGTTTGAGGATGGGAGGGACCTCAGTGGGATATAATGCCATAGGGTCTACCCTCCAAAGCAGATATTTTCCTTCAGGGGAATAGATCTCTATCATCTGGAGATCAATTGTAACAGCAGGAAATCTCCAGTCCCCACATGGAGGCTGGCAACCCTGTGGTTAGCATTTGTGTTAAGGTTTATGTATGGGAGGTTATGAGAAAATGGAAAGAATTTTCCACAGACTTTTTAGTAAACTGACTTAAGTTAAATTACCATTTAGTGGTCTCTGGTTATTTGAATTTAATGGATCCTGCACAGACAGACTGACTAAAAGAAATATGGAGGGATCCAGTTCAATGTTCCCTCTAAGTTGTGGAGTCTTGTGAGCAAAAATTCCACTTTGTGAGCTCCTGGCATTAAAGTTGTGAGCAAGTGATTTGGCTGCTGTGTAAATTAGTTTGCTCTGGAGCCATCCCTTCCTCAGCTAAGAAAAAAAATGTGTGAGCTGGAGGCTAAAAACCTGTGAGCTAGCTCACACTAACTCAGCTTAGAGGGAACACTGATCCAGTTGATGTTTCATAGTTGCGTCTCTCCTATAATTGCCATCACTTCTCTTACTACTTCTTCCTCTATGGTACATTTGTGCCATCTAGCCTTTGCTATGAAACATGCTGATCACACCCGTCTTCACTCACTAACATGTGTCCTAAAAAGACTACTTATCTGATCTTATATTATTGAACAATCCTTGAATAAGTCTTGTGTAAAAAACAGCTATGTAACAAATCTGTGATATAAGCTAAATCTAGCCTCTAGTAGCATTGCTTCAAGGGAAAATGGGTAAAAAAGATATTTTCAGAATTATAATCATCATGAAAAATTACCTTTTCTTTGGTCACTGTTGCAGTTTATCACTCAAGCACAGTAAGCCCCATGTAATATTTTGTTAATTACAAATAACCCATTCTTAAATAACAATCGTGCACTGCAATGCATTGCAGAATTTAAAAAATGAGCTTGCTATTGTTAAAATCTCCCATAATGCAATTCTATAACAAAAATATTATCCTGGTAGGTACTTTCCAATATTTAGTCAAATGTACTAAAGCAGTGGCCTTCAACCCTCTGGTAAGTCATGGACTGCTACCTACTGGGTCATAGACCTCTGTTTTTACTGGGTTTTTTAAAAGAAAGACCTGTAGTTAGTATACATATGTAGAGTACAAGGGTGTTGCATCTCCTGCCTCTCCTGATGCACATGCTGAGAATACCAACAGGGCAGTGAGGTGAAGTCACTCAGCAGTGGAAAGGATTCATTTTTAGAACACATGGTACTGATACCTTGGTTAGTCCACTTTGTGTCATTTGACTGTGATGTCAGGCAGTGTCCTGCTATGTGTTTTACTTTGGTGGGTCCCATGCTATCACCTGGGTATAAAAGAGGTGTGTGTGTGTGGATCTGTAAAGTTTGAAGACTACTGCACTAAAGAAAAACAGGTCATGTACAAGACCCATGTTATCATTGTTTTTGTTAGTCATAGGGCCAAACTAGGTGTAACTGTTTTGGTGAGTTGTGTCTATGTTCTCCCAAACTGACTTGCATTCCCCACAGTCACATAGCATACACAGGGGAAGTCATTTTAAAGTTTAGAGGGAGCCATTTTCTACTTGGAGAGTGGTGCTTCTGCCTGAACTCATGCTGTTTTGAGAAACTGAAATGGCCCCCAGCAGGTAGTTATTATATAACTTTGGAACAACACACAGATTATTCTGAGCATGTGCTACTCCAATGTTATGTTAATTACTCCCTGCAAGTTGCATGGAAAGTGAGTTAGATCAGAGGAATCCAGCCACAGATCACCAAAAATGTAACTATTTTGACTATTAGAGCCACATTAACATACAAGTTAATATTGATACATGTTCCGCTCCCAAGCAGGAAGGGCCCAGGTAGACAAGGCCCGCCATTTGCATGGCCAGATGAGGAGGAAGAGGCTAGCCAGACACTGAGTTGGGGTGGGTGGGCCTGGGCAAGCGGTGGGAAGATAGGTGCCTCCCCTCCCTCCACGGGCCAATGGCAAGGCAGCAGGGTGGTCAGGAAAGGGAGGCCTTTAAAAAGTGGCGCAGGCTGCTTGCCATTCCCACCTGACCATCGGAGACCAGAGAGCTGTTTGTCCACCCATCCCTCCCTGTGTCATGTGGCATTTGGGGATGAATATGGCAGGCCGGATTAATTACAAAGTGTGTTCGGGGTCTTTGTTTGTTGTTAGTTTACTGTTATAGTTCTATGGTGCACATTTCATCACAACTTTTGGCGGGAACAGCATGGGGCCGGATCCATTTGTGGAAATCGGTCTGCGTGCCATTTTCCGGAGGTGGGGACCCCTTTAAGGGTCTTGGTGTGAGGGCTGAAGGGAGCAAGCAAATGCAAGGACTAACAGCAATTGCCCTCACTGCCAGATGGCAGGGGAGTTCACGAGTGGGCAGGCATCCATGTGAACCCTGGCAACCTGCAATCCCGCAGTCTCTACCCATTTTATCCACCTAATTTCCAAAGAAACTGTTGTGTGAGTGGTCAGTTTAAACAGGGCAGTATAGGGCTGGCCAAGCCTCTCCACCCCAAATATGACCTGGAAGCGCAGTTCAAATTGCAGAAGATGTCATAGTTTAAAGGGTCAACATGAATGAATGTACATGCCATGAGAACACAAAATATTAATTTTTGCATGACAATTACACAGAATGTGAAGTGGATTTATGAAAATTGTAGCATAGTAGTTGAATCTGAACAAGGGTGCAGAATGGACACTAAGAATCATGGAATATATTGACAGTCAATGTTCATTTTTAACATTTTTGTTCAGAATAATTAAGCATTTTTCAAGATGGTAGGCTATAAGCTTGATCAGAGAGCTATAAATCAGTAACTGGCATGCTGTAACTTCTGATTGGTTTGACACCTGAATAACCTAGCATATTCAACCACTGATACTGTGAGGAAAAATGAAAATAGATATGACAGGGAAAATGTGTACTAATAGTATGAAACGAAGCAGGAGGGTGACTCATAAAATTCTATGAAGACAACAAATTGTTCATTGTGAAGACATGTTTCAGGCAACTGAACAGATAATTATGTTGTTGAAGGCTTTCATGGCCGGAGTTCATTAGTTGCTGTAGATTTTCTGGGTTGTGTGGCTGTGGTCTTGGCATTGTAGGACCTGACGTTTTGCCAGTAGCTGTGACTGGCATCCTCAGAGGTATAACACAGAAAGATGGAGTACGATGGTTCCTTGTGAATGTCATAGTTCAATTTCAAAGAGCTGTTAATGATAGGACATTTTGGAGGTCATTAATTCATAGGGTTGCCATGACACACACAACCTTATAAGTCCATAATTTTAATCTAGTATCAGTGTTGATTCTTGGAGAAGGGGAAGAAGGTAGAATTTAGAGCAAGCCCTAGGTAGGGAGGTGTCTACTGATGTACTAGACTTTGACATGAGCAATAAAATCCTAGGAGCAGTTTTCAGAAATGCAGTTTGAATTATAGTATTCATAAATGTATGTAGCAAAGCTGAATATGCTATTATGCATACTTATGAGAGCACATAGATAATATATTTGCCTTTGGTTTGTGCAACTTTTGTTCTCCAGCAACAATGCAAATTCAACATACATTGTCCTAGTCATCTTTTCGAGCAGATTTACTAATGAAAAATAAAGTGTTGTGGAAAGAATACTGGAATCCAAGACCATAGCAATAAATTACACAAATGATGTATTGTTCCCTCATGAACATGAGAAGTATTCTTTAAGAAGTCATTAACAATTTTAAAAAACCTAATAGGCAATTTAACCAATAATGGTCTCCATATTTCATTTTTTTTATTCTGTGGTTAAAGCAACAACAACTGGGGGGGGTTTGATGGATTTTGTCTGTTCTAACATCATTAATGAAATAGCAGACTCAGAAGTTTAGTCATTTATTACACAACTGAACCAAAACCAAATATATATTTCTTAAAATCTTTTAGAATATTAGCATTATTGACCTTTTAATTTAGCCATAAAAGAAAACACCATCTAACATTCAAAGGCTTAAAACATAACCTCTGTCAAGGCTGACACCACTCTTTAATGAATGTTTAAGTGTCTCCAAATATATTAAAAATACAAGAAATCTTTCATTTACTAGAAAGACAACTAGGGCCAAAGGGGAAAAATATGTTTGTGGACTTTCATATGATCTCCCTACTGTTGAATTAAAAAAACACACCTTGCTTCACTGAAGAGATCAAAAGCTTTTCCTAGGCTATTTCTCTATGTGTGTACTTAGGGAAAGTGACAGAGTACACACTGAGAGGCTGTTTCATACATTACTTCTGTGGTGTGAGATTTGCTTCCCTGTAGCTTATTTAATGCAGTCACAGTAATTATTAGAAAACCAGAACAGGGTAATGAGAATAAGGACACGGGTCTTTCTCACTTAATCACCACCATTCCAACTGGATGACACTATTGGCACTGTCCATATGTTTCCAGACTTATATTGCTTAAGTGGAACCACTTGAGTACTGGGAAGCAGTACTATACTACTGCAATGAAACTCAAGACTATCTCTATTTAGGGAAAACATTGCATACATGAAATGTCAGAGAGAGTAGGTAACTCATGTCTAGGAGCGAGGATAGCCTGTGAATACTGGAATAATGGGGAGACTTGAAGTGTCATTATATAGGAGATGCTTACATTGCCGGTTGCACTGAAAAATCTCTGAATCTGTTCCTAGTAATTTGTAGAGTACATTACATAGCTACAGAATAGCTTTGGCTTAAATTTCTCCTCCATATGCATTGTATACACCATGAAATAACTGCCTTTTATGGCCTTTGTGCTGACATTGTATATTACCCATTTATAGCCTACTTAAGTGAGCACATTAACAGAATCTTAGTGTGCTTGCCCTGACAATGGTGTAACTGCTAATGGAAAAATGTTGTTCTCAAGCCAAGAAATATATTTTACAAATGATAGCTCAATAACAGTACACAGATTAAGGGCCTATACTGATTAATGTGCCTACAGATATATTTAAGATGTTAAAAGAATATAGTAAATGAAGACATACCTTAATAGCAGCTATACCAGCTTTTATACTACTACATAAATGAAGGGGAAACAGTGACTAGAGAAGAAATACTCTCTAAATCTTCACAGTTCTGCACAAAAAGTAGTAAACCCATGAAGAATAGGTCAGGAGAAAGCTGGGCCCAGCTTGGCAGAGCTGAGAAGTGCTGTCAAAGTCAATAGATATTCTGCATAATTTATTTGGGATTCTGGAAGACATAATTTCTAAGCCTACTGCTCTTGCTAATAATATGGAAAGGAAGCCACACATTACCTGATACTTATGTACACAGGCAAATCTGCGTGATTGAGCTACTGCAGATACAATTCGTGGCCAGCAAAATGAGGGGAATACCCAGTTTTGTAGTAAAACATGACTTTTAAAAATCAGAATGGAGGAGGGGTAAACAAACACAGTGGTTCAAAAATATGCATAAGAGTTCAAACACCATCATTCTGTCTCCATTTTGTGTCCCCAGCAGTGGAGTACCAAAGGTAGGATAGGGTGTGTGTGCTCCACACCAGGTGCAGTTTGAGAAAGTTCTTTGAAGGAGGGCCATTGAAGCCAGCGTCATGCTGTGTCCATCCAAACGTCTTTCCTTTTATTTTTAAATGCAGTTCTGGCTACAGCCACTAGGGGAGCAGGGAAGTCTGAGCATAGAAAAAAGCACTCTAGGATTGGCTAGATTCCCCTTTTTCCAGGACTGAAGCAAACTTACTTAACAAATTCTACAACCAAGTCAATACACTGATAGCTGCTACAGTAATTGTCAACCTGCAGGTCACAGTAGTCTAGCCTTTCTCTCTTCCTTCCCTTGCACCCAGCTCGGCCAGATCTTGCAAAGCAGTAGTTAGGGTGTTGCAGCAAGATAAAACAACCTTTCTGTCTCTTAATTACTCTCCTTTTCCACACATTTCTTGTTGATTTCTGTTTCCTTCACCTAATTTTTCTGTGTTTCCTCCCCCTTTATTTTTTGGTGATGGAATGTATTTAAGAGTAGTATAGTAGCAAACCTTTGTTAATATTATGAACAGAAGGCACTGGGTTGGCTGAGCACTGTACATTGCACTGATTCTTAGCTTAGCTTCTAAGATTTGATGAGATCATGCTATCCTGGAGCTATTCAGGTCAGGGCTGAGAGTAATGTGACTGGCCCAAGGTCATCCAGCAAGCCTCCGTAGCAAGAGTGGGAATTTGAACTTTAAACACTACACCTCACTGGCTCTAATGATGGAATAGCATGTTGGGATTTGAATTTTTTTACTGGCATGATTTTATATACAAAGTTAAATATTTTTTTTCACTGTCTGTATTTCTTTTCTGGCCATTGAAACAAAGTTTGGGTCCACCTTGAAGACTAAACTTTGTTCTGCTGCTTCAGACCAACAGGATTACCCACCTGAACCTATTTTCTGGCCATTACTGTTATTAATTTAATTTCATGATTGTTACTGAAAAATAATTTTATTGTATAGAGGAGAGGCCATGATCTGGATAGCCCCAACCTAGCCTGATCTTGTGAGATCTCAGAAACTAAGCAGGACTGATGCGGAGGCAGGCAATGGCAAATCACCACCAAAGTCTCTTGCTTTGAAAATCCTACAGGGTCGCCACATTTCAGATGTGACCTGATGGCAAAAATAAAAGAAAAGGAGGAAGGGGTGTTAAAAATTATCTGTCCTGGGTACGCCACTGCCCCCCAGTATCTTCTCTTTTTTGGTCCATGATAAGTCCATCTGTCCTGCCATATTCAAAAAATCTTGTCCACTCTTCTCTGAGTTATTTACCAGAAAGTTAGATGAACCTAAGGCAGATGGTATATGAGTGCAAGATAAAGGAGGTTAGACTGGCTAGGAGAAAGGCAGGAATGGATCTCATTTGCACAAATTAATTTGTATCATGGAACATAATGGCCAGTTAACTTGACCATGGAAAGGTGATAGCTCAAAAGGAAAAGGCAGAGAAATGAAACAATCTGGTGTGGAAAGTTCCATAGGTAACACAAAATTTGTTTTTGGGAGATATGAAAGTGAGACTTATTTATATGGATTTTAGATTATTTTAGAATGGGGTGTTGTTCTTTTTTTCCTCCCCCCAGTTGGTATATGTGCCTTATGTTTTTGTGTGTGTGTGTATTTTGTCCAGTGTCAATGCCAATAAAGGTAACTGAACTGAACTGATTCCAGTGTGATTTTATTCAATCAAAATACCAGGTCTTGATTATATAGCCATGATCTAGCCTAACAGAAGTCTTGTTGATAGATGCAAGAACCTATGATACAAGGAGGATGTTGCAGTGATGACCTGTCCTTGTCTAGTTCCAACTCTCCTTATGCAGACATTCTTCTGCTTTGAGAAGACTCAAACCCTCAAACCTCTCTTCTTCAAGCCTTCAGTCTCTCTTCCCTACTTAGCCAATCCAAGCCAAGATGTTTTAATGTTATCATGACCTTGTTTGAATATTTTCTTTAGTTGATGGTTACTTCCCTGTTTCCCCCTCCTCATTTTGGTATTTTTAATGATTTTTATTGTTGTATTGAATGGGTTTGGGGGTAATGGAAAGTAGGGTATTATAGCAATAAAAATAATAAACTAAAACAGAACTAATTCCCACAAAAATGATTTTGCTGCTTTCTGCTTTAGTGCCCATGGATAAAGACATGTGAAATGGTAATTAATTTATTAAGGAGGAGAATTAAGCCAGATTGAGTATACTGGCTGGATCCATCCTTATATTTCTTATTTAATTTTCTTTATAGACAAACATTAATTCATATTGTATTTGCATAGTCTTTTATAGAGCAGTTTTTATGTGGAGCTGCCCTTGAAGACAACCTAGAAACAATAACTGGTCTAGAATGTGGCAGCCTGACTGCTGTCAGGGGCTAGCCACCTGAAACATATGTTGCCCATTTTGAAACAGCTTCATTGGCTGCCAGTCTGTTTCTGAGTCCAATTCAAGGTGCTGTTTAGGACCTTAAAGCCCTTCACAACCCAGGATCCACATGTTTGAAAGACTATCTCCCTGTGCACCATCAGACAGCCATCTATTGGCTATCCTACCACTTAGGGTGGCCTGTCTGGCAAAGTCCAGAGCCTGGGCTTTTTCTGTCACGGCCCCAGCTCTATAGAATGGACTCCCTGAAGAAGTGAGAGGGCCCCCTTACTTGGAGATGTTCAGGAGGTGCTGCAAGGTCTGCCTGTTTGCCATGGCATTTGAGGGGGTTTGAACAGTAAGCATCTTTTAAGGGGGGGGAGAGATCTGGGGCTTGTTATGTTATCTTTGCTTTTAACTTGGTATGTTTTATTATTGTGTGCCACCTTGAATCAAGAGGAAAGGCAGAATATAAATATTTTAATCACTCAATCAACTACCGTATGATCCACACCACAATAGCATGAGCACATGACACTATGTGATTAATCAATATTGTTACTATGTGAGGTCAGTATATACATTTATCCTATGTAGTTGTCTGTATGACTGTAGCCTACTTTGCAGAGTCCACGTCCACACTAAAATAACCAAATTTAAGAAGCAACCTTTCCCTCACTCATAGCCTAGAGATCTAAGACTTGGATTTGAACATCGATTTTAAAAAATCTCAAAATTTTATTCCACTTGGTCCTTGTCTTTTTATTCTTGATTGTTGTTGTTCAGTCACACAGTCGATTCTGACTCTTCGCGACCCCATGGACCAGATCACGCCAGGCCCTCCTGTCTTCCGCTGTCCGCTGAAGTTTGCTCAATTTCATGTTCGCTGCATCGATGACACTGTCTAACCATCTCATCCTTTGCCGTCCCCTTCTTCTTTGACCTTCAATCTTTCCCAGAATCAGGGTCTTCTCCAGTGAATGCTCCCTTCTCATTTGGTGGCCAAAGTATTTGAGCTTCAACTTCAGGATCTGGCCTTCCAGGGAACAGTCAGGGTTGATTTCTTAGCTTAGACTTATTGCCTCTTTACCTAGATATATGCACATCAGTGAGAATGCAAGTATCGACATCAAAAGGCAGGAGGGACAAGATGGAGGCAATGGGGTAACAGTTTCAAGGTACAGATTTTCATGTTCAGTAGTGCTTACTGACTGGAATTTCCTAAAAAGGAGAATCAGGAATGTTACAACAGAGAGTCTTTCAAACAATGTCTTCATGTGATCAGTGGAGCTTATGGTGAAGACAAACTTACAATATCAAATTCATTTCTTGCAGTACTACTTTTCTCCATATAAAGATATTGTACCATGTTCAGGTGTTGTACATTTGGATTTCACCCATAAACCTGTCAATATTTTACATTAAATATCTTTTTTATTCAAAGATATTCAACGTCTTAATGTTTTAGATTTCTTAATTTAATTTATACCCCATCCTATCACATAAGTGGGCGCAGGGTGGCTTACAACATTAAATCCATAAAACCAATAAAACAATAGACGGCATAATAAACAATAATAACAAACCCCGGGCCTCATATCAGTTGGATATAGGTACCCCAGAAAACTCCAGTGCCCAACAGTATTTTCTAAAACAGCAGGGCACTGGGAAGGGGCCATGAATGAGGGAGGCCAGAATGGTTGAACATCTGCCGCTTCAACCAAAAGACTAGCAGAACAGTTATGTGTGTCCCATCTTATGTAGGCAGGGCCCTGATCTCGGGTGGGAGCATGTTGAGGCAAGAGCTGAAAAAGTCCTTGCCTTTGTTGAGGCTAAGCGGATGTCCCTTAGGCTGGGGAGCACCAGGAGGTATTGATCAGAAGAGTGTAAAACTCTCCGGGGTTCATATGGGGAGAGGCGATCCCGCAGGTATGATGGTCCCAGGCTGCATAGGGTTTTAATGGACAAGACCATAATCCTGAACCAGATCCAGTATTCAATTGGCATTCAGTGCAGTTGGCGCAACACCGGATGAATACGTGCCCACAAAAGCATCATTGTCAGCAAGCATGCTGCCGCATTCTGCACTAGCTGCAATTTCTGGATCAGGCCCAAGGGTAGCCCTGCACAGAGCGAGTTACAGTAATCCAACCTGGAAGTGACCATTGTGTGGATCACTGTAGTTAAGTCCCAAGGAGTGAGATAGGGAAGCAACTGCATGATTAGCCAGAGATGATAAAATGCCAGTCTAGCAACCGAAGTGACATGGGCCTCCATAGTATTGGAATCTGTTGATTTTCAGACTATCAAAATCTGAACAAAGCACTAAATATGTAACATTAAGTTAAACGTGCAAAGATTATCTTACATTCTTTTTCACCTGTAGATTCTTGTATAGCTTTAATGACACTTTTTTCAGTGAACATAACAGATTTCATTCTTTTTTCTTTTCTTTTCTTTTTTTGCTGTGATACTGATGAAGGATTATAGTATCAGTGTCATCAGCGATTGCTATGGCATGATTTTATAATGAGAACTTTTGTATTGGCTTTGTGAATTACAGTATGTATACAAAAGCTTATACTCAGAATTAAAATTCTTCGGTCTTAAAGGTGCCACTGGCTTCTATTGCTTCAGACCAACATGGTTACCCACCTGAATCTATAAAGTGCTGTGTAACGTTGTTGCTGGAAAGAAGAGGTATCTTGCTGATAAGAACTGAGGAAGTCTCATGAAATATTATTGCCACAGATGTCTGTTCTGCATACTATTGGTATTCTATATTTTGCTCAGCCATCAAACACCACTCTAACTGTTCCATAATGATTTGCAACATGCATTTTACGTTCCCTTAAAATATCTGCAAATGTATCGAGTTTTGGCTGTAGCACTCTCTGATGTAGTGTTCTAGCTCGAGGACACTGCTTTTTAATAAATAAATAAATAAATAAATAAATAAATAAATGTGTACTAAAACTCACATCGGCTTTCGTGGCCTACAGAGCTTTCCCTGGGGAGAACTTGTCAGCTTTCTCATAGGCTGTGCATAACATCAGCTAATGATGGTAGTTATGTGCACAGTTCATAATTAAAGTTCTCATATAACTTCTGTAAATCTGTGTTTAATGAGAGACATTTGAGCATTCTCTGGGTCATAAAGCATGTTTTAATGTGATGGGATACAGCATCATATTCCTCTTCTGGCAAGCTGAAATTCAGAAATGAAAACCTTTGTGGAATTGTATACATATATATATATTAATTTGCTAACAGATGAAATGTTGGTGTGAAGCTGTGGTACCCAGTGTGGTGCTTGTGAGCACCATTGTGCTCACTAACACCTTTCCTTGTTGTTGTTGCTCAGTCGCACAGTCGAGTCTGACTCTTCGCGACCCCATGAACTAGATCATGCCAGGCCCTCCTGTCTTCTGCTGTCCGCTGAAGTTTGCTCAATTTCATGTTCTTTGCATGTTCGTTGCATCGATGACACTGTCTAACCATCTCATCCTTTGCCGTCCCCTTCTTCTTTGACCTTCAATCTTTCCCAGAATCAGGGTCTTCTCCAGTGAATGCTCCCTTCTCATTTGGTGGCCAAAGTATTTGAGCTTCAACTTCAGGATCTGGCCTTCCAGTGAACAGTCAGGGTTGATTTCTTTTAGGATTGAATGATTTGATCTCCTTGCAGTCCAAGGGACTCTCAGGAGTCTTCTCCAGCAACAGCTTTCCTGGTGGCCACCAAATCTTTTTAGATAGTAGTGAGGCCAGGTGGGGCTTTTGCCCAGCGAAGCTTCTTGAAGATTTGATTGGCTGTGCAGATTTTTAAAAAAATGTTGCTTTGGCAGCAGCTGCTACCACAGCACAAGGATTTTCAATGTGTGACTGAAAGGAAGCTGCAGCTGCCATTTTGTGGCTGGCTTCAGCCTCTGTGACAGCCATTTTGTGGCAACCAGTTTGTACTATGCCCACCACACTGTCTTAGAATTCCAATTGTGCCCACAGGCTCAAATATGTTGGAGACCTCTGCTGTATTTTTTAAAAAAATCCTAATGTATGTATGTCTAGACTCAGTCCCTAGCCTCTCCAATATTTTTTTAAAATATCATCTTCAAACTAGTGAAGGCTTTTACCTTTCAGAGTAGACAGCATGATTGAGAAAATGCTCATTATTTTGTCATTGACTGACCCAGAATGAGCTCATATAATCGAATATGGAATGTGCCTTTTTTAGTCCTAGCAACTAAGTGGAATATTTTACTTGACTATTGAAAGAACAAAGTTTGAACAAAATAAAACATTTATTCAAGGTATAAAAATAAAATAAAAATTTTATTCAAGGTATAAGCTTTTGTGTGCAAGCACACACATTTCTCTACCTTAAGACATTTCAAAACAGCTTACAATCACCTTTCCCTTCCTCTCTGCACATCAGGTACCCTGTGAGGTAGGTGGCGCTGAGAGAGTTCTGACAGAACTGTGACCCACCCAAGGTCATCTAGCAGCTTCATCTGCAGGAGTGGGGAATCAAACCTGGTTCTCCAGATTAGAGTCCACTGCTCTTAACCACTAAACCCACTCTCTCTAGTAGCAGTAAGGCTGTAGTAGTTTGTGAATGGGAGGACAATTCCAAAGAACGGAATAGCTTCTATAAAAAGAATATTAGTTAAGCTAGAAAATAATCTGGTGCTCCTATCCTTCTACTGTCTGCTACTGCCTCCATTTTACTAGGCTCACAGTGAAATGAAATGAAAAAAATCAGATCGAAATTTTAAGAGATGGGACATACTGCTTAATGTTTCTGTGCCCCTTTGGTGTCTGTCCATAACCCCAAGTAACCTTACAATCAGTTTTTGTGATCATATCTTTAAAAGATGTTATTGACTGTAAGGATGCCAACCCAGGCAATGTGACTGATCAGATTTTTTAAAAGATGCACCTCACTGCACAAGTGATTCCATTTTTTACTCAAGTTGGTAGATTTAATCATGAGGAGATTTAATTCTTGAACTGGACAACAGCCTCCACAAGCTACAACTGCTAAATAGCCACTGTGCAGGTGCAAAGCTGCTTGGCATACTGTTCTGCTTGAGATGAACTTCACCAGGGAACATTGAGGTGATCCAATCAGGGGCTCATCTTGTATGTAATCAAAGGTGTTCAAACAAGATAAGTTCCCCTGTCAATATTATTCATGTCAAAGTTGTCAGCATGCCTACCAAAGTCAGGATTCTGGCAAACTGTGTGTGTTGCCTAGGGACATTGGGCAAGGACTTTAGGCACAGGATTTCTCCCTATAGAAGTTAGGTTAGATGATGTGCTCATTCCAGCTATGTACCTATAATAATGAACTAGCTAGGAAATTGAAGCCAAAAGAACCTTCATCAATTGCATGTTACATTTTACCAAGAATGAAAGAGAACCAGATGCTACCTTGTGAAAGAGGCACTTCCAGAAGTAGCATCTGTCCCTTTGGCAAAAATTTCAAGCAATTATGAAAGCATCCTTGGAATTGCCTCTGGGCTTGTATCTAGGACTCTGGCTGGGAAAACACTTGGCTGAGCAGCTATTTATTTGGAAATACTTTTTTAAATTCTCAGTGGACTTCCTTTTACATTCTGATGTTTAAAAGCTCCTGCTTACATTGTCACCAGTTTCTAGTAGATATTTTTGCTGTACAGTTCTCCAGAACAGAGGAGAAAGTATATATTCCTTTTCTTAGTGAATCCATTTGGTACCGAATAGCCTGCTTTGAGATATTTTACTACCTGATAATGGTAGCCACCTGTCCATCTCACAAGTTTTCATACTCGAATGGAAATGCTGAAAGGATTTGCCTTTACTATTTCTAATTTCAATAAACTTTTATTTCTTTCGGCATTATTAACCTTATTGGAAAAGGAAGAATCAGATAACTGAGAGGGCCTACATAACCAACTCATTTTTTATTCTAGCATACCAGTACAGTAAAAGAATATGCCAATAGTTCAAGTACCCAAATGCAGTAAAAATAAGTAAGAAAACAATAACAAAAGGATGAGTACAAAAGAAGAAACAGGCGAAAAGGGAAAATGGGATGCAAGAGAGAAGTAAAGGGAAAGTGCAGTAGCAGAAGAACTAAGACAATCACAATGAAGGAACCATTGCTAAATAAAACAGAGCTAATCCTGCCATATGTATATGATGGCATTAGAAGTTAGGGTTAGATGTGTTTATTGTTGTTTTCCTTCAGCACAAGGGAGAAGCATAGGAATTCCAGTATTGCATAGTACAATATTGCAATGTAACAGTAGTTATGCTGGTGACCATATGGCATTTCTGTTGGCAGAGGGGAGAGAGGTGATTTCTGCTGATTCCTCTCCACCCCTGCAACCCCCCATTTTACCTCCTGGAATTTTCCTGAGGGACCCTTGACCCCCACTGACAGAATTTCAGGTGGGAACAGATGAATTTCCTGGGGGAAAGTATTCCAGAGCAAGAAGGCACTCTCCCAGGTTGCCACCTGCCTAATCTCAGAAAGTGGGGGCACCTGAAGCAGGGTCTCCAAAGATGATCACAATAGTCTGATAGTTTCATAAGGGAGTAGGCAGTCCTTCAGGTATGCTGGTCCCAAAACAAATAGGGCTTTCAAGGTCAAGACCTTGAATTGTGCCTGCAAACAAATTGGGAGCCAGTGTGGATAGGCCAAGGATGGAGTGATATAGTTCCTGTGACCCACTCCAGTCAACATCCTGGCTGCAGCATTGCCACCACAATTGGAATGAAGAGACGGACACCAATATGGATTTAACAAGGGCCACTTTATTGAATTATTTATAATCAAACAACTGGAGAGGGGCTGCTAAAATGTACTGAGGAATATGACAGGTGTCAAACTCCTGACCACCTTCATCTCCTTCTGGGCGATGCACCTTCCCCGATATCGAGCCACCCAATGTGGCTCTTGACCAGCGGCTTGGCACGTTTAGGAGAACCCCCTGGCCCACCATCCCAGAAGCCACAAAGGCCTGCTAAGATAGGCTGGGCCAGATTGTTCTAAGGAAGATCACCCCTTCCCGGCCTTGAGCCGCAAAGGCCCGAAAGCCGTTCTTGAAGGACCCTTTAATTCCTTTGTAACAGGTGCCCAGGTGCTCACCGATTTCAACTTGCTGATCGCGCTACCCCACCTAAGCAGAAAGTGACCATCCTATTTAGCAAAAGCTGGCCCCCTCAAGGCCAGTTCCCAAACACCACCATCATCAGTGCAAGGTAGGCAAAAACACCCCTACTTCTGAAGCCAGAAAAATTCCTACCTTGCCCCATGAAAAGACAACTGGTATAAACCTGCACTAGAATAGGGTGGGAGTGTGGGCTGAGCACGGCAAAGAACTGCTGAGGCAGGAGGCGGGAGCCAAGCCTAATAGGCTGGCTCCACCCCCTGTCTGGTGCTGCATTTCTTACAGCATCAGTGTCCTTTTCTTCCTGCCTCACGAGGAGGCAAATCAGCCCCCTCCCACCAGCGCAGGCTCGGCGGGAGTTGGGGCTTGCATTCTGTATCGACTAAAGTTTCCAAACCCTTCTCATGGGCAGCCACGGGTAGAGAACTTTAATTAATTTATTTATTTTATATCCCACCCTCCCCACCAAAGCAGGCTCAGGGCGGCTCACATAAAATTCCATTAAACAGATAATACAAAGAATTTAATGAAACGTAAATATAAATATAAAAAATATAAAAACACTACATAAAGTGCTAGTGTATATCATATGGTGATGGCAAGGCATCAGTAGCATAGAGGTACAGTCCGCAGGCAACTCAATCTGGGGCACGTCGGCATATACAGGCTGTCGATGATGGTATTTATGTTGGGGCCAGGGCCTCAGTCGGTTAAGTGTGGCTCACTAATCAAAGACCTGGTGGAAGAGCTCCATCTTGCAGGTCCTGCAGAACTGTAAAAGGTCCCACAGGGCCCTGATGTCTTCTGGGAGGTCGTTCCACCAGTATGGAGCCACCACTGAGAAGGCCCTGGCCCTCGTCAAAGCCAGCCAGGTTTCTTGGGGGCCCGGAAGGGCCAAACAATCTTGGGACCCTGATCATAGTGCTCTCTGGGGAAAGGCAGTCCCTCAAGTATGTAGGCCCCTGACCATAAAGGACTTTAAAGGTAAGAACCAGCACCTTGAATTGAATTCAGTATGCTACAAGCAGCCAGTGCAGTGCTTTTAGTGCAGGCTGGATGTGCTCCCGCATGGGAAGACCCAACAGCAGCCTGGCTGCTACATTCTACAGCAGCTGCAGCTTCCGAATTTGAGACAAGGGCAGCCTCATGTAGAGAGCATTGCAGTAATCCAGTCTCAAGGTGATCATCATGTGGATCACTGTTACCAAGTCATTGCATTTGAGGAAGGAAACCAACTGCTTAATCAGCCGAAGATGAGAAAAGACTGACTTTGCAGTGGCTGCTACCTGGGCCTCTATTATTAAGGTGGTATCCAAGAGCAGTCCCAAATGCACCAATGGCACCTCATTGAAGATCGGGAGTGGAATCCCTACTCTCAGACTGCTCCAACTCATGCATGGGACCTCCTTCTTCATTGGATTCAATTTCAGTTGGCTCAGTCTAACTCAACCAGCCACAGCTTGCAATGCCAAGTCCAGCTCTTCCAGACTAGAGTCAGACTGGCTGCCTAACAACAGATAGAGCTGGGTATTGTCCACATGTTGGTGACATCCCAGCCCATGCCCCCGGGCAATCTGGGCAAGGGAGCGCATGTAGATGTTAAATAACATTGGGGAAAGTACTGCTCCTTGAGGCACTCTACAGGATAGTGTTTGCATTTGGGACAACTGTTCCCCTAATGCCACCCTTTATCCCTGACCTTGAAGGAACAAGGTAAGCCACTGCAAGGCAGACCCCTGGATCCTAGTGTTGGTGAGGCAGTGGATCAGTAGTTGGTGGTTGACCATGTTGAACGCCACCAACAGGTCCAACAACAGCAACACTGCCAAACTGCACCACTTCTACCCACATAGCATTTCTACCTTGCCATGATTAAGCTTCAGTTTGTTAGCCAGCATCCACTCCAAAAGTACCTCTAGGCACTGGTCCAGGGTTTCTGCAGCCTCCTTAGGATCAGTTCAAAATAGAGCTGTGTGTCATCCATGAACATAGGGGTCAAGATGGATGATTTTAGGTCCTGGTGAAAGAGTTAGTCCTACCTGACAGAGATACTGAGAATCAGTCCGATGCAAGTTGCAACTGAAAATCTTAAAATGACTAAAGCTACAATTGTCCCAAGCATCTGGAATTTGTGAAGAGAGGTGTTGGGGTGCTAGTTTTGTTAGCTCCTACTGTAGTGAGCTGTTTGGACTGCCCGAAACTGGCATTAAAACATCATTCTATCATAAAGACAAATACTATTTGGGGATCATCTTTGAGAAATGTCTCAGGGATGAATACTCCACAAAGTTTAGCAAGAACTCTCCTTCACATAGGAGCAAAAGAAAAGGATAGTATACTTTGGTGGTCTGTTATCCCAGACTGGAACTTGCCAAGCACTTACTCAAAAACCTTTGAGGTGCCAAAAGAAAACTTTTTAAAAATTTATCCAGACAATTGACTGCCTTTAAATGCCCTAATTTTTATCTCCATCATCATTTTATTCCTGTTTTTGCTGTTAATATTTCTTTTAAATAAACAGAAGAAATGAATATATTTTACCACACAGGTATGCAGTGATAAGATACAGGGGAGGCAAATGGTTATGTTTTCTTGTCCAAAAATAAACAGACATCCCTTTTCAAATGCTAACTCTCAAACTATTCTGCCAGATGTGACACCTTTCATGTCTAATATGTTCCTATCAAATCAGACTGTAAGATGGCTTGTGTATCTCCAGAAAGTGTCTCGTGAAGATTTTCAAATATAACCTCTCTCTGTGTGTGTTTGCTACAGTTCTGTTTGTTCTTCATAGAATTTCATAAATATGAGAAAAAATAACAATAGAAAACCTGTGTGCATTTCTTGATGAAACGCTAATGAACATTTATATGAAAATTACATGGGGGCATTGAGCATTTGGTAGGTTACCAGAGAAGCACTTACCACAGCAAAGGATTGTTTATCATTGACTTGCAATTATAAAATTGATTCTTTTCAGGTTTTAGAAAGTAAAAAAAAAAGTTGCTATTAAAAAGAATTTTGACATCTTGGAGCCCTAAAAGTGTTTTTTCCCCCCTCACAAGTCTTTACTAGGTCTTCCCAATCAAATTGAATTCAGATAGAATTGGACACAGTGATTTAATACAAGCTTGGGTTCCAATCTTGGACCTTGGTTCTGATTTTATTTATTTTATTCCATTTATATTCTGCCATCCCCACAAGCAGGCTCAGGGCAGATCACAGTAGGATTCTAAAACACATATATAGAATTTACAGAATAATTAAAAACAATTTAAGATAGCATAGATTTAAAAAGATAAAAAACACACAAAACGGGTTGCACTATTTCATTATATACATTATTTTCAACCTTGTGCAATTGAGTCTCAGATCATATTGGTCCAGGCAGCACTGAGAAGAAGAAGAGAAGAATTTGGATTTATACCCCACCCTTCACTCAAAGTCTCAGAGCAGCTTACAAATTCCTTTCCCTTCCCCTCCCCACAACAGACACCCTGTGAGGTAGGTGGGGCTGAGAGAACTCTTTTAAGAACTGCTCTTTCAAGAACACCTCTGACAGAACAATGGCTTGCCCAAGGTCATCCAGCAGCTGCAAGTGGAGGAGTGGGGAATCAAATCCAGTTCTCCCAGATTAGAGTCCTTGCACTTAACCACTACACCAAACCGGCTTCACTAAACCAATGGTAGGCTTCAATTTCAGCAGGGGAGGCCAAGTTTTTTATAGGACACCCACCACTTCAGCCAAAGGCCTGGCAGAACAGCTCCATTTTACAGGCCGTGCAGAATGGTAATTAGTCTCACAGGGCCCTGATGTCAGATGGGACCTGTTCCACCAAGCTAGGGCCAGGGCAGGAAAAGTCCTGGCCCTGATCAAGGCTAAGTGGATGTCCCTTGGGCCAGGAACAACCAGCTGATCT
Organism: Gekko gecko; assembly: GCA_029375565.1. NCBI lineage: Eukaryota > Metazoa > Chordata > Lepidosauria > Squamata > Gekkonidae > Gekko > Gekko gecko. Next base: position 47,972,689 of record JAPDNY010000009.1, read on the forward strand.
TGACCAGCAGAGTGCAAGGCTCTCTGCGGCACATATGGGGAGAGGCAGTCCCTCAGGTATATTGGTCCCAGGCCATTCAAGGCTTTAAAAGTCAACACCAATACCTTGAAATTGATCCCGTACTCAATCAGTAGTTAGTGCAATTGGCACAATGCTGGTTAAATGTGCACCTGCACAGGTGACACAGTCAGCAGGTGTGCCGACACATTTTGCACTAGCTGGAGTTTCCAGATCAGTTGCAAGGGCAAGCCCACGTCCTCTGAGTTACAGTAATCAAGCCTAGAAGTGACCATTGCACAGGTCACCGTAGCCAAGTCCTGGGGGAAGCGGTAAGGAGCCAGCTGTTAGCCTGATTGCGCGTTATTATGAATAATAACGAGGGGAATTATATTGATTATTAATAAGCAATCAGCTGCGAGAGCGAACACCAATGTATACAGAGGTCAGCCCCGCCGGGAGGAGTTGGTAACAGACCAGGAGACTTTTATGATTGAAAATAAAGTCTTTTACTGAGGTTTGCCACACACAAACAATTACACAAGCTCACACACAATTATTCAAGTCCTAAGAAATACAGAGAGAGGTAAGCACGTTTGCATTAGCAGGTAAGTCGTTGGTGGGTCATATTTACCAGTCGAGTCCTGTAGAGCGTTCCTCAGGAAAAATGGAGGGGAAAGAAACTAAGAAAAATGGGGCCACGTGGTCTGACCAGCAGATTGTCACGTGGAAACTCGGCCTGCAGACCAGAGTTTAAAGATGGAGGTAAGGGTTGGGGGATAGCAAGCTGGACATAAGAGGGTCAAAGGTTCGATAGGGGTCGTAGTAGAGAGAGAGGCCTGTGGTCTGGCATCCCCTTATAAGCAGGAGGGTGGGGGCTGGCTACCTCCTTGATTCCCGCCTCCTGGTAGTCCGTCCCTGAAAACACCCTATTGGTTGGAAGATGTAGGGGAGGTGTGTGGAGGTGTGCCTGAGGGATGGTCAATACTGAGAGCTAGAAACTTACTCATGTCTGACACCAGGTGATAGCCAGGATGAGTCATTCAGCCACTTCTATTGTGTTGTTGATGGCATTAGCCCGGCTGTTGATGGCTTTCAATCAGTAACTAGGCAACGATGAATAGACCCTGCCAGGCTACGTGAGGTCTTGCATGTGAAGGTGGGGGGGGAGGGAAAGAGGCTGCCTGCTGTAGAAGGAACTCTCAATGGCGTTTTTGGAGTTCCTATTTCTGGTATTTTACTGTGCTTTTTGTGTGAACTGGTTTTATTTCATATTTCCTTCATGAGAAACAGGCTGGTAACCTCTGCTGGGCACTGGAGCTGCTGGGCTGGTCAGGAGAAACGTCTCTTGCCTGGGTGCAGTCTCTGCTGGCATCTGGGAAGGTTACCATGTGGTTCAGTTCCTTACACACGCACTGGCACAGTTTATTATTTTATTGCAGTCCAAAAAGAGGCTAAAAAGCCTTGCAGGGCAACATTTCCCCCCTTGGGACCCTGGAGACGTCAGGCGAAAGGGTCACACAATCAGGAATGGATGTCGTCGGGGCAGCGATGTCATCGTCCACTGGAGAGGGCTGTCACCTGGGTGCCACTGACTACTCTATCAATGGGACGGACTTAAAAAAAAACTACCCTATCAAAATGCCAAATTGCCTTTGGAACACTCCACACAACCCGGGCTGACAAGCATGAGCCGGGAGCTAGCTTATGTATTTAAATGACTAACAATACATTCATTATATAAAGTTAAAACAGGTTTAAAAACATGCTAAAAATCCTTAAAAACTAATAAAACTAAAAAGAAGTCTTAAAATTTTAGGCGCTACTAGAATAAATCATTAAAATCTAGTCATTGATTAAAGAAATACATTTAAATGCATAAAAGTTAAAGTGCAATCGAAAGCAAGTTAAAATCATTAGAACTGAAGTTTCGCCAAAAACATGTATTGTCTCTTTAAGAGAGTTGATTTCATGACGTTAAATGCAAGCATAAATTTATACAGACATATACAATTTATATAGGTACAAAATCTTCGTCCTTCCTCTCAGGCTGTTTGGTGTAACAAAAGTCTCTTATGCGCATGAGTGCCCCGTTCAGTAACACGAGAGGAAGGCTCTCTATACATTGTAGCTATTATTTTCCATCGGGCTTCCTTCGGGGACCGTGAAAGATCCCGATTTTCTTCGGCCGTTCGGCTCTGGCGGCTCTCGTCCTCCCTCGGCTCGGACACGAGTCAGTCTGGTCGAGGGGAGGAGGGTAATCTGCATAACGGGGCGGGAAGTCCCCCCTAGCTTCCAACAGCACTTTGGGCGTGCGGTTTTCACCTGAAGAGGCGGCTATCGGAGCCTCCAAGCATGCGTGCCTTAAAAGAACACAGCAAGCCTGCATGGAGGTCACCGATGCTCACATGGGGTACCTGGAAGAGGGTTGGTTAGTGGATCACCATAGACCTGAAAGAGATTGCAATTTGGGGCTCTACTGTTCCCGTGGCTGACTTGATAATTCTCCCTCCCTCGGGGGAGGAAAGCCTTGTGCTGGCTTGGGCTGTCCCTCGAACCCAGGCGTCAGTACGAGGTTGGCGCCAGTAAGCTCAGGGCTCGAGGAACAGCCTGCAGCCATTGGCTTTTTAAACGGGAGCCATGGTGCTCCGGAGGGAACGATGTCATGTCGTACCTCTTTTAACCCAGGGGACCCTTACGGGGGTTCCCCGATCATTGCAGTAAAAGAATAGAACACAATACACACGAAAAACAGGGGCTCCCCTGCGCCATAAACATAGGCTGCTCCAGGGGCTCTCCTTTTATGGAATGACTCATCCCTGGGGTTCAAGTCATTTACGGTCGGAGGCTCCTACATATGCAAAACTCCTTTCCCAAAAAGCATGCTGGGTAACCCGATCTTTTCCAAGAAGAAAAATTTATTAAAAATAGTTAGAGACACTTTTTCAGAGGCGAACAAGAGCAGGGTGAGGCCAGGCAGAGTGGGCAAGGCATGGGCACCGATTGCTGGAAGGCTACCTTTCTCCCTGCAACCGTAAGGGCGGAGGGGGAACAAGGCATGCCGAAGTTGGAGCGATTGTCGGACAAGCAACGCCGCCGGGCGTCTGCCGGGCGCCCTGAGCATTCTCCGCTGCTCTCGTAGCAGAGGGAGGACTAACACGCTCAGTGGCCCCAGGGCTGTTCTTCGAGCCCTGTGCCTACTCGCGCCATCACAAAGTGTTGCAGTGGCAGCGAGCATGATCAGACGCACGGGGAGGCCCATCCAACAAGTGCATCGAAACATTTTGTACTGACCCTCGGTTCGAATACAAGGGTCTACCTCGGGCTCTTTAGCCCACCCTTTTCTTGGTTAAAGAATAGAATTAGATACACCTCTGTTTGCAAGTGTCTACTATGCTGGGGAGGACCCAGTGAGGTAGAGAACTTGGAAAAGTGGGGGAAAGCTCAAGAAACTCGTTGTCAGAGATTGTCTCCCGGGCGGGAGATTCCGGGAGTTTCTGTTTGTCTCCCGGGCGGGAGTTGGCAAGCAGCTTTTTAGGGGGAAGGAAGGTGATTTACATATCGGGGTGGATGTCTTTTGTCTGCCGCAGGGGTCTATGGGTAATACATGAAATGGGGAAGTTCTGCACGCCTCGGGCGGTCCCAAGAGTCTTGGAACTGATTTTATTGTGTTTTTGGGCGGCAACCCTTCCCAGTGGTGGTGCCATTCATGGATCGCCTAATTTCTAGGTGTCACCATGACTGGCAAAGTGGTTGTGGTTCAGCTCATGGCTGCTGCTAGCCAGATTCCAGCATCCATTGCTGACACTCGTCTCAGATCACCCTCCGAGCTCAGCACCTCCCACACAGGATGTGTTTCCTGGTGGCTTGCACAGGCGCTGAGTTTAAGGGTCTGAGATAGGGGAATTTTCCCTTTTTATCAGGGGGCTTTAACGCCTCCGTGGGGACTCTTAGTAGGAGCACCCATTTTAACCTGGGACCCCTTTGTGGGGTCCCTACCTTTCACAGTTATAAAGATAGAAACCATAAGCAAAAGGAGAAGGAAGAGGGGAAACATAAAACAATAAAAGGTTGGCGGAAGGCCTTCTGAAGCCCCCCTTGAGCAGGGAAGGGCATGCGCAGAATGCCTAGCGAGGTACTTGTGGTAAGGGCTGGGATGTGCCCTTACTCTAGGTCAGGTGGAAGCGTGCATGCAAATGTACGCACGCCCTGCGCATGCTGGGTTATAAACTAAATCTCACCAAAAAGTGGGAAAAATGCATCAAAAAAACTTTTTAAAAAGGGTCCTGCTGATCGCTTTTAAGCAAAGCCTGTCCTCCTTTTGCTCGGAGAAGAGGGTTTGCGCCAGGCTGGGCACTCAGCATGACTTGAAAGAGGGCGAACTGAGGTTGGGTAGGCCGAGGTTGCTTCAGGCAGGACATGGCCTACCGAGCTTTCGTGCTTGGGGTGGAGCAGGCGGGAATTCTGGCTCTTGTAGCCAGGCTTACACTCTCGCTCTGTCTGTCTCATAGCCTTAAACTCAACGCCTTTGCAAACCAATGGGTTCCTCAGGAGGAGTTAGTGAGTCTTGCAAGCCTGGTCTCACTCGACCCCACACTGACTGTGGACCCATTGGTGGCCCCAGGACGGAGAATAGGTACCGTGGCTAGCCCTCGGCATTGTACTTGCAGAGGATTTAAGACGCCCTTCCGTACGGTCGTGCTAGCTTGTCGTAGTCCATCTGGTCCTTGGGGAGGCATTGAGCTCGGGCTTTGAGTAACCACCCTAATTTTTGACTAGGGCCTGATGAGGTCCACCCTTTCCTTGGTCAAAAGAGTAGATTTCGACATACAAAGCAACACACCAGGTATAGGAAAGTTAAAAGTCAGAAGATAGGAGACAGTTGCCTTTATTATGAAGCAAGAAGTAGAAAAAGGGAGGGGGTTTTAGGGAGAACAGACTTCAGATTTGAGGCATCTGAAGGTTGGGTACTTGGCAATATGGGTGAGAGTTTCTATTTGGTTCGCTTGTGTTGTGACCCAACACCCTATACAAATTAATGCAGTACTCAAAATAACTTGAAATCCCACAATGATTACCATGGGGTGCAGGGCTAGATTTAAAAAGCCCATTGCCCTTGGACTCCAGCTGAGAATTGTTTAAATTCTTTGCCTAGATCTGTCATTTCCTTGCCATTATTTGAAATAACCATGGAGGATGTGTCTCCATCCCTTTTTGATGGCTTGCAATAAATGCTGTAGCTGGGGTTGTGTTAATAATTCATAAATTGGTTCCAGACCCATTCCAAAGAAGATAGGCGCCACATCTTTGTATAAGGAAGGGGAGATCAGGATGTCTTCCTGGGTCCAAATAGGGGCAGCATACAGGAAGTCACACCCTGTCACCATAGACAAGCTGTAGAAGCATCCATTCATTCTAGGGAGTATGGCCCGGATTCAAAATGGATTTAGAACAATGGACTCACAAGGAGTTCTAATGCACACACAACCCCTGCCCACATATACTACAGCAGAACCATTCTCTTGAACTAAATTGTAATGGCATTGGTTAGCAGAATCTAGTTGGGGAGTCAGGCATGGATGGCATGACTCAAAAGCATGGTCTTCACATATAAAACCTACATTTTCCCTGTGCTTAATTGCCAGGTTCATGAGTAAGTTCCAGTACCAGGATGCCCATGGTATGAAACTTTATTACTATAGGCCTGGCCTGGTGACTGGCTGGTATGGTTTTGGATAGAAATCCAGTCAGGTGGGCCTTGTTTGGAAAGGTCCTTTTTCCAGTTACAAAACAGTTCTTGTATAAATGTCTGGGCTCACACATAATAATTTTTTTTTTATAAAAAAAATTAGGCCTTCAGGCTGGGGAGAAGAGAGATACCACTTCCCCCCCTTGAATCCATAGGAATCCCTGTGGATTCATAAAATAATTGCCATGGCTGCCAAAGGCTGGGAGGCAATAAGTAGCAACACACACATACACAAAGGAATGCACTGTCCCCAGCACAAGCTGTGTGTGAACAAACAGTCCCTCTGAGCATGCATAAAGTTCCTTTTCTCACTAGGGGGAGCCAGGCAGAAGGGGGTCTGTGCATGCAAAAAAATAAAAAAATAAAAATCAGTCTATGGCAGCTATAAAGACTTCAGACGAAATAGCAAGATAGCTAAAATGATGGTGTAAACGTTCTGTGGCAGCTACATTAAAAACTGGTACCAGGAGTAAAGAAATGCCTGAGCCCTGAAGGTGGGGCTTTAAGAGAACTGTGGATCACAAACTAAACAAAGTTGTGTTGTCATAAAATAAATTTAAAATGAAACGTAGTGATGCCATACATTACATCTGGAGAGTACAGGATTCCTAATATGAGATATGCTCCAGAAAATTACAATGAAAAAGGGATGCAGAAAGGGGAGAAACATTTTGTTTTCAGAAGGAAAAGATTTCAATTAAAAGAAAACAAAATCACTACATAAGCTAGTAAAGCCGCCTATTATTTATAAAAAATTAAAGCTGTAAAAACAATATAAGCAGCAAAAAGGACTTTTCTTAAAACAAAATGAAATTTGCAAAAATGGACCTTAAAATAGAGGTTGTCCAAGGCAGAGACTAGCTTGTAGAGTTAAAATTTAAGAGGAAAATCCTTTAAAACAAACAATGCATTGGACTTCTGGAGAAAGAAAAAACTTTCAACCTTAACGGCCCTTTTTACAAGACAAAGGCTTGCAAACGACAGGGTGGGTGAAGGAGAAGAGTGATCTCCTTTAAGCCCACAATGAGACAAGGAATTGCACGTTCAAGAGGGAGGAGGATATTATTACTCCCAGAGCATTGTAAAATAAAGCTTAGGGTTGCCACCTCCAGGCCACGTGTTCCTGGATATTTGGGGATGAAACTTATGGAGAACATGACCTGCAGGTCACTGTATATAGAATGCACTTTTCCCCAGGGACACTGACCTCAGTATTCTGGAGAAAGGCTGTAACTTTGGGGGATCTCCAGGGCCCACCTGGAAGGTGGCATTTCTGCAATAGTGACTGCATTTTAGTTTTTCAGAGAGCCTTCATAGTTGCTCCTCTTAACTGGGGCTACTATAATACTTATAAAAAGCCCAAACATGAGAGCATATGCTCCTTGTCCTGGGAAGGTTTTCAGATAGACAAAAGACAGACATCTGAAGACAAAAAAGAAAATTTTAAACAGTGCACCATATTGCTTCTGGATTGGATCTTGCTATGCCTTGGGTGGCCGCCAGGGGCATACAAGACAAGTGGGTTGCCAGATCTAAACCTGGAGATTTGGGACTGGGTTCTGGAGAAGCCAGGATTTGGGGATGGAACCCATTATGGAAGTGAAGTCATGGATTTTCTCCGTGCAAAGTTGCCCTTTCTCACCAGGGGAAACTGAATTTAGTCTCAATTCTGAGAGGATCTCCAGGAGCTCCCTGGAGGTTGGTAGTCCTGCACTAGTGGCTGCTTCTAGCCTCTATATTCATTCCTATGGACTCATGTTGATGTCTTATCCATAAAAGACATGAAAGCATAGTCTCCCTTTTTACCCAGGCATTTTTCCTTAAAAGAGATAAGTTTCTCAGATAGACTGCCTCTGTCTGAGGAGGCTTGATCACAAACTATGTGCCACATGGCCAATTTTTGAATTTTCCATGAGTCTCACTGTGCCCTCTCCCCCAGTTCCAAAAGGAAGGAGTAACAATCACTAGCATCTTTCTATCTTAATTCCTGCCAGTAGGTCTTTTCTTATGCAGAATTGGAACAGGAGGAAACACCAAGCAGTTTGCTGTGATGCAAATGTCTGGAGGTTTAAACTTAACGTTTTTCCACCTTTTTAGGTAGGGCTGGAATGGGCTCAATTTTTCCTCCAGGGCAGGTAACATTGAATTTAAGTTCTGTTGGAGGTCTGCAGAATTCTGGTTTAAGAAAGCACTGGAGGCCAGGCTAGGAACAGGAAGTTCTTTGTAACTAAAAGGGAAGCTTGCCTCTGCAAAGACATCTGTGTCAAGCCTTTCTCTGCCAGGGGAAATACCTTGGGCAATAGGTTTGGAACTTTGTGTAAGCTCAGAGACTAGGTTGGCTGCACTAACTATTTTCTCATTTTCATGGGGAAGAGGTGAGGTTTGGGTTTGCACAGCTTGATCTCTAAAGATGCTGTGTTTTCCTTCACTCAGTTTTTCCAGTATTTTTAATCCCTGGTTTGTGTTTTGCGCTAAAATGGATGGTTGTCCTAGCTGAGTCTTGACGTTAGCAAGTTCCCCTTGGAGTTCTTCTTTCTCTCTAAGACTGGTTTCTAATTTTTGTTGAAGTTCCTGATTCTTCCTGGTAAGTTGTTCAATTTCTAAATCTTTCTCTCTATTAAGGTTTGTAAGTCTTCTCATTTTCTCTTGAAGGGGGAATTTTTCCCAAGTGGGGAAACTTCTGCTTTCCCGCGCAAGCTCTGTTGCAGTGAGAGGAAGGTCTCTGTGAGAGGTTGGATTGGGGTGGAGCTGACTGGCTCCTGTGTCTATCAAAAGGGTAGCAGGTTTCAAATTCCCGAGAGTCCCGACCCCTGCCTTTATGGTTGGTCTCCCCCAAGGGTCTGGCTTAAGTCTTGCCAGAACTCCTTTGGGGAGCACCTGGGACTCTGGGCACCCCTATGTGGTAGCCTTTGCTACGGCATTTACCAGCTCCAAGGGAGCCACCACCGGGTGAGTTGGGTACTGGTCGGCCTGCTCACACTCAGCGAGGGCCTGGAACAGGACAGAGTCTGGCTGCTTATGGAACCTCTCCATTTCGTAGCCTCGCTCCTTTAAACGCATCCAGGCGTGCCACCGTAATGGCTCCTGGCCGTCTGGTGGGGTTTGGCGGGGCTGATTTCCCTGGTAGCGGGGTGCAGGGGTGGGCTGAGGCAGTTGAGGGTAGAGGGGTGCTGACGGCGGCAACTGGGGATAGAGGGGTGGCGGCTGTGGTTGCTGATAGGGTCCTGGCTGATAGTTGTCCCTGTAGGGAGCCGGAGGGGCGGAAGGCTGAAGGTGCGCCTGGGCTGGAGCGGGGTTATTCCGATAGTCCCGTCCGTTCCTTCCTTTTTGATAACCTCCTCCTCGAGGTCCTTTTCCTCCTGAGCGTCTGTTATCGCCTCGGAAGTGACCAGTGGCTGGATACTGGGAGTGGGGGCCGTGATTGGCATAGGTAACGGTTTGAATGGGTTCGTCCTCGCCTTTGTCTCTGGTTTTCCTGGTCCCTTTAACGGGTTTCAGAATACCAGTGCTGCGGAGCAGTGTGGCAACGCGCCTTATTTTGCGCTCCAATTCCTCCCAGGTGCCTTCGTTGGAGTCAGTAAGATTCAGGGCCAGCTGGGTTTGGGCTTGGAACCCTTGTACTAACGTCTCCCTGAACTCCCTGTCCTCAAAATTAGGGAGGTGAGTGGTATCATGTACGTCCACTGAATCAGATAGAACGGCGAGAAGCTGTTTCCTAGCTACATATGCCTCAGGATCTTCATTTGCCCCTTGTCTTTCCAACAAGAATAAAGAGGTCACCGTTCTATGGGGATTTAGGTACGCGAGGACCTCTTTCATCCACTGGTATTTGTTTACTCCTACCAGGCCTCCTGCCGTGATGGCAGAGTTAAGAGCCACCAGATCTGAGCCTGAAGCGCATCTGCGGGCTAGCAGTGTAAGGTCGTCCCCATTGATGCTGTAATAAGAATTGGCCACGTCTGTCATCCACTGAACAGCGTTGTCCCTGGTGAAAGGGCCAACCTGTTCAGCAATGGCCTTCACCTCGTCCGGCTTCCACAAGGCCGTCTCTGTGACAATCTGGGTCGTCGTCTCCTCCCCTGCCCTCGTGACCGTCTTTTTGGTCCGCACTGGGTTTAGTGGAGCCGCCATATTAGCAGAGCACTGGAGTGGAGCGCTGGCTTGCACTTCCCCTGCCTCGCTTTCAGGTGATTCCACTATACCACCAGGGTGGATGGCAGAAATTACCGCCTTTTGCAGACCCAGCTGCTCTTTTAGGGATTCAATTTCCTCCTACAAGCCTCATGGTTAGCCATCTCACGCTTTTCCTGAGCTCGGTCCGCTAGGTATTTAGCGGCTCGGTGGGCGGACATTAAGTCCTTTTGGGCTTTTTCAAGACCAAGCTCAGCCTCGTCTGCTCTCTCTGTAGCAGAAGCGGCTTCTTTCCTTGCCTCTTGCAAGGAGTCAGCAAGCCCCTGCTTTTCTAGGATGAGGTTGAGCCTCTCCGTCCTTAAGCGGAGACTCTCCTCCTCAAAGTCTCTGCGCAGCTCGCAGAGCTCTCTCTTATGGAGGTCGTTCTGTCCCTCCATGTCTTGAGTGACCTGGTCCAGTCTCTTCTGGACCTCTTGAGTCTCGGCCTTAAGGGCAAGACTCTCTGCCTCGTGCTCCGCCTGTTTGCGGGCCAAGGCCTCCTCATGTTGAGCCCTGAGCTTCTCTAGCTCCTGGCTGTGTTTTGCCTCTAGCTCTTTGCTAGCGGCTTCCTGTGCGTCGAGGGCCTCCTGTTGGCGCTTCAGGAGAGCCGACGCGTCCTGGAGCGCTGTGTACAGCGCCCAACACCCAAAGCGGTCCTTCGTGGACGCGTTAGGTTTCTTTTGGTCGCAAAAGTCTTGGAAGACATCCTTTGCAACCTTCAGGGGATCCGGACCTCGGAACGATCCAGGCTCCCACGGGGAATCACCTCTCTTAAGGAGCCACTTTTCCAGACGAGGCACAGGACTCGTCTTACGAAACATGGCTTTGGGCTTCCCTGGCTTCCTATTTACTCTGGGGAAACCTTTTTATTTCTTAGTGCGCCTGCCTGGGCTCTGTGCTCAGACCTGCGCGTGAACAGGGAATTTCTTTACTCCCCGTTCCTGGACTGACCTTTTCAGTCCTGGAAAAGGGCACCTAGCCTATTTAGGTTTTGGGAAGGAGAGTGATCAGCTGCTCGATTCCCTAACAGGGTAACCTATTGAACCTGTTTCAGGAGGGTTTTGAGCTCTCGGCTCTGACCGGTGAACCACACCAAACCGGTTTAGGTTTTGAGCTTTCCTACGCTCTAGCAGGGATCACCATTAAACCTGCGGAGTTTTGGGCTTTTCTGGCCCTGACTGGCGTACCCCTAACCAGCAGAGTTTCTGGAGACACTATGCCTCAGCGAGATTTCCTCCGAACTCGCACTAACTCACGCTCTTAGCCGTGAGGCAAAGCAAAACAAAGAATCGCTTCCAAGGCTGGAAGGGTTGCAGAGTCGCGGCTCTTTAACAAGCGCGTCTCTCAGCTGTTCTGGCAGTTATTTTTGGCGGGAAAGTGGATGGCGTAGGGAGATGTTGATGCCGGCTGTTTCCCTACACTATCGCTCTGGGTCCCACCCACAAGATAGACCGTAAGATGGCTCGAGATAGCCTTGGGGCTTCGTGTGGGAGATCCCTTGCGTTCAGAACACCGCCGGTCACTGGCTAGTCCTAGCAGTCGGGTCCGGTGCGGCTGATCTCCACGACTCTCTGGTGCTTAAGGCACAGAGTCTCACACGGAAAGAGGTGAAGGGGTAAAGCCTCCCAGATAGAGTGCTCGCTAGAGCCAATCACACAGACAGAAACCTCGCACACAAGCCTGTTCCAACACTCCAGCGGGGGGTTTCCTCCACGTCTGACCGTCAGAACGACACGCGTCGACTCTCGTGTGCGTTCAGACGTTCAGGGTGCTGCGCGCATTCCTCCACCACTTTGTTAGCCTGATTGCGCGTTATTATGAATAATAACGAGGGGAATTATATTGATTATTAATAAGCAATCAGCTGCGAGAGCGAACACCAATGTATACAGAGGTCAGCCCCGCCGGGAGGAGTTGGTAACAGACCAGGAGACTTTTATGATTGAAAATAAAGTCTTTTACTGAGGTTTGCCACACACAAACAATTACACAAGCTCACACACAATTATTCAAGTCCTAAGAAATACAGAGAGAGGTAAGCACGTTTGCATTAGCAGGTAAGTCGTTGGTGGGTCATATTTACCAGTCGAGTCCTGTAGAGCGTTCCTCAGGAAAAATGGAGGGGAAAGAAACTAAGAAAAATGGGGCCACGTGGTCTGACCAGCAGATTGTCACGTGGAAACTCGGCCTGCAGACCAGAGTTTAAAGATGGAGGTAAGGGTTGGGGGATAGCAAGCTGGACATAAGAGGGTCAAAGGTTCGATAGGGGTCGTAGTAGAGAGAGAGGCCTGTGGTCTGGCATCCCCTTATAAGCAGGAGGGTGGGGGCTGGTTACCTCCTTGATTCCCGCCTCCTGGTAGTCCGTCCCTGAAAACACCCTATTGGTTGGAAGATGTAGGGGAGGTGTGTGGAGGTGTGTCTGAGGGATGGTCAATACTGAGAGCTAGAAACTTACTCATGTCTGACACCAGGTGATAGCTAGGATGAGTCATTCAGCCACTTCTATTGTGTTGTTGATGGCATTAGCCCGGCTGTTGATGGCTCTCAATCAGTAACTAGGCAACGATGAATAGACCCTGCCAGGCTACGTGAGGTCTTGCAGGTGAAGGTGGGGGAGGGAAAGAGGCTGCCTGCTGTAGAAGGAACTCTCAATGGCGTTTTTGGAGTTCCTATTTCTGGTATTTTACTGTGCTTTTTGTGTGAACTGGTTTTATTTCATATTTCCTTCATTAGAAACAGGCTGGTAACCTCTGCTGGGCACTGGAGCTGCTGGGCTGGTCAGGAGAAACGTCTCTTGCCTGGGTGCAGTCTCTGCTGGCATCTGGGAAGGTTACCATGTGGTTCAGTTCCTTACACACGCACTGGCACAGTTTATTATTTTATTGCAGTCCAAAAAGAGGCTAAAAAGCCTTGCAGGGCAACACAGCTGCCTCATCTGCCAAATGATTTCATCTATTACAATGGCTCAATGCCGTATGAACAATTAATGGATAATTTGCAGAGTCAAGATTTTTTTGGAAAGACCATTCAGGAGATGACTACAGCTCTGTGCTATAGTCATTCTGCCTGAACAACTTCTCTTCGAACACTCCCAAGAGAACTTTATAACTATATTTCCCCCCCAGAAGCTGTAGAATGCTTTTTTGCCTCCAGTGCTAGCCTGAGTGTTTGTAGAAGGAAAATTGTTGAAGTGTATAGATTTACAGTTTTCTAACAAGGATAGCTGCAATTTCTGTCTGGCAAAAAATCAACACTGTACCGAACTCTCAAGGTACAGAGAAAGGTGAACAGACGGTTCAATCTCTTGACAGCCATCCGGCATGTTAGATCTTAATTTTGCCTGCCTCATTAAGAGCCTGGTTGGCTCTAGCTCATGTACTGATATTATTTGCTAAATAACATATTAATTCCAAACATAATCGCCTAGAGCTATATAATCAAGGTGTCTTTGATGGTCATAAAAGTCTCTTGCTTGGCTAATTTTTGACGTGCCAACAATACTGCCCCATCACCATAATTATGTATATGATCATGAGAGGTTTAAAAGTAGGAGGAATGACATGATCCTGCCTTTCTTGTCCTTTAATGTGCATCATATGCCTTGCCTTTTTTGTCTACTGTTGTTACTCCAACTAATATAAAAGAAACATATTTTAAATCCTTTTCTTGACTAAAATGTGAAAACAATGGGATTTTTTCTAGACTAACTCATTCCTTTTGTACTATGATATACAAATCCCTTCTGCCCTGCCACTGTTTTTTTAAAAGAAACTTAGAGGTGTGATTTGAGTTATCTCAGCTTACTGATGAGTATTTAAAACTACCATCTATACTGCTTAAATAGAAATGCAGCGCTGATTGATCATAATTTATTTGGATTCTCTAAAGCAAATGGAAAATTAAAAAATGCATATAAACATCTGAGAGCTGCAGCCCACCAAACCATCAGCAGCAGATGAAGTATTGGGTATGCAGCATGTTACTTTGCAAAGAATTAGGGCTCCTTCTGTCCATATACTTGAATATATATATTAGCTATATAGTGAATTTAGTTCAATGTCGAACTCATTTGTTACAAAGGCTAGATCTGACACAAATGTCACTTTATTAGGCCAGGCCATGTGTAGCATAAAATGTAACACCAGGTACTGGATTCATAAACTTTATAAAGGTGATTTCATAAGCCTCTGTCTGAGGGGTTGGAGCAGATGTAAATCTGAAATCACTTCACTCTCCCATATACAGAACAGATGGGCTCACAGTCTAGCTTTATCTGAAGAAGTGAGCAGTGACTCATAAAAGCTCATGCCCTGCCACAAATTTTGTTTGTTGTTAAGATGCTTCTGGACTCTTGCTCTTTTCCACCAATAAACATCTCTATAAGTGAAATAATGTGTTGATTTCAGACTGAGAATATAAAAAGGAAATTACTGTGTGTGTTCCATCATCACTCCTACTTAAACTATTTATACAAAGAACATAAACCACTGCTAATTATATAAAAATGTTATCTTGTGTATTCTTGAAGTTTTACAATGGTCCAAATTTAGTGCCCCATTACTCCGCATTTTCTGAATCCACTTTTTCTGTGATCTACCCCCCATCAGATCTGAACTCACAGTTTTCCAGTGAGGAATTCCTGATTTTGTATTTTGTTTCCTACCACTCTTTTGTGTCATCCGTGTTGCCTCCTGCCCTCCCGCCCCCCTCAGGTTGTTCCCTGGGCAATCTGCTAATTTTTAAAAGTGTAATATTGATTGTGTTACAATGCTATTTTTTAAAATTATAATATGACAATGTTATAATGATGGGACAAAATGGGCATTGAGATTTCATGTTGTCTACTCTGTGCAATTACCCATCCATGAAGTTCCTTTCCTTTCCTTTTTTTTTGGGTGGGTAGATTTTGTTGCCTTGTGCTTATATTGTTTCTTCATCCCCCCCCCATATCTCCTAGTGTGTTTTTCATGACAATTCAGTCTTTTAAACATGGAAACTCAACATGTGCAGTGTTTCCATTTAGCATGCTTCATAATTATTGAATAACACTTATAAATTGTTGTATTCAATTGATGATCGTGAACTGAATACTATTTTCAGTAGGATTTTTGTGGGAATCTGCACTGGCCATTTTCTTAGTTGGTGACTAAGGAGGAGCAGAGCACCTTTGAAATGGTAGCAACCATGTTGTTCCCCATGACACATCCAGCGTTTTTTTTTGTTTTTTTTTTACAATGTTATGATGTTACAACATGCCCCCAAAAGGAGGTTCCATTGCTGACAAAGTACAGGAGGACACATTTAGTGTGCTTCACAATTATTGAATAACACTGTTATGAATTGGTATATCCAGTCTGATGACTGCCAGTCATTTTCTTAGTAGGAACTGCGGGGAGACACCTTTAAAATGGCAGCAACCATGCTGTTCCCCACAATACAGCCAGCCTTTTTTAAAAAACAATGTTATGATGCTATAACGTTACTGCACATGCACAAAAAAAGAGGAGGTTCCATTACTGATGGACTCGGCCACACAACCCCTTTTCAAAGGAAGTGCAGAACACATGGGGAGGGTTGGATCTGAATTCAAGAAAAAAATCCCCAAAATATATGCCATTTTGTAGAAGCGGTGCCGCAAAGTTGGAGCATCAGCTGAGGATTCATCTTACTGGGAAACAGTGTCAACACTGAGGTGCAGAAAAGGTCACAGAGCTGCAGAGTCTAAACAGAGTTGTTCTCTTCTAAAGGCAGTGGACTTAGAAGGGTGTAACTCTGCTTAGGATTCCACTGTATATTGCTTAAACATGGCATGCACAAAATACCAAAACAATGGTCTTTTTCTGAAATTGAGAAACTGAATCTTGCTTGCTGCTAGAGAATAACAGAGGGCAAAGTGTAGAATTTTACTGGTGCTTGACAGAAGTGCAAGGCTTCATATTGTGTTGTAATCACTTGAAAAGGAAAAAAAGCTTCTGACGAAGGGGGTCTCCAGAGTGAAATATGAATTAAATCTATGCTAAGTCTTGTTAAGCACTTTTAATAGATTTAATTAAGCAGTCAAGAACAAAGAAAAGGGCTATTGACATAGAAAGAAAAATGATAAGTTGTCTGCCAAAGGGTCTGTATAATTGCAGTGTTATTGCTGTTGGCAATACATGAAAAAGTCATATGGCTGTATCAGCTCAGCATTACTAACACTGGGAAAGAAACAATATCCAATGCTGTATCACTCTTCCCTGGAATGCAGAGAAATATTGTGAGATCTTGCTATTGCAATTAAAGGAAAACATATTCTTTGAAACTTTGTTGCAGATTGTAACACCTTTCAAACCACTGTTAGGAAGCAACATTTCTTTATGATTATTTCATCATTTAGTAACAATGGCAAGAGCTGCTAGTTTAACTATGACTACTAATAATTCTATTAATCATCCCTTAAATTGAATTTGTGTTAGTGAGCAAGGGTCAATGGTTACAGAGATTGATTCTAATACTTTTACAAAGATGCCCCTATACCTTCATGCTGTTTTTACTATATGGGCATATGGTTCAAGAGACTGTTACTCAAATTGGTCCCTGTTTTAGGATTATCACATGAATAATATCCCTTGCACATGAAGAACTGTAACACAAATCCCATGAATCATTTGGGTGTGTTGTATATAAGGGTTTCAGCAAGAAGCATTTGGTGGGTGGGAGCATGGGGCAGGGTGGGAAAATGATGTCATGACATCAGTGACGCTGTAGGAGTCCCCCAAATCTCTATTGTTTTAACCATAGATATTTGGGGGATTCCTACAGTGTTGCTCACGCCACGGTGTCACTTATGGGTACTTACCCAGAAGTGTTGTCATGGCATCATACACTGTAACCCCCCCCCATTTTTTCTACCACTACTACATTATGTGAGAACGGGGCCCCCAGAGCAGGCTATAGATTTGGTGTGCTGCCAGATCCTGACCTATGGTTGGATTATCCTCTGTGGCATACTGTGCCTTTTATCAGTTTTAGCCACTAACACCAGCTGTGGACTTTTAAAAAGGATGATCTGGACACAGTGAGCCGTGTTATGATTACATCCAGGTTAGATTACTGTAATGTACTGTATGTAGGGACTGGTCTGGAAAATTCACCTGGTCAGTTTCAGGAGTGGGATAAAGGGATCTTCTCACTCTGATGCTGAAAGATCTGCACTGGCAACCCATTTGTTTTGGGGGCACAATGCAAAGCGCTGGTTCTTAACTTTATCACCCTAAAAGACATGAGACAAGAGTACTTGAAGGACAGCCTCCTCCCATATTACCCAGCCTGCCAGTTACGATGTGCCTCACAAACCCTGCTTTCCATGCCCCTGTCTGCAGAGGTGGGGCAGAAGCCAAGCAGAGGCAGGGATTTTTCAGCAGTAGCACCTACTTACAGGATGACCTTCCCTTTGATTCTTGCTTGATACTGGTGTTGCTCTTTTTGAGGCATCAGATCAAAAACTCAAATTCACCAGGGCTTTTAATTAAGGGGTTGATTGATTAATTAATTATCATATGGCATTGTGTGTAGAATAGCCAGGAGAAGATTTTCTAGCTCTTTAGTGTTATGCACCACTAGGTGGCAAGCTAAACTTGTTTTAAGGCAAGAGACATCTCAGAGGTGGTTTGCCATTGCCTGCCTCTGCATTTTCCTTGGAGATCCCCCTTCCAAATACTAGCCAAGGGCAACCCTGCTTAGCTTCCAAGATCTGATGGGATCAGACTAGGCTGGGCTATCCAAGTCAGGGATAATTAAGGGGTTATCTTTTAATTTCATTTCATAATGCAAGTTTAGTTCGAAAACTGTTGTTTAAAGCTGTTCAATGATCTGTTTTTGCTCTGGCTGGACGTTTTTGATTTTATTTCATAACTTCTAATGTTTTATGGTTTTCTGGTGTTTTATTTTGTAAGCCACCTTGGGCAGGTTCCCTGGAAAGGCAGCATATTTTCCCTTAATAAATAAATTAAAAGTTATTTTCAACTGAATTATGTTCCTCTCATTAGAGATAGGTGATGGGTTGCCCAAAAAAGAACCAGAAGGTGCAGTGGGATAAACAGGGAATGATTTTTGGATAGAAAGGGAGGAATCCCTAGCTAGGTGCACATGCTGTGAGGAGGGATCTACTGGCAATAAGACAGATCAACTGCACAGCGAAGGGAGAAGCTAAGAGATTGGAGCAGATAGGAAGATGTGGAGGGTAAATTCCAGGTGGAAAGAATGGAGGAAAAAAACAGCTCATACTGCCTATCTTGATGGAGAAAGTTCAGTGATTTCAGCATGCAGTAGTGTCAGCAATGGAAGAAGGATTAGGAGCAAAACCAGCTACCAAATGAAGGGAGGTATACAGTAGTTCCAGCAGTGTAAGACAGTTCGTAAGCAGAATCAACTGCTGTGGGGAGAGGAGAATTTTTGTTGTTTCTTTTCAATAAGGGAAGAAAGGTTGGGATCTGCTTCAAGGTGTTGGTGTTGACCTTTAAAGCCTCATGTGGCCTGGGACAAACATATCTATACGGGACCACCTCTCCCCATAGGTGCCCTGGAGAGTCTTGTGCTCTACAGAGAGCCATCTGCAGGTTGTCCCTGGCCTGAAAGATGCCTGTCTAGCCACAACCAGGGCCAGGGTCTTTTCAGTCCTGGCCCCAGCCTGGTGGAACATGCTCCCGATTGAGATCAGGGCCCTGTGAGACCAGTTGCAGTTTCACAGAGCCTGTAAAATGGAGCTGTTCCACCAGGTCTTTGGTTGAGGCAGCAGGTATCCACCAGCTGGCCATCCTACTGCTGCTACATGAGTCCATCATGGCTCGGCATCGGCCCACTTATTTTGCCTGGCTATAGTAACTGGAATTAATTGCATTGCACTGCCCACTTTAAATATTTTAAATACTTTAAATTTTAAACTGATTTTATTGTATTAATTCAGATTGTTTGTATTTATTGTTGTTAGCCATCCTGAGCCTATTCGTAAGAAGGGCGGGATATAAATCGAATAAATAAATAAATAAATAAATAATTATGTCTACATGACAGCCCCATGAAGTAGGGTAGGCTGACACATACACACATACACAGTGTAACTGGCCCAACTTTGTCAAATTAACTTCATGTCTAAATAAGGATTTAAACCTGTGCTCCAAAGTCACATCAAAGTCACATTTCCATAATGAATCACCACTAAACATTCTGTTTTTTAAAATACATTTTCAAAGAATCCTTATAGAGTAAACGACAACGTCAGTTCTTTAGTTCTTTCATTCATAGAGATTTAATCGGTAACATGTAAATATGAAGAGATTCTTTTTTTTTAAGTTTATTGTGGCTTTCTCAGAAACAGAAAAGAAAAATAATGGTTTTTCTGGTAATGTAACTCTGTCTTGCTGAGCTGTCCTAATTTATTTTTATGCTGTCTGGGTTTACTAGACATATTTAATCATTCTCTATGCTGCTCCTGATGGCAGACAATAAGATGGAAGAAGTTTTATGTATTAATCATATTGCTAACCTAAAGATCAGTGTCTGTTTAAAAAAAAATTAACTGGAGGTAGTCTCTGGGTTATTTCTAAACTATTGACAATTTTTTTCTTTCATTTTCCTAAATTTCACTGTGTTCCTAATGAATCTAAAATGATAATGATCAGGGTTATCATATTTATATAGATTTCATATAGTCACTTCCTTTGAGTATGCTGTACTCTATTTCACTCAGTTGATATCCAGCAGAAAGAATGGCAGGAATTCAGGCCATTTTCTTAATGATAAGGGATGTGATACTGGTGGGGAGGTCCAAGCCAGGAAATGGGTTATCACCTGTTCTGGATGGGGTCATACTTTTCATAAAGGAGCAGGTTTGTAGCTTGCATAAACAAGTAGCAGCGGTAGCCAGGGATACCGTTAACAGCTTCAGCTGGTAAAACAGCTATTGCTGTTCCTATGCAGGGAATATATTTCCACTGTGGTGTATATCCTGGTAACACAGATTACTACAATATGCCCTACATGAGGCTTCCCTTGAAGAGTTTTCAGAAGCTACAGTTAATATAGAATGCTGTGGCCAGGATGTTGACTGGAGTGGGTCACAGGGACCATATCAGTCTAGTCTTGTTCCATCTGCACTGACTCTCAATATTCTTGTGGCCCCAATCCAAAGTGCTGGTATTGACCTGTAAAGCCTTATAAGGCTTGGGGGCAGCAGAACTTAAGAGCCTACTCCCTTATGAGCCTGCCTGATCACTTTGGTTGTTTTCAGTGGCCCTGCTTCAGGTGCCCCAATCATCCAAGGCAATTGGAGAAAGGGCCTTCTTGGTCATGGGTACCGAAACTTTGGAACTCCCTTTTCATGGAGATTTATCTGTCTTCATCTATTGTTGTCTTCCATCGGTGGGTGGAAGACTTTTGGTTTTGCTTGGCATTCCCTTACTAAGTCTTATTAGCTTTTTAAAAAATGTTTCAAATGTTTTAATGTTCACCAATTTGGGAATCCTGAATGGATGGAAATGCAGCACAGATATGCTTAAAACAAACAAACAAGCAAAACTTTTGGATACAAACTTTGATAAAAAATAATCTTAACATAGGCCTGTGGACCAGCCTTCAATCAGAATGAATTTTCACATTATTGAAACTGGATTTTTTGTTAATACAAAGACATAACACCCTGTGTTTCAATAGGATTTTCAAAATACGGTGTACACAATTTCAACCAAAGGTACAGTGGCTTATTCAGGTTTTTTTTGCTGCATTGATTTTTTTAAATTAATGTTATATATTGAATTATACATGCTGCCTTATATGTGTGTATGGAGCAGCAAGGTACAATATGGATCATATTAACTGGGGAAGGATCCATGAGTACAAAGCACAGGGAATGAATATTATACCAAGGATTTGATTCATTACCTGTAGCATACATGAATTTTGTCTAGTTGAGAAGTCTCATTTGGAAGCTGGGCTACATGTCAGAGGATTGATACAATGGACTCTGTCAACTTCCCACCCTCAGAGGCTAGATTTTCCCTCTGTTTCTATTTGTCCCCTCACTGACAAAGTAGCCCTGGTTTTCTTCTCCCCTGAAGAAACTTTAGCTGTCCCACCCTCTGTCAGTAATAGCAGAAATAGGCTATTAGCTCAGCCCAGGAACTTGTGGGAAGGGATAGGATCACCCATTAACTTAAACCACCAATGGCACTTGAGACACTTTTAAAATTCAAAAGTAACAAAAGGGTTTCTTTAACATCAAGGGGAAAAGATTAGGGGAAATCATGGGTTGAAACTACTGAGGTAAAACTAGTACAAGCACAGACTTTTGTTCTTATATATCAGGCTAATGAGAGGTTCTTAAATTATACCAATTTATTTAGAGCTTTATATTGAGAAGTTTATGTTTCAGTGTTTTCCCAAACACTCTAATATACTTTCTGTGTATAATTGCTGACTCTTTTGGTGCCCAGAAGGCTGGTACCCTCTTCCCAGTACCAAAATCCTTTCTCTTGTAACACCAGTACTCTTTAGTTGTTAACTGACTTTTAAGACCTCTAAAGGCAGTTTCTAATCACACCAGACCAGGGATCTCTATACTCCTCAGAGATAACTCTCCCTGTTTGACTGGGTAGGGAATCTTTCTCTTTCTCTAGAAGATCTATCCCCTTTCCTTTTAGCCTGAATGGGAGTCCATTATCCAAATTTCTTGCCAAACTTTCCCCCAGTTCTCTGTCTGTGTTCAAACTGCTCAGCTAATGCTGAATTCAAACTACATTCAGTCAAAATAGAAATCTGACTGTCAGCACTAAACCCTTTTTCTGTCAGGGCTAGTCTCAGACAGTCTCAGTACACATCTCTTCTCAGTTAAGGCAGAAATCTGACTGACTCTCCTCAGCATACAGCTTTCAAAAGACTTTTTCTGCTCAGCTGAACTAACTAATGAGATTGCCTAGAGCAGCCTGTCACTCAAGGCTCTCTGATTCTGTAAGCAATTAACCCTTCATAGTCCTTTAGTTGTTGGCACCACACTTAAAAAAGCTTCTTAAAAAGTGCAGTTTGACACAATTGGCAATGGTTATCTTTCTGGTCCCTGTTACTAAAATCACTTTTACTGCATGAACCCTCTTTATACTAGATTGAAGAAGGGGTAAAAAAAAAAGTTTTGAGGGTCTGACATATCCTAATATGCTCAAGAGGCTTTAGACTAGCAACATCACCAGGAGCCAGACATTTTATTAAGATATCTCATTAGTTCCCTATTTAAAGGAAGGTAAATTAAACATTTAAAAACAGTATTTTTAAAGCATCTTTCATGCATTAAACTGCAATTTTAGGTTCATGTGAATCTGAACTAACTGGGATATGATGTAGAATGTCTTAGAACTGTGTGTCTTACAATTTTTCACAAACACAAATTTGAGGAGAAATATTGTTGGGGAATTACTGACAGCAAGAGGGTTGAGAATCATTAACAATCTGGTGCTTATTTTTGAACAGGTGTACAATTTCATTATCAAAGCCAATGGGCAATATAAGTGCCAATTTCAGAGAAGCAAAATGTTTCATGAGATCCTGAGCCAATGAGTAAATTTGTGCTATTTAAGCCAACAATTCAGGCTAATAAGAAAAGCCTACAGTTCTAGGGAAAATATTGTGGGCAAGACATGAGACTGCGGGATTTTTTCTTTTTCTTTCTTTTTGCTCATAAGGGCTGAAAGGAAGTAATATTTTACAGGGTCATGTTATCATTAGCTCTCAAAGAAATTTCTGAGTATACTCATATAGCAAAATGTGAATACACACATGCAGTATATCCCTGTCTAGAACTTCATCCTGGGAAAGGAAACTCAACCCCTGTTGATCCTTATCCTACAAGAGCATGCTTATCCTATCTTTTGTGATTCGGTACACATCATCTGAGGATCAGAACCATATTTTAATTTTAAATTATTTTGTTTCACATTGAGTGCTAGGGTACAGATTCCAAACTATTTTAAGCAGTGATCTTTGCAACAGAGGAAATTGGATCCAGCATCTCTCATCTGAATTTATGGTATATTAAGTAGCTTCCTCTTTGAAATATAGTTCTTTTTAACTTCTGGCAATTATGCACTTTCCATTTTCTCCTTAATAATTCAGGTTCTGTGTTACAGAACAAGGAAATTACACTGACTGATGAAATCTTATTTTGTTAAATGTGGGGTGAATCCCAAGCATCAACACACACACACAGATTTTAAATTAATTTTTCTTTAACACATTGCAAATGCACACGTAACATACTATTATGAACCATATTCATTTATGATGGTATGGAAGATTCTTACAGGTCATGCTAGGTATTACACACATATAGCTGTTTTCATTGATGTTTAATCACTCTCTGCCTTGTAAAATATATAAGACTAGGAATAAGGCCCATTGTGGAAATAAATACAACGGGCTCTAGAAAGAGGCTCTGGGAGAGTGCCCCAGCTTTGGGCACTCAAGTGACAATTTACTGTGGCAATCTCAGCAGGGTATAATGACAGAGTCCACCATTTTCTCCAGAGAAACTGATCTTTGCTACCTGAAGAGCAGTAGTAATTTTGAGTGATTTCCAGCCCACCCCCAAGATTGGTAACAGTGGTTCCCCAGGAGAGAGTGGCTGGTTTGGAGGGTGATGTCTATGGCATTGTACCTGTCTGAGGTCCCACTCCTCCTCAACACTCACCCTCTCCAGGTTTGACCCCTCAAATCTCCAGGAATTTCCCAACCGGGAGTTGACAACCCTATCTCCCTCCCAGCCAACCATCAACCTGCCTTTAGTTTTCCATCTCCCCCCCCCAGAGAGCAGTTGTAATTTTGAGTGATCTCCAGCCCTCACCTGGAGATTGGCAACAATGGTTCCCCATCAGGGAATGGTTGGATTGGAGGGTGGAGTCTATGGCACTGTACCTGTCTGAGGTGCCACCCCTCCTCAAACCTCACCCTCTCCAGGCTCCATCCCTCAAATCTCCAGGAATTGCCCACCTGGAGTTGGCAACCTGATCAGGACTGGGCCCAATGAGTTTTCTCCCAAAGGCCAACATAGGTGTGGAAAGGGCCTTTTACTGACAAAGGAGAAAGTACAGGTGCCAACTCTGATTAGGGAAATACCTGGAGATTTGGGGGGGTGGATCCTGTGGAGGGCAGCATTTGGGGTGTGTGTGGAAGGACTCAGCAGGGTATAATGCCATGGAGTCTACCCTCCACAGCAACCATTTTCTCCCAGGGAACTGATCTCTGTCATCTGGAGGTCAATTGTAACAGTGGGAGATCTCCAGGTCCCACCTGGAGATTGGCAACCCTAGGGGAAAGGCAGACGCACAGCGGGGAGTTGAAGAAAATGGTTTGATGGTCGCTGGCCCACCTCGTTAGCCAGCCAGCCATGCTGAAGCTAAGCAGGAGAAAGAGCCTTTTCCCTTTTATTCTGACAGGAAAGTGGCCATTGGGGAGGGGATTATGCTGAAAGTCCTTTGTTTTTTTACTCACAGAACCAAGCTTGGGTGCCAGCCAACAGCCACTGAGGGGACAGTCCCTCACAGGAGTCAAGAGAACTGTCTTCCTCAGGAGAGAGAGCTCGTCTGCCAGTAAATCTGACATGCAAAAGGGGGAGTGGTGGGGAAGAGGAGCAGACCCAGTACCCGGCCAATGGCACGCGAGTACTCTTGAGTGGCGGCTGATGGGCCAATAGCTGAGGGAGGGCATTTTACAGCCAATGGGAGCGCATGGAATCTTGCAAAACCAAAAGATAATTATTATAAGGAGAGATACTTGGTTGAGTTCAGTTATTCCTTTCCAGAAACTGAAGAATCATTCACTGGAAAAGAATGCTTCCTTTAGAGAAAGTTGTTCTTCCTCGAGGAGAAGGAGCTTTTCCTGATGGATTATGGACTCCTTCCTGTAATGAATGGACTCCTTCAACCAACAGAAGTTTGCATAAGTCAAGGCTGACCGTGCCTTGTTGCAGGAACGTAACCAAGCTTCACCTGGGTTTGGTCTCAGTAATTCCCCAAGTAACACACACCATAAAGCGAAAGAAGACTGTATTGAAGAAATTCAAGGAAAGGTATAAAAACAAGGCATATAGTTCAGTAGTAGTGAAATGCACAAAAATAAAACTTACTAGCTACACTTACTTACTGGAGTCCTAATGCAGCACAGTTGGCTCTTTAACAAAAAGTTCCAGAGCATAATCCAAATATCTTCTTGACACCAAGGGTAGGAGGTAAAAGGGAATAAAAAGGGTTCAGGTTTCTATAAATATAGTCATGGAAAACCACCAGCCATAACCTCCTAACCTCTTCAACCAATCCCTGGGCAGTATTCATGGAACTTTCCAGGGTGAGCGTGAATTCCCCCTCCTATACCAGATTCACAGCTGAACTATGTGAGCTAATTAACAGGCCTTGATGAATAACTGCCAATGTATGTCTGTGTGTGTGTGTGGGGGGGTGGCAGCTACCACCTGCAGAGAATCAGAGAACAGTGAACTTAGCTGGAACTGACTGGAAAATTCCTCTAAGGCAGCTTCTGTCTTGACAGCATACTTGTCTCTTGATAGTTTGGTGTAGTGGTTAGGAACACAAACTCTAACCTGGGAGAACCTGGTTTGATTTCCCACTCCTCCACATGTAGCCAGCTGGATGGCCTTGGCCGTGCCATAGTTCTCTCAGAGCTGTTCGCTCATGAGCAGTTCTCAAAGAGCTCTCTCAGCCCCACTTACCTCATAACGGTATCTGTTGTGGGGAGAGGAAGGGAAAGAGATTGAAAGCTGCTCTGAGACCAAGTGAAGGACAGGGTATAAATCCAATCTCTTATCTCTTTCTCTACTTAGAAGCTGAGAACCAGTGGATTCAATTAAGACTGGCATCAATCAGTCTGTACCAGTCCAGAGCCCTGTGTGCAGCAGCCTAGCTCATCCAAGGAGGTTCCTACTAGTAAAAAAAAAATCGGTGCTGAGTTTGGACAGTGGGGGGGGGGGAGGAATTCTTTATTCTGTGCATGTAAGATTGGATCCTTCAGTTACATGAGCAGCTGCTCTTACCCAAGAATGAGAGAGCGTGCTATTGCTAGATTCTGCTGCTTCACTGGCAGTTCCAAAATACCATGTCTGCTGAGTAAAGAGGGAGATGGGAAAGTCTTTCAACTTGCACAACTATAGGCCATCCCATGTACCTTGTCCCACACTTTTGTCCAGACACCTGTTTTCTGTGTACATCTCTTTTGGTTGGGAGGTGCTCAAACATTAAATGGCTAGAATGGCAATGTAAACAAAAACACCTGGATACTGTAGACTACTGA
Organism: Gekko gecko; assembly: GCA_029375565.1. NCBI lineage: Eukaryota > Metazoa > Chordata > Lepidosauria > Squamata > Gekkonidae > Gekko > Gekko gecko. Next base: position 47,998,928 of record JAPDNY010000009.1, read on the forward strand.
AGTAGTGTATCATGTATTCCGTTTAGAATGAACAAAACACAGATTGACAATGCAAATATTTATTGAACATATTGAACATAGAGAACCATGGCATAAATCCAGCAGCTCTTTAACTTCTCCACTAAAATGAAAGGAATGGATTGTTGAACTTTGGCTATGTCAGACCCAATGACATTAAATTATAATTACTTGATGCAAAATATGCATGATTTTAAGGTGATAATGTTAAGCAGTTGCAAATAATGGAACTTTAGAGCCAAATCTCTCCTAGCTTCTTGTTTCTTATAGATATCTTACTTTGCCATATATATTCTGCTTTCTGTATTTATCCACAAACTACCTTTGTTCATTTCAATATGTATCTTTCCCCTTGTCATTATTGTTACATCTTAATTTAAGTGATTGGGACAGATTACGGGACCATACTATTATGTCTGGGTATCACCCATGATGTGATAGAAGTCATGAATAGATAAGAATGAGTAGACAAGAACTGTCAGAGCTTATCTCTCCTTATAATATATTTATCTTTTGGTTTCACAAGATTCCATGTGCTCCCATTGGCTGTAAAATGCCCTCCCTCAGCCATTGGCCCATCAGCCGCCACTCAAGAGTACTCGCGTGCCATTGGCCGGGTGCTGGGTCTGCTCCTTTTCCCCACTCACTCCCCCTAGCAGACAGCTCTGTCTCCTGAGGAAGACAGTTCTCTTGACTCCTGTGAGGGACTGTCCCCTCAGTGGCTGTTGGTAGGCAGCCAAGCTTGGTTCTGTGAGTAAGAAAACAAAGGACTTTCAGCTTAAACCCCCCCCCATAACCCCCTCCCCAACAGCCACTTTCCTGTCAGAATAAATGGAAAAAGGCTCTTTCTCCTGCTTAGCTTCAGCATGGCTGGCTAACGAGGTGGGCCAGTGACCATCAGACCATTTTCTTCAACTCCCCGCTGTGTGGCTGACTTTCCCCTAGGGTTGCCAACCTCCAGGTGTGACCTGGAGATCTCCCACTGTTACAATTGACCTCCAGATGACAGGGATCAGTTCCCCGGGAGAAAATGGTTGCTGTGGAGGGTAGACTCTATGGAAATATACCCTGCTGAGTCCTTCCACACACACCCCAAATGCTGCCCTCCACAGGATCCACCCCCCAAATCTCCAGGTATTTCCCTAATCAGAGTTGGCACCTGTACTTTCTCCTCTGTCAGTAAAAGGCCCTTTCCACACCTATGTTGGCCTTTGGGGAAAAACTCATTAGGCCCAGTCCTATTCAGGTTGCCAACTCCAGGTGGGCAATTCCTGGAGATTTGAGGGATGGAGCCTGGAGAGGGTGAGGTTTGAGGAGGGGTGGCACCTCAGACAGGTATGATGCCATAGACTCCACCCTCCAATCCAGCCATTCCCTGATGGGGAACCATTGTTGCCAATCTCCAGGTGGGGGCTCGAGATCACTCAAAATTACAACTGCTCTCTAGGAGGGATGGGGGAGGAGATGGAAAACTAAAGGTAGGTTGATGGTTGGCTGGGAGGGAGATAGGGTTGTCAACTCCAGGTTGGGAAATTCCTGGAGATTTGAGGGGTCGAACCTGGAGAAGGTGAGTGTTGAGGAGGGGTGGGACCTCAGACAGGTACAATGCCATAGACTCCACCCTCCAAACCAGCCACTCCCTCCTGGGGAACCACTGTTACCAATCTTGGGGGTGGGCTGGAGATCACTCAAAATTACTACTGCTCTTCAGGTAGCAAAGATCAGTTCCTCTGGAGAAAATGGTGGACTCTGTCATTATACCCTGCTGAGATTGCCACAGCAAATTGTCACTGAGTGCCCAAAGCCGGGGCACTCTCCCAGAGCCTCTTTCTAGAGCCCGTTGTATTTATTTCCACAACGGGCCTTATTCCTAGTTAGAAGATGTTTGAGAGACTTTGACTATGAGAGCACATTGATTAGAGCCCACAGAGTGTGCTCAACCTTTTCAGAAGGCATTCAGCCTTCAACAATAATGCCAAACTGCTTATCTGAGATAATTCTTCCCAAGTATAGAAGGTCATTCATGCTAGCGTGCCTGAATGCCCTACCTTCAGCTGTGATGTCAGGAAGTTTTAATGGGATTTCATATTCAGATCGACTCTGTAATTGTGGCAGCAGTGAAATTGACTCTGTGGATCATATTTTGCTTGATTGTCCCAAATTTTCAGCTCTAAGAGATGAACTGATCTCCCCTTTATTTAATCAGGATTTCCTCTCTCCAGAAGCAAAATCATCCTGGTTACTTAGAAATGAAGACAAACAAACTACCTTGTGTGTGGCAAAATTTCTAGCAGCTATTGTGAAATCACATGACATCTTTTGCAGTAGCAACCTTTAAATTCTTCCATGTTTTCCTGTGGAATTAGGTTTATTGTGGGATGAGGGTTTGCTGTTTATGACTCCCATTGCAAAAATAGTAATGGCAATAAATTGTTACACCTTAATACAATTCACCCAAATGTCTTCCCTTCTTGTGGCAACAAGGTGGGATCAAGCAATCAGTTCAGAGTTTAGTAGATAGGATCCCTATCTAATAGATTGGAATAATGGACCTTTTTTCTTGTGTCACATTGAATTTTGTAAAAATAGACTTGATCTTAATGAGTTGGTGAGAGCCTAATTTTGACATTAATTTTGAGAGTGTTTTCAATGCTATTTATTTTGGTAACTGGGAAAACCCTCTCAAGAGCTAAAATTAGACACAACTGAAATTAGCTTCAGTGAGATTTAGATGGCACTAATTTGAAAGCTGAATGAAGACCTTAAAATACAGGTAATTTCCTGCCTCCCCCATTTGTATGTGGTCCCCACATCTCCCTAGATGTTTCTGCTGAGGTCAGGGTGCCCTGGGGAACAGTGAGGGTGGGGGACAGATTAGGGGGCATGTCAAGTGGGAAATCTGCAGAAATTGTGTGCCCTCCTGGCACAGGTGGAAGTGCCTTCTATAATTTATACAAGGCTTTTTGGGCTGGAATCCAAGGTTAGGATATTTTAAGACTGCTATCCTAAACAAATTTTCCAGGAAGTTAGTCTTGCTGAATTCAGAAGGATTAACTTCAAAGTATGCAAGCTTAGAAATGTGCTGTAGATGCAAATTAATACAGAAATGCAAAATTAAACACTTAATGTCTCTAACAAGCAACATCATAATTTTTACTCTATGCTGAAACAAGAATCAGTAACAATTGAGGGTTCAATATAAGATTCACAGGCATCATTGACAAGAATCAAAAACAGTATCTGTTGAATAGTGTGTATCATCAACTTCTTTTTCTATCCAGAATTTCTCTCTCTCTCTCTCTCTTTTTGCTAAGAAGTTACATTTATAGCTGCACTGTTAGCTAATGATTAAGAGCTGTAACAACTGTTTTATGGGAGCAGTATTTTAAAACACATTCTATTTTGAGATGTATGCCTATTACTGGTTTGATGAAAATGTCAGAGGAGATTCTGTAATATTATATTATATTTTTTTCCAGAGACACTTGGAGTACACAAAATAAGAGCAATTGTCTCTCATTTGAGAACTGAGTGAAACTAAAAAAACAAATCTGGAAAAAAACCATAACAACCACAAGGACATAAGAAGCACCCTATGAGATCAAAACCAGTGGTCCATCAAGTCCAGAATTCTGTTTCATACAGCTCCTAACTAGTTGCTCTGGAGAGCCAACAGACAGGGCATAGAGGCCAAGGTCTTCCACTGATACTGCCTAGCACTGGTATTAACAAGTCTGCTGACTTCTTGGTGTAGTGGTTAAATGCACGGACTCTAATCTGGGAGAACTGGGTTTGATTCCCCACTCCTTTATTTGCAGCTGCTGGATGATCTTGGAAAAGCCGTGGTTCTGTCAGAGGTGTTCTTGAAAGAGCAGTTCCTGAAAGAGCTCTCTTAGTCCCAGCTACCTCACAGGATGTCTGTTTTTGGGGAGGGGAAGGGAAAGGAGTTTGTGACCTGCTGTGAAACTCCAAGTGAAGGGTGGGGTATAAATCCAGTCTCTTCTCTCTTCTTATATGGTGGTTCCCTTAACTCACCATGGCTAGCAGCCACTGATGGATCTATACTCCCTTTTAAAAAACCACCTATGCTCGTGGAAATCACTATGTGCACTGGCTGTGAATTTAATTTAATTTTGCAATTACTTGTTAAATAGAGAAGTATTTCCTTTTGTCTTTCCTGAATGTATTGCCCATCAACTTCATCAGATGCCCCTGAATTCTAGTGTTATGCACAGTTCTAGTTTTAGTGAAACCAGACTACCAGTTTCCTTCAAACAGTTCTTTTTGCATATTGAGCTTTGCAGTACTTGTAGCTCTGTAACTGTCATTGACTGTTGGGATATGCAAGGCCCATATTACAGCCTTATAAGTAGGAGTGATACAGTGGTGCAGCTGTTCAGGGCGCCATTTTCATAGTCCTATGGGCTATTAAATAAACTAGAACTAGAACTAGTACAACCTTATGAAGAAGGGGAACAGCTGAAAGACTTGTAGTTAGCATAGCTAGACTAGAAACGTTTCACTTTTTCAAATTGTGTCCTTGCTGTCTCCTGAGTGGCTCTTCTGGAGACTTCCTGGTCCTGCAGAGCTTCCTGTTGTTCTTTGCTCCTTTTACAGCAGTTAGACTGGTTAATTTAGGCTTTCTCTCTGTATGTTCTGTAACAGTTTGTTCTTTATAATAAACCTTCTTATTTTTCTCTAAACAGTCAGTGCTCCACTTCCTTCGCATGTTTAAATTCTGCCAACATAGATTGCTTCAAGTTTTGCTACAACTGGACCAAGGGATTCGGGAGGAACTAGGCTCTAAATCAAGCTGGACATAGAAGTGTTTGCATTTATTTGCACTTTCTTAGCTTTGCCTAGAACTCGTGGGCAATGTTCCCTCTATGCTGTGGAGTCTTGTGAGCAAAAATTCTACTTTGCGAGCTACAGGCATTAAAGTTGTGAGTGAGCAATTTGGCTACTATATAAATTAGTTTGCTCTGGAGCCATCCTTCCTGAGCTAAGACAAAAACATGTGAGCTGGAAGCTAAAAAACTGCGAGCTAGCTCACACTAACTCACCTTAGAGGGAACACTGCCCATAGGTAGTTTTAAAGTAGGTTAAAATATTTTATATTTAAAGCCCAGACCTATCATTATACTATCCCCACATCACAAACACAATTTCCATGACCAAGTAAAACATCTCAATACTGGAGGTCTCTTTTGTACTCTCTGAATACAGCAGATTTCAGGAAATCAAGCTTGTTTGGAACCTGCAGCTTCTAGTTTATAAGACCAGACCGTTATTCTAGTTGCATAGGTTGTCTGTATCTTTGTGGAGGATATAATTACCTTAAGCGAGACCCTGCTATATTTGCCAATGTGAGGGTGTCAGAGACCCAGCCCTGGGTCCACCCACGTCACCACTCCCTTCTTTCCTGAGTAGCACCCAACCCTGTGGGTCCTCAAGATTAAATGCACACAAACAAAGCAGAACTTTGTAAAAAAAAAAAAAAAAGTTTATTCAAAGAGTTTTTTTTAAAAAAAAAATCACAATGCAGTACAGTTTCTATAGATTAGCAACAGAGAAATAAAAATGCTGACTTTTCTATCTAATATGTTTAGTATTAAATGGCACAACTTTTGCAGCATAAGAACCCAAGCTGTGGCCTAAGGCATTCTATATGTTGCAGTCCATCATAATGTACCATAACATATCAAAGCATACTTAGCATGGCACAAGCATAAAGTTAGCTTGGCTTCCCTCTGGCCTATAGCCTTGTTATAGTCTTTTTCCCTCTGGCAGCAGGTGGTCTCTCGGATCCAATGAGTAATCTCCCTTGATGGAACTTTCCAGAAGATGTTAGCATCCACTCTTAATTCTCCCCTCTCATCTAGTTACACAACTGAGCATAGGTTCTCATGATTAACCAACTGCCGCATTCTTGAATCTAGCCTTGAAAGAGATAAGGATGGTATCTGCAGGAAGGCCCAAGCCATAGGCACCTGTGAGCTGGAGGAGGCCTGCTAACAATCATGTTAACCTTTGAGGGAAATAAAGATTGCTACCAGGTTGCTCTCCCAAGTATTTAGCGTGTTCCCATCTGTCAAAAATTTCTTGTACAAATATAAGAATGTGAATAAAAAAGAAATCAAAAGCAGTCAATTGTACAAGCATGTGATCCCAAATGTGTATGACTAGAGCAACTTTTAGAAATCTAGTCACATGCTCAGATATTTGCATTAATCAGCACTATAACAGGAACTTTTTTCCTTTCTTGAAAAATAGCAGTCCTGTCAAACTTCAAAGCAATAACCCCCTGACTTAACCAATAATAGTATTATATGGTAAGGGCAACATCAGCCTGGAAAACATCATCAGTCAAGCTGGCAACACAATACAGAAATGGAAAAGCTATTACAGGAAAAGAAAGAGGCATCTCTTGAAAGCTGCAACCTTTTACATAGGAAACTCTCACCCACATTTCTCTTGGGAACTGCTGTGAGAAAACCACAGAAATACTAACAGTGCAAGTGTCTTTGAATATCAACAGCTAGCAAAATGGCCATCTTCCCTATCCACAGCTATTTGCATGACTGGAAACTCCTAAGGATATATAGGGCTGACTACAAAATTAGGTGAGGTTTTGGACAGTGGATTCTAAGAGACAACAAACACAGGCTGGCTGGCCCTGAAACCCTAGTAGGCTGCAGTGTTGAGGCTACCAAGACAAAGGTGCAGCAGATTCCTTGAGGCAAGGCAGAACTGGGAACAGGAACCTCCAAGCAACCTGGTGCCTGGAGGCAGTTTTGGAATGAATGAGGGATAACAAGCTGAAACTTAATCCTGTCAAAACAGAGATGCTGCTGGTGGTGTGTGTGTGTGTGTGAGGTCTGAACCAGGAAATGGGTTACTACCTGTTCTGGATGGGATTGCACTCCCCCTAAAAAAATTATTTATTTATTTAGATTTATATCCCGCCCTCCCCGAAGGCTCAGGGTGGTTAACAATGAGGCATGAATGCCAGGAATTAAAACAGATTAAAACAACATAAAATAGAGTAAAACCATATAATACAACAGCCAAACATTAAAACAAGATGGGCAGGACCTAATCCCCGGCAACATACCAGTAACCTGTTATCCTTCTCCTTCCAGGGTCGCCCCGTACTTAGTGGTGGTAATGGTGCGATGACTCATGGTTATCAATGGTGGAATAGTGGTGGTGGCGGCTCCTACTCAAAGGCCTGGTGGAAGAGCTCTGTCTTACAAGCCCTGTGGAACTGAACAAGGTCCCGCAGGGCCTGAATCTCCTCCGGGAGCTCCTTCCACCAGGTAGGAGCCACCACCGAAATGCCCTGGCTCTGGTGGCAGCAAATTTAACATCTCCGGGGCCTGGAATTTCCAGGAGATGTTGGCTCCCTGACTGAAGTGCCCTTGGGGGAACATATGAGGAAAGGCGGTCCCTTAGGTAAGCCGGACCCTGGCCATACAGGGCTTTAAGGGTAAGAACCAGCACTTTGAAGCGGATCCGGTATGCTATTGGCAGCCAGTGCAGCGCTTTCACCACAGGCTGAATGTGATCCCTCCTGGAGAGACCCATCAGCAGCCTCCTGCTGTGATCTCTCCTGGAAAGACCCATCAGCTGCACAGTGCACATTCTTCACTAGCAGATTCATAGCTAGTGTGTTCCTGGACCCGGAACTTCTGTTGGATAAATTGGTGACAGTGGTGGCTTTCTTGGTTATGGCACCAAAACTTTGGAACTCCCTCTCCAAGGTATTTGTCTGTCTCCCTTTATGGGTGTCTTCCACCAGTGGATGAAGACTTTTTGTTTGTAACTCCAATAATGGTTACTGGTCCTCCTCTCCACTTTTGATATTGTTTGTTTTGATTGAATTATTTTAGAATTTTAAACATTAGTTTAAATTCAAGTATTTTAATGTTGTGTACCACCTTGGGGACCCTGATCAAGTGTAAAGGCAGAAGAAATGTTTTGATAATAATGGTGGTGCTAGAGTAGGACCCATTCTGATATAAAAATTCCAAAATCATACACACAGGGGCCAAGGGATTTTTTTTTATTAACAGGATATAATAGCATGTTCCAGCCGAAATGTGTCATGTCAGGTTAAAAGGGATTTTACCTGACACATTTCGGCTGGTTTAGACCTTCTTCAGAGGTCAAACACAATGAAGAACAAATTGGCTTATACCATAATACAATACAATTATACAGTATGTATACAAAATGGAGCTGCGGTGGCTCAAGTGGTTAAGACACTGAACTGCAGGCTGTGGAAGGTCAGTAGTTCATCAGTTCAAGACCCGAGAGTGCCGCATGACGGGGTGAGCTCCTGTCTCTAGTTCCAGCTCCTGCCAACCTAGCAGTTCGAAAGCAAGAAATTGCAAGTAGATAAATAGGTACCACTTCGGTGGGAAGGTAACAGCGTTCTGTGCACCTTGGTGTTTAGTCATGCCAGCCACATGACCACGGAAACGTCTTCGGACAGCGCTGGCTCTTCGGCTTTGAAATGGAGATGAGCACCGCAACCCTAGAGTCGGATTCGACTGGCTTTCAAGCAAGGGAACCTTTACCTTTACCTATACAAAATGGGCCAGAAAAGAATTGTTCCAAAGGGAAACCACTAGGCACAGAACAAAAGTATAAATGAGGCCTCCCAAGATCCAATCACTTGCCAAAAGATATTTCACTGATAATAATTTCTTGTCCAGAAAGTGCCTTTCAATGATTGTTTAGTTCAAGACAAAGTGTCCTCAGCAAAATTGTCCCTTTAGCTCTTTGCAGAGGTAGGCCTGTGCCATGGACATCTTGGGGCCCAAAAGGGAACCTTCTTCATCCAAAGGGTCAGTATCAGCAGAGCTGGGAAACGTATTGACTTCTCTACTGTCTTTGTTCTTCCTGCCTTGCCCTCCATCACTACTTCCACTTCAGCCTTCTCTAACTGAAGACAAATCTGCTAATGCTTTCCCCTTCCTTGTTCCCTGATACCTCTAAACACAGTGTGCATTCCCAGTAAGGTTTCTAGAATTCATTTGAGGCATATTACAAGAGTTTTGGAAGCCTTATTGAACACATGTGGCTTGCCAGTAGGCAGACGTGGTGAAGAGATTGGGAGAGTAGACAGAAGGAAGATGAAATCTCACTGACATTGTATACAACTGAGTAAGATTCACTAGAAAAGGTGAAGAAGATGGCACAGCAGATAAAGGTAGCAAAGGTAAGAGAGGAGGAATAAGAAAAGCATATTTTCTTGAAAATGTAAGTAGCAAGCTGTCTATATAAAAAGAGGACATATGAAATGCATAGGGCCCAAGAGAATATCCCATTAGGAAAAAGAACAGCCACTAAGTGGGCATTCCAAATCAGATTTGAATTTGGAATAGATGAATGGCCTCATTTAAAGAGAAAGCAGGTTGTGGTGGAAAATCTAGAACTGGGGAGTTTGATACTGAAGTTAATCTAGATGATATTTTAAACTTAGATCAAAACACAGAATGCTAAATTTGAAAAAGTTAACCCTAACGCTCATTTTCTCTCAAGTCTCTACAAACAGGTAATACTGTGGTTGCTTAACCTGACCATTACCAATGAAATTCTTTTTAGATAGACAGACAGACATATGTGTGTGTGGCTTATTTTAAATACTGAGTCTTATTTCTGAAATTGTTTGATGATACTGTTATTGGTGTTATGATTTGGAGCCTGACTTAGGGTTATGCCTCCTAAAGAAAGGTGTAAAAAGAAGTATACTACACAAATTGCAAAGAATAATTGAGGGGAAAAAACAAAGGGAAAAGATAAGGGCTTATGTGGTCACTTTCATTGTTGAATTTCTTTGCACTTTAAGCTTTGCTATAATGGAACATAAATAAAATAATGATGCCTATAACAAAAAAAATGTCTAAAGCACTCTTTTTCTTTTTTTTAATAATTTTTGTATTTGACAGCTTTGCAAACATCAGAGTCATTCTTTAAAATCAGAGATTCTGGGTGTTCATTTGCCTCTTGCCTCTGCGTTAATTAACGAGATGGTTAAAAAACCCCTAAATGGTGAGTCATTAGGAAGATCTGACAAGAGGTCAAACCTTAAAAACATTTTCATCCCATTTCATTCAGTTTACATCTCCTCAGCATTGTTTTTGTAGAATTATGTTATATAAACTGTTTTTTAATAATATGTAGTAAAATATTAAATGTGTCTGCTTATATTTCTCTGGAAAACAATACTGAAGAATGGATAGTCAAATGTTTCTACTAAGGGAACTACTAAATCATAAACCTATACTTTTTTGAGAGAGAGAGAGAGAGAGAGAGAGAGAGAGAGAGAGAGAGAGAGAGAGAGAGAGAGAGAGAGAGAGAGAGAGAGAGAAGCAATTTGAAGAGCCTTTCCAGGTGATCCGTTTTTAGTACAATAAAAGTGCAGTTATGGCTCATTTGTTCTGTGGGATCCAGATGTTTTCCCCCCAAGGCAGTGATTCTCTTGTGGGAAATATTGTTTTGTTCCTGAATTCAAACTCAGATAGCCATTCTTCCCCAGCTAGTGTATACATGGCTATGGGAAGTGATGTATGGAACCAGGACACATTAGTATCATGAGGATCAATTGTCTTCTGTTCATGGTATTACTAGTGCTAAATTATATGGCTCCTTACCAGTTCATAGCATTTTGGAAACCATATGCAGGTTTGATTTTTCTCATGAAATAATAATTAAACAGCACTTACAGAATCATAGAATCACAGAGTTGATAGGGACTTCCAGGGTCATCTAGTCCAACCACCTGCACAATGCAAGAAATTCATAAATACCTCCGCTTCCACACTTGCAGTGACCACTGCTCCACGCCCAGAAGATGACAAAAAACCTCCAGGATCCCTGGCCAGACTTTATAATTCTGTAAATGTATCACATATATTACCCAGAGCTTTTCACTGAATCATCCTATGATATTAGAAAACCAGAAATGATCTGATTTTTGTTCAACAGGGATTCATAAAGTGAATTTACTTCGGTAGCAGTTCTGATTTGCTGTTGTGAGGGATATTGCTTTGTTCCCTCACTCAGGCACCTTTATAGTCATCTTGATTTGTTCACTGTTCAAAAGAAGCATTTGAAGGAGATTTATGTATTACCGATTTAGAAAACATATCTGCACAGTGGTGATATTCTGTATGGCGGGTGGCCAAGGAGCCATTGCCAACACATACTCATTGGCTTCCATGTTTACTAGCTTTCTTGGATTACATATGTCTTCCTTGGATTATGTAGTCGTTGGGCATGTCATTGCATCCTATAAAACCAGCTACCTTGGAGTGTATGGACTGCCTTTGCAGTTGGTGGTTTTCATCAGCCAGTGGTGATAGTTTCAGAGGGCAACTGTGTTGGTCTGCAGTAGAAGGGCTAGATTGGAGTCCAGTAGCTCCTTAGAGACCAACAAGATTTTTAGGGGTATAAGCTTTTGAGAGTCAAAACTCTGTTTGTCTGATACCTATACCCCCCTGAATATCTTGTTGGTCTCTGTGTTGCTACTGGACTCAAATCTAGCTCATCAGTCAATGGCGTTCATCATGTAGATATGTGCTTATTGGATCAAACTGTAATTGCCAGACAGCAGTATGAAAACATGTAAGGGTGATGCAATTAACACAAAAGAACAAATTCAGCTTCTGGAGATAGGAAGGGAGGCAAAATGGAGAAGTTTGGAACATTGGGAATATAAGCCATGCAGCTTCAGGCCAATTCCCTGTTCACCTTAATTGGATCAAGACAACTAAGAATAACATCTCTTTTATGAGTTTTTGTCTTTTGGTCAGGTGTGTTGAGAAGCTGAATGGGGTGAACTGGGGACAGCTACAGTGAAAGCATGTCAAAAACATGTACAGAGTGTGCAAAGTATTTGTAATCAGATCCCTAGGCTCCCATGAGGACACAGAGTCCCCGACCTCAGTAGAATTATATCATTTCTTTTTAATGTATTGTTTTTTTTTCAAATAGAGATGTGGAGAGGGCGAGGGAATGTACTGTGAATGTATGTATATGCAGACCATTTGTGAGTTAATTTTGAATGTTCAAAAAGAAGGCACTTTTTTAATACTGAGGATGCTGCTTTCATTGTGAGAACAGCCATGGTTAGAAGGAGAGTGATAATACAGCTTTACCAGGCTGCAGCCCTTGTGGTTGCTTTGGAATGGAGGGCCTCCTTTGTATCCATGGAAGGAGGAAGAGAATTGCTGGGTGATTCCTGCCCATATGAGTATTGAAGGGGTGGAGCCTGTTGTTTAGCTTCTGTGCCTGCCCTTCTAATGGGCAGCCTTCTCATTTCAATCGGCCCACTGTGTACTGTGGGCAGGGGTCGGTTGGAGCTGCAGCACATAGAAGCAGTGCTCCAGGAGTGAGGAGCCCGGGGGTGGGCACATGACCAAGCCCCGACCCCTCCTCAGCTTCCCCCCAAACTCAGTGTTAGCCTGTGCTGTCATTATTTTAAAAATAGATTGTGATTTCACTCTGTTTATGGGTGGTGGGTCTATTTTTAAATTGACTACCTATTTAGAAAAAAAGAAGTTTCTGCTGATGGCTGTCTTCCTATTTAGGTGTTATGTATTAAGACGGCCATGGCTGAGCTAGCCAGGCCATGCGGTCCCGCCTACCTGCAGACCTTCAGTCCTAAGAACAATAGCCACCTCGGATCCTAGCATGGACCAATAGGTTCACCTGGGTCCTGAATCGGACCTATAGGAACCTGGGCCATGTAAATAGAACCTATCATGGGAATTGGAGGTGTGTTGGGTGTGAGCGTAGACATGCATATAAGCTGACCTTTGACTTGAGCTGATTTCACCATGCTGAGCCTCAGAACTCAGTACTTTTCACTGCTGATGGAGGTGGGATCCCGATGAGTGAGCCTGACTCCGACTCCAACCTGGTACCACACATCAGTCTACATGAAGACACCGGTCCCTGCACCGCTTCTTCACAGCACTGCACCACTCCCCGCTCCCCAGATCCTCGCTAATCACAAGTCATGGCAAACTACCTCACCTTTCAAGAAATTACCAACACCGGTAAGAAATGGGCTCTACTCGTGTGGAGTGGCCACCATCTGCCTGGCCAAGGGACTTCTGGCTCCTATTAAATTGGCCGACAAATCTTATGAGGATATCCTCAAGGCCCTAAACAAGTACTTTGTGCTGAAACCCACCAAGATAGTGAGGCAAATGGACTTATGAGTGTGGATGCAAAAGTCCAGGGCAGGGGCTACAGTCTACATGGCCGAGCTACGCCAGCTAGCCATAGACTGTGAATTTCCAGATGTCGAGGAAGTCATCCTAATGCAGTTCACCTGAGGGGTCCATGATCCCAAACTGCGCAGGAAACTCATGAGGACTGCAGACCTGAAGTTGGGGAAGGCCCTCCAGGTTGCCACTGCATTTGAGAGATCGCTTTGAGACTGCCAGCCATCTGCTTTGATGCACCAGGTATCTCCACTAGCTGCATTGACCTCCTCAGACGAGGTACTACAAGTCTGTCAGCCCTCTCGCCGTGACCCTTGCCCAGCACAGTCCACAGCCTTATCTAGTGCACAAACGGCCTGCGCAAGCTGTGGGGAATTGCATGAACAGAGATCCTGCCATTTCCAAGACACTGTCAGCTGCTCCTGTGGGAAGCAAGGCCACATCGCCTGTGCCTGCCGCTCCAAGGGAAACCATCACCACTCCACCACACACCAAGAAACAGTGGTACTCCACAGCACATCGGTACATCACAACCAGGTACATTTTTTTGCCCTGGGGGTCCAACAATAAGATTAAAGTGACTGTCTTAATAGAGGGCGCCCCATGCATAATAGAACTGGATACTGGTTCCTCCCTCTCAATAATCTCCGAGGAGACCCTATGCACGCTCTGCCTACTGGGGGACCCCCGCTGGAAGACACCAGCCTCACGCTAAGGGACTTCCAAAAGAACCCTGTAGCCATTAAAAGGTGGGCCAGTTCCACATAAAATACAAAGCATTCAAAAGTCATGGTCATGGTGAAGGGTCATTTCACCAGCTTACTGGGGTTAGCCTGGTTTGACACCTTGGGTCTGGCCATCACCGGAATACAAAATGTGCAGTCGGGGAACTTCAGTAATGTGTGCAATGAGTTCCCAGCCATATTCGATGGATCACTTGGCTGTTACATGGGTCTGCCAGTTGCCCTGACTCTTGATCCGGTGGTGTGGCCACATCGTCTGAAAGCCCGGTGGCCACCATTCACCCTCTGGCCCAAAATTGAAGTTGAACTTGACCATCTGGTCAGCCAGGGGGTACTGTAGCTGGTACCCCACGCAAAGTGGGAGACCCCAATCGTCACCCCAGTCAAACGCAATGGTGACACTAGAATTTGTGCAGATTACAAGTGCACAATTAACAAAGCCCTCCAAGACCACGCGTATCCTGTTCCTGTGGTCAACCATGTTCTGGTGTCCCTGGCCAGTGCTAAGATCTTTGGCAAGCTGGACTTGGCACAAGCCTACCAACAACTGCTGGTAGACAACGCTACAGCAGAAGTCCAGACCATCATGACACACTGGGGGGCATTTAAAGTCAGGTGTTTACAGTTTGAGGTCAGTGTAGCTCTGGGGATTTTCCAGAATCTGCTGGACTGTTTGCTTAAAGGAATTCCCAGAGTACAGCCATTCTTTGACAATGTTCTGATAGCAATGCCATCACCTGAAGCCTTCTCAGAATGTCTGCGAGCTGTCCTTCAGCACTTCAACGCAGTGGGACTGAAAGTGAAGAGAGAGAAATATCTGCTCGGGGTCCCCAGTATTGAGTTCCTTGGATTCAGCGTCGATGCCCATGGTATCCACCCCACGCCAGACAAGATCACGGCCATTGTTAACGCACCTACCCCCACTTTCAAGGCAGAACTGCCGGCCTTCCTTGGCCTGCTAAACTTTTATCATTCTTTTCTCCCACACAAGGCAGCCATGGCTGAGCCCCTGCACTACCTCTTGGACAAACATGCCCAGTGGAAGTGGGGGCTGTGGCAGGCCATGGCCTTCAGGGTGGTTAAAGACTTACTGACATCTAACACTGTCCTGGCCCATTTTGATGAGTCCCTCCCCATGGTGCTCACCTGTGATGCATTGCCCTATGGGGTGGGAGCTGTCGGGGGCACAGGCTGGCTCATGGCCGTGAGGTCCTGGTATCATATTACTCACACACCCTGTCTTTGGCGGAGCAAAACTATGCACAGATAGACAAGGAGGCATTGGCAATTGTGGCAGGGGTGTGAAAGTTCCACGATTACCTGTATGGCTGGCCTTTCACCATTCTCACAGACCACAAGCTGCTGTTGGGCCTCTTAGCCCAAGACTGCCAGATGCCCCAGATGTTGTCCCCACAGGTGTTGCGGTGGTCTATTTTTCTCTCAGGTTACCAGTATACCTTGCTACACCAGCCTGGCAAAGTTATGGCCCACGCCAATGCCCAAAATGGTGGTAATAAGCTGGATACTCCCAAGTCCCAGGGCCACAGATCTAAAGGAGGAAAAGCAACTCTTCAAAGCTTATGGGAAGCTATGAGACACAAACACACTCAGACTGGTAAAAATATTTGAATTTACAGGGAGTTTTGTGGTGTTTCACAGTTTTGTGTGGGTGGTGTGTGTTAACAATTACATTTCCAAGGAATTTTATTTCATTTTTCTCTACTAACAGAGCACAACTCTCTGCAAAGAGCCTCAAACCAGAACCGGGTACTGCAAGGCCCCAGTTTGAGCCACCAATCTGAAAAGAGGGAATGGCTGGTTTAGAGGGTGAAGTCTATGGCATTGTACCTGTCTGCGGTCCCACCCCTCCTCAAACCTCACCAGGCTCCACCCCAGGCAACCCTATCCTTTCCAGCCAACCATCAACCTACCGTTATCTGTCCCTGATCCCTATCATCTGGAGAGCAGTTTTAATTCTGTGTGATCTCCAGCTGTCACCTGGAGATTGGCAGCAATGATTCTCCAGGAGGAAAAGTACAGTCTTTCTCCATAGTGGAGACCAAAGCAGATTACATCATTCTCCTCTTCCACCTACCTGTGAGGTAGGTTAGGCTGAAAGTCTGTGACTGGTCTGAAATCACCTTCTCAACTTCTACAGCAAGAACCTGAGTCTAGCAGACCCTGCTCTGAAGTGCTAACTGCCACGCCTAGGGTAGCCAACAGGTGGAGCCTGAAGATCACCAGGTATCACAACTGAACTCTAGTCAACAGATCTCCCCCCTCCCCCAATAAAATAACTGCTTCGGAGGGTGGGCTCTATAGCATTCTATTCAGTTGAGGCCTTTCCCTTTCCCAAACTCTGGCTTCTGTAGACTCCATCACAAAATATCCAGGAATTTCCCAACCCGGAGCTGGCAACCCTAGTTCCTCACAATGCCTGGAAAGGGTTTCCTTCAGCCAATGGGAGAGGTGGAAATGGCCAACGTGTAAGACAATTACATATATAGGATTATACTTGATAAAATCACAACACAAATTGTTGCTATGGCGCTTTACATGGTATTTTTCCATGTGGACTTTTTTCTGTGTGGGATTTTATGTCTGTGGGCTTTTTTCCATGTGGGCATTTTCCCACATGGGCTTTTTTCCTGTAAGCATTTATCTCTATGGGTTTTTTTCTGTGGGCTTTTTTCCGGTCACCGCCAGGGTCTCAGTGGCTCACCCAGTTTTGGCCAGGAAAGGGATCAGGGGGTATCCCTTTGCCTAGGCTTATGTTTTAATTGTCTCTTGCCAAGTTTCAGTTTATCATTTAAAGTTAAAAGTTTTTAAAGCTGCCCTTTATTTATACCAACAGACCTATGTGAGTCTCTTTATTTTGACTTTGGGGGCAATTAAATCATGAAGAAACAACTATGAACTGTTTAGCAGAGCTAAATTTCTTGTACACAAAGATTTCATTAACCAAAGCAATGAGACAATCTTCTAGGAGTACTCTCTTTTCCACCAGTGACGAAGGAGAAGCAACCTACTAGGAGGTGCTCCTGACTCCCAAAACATCAGATACTGACTCGTCCAACATCCAAGTGACAATGACTAATCAAACTATAAAAGTAGGTTTTATAACCTGTCTCCTAATTTACATAGGTTTTGGATAAGATATTATGGAGCATTATGATCTCACATTCGCCTGTTATGGTTGCTGTTCATAACAGGACCCATTTTTTCATGTCGAGCCACACTGGCATTGGCATTATGCTGCTGGTCCCATAAAGTAAGGCAAAGAATTCTGCTGTGCTTTCCCATCCATCTACCCGCTTTAGGCAACAGCTCCTTCCGTACCACAGTGGCTGAGGCTGGTACAACTATTACAAGTTAGATCTGCAGAACATGTAAGACAGCTCTCCCCATGCTAACTGTTGGAGATGATGTAAAGATTTGCAATGTGATCTACTGATCCATGTAGTGTGTACTGTTACACTTTTCTGCGACAGCAGAAAAGACCAAGAGTCTAGTAGCACCTTAAAGACTAACAAAATTTGTGGCAGGGAATGAGCTTTTGGGAGTCACTGCTCACTTCTTCAGATACTTTGCTGAGGGTGAGGATGATTTGCCACAGGGAGGCTATTTCTGGCAGCATCTCCATGGCAACCATAATGTGTATTCCCGCTCTTAGTTTCAGATCATGTGTGGGTGTTATGATGTTTCTTATGTCTTAAAAAGTGCTCAGACATCAACATTATCTTCTACTGATCATCCAGTTACCTTGCTCTAAAAACTGGTAGAACAGTTTTAAATACCTCCTTCACTTTCCAAGTTAAATCCATCTCAGGTGAAATCCATCACAAATGTCTTTCCCCCTATTGCATGTGCTTTGCTTAAATGAACGTATTCCAGAATTCCTAGACTTTCTTTTATTACACATTTGCATTTAAATTACTATTTTAAAATATGGAGAACTTATCCTTATTTAACTTTTTCCTTTTATGAAAAACTATTGCTATCAGTATTCAATTACTGTGCTTCCTTTGCTATTAGCACAGCTGTACAGTGAGTTGATTAGTCATATTAATAAAATGTGAATGTTTCTTAAAAGATAATTGTTAAACAGAAATGTATGGCTTAACAGAAAAAATATTAGCTTTTCCATCTCATGAAATTAATTTTAAACTTGTTTCTATAAAAGACCATTAGATATCTTCAATTTTCTCATAGTTTATTGCAATTTTAATGTCAATCTTAAAATGCAATAGTTCCTAACTGCCTTTTAAATGATGTAGAAAGCCATTGGAGGGGGGGAAAATACGTTTGGTTTTGAAGTTCACTTAGTCTAGAAATATACATACAGTTGTGCAATTCTATTTTTATTATGACACATTGAAAAAAGGGGAAAAAATAATGCTAGTTCAATTCCAACACAGAAATTGAGGTTGGGAGTAAAGGCAAATGGGTTATTGAAGTAATTGCTTTTCATTGGAATGAAGGAATAACAGGATAAGCATCAAGAAAGATAAATAACTATTCCCTTAAGAAATAACACATTTGTATAAGCAGAGAAGACTAGAACTTCTTATGAAAATAACAAACTATTGTGAAAATACATTGTTGAATCCTTACTTACGTGAACCAAAAAGGTTCACGGAAGTGGATCTTCTCAGAGCTTCCCTTCCCCCAGCAACTACTTGCACCCCACCCTAGTCATTGTTGAATGTTAGGTGACCTTCCTGATGAAAGTGTCAGACAGCTTGAGAACATCAGGAAGAAGTGGAAATCAAAAAGAATTTCTCCCCCTATTACATAAGCACACCCAGGGCTCCTTTTGTAGCAGGAACTCCTTTGCATATTAGGCAACACACCCCTAATGTAGCCAATCCTCCAAGAGCTTACAGTAGCCCCTGTAAGAAGAGCTCTGTAAGCTCTCAGAGGATTGGCTACATTAGGGGTGTGTTGCCTAATATGCAAAGGAGTTCCTGCTACAAAAAGAGCCTGCAACCTGCTCTGGAGCTGAGCTTCTGTTGGTGGTACCTTGGATCCAGTCACTAATTCCAGTTGATCCTCCTACCCCATTCAGTTCAGTGAGCAAGAGAGCTCTGTGCAAACAAAACAAAACAAGCGACTGGGGAAGCTCACATACTTCATATATGCATGAGGTTCTGGAGGCATGATCCCTTTAGTGGAAAATCTTTAGGTCTATCTGCATAAGCAGCAGACAGCAGTGTAAAACCTTTCCTGGACTACTTCACTTTGGTCTTGGGAATGGAGAGGGAAGAGTGTGTTAACATGTTTGTATATGACCATATGGAGAGAAAATCCCTGCATATAGAAAAGTAGCATGTTAGGGGAAACGCTAAGCTAGAAAGCCATTGTGTGATTGGATTGCAGTTGTATTATGGAAATGATCTCCTGCCTCAGTGATCAGCACAGAACAGAACAATGCAGTGTGATGGAAACATATAGATCAAAGCTGAAGGGGAAGACAAGGTGGCTTATTTCCATATTGTAGTCTTCTGACCCTTCTGGCCCAACCCACTGCCTCTCATTGGGCTCAATGAGATGTATTGTATATGAACATCTCACTCATGTTCTGGTATCAGGCTGCAGCATGAATCTATTGAGCTTGTTTCAAATGCAAAGCTGCTGATAGTGAATGAGAAATGGATGGATTTAGTCTGGCATTTCCTTTGTGATCCTAAGGGCATGTAAAGGCAGCATGTAGCAAAAGGCAGTACAATGCATCAATAATCACATGAGACATTTGTAGGATAAAACGGGCCACAGTTTTGTTGATAACAGCACATAGGAGAATTGGTGCAGCATAGGGCATGGATCCAGGAATCAGACAACCCACCTGTTGACCAATGAATCATCCCCAACCCATGTGTTGGGGGGAACTAGGAGTGGGAAGCTGAAGGTCCCACATGAGGCTCAAGCCTCTGCGTAGCACCCTTGTCACCTGGGAGTGAAGCCATGCAACTGTTCCCAAGCTGGGTACATCACTGCACGAACTCGACCCCCAAGACCTCTTAAGGTGATCCCCAACTGGAGGAGACAGGCACACAGGTACAGCCTCCCCCCAAATGGATCCAGCCCAATGCCTGAAATGCCACAAAAGCAGGGCAGAAAATGCTTGCTCCTGCCAACACTCCTAACACTGCAACCAAGAGAACAGAGTTTGATGCACCCCATGCAGCCATAAGTCCTGTCCACAGAATGACAAATGAACATCATCAGCCCTATACATGGTATCCTGCCTGAAGGGGAGGCAAATCACCAAGCCACCAACCGATTCAACAAAATGAACTGCCACAAACTTTTCTTTTAGCCATATCAACCTTTTCCAGAGGAGCCGCTCCCCTCCAGACCCATCTTTTAAGCAGTTTGGATCAAAAAAAGCTGGGTCTGTGGTGGCTGGGTCTGCAGTTCCCTTATATCTGATGCAATTGCAATGGCAAGGTTGATTCCTTTTAGCCCAGGCAGATCATTCTCACCCAACTGAATCACAATGGTATTAGGAGGGCCTGAGGAAGCCACAGCATGTTGAATGGTCAGCAAGAAGGAGTTCCAAGCGCATTCCCCTCTGTCCCAACCAATGAATCCACAGCTGGTCTTGAAGGCCCAATGAGGCTCTCCATCCTGAAGATGATGTGTAACAGCTGGCTTGGTGCACAACGCTGCAGCATATGATCCAAACAGTCCTTTGGCATTCAGAAAAAAACCTAAAAAGATATATGAGAAATGGACCCTTCTTGCAGGTGGATATAAGATAAGCAGTTGTTCTCCAGCAGCCAATGGACTGAATGCGGTCAGCAGACAATCTCAACTGTGCTGCTGATGTAGCCATGCCAACTTGAAAGCCGTGCAATGGGGTGTCATTTGGGTCTACCCAAACTGAAAATATACCCAAAAATGTACCTGGGATTTATTTGGAAGCACTGAAAAAAAATCCAGAAAAAAAATCCCAGATATATTTGGGAGTTACTGGAAAACCCAGAACAGCAGCTGAGGGGCTGGAGCAGATTGCTCCTGTCTCTCAGCTGTTTTGGGGCTTTCTTCTGCAGTCCCTTAAAATGCCAAAACCAATGCTCCCAGGTGCATCAAGGGAACCTGTAAGGAAGAACCCAACTCAAGGGGGGTTTGTCAAATACTGACCCCATTAAAGCTGAACAGCAATGCCAACCAAATGTTTAAATCAGCCTTAATGCCCTTGGTGATCTGGATATGATGATGGGGGCATGAACACCTGCAGTGGACCTAGCTAAGTGAGCACAAAAGGCCCTCCTGGGGACAACAACCCTGCAAGCAAAATTGAGGTGGCTCAGTAGGGCCTAGATTTCCTTCAAGGTACATTTGCTCCATGACAATACAAGAGTTATAAGGGCATGCAGGGCAATTTGTCTTCAGGTAAACTAGAAGTTCCAGGTACAGAGTCCAGCAATACCCAAATAGACCAGACACAGATAGGGACCCTCATTTTTTTCTTGGGCTAAGGCAGAGGTTCCCAAACTTATTTGGCCTACTGCCCCCTTTTCAGAAAAAAAAATACTCAGCACCCCCCTGGATATCTACCTTCAAGAAGTGGACAAAAAGATGCAGTTTGTGGATCTGCACCTGGGTGGTTCCAGTGCCCCCCAGGGGGCGGTATTGCACACTTTAGGAACCAGTGGGCTAAAGGGACCCCCAATCCCTGAGCCAAAGTCTGAAAAGTTGCTAAGTGGGTGGCACAAGCAGGGCTCACTGCTGGACTTGCAAACAGGAAGTTATCCAAAAAAGGAAGTTATCTAGCTGGACATGGGGGAAACTGGTGGAGTCGTTAACAGTCCATTCCAAAAAAGGAACTAAAGGTTTCAAATGCAGCACAAGTCATGGAGCCCTATAAACATACCACTTGTCATTCAATTTGAAACCCAATCAGCAATGATCACTGGGCTGAACCAGCAAGAGCCAAAACACAGACTGAATATCACATTTGGCCATGAGAGCTCCCAGCTGCAAGACTGGACTATGTCTACTGCATGTTCGAAGGATGCATATCTCACCAAGCAACTTTCCTGTGGAATAGCCTTATTAACTGACAATTCCTTATGGTAAGAGAGGGACTAAATCAGCCAGTACTCACCCAGAGGTTTTTTGGGAACCACCTCCAATGGGGACACCCTCAGGTTCAGGAAGAGGAAATGAAGCAAAGGGAACCACTATTTGAACTGCAGCATATTCTTTAGCCACTTCAGCTTCAACAAAATTTCAGGAATTTCTCATGCTGATTTTAGGTTTCCTGATTCAAAGGTGATGCGGGGACTGGTAAAGGGGATATGGAAGCCTTGGGTCAATCCCTGCCAAAGGAAATTGGCAGCATCTTGATTAAGGTACCTACAGAGCAACTGGAAAGTAGACCAGAGCGGATAAGGGTATAGGTTAGGCTACATCCCAGGTCAACCAAGGTTGGGGGTTATTTTGTGGAACTGGAAGCTGCAGCAGAGTTCAAGCTGGACATGCCCTCCATCCTGCTGCTCCCACCACAACAACATAACCACTTACCTGAGCCTACACTGCTGACAGCAGGGCCTCCTTATCTATCTATCTATCTATCTATCTAAATTTATATTGGCCTTTAAACTAGTATTATTTCAATTGC
This sequence comes from Gekko gecko, assembly GCA_029375565.1. NCBI lineage: Eukaryota > Metazoa > Chordata > Lepidosauria > Squamata > Gekkonidae > Gekko > Gekko gecko. Next base: position 48,021,559 of record JAPDNY010000009.1, read on the forward strand.
CACAGCAGAACTACCTAATTACTAACCTCCCATTAACTTAAGTGTGCAGATTCTAATCTAGGAGAACCGGGTTTGATTCCCCACTTCTTCACTTGCAGCTGCTGGATGACCTTGGGCAAGCCATAGTTCTGTCAGAGCTGTTCTTGAAAGAGCTCTCTCAGCTCTACCTACCTCACAGGGTGTCTGTTGTGGGGAGGGGAAGGGAAAGGAGTTTGTAAGTCACTCTGAGACTTCAAGTGAAGGGTGGGGTATAAATCCAATCTCTTCTTCTCTCTCTTCTATCTTTATAATATTATTTAAAGAGGCACTGCTGCTCCTATCCAATTACCAACCTAAAGACCTTTTATTTTTTAAAAAATAATTTCTTAAAGAAAATTATTCAAAATAATAGATCCCATATATGAGGGAGGCAAGGGAACCCAAGCTGAGAGGAATGATCCCCAGAAATCCCCAGTGCCTAAACCCCTATTAAGCTTCCAGACCCCAGAGAAAAAAAACAAGGCCTGTGAGCCCAAACAATAAATTAACTAGTAATCCTGGCCATGACCTGGCTGCCCCCAATACCCCCTTTAATGCTCAGACAGGAGACTATCTGCTTAAGAGGAAAGCCAGTTGCTAAAGGAAAAAAGAAGATGGAAAAAAAAGAAAGAAAGAAGTATCGGTGTAAAAGCAGCCCTCTCCGGTAAGCCCCACCAAGCCCTTTTAATTGCCCCCAAAGCCCAGATGCAGGCAAGATAACCCAGGAGGCAGTTACCCCACCCCTACCAGTGCTTAGCCACATGTCCTTCAGTCACAGCAGGAACAAGCCTAGGCACTCTTTGATGGAGCTGATCCTCCAGGAATCCAGCCATGTGGTCTGAATCAAGCAGGGAACGAGCTTTGCCTCCTCTGTCCTCAGCAAACTGCATGGTGGAGGAACTGAAGCAGAAGACTTTAAATAGGCAAGGAGAGGTCCAGAAAGGCCACAATGTTTAGATCTGTCTCCTTCCAAGTCCTTCCCAGTAGGAAGCAAGCTTCCAGCCACCAGTGATTGGCTGGCCTCATAGAAGCAATCTGTTGTGGGTACTAGGTCTGTCGAGGCTGACTTCTTCTCAGATGAAGTAGAGGCAGGGAGCAACCCAGCCTCCTCTGGAGTCAGCCCAGAAGAAGAACCCTCAATACCTAAGGAGGAAGAGTCCCCAGCAGCTGCGCAGGAGGTGCAGCCAGAAGGACAGGCTAATCCTAAGCCTGGCCCAGTATCCCCAGTTGCAGACACCCCAAGGCCAGACTCCCTGCCTAGTTCTCCTGAGTGCCCCAGACATAGGGCACGCCAGAGGCTGACTATGCAGGAGCGAAGAAGGAGTGCCAGACTTCAGCTCCTGCAGAGGTAGAGGGAAGAGCTGTAAGCCTTTGCAGACTCAACCCCAGTGAAGGAAGGACCTGCTCAAAAGCACTCCGTGCTCCTGGTTCAATGCAGCAGCAACTTTGCTTACTCATACCTGCTCCTGCATGTATGTAGGAGCTGCTCCTTGTCCTTGCAACCTGGACTTGATTTCCTGGCTCTTTGACTCTCAGCTCCATGACTAACCTTAATTCTGGACTGTGTTAACAAGCTTTCAGGGTGTGGTCTCTGTGGCAGCCAGCCAAGGCAGCACACAATCCAAACTCCACCCTGCAGCTGTCATGAAATGCTGCGGGGCGAACATGTGGTCCCTTTCTGTTCCAGGTGCTGAACCCTGTGGTTGCAAAATGGTGAGTCTGCGGCCATGGTTTATTGCCTCAGTATAACAGCTTAAATGTTAAAAGTCCCCAAGTATAATAAAAAGTGAGGTGGGATTTATCGTAAATCTTACTTTGGAGATGTTTGTTACTTTTACTAAGAAATCATTAACATTCTATTTTTGCTATTATGGACATGGCAGCTCATTAATAAGAAAAGATGATTAATGAAAAGAGCTACATGACAGAAGACATTTTCCAATGCATCTGAGAAAGGGGGAAAAATGTGCATTTTGGCTTGTAAAAAGCCAAAGGTATTCTTAGTGCTACTAGGAGCTCATACTTTGAAAGGTCATACAGGAAGGAAAATTTCCCAAATGATCTTTTATGACCACATGAAAAGAACAGATGGCAAAAACCATGTGGATCTGCACAGGCAGACTTGAAGGTAGATGAAAGCCCCTCCATTTCAGCAACTGAAGTAAACAATAATCTAATTATGGGAAATAGCTTGTCATTAGAAAATGACAGTAAAAAGTACAATAAAATAGAAGCACCTTCATTTGCAGTGGCAGCTGCACAGTCTAATCACAATCATCAATACTAATTATTATGTGTGAATGGAGACTGCAGAAAGATGCAGCCAAAGAAGTATGATAATGGCATCCGCTACAAGAAATAAGATGGCTCTCCAGTTAAAAAAAAAAAAGGGATGGAGGGCATTTTATAAGCCTTTATGATTAGCACTGATTTACACATGCATACTGAACCTCATTGCTTGGTAACTTGTATGTACAAATAAGCCACAACCAATTAAATTTTCCATGATGCCTTTGACACAGCCTCTTAGTTACCCTCCCCCACTTTAAGTAAGCCAGTTATCAAAGTAGATTATTGTGCATTGTCTCTCTGTTTGCCTCTGCTTGCATTTCCCTCCCTTCCTTTTGTTGTCTTCTCGTGTAAAATTTTAGAATGTAAGCACTTCTAGGCAGAGACCTGTCTTGTAGTACTCTTGTCATGCAGCATGCACACTGATGATATGTAGATGAATAAATCATCAGCATTAAGAACATTCTTCAACTCTGTCATTTTAGGTATCACAGATGAAATAAATATCATGCTTCCAGCATCCAAGATGTAATGCATGTTTGACAGTCAGTTCATGCACACACACAACTATTTGTGGAGAAATGAAAGGTAAGGTTAAAGTCTAATAGAACCTTAAAGGCCAACAAAATTTCCAGGGTATCAGCTTTCAAGAGTCAAAGCTCCCTTCAGCTGATGAAACCTGGAAATCTTGTTGGTCTTTAAGGCTCTACTAAACATAAATCTTGCTCTTCTACTGCAGACCAACCTGAAACCATTAAGAAATGGAGTAAAGCAAAAACCAATGATGCACACGTTTGAACCTGAATCCACGGGGAGATATGTCCCACAGGTTTCATGTCAGACAAAGTTGACTCCTGTGAATGTTTGGTCTGGAACATCCTTCCTGATCCTTCTGTGGGCTTCCTTAGATTTGCTTATTGACCAGTATTTCCAGATGATTGTGCCTGGAACTGAAAGTAATAATTTAGTACTATGTACTCCATATTGCAATTAAGCGGAATTAACATTTTTTCTTGAAAGAACATATATTCTGCTTGAATATGTTTCTACATCCCCTAGCCTATCTCTCCTCCTCCTCCCCAACCTAAATTGAACTAATCAATCATGGACGTGGGTTAATTTAAAAATATATGATCCCTCACTCTTTCTGAAGAATCTCTTCAATTCAGTACTCATTCTACTTGGAAGTGAATGTCGGAAACCACTTTGCACACAGGTTATTGAAATGGTTACATTTGCTGAAGCATTCTGAGGGCAATAGTCTAGGATATTCCCTTGCAATAAACAAATCTAACAGATTTGTAGAACAAAACTTACAGTGAGCAGAGGCAGCTCATAAGACAGTAACTGGGAGTTATTACTCCTTGAAAAACAGCTGCTATATGTCATGAGAACAATGTTTTTCTTCTCATGCTACTGGATGGCCAGGTTGCGTAAGTGTCTGAGTTTCTGCCTACTCCCCTAATTCTATCATTTTCCTGGTATAATATATTTTAACTGACAGCACTCACTAATGCATAAAGGTAACTAGGCAACACATCAGTCTTCTGTCATTACACATCCCTCCACTAAGAAGACTGTCACATTCTTCTCTAATTCACACACCATAACAGTCCATTAGTCTTTCCTTCCAGATCTTGCACTGGTATTGTCTTCATGGGTATTTCCCCCTTTCTTTCATGCTTTTTTGATCTAATTATCTTGAACAGCGAATTAGGAGTTTTTAGTTTCTTTAAGGAAAATATAGTGGAGAGATATTTGGCCAATGCCAACGTAGTCCTTGGATCTCTATCTACCAACAAATAGGTGACTATATTATCTTTTGTTATGGTAGAAGGAAATTTAGTTAAAATAGGGGCAATCTATAAATTGCTGTAAAAGTTGTAGAGGGGTGTAAAAGTTCTAGTATCACATCTTATTAATGTTTTGTTGATGTTATCTTGATGCTTTTATGAATGATGTACATTGCCCAGAGCCCTTCCCTGCATGGATTGGGCGATTAACAAATTAATTAAATAAATAATTAAGGGATAGGGAGTAAGCCTTTTACAGACTGCATTGGCAAAGCCTATCTGAATAAGGCAGATTACAATATTTCCTGTATAAAACTGTCAAAGGGGCAGCATCCAAACTTGTGAGCATAAATACTCTACAGTAACGAGGAATTACTAAGTATGTGGTATAAGCTGGGATGGTTGGAGATGGAAAGATGCCAAAGGAGGACTTGGCGTAATCTGGTCCATGGGGTCGCGAAGAGTCGGATGCGATCTAGGTCAAATCTGAATGACCTTGTGGTTTTCCCAACTTTCTTCAATTTAAGTCTGAATTTTGCAATGAGTAGCTCATGATCTGAGCCACAGTCAGCTCCAGGTCTTGTTTTTACTGACTGGATAGAGCTTCTCCATCTTTGACTGCAAATTATATAGTCAATCTGATTTCGGTGTTGCCCATCTGGTGATGTCCATGTGTAGAGACGCCTCTTAGGTTGGGCCCTTATATAATTTTAAATTTGTGATTAATAAATACATGTATCTCTCTTTATAATATCTGTCTTTTTGCTCCGCAACGTTCGATGTGCGCCTACAGTGTTTGGCCGCTCGAACTGTCAATCAGGCTGCCCTCACTCCCGCCCCCCCAACTGCCCAGGAGAAGGCCAACCATGACAGCCAGGGAGCTGCTGCACTGGCCTCCACTCCCCCCCCGCCCAGGACGAGGCCAGCTGTGATGGCCAGGGAGCCACCGCACTGGCCTCCACTCTGCCCCCCGCCCAGGATGAGGCTGGCTGCCACAGCCAGGGAGCCACCATGATGGCCTCCACTCTGCCCCCTGCCCAGGACGAGGCTGGCCGCGATGGCCAGGGAGCTGCCGCATGGCCTTGAACCCGGAGAAGCTCCCACTGCCCCCCTTCTCCCCACCCTGCCCCTCCCCCCTGCCCCTCTTCTGTCTTCCTTTCTCTGTCTCTCCCCTCCCCACTTTCTCTCTCTCACTCTGTTTCCCCCCTCTTTCTTCTCTCCTCTGCTTCCCTTCCTTCTTTCCTCCCTTCTACTCTCTCTCAATCTCTCTCTTTCTACCCTCCTTCCTTCCTTCCTGGCTTTCAATCTTTCCCCCTCCCTTCCTTCCCCCCTTCCTTTCTTTCTTTCAAACTTACAGCCATGACCCCCCCCGCACACTCTGAATCCCCCCTCTTTCCCTCTCTCCCCCCACTTTTCCTGCCTCCCCCCAACTCACTCCCTCTCTTCCTTCCACCTGCCCTTCTGTCCTATCTAGGGCCTGTTGTCTACTGCCACAACGGGCTTTCCTCACTAGTTTTTATATATTTCCTTCAGGGAGCTAAACAAACCAGCTGACTGTGATTTGGCTCATTAAGTGTGAATGTGGCTGGGCTAGACCGAACAGAGGTAACCAAAGATAAAACAAGTAGGACAATTCAAATAGGTACAAAATATAAAAGTATAAACTATAACTACAAATAGGTACAAAGTACTATATAATAAAGATAAAAGTAGAGACAAAATGCTCCAAAAACACAACCCTAAATAATTAGATTAGTGATTTAATTGGTATATAAAAGGTTAATATAAATAATATAACTAATAATATAAGAAAATTTTTAAAAGATAAAAATTAGTAAAAAGAAGTGGACCAGCAACTATGTACCCCCCCTCTTAATTAACTAGGGAGGGGTGGGAGAAAGGACTTGTTGCCGTTGACAAGATAGCAAAACCGGCTATGGCTGAAAGGCACAGATAAGATAAAACGAAAAAGAAACTACAAAGGCCCAGTAGAATAATAATACTGAGAGAAACGGGGAGGAAAAGGCATAATACCCTTGATAAGAACTTAAAAAAGGAAAAGGATGAGGAAAAAAAATAAGATAGAAGCTCTAAGAGCCCAGCACAGCCTTAAGTGTCTTCTATCTCGCACTGGAACCAGCATTTTCCTATGTATTACTGACCTATTGTCGTAGCTCTTGGGCAGTAGGGGCATTTTACACTTTATCACTTGTTCCTTTTTTCCTGGGGATAAAGATGTGTGGAAAGCAAAATACAAACATTTTACATAAATAAATGTCAGGTACTACAATGCCAAGACCATAGCCATACAGCCCAGAAAATCTACAACAACTAATCTATATATCTATTTCTCAAGTGTGGTTCACATCTGCAGATGTTCAAATCTGGTGATTGGGGCCACAGTAACACTAAACACATTTCCTGCAACCATGGGGATCTCCTAGGTTTGCAGGAAAATCTTTAAAAATATATTGGAGGTTTACCTTTTTTCTTCACTGCTCACAATGTTGGTGCCCAGGAGCCATTCTAGGCCCAGCTGAGGTGCAATTGGATGCCAGGAGCTGCTCTGGGAGCAGAGCACCTCCTAGACACTATTGTTGCCACCATGGCTGCACCTGGAGGCCCAGAGCCATGACTGGTTCGGTGACAGAGGAGCCACTTAGGGCCCAGAACAGCTTCCAGACACCACAGCTGCTGCAGCCAGTAAGGTAAACAGGGAGGAGAAAGAGAGGTGGGGGGATATTGACAAGAATAGGAGTGGGGAAGAAAGATGGATGGTCAGAGAATGGGAAGGGGGACAAATAGAGGGGTGAACATTGAGAAAGAAGGTGAGGGGAAGATTGATGGGAAGGGTTGAGGGCAAAAGAGAGAGGGGATAAGTTTTCAAATAAGGGGAGAGGAGAAGAAAGAGGGGGATTGTCAGAGAAGGGGAAAATAGATGAGGGGAGCTTGACAGAGAAAGGAAGAAGATTGACAGACTGGGGTGGGGGCAAAGAGGGAAGAAGTAGATTGACAGATAAGGAGGTGAGAAAGAGGGTGAGAAATAGAGAGGGAGTAGGTTGACAGAGAAGAGAAGGGGAAGATTGATAGGGAAGGGGTGGGGCAAAAGAGAGATGGGTAGATTGCCAGGTTGAAAGATAAGGGGAGGGGAGAAATAAAGAAGGGGAAGATTGACAGAGAAGGGAATAGTGGAGAGTAGGGCTTTTTAAAAATAAAAAATAAAAAAGAGGTGCCAGAACTCTTAAGAGGGAAATGAAGTTTTCAATCTCTATATTGAAAACTCATGAACTTCTAAACGTTTTTAAAAGAATTTTGTCAAAGAGATTCCGGAACTCTGGTTCTGGCACATTCCCCCAGGAAAAAAGGCATTGGTGGAGAGAGATGGAAGAGATTGACTGAAGGGGAGGGGATGAGAAAAAGTGAGAAGACTTTTAGAGAAGGGGGAGAGGAAAAGATGCAAAGGAGGGGAAGGGGTGTACTTTTATGGGTTCCCACTTATGTATTCTAACAGCCAAGTTGGCCAAATCTGAGGGTACACAAATCTGATGACTGCAGTTTATAAATTAACAAGATAACTGGTGACTGAGCATGCATATTGACAATAGATAAGAGTATCTTCAAGAAAAGCCCAGGAAAACAAAGGGAGATGGGGAAATGGCCTGCTCAAGTTTCTAAGACCTTATAGCATTGTGGAGGGATTTGGGGGGTGGTTTAGCTTCCTCCTGCTTGAACTAATACTACTAGCACTAAATCCTGAACCTACAAACACATGAATCAATCCTATAGAAATCAGAAAAAATGTATTTTATTTAGGACTACTAGAATCATGGCCACAAAGTTCATTACAAAAAATAACATGTAGCAAAAATTCAGATAATCAGGGATCTTTTTGTAGTAGGAACTCTTTTACATATTAGGCGACACACCCCTAATATTGCCAATCCTCCTACAGAGCTCTTCTTACAGGAGCTACTGTAAGCTCTTGGAAGACTGGCTACATTAGGGGTATGTCACCTAATATGCAAAGAAGTTCCTCCTACAAAAAGAGCCCTGAAGATAAAATTTGAATATGAAAACAGTAAAGGAGCTATAAGGTATATGTTAATCATGTTAGCAACATTTCATCAATCTTCTAAATACCCCCCATGGTTCATGAAATAGTTTCTGATTCTGAAATAGTTGGTTACATTTAGGAGAAAATACCCCAAGTAAGTTAATGTAGACTCTCATTGCACATCCTTGAGACTTGATTAAATTTTAATTTTAATTATTTTATGACATGAAGGACTTGAGTAGTAGACCATGGAGGTTCTGTCTACAGTTCAGCATCAAATAACTCAAACAGTGAAAATTGGGGGCATTTTGTCATTATGTGTGTCAATACTTCAGCAGTGATGTGAAATGGTGACCTTGGAACAATGTCCAATTTTTAAGTTGTCCAAAACAATTGTATCTGTAGCTGCCTAAAATGGCCAATAAACTATAATTAAAATATGAGGTCATTCTTCAACCTTCATCTACCTGCCTTTCCCCTTTGTCTTTATGAGTTGCTCCACCAATTATATTTTTTAGCAACAATGAGAATAATCCATGACAGAAAAAAAAATGCTGTGATGAATTGGTGGTGTTGTGGGTAGACATGGGTATGAACCAGCACACAGATCAAAATTTGTCACAGATTTTGGCCAGTCTGTGAAGCAATGTCCATGGAGGTTCTGACGTCATGAATTTTCATAATTTTTTTAAACACAGACAGTGGTGGTTTGTGAGAGGAGACAGGCAGGCCCCGATCAATTAAACTGTTTAAAAACTCCAGAGCAACAATGGGGATGGAATTCTCCAGCCTTGGAAACACCAATAGGAGCCTTCTGAAGCTTAACAGGCACTGTTGGCTGCCAATAACAAAGTTCCCATTCTGGTCTGTGGACTCAGGAGACTATATATTGAGTTGTGCTCCTTCCCTCCCCTCCTTGGTTGGTTGGTGATGCAAAAGAGAGGCACAGAGCTAGCAGAGCTGATCCATTGCTTTGGTTTCTGTTTGCTTGATCTGCTCTCTGTTGCTGGGGTTTGAGACTAGAGTGCAGTGGACTCTGCTGGGCTCTGACTTTCAGTACAGGGACTTTCAGCACAGGGGCTAGATATTGCCCCTTCTCTCCCTCCCCCATCCCTGCTAGTGATCTCCTCTGTTGTCTGCTGCAGGGGTTTGGGGAGTTTTCTGGAACCAGGGATCTGGGACTGCTGCTCTTTTGTGCTCACACTGAGCACAGGGACTTAGCTATTGGGTGCTTTGCCTTTCTATCCCCTCCTCACTAATGATCACCTCTGTTCTCTGCTGTGGGATTTTGGAATTTTCTGGAACAGGGACCTGGGTCTGCTGCTCTTCCTGTATTCATACTGAGCACAGGGACTTTGCTTTTGAGTGATTTTATATTCCTCTCCTTCTCCCACTAGTGATCTCATCTGCTGTCTGCCATTAGGGTTTGGGAGGTTTATCAAATCAGATTGTATTTGTAAAGTACTGGGTTTCGGGCCTCATGACTCGGACGACGACATAAGAGAAGACGCGTTTATTCGTACTTCACACAAGACAAGAACAAACAGTAACGGCCGGAGGCCAACTATATACAGTTAGGGGGGACGGCCCCATGTTCCTATTGGCGGGTTTGAATCGCCCGCCAATGCTGCCATTGGTTCTCTACTGGCGAGCTCAGGAACCTAGTCCCTATTGTTCTCAGAGAGCGAAGCTTGGCTGTATTTCGCCAGCTCTGCCTTCTGATCCCAGGACACAACACCCCTCCCCCATAGTTCGTCTCCTATCAGGTGACGTAGTCTTTTAAGTATGCTGGTGCCCTCCGTTCCCTTAGCGATCGTCGGGGGCCGGTACCGGACTGGCGGGGCCCCCATCGGGTGGTCCTCCAGCACAAGGAGCTTGGATCTCCGGTCGTAGCTGAGGCGGTGACGGTGGCGGCTGTAATGGCGGCGGCAACGGCGGCGGCGGTTCAGCTGTCTCCGGGACCCCCTCCGGATTCCGTGGACCTTCCGGCGCGGGCTCCGCTGTCGGTGCCTGCAGTCGATCGGATGCTGGGGCGGCCGCGGCGTTTCCCGGTAGCTGGATCCCTGTGTCGGGGTCTTGCCGCCTCCGGAGCTGGTCCACGTGTTTACGGAGGACCCGGTCCCCATCTGTTAGGACCTCGTATGACACTGGCCCGGTGGGTTTTAGGATGCGCCCGGCCACCCACTGAGGCCCCGCCCCGTAATTCCGGAAGTAGACAGGTTCCCCCGGGAGGAAGCTTCGGGGCGCCTCCCGGGTCTCGACCAGCTTTCTCTCTGGGGCTCGGTCCGGGTGGAGCCTGTCTAACAAAGTTGTGGGGCGGCGGCCCATCAATAGTTCTGCGGGGCAATGACCGGAGATGGGGTTTGGGGTGGTGCGGTATGTTAGGAGGAAGCGGGCCAGCCGGAACTCCCAGTCCCCCTCCGTTATGCGGCTCAGGGCTTCTTTGGCGGTGCGTACCGTTCTCTCCGCCTGTCCATTTGTTGCCGGGTGGAAGGGCGCTGATCGTATGTGCCTGATTAGGTTCTTTTCGAGGAACGCTTGAAACTCAGCAGATGTGAACGCTGCCCCGTTGTCCGACACGATTGTGTCTGGTAACCCGTGCGTCGCGAATATTTTCCGCAGGGCCCTTATTGCCGCTTTGGCAGAGGTGGTAGACACTGGGCTTATTTCCACCCATTTCGAGTAGGAGTCTACCGTCACCATGAACTGGAGCCCCTGAAACGGCCCCGCAAAATCTATGTGTAGGCGTGACCACGGCTTGTGGGTAGACTCCCAGCTTTGGGTTGGCGCTCTCGGGGGATTGGGGCGGACTTCCTGACACCGTGTGCACCCTCGGACCCAGGTTTCAATTTCTGCGTCCATCCCGGGCCACCACACATAGCTCCTTGCCAGAGCTTTCATTCGTACAATGCCGGGGTGGGCCTCATGTAGCGTTTCTAGAACCCCTTGTCTCATGGGCCCCGGGATGACCACCCTGTCCCCCCATAACAAGCACCCTTTTAAGGCGGATAACTCTTCCCGCCTGGCTTTGTATGCCGTGAACTCTGGCCCTGTCTGTTCCGCTGGCCATCCCCTCACCACCCAGTTTAGGACCCGGGAGAGAATGGGATCTCGGGACGTGCGGGCGGCCACGTCTGCAGCCTGAAGGGGGGGTTTGGCAGCTCCTCCATTAACAATACTGCGGGAGCCGGGGCCGGATCTTCCCCTGTATGCGGCAGTGGCAGGCGGCTCAAGGCGTCGGCATGACCCAGCGCCTTGCCCGGCCGATGCTCCAACTGGTACTGGTAACCCGCTAAAAACAAGGACCAGCGCAACACCCGGGGCGACAGGACCTGCGGCGTTTGTTTGTCCGCCGCAAACAGTCCCAAGAGCGGCTTATGGTCGGTTACGAGCGTGAAGTGCTGCCCGTACACAAAGTTGTGAAACTTTTTAACCCCCGCCACCAGTGCCAAGCCCTCCCGGTCGATTTGAGCATAGTTCCGCTCCGTGGGGGACAGCGTGCGGGAGTAGTAAGCCACCGGGACTTCCCTCCCATCCGGTAGCTTGTGGGCCAAGACCGCCCCGACCCCATACGGTGATGCGTCGCACGCAAGGATCACCGGGAGCTTTTCATCAAAGTGGGCGAGTACCGCGTTAGAAATCAAGAGTACTTTAACCCCCCGAAATGCCGCCTCCTCCCTCGCTCCCCATGCCCAAGGTGTCGCCTTATCCAGCAGCCTGTGCAGGGGTTCGGCCACGGCGGCTTTGTGAGGGAGAAAGGCGTGGTAAAAGTTCAGGAGGCCTAAGAACGCCTGGAGCTCGGCCTTGGACTTCGGGGCGGGGGCCTCCACGATGGCCTTTACCTTGTCCCTCGCCGGATGCAGGCCTGTTGCGTCTACCCGGTACCCCAAGAACTCCACCTCCGGCACCCCGAGGAGGCACTTTTCCCGCTTCACTTTCAGCCCCGTGGCTTGGAAGTGTTCCAGTACAGTTCGGAGGCGGGCGGCGAAGCTTTCAGGGGTGGTCGCAGCAATGAGGACGTCGTCGAAGAACGGCGTCACCCCAGGGATCCCTTTTAACAAATCGTCCATTAGATTTTGGAAGATCCCTGGGGCCACACTGACCCCGAACTGCAGCCGCTTCACCCGGAAGGCCCCCCGGTGGGTCACTATGGTTTGCGCCTCGGCCGTGGCCTCATCTACCGGGAGTTGCTGGTACGCCTGCGCGAGATCCAGCTTTCCAAATATGCGTGCCCCCGCCAGTGTGGCTAAGACATGGCTGACCACGGGTACGGGGTATGCGTGCGCCTGAAGTGCCTGGTTAATGGTGCACTTATAATCCGCGCAGATGCGGATTTCCCCGTTTGGCTTGACGGGTGTCACAATCGGGGTCTCCCATCGAGCGTTCGGGACGGGCTCTAGGACTCCCTGGGCCACCAACCGGTCCAGTTCGGCCTCTATTTTCGGGCGGAGGGCCAGGGGCACGGTGCGGAAGCGCCGTCGGACGGGTGTCACTGTGGGGTCTAAATGGAGCAACACCGGGGGCCCTTTATAACACCCCAGTTTCCCGTCAAAGACCTCCGGGAATTCCTTACACACCGCCCCCCAGTCCCGCACCCCGCACTTATTCACTCCCCCAATCGTTATGCCTAGGGCCTCGAACCACGCCCGCCCCAGGAGACTCACGAGATTTCCCTCTACCACCACCAAGTCCAAGTTCCCCTCAAAGTCTCGATACTGCACTCGGAAAGTGCCGACTCCCCGGATGGGGACAGGGTTCCTTTGAAAGTCCACCAAGCTTAGTGGCGATGGACGTAGAGGGGGTCCCCTAATGGGCAAAGTCTTTTAAAGTGTCCAGGGAAATGATGGACACCGCCGATCCCGAGTCCACTTCCATGCAACAGGGGGACCCCTCGATCCGTACGGTTACTTGGATCTTCGGGGCAGAGGAGAGGTTGGGGTTGGGGAGGCGAAGTACCTGCAGCGGCTGATCGGTGAGATGGTACAACTCGGCGACCTCTTCCGTCGTCTCGTAGGTGGTGGACGATGAGCGGTGCAGTGGGACCGACGATCTCGAATTCCTGGGGCCCTTGGACCGGCAGACCCATGCGAGGTGTCCCTGCTTTCCGCACCCGTGACAAACAGCATCCCGGAACTTGCAGGATTTCCTTCCATGGCCTTCCCCGCAGCTGGCACAGACGGTCCGGTTGCCGGAAGGCTTGGCTGACTCTCTGTTGGCCTGCTGGAACGGCGCCGGCCGGCGTTGTTGGGGTCTGAGGGCGAAGACCTCTTCCGTATCTACATTCCCGGGGCTTGGACTCCTTCCGACCACATGGGCGGCCGCGGCCGGGCGTTCCCCTTCCGCGGCCTCGTGGGCTGTGGCGGCGTCGAGGGCCTCGTCCAAGGAGAGCCTCCGGTGTCCAACCAACTTGCGCCGCAGCTTGGAGTCCGCCAGGCCCCACACGAACTGCGTCAGCAGGTTGTCTTCCACCTTCGGGAACACGCAGTCCACCGCGAGCGCCCTTAGCGCGGCCAGGAAGGTGGCAATGGATTCCCCTGGGGCCTGGACTCGCCTCTGGAAATCCATCCTCTTGGCCAGGAAGGTTGGCCGGGGGCTGAAGTAAGCATTGAGGACATCCAGGATCTCCCCAAACGAGCTCTCCAAGGCCGTGCGGGGCACCAAGAGGCTCTTGGCGAGGCGGACGGTTTGGGTGCCGCACGCGTTCAGCAGGATCGATCGTTTCTGGTCTGGGTGGCGGATTTCGTTGAGCTCCAAATAGCTGATGAGCTGGTCGACCCATGCGTCCCAGGTTTCTGGCTGCGATGGATCGAAGCGCTCCAGTGTTACATGAGAGGCGGCCATGGCTCTGTCTGGAAAGGCGTGCGCCGGGGCGAGCGGTGCGGTGCTGCCCTCGGGGTCAGCGATGCGATGCTCGGCGAGCGGTGCGGTGCTGCTCTCGGGGTCAGCGATGCGGTGCTCGGCGGTGTCCTTTTCGTCGCTCATGGAGTCACGGAAGGCATTGAAATCCCATCCTCGTCGCCACTGTAAAGTACTGGGTTTCGGGCTTCATGACTCGGACGACGACATAAGAGAAGACGCGTTTATTCGTACTTCACACAAGACAAGAACAAACAGTAACGGCCGGAGGCCAACTATATACAGTTAGGGGGACGGCCCCATGTTCCTATTGGCGGGTTTGAATCGCCCGCCAATGCTGCCATTGGTTCTCTACTGGCGAGCTCAGGAACCTAGTCCCTATTGTTCTCAGAGAGCGAAGCTTGGCTGTATTTCGCCAGCTCTGCCTTCTGATCCCAGGACACAACAGTATTGGCATCTTGTTTCTGTGTTCAGGCCAAGCACAGGGGCTTAGCTATTGGGTCCTCTATATTCTCCCCCCCCCCAAGGTCTCATCTGCCATCTGTCATAGGGGTTTGGGAGGTTTATCAAATTGGATAGGAGTGGCATCTTGTTCCTGTGCTCACACCAAGTTCAGGGACTTAGCTCCTGGGTGCCTTTATATTCTTCTCTTCTCTTTCCTGCTAGTGATCTCATCTGCTGTCTGCTGTTGGGGTTTGGGAGGTTTCTGGAATCAGGGATCAGATTGACATCTTGTTCCTGTGCTCAGCCGAGCACAGGGACTTAGCTATTGGGTGCCTTTATATTGGTCTCTCCCCCTGTCTATCAATGGAGTTTGATCAGGTTGGATTGGCATCTTGGCCCTGCACTCATGCCAAGCACAGGGGCTTAGCTATTGGGTGCCATTATATTCTCCCCCCACTCCTGCTAGTGATCTTGTCTGCTGTATACCTTCAAGGTTTAGGAGGTTTCTGGAATCAGGGATTGGAATGGCATATTGTTCCTGCACTCATGCTGAGCACAGGGACTCAGTCAACACCATGAAGGGGAAAGTGGGTGGAAGGGGTGCTCATCATGGGGTGAATAAGCCCTCCCCACACAGAGACCAAGAGGCCTCTGTTCCTGGGCATGAAACTCACCCCCCCCCCGAATCCAGCACTAGCACAGCATCACCAGGGGTCTCAGAGCCTTCTTCTCCTGCTCTGTCCTTGGGGCTTTCTCAAGAAGAAACAGAAGCATTAGCAACGTTCAGATACCAGCAGTTGCTAGAACTCTTTAGAGAGGAATACTCTGACAGCAGGGGGGGATTATCTTCTCCTCCCAGGGCCCAACTCTTTCCTGCCCCTGCTGCCATACTCCTTGCTGTTTCTGCTGCCCCAAGTACACCTCCCTCTGGTGTCTCCCTGCCTGATGCCAGAAAGCAGCTGTGCCTAGTCCCATCTGCTCAAATCATAAGGCCCTGTTTCCAGTCCAACCTGTAGAAACATTTCTTTACCCTTCCCAGTGACCCTGGTGTGGCAGAGTGCCAGGTGTGCTGTGCCCATGTCTGCAGGGGCATGAACACCCAACATGTATCTTCTTCCATTCTCCACAGGGACCTGCGAAGGGCACACCTCACTTTCTTACCAACAAAGGAAGTATTGGTGGGCAGTGGGAGGAGGAAGAGGCCCACTCCCTCTTAGCAAGGGAAGCAGGAGGCCCATCCAAGAAAGTCTCCCTGCACACTGGGTGCCATGGCTGGGACCCCAAGGCAGCCCACTCTCCATATGGTCATGCTCAGGGACACCTTCAGCGCCTCCCAAAAGGGCAAGGAGAAGGGCTCAGGAAGGACTAACCTCATCGGTGAGATGATTGCTGCGGATGGCCAACCCTTCTCCCTTGTGGAGGATGTATTCTTTTGTTGGCTGCTGCACCACCTGGCTCCCTGGCACTCTGTCCTCCTCACAGAGGACCATGAGCTGATGAGTCTTGTCCGCAATGCATCATTCTGTGGTGGCACTCGTCAAGGCTGAGCTCTGCAGAGTGCAAGGCAGAACCATCCATTTCACTGTGGACCTCTAGAATAGCTGGGAGCATGGCTATCTCTCCCTCATGGCCCACTGGTGGCAACTGGAAGACCTCAGTGTCCAGACTCTCAGGCCCAGACCCCAGGAGGAAACAGTTTGGCCACCTGGCTACAAAGTGGTTCTGCTTCATGAGCAGGGGATGGATGCAGACCACATGGTGACAACACATCTCTGACATGATTCCGAGTAGCCTTCGGGAGTGGTTCAGCGGCAGCAATATCATCTGTGGCTACATGGTCATGGACACCATCTCTAACATGCTGGCAGCAGTGATGGCTGGTTGCCTACAGTGCATCATCTGCCTGGCACATACTCTGGACCGGGGGGTGAAGGATGCTCTGGGATTGGGTAGCACTGTGAGGCCACCTGGGATATTGCCACCCTTGAGCTATGGTCCCTGCTGGAGACCTGCTGGTGACCTGCTGGTGCCTGGCTTCCCACTTCTCATGCAGCATCAATTCTGCCCATCTGCTTTGTGAGAGGTAGGGGAAGGGGGATGAGCTCAAACACTGGCTCATCCAGGACAGGCAAAGATCTACTTAATGAATAAAAATCTACCTCATAACAAAATACCTGCCTGTACAAGCAAGCCCCTATTTGACTACCCCTTTCCATTGGATTTGTACAATTCACAATTACAGCAGATGATCTCTTATCTTTACAATGTGTTCAGCTAATGGTGAAGAACCGTCCCAAAATTTCACCTAGAGGTGGGCTGTGGCAAGGGGATCTTTGTGTTTTGGGCCTAAGGGGGTGTTGTCTTCTATGAAAAAGCCTCCATGGTATAGTGGTTAGGAGCCTGGAATCTGGAAAACTGGGTTTGATTCCCCCCTTCTCCACATGAAAGTGATTGTAAGCCACTCTGAGACTCCTTTGGGTAGTGAAAAGTGAGGTATAAAAAACAACTCTTCTTTTTATCAAATGATTTGGATCATACAAACAAGTTTTTTGTCTGTGATGGTCTGTCTTCCATCCATGGGTGCACCACAAACTAAACAACATTTTCCCGGTTCATGCCCATCCCCAGTTGTGGGTATAAATTTAAGCAGTACTTTTGTACCAAGTGTTTGTACTGGAAATCTTTGGGACAGCTATTCAAAAACCATGTGTGACTCTCTGTACTTTGCAAATCAATCAAATGACTGGGTCTCCAATATATCATTTACATTTACACAAGCATATCCTCATATGGGTTTCTGTTTGGTAACAGCGTGGTCTGTCTCTTTTCTCCATGCAATTTTCCCGGTATCAGATGGTCAGTGAGCAACTATTTGCCCCATTGTTGCTTGCATGTTTTCCTTTGTGGGGCAAATAGCAGCTACAGAGGAGTTACTATAATCTGGAAGCTGTTGCAAGGACAATGACATTCTCCCTGTGCTACAGCATTGTTTCTAATCAGGGGGCACTGTAGCTGCTATAAAACTGAGCTAGAGACTTGAACCCAAACCTTTCAGCTTCTTATCTGGCATGAAGCCTGGGAAAGACTGACACTCAGCTAGGCCTCTGTTTCTGTCTTCACTGACCCCCTTCAGAGGAAACAGCTTCAGAATTAGCAAGTCTTTGGGGAATGACAGCCAAAGAGAGCACTCCCAGCACACCTCTACAAAAACACTTTTTAATTTGCCCTTGAAGGTGAAAAGAGAAAATGTGTGTACCACAATACTTATAATATGCTATCATTTTTTCCTGCTAGATCCACTGCATGGATTGTAAGACAGGACAGGTAGCTCAAATTATGACATAGTACCCAGGTGAGTTTATATTTTGGGAGAAAGGGAAGAAGCCAAATGGATTGTACAATAAAATGGAGCAAATGGAAGAAATGGATCTGGGATAATACTCCCAAAAGCAACAAAAATGCTTGCTTGGGGAACATCGCCAGTTCTTATGTTTTTGATTTATCCTAGAATCTGTGCCAGAAGAAATCAATTCTTAGTCTGAAGCATCAAAACAAAATAATAAAAAAAATACTACTGTGTTTTATACTTGACAGAAAATGTTTATTCTGCCTTATATCATGACATCTTTTTAGAGTTATGGAGAACTTGAGCTGCAATCCAGTTAAACTCAACCTTACAAAGAAATTTGCACAGGTATAGACTGATATTTCCTTTCTTACAAAATACTACAACCTGGACATTATACCCTGAGAATTAGGAATCCTCTATAATCTACTTATTTTATGAACTATGCAGAAAATCTATGTCTCACATTCTCCAAGAAGTTATTCAAACATCTGATCAGTGTCCTGTACTACAAATGGAGGCTGATCAAGGAGAAACCCTGAACTGGACATTTCTATAAGGAAACTACCTACTTGGCAAAGTTTCCTCAAGAAAAGATGAACCATCCATGGCTCTCAACTGGATTTGATGAAAAAACAGAAAATAAAAACTCTCTAATATGCAACAGAAAGAGCAAAAACTCTCTAACCTGCCTGCTACTAACCAAAGCAACAAGAACTCTTCCAACAATATCGTCAACCTTTCTCAACACAGACTCAACTCAGCAGAGGAATCCATTCTTTCACTTGGATAGTCATTCTGCTCCACCAAATCCACGCAGATGATCCAATTCTGCAGAGACCTAGAAGCTTTTTTTCTGCAATCTACAGCTGAAGGAGTACTTTCAACATACCCAGGAATCGGACAAAAAAAACCAGACAACATCTTCACAACATACCATAACACTCTGGAGAACAGCTACCATCTCTCCAACCCAACAATGAAGAGGACACTAACCATCAACTGCTATCAAAACCTCACCATAAAAAAGAGACTCCACATGGGCCCCTCCTGATGGTCGCAATACCACACTGGATTTCTACTTTGAATGCTTTTACCATAGAGTACAAACCAATGTGATCAACAAACACCATCACATACAACAGAATCTCAAGTATGCTGAAAGGAAGGCCATAGACAGTCTCAGGAACAATCCAGATATTATAATTAAAGAAGCAGACAAAGGCGGAGCCACTGTCATCATGGATAGATCAGACTACATCCAGGAGGCTCAAAGACAACTTACAAACACTGCTTTTTACAAACAACTATCCTCACATAGGAATACAAAAAAGAACTAAACAAGGTCATAAAGATGCATAAAGGAAAAAAATCCTTTCAGACACACCACAGGAACCTCAGCCAGGTTTCACATTCTACCGAAAATACACAAACCTGGCAGCCCACGACATTCCATTGTCTCAGGCATAAGCACTCTCACCGTGGGGTTTTCTGGATTCATGGACCCTTTGCCAAGACCTTATGCTATTAATGATCCCAGTTATGTGTGCAACACCACAGGTTTCCTAAGGAAAATACAATCTTTGAACAGCCTTCCAAAGAATGCTATTTTGGCTACTGTGGATGTAGAATCTCTGTACACCAACATCTCACACAAAGATGGATTACAAGCCATAAGAAACATGATTTCTGACAACACCACCACTGATCTTGCCACCAAACTCTGCCATTCTGTTCTTACCCATAACTACTTCAAATTTGGTAAAAACTTGTACCTTCAGATTAATTGTACAGCCATGGGCACCTGGACAGCAACACAGTATGCTAACATCTTTATGACCGACTTGGAGCAACACTTCCTAAACTCCTGCCCACTCATACCTCTTCTGTACCTGCATTACATTGATGACATTTTTATTGTCTGGACATATGGTAAAGAAGCCGTGGACAAATTCTACCAGGTGTTCAACAACTTCCTGACAATGAACCGATCTATGCAAGAAATACATTTTCTGGCCACCACCTTACAAATACATGACAGACACACAGACACCACCTTATACAAGAAACCTACTGATCAACAAATATATCTACATGCATCCAGCTACCATCCTAGATATGCCAAACAATCCATTGTCTACAGCCAGTCTCTACTCTACAACTGCATCTGTTCCAACCCTACAGACATAGATTCTCACCTGAGGGGAATCTTTTTGGAGCTAAAATATTTACCTGATGAAGCCAAGAAACAGATTAACAAAGCCAGAACAATACCCAGAGAAAGCCTGTTACAAGACAGGCGCAAAAAAGACAATAACAGAACATCACTAGTAATCATGTATAGCTCTCACCTTAAAACAGTTCAATACATCATCAGTGACTTACAACCTCTACTGAATAATGACAGTTCTCTTTCACAACCACTGAGGGAGATACCTTTTCTTGTACACAGACAGTCCCCCAATCTTAAACAACTCCTCACCCGTGATAATACAACCTCTAACTTGGACATGGACACTGGTGCTTAAGCTTGCAATAAACCCAGATGCCAACTTTGTTGCCACGTCCACCCAGACAACACAATCAACTGGACCTAACAACATCAACTACACCATCTCAGGCTCATTCACTTGCTCATCTTCTAACATCAAATATGCCATTAAATGCAAACAATGCCTTTAGTTCTCTATGATCCTGTTCACACGCAGAAGTAGCCACATGATACCACAAATGATGGGTGGATTTTCCGGGTGCAATCACATGAGAGCAGTTGGCAAGCGTCCCGCACCCATCACCAACCTGTTTCGCTCCGACGAAGACGCAAAGTAAAATAATACTGGGGAAAGGGCAGTAGCAAACGGGTTTGTGATGGGCCGCAGACGGACTTCCCCGTGTGATCACTCCGGTGCGCTCCCATTGCGTCACTGATGCCTTGTTCGAGCACATCTGGAAGCATGCGGTGGAGGAAAAAACCCAATTCACTCGTCGCTGCATTTGATCATGTTGTGGTGGGTCAAATTGATATGGCGCAAAAAGCCTTGCTTCCTCCCCAGATTATCTCACTTGTGTGACTGCGGCCCAAATAGGGCAAAATGGTCAAACCCTACACCAAAGGATAAATGGACACAAATCTGACATCAAGAATCATAAGACTGAGGAACTTGTAGGAGAACACTTCAACCTTCCAGGACATTCAATGGGTGATCTCAAAGTAGCTGTTTTATTGCAAAAAAACCCTTCAGGAACAGACTAGAAAGGGAAATTGCTGAGTTGCAGGTTGTTACAACACAGGGAACAATGTAGTTCCCAGGATTAACAGGGATATTGGTTTTTTATTTCACTACATATGCTAACCTCATTCAGTCCTTGCATCTGTGTTCCCACCAATACTCCAGAAGAGCTATACATCCTCTTTATTTTATTTTATTTCTTATTTGGAATAATAGATTGGAATACTAGATTGGAACGTAATGCAATGAATAGTAGAATGTAATGTAATTTGGAATGGTCGATTACAATGCATTTCTCTGGTCTGGGGACACAGAAGATACATTGTACAGCCAATCACTCCCTTCAAAGAAAAGGATGCTGTCCTTCAACCTTGAGAGGAGACAGATGGAGCATGATAGCAGGGTCTCAGTTAATTACTCTCAGCATTCTATAATCAAGAACAGCACATCTGCCCATCAGTCTCCTATTTTGATATATTTATTTCCTTCACTAAGTTTCCCCCCAGAATTAAACCCAAACAAATGGTGACCATATAAACTAAGCCTGTTATTCCAGTTTGGTCCTTGCATCTTTAATATGCTGTATGCTAATTTGCTTGCATCTTTGGTCCTTGCATCTTTAATATGCTGTATGCTAATTTGCTGCTCACCCTCTACTTATACATATGGACTGGTAGCTTCCATTTCAATGTATCTGAAGTGTGTGTGCGCAGGAAGGCTTATACCTTGAATAAAACTTTGTTGGTCTTAAAGGTGCCACTGGACTTGAAGTTTGTTCAAACATTTGTAGTTTAAGCAAGCTCTCCTCCCTTTGACCTCATAGTTAGTTGCTGGGATATTAATATCCCTGATATACCCATTTGTTCCCTGCCTGAGCCATGTATGCCAGTGGCTTAAAAAAAAGAAAGAATTACACTGTGATCCTGAGTTGAAGGAAGACTAATACTCCAAAGACCACTTCCAAAAAATAAATAAATGTTCGGTTATTAAACAAATGTCAGGCCAGTTGGCAGAACACTACCCTAAAGAGAAAATGAGATGGCCAGGGTTTAGAATGATTTATGGTCTGTGTCTTTTCTGAAGTGAGATAAAATGCCTAGGGAGATAAGCAAACCACTTGCTGACCTTGCAGAGATATGTCAGAAGAGCAACAGGCATATGAAGCAAACTTGTAAATGACAAAGAATAACTTGTTTATGATTTGTCAGCCTTATTTACCAGCAAACAATGGTTAGCTGATCGTATTGTCCTTGTTTACCAATGCAGGCAAGAGATAAAGCCATGAGTGTTTTATGCTGTTGATTTATCAACACACAATATTTGGGATATAAGTTTTATAACAGAGAAAGCCTTTCCAAACTATCAGATAACAATACATTTAATTTTAGCAGGCTTATTCCTTTACTATAAAACAGAGTTTATATGATTTAGTAAAACACATAGAAGGTACACATCATGCTTTGGTAATCATTATGCCCACATAAGGTTTTGCCTTAGTTCAACCTGAGTTCTTTACATGATCAAAGGAACAGAATCCAGATAGGTTGCCAACTCTGGCTTAGGAAATTCCTGGAGATGTGGGGTCCAGGGATGGCAGAGAACTTGGTGAGGATGGGATGCCATGGTTATCTACCCTCCAGGGCATGAGCAAAATTAATATGAAGAAAAACAGAGGAATTTATATAACTACTATTGATTTCAGTTACAAAAGGATTCCACCTGACTACTATGATTTCCCCTAGAATGCATTTCCCTCAAAACATCTTCCAGCTCTCTGTTACTAGTTCCAACAACTGTGACCATTATAAAGTTTGGAGTCTGCACCATTAAGACAAGGGTATAAATTGGCTTTATTTGAGCTGTAGTACACAAATCCTCAGCAGGCATCCAACCTAGAAAAGGCCTTCCCTAGCCTCAGCTCCCCAAGGTACATGCCCAGTCTAACTCCTCAACAAAAAAAGTATCTGCCACCTGGATGGCAACTAACAGAAACATATATTACATTCATGAGGGAAGGGCAAGAGGTATGTTGGCCCCACCCTCTTATTCAAAATTTTCTGAAATTTATGGAATGTGAAAATCAGGGGGCTCTAATACCAGCAGTAGTTAGTAGAAGGCTTGGAGAGATCTCTGAGACTATCCCTATGGTGAGACTGATTGACAGCTTGGACTATCAGCTCTGGATTTTCTCTATTGCTCTGAAGAAGGGAGTTGGCCACAAGCTTGCCGATCAGGTAAATGTTGCTTGTTCTGATCTACTGATACTTATTTTTATTAACTTATTTTACAATATCTGAACACTCATACCCTAGGGGGGAAAAGATAACATATCCATAAATTGACATATATATTCTTAAAAATGACCTTCAAGTATAGTTCATTGTAACTGCCATGTGCTGATACAAAGCAAACCCAGTTCACAATACTCTAACTCCTGGTCAAGTGTGTCTTATTTTTCCTCAATGTAGTTTGGGCCCTACCCAAAAACTTTCTTTGATTCTAGGCCTTTAAGCAGAGACACTGCAGTTAACTGTTAATTCAGTCTCTACTTTAGAGGCTACCTAAGCACCTAGTATGATGGTAGTGGTTATTATGTTCAAGCTAAAGAGGTTCAGGCAAAGGCCTAGAGGGTGAGTTCAGAGATATCATCGAACAGGGCTTCAGTGAGTGCTCATATAGTTTCTGTAATTTATGTGAAATGGAGATATGGAAGTGATAGGCATGAGGCTGTAAGTGCTAGGCAATACTCATATAGTACGGTGGATTTAAATCAATGATATAAAAATCGATTATTTTTCTCACAAAGCTTAAAACAATTGAATTTAATCAATATCCAATTTGTTCAATGGTCAGGTTATGAATACTTATCCCCTAAGTGCCCTTGGACTTCAAGAAGATCAAATCAGTCAGTCTTAAAGGAAATCAACCCTGACTGTTCCCTGGAAAGCCAGAAGCTGAAGCTCAGATACTTTGGCCACCAAATGAGAAGGGAGCACTCACTGGAGAAGTCCCTGATGCTGGGAAAGATTGAAGGTAACAGAAGAAGGAGACGGCAAAGGATGGGATTGTTAGACAGTGTTACTGATGCAACAAACATGAAATTGAGCAAACTCCAGAGAATGGCGGAAGACAGGAGGGCCTGGTGTGATGTGGTCCGTGGGGTCATGAAGAGGTGGACTCAACTGTGCGACTGAACAACAACAAAGTGACCATACACACCCTTCATATTCTATGCTTGTACTAAGTACAAAGAGTCAAATGAAACTGATATTCAAAAGTGTGGTTCATACCATAATTGTTCACAAATGTGGGTATTCTGAGATTTCTATTTGCCATGAATAGGCAAATTATCCACCAAACAATGGCTTAATAAAACATATGTAAGAAATACTGAGAAAAATCAGCAAAAGCTGCATGCCATAATTTCAGTCATTGCATATTATGGCTCACATAATGTTGCTAGCCCTCTGTTTGCAATCCCTGGGAACTTTTTCTGGGCAGAATCTGGGGAGGGGAGCATCATGACATTTGCAGAATGTCTCAGATGCTGAGATGTCACTTCCTGTTGAGCTGCTGGAAGTGACCAAATTATCCTCGATGTTTTAGGCATTTCTCCAATCTCTATAGTAAATACCAGAGATTGGGGAAATTCCTAGAGTGTTACAGATGCTGTGGTGCACTTCCAGCCACTCAACTGAAAGTGGCATCAAAACCTTTGCACTGGTGTCCTACCTCTCATTTTTTTCCTGCTGCTCCACAGAATGTGGGCAGGAGCTGGAGAATGGGGGGTGGGGAAGGAGGTTGCCACAGCAGGTAACTTGGTAACCCTAAATACTCTCTTCTTGGTAAAACTAATACTTCTCGTAACCTGGCAGAAGCTCTGACCTTGATGACCCAGGTTAACCTCATCTCATCAGATATCAGAAGCTAAGCAGTGTTAGCTCTGGTAAGTACTCTGACAAGGACTTGCAGGGGCATCTTATTTTTCCACCCCCCACTATTTCCTTTTTCCTTCCCTAAAAGCTCCTATAACCTGTCCTGTTTTCCTGCTTCTTTCTTATATTTCTACACAACAGCCAAAATGCCATTATGCACTCCCTTGTCTTCAGTACTCCTTCCTTCCCTCCCCCTGGCAGCCTCTCCCTTGAGAACTCTGGCCAAGTTGTGCACTGCTATGCATTGCCAGCTGCTGGGGCCAATTGCAGGTTGGAGACCCCACAACAACTTGCAGGGGGACCTTACATCCCCCTGCACCCCCCTCTTTACAATGTTTCCTTCTCCCTACTTCCTAGCAACCCCCATATGGTTACCTTTCCCTGCTTTCTTTTCTCATTACTACTCACCAATTCACTCCCCCCACCCCATCTTCAGTTATATTTATACTTGCCTTTCTTCACAATGAGGACACAAAACAGCTTACATGATTCTCCTGTTCTCCATTTTATCCCCACAAGAACCTCATGAGTCTGTTTAGGATAAGTTTGTGTGACTAGCCCAAGGTCACTGAGTGAGCTTTAGTGGTAAAATGGGGATTTGAACATAGACCTCTGAGATCCTAGTCCATCACTATAACAATTACACCATGTTGGCTTTTGTGGAGCGGCTGCTGTTAGACAATACTGAGCAACTGGGTCAGTTAGGTGTAGTGGTTAAGAGTGGTGGACTGTACATGCAGCCAGTGGGGTGACCTTGGGTCAGTCACAGTTTTCTCAGAGCTGTTCTTTCAAGAACAGTTCTCTCAGAGGTCTCTCAGCACCACCTTCCTCACAGGGTGTCTGTTGTAGGATAGAGAAGGGGAGGAGATTGTAAGCTGCTCTGAGACAAGGTATAGATAGGAACTCTCAGTCTGGGGCAGGTGATGCACTCTATTCTTGGTGCTGGAGGGGGCAGCAGTGGGAGGGCTTCTAGTGTCCTGGCCCCACTGCTGGACCTCCTGATGGCACCTGGTATTTTTGGCCACTGTGCGACAGAGTGTTGGACTGGATGGGCCATTGGCCTGATTCAACATTGGCTTCTCTTATGTTCTTATGTTCTTATGAGACTCTGAATGAAGGGTGGGGTATAACTCCTCCTCCTCCTCCTTTTTTTCAGCAAGTTGCCCAGTGGCTCCTGCCAGGCCAGGCCCCCACAAGTCCTCTCTCAAAGTCCAAAACAACCCTGGAAGAACCCTTAGCTGTTTATTTCCACAATATAGAGTTTAAGTAAGGTAGGCAGGACTTTTCCAGATGGCACAGAACAGGATGGGGGTTGAAGTGAGGTCCTGCAGCAACATTTTCACTTTTCCTAGATCCATCAGAATGAGTTGTAATGCAGGAAGGGCCCGAGTCAATGTGGCCCACCCTTTGTGGGGCTGGCTGGGGGGAGGAAGACATGGCTGGATGCTGGGAGGGGCTGGGGGCTGGACCTCCCACCCCTCCCTGGGCCAATGGCATGGCTCCTGCATGGTCGGGGAGGGGGGAGGTTTTAAAAGAGGAAGCTGGCTGCCCCTCTGCCCCACCCCAACCTTTGACAGCATTTGCAGTTTACTTCATTCCAACTGTTAGAACAGTAGACATAGGCTTGTTATACTGGAAGGCTGTGATTAAACCCCTCAAATTCTGCCTTTGTAATAAACTGCACAAATGGGATAGAGAGGTTGTCAGGAGGCCACCCCTATATTGCCAAAGTCACCAGAGATTGGAGAGCATAGGAGGCTAGATAAAGGTACTAAGTAAGGTGTGGCAGCACTTGGTTACTTTCTTCAGCCATTCCCTGTGAGCAAGAGAGAAGCCTGTTCAGGAATAATAGCCTACTTATGAGAAAGTAAATTTCTACTCATGAAATAGGCACAGAAAACAGGAACTGGGTGTGGCTAGGAAGCTGCATATAAAAGACAGGGATGGAGGCAGGTAAGGTGGTAGAAGTTCTGTGATGCTTTCTAGTTAAAAAGGAGACCATAATGACCTTATGAGGGGAATGAGCCTGATAAAAGCTGTCTCACTGCCAAAGGAGGCCAATGGGCCCAATAATATGCCCCACTTGTTCACACTGGGGAAATTTAAATATGATTGATAAATTTGGATTTTTCACACAGTTCCTACAGCCACATAGGTAAGTGCATTCATACGCATGTAGGGGGCTCTTTTGTAGCACGTGGTATGCAGTATTCCACAGTATTTTTTGCAATGGTACCTGAAAAGGTGACCTACAACTAATGGAAAAGAATGTGAGAACAAATATATGTGTGTATGAATCTGTGTTATATTGAATCAGTCTATTGATCCATCTAGCTTGGAAATTCCTCTTAAGAGTGGCTGTGTCTCTCCAAGGTCCTAGACAAGGTCATTATACAGCTTTGGTACTGGAAATTACCTGAAATTTTACTTGGGACCATGCAAATCATGTGCTATGCTGCTGAGTTATATATGATGGGCAAAGGCTGTAAAAGAAAGGAGACGATAGAAGCCTTGGGGAGTAGCTGATTTTTATGCTAAATGAAGAAATCCAGTGCTACTTTCTGCCCATCTAAGTCTCAGTTTTGTAAATCATTCTACCCCCTTTGCAATATTCTGAATGTTTATTATCTGCCAGAGCATGCACTAGAAATAAGTGAAAAGAGAGCTATTCAGGATTCTGAAAAAATGCCATTTTACACATTCTTTTCTCTGCAGTATGGCTGCAGTTTCCAAAGTCCTTGCTAGTCTTGTTCAAGTTGCTGTTAACTTTGGCAGCTACGCTGCAGCTTCTGTTGGAAAAAGCTGCTTTATACAGTTGCACAGACATGATTAGATAACTGCGACAAGTTTTCCCAGGACTGTTTGGTTTCATAATACATTCTTATAGTTCTAATCATTTTCTGCAATGTACAGATGGCAAAAGTAGAATATTTCCAACAAACAAATCACAAGCTTAGCAAAGGTAGGCAATTAAGCTTAGCCAAAGACACTGGAGCTCAAAATAACTTTAGAAGCATTTTCCCCTGGTAACAGGCATATGGAATGTAAGATGGTATTTATAGTATCAATAGCTGTAGTCAGTCTACCCAAATATATTCAGAAGCAAGCAACATAGTTACATTTAAGATTATAATATATACAACAATGACGCTTTTGATATTTTGAAAAATAACAAGAATTGTTCCATATATACTCCTATGTGGGAAAAGTCACATGGTTTATAAAATTATCTTTATTAATTATTAGCAAAACACAAGGCATGCTATGCATTCCTAAAATTGAAATAGAGGCAACAACATAATATTTGAATGGGAAGGGAAAGTTAGTAAGATTCTTTCAAAAGCCATAATGTACATGGGACCCTATCTAGCAGGATATCAAAATGGTATATTAGTGAGCACAGAATATACTGATGGTACCAGACATAATATAGGACATGTGCTCTTTATCAGGTTTAAAAGAGCAAAGGCCATGAGACCTGGAGACTACCAGGCAATGCTACGCAGTTCATGCTGCCCACATACTCTTGAGTTGCATGGTGACAGCAAAGTTGGTTTCTACCTTTTATACCTATGGGAGAAAAAAACACCAAGATATGATTAGGCAGTGATTTAATCTTTTGAATATAACAAAAGAAAAACTAGATGAGAAAGTAAGGCATACAATGAGATGGGAAGATGGAAACAGTGATGTGAACATACCCAAGTCAACTATAGTACAGCAGTATATACTATAGCTGCTATATAATTATAGCTGCCATATTATCTAAAATTTGTTGAGTCTTCCCTTTGAAACTAATTTTCATTCAGTAGTCGTAACCAGGGCTTTTTTTGTAGGAAAAGCCCAGCAGGAACTTATTAGCATAATAGGCCACACCCATCAGCAGAAATCTATTAGCATATTAGATCACACCCCTGACAACACAGCTCATTAGCATATTAGGCCACACCCCCATGTTACCAGAAGTGTGGTTATCCAGCCACTCCTACCTTTTGCTTCTTATTCTGTTTACTTTGTTGTCAAAACCCAGGACTTTTTTTTTGTAGCAGGAACTCCTTTGCATGTTAGGCCACACACCCCTAATGTAGCCAATCCTAATGAGTTTCTGGGTGTGGCCTAGTATGCTAATGAGTTCCCACTGGGCATGGCCAACTCAGGAGCCAGCCAGAACTCCATTCCTGTGCGTTCCTGCCTAAAAATAGCCCTGGTTGTAACTATAATATTGTAAATCCACAAAATATTTATTTTTAAATCTAATCTCATAGTAATAAAGCTAGATTATTGTAATGGTTAGAGTGCTGGACGAGGACGGAAAAGACTCAGGTTCAAATCTTTACTCAACTACAAGCTTCTGTGTCAACTGTGGGCCACACACTTGGTCAGCCTAACCTACCTCATAGAGTTGTCAGGATAGAATAGAGGAAGAAAAGCATGTCTGTTACTCTCAGCCTTTGAGAGGAAGAGTGGGAGAAAAATATAATAAGTAGGACCTTGCACAACAGGTCATTAATATAACTATTATATTAGGGGGGAACCAAATGATTAATTTTCAAGGCTCCACAAAGCTCATGGTTGAACTCTACTGTGAACTCTGCTTTTCAGGATTCACATCCAATTTGGTGGGTCTGCAGGTACATGCACTGTAGTCTCTTTGACAGAAAGTTAAAGAGTATTGTGGATTAATCTGTAAATTAATTTACAGTTTGTTTAGTTAGTCACATTTAAGAATACAAGAGACCTGCTGGATCAGACCAGTAGTCCATCTAGTCCAGCATCTTGTCGTAAACAGGGGCCAGCCAGTAATTCTAGATGGCCAACAACAGGGCATATACGCTGAGGCCTTGATTGATGTTGCTTCCTAGCACTGATATTCGGAGATTTACTGCCTCTTAATATGGAGGTTCCCATTAGCCACCATGGCTAGTAGCCACTGATAGACCTATCTTCCATGAATCTCTCTAATCCCCCTTTAAAGCTGTCTATGCTGATGACTAAGTGAAAGTACACTTGAGGGAGGGAGGAGAAATCATCTCATACCCCTACACTAGTTGTAAATGACATTCTGAAAAAACTCCTGCATCTTAGCTCACTACTACTGCACATTATAACTATTGTTAAGTGGGCCTATACACTGTGTGCATGTCAAAATCACAAATCCTTCAAAATATCCCTGTTTATCCTGTGCATATATAACTGTAAAGATATATTCAGATGGGTAGCTATGTTGGTCTGAAGCAATGGAACAAAGTTTGAGTCCAGTGGCACCTTTAAGACCAACCAAGTTTTATTCTGGGTATAAGCTTTCGTATGCATTCACACTGGTATCTGAAGAAGTATGCATGCACACAAAAGTTAATACGCAGAATAAAACTTGATTGGTCTTAAAGGTGCCACTGGACTCAAACTTTGTTCTATATATTACTATGCTCATTAAGAGTTACAAAAAATAAGTAACTGTAACTAATGCCATTTATATGCTTAACAGTTTTCTTCAGCCTCCATTCCAACTGCTAAGTTCGCTTACATTTGATTAGTAACAAAAGATACTATATTTTGCTGGAGATGATATCAGGCAAGGATGTCCCAGGAGTGGCATGTATATGGCCAGTATAATGGGCTATTTTTTGTGCATGAAATCTGATAAATAGCTTACTGTCTGATCGGTAAAATGGCTGCATGCTCCAAGTCAAGCTGGAAAATTCTGGCGAAGGCAGGAAGTACAATACTTCAGACTCTATGTGTGGCACAAAATTTTTACAGTGATGTCAGTGTAAGCATTATTGAAAGCATGCCTTTTGTAAGCCTTTAATGACCCACTATGTCTGCTTTTGCTTCATTGTTTTATGGTCAAACCTAACAATAGTTTAGACTTGTTACATAATTTTGCAAGCATTCTTTTCTTGAACACCTGCTTTCTCTTGAACTCAAAAAAGGACATTTCCAACACTTGAACCTTTGGATTTTTTGTGTAGTTGAGTTTACAAGAGAAGAGCAGCTGTTGGTTTTATTATATAATGAAAATGTTTATATTGCTGTGACACAGTGAGATTTTTTCTGGCCTTTCACAGTCTTGTGTACGGAGCATCCATCACTTCCAAGAGCATGCCATTAAGTTTATTAGAATAAATTTTACATTTAAAAGCAAGCACTTGGATTTTATGGAATTAGTCCACCAGAACCTCATCAAATGTGTACTGGAGACAACATTAGTCAATATAGTCAATATTCAATTTATTGTGTTTAGCCATAGGCCATCACAAAATTACAGAAACTGCAACTAAATAAAATACAGAATATATCTATAATACAAATTTACAAATGGTCAAAGAAAATTCCAATAAAAACAGTTGCTTAGTCTGGAATTCAATGTATTAACAACAGCTTCAGGTAGCTTCCTCTTTCTTTGCAGTGTTGGATCGTATCTTCATTGCAGCAACAAAGAGTGAGACCCTATACATAACATACACATCAGTAACTGTTGCCCTACGAGGCCCCTATTGTGCTTTTATGAACTCATAAGTTATGAAAACCTGGACTTTGCTAGCTATGTGCAACAGGGATTGAACTGTAAGGTGACTCCAAGTGATGCCAGTTATAGCACACATCCAGAAGAAGAAAAGCCTTCCTGTGAAAGGTGTGCCTCTGATTCCTGTATGCCACCATTTCCACTTTCCTGTAAGAAGATGGACCAGCTCCCTAGCCATGTATAGCATAAAGAAGTCAAGCAGTGGCCATGCCAGGCCAAAAGACAGGGGGCTCAAACTCCATACAGAGTCTCCATTCTTACACATAGGAAACAGGTTCTCTCCCAACCTAATACATCACCTAGTTGAAACTGCAGACATCAGACAAGAGAACAGTGACTGTGGCCAGCACAGGACATAATCCCATCAGGTGCCATTGTCCAACCTAGTTTGCTATTAGGTCTAACATTGCCCACTCCCCAGACCTTCGACCCCAGCACCAGTCAGCATATTTTTGGGAGGTGGACTTACCGAGAGAGGTGGCCAAGCTTAGCCCACGCCTCAACTTCCTAATAAAAGAGAGTGCCCAGCACTAGCTCTCTCTCTTGCTTATTTGCTCTTTTGTCCCTTACCTGAACCCCTCCTACCCTTAGTCTCCGACTCTTGGCTGTGCAGCTAGAGTCTTTTTGTGCGCCTGCCAGTTCAGGACATGACCCTTACCCCAGCATCCCATAGTCCCCTCATTTTCCTGTGATTCGCTCCATCTAACTACGGAACAGGTAAAGTATTGCCAATCGACAAAACAGTCTGCTAATGCGAATGTGCTATTTTCTTCTATCTATATTTGCTAGATACTGTACAATTGTGTGTGCTTGTGTTGTTGTATGCTTGAAATATATTCAGTAAACAGAATCACCTTATACTGACATCAGTCTCAGCATCTATTTGGTGTGTCTGGAAGAAACTAATCCCTGTATACATAGATGCGTGCCCGCTTACTTGCCTATTGCCTGGTGTAAGATCATAGTTCCCCATTTTGAATAACAATTCAAGGCAATTTGGCTAACATAACGGTCTAGTGGTTAAGTGTGTGGACTCTAATTTGGGAGAACCGGGTTTGATTCCCCACCCCTACACTTGCACCTGCTG
This sequence comes from Gekko gecko, assembly GCA_029375565.1. Lineage (NCBI taxonomy): Eukaryota > Metazoa > Chordata > Lepidosauria > Squamata > Gekkonidae > Gekko > Gekko gecko. The sequence goes on from JAPDNY010000009.1 coordinate 48,054,137, forward strand.
GATGACCTTGGGCAAGCCATAGTTCTATCAGAGCTGTCCTTGAAAAAGAGCAGTTTCTGTCAGAGCTCTCTCAGCCCCGCCTACCTCACAGGGTGTCTGTTGTGGGGAGGGGAAGGGAAAGGAATTTGTAAGCCACTCCTTTGGGTAGTGAAGGGTGGGTATAAATCCAATCTCTTCTCTTCTAATGGTAGTCAAGCATCACACTCAGGGGTCTTTTCATAGAAAAACAACTGCAGGAGCTCATCAGCATATGGTATGCTAATGAGCTATTAGGCTATTAGCATATGCCACGCCCCCTGACATCACCGGAAGTGATGTCAGAAGGGGAAGCAAAAGTGGGGGAGGCATCTTCAAAAGCCTCCCCTTCCCTTCCCCAGCTGGTCTGGGTTGGGGAGCTAAGAGAGAAGGGGTTTAAAGTTTAAACTCCTTCTCATGAGATTTGGGCCACAGAAGGAGGAAAGAGGGAAAGAAAGAGAAGGAAAGGGGAGGGAAACAGGGAAAGGAGGAAAAAAGAGAAGAGAAGAAGGTGGGGAAGAAAGAAAGAGAGAAGATAAGAAGGAGGGAAAGAGGAAAAAGAGAGAAGGAAAAGAGGGAATGAAAGAAATTCGGCGGCAATTCGGCCCCATTATATCCTATGGGCCATTGAAGTCAATGGTGAAAACATAGGGTATATTCTGGGGGCTGGAGGGGAGGGGGTTTGAGGGAGAGGCTCCAAACTCACAGGGTAGCCGATGGAGCCTCTCCCCAAGATACCCACCAAGTTTCAAGAACATTGGATCAGGGGGTCCAATTCCATGGGCCCCCAAACAGGTTGCCCCTATTCCCTCCATTGTTCTCTATAGTGGGAAAAAAACTTTTCACCATTGACTTCAATGGCCCATAGGATATAATGGAGCTGAAATTGACATTCGGCTGCCTGAAAGACTCTCCAGGACGCCGGCTGGGGGCGGGGCTTGGCTCCTGAGCTCCCGGAGCTGCGCTCCTGTGTGCTCCCCCCAAAAAAAGACCCCTGATCACACTTTATCTCAAAGGGCATGGTTAATTACATTGCAAGATCATGTAAAAAGAAGCTAATTCTTGAAGGATTTCAGGCATGTTCCATAGCAGCTTCCATTGCTTTCAGAATGACTGTGAACTACACAATGAATGGGAGGTCCATAACTGATGCTATGATAAAGCTCTAACTTTGCATGAAGATGGCCCCAAATTCACTCCCTGGCACATCCAGTGAAAGGATCTTAGATCTGCACACAAGATAAATATTTAGCCTCAGGAATGTATGGAAGTTAAGTTCAATGTTAATGTTCCATGAAGTGTGACACCAACAAAGTTCACACCAGCAAGGCGGGATATAAATTGAAAGTAAATAAATAAATTATGCCTTGGAGTTTTTTCAAAAATGAAAAGGGGAAAAAGTTGCACATCCACTAAAAAAATATTGCAAGCTGATGGGTGACCTTGAGCAAGCCACAGTTCTCTCAGAGCTGTCCTCTCAAGAGCAGTTCTCAAAGAGCTCTCTCAGCCCCACCTACCTCACAGGGTTCTGTTGTGGGGAGTGGAAGGGAAGGAGACTGTAAGCTACTCTGAGGCTCCGAGTGAAGGGTGGGGTATAAATCCAATCTCCTCTTCCTCCTCCTCCTTCTATAGCTCACAAATCTCTGTGCTTTCTAGAATATATATGTAGTTAAGGACTTTTTTTTAACCCATGGTTTATGGGCTTTACTAGAACCACTCTGAAAAGAACTTACCTGCTGCACCAACATGCTGATAGTGCTGAAAGGACAGTTCCAATGGGGGGTGGGAGTTAAAATCCTTTTTTTGCTGTTATCTCATGGTCTTTCAGGGAGGATATAGGGGAAAGGGAAGCCATTCAAATAAGCACAGACTCCTGCAGATCCCCCTTAAAGAAGTTCTTCTGATGATGGCAGTTACTTGAGAGTATACTTTTTTTGTTTTGGACATTATTTTTAAACATAGACCCATTGGTGCTTGGCCAACTCAGAGCACAGATGTGAGACCCTAAGGTGAGGCTGGCAGCTGGTAGCAGCAGGTTCTGTGACAGGGACAACCTAACACACTCTGTGACACATCTGACATTTAAAAAAATAAAAACATAAAGGATTGCTAATACACTGGCTGTATTTTGGAAGTAAGATGAACAGTGCAATCCTAAACAGAGTTATACCCTTCTCAGGCCATTGAACAATGGGTTTAGAATGGTATAATGCCACTGAGGATTGCTGTAAGTAATCTGGAACTCCAAAGTAGAAGAAGAAATTTAGATAGAAATTTTAGAAGCATCACTAGCCAAGCAGAATTGGGGTTCTCCAGAATGAGTGGCCTTTCTAAGCATTCTCCACACATTGTAAAACAGGTCCATTACACTGTTAAGCTTCTGCTCTTCAATAGACTAACAGCTGATACTAGACTTGTGATGAGAAAAGCAATGAAAGTGAGTCTTTCACTGTAGCTCAGAAGAAAAAATGAATAGCACCGCATTCTAGCAGCAAAAGAGAGACTGAATTCATGGACGAACTAACTCCAACCCTTGACTGTGGTACTTGAACCATAAACTGGTCGGGTCAAGGGGAAGTGCTCTCGCAGAGAATTCTATAAAACTTTGCCATTTGGTTTGTGTATATACAGATACCAATCTACATGACTACATAGAGACCATGAAGGAGAAGAAAAGTTCCAAGAGCAGTCTGCATTAAAGTTTAGAATGGAAAGTACAAAATAGGATTGGACAGAATTAAAGTGGTTGCATAAATTAAGACAGGCAGAATTAAATTACCCAGGTTGAAATTAAGCCAGATTCTGCCCTCTATTAAAACAGTATGACCCCACTAAAATCAATGGACAGAATTTGGCCAGAGGTTGGTCAAACCCTTAATGCCATGGGACTTAATAACTAAGAGTGGTCAGGACCTTAGTTTTGTGCATCATCCAAAGAAATATTAATATACTTCATATTATAAAAACAATCAATATATTATCTTCAAAAGCTGACTATTGCAGAATTGCTTCCAGTTTTTCTAAATTCAAAGAAACCAGAATCTTCACCATAAATCAAATATATGCCATGCCCTCTTGCCCAAGTGCCAACTGCCTGTCTTGCTCTTTATGGCCCTTCATGATATATCCTTACTGTCGCAAAATCTGAACTATATTGGTATACTGGTGGCTTAAACTGGGTTATTTCCATTGACATTATAGGGTACAATCCTCTCCAAGTGCATTAAAACTCTCATTCATTTTGGTTCTGATTAAATGATGCTGAGATGGACAGATATCTACTTTTCTTAGGATAAATGTTCAACAAAGGGCAAAAATTGTACTAGAAAGCAATATTTTACTGTAAACTCCTAACCCATTTTTCCATTCCTCCACTAAAGGTGTGTGGGGGTTTTTAATTATGCTTATGGCATTTTCAGTGAAGTAACTTGTCAGTAGCTATTTTATGTCACGGTAATGTATTACTAAGTGCCACTCATGTAATTTCCCAAACATATACATTTTAGTGTATCCAGATATAAAACTGTACTGGTAATTTACTACCATATCTAATTGGGACAGTAACAAAAATTTCAAGTACTTCCTAATTATATTCTATATTGGTCTCGCTGTTAGCTTTATAGATTTTTAAGGCTTTGGGGACTGTAGGGCTATCTAGCTTGACCATAAACCATTACCCATTTTTTCCCCTTTGAAAACCAATTTAAGTGAAGATGCAGACTGTGCCCACAGGCCAACAGAACTGAATTAATGAACCTTAAATGAGTTGTTTGATTTTTTTACAAGCAAGTTCTGAAGCACGCCAAGTTGTGAAGTATAGATATGCCCAAAAGCAATTTTGCTCAAGGCTTGGAAGTGTGTGAGTTATAGAATTTTCTGGTCACCCCAAGAATCCCTTTCAAAGGAACTGCACCAAGTTTAACAGAAAATTGGGCTTCTGAAGGACAATACCAGTAGCCTCACTTCAAAGGGATTTTGTTGTTGTTGTCTTTGATGGAGTTTATATGCTGCACAGATTGGATTTCTTTTTTAAAAAATCTTTCAGCATACAAATATGGACTTATGAGTGTGTAGTCATGAGAGGCTGAGGAAGGATTCCTACTTTTTTCTGGCAGGGCTCTGTGTTTTAAAGCTGCTTAACTATCAGAAATGCAATAGGTAAAGCATTTTCTAGCTCTAAGAAGCCAGAAAAGCTTCACTTCTCTTGCTGGGACCCCTGGGGCAAAGCAAAGTTTTTTGGAACAGGACAGAAGAAGTTAGCCAGATGATTATGGAAGTCAGTTCGACTGGACTCTTGCTGCAAGATTGAAGACAACTCCAAACCTGACAACTTGCTTCAACCAAGGCCAGCAACAGATTGAAGCCTTGAAGACCCAGGTATAATTATCCCCCATCACAGGAGAATTAGTGCTTCTTAATGGATCTGCACTTGATAATAGAGCCTTGAATTCCTGCAGCATTCAGACTTCTGTCAGGAAGCCTCTGATGTCTCCAGGCAAGTCTTCAGGGGGATTTCTCTGGTTGACAGCTTCATGGTTTTTCATGTTATGAAGGGCAGGAAACACAAGTAGCACTTCCTGTTTTTGCATAATATCTGTATTTCTAAAGGAACAGGTATGAACAAGATACACAAATTGTTTCTGCTTGTGATTATACATCCCTTCATCCTGGTCACTCTGGAACATTACAATGCCTAGTCTGACACTCTAACCAATATAACGCTAACCAGTATAACAACTATGGCTCTCTGAATCCTAATCAAGTCTATTTGAGGAGGAGGAGGAGGAGGAGGAGGAGGAGGAGGAGAAGAAGAAGAAGAAGAAGAAGAAGAAGAAGAAGAAGAAGAAGAAGAAGAAGAAGAAGAAGAAGAAGAAGAAGAAGAAGAGATTGGATTTATACCCCGCCCTTCACTACCCAAAGGTGCCTCAGAGCAGTTTACAAACTCCTTTCTCTTCCCCTCCCCACAACAGACACCCTGTGAGGTAGGTGGGGCTGAGAGAGCTCTGACAGAAACTGCTCTTTTTTCAAGAACAGCTGTGCCAGAGCTATGGCTTGCCCAAGGTCCATCCAGCAGGTGCAAGTGGAGGAGTGGGGAATCAAACCCGGTTCTCTCAGATTAGAGTCCGGACACTTAACCACTACACCAAACTGGCTCTCATGGAGCTTAGTCTCAGGAAAGTGTTCTTAGGAATACACTGGAAGTGGCCTTTTTGTTTAGTGATGTTGATCAGATATATAATATTTGAAATGTACATTCAATATCCACATTTATTTCCATCCATAAGAGCATTTGTCAATCAGTTATAGTCCACGTACCTTGTCTTCTGCCTGCTTTAATTTTCTTCTCAGGTCTTCAACTTTAATGCTCAGCTCCTTTGCTTCTGCCTTATGCTGTTCTACCTTCTTTCTTGTGCGCATAAGTTCTGCCAGTACATCTTGCTCTTGCTTGTTGACCTCACTGTCACTGGGTTGCAGGTCCATAAAGTCCTTTTAACAAACCAACAAATATATGCTATTTAAGCAACAATAATTTCAAATCAGTAGCAAATTAGAATCAATATACATAGCAACCTGTGAGGACTGATGGACTGTGACAGCTGTTACTATATGACAAGGTTTTTTGGGGAGGGGCCAATGGTTTACTGTACACAAACAGATAGGTTTTACTACATGTTGACATATATCTTAAAGGAAAAGTTTTGGTAGAATGATGAAAATCATCCCAGAATCATAATGATCCTCTGCACATAAATTGCTTGCCACATATTAGCAGCTGTCATGTAATTGCAAAGTACCATTTTCACATTTATCCCAGTTCACTTGATGATATGTTTGCCACAGAAATTTCACCAAAAGTAAATTTGGGGTCCTTTCTCAGATTAAGCATCTGTTTTGAAGGGAAATAAATTACTGTAATAAAACAAATGACATCTCTAAATAGATGTGATATATTACCGCAATAAAAATTCAAAGTGAATTTTTGTCCCATAGCAAAACATCCAAAGAGTATTTAGGGAAGCTAGAAGTGTTCCAAAAAGACAAATTAGGTTTTTTAATGGAATAGTGGCGCTGTACATTCCTACTTGAGATGAAATGTGTGGGATCGTTACTTATGGACTGTACAGAAGTATGATGATTGAAGAGATCCCTTGTGAAGAAAAAATATCACGGTACTTTATCTTGGCATTGGGATCATTCTGAGGGTTAGAAAGAAAACGGCTCCATTGGCACCTAGTCTTTTCTTCTGCCGTAGCTGTAAGGAAATGTCAGGGTCATCTAAGATAATGTCAGGAGTACAGCTGTGGAAAATTAAATGACATTTTAAACAAGAGGCTCCAGAGCTGTTATAGTTAAACTAGAGACTCTTTCAATTCATGCATTTCTCATTTCAAGCCAAATATAACTACTATATTTCTGCTTCTGGAACACTTTAGCAATTGAAAATTGGTGCGTACCTGTTTTCTTCAGCCAACTGCTCAAGCAAGTAAAGTTTATAATATCCTGTCCTTATATATATTTGAATTTTGGTTTCACAACATTCTATGCTTGCCATAATTGATTCGGCTCAAGAACTGGCAGTCAGAAGACACTGGCCAGGGCTGACTGGCTGCTTCGCAAAGTCCCGCCCACGTCAGCCCCGGTCAGTGTTTTCAGCTCAGTCTGCTCCAGTCCTCCGACAGGAGAGGACCGTCTGGAGTGTGAGCGCAGGGACAGCCCCTCAAGGCTGAGGCAACTGAGAGAAGCCCTTTTCCGCCCCCCCACACCATCCCCTGGGCCTTCTATGGGGCACTAGGCCCAGAGAAGCCCTTTTCCGCCCCCCACACGCCATCCCCTGGGCCTTCTATGGGGCACTAGGCCCAGAGAAGCCCTTTTCCGCCCCCCACATGCCATCCCCTGAGCCTTCTATGGGGCACTAGGCCCAGAGAAGCCCTTTTGCGTCCCACACACACCATCCCCTGGGCCTTCTATGGGGCACTAGGCCCAGAGAAGGCCTTTTCCGCCCCCCACACGCCATCCCCTGGGCCTTCTATGGGGGCACTAGGCCCGGAGAAGGCCTTTTCCGCCCCCACATGCCATCCCCTGGGCCTTCTATGGGGCACTAGACCCAGGAGCCACAGGGCCTTTTCCGCCCCACACGCCATCCCCTGGGCCTTCTATGGGGGCACTAGGCCCGGAGAAGGCCTTTTCCGCCCCCCACATGCCATCCCCTGGGCCTTCTATGGGGCACTAGACCCAGAGAAGGCCTTTTCCGTCCCTCAAACACCATCCCCTGGGCCTTCTATGGGGCACTAGGCCCAGAGAAGCCCTTTTGCGTCCCCCACATGCCATCCCCTGGGCCTTCTATGGGGCACTAGGCCCAGAAAAGGCCTTTTCCGTCCCCACACACCATCCCCTGGGCCTTCTATGGGGCACTAGACCCAGAGAAGGCCTTTTCCGTCCCTCACACGCCATCCCCTGGGCCTTCTATGGGGCACTAGGCCCAGAGAAGGCCTTTTCCGTCCCTCACACGCCATCCCCTGGGCCTTCTATGGGGCACTAGGCCCAGAGAAGGCCTTTTCCGTCCCTCACACACCATCCCCTGGGCCTTCTATGGGGCACTAGGCCCAGAGAAGGCCTTTTCCGTCCCTCACACACCATCCCCTGGGCCTTCTATGGGGCACTAGGCCCAGAGAAGGCCTTTTCCGTCCCCCACACACCATCCCCTGGGCCTCCTATGGGGCACTAGGCCCAGAGAAGGCCTTTTCTGTCCCCCACACACCATCCTCTGGGCCTTCTATGGGGGCAGTAGAGTCAGAGAAGCCCTTTTCCCCCACACACTGCCTACTGCCCCCATAGAAGGCCCAGGGGATGGTGTGTGGGAACAGAAAAGGCCTTCTCTGGACCCAGAGAATTCCTTTTCTGCCCTTCTTCCCTTCCTTTCCCCCCTTTCCTTTCTTCCTCGCTCCTTTCTTTCACTCTTCCCCCTCTTCCTTCCTTCCTTCCTTCCTTCCTTCCTTCCTTCCTTCCTTCCTTCCTTCCTTCCTTCCTTCCAACCCTCTCCTCTCCCCTTCCACCTCCCTCCCTTCCTTTCTCGGGCCCGTTGTCTTCCACCACAATGGGCTTTGCTCCCTAGTATATATTAAAGCAACAATAATTTCATCATCACTTGCAAAGATGCCCAAACCAAAATAGTGAGACAGCTTCTCCAAGGATGACAAGGTAAAAAAAAAAAATGTTTTATTCTTGAATACATTAATGCATGGCATTGATTGTACACTTCTTTCATTAGGGACAAAAGATAGATTAGGCATTGTTCTTGATTACCGGCATCCTGAGTCCCCAGCGGACATCCTAAATGAGTTCACAGAGGTACTGTTGAATGCGCTGCTGTACACTTCTGGACTGATTGTTCCAGGGAACTTCAATATTCATGCTGAAGATACCTCACCAGGATTTTATAGCCTTACTGACTGCTTATGGTCTCTCCCAAGTTGTGACTGGCCTAATACATGAAAGAGGTCACACTCTGGACTTAATCTTTTACAATGGGCCTTTAAGGGAAGGTTTGGTTTCAAGGATAGTCACCCTGAACCAAGACATGACCACAATCTACTTAAAGCCAGGGTGAATGTATTTCTGATAACCCACACAAGAAGGGGACCAGTTAAAATAGTCCACCCAGGGGTGCCCATGAATCCTACTGGATTCCAGAACACTTTGGGAGATTTTAGGATTCCAAATAATTGTTCTGTTGAGGCTGAAGTGGAAACATGGAACATGAAGCTCCTTGAAGCTATCAACAAAGTCGTCCCTCATCGACCTCTCATGCCCTTGGGATGAAACCCAGTTCCCTAGTTTACCATTGACCTGGGTGAGCTGAAAAAAGTTGGGAGACATCTAGAACAGAGCTGACAGGGAAATCATACTGAATCTGACATCATTCTATGGAGCTCACTATAAGAACTATGAACCAGTAATGATGGCAAAGAAAATGGCAAAGAAAGTTTACTTCTATAATATTATAGCATCAGCCAGTTCATCCCAATTCTTCAAGGTAGCTCAGTATCTGCTGATGCCTAGATGTTAGCCTTTCCTGTCCCAGGAACAGACAATTCACTGCAATACTTTTGCCAAGTTTTTGTTGTTGATGATCAAATATCAAGAATATGTTCTAGTCTGGATTTCAGTTGTATAAGTGGTACATCAGAAGAAAGACCTAATACACCACCTAGTCTATTTATGGATCATTTTGACCCAGTTTCCATGATGGATGTTGACAAGATCATAGGATCTGTGAAGGCCACTAGCTGTACCCTGGATCTTCACCCATCCTAGCTGATAAAATCATGTAAGGACCACATCAACAAACCCTTGGTATCTATTATAAATCAGTCACTAACTCAGGGCATCTTCCCTCAGCCACTCAAAGAGCCAGCTATCAATCTGCTACTTTAAAAATCACCTCTACAGAGAAATTATGTGGCCAATTACCACCTGTTTTCTAATCTACCAATTCTGGGCAAAGTGATAGAGAGAGCAATAGCAGACTAACTCCAAGCCTTCTAGGATAAATTATCTGTTCAAGATCCTTTTCAGCCTGATTTTGGGCCAGGCTATGGGACAGAGACTGGCCTGTTAGCTTTATTTCCCCATGCTTTCCCATCTCTGTGTAAAGCTCTTAGAATAAATCATTCACAGTTTGGGGGTTGGTTGACATCAATATGACAATACCCAGCTATATATCCTTATTCAAATACCTAGTGATGTGGTAGAAGTTTTAAAGTGCTGTCTGGCTGCTGTAGTTGACTTGTTAAGAATTTATTTGTTTGTTTGTTTGTCTGTTTATTTGGATTTGTATCCCACCCACCCCGGAGGCTCAGGGCGACTGAAAACGAGGCACGCATGCCAACTTTAAAACAGATTAGAACAGTGTAAAACCAGATAAAACCATATAAAGCAACATCCAAACATATTAAAACAGGCATATTAAAACAAGATGGGGCAGATCATAATCCCTGGCAGCCTAACAATAGCTTGTCGTCCCCTCTCCTTCCAGGGCCACCCCGCACTTAATGATGACAGTGGTGCGATGGCGCATGGCTAGCAATGATGAAGTAATGATGGCGGCAGCTCCTAATCATAGGCCTGGTGGAAGAACTCTATCTTACAGGCCCTGCGGAACTGAGCAAGGTCCCACAGGGCCCAGATCTCCTCTGGGAGCTCCTTCCACCAGGTAGGAGCTGCCACCGAAAATGCCCTGGCTCTAGTGGCAGCAAATTTCACATCCTTGGGGCCTGGAATTTCCAGGAGGTGTTGGCTCCCTGACCGAAGTGCCCTTGGGGGAACATATGGGGAGAGGCGGTCCGTTAGGTAAGCCGGACCCTGGCCATACAGGGCTTTAAAGGTCAAAGCAAGCACTTTGAAGCGAATCTGGTATGCTATTGGCAGCCAGTGCAGTGCTTTCAGCACAGGCTGAATATGATCCCTCCTAGAGAGACCCATCAGCAGTCTGGCTGCAGCATTCTGCATTAGCTGCGGCTTCCTGATTTGCAACAAAGGCAGCCCTAAGTAGAGAGCATTACAGTAGTCTAGCCATGCGATGACCGTCACATGGATCACAGTGGCCAGGTCATCGCGGTCAAGGAAGGGGACCAACTACCGAGCCAGCCGGAGGTGGTAAAAGGCCGACATGGCAGTGGCTGCTACCTGGGCCTCAGTCATTAGAGAGGAGTCCAGGAGCGCCCCTAAGCTCCTAACCTCCGATGCCGGCACCAACAGCACCCCGTCGAAGGTCGGGAGAGGGAACCCCAACCCTGAACTGATCCGACTCAGGCCCAGGATCTCTGTCTTTGCTGGGTTTATTTCAACCGACTCAGTCTGAGCCATCCAGCCACAGCCTGTAATGCCTGATGCAGGTCATCTGGGGCAGAGTTCGACTGGCCGCCCAACATCAGATAGAGCTGGGTGTCATCTGCATATTGGTGACACCCAAGCCCACAACTCTGGCAATCTGGGCAAGGGGGCACATGTAGATGTCAAACAACATCGGGGACAGCATGGCCCCCTGAGGCACCCCACACTCAGTGGGGTGTCTCCAAGACCACTGATCCCCTATCACCACCCTCTGTCCCCGACCTTGGAGAAAAGAGGCAAACCATTGAAGGACACAGTTTCTTCACTTTTCATGGAATTCAGCTGACCCTTGATGATTCAGTTAAAAGCCTTGGGATTATACTGGTTCCAACTTTATTACTGGAGAGGCAAGTTAATGGAGCTGCAAAAAATGCTCTCTAGCAATTCAGCCTAGCCTGTAAGATGGCCCTTACCTTGATAAGGCTGATCTGGCTACCTGGATCCAGGCCACAGTAACATTGAGACTACACTACTGTAATGCACTATATACTCATCTCCACTCAAAAATCAGTTTGGAAACTCCAGCTGTGCAGAATGTCACAGCTTGGATACTATCAAGATCTAGACAGAGCATGCATACTACTTCTGTTCTGTAAACTCTCCACTGGCTGTCCATTTGCTACTAGGCTCAATTTAAGGTACTGGCTACCCTTCATGGTCTTTGTCCCTCTTATTTGTGGGACTGCCTCTCCCTCATGCTTCTCCACAGCAGCTTTACTCATGTCAGCAGAGGCTTTTGTGGGTGCCAAGCTGCAGATGGGCAAACAGCACCTGCCCATACATGCGCTTTCTCTGTTGTTGCTCTCACCTTAAGGAATGGCCTACCTGTGAAGGGTCAGGAAGGCTTTCATTCTCTTGGCTTTCAGCAAACTATGCAAAACTGAATTCTGCTCAAGTAATAGGATGGTTCTGTACAGGATGGTTCACAAACTTACTTGGATAAATGATTAGGGATTGTGTTCTACACTGCTGTTATAGCTTGCTTGTAAGTAGGACTCTATTATGTAATTTTCATCCCACTTAGTGTGTCATATTAATACTAATGCTATCCTTCAAGTCTTTCTGATTGGTTCCAGATTTCTATAATCCTAATGCATTGTTTATTGGATGTCCAATTTTGTTATTTACATTGACTCACTATGTGTAATCCACCTTGAATTCCTGTGTGAAAAGTGGACTATAAATAATGTAAATAATTTTTTTAAAAATGCACGAGCAAATAATAGTGATTTCAAAATTTGCTAGCTAATATGGCTGATTTGGGGGGGCGGAAATGGACAAGTGTATAGAAAGTTTGTATAAGGAACAGAGCCACTGGGTCCATGATTAGCTTACTAACTAAAGACAGCCTCAGGGGTACACAGGGTAAAAATTAGGGTAGCATAGGCAGGGCCCCCCAAAATGGCTTCATACAAGTCAGCCCACCAGAGCATTACAAGTTTCAATTAAACAGGTTGCAGAACATTCCCATACTAAAGGAATTCAGCAGTGACCTATTTCTAAGATATGGTTCTTATTCACCCCTGTGATTCAGGTGGAAGCCAAGGTTTGGCTGGAGGGCAGACAGTGAGGTAAAATAGTTCTTACAAGAAACAGAAGAAACTTAATGCACAACTGAGGCAGCTCAGAACATGGTGCTGGAAGGCTATTCAAGACAAGCTGTAGAGATCGAGGCTGGGACAAAGCAGAATAGGAAGTGATCTGAAAAGATATTGGAGTATTTGCCAGACAGGTTCACTAGGTCAGTGTTTCCAGCCCAATAAAAAAAGAAGAAGAAGGTCTGATGTACAGGCCCTAAAATTTGAACACTGCTTCTGGCCCTGACAGAAGGATTACAATTCTGAGATAGAATTTCAGGCCTGTAGCTACAGGGGAAATATAAAGCAATACCTCTTAGAAATACAGCATGCCCACTTTCTGAATTCTCAGATTTCATTTTTAACATCAATCTCTAACCTTTTTCATTGCAAAGATAAAAGCTTTGACTCTTGGAAGTTTATACCTCCCAAATCTTGTAGGTCTTTTAAGGTGCTACTGGACTCAAATCTGGTATTTGTCTCAATTCCCTGGAAAGAATGTATAGTGTTTAGGCAGGGTAAAATGCAGAACCTCTTACTATAGAAGAGGGTGCACTGCAGAACACCAAAACACTGGAGTGGCATAGTATCTAGGCAGTCTCAGGCCCTACCACTTTCCTCTGCAGAAAAATAAGACATCTTAAAAGGTCTAAATAAATTAGATTCAAGAATAATTCCTACTCTGGATGCCAAGACCACAAATATACTGGTCATGTGCATCTGCAGAGTGCCCCACCCTCACAGAACCTAGTATTAGGGGATGCATTCCTAGGTTGAAGACAATGATTTGCAGGCAGATATAACTCAGGATTTTCCCATTTTAGGAATGAAAGCATTAATCAATTGCAATTTCCTCTATCAGCTCCCCCAACACAGTTTTGAATCCTAGTCCAGCCTTCTGCCCTACAACATTTATTGAAACAATATAGATCCACCAATTAAATCAACAAAGACTCATAGGAAGCCATCCTAAGCAGATGTACTCAACTACGTCCTATCTAATTCATTCGGGATTACTCCTAGGAAAGTATTCATAGGACTGCAGTCATAGTATGATTATGAGCTCCTGAGGAAATGGCTATTAAATTTTTCTCCCTTTTCCGAATCTACAAGGTTGAGACTTCTGTTGAGTACTCTGTGCAATAATTGTATAATAGATGTGACACATTTCTGTTATACTGTCTTTTTAAATGTTTAAAACCTTTTAAAAAGTTTAAAATTAACTTTTATGATGTATGGCCTATAGGCTTTTAAACCTAATAAACTGAAACTGTATGATTATGAGCAAGTCACTTCGTCCCAGATGGTACTGGGAATTCAGATGGAACCTGAAGGGCAGATAGTTATAATGCTATAACAGTATGTCAGTTGCTGATTTAAAATGATCCAACTCTGGCTGACTCAAGTGCTCATCTGGCTTTATTTTCTGGCACCAATGCCAGGTAAAAATGAAGCCAGCTAAAGTTCCTAGCCCTGACAGGGTCTCCCCTAAATTATTTAAATCAAACCCAACTTGGTGGGCAGAAGTTTTGACACCAATTTTTACACAAGTTAATGATACAGGCATAATGCCTAGGACCCATCAGACCCTTGTAACTACCAGGATATAGGGTAAAGAAAAAGGATAGGGAAAAGGAATGAATGAAAAATAAAATTATGGAAACACAATACAAAGGGCAATTTTTGCAGATATTAAGGACAATCCTTGAAGAATATGTGTATACACAGAAAAAATATATGAGATGATAGCTTAGAAAACCACTATAACAACCCACTCAATTTATTCTACCAATTTCTCATAATATATTTTCATTTCATCCTATCTTATCAATCTTATCACTTGTAAACTAAACCATGAATAAAAATCATACAAGAAATACAGTATTCTTTCCAAAACAATTTTTATTTATTTTTCATATAACATCAAAACAGTGAACAAATCAACTTTGTTATTTCTTAATGTGTAAGATACAGGGATATAATAATGAAAGAGAAATAATTTTAAAAAGAAAAATTAACTACAAAATACGCAACTTCTAAAAACTATTAAGCATCCAGAAATATAAGGATTACATATTGCATAGCTATGCTAATATCATCATACTGTAAGAACTGTTTCTCAAACGTAGATGTACTAATTGGGTTATTGTCTAATCTTTCCAGTACAGTGTTCCATTTACTAAGGAATGACTTATAAACTGAATACGAGTTCTGAACATTCAAACTAGTCGAGATCTTATCCATTATGAAATGGTTCTAAACTTTGGAGTACCAGAACTGTAGAGCAGGAGGGGAAGAGTCTTTCCAATGTTATTAATAGACGTTTTTGCAGCGGTCAACAAGATGCAAACTAGAGATTTTATCGAGGAGGTGATGTTACTTACAGACCAGAGATTCAATAAAGTACATTCAGGTCTTACTGATATCCTGTGACCCGTCAAATTGTATATTTGATTCAAAAGTTTAACCCAATTTTTTTTAAATATCACATTCCCACCAGCAATGTTTGAAAGTACTAAACTCCCACATGTCCAGCATCATAGAGAATAAGATTTGTTCATGTGATTAAGTTGGTGTTGAATGTCATCTCGACATGAGTTTATAATTTTGTTGCAAAATATTAATAGAAGTAGTTTGAAAGCTGATGATGTCCAAATCGACTGCCACTGTTGTATGGATAATTCTTTTCCAATATCCTCGTGCCATGCTTTAACATAGGATGGCAGTGGTGTAATATCTAAGCTTAGCAAAATATTCTATATTTTTGATATAAGACCTTTCAGTTTTGAAGTATGACTGATTAAAATATTTTCAAAATCTGTGCGTGGCCTAAGCAAGCCTTGTTTAATTTCAGACAAGCTCAATAAATGTTGCACTTGAAGGTATTCAAACCATGGAACAGATTTTTGCATTTTTTCCCCCAGTTGTGCCTTTGTTAAAAGTATCCCCTTATGAGTTATGTCAGAAAGTTTTTGGATAGAAGCCGATCTCCAAGTTTGAAAGGTTGTGGATGCTTCTGCTGTTTTAAACCAGGGCTGTCCTAAAATGGATGAAGCAGGTGAGATCGTTGGAGCCAAAGAGCATTTCCTTGTGTCCCAGATGTTTAACAAAACTTTAACAAATGGGTTATCATAGCATTTGCTGGGACGATTTTTCTTTCTAAGCCATACAAGTTCAATGTAGCTAAGAGGATTAAAGTAGCTATTCTCAATGACCATCCCTTGATACCAAATTTTGAATTCTTGGTAAATTAAATAAGACTGTTGCTTCGTAGTATAAGGCAATATCTGGAAAAGCTATACCTCCTAATTGTCTTGGTCTACGAATCATCTCAAAACTGGTTCTATCCCTTTTAAAGGACCAGTTGGACTGGTTTTAAGGGTTTTTTTTGCCATTTCCTTAGTTCTTATCTAGGAATGTAAAGAGGCAGTGCTCTGAATAAGTATAGAAAATTAGGGAAGATAAAGGATTTAACAATATATTGTCTTTCTAACCAAGATAATGGTTCCGTATTCCATTTTATTAACAGGTTATTGATGGAACGAGCTGTTTCAGTGAAATTATAAAGAAGTCATTCATATTCTTAGTATTGAATATAAAAACTGTCATGTAATATAGACCATTCAAATATATAACTACAAAGATTGATTATAATAAGCAAAGAAAACTTGCCAGTTATTTTCAAATGCATCTTTCAGTCTTCGATTAATATCGTTTCTCAGTTTTGCCACGGCTGTATATTCTTGCATTTTGTGTATCCAGTTCTCAAGGGATGGACTGTTTTCCACTTCATTGCAAACACTACTCTTGCTGCAATTAATATGTACCAAACAGTTAATGCATTGTTCTATCTGTGTTCACAGGTAAAATTTCTAGTAACATTGTCTCTGGTAACATAGCAAACTTTATATTCAAAATTTTCTGAAGTTCAGTAAGTATTTCTGACCAATATTTTCTAGGTTTTTTTGCAAGACCACCATATATGGTAAAAGGTTCCATCTATCGCTTTACATTCCCAACACAATCCTTTATAGTTTTTAATCAATCTTCTCAATGTCTTTTGAGGTGATGTACCAGTGATAAAACATTTTATACCAATTTTCTCTAAGTACTTGACTCACTGTAAATTTAATATCTTTCATCCACAGTTTTTCCCATTGGTGAAATGAAATCTCCCCAAAATGTGTGATCATTTCACCATGCACATCTTGACACGTTCTGTTTCTATGTCATATTGAAGCAAAAGTTTGTAAATATGTCCTAAAAGATTATCTTTTTTGTTCAATATTACCTTTTCAAATTCAGTCAGATTTCTTAGTCTATCTCCTTGATGCATATCTTCTTTAAGCCTTGATGAAAGTTGTAGATATGTTAATCATTCCATCCTCTTTCCTTTTCATTTATAGCTTGCCAGGATGTAATTTTCCAATGCTTATTGATCATAACTTGATATGTTATAAAGTCATTATTTTTCCTGTCATGTTTGTTGTGATAAGCATCTAATGATGGCATTATAGGTGATGTTGGAGGAATTATTCTTTTGTTACGTGACCACCAATTTTTCAATAAACTATCTCTAATAACATGACCACTACATCTCATAATTTTTTGGTGTATTTTCCCAGTTGTTTTAGTCAAAAGATATCTGTGTAAGTCTTTGACAAATCTACTACTTCCAATTTCATCATTCTTTCATTTGGATTTTTAATCCAGTCAGAGATCCAAACCAGACAGACTGCTTGATAGTACAGCTTGATATTGAGGACTGCTAGTCTTTTTCATCTTGTAAAGCTTTAAATCTAACTCTTGGTTTCTTGCCATTCCATATAAATGTGTTTATTTGTTTTTGCCATTCGTTCAGTATCTTATCATGTATCTCAATTGGGAGCATTTGGAATAAAACATGAATTTTGGGGAATCTGGATCCACAGCTTAGGTGCTGTAATACTTTCAGCACATAAACTGTCCAAGATAGGTTATCAAAGGCTTTTTCGGCATCTAGAAACATAAAAGTCAGTTTTTCTTCTTTATTTTGCACAAGTTCCATTGCAAAATAAATGAAAGACGAAGGTCATCTGTGGGATGAAACCTGTTTGGTGGATCATTTTTGTTAAACATGTCTTAAGTCACTCTGCTGTTACTGAAGCAAAAAGTCTGTAATCCACATTTAACAATGATATAGGTCTATATGATTGTGGTATCACTGGATCATTTCCTTCCTTGTGAATCAAAGTTATATGTGCCTCCTGCCATGATTACAGTATAGCTTTCTTTTCACTTATTTGATTCATCACTTTTTGCAGTGGCAAAATTAGTTCATCCTCCAGACATTTATAATACATTGCTGATAAACGATCAGGGCCTAGAGCTTTATCTTTTTTAAACTCTTTATTGCTTGTGAAATCTCTTATACTATAATGCTTTGATTCAAAATATCCTTATCTTCTTTTGTAAATTTAGGTATAGATGAGACCTTGGTTTCTAGTCCCAGCTCATTTAATTTTTTTTTTCTTGTAGAGTTGTGAGAAGAAGGAAATAAATTGTTCATGTATGTCTTTCTCTTGGTGGGAAATTTCATTAATCTTTTTGACTGCAGTTATTAATCTTCTTTCACTTTCTTTTCTTAAACAATAAGCCAGATAACATCCAGGCTTATTTGCATGTTCAAAGTATTTTTGTTTGGTAAAACTTAATTTTTTCTAGATTTCCTGCAATTCAATCAAATTTAATTGGTTTTTCAGTTGTTTGATTTCTTTTCAAACTGTTTTCTTTGATGTTTTAATATGTTGGTCTTTCAGTACTTTAATTCTTTCTATTATTTTTGCGGTTCTTTCCATTTTCTCTTTCTTTTTCTTAGAAGCTATCACAATAAGGTTTCCTCTCATGAAAGCTTTGCTTGCCTCCCAAATTAATGTCATTGACCTGTCTTCTGTAGTGTTTAAGAAACTTTGCCAAGTCTTTTTTGCACTTCTCAGTTATGTCTTTTTGAAGTAGGAGGTCATCATTTAATCTCCATCTTCTTTTCCCCATTCTTCTTCCTTGCCATGATATCCATAATGGGTTATGGTCCTCAAAGATCTTTGGTTGAATTTTTCTTTTTATCTTTGTTGGGTTCCAGAAGTCCATTCATATCTCCAAGAATTATTTCCCCTTTTTGAAAATCCAATAGCTTCTGAAAGAAATTGTCATATAACTTTTCTGTAGCATTATTTGGAGCATATAAAGATATCAATGTGTTAATCTTGATGTAACCTGCCCTGAGCCCTGCTATGTAGGGGGAGGGCAGGACAGATATTCAATAGCAAATAAATAAATGTAACATTTGGTAATAAGAGTTGCAAACAGCATTGAGAAAGCAATCACTAGATTCTTTTATACTTCAGGGGGACAATATGTACCTTCAGTGTGCTCAGAGTATTTAACTCTAAGGTAGCTGGTCATTTGTTATATTCAGTTGTTGTATGGATAGAAGCTGTTACTGAGGATATTGATCAATGACTAATTAAGTTTCTTCATAGTATACTGGGGAGGCCCAAATGTGTGGTCAGTATTGTTCTAAGCCCAGAAGTGGGTAAAATCTCTTACGAAGCTAAGGCATGGAGGAGGGCATTTCATTTAAAGCTAAAGATCCTGCAATCAGATCCAGAGTTAAGTTTGTTCAGTCTTATTAAATTAGACAATCATAAGAGCAACTGGGATAAATTGGTGAATTATAAGCTAATGTGCCTAGGGATTTCAGAATTGATGGGGAAAGTAAATGATAATGAGCTAAGACATTTGATTGAAATTCATTTGAAACTTCTGAATTATAAAAGTACATCAAGAAGAGTGCTCAACCTCCACAGGTGGCATTCCCCTCTCAGTTCATATCCCAACATATTTTTGTGATTTAACGTATCCTAAATATAGACATGACTTTATGTTGGTGCATCTTAACACTTTACCATCTGCAGTCTTGTTAGGTAGATATGCTGGTATTCCATACTCAGAGAGAACACGCTATTGTGATTTTAATCACATTGAATCCATTGTCCATGTACTTTTAAGCTGCCCTGAATTTTTAAAATTCAGGCATGAGCTGATTTTCCTCCTACTTAGTAGGGATTTTGCTTCTCCAACTGCTGAGATTTCTAAACCATTGAGCAATAAAGATGGATGGGTTACATAGAGGGGCACTAGATTTTGGGCTGCCATTACAGGAATATGGAAACATTCTAAAGCATGGGTGGCAAAACTTGCTTAATGTAAGAGCCACAAAGAATAATTGTCAGATGTTTGAGAGCCACAAGACATGAACAAATATCACACACATTTTTTATTGAAAAATATGTACATTTGCTTTTTATTGACATTAAATGAGACTGCCAAAAATAAAAACAAAAGGGGTAAAACCAGATATTGATAATGATATTTATTTGTCCAATGATATTTACTTGTTTGCTAATGATATTTATTTGTCCAAGAGAGAGAAAGAGGTGGAATGAAAGAATGAAAGAGGTGGCAGAAAGAGAGAGAGAAACAAAGAAAGCAAATAGATGGGTGGAGGGAGGGAGCAGGAAGGAAGGAAGAATGAAAGGAAGGGGAAAAGGGAGAAGAAAGAAAGAAAAAGAAAAAGGTGGAAAGAAAGCAAATAGGTGGGGAGAGAGGGAGAGAGGGAGAGAGGGAGAGAGGGAGAGAGAGAGGAGAGAGAGAGAGGGAGAGAGGGAGAGAGGGAGAGAGGGAGAGAGAGAGAGAGAGAGAGAGAGAGAGAGAGAGAGAGAGAGAGAGAGAGAGAGAGAAAGAAAGAAAGAAAGAAAGAAAGAAAGAAAGAAAGAAAGAAAGAAAGAAAGAAAGAAAGAAAGAAAGAAAGAAAGAAAATAGAGGGGGAGGATGGAAAGAAAAAGGAAGAGAGAAAGAAAAAGGTAGAAAGAATGAAAGAGGTGGAAAGAAAGGAGAGAGAAAGAGAAACAGAAACAAAGGAAGCAAATAGATGGGGGAGGGAGGGAGATGTGGAAAGAAAGCAAATTTTAGAACTTTAAATGTCTCCTCCAAGCCCACCCCCCCAACCCCCATGCCAACTGGCTTGTCTTGGAGAAGGGATTTAAAGAGACAAATGCCTTCTCCAAGCCAGCTGGTGGGGGGGGGGGCTTTGAGAGTGCATTTAAAGTTAAAGTTGCTTTCTTTTTCTGCTCCCCCCCACTTCAAGCCTACCCAGGGAGGGGAACTCTCACTGGGAAAAGGAAGACCGATCAGGGAGGCATGCCTCTCCTTTGCTTCCCCAGCCACCCTGCCAGAAGCTGCACAATATGTGTGAAAGAGCTGCATGTGGCTCCCAAGCCACAGTTTGGCCACCCCTGTTCTAAAGCAATTGCATAAACCCTATCATTATGTGGGTAGCTTTCCATTAATTGCTTAAACATAAACTCTCAGATGTTCAAGATCACTAGGGTGAATGAGCAGTAATAGAAAAAGAAAGAAAGGTATGCAATATAGCAGATATATTCTCTTATTCACCTATGACTTCACAGCAATATATTTCCACAAATGCTAACTGGTTTTAGGAATTTAAATTAGAAAAAAATAGCAAAGCATGACTGTTTGCAAAGAAAGTGTTCAGTAATTAACAGATGGAAATAAGGTATAGTTGGATGACAGTACCATAATGATGAGATCTGGCCCTGCCATCTTCCTTCTCCTTATCCTTTCCACTGAAATCTGTGTTCTTGTCAGATGGCTTCTTTTGAGAAGGAAATAATTTTTTACTTCTACATTTTCATAATCCCTTCAACTTTATAAACCTCTCATACATTGGATGAAACATTATTACTGCTGCTAAGATTGTGGCTTTACATTTGGGAAATACAAATGTTATTAGTAAAAATGCTTTAATGACAGTAGGCCTCAACATATGGGCATCTGGGACTTAAAATCCAGTTCAGTTTAAATTAATAAATTAAGTAACTTTTAAGTACATGAAATTTACTTAGGTTTTTACTAAGCTGATGGTACCCCCTGGTTGTAGGGACTTAGGGTTTGGCACTGAGACTCAGGTTTGAAACATGTGAGCTAGGAAGTGGTACCCTGAGAATGAACCTTCTTAGTAAAAACCCAAGTAAATTTCATGAATTAAAAAGTTACTTGATTTATTAATTTAAATTGAACTGGATTTTAAGTTCTAGATGCCCAGATGTTCAGGTCCCTTTGAACAATCAATGGGCTGAAACTGACCAACAATTAGTACTAGTAATAGAGCCAAATGCAGACACTCTTTTTGTGAACTGATCCATGTCTTTCCTTCAGCTACCAGTTACATTCAGGGTGAGAAGAATCCACAATTGCAGCCAGTGATTCCACAAACATGGAAGAAAATAATATAACATTAATTCTTGATATAGATTTCATAGTAGTTCTTACCAGTCTTGCTGGTCTCTCTTTTCTGTGCTCTGAAAACATTTTTGCAGTATTCCATGAGGTGACATTCCCAAGAAACACTGACCTGTTACAGTACAGATTCCTAACTTTGGACTATTGCACTAAAATGAGAGAAATATGAGTAGATGCCACTGTTTTACAGCTGAAAAAAAAATACTTCACATAACCATAAAATGTAACAGCCAGAGAAAGAATAAAACAATTGGACTCAGTGACCTGGTTCATACAAACTAAAATTCTCCATGTGGAGCAATTCTGGGCCACAGCAGCAGGAGGACTAATATATGAGCCGAGGGACCGTAGCTTCCTGGTGACAATTTCTTAACACAGCAGTCAGTTTTTTTATCCATTGTAATTGCCAGCTGGAAAACACATGGCACTATGGTTCATCCATTATTTCTTCCATGTGAATGCAGCCACAGGGCTGCTCAAAATGGGGGGGGGATCATTGTTCAAGTTTGTGTCTGCAAAAGTCTGTTTGTGTTACAGAAAATTCCAAGGAACTTTGTATTTGAAAACAAAAGGCTGAAAAAGGGCAATTAAAAAGTTCACATAAAACTTTCAGTCAAACAAAACAAACAGCTGTATGGAAGGGAATTAAATAAATATGTATATATATGGAATCTGTCTGCATTTGGTATGAAAACTCTCTTTTGAAAAGATGAGTTAATTCTTGCTCTAAAAAAATGTCTCAGGCAATATCCACTGTGTCACAATTGCTGCAGCTCCCTCCATAGTTACAATCAGTGTTAATTGTCCTGTTTTTACAAAGGCAACACACAGTCGGAAGACAAATAATAGTCCATGGTTCAACAAAGGCATGGAACAACTATGTTGCTATAACTGGAAACTGTTTGATTGCCTCATGCTGCTAAGCCTTGTTACACTCCAGCTGTGTTTAATAGGGGGCACTCAGAAGAACAGTAATTCTTGCATGGAAACAAGTTGACTTGAATTGGCTATTAACACTATAATCCAATCTATTTTCCTTTCATAAAGAAAAGTAGCTCAAGTCATCAATTTCTGCCCCATCTACCCTCTTCATTTTCTTCACAAAAAACATGTAAACAGGAAGCACTGTGGAGGAACTGCTACTTGTGGGATGATCCTGTAATTTTCTGAAGGTCCCCAGCCTGATGGATAAAAGATGATGTGCGGCCAAGACTACTGGAATAAGCGCCAAGCAGCATTCCAAAATTGATATACTAAGTAAAATATAAAACTATATATTCTATTTTACTCCAAAAAGAAAGGGGACTCAAAAAGGCACTTCAGGATAAAAATATGTTTTGCCAAACATCATATCTCTGTGTATGGTAAATGCATTTTCATTCATCAGTGTAAGGAGAACAAAATGACCTCTGTGTAGAAAATTGATTAAATTAATATAAATGTATATTTTCCACGGCTTTTTTTTTTTAAAGCTGCTAATTCACTTTATTAACTCAATCCAGGGACATAGCATGTCCAGTTTCATTTACTTATTTAAGGTATTTATATACCCAATAATTTCCCCCACACTGTCAGGATGCAAGTTGGGTAACAAAAACATATCATACAAAAATAATATTTATCATTTTATTTTCTGTTCAAGGCAATAGTTGTAAGAGCAGTACCAGCTAGCTAGATAGATAGATAATAATTATTTAATAAAATCATCTATTAAAATCTGGATTGCGATTACTCATTTTATGTCAGAACCTCATTATTTATTTTACTTAGTCTATATGCTGCCTTTGTGACTCAGGAAAGCGCACAAGGCACTAACAATGCAAATACTAAAATATAATAATTTACAATACCATGAAACAGAACCACAAGAGTGAAGGCCTTCTTGATTAAAAATGTCTAAGGAATTCTGGAAGTCCTGCAACAACGACAGCAATTTCAGTTCTGCATGAGAGAGTTCTGCAGTCATTTCATGGAGTGTTGTAATTTTAGAATGCCTGATATAAATCTTTCAGATGTAAGTCTTTGTCTAAGGAACTGAATCAAAGGTGGCTGTACTGAGAGGTTTGGCTGTGGTTCATTTGGATGATGGAAATATGTCTGTCTGTCAATCTACTGTCAGTAGGTTACCAGTATAAGGGGATGTTTATAAGATGGCGTATATAGATTTTGCACATGGTTTCATGGTAGCTTCTAACAAATGTGAATGGACTGGTTCAGGATCACAATAATAGTGGTTTGGAAGTTGTTCAAGCACTGATGGAATCATCCAAGAATCTTCCTTCTTTCCCAAGGGTCCAGAGAATACAATTGTCATCAATATTTCTCAAATACATCTCAAATAAAGGAGATGCCTTTGGAGACAGGACATGAGCAATGTTACTCAATATGTTGGCACATTGTAGAACCATTGTAGAAAACATTGTAGAGATAGAGGTTGTCTCCAAATCTGAAGTAACTGCAGATAAGAAGAGAGCAGCACTACGAAGCAGCAGAACAGAAATATTCTTAATACACAAATAAATAAACAAAGCAGCAAAGCCTGGCAGCCAGGTATCCTATAATTTCATTAGAGTTATATTCCTGATAGCTTGCAGCCCATTTTTGTGTAGTGTGTACTGAGACACTATATCATCCATTATCCTGGATACTATTTTCTGACAGATTGCCAATAGATTGTGATTTTGTTAAGGACAGAAGTGTCCCACAAGTAACTGGGGGTATTTGTGGCATAGAGTGTAAGGGTGAGTCCATATAACCACTAGGGATGCTGCAAATTTCACTGTAAATATATTCAGCTGTCAAACAGACCAGGTTTGCAGGTGATGATCAGATAAATCAATCAGTTTGATTTTCACTGAGCAGTTGAGAACACCTGGTGGACCAGTGTGCATTGAGTTTTCCCATCTAAGAATGCACAAAGTCACTGCCAAGTCAAACTGTTCAGTGGCCATTAGCATCACTAAGTACTACTTAGATGAACACTGAAGGGTAGGATTTTAATGCAGAACAGCATTTATTGGTGGCTGATTTATATGATTTGTGAGTCAACTAATTGTCTATTTAGACAAATGCCTGTTGAATGAAGGAGCTATGCAGCAAGAATGAGGGAAGACAGAATTCAGTCAGGCTGTGTGAGAACATTGTTGTTGTTGTTCAGTTGCACAGTCAAGTCCAACTCTTCGTAACCCCATGGACCACATTCATGCCAGGCGCTCCTGTCTTCCACCATCCTCTGGAGTTTGCTTA
Organism: Gekko gecko; assembly: GCA_029375565.1. Lineage (NCBI taxonomy): Eukaryota > Metazoa > Chordata > Lepidosauria > Squamata > Gekkonidae > Gekko > Gekko gecko. Next base: position 48,079,231 of record JAPDNY010000009.1, read on the forward strand.
ATTTCATGTTCGTTGCATTGACAACACCGTCTAACCGTCTCATCCTTTGCCATCCCCTCCTCCTCCTCCCTTTAAAAAAAATAAAATAAAAAATAAAAATAATTTTTATTGGGTTTCCAAAAAAAGAAAGAAAAAAGTGAGAGCAATACATTTTTAAAAGAATCAATTGCAATATCTCATGCATAACATCATATTTGCCTACAAATTTCCTTTTTCTGCTTATTTATAATGTCTGGCAACATTCTATGTTATCATAATATTTCCTCTTCTACAAACATATATACTAAAAAGCCAACAATTTCTACTAAAAATATTCTTATTATACAATAGTATATAAAATCTTACCACCTTTACAAACTATATAATTGACTACATATGTAACTATACTATCTTGCTAACTATACTATATTATCTTACTGTTAAATATAGATTTGTCCATGCACTGCTGTTCTTAATCAGCCTTTATAACCAGAAAAAAAGAATGAGAAAGAAGAGGAAAGAAATTAAAAAAAATTTCATGCCCCAAAATTCTCATCAAATTCATACAATTCCTTCCTTTCATGTTATAGCAATCCATGTTATTAATAAAAAAATTAAATCACATTACTATAAATCTTTCATCTTATTTATATTGTACTATTATTAGATCAGGGTAAGTTACAACCAATTAAACACTCATTACTTATGATATTTACTTATAATCATCTTTAGGATCTTCTTTCATAATGTTGCATTCCATGTAGCTAACAGTGAAACTTAAATCACATTACTATATATCATTCATCTTATTGGTATTATATAGGGCACACAAATCAAAATCAATTATACACAGTCACATTGCTATGTAGCTTTCATCTCTGTGGTATTATACTATACTGTTGTTTTATGTTTTATATTTTATATTACTGTAAATCAATTAAATCAATTGACATAAATCAAGGTAAATTGCAGCCAGTTAAACAATCATTACTTATAAAATTTACTTATCATATTTAATCTTTTTCTGCTTTCTCTGTACTTTTTTTTAACACTATCATGATCTTTTCCCTTTAAAGGTAGGACCATTCCCCCCCTCTCTATAATTAATTAAGGCAGGAAATAATAAAAAAACATTAATTCTGTTTTGTCTTCTGGAAAAGTTATATTCTCCTTAGCCATCTCTGGAGGTTGAAGATCTGAGAGGGTTTCCATTGTATTGTTTGTTTGGTCTATGTAAAAGCTTGTTATCTCTTTATTTGAGACAACCAGTTCCTCCAGGAAAGCATCTTGTCTAGAATCCTGTTTTTTAAGTGATGACTGTTATTGTTGATGAGTATCTTCCTGTTCTGGTGCTTCTGGTGGGTTGTTCTGCTCCTCGTCATAGCTTCCCAAGATTTTTTTCAAATGTTTGCTGGAGAGTTTCTGCCAACACTTCTATCAGTTGCTCTTTAAGTTTTTCATAGAAAACTTGTAATGGTTGTGTAGAATCACAATTTCCCAATGTATCCAACTCTTTGGGTGTGTTTAAAAGAGCCATCACATTACCAGTTTAAGATCAAATCTGCAAAATCCACAGTCTTATAGTCTATAGTTTCATTGGGATTTACTCATTAACCAAGCACAGATTCAGTAGCCATTTTAGTTCCACAAGTCCTTTTTCATAAAGCAAATAGCCTTTTCTCTGTTAAGAATGACCAACAAGTCTTAAGTCATAAATGCTGCAGTAGAAATCTGCTTTCAGGCTTCAGTAAAACCTTTAGCCCCTAAGGGTATTTTAAATGCCTTAGCTTCCAAGTCTCTTCGCAACTGCTCAAGAGAGGAAAGGGAGGAGGGAAATTCCACTCCTCATTTCCTTAACTTCTTGGGAAGATTTGGAGGGGCGTATTTGAAGATTCTGAGAGTTTTTTAAAGCTTAAAAGTTGCGAAGGTGAGTACTCACTTATCAATCTGTTCTTCACCGATGTCATGGTGAGGTTCAAAGCTCTCTTCTAAGGGATGTTCACAGCTTGGCAGCTATGATTTGTTATGTCTGCGCAACTCAGTGCTTCAGCTTTAGGACGATCACAAGCCTCAACCCACTTGTCGCAGGTCATGGGGGGCTTGGATGAAGTCCTCTGCAACCAGCTCTTCCTCCAGAAGTGCCAGTGGGATATTGGGAGACCCCAATTATCTCCTAAGAAGCATTGAGAACCAGCAATTCTTGGGAGCCCCCAAGAAATCATCTGCTTTGCTGTGCCACAGCCCCACCTCTTCCTCCTCCTCCTCCTCCTCCCTCCTTCCTTCAGTCTTTCCCAGCATCAGGGTCTTCTCCAGTGAATGCTCCCTTCTCATATGGTAGCCAAAGTATTTGAGCTTTAGCTTCAGTATCTGGCCTTCCAGGGAAAAGTCAGGGCTGATTTCTTTTAGGATTGACTGATTTGATCTCCTTACAATCCAAGCAGAACATGTATGTATAAAAAGCCAGTTGTGGTCCACTGTATGTTAGTAAGGAATACAGTGAATACAGGAATACAGTGAAACAACCTGCCAAAATTCCACAAACAGGTTGTTAATAAAACTGATAGTTGAAAAATCAGGTGTCTGTTCACAGCCAGCAAACTGGATGTGAGCCAAATCAGTGGATGTTCAATAATCTCCAGTAACCAGACATTCCAATTGTTGACCCAGAATAGCACCTCTGCTGGGAGATATATTTTTGAGACCCCCCCCCCAAAAAAAAAAAAAAAATAATAAGCCTTGTGGTGTCTGGGATTGCAGGACAACCAAGGTTTGGTATTAAAGCAGAGAAATTAAGTTCTGACTATGTACTATCAAGATGCCACTACATAAGGAAGTAGCCAGTTTCCCTGAGGACAGAGGCTTGCAGGACTTTCTGGGACTATCCAGGAATCTACCTCACAATGCAGACTTCTCTGGAAACCTAATCAAAAGCAATGCCAGTGTCATGAACCCATCTCTTGTCCTTTGTTAACAAATATTAGTTTGACTTGTCATTCAGGTAAATCAATCACCTCACCCAGGTCTATCTCATCTTCGCATTACTTCATTACTTCATTAATCCTTTCCCTACCAGCATCTTGCAGGTGCATGTGCACACACAAATCTGCCAATAGGAATTCTGATATTCCCCAAATAAAAACAAGGATTTTAATCTTTCTTCACTGATAGAGCATTCCAGATTCCTCCAGACATATGCAGAATTCTGAAAAATGGCCTGCCTGTAAAAATGTGGAATTGGATTGTTGTTTATTGGTATCTTGTATGTTGTCCAGTTTGTCATCCTCTTTAATTTTGATGTTAGAATTGTCTATTGTTTTATTGTCCATAGCTGAGATTATGTCACAATTGATGCTGTTTACTGACTACTTCAGCATAGGCCTGGTGACAAAAATGTATATGTATAAATTCAGTACAACACTGCAACCTCAGGAAGGCTCTATGCAGTATTCCTGCAGCTATGCTGTTGGGAAGATGGGAGCTGTTTGTCAATATACTGTTCACTTGTATGCTGAGTAGTTAGTGACTGACTGTCAATGCACTTTGCCAATGTAGTGGAAGCATTTCTTGAGTTGCAGATAGCAGAAATGAGTATCCACATCACTGCAGAACTCTTACCAACTGTGGAGTTCTGATAAAGCAGAAGGACAGCCCTGAGAAAAGAACAGACTCTTCTGTCTGGTTCAGCAATTATCAGAACACTCTTGAAAACCTGAAAATGGAACTTCAGTGGAATTCCAATGGGGAATGGTTCAATTAGAATTTTCAATACATTTGTACTGACAAGGGTTTATGCAATTATTACAACTTCCTTAGTCACCAGTTATGACTTTGTGAATGGTCACTGTGTCATCATGTGCACTAAGGTTCACATAGAAATGTTACAGGTTATCTCTCTTACGTTATCATAGCTTTTTAACCCCATTGTTCACCGTTTCCCCCCTCTGTGCATGCAGACTAAATATTGGATCCCCTGGAAGATTTCCTGGTGTGCAATAATCTGTGCACAAGCAAAAATTACTTCTCACTATCTGCTTCTGCTGAGTGAAAGGAATTGTATCCCTGCTATCTTTTCTGCATGCACAAAGCATAGAAAGGGTATTTTCTCTGGTAGAATTTCAAAACCAAAATAAATGAAACCTTCTGAATCATCCGTTGTACATTCCATTGCTTCACAGGCACACTGTTATTTCATTAAAATACATATTAAATCGCTATGTGTTGCCACATCCATTGTGCTACTTCTTGCACAAGCAAAACAGTGCTAAGTTACATTTTCATTTCCCTCAAACCTGCAGGATCCAACCCTGAGGTTTCATTTCAGGAATCTGATAGGATAGGCTGTAGCTCACAAAAGCTTATGTTGCAACTTGCTATTAATCTGTTACAATGAAAGGTACCACAAGATCCTTTTTTCTGTTTTTTGCTGAAACTGATTTTCATGGTTTACCTTACAGGAATTCATTTATAAAAAATTGTTTTGAAGACAAATAGATATAGATAATCAGTATAACACATACTGTGTTGCACTAGCTTGGCAACCACATATAGAGGTGGTCACTGCTCTTATACCTTTAAGTAACTGTGTAGAAGAAACATTATTCTACTTGCAGCTTGTAGTAATATAAGAGTTGCATTTGCAGGTGTTTCCAATTCTATACAGTGATTCTTCACCTCTAATGACCTTGCTGGGTGATGGAGGAGGAGGCGGAGAAGATTAGATTTATACCCCAACCTTCACTACCCAAAAGAGTCTCAGAGTGGCTTACAATCCCTTTCCTTTCCCTACCCCACAACAGACACCCTGTGAGGTAGGTGGGGCTGAGAGACCTCTCTCGAGAACTGCCCTTGAGGGAACAGCTCTGAAAGAACTTATGACTGACCCAAGGTCACACCAGCAGCTGCAAGTGGAGGAGCAGGGTATCAAACCTGATTCTCCAAGATTAGAGTTAATGCTCTTAACCACTACACCAAACTGGCTGTCTTAACCACTACACCAAGATACCGTCTTTTTGTGACCTTGTAATGTATTGAAAGACTTGAAATGGCTACTGATAAAGTTTAAAGGAGAAAGTGCCAAAGCAGGATTACAACTGAACATCAAGAAGAGAAAAGTAATGACTTCAGAGGAATTACACAATTTTAAGGCTGACAATTAAGATATTAGAATAGTTAAAGATCTTCTATTCCTTGGCTCAATCATGAACCAAAAGGGAGACTGCAATTAAGAAATCAGAAGGAGACTTGGAAAGGCAGCCATGAAGGAAAAGATCTTTATGTGTAAGGAAATATCATTGGAGAACAAAATCAAGATAATTCATGCTATGGTATTCCCCATTAATATGGGCAGTTGGAAAGTGAAGAAGGCTGATAAGAAAATTCATTCATTTGAAATGTATTGAAGGAGAGTTTTACAGATATTATGGATTCCCAGAAAGACAAATAATTGGATTCTAGATCAAATCAAGCCTGAACTTTCCCTAGAAGTGAGAATGATCAAACAGGCTATTGTACATTGGTCACATCATGAGAAGACAAGACTCCCTGGAAACGACAATAACATAAGGAAAGTTGAAGCAGTAGTAAAAGAAGAAGACACATGAGAAGGATTAACTCAATGAAGGCTGCCCTGATTTTCATTTTGCAAGACCTGAGCAAGGTTGTTAATGATAGGATGTTTTGGAGTCATTAATTCTCATCAGATCTCGGAAGCTTCGGGTCAGTCCTGGTTAGTATTTGGATGGGACACCACCAGGGAAGTCAAGGGTTGCGATGCAGAGGCAGGCAATGGCAAACACCTCTGAACTTCTCTTGCCTTAAAAATTCCACAGGGTCACTGTTAGTCAGCTGTGATTTGACAGCAAAAAAATTAATAAGGTCACCATAACTCAGAAGCAACTTAATGGCACATAACACACACAGTGTGTTGAACTACATGTTGGGTGGTGCGATACTAAGCATTTCTTTAATGGGAAGGATAGACATAGGATTATACTACTAGTAATATAATTATATAATGTGAACTGTCTTATGATTTTATTCCAAGCCTATTAAATGCATTATTATGATCCAAGTCATATTACAATTACCATTTCCAAAGACAAATGTAAAGGAGGTATTAAGCATTCAGCATGCCTCTTTTTAATGGTTACCAAGTGACACTTAAAACTATTTACAGTGCTTAGTATGAAACCATTTTTCTTAACTTCTGGATATTGCCACAGTAGAATACATTAGCTGAATCTGAGTTCTGATCCAAGCAAACTGTTCGTGGTAGTAATATGTGTATGCACTATTTAGTTCCTTGTCAACTGAAGAGGTCAGTTTTCACTGATATAAATTTTCACCATTTTATGGAAGCTCTTAGATTCCTGAGCAATTAACTGAAATGACCTACCCTCTGAGATGCAATTAGGGAAAAAGTAACCTATGTCATAAAGTTAACAACACGTTTGTAATAAATAATTTTGCTATGATTACTAGGACAAAATATCCACTAGAAGTCATGCCAAAGATCAATGCAATCTTTTAATACAATTCATATTATTATCTCTTTATTGGTATGCATAGTAGATAGTGTTAAGAATTTGTATTTTGAGGTGCCAAGGCTCTTTGCAGTGGCAGAAACCTCCCCCTGTTTTATTATTTTAAGTTAACCTTGTACTAACAACATAAGTAAACTCCTAATTATGGTTAAAAATATATATATATAATTCATATTGCAATCCAGAGTCTTAAACCAATCTTGTAAATCTCATTGATTCACTGTATATCTAAATTGCTGTTCAATTAGGTGCCTTTTACATGTTCTTCTAGTTTCATGGCAGCCATTTATCTATGAATAGTTCCTACATGGGTGAAAGAAATTGAATAAGGGAGAATTGGTATTACTCCATCTTGTGCAGTTTACTTACATGTGTTAATAGGAATGTGCACTCAAAAATGTTTTTTTTAAGTCAAACTTCGAGAAGGGTATCTATACTGGCATTCCACATTATTCAAGTCTGCAATACTGTTTCAGAATTCAGATCCCCCCCCCTTTCCAGGATTCTGAAATCTTTGGGTCCCATTATTCTCTATAGGAGATTCTTTCTGAGGGGCTAGAGTGTCTATTTTAAAAAGAAATGACTCAAAAATTGCAGGGAACTGTATACTGGACACCCCCACCCCCAAGTGTCAAGCAAACTGAATCAAGGTGTCTAATTCTATGGGCTTGCAAACAATGCACCCCTAAGCCCTTCTACTTGTTTGCATTGTTTCCTATGTGGAAAAAACTCAAACTTTTATCCAGGGCAAAAATGCCAATAGCCAAACACACAAGAGCATCCACTGGCCAAAAGCCTCCAAATGCAAGCAACCAATTACCAGAGAGTCCTAGAACCATGGTTAATGTGGCAAGCCCAACACAACCAATGGCTAACTAGAGGATTCAGTTGTCATTATTGGACAGGTAGTTCTAGTACTCTAACACCTGATGCTATTGTCGGAGAGAGCTGACCCCTCTCCCCCTTCCTCCGATTGCCCAGGAATCCTGTGAAACTGAAGGAAAATACACCCGAGATCCTTAAAATGCAGGCCCTGGATATTTCTAAATATTCCTAAATATTTCTGAATTTTTGGGGGACCTGATTATCAGTGTTCTGGAAATATTCAAATATATTTGAAAAACACTGAGAAGATATTTTTCAAATGTGTATTTGGACCAGAAATATCCAGATGCACAAACCTACAAGTTAGTGGCTTTTCAGCTACTTACTTTGCATTCAAGTAACATATAAATAGTATTAATTAAGAATATACAATCTATAAGGACATTCTTCCTCAACCCAGTACTCCATCTAGGACACATCCAATTTTGAAGCTTAATTCTGACAAGCTGGAAGTGCTATTGTTGAGTGGAAAGTCTGACCTGATGTCACTAGTTCTGGATGGGGTTGCATTCCCCTCGAAGGAACAGGTCTGTAATCTGGTGGTGGTCTCAGCCCCAGGCCTACTGCTGGATATGCAGGGGGCATCTGTGGCCAGATTTGAGTGGTTAGCCAGCTATAATCTTTCCTGGGCAGAAAAGATCTGGCCACTGTGGTACATGCCCTGGTTACATCTAGATTAGATTACTGCAATGCGCTCTATGTTGGACTGTTCTTGAGAAATATTCCAAAAAGTCAATTGGAGCAGAATGCTGCAGCCAGGATGTTGACTGGAGTGGGTCATAGTGACCATATCACTCCAATCTTGGCCCATCGACACTGTTTCGAGCCACAATTCATAATGCTAATGCTGGCCTTTAAAGCTTTATATTGTTTGGGAGTGATATACCTGAAGGACTGCCTATTCCCTTATGAACCTGTCTGACCACTATGGTAATCTTTAGAGGCCCTGCTTCAGGTTCCCCCACCTTCTGTGAGTAGGTGGCTGTCAACCTGGGAGAGAGCCTTTTGGTCATGGCAATAAAAGTCTGGAACTCTGTCCCAGGGAGACTTGTCTGTCCCTTCTGTTGCAATTTATTAGCTGCCTTGGTGGCCCTTCTGAGGACAGATAGACAGAGTATGAATTTTGTAAAATAAAAAACAAATTATGCCATAATGTCATCTTTGATACAGACAACTTTCTAACTCAGCATCATCTGACAATTTAAAAATGCTATACGTAACACCACCTCATGTCTGATTTTTTGCTCAGTCTCATGAAATTATGGTGGTATGCATGCTCCTTTTTCATTCAGCTCTCCTTTGCAGATCAGTGGCTTGCTGCCATCATTTGGGTCTTCCATCTGTGTTATCTTGGTGTTCTGTTCTCTAGCTAAGTATGTTGAATTCATAAGCTTGCTTGTGGTAGGAGTAGGGGGAAAAGGCATGGAAATTGTAGAGTTTGGGGGGGCAGGGGGTGATGAGTGACAATCAAACAGCTAGGACCTTTAGTAAAATTTATAACAAGATGTTAAACTAGCCCAAATGACCAGCTTCTTTGACTTATGCATTAAACCTCCTCTCATGGCCTGGTCTTCTTCTAGCATTTTTCATGCTTCTATTTTTATTGGTGAATATATGGAAAGACTGCATAAAGTGTGACATTAGAAACTGAAGGATATCTACCAAAGACTGAAGTTTTGACTGGCCAGCCTTAAAGGACTGCTTGCTAGCATCAGTTGCAAACCAAATATAAAACCCATAAGCTACATGGATGGGGGGCAAAACATTAAAAATCAGCCTTAAAAGAGGAAGAATAATTGTTAAATCTCAGAGGAGGTAAGTCCTTTGCACCAGCTCACATAGTTTGCCACCTAGCAACATATTATTTTTCTGTTAGTTTCAGCTGCAGCTCACAAGGTGGTTTCCAGCATTTAAATAATCTTAAAATAACATGAATAATACAAAGCCAGAATAAGTATAAATAGATAAACATAGCTGCATAAAATATAACTCAAATTTCCATTCTCAAATATGTTTGGGAAAACGAACACATTTTTACTGGGCTCTTACAGTTAAATAACCTACGTTATCATGCAACCAACAGTGAGGAGTCTATTGTATAACTAGGGTTCCACCACTAGGAATGTCCTGTCTTATTGCATATTTAGCATGGAATGGAGTTCTCTAGGATTCTGCAGTGTATCCAACACCTGGATGAGGTGGGAAGATACCTAGAAATATTTTTTTGTTTCCATGTGGAAACAGTAAATGACTTCTAATAAAAAAAAAAATGAAAAACAGTAATGTCCTACCTTAGTCACTTAACAATATTTCATGGTAGCAGTTGCTTTGAAACAGTTTTGTCTTGGAGAACTGCAGCCAGCAGTTCTTTTGTGATGCTGTCCTGGGTTTGCATCCTTTTTGCTACAAAAATCATATAATTCATGGTAGCGCATCTTTAAATCTAGAGTATTTTTTTGGGGGGGGAAACAGCCCAGAATCCTAGCACCAATATGAGAGGACCCTCACCTACTTCTAGAGCTGGGAGCCAGTCCAATAGCTGTTTACCAAAGCAGCACTGTCACTCCAGCACAAGAGAAATAGGTTTTATTTATCAGGCTTAGGCTGCAATCTTAAGAACAGTTTCCTGGGCATAAGGACCACTGAATAAAATTGGACTTACTTTTGAGTAGACCTGCCTGGGGTTATGCCCTCATTTGGATATATGTGCTGGAATCTGGTGGCAGAGCTTTTCCCAAGAGCAGCTGCTGCACATGTTCTTTCACCAGCAAAAGAACTTCTTGCCTCGCCAGAAGGCTCAACGTGCTAGAATAAAATTGCCTTACTTAGCAGAATGGATCTGTAGATCCAGTGCTGTGAATATATTAACCTTTGGGAATAGCTAACAGGAAACTTATAAGAACAAAAGCTTATTGGCTCTGTGGCAGAGTCTCTGCTTGACATGCAGAAGATCCCATGTTCAATCCCTGTCATCTCCTGCTAAAAGGATTAGGTAATAGATGATGTGGAAGACCTCTAACTGAGACCCTAGAGAGCCACTACCATCTGAGTAGACAATGCTGACCTTGATGGATCAATAGTCTGATTCAGTATAAGGCAGCTTCATGTTCATATAAGCCCATTTATCCCAAGAATATTATTTAAAGCAGGTCATGTTTTCAGTTTCCACTGGAAGTGTCAAAATGATTCAGTGGATGATGACAGCAACCACCTTCTCTGTGATAAAGTAAAAGATTTTTTAAAATGTGCAATTCATATTTCTTACCAATATCTGTAGTAAAGCTTATAACTAGTCCAAATTACCAACTTCTTTGACCTATGCATTAAACCTTCTCTCATGGCCTGGTCTTCTAATGTTTGCCTTGCTTCTGTTTTTATTGCTGAATAACTTGAAAGAGAACATAAAGCATTAAATCGGAACATTATTTTAGCAATCTATAGAGATGTATTTCTCTACATCAGAAAATATGATCTGTGAAGAAAATATTATGATGGTTGAATACCCAGTTCACTTGAAAAATCACTGTTACACAAGAAAATGCTGATGCTGACTACATGAAAGCAAATACTGGTTTATAACTTCACCAGTGTTTAAACAAGCTAATGGTTTTGCTGGTTTATGCATTTTTTTCCAATCTCATGTATAAGACTTTATGCAGGCAGACAGATCAATATTGCCACCTCAATCCATAAATATATTCAGCATTGTGACTTGAAATAGGGACATTCTCAGCCTGAAGCCATTATGTAGAAGTAGTTACAGTAAATCCATTTAATACCACTGAAGTTGAAAGGGCTGTCTTCTTAATCTTAGGTACTGAAGCTAACCAATTTGTGGATCACAGCATATAAGTCTGCTGTGCAATATGTACAGAAGTGTATTGGAAAAAACTACTTACAACAATCTCTACCATACTGTACAGAACACTAAAACAAATGCTCCTACATCCTTCCTGCTAAAACAAAGTGTCGTGGACATGGCCAGAATATAGGGGGGAAGTTGCTGGACTTGACCCCAAAAAAATTATAGAAAGTGTGTCTGTGCACAGAAACAGAACTACCCTGGCCCCTCAGTGAAACATGTCAACAAGAGAGTGTAGAGACCCAGAACAGAATAGCCTTGGAGAGGGTCAAGAAGCAAAGTAGTAACACACTTATATACCCACGTATTTCCTAACTCAAATCAATAGATATTAGATTTGTTGGGGCCCTGGTACAGGAGTATCTGAATATGCCAGGAACATCCAACTTCACTGAAGTAGAGATATTGTTCAAAATGGGTGTGGTGGTTGGGGGCCAAAAGATACTACTATGTATGAGACTTTTGTAATCGCTATTTTAAAATAGACTTAGTCAGAGCTCTTTTTGTAGCAGGAACTCCTTTGCATATTAGGTGACACACCCCTAATGTAGCCAATCTTCCAAGAGCTTATGGAGTTCTTCTTACAGGGGCTACTGTAAACTCTTGGAGGATTGGCTACATTAGGGGTATGTTGCCTAATATGCAAAGGAGTTCCTGTTACAAAAACAGCCTGGATTTAGTTATAATGAAAAATAGGAAGAACAAACTGCTTTATACATTTTAAGAAGGCATTTTAAGTATAGGTAACATTGTACAGTGTTTGGAGTTATGAGATGTTGAGTTAGCCAAGATTGTGTGCCATATCAATAGAGGAAGTTGACTTGATGGAGAGCTTCTTCTCAGAAGGGACTCCTTCCTGTGGACTGGTTATTTTGGGGGTAAGAAACTTCCAAGGACTCATGTAATTGCTCTCCTTTGATAATCTATTTAACAATGATGGATGGTATAACATTTTGTTGATTTAATCAATGTTAATAAATCGGTAGTTATGCTTTAATAAAAGCTTATAATGGAAGCAGAGATGCTCTAATAGTATTACTTGTGTACTGTACCTGTAATGAATCTGAAATGTTATGGAGGAGTACCTCTGCCTAGGAGTTAAATGATCTGACACAGGAAAGCTAACTAGATGCTTGGGGCTTTTTAAGTCATCTAGAACACAAGTTTAAAGAAAGGCCACATCCCATTATCTGATAAATCATAAAGTGAAAAATGAGCCTGTTTTACAATAAATATGGTAACGGTAATGAAATGCCTCTCCACCACCATCAGGATTAGTATCAAAGTTTTTAATTTGTACAGGCACAGAGGCTGGGGTGAATCCAAACATCCTCCAAGTAGCCTTCCTCCAGCCTAAGAAGCCTTCCACAAACTTAAGTAGGTATTCTTCAGTGGAAGAGCCATATGGGTCACAGGAAGACTCCTTTTGTTGGAGGAAGGCTTTCATCTTGAGCTGAAAGGAAAGGGGGGGGTACAAATATGTGAATTAATAAAAACACTTTGATTATTGTAGTGGTAGGATAGGACTAGAATCACCTTACTATAAGATATTTCTTTTTGGTTAGTGGGAGGAAAATTAAGAAACAAGTGGGGATGATTTACCTCCCTAGTGCAGATCCATCCAGGACCGCAGAAATGCAGATTACCCTGACCAGAGAAGGATAATGGACAGCCTGAATCACACCTATGCCATAAAGCCTCAGGAGGCCAAGGTGAGAATGGAACTTCTCATGGATGTGAAGAGAAGTGGAGTCTGCTGGAGACTGGGAAAAGACACACAATAATATTTCATAGCTTGTTGAAGAAGTGATTTTCAACCCCCCCACAAACATTCAGGGGGTGGAAGCATCCACTTTAGCTCAAGACAGCAGCTGTGAACATATGGTCCTGAGAAAGCAGTATTCTCTGAATGCTGAAACCAAGGTAATGAATGAGCCTAAATGACTGCAACTTAAATAAGTTATACCCCTGTCTTATCTTAGGAGATAAACTCTATAATGTTCGCTTCTTTTCTGAGGTGAGTGAAATGAGTCAGCCAGTGATAAACACTGCTTTTTCAACAAATCTTATCATCTGGTGATCATTTAAAGCTGTATTATGGAGGATATTCTGTGTCTGCATATTCGCACAGCCTTATGGGAGGCATAGTGCCCATCCCATGGTATTCGGTTACCTGACCTGACAATCCATGACCCCGGGAAAGATTTGATTTCACCTTCTGCATGGATGCAAGAGCACCTGCTAAGCAAGGAGATGAAATTCCACCACCACAGCTATTGCACAGTCAACATGGTTTATGCCTGTTAACTTGGATGGCAGCGAAAGGAACAAATTCAAGGCTCAACTTACAAGTGATTGTGGCTGTCCAACACTGTTCCAGAATCAGCTTACCCTAATTATGGAGAAGTCCATGATATGCCTACTGTAAAACATGGCAACAGCCTACTTGTGTGAGCATGAACTATTGCCTTACAAACTTTTTCCTATAAAACAACCATGACTATCTCACTGAAAATGCTCACGGATGCCGGGCCACTGAATCACATGGGGGACTGTTTGTGGGGCTGCGAGGAGGGGAGGGGAGATGGCATCCATGGTGGGTTGGCAGAGAGGGTGGGCCAGTGCCAGATGTGGGAAGCTGGGGCTCTCCTGACCATCGCTGGCCCTATCAGCAGAGTCTTGGGCCCCCTGGGGGCAGGAGCGCACGGCCAATACTTAAGGGGCTGTGTCATCCCACCTGCCATTCTTTGGCTTCGGACAACTCATGGATATATTATCATCTAGGTTTTAGGCCTTGTGGCTATCTCCATCAAGCATTCTTCAAAGAGCTTTTACTGTTCAGTAGGTTAGAAAAACACACTGTTTTACTAGAACAGATATGGCAGTTATAATTATTGATAAGCATAATGGTGTAAGACATGGCCTTTTGTCTAGTCTTTTGGGGGACAGATGTACTCAAATGATGATTATGCATTCTCCCCTTTCTAGATTTTCATTTTTAACATGAAGCTTCTTATTTATTAGGTAAAGCATGTAGTTTGATTTTAGTGTTTGATAAAATGTTTTACCAGTGGTACTCCTGATTGTTTAATAAAATATATTGCTTTTGCATTCTGCTGTTCTGTTCTGGAACATTTATTGTTACCAGAGAGTCATTGTAGTCCAGTTGGGTACACTATGCACATGAAAGGCTACTTTATACATATTCACAGTTGGAATGTGAACAGTATGCAAATACTGGAGCTGCATACAGGAGTTTCCTTCTGCAATCCAACAACTGCAAAATGCCTGGGCTGCTCTTTCAAGGAGGTTAGGTGTCTAGGAGGAAGACCATAGAGCTACAATCAATTCACTGGGTACCTTATTTTATTGGGTTCCACATGATCAGCTCCAGCCGTACTGCAAGTACTACTTTGTATTGAGACAGATGTATTTTTTTGTTTATAATAGTAACATAATTTTTAGTTGCAGCATTATTTTATATATCCATGCTCTAGTAGTTAGAATTAATATGCATATATTCACAGGTTAAGTATTTCCCCACACAGCTTAAACAACCGAGTATGGTGTTCTAGAATACAGGTTAAATATACAAAAACAGTTAGAAAATCACAAATAAAATCTAGTTCCTGACAGTCATTTAAATTCTGAGTTTGTATTAACACTTTTACGCTTTATCCAGAAACAAAACAAAACACTTCCATCCATTTTACTCTCAAATATATACTATTTTTAGATCAATAACATAGGAGCATTTATATGTTTTCATGTACACGGGTTTTTGCTTTTGTTTGCCATTTCAAAACCCAGTAGGTGAATGAATAGTCCCTTGAAATGCTTTAGTTAAATAGCTTATCGATTTCTAGAACTGGAGATACAGAGTTTTCATCCAAAATGTAAATGCAAATTAATGACATGCTAAAATAAATCCAGAGAGCAATTCTGATAACTGCATGGTGGAAAAATCAATAGTCAAATATCTACTGAAAAATATGAATTACTCGCCTGAGGCACTGTCTTTTAAACAACTACAAAATTTGATGCTTCATCTTTAAAAGCATGGAATCTCATTAATTGAAATGTTTACATTTCTATCTAACACAGGGAAATAATTACTTCATTGATTAACAGGGCAATCCTGGGAGGGGTGAATTGGAATAGGGAGTTATGGCAGAGTAAGGGCAGTCTCTGCTGGCACAGAGCATTAGCAGTGCTGCCCAGCTGAGTCCTACCCAGGGCTCTTTTTGTAGCAGGAACTCCTTTGCATATTAGGCATCACACCCCTAACGTAGCCAATCCTCCGAGAGCTTACAGAGCTCTTCTTACAGGGGCTACTGTAAGCTCTTGGAGGATTGGCTACATTAGGGGTGTGTCATCTAACATGCAAAGGAGTTCCTGCTACAAAAAGAGCCCTGGTCCTACGAATGCAGGAGTGCCACAGCCATAGGCCAGTGGAACACCAGGGCAGACGTGGGCATTCCCAGCAGTTACGTGGCTTCCAAAGTGTTTTCAGAATGGGAATGCCATGCTGAGCAGGTGCAAAGTTGCACTGGCAAAAATGGTATCATAGCCCATTGACAGCCATGGTAACCCCCCCCCCACAGCTGTGGCTATGCCTGTGGGAGCCCAAGCATCTCAGGTTACCAACTAAGTGTGCACCCAATCATCACACTCCCCCACTCTAGCCATGCTGCTCCTTGAGACCCAATCACGGCCCCTCTGTCCCTACAGTTAGCTCTGAGGAAGTCACCTCAGAATTCCACAGGTCAGGAGCACTGCAAGAAATCCTGTCTGACAGCTCCCTGCCATGCAGACTTAGAACGAGTGCACATGTACCCTAGTGGTGGCCACAACACAGACAGGGCACCTAACACCACTGAGTGAGATCCTGGGGGGAAGATATCACAGGAAGAGCAAAGTCCATACTTCATGGCTAATCTCTCCTACTTTTCAATTCACAGGGGTACAGCAAACCCTCTGCCAGTATCCCAAGGGGAAATTGAATATGAACAGGTAACCATGATTCCCAATCCCCCACCCCCATAACTCCCCTGGGCCTACCACAGTGGCAACAAGCCACAACAGACATGGTATCACCCCCTCCCAAATGTGGCTGCAGTGGGGGCAAGCAGTGAGCCTCCAGACACACTGGAGCCATACTCCACACCGGAGGTTAGGTGCATTAGGGCCCACACAAGGCAGTTGCTGGGGGAGGGAGGCTATTGTGATGGCAACTTCTGTAATGGTGGCTGCTGAGCACCTGGAGGTATTTCTTGCTATAGCAAGGGACATGGGTGAGGGGTAGGAGCACATCAAAAGGCTGCTGGGGGACCTGTTAGAGTCTCTCTGGGGCCTCTGGCTCCCTGCTCCTCCTCCTGTTGTGCCTACGGGGTGGTGGCGGCATGTGGGTTGGCCTGGGGATGCCCTTGATGGTGTGGATGCCTGTCTGGCCATGGCAGCTAGCAGTGAGCACCCTCGCATCCATGTTCTTGTCTGTCATCAACCTCTGGTGCCCTGTGCTATCTGTGTGTGGAGTCCCCCATGGGGTGGCTGATGAGTGGGCTGAGTCTTTCTCCCCACTGACTGGTGGCTGGGTTTTGTGATGGGAGCTGGTCTCTTTAAGGGTTTGTGTGCTGCTATGACAGACCCCTTGCTTATTCAGTTCCCCACTCTGACTGAGCAGCTCCCTTGTAATGTGTGTTGATACACAGAGATGCCAGGCTGTAGCTCCTTTTCCTACTCCTCCCCAGCCTCTTCCACCTGCTGTTCCTTCTACCCATGTCAGCTGGCCTGTGGCCACTGCATGAGCTCTGGATTCCAGAGAGCAATGCTGCCTTTTATTCAGGGGTCACAGATTTATTTATTTATTTATTTTATTAGATTTTTAGATTTCTATTCCACCCTTTCCAAGAGGCTCAGGGTGGACTACAACAATAAAACATAAATTGCATATGAAATACATAATATATAAGATGATAAAATCAGGCACTGGTCAGTCACAAATAATAAAATATAAAGAACTGAATGGGTGGATAAGTTCCAGGAGGGCCAACAGAACAAGATCAGGAGAAGGCCTCCCTGAACAAGACTGACTTGCAAGCCTGCAGAAGCTCAGAAGGTCCTGCAGGGCTCGAATCTTGTATGGCAAGGCATTCCAGCCGGGTGGGGCCAAGGTGGAAGATGTCCTGGTGGTAGCCAAGCAGACCTCTCGGGGGCCTGGCACCACCAACAACTTGTGTGATGAAATGCGTAACATATGAAGATTATAATAATAATAATAATCTTTATTGCATTAGCATAAAGCCATAGCAACAGTGCAGTATAAACAAGTAACCAGCACTAGATTCAGGCAGATATTAGCAAGTCAATTATTTTACAAGGATAAAGGACCAGAGTCATGCCCCCCACGCCCCCCAAAGGAAAAAGGAAAAAGGAAACACTTAAAATTATCAGTTTGTACGTGGTCAACAGCTATCAGGGGTGAACTAATTAGATTCGGACAAATTTACATTCCTGATCACTGCAGCTAAAAAGGAGGCCACTTTAGCCGTGATTTGCTTGTCAATAGTATTATCAGAGAGTAGCACTGAGACTACCCAAGGGAGGGAAGGGAGTTTTCTTTTCTCAGAATAGGAGTAATATATCTCTCTCTTTCCTTATTCCACTTGGGACAGAGAAGCATTATGTGGTCCATAGTTGCTATCATCTCTTGTCCGCAATCACACAGTCGTTCCAAAAACGGAAGTCCCGAAAAACGGCCAAAAAGCACCTTAGAGGGGAAAGAGTTAAGTCTCGCCAGGGTGAAAGCATGACATTGTCTTGAGATCTTAAGAGTATAACAATATGTTGGAATCGTCTCAGGGGGGCAAGACCCAACGATAAACCCGAGCAAGTATGCCGGGCTCTTTGAAGGGTGCTACTGAAATCAAGTTCCTTTAATTTCAATTTAATTTCTCTGAACAGCTCATTAGGTAGTGGGGTTGATATATCAATCCCAAGGTTTTTAATTTCTGTTTGATTAACTTGGATCGGCTGCTCTTGTAGGTGTCATGGGGGATTAAATGTGAGAAACCCGCTTTATTTGTGCTGCCCCCCTGAACATCCTTCTTCATGAACAGCTTAAAAGCTGCGAGCCAGGCTCTCTGTTCAATTGATGGTTGAGCAAATTCAACCCTGAGTGCAGTTCCCGCTACGCATCTAGGAACTGCTGCAATTTCCCTCAAAAAGGTGTGTAAGGGAGAATCAAGGGTTTCAGATACTCCTTCAATCCACACTGCACACCCATAAAGAATCTGCGGGATAGCCTTGAAGAATGTAGTATGAAGATTATAATGAGAGAACTGGTCCCTCAGATCTGATGGTCCCAGACCATTTAGGGCTTTAAAGGTGAGTAAGCACCTTGAAATTGATCTGCAGATAGATAGGTAGGCAATGTAACTGCTGCAGTACAGGATGAATATGTGCATCCTAAGTTACACCAGCCAACAATCTGGCGGCTGCATTCTGAACTACCTGAACTACCTGAAGCTTCTGGAGTAGAGTGAATTACAGTAATCTAAGTGAGAGGTGACCATGGCATGGATCATTATAGCAAGGTTGGAACATGACAGGTAGGGAATTAATTGTCAGGCTCGTCATAGATGGTAAAAGGCAGTCCATGCTATGTTGGATACCTGTTTCTCAGATGAGAGAGAGGTATCCAACCATACCCCCAGACTCTTGATGGAGTCCAGCAATGTAAGTGGAACCCCATCAAGAGCAGGGAGCTGTATATTGCCAACAGGTCTGTGCTGACCCAGACACATAACCTTGGTCTTAGAAGGATTTAGCTTTAGCAAGTTTTCCCTCAACTAGTCCACCACAGTGTCTAGACACTGGAATAGCCCAAGGAGAGGAGACTCCAGCTGACCACCAAGCAGGAGACAGAGCTGGGTATCATCTGCATACTGACGGAACCCCATCCCACAACCCCTAATGAGATTGGCCAGAGTGTGCATATAGATGTTGAACACCACAAACAAGTGGCATACTAGGTGAACGCCAATAACAACCTTCTGTAGACGTCCCTGTAAGAACAAGGAAAACCACTGAAGTGCAGTACCCTGGCTGAGTTCAGACTGGCAATTTGCTCTGGCAGCCAGTCACAAAGCCTGGGCTGCTGCCGGAGCTTACCAAGAGGAGGCATGTGGGAGCGTTCAGACTGCTGCTCCAGAGGCACGCTGTATGTGGCTTTTTCCTGTTAAATCAGCAATGTGCGCATGGGCACATAGGTGCCCATGTACACAAGTGCATCTGGCCGATTGGGGGAGGATCCTGTTGCGCTGGCACTGCATTGGGCAGTAGAGCAGAGCACGGCCAATCATACCGCTGCTGCCTTCTGCCCAACGCAGGTTGCTCCTGGCTTATCGGCGGAGCATTCATACTTCCAGGAAGCAGACAAATGCGGGACACAGGCACTCTTTGGGGATTTGCTACCGCTTTTATGAGGAATCTACTAAACACAGGAAGAAAGCAGAACAGCCCGGGTTGCCTACGGGTGGGGAACGCCAGGCAGATGTGCCTATGTGAACGCCCCCTTTAATGCGGTTTTAAGGCATCACTGAAATGGGGCTCTGCTGGGCCAAATTGTCAGTCTGAACTCAGCCCCTGTAGGGAGATGTGGCAGTCAATCAATATTGGGTGGTCAACCATGTCAAGCACTGATGAAAGAGCTAGTAAAATCAGCACTGCTGACCCACCATGGTCCAATTGCCATCAAAGTTCCTCAACTAGTGCCACAAGTGCGGTCTCAGATCAGAATGGACCAGGTGAAGTGTATGCACCAGGCAGATGATGCCCTTCAGGAGTGCAGCCTTAACCTCTGCCAGCATGTTGGTGCCAGTGTCTATGACCATCTAGCCATGGACAATGTTGCCGCTACCCAACCAATCCCTCAGGCTACTGTATCAAGGAGCAGAACCACTTTGTGGCCAGGTGGCAGGACTGTGCTGAATTATCCTGTCAATCTGTGCATAGAGTGCATTTGTTCTAATTAATACTTTAGTTAGCTGTGATACAGTTATTGTTAATTTATGCAATGCAGATCTTTTTTACATAATTTATTTTTGTCTTTTTAGCTCTTGGCCTTTGGAACCACCCTTTCCCCAGATTTTGTCCCACCCCTTCTCTAGGTTCTCCCCTCCCCCAAAGTAATTGAGAAGTCTACATCCCCATGTCTCACTAAGACTAGTGATGTCCAAGAAGTTAGGGGCTTCCTATATTACAGAAAGTCAAGGCGGTCTAATACAAAAAGTGCTGGGCTCACACTATAGAAACATACTTTTAGAATACCTTCACTGATGTACTTTGGAATGGGTCTGGAAAAACAGCATTCCTTTATCCTTATTTTTCAAAAATGCGAATATATTCATGTTTTGTGCTCCCCACTTCCCAAAAGGTAGGAAGTGCCAGGGGGCAGACTGTTACATGCTCATTTTCCATGTGAGAGTACTTATGAGTTCAAGGTCATCCCCCTAGCTGGCTGGCTCTGCAATGCTACTACATCATAAAATTACCTGAATGCCTGTAAGTAGAAAGCTTAAAATCATTTCCTAAACAGTTTATAGCTATCTTGGATCACTAGTGTGCATTACTATTCTGTAGTCCTTTCTCAAAAAGATATCTCATTGATCTATAGCAGCTAAACAACATACACCATTCAGCAGCACATATAATAAGGTTTTGTGGCACAATTACAGCAAGATGAATAACTTTACAATTGTGCAAAACTTGACACAGCAGGGGATTTTTTTCTCCAGAAAAAGTTCTGATGAAAGAAAGAAAGAAAGAAAGAAAGAAAGAAAGAAAGAAAGAAAGAAAGAAAGAAAGAAAGAAAGAAAGAAAGAAAGAAAGAAAAGAAGCCAAAACATTCCCGCACATAGCAAATGTGATTGCATTGACATTTTTCATTCAAGCTTATGTGTAGTCAGCATATTCTAGCAGGAAGCATTTACTGATAGCAATAAGCTTTGATCAAGTCACATGGGAAAATGAAGTCTTTGGAACTTGAAGGAGGCCAAAAATGAACAAAGCAGTTTTACAATCAACAGGGTTGTAAAGAAAGAACACAGTACAAAAAAAGAAGAAAAGGAATAAGCAACGATCTCAATTAGGTGAACTGGAGACAGTCCACAGATTACCTCCCCCCTGCAGCTAGATTCCAAATATCTCTCAGCATCTTCAGACCTTACCATTCTGACATGTGCCTATGATATTTATTTAGTGAATATCAAGCTCCTTTTGCTACTCCTGAAAAGCTCATGATTATCTTGTATCTGTATGGAAATAGAAGAGTTATATATGAATATGGATTTTCAATGTTTCCCCCCCTAATTTAATTTTTTATTAGAGAATTTAACAGTGTTACAAAGTGATCACAATTAATGTCTCCAAGTAAAGTACAAAAGTAGATTAGAGTGACCATGTATGCTTCAAAATTTGAAGGTCAACTGGTAGTTGGAGAGGGAAGCTGATGGACAAGGAAACAGAATAGTTTGGGCTATTTAGTGTTATTCTTTCAAACCCTCTCTTTAAAAAAAACCATCTAAGATGCTTGGCCCATCTTGGCTTCCTTACAGTAGTGGTTTTTAGGGGCATCCATATGATGCCAGAGAACTCTTCTGTTTCCCCCCACTTTGTCACAATATTTCTCAGACCTGGTTTGGTACAATCACAGTCAAAGCACCTTTAGATATCATGTAATCATGAAGGAGTGTATTTTTGCAGTTCCTACCCACATTGGTACCACTTCCCTTGCTTCAGCCAACCATGGCCAACATTTCCAGCTGCCACGCCTCCCGCTTTTAAAAACTGGGAATAGCTCGGTTTTTATAATGTAATAACATTATAACGATTTATCATAACAATGCACCAATTAATATATTAGAACTTTGGATGCTGGGAGTGGTTCTCGGTACCACATAGACCTCCACTGTCTCAGACATGCTATTTTAAAAGGAGTGCCGGGAGGAGGCAAGGCAGGCAGTTGGCAAGTGGCCATTCCTCCAGCGATGTGCAAGGCAGTACTCTGTTACTGTGGTTACCAGGCACTGGCAGCAGGAGACATAGAGGCAAGGCCTCAGGTCTTGGAAAGGAAGTTGGGAGTCATGACCCTCCCAGTAGGCAATTCCTTAGAAAAGTCAGGTGGTGGTGCCGAGTGGAAGAAAAGCCCCTCCAGGTGTGGAAAGTCACCTACAAGGACAGGGTAGAATAGGGCCTGCAGGCCAGAGTAAGTACATTCTGCCACACATGCATTTTTTGAAGGCTGCATCAGTTGTTCAATGAAGCACTGTTATCTGCATTTAGATTCTACTAAGCCTCACATACGCTCTGAAATGTCTCCTTGCAAGCCTTCTGTGTGCTGTGACCATATATTTGGGTCACTAGTAATAAATCCCTGATAATTTATTTATAAGATGGATCTCTTGATCTGTAATATTTCAGAACTAGCAAGCACCTGCATTGAGATTGCTATTGAGGTAGGTAATAACAAAAACTGTGAAAGGCAGTCTTGGAATTTTAAACGTTTCAGCTGACTGCTTTTCTACATTAACCTTTTGCACACCCCAATCTTGTAGTGGCAGAGAACTACATTTTGTCTACCCAGTTTTTCGTTTCTGCTTACCCATATGAGACATCCCTCTCCTATCGTAATTGAACTTCCTAAGTGTGCAAACCCATCTCATTTCATGTTGCATTACAAATTCATTGGTTTGATCCCATAACAAGTTTCTAGTTTATTTACAGATGTGATATACATTGAATCCTAGAAGTAAGAACTAATCTTTGGTCATAATATTGTGTTGTCAGGAAAGAAGGATCATAACCAAGGCTCAGACAGATGGCAAAACAATGATGAACATAATGTAGAACAACCATTTCCACATTACAACAAGCAGGGGTCTTTTCGTAGAAAAACAGCTGCAGGAGCTCATTAGCATATGGTATGCTAATGAGCTATTAGGCTATTAGCATATGCCATGCCCCCTGACATCACCGGAAGTGATGTCAGAAGGGGAAGCAAAAGTGGGGGGAGGCATCTTCAAAAGCCTCCCCTTCCCTTCCCCAGCTGGTCTGGGTGGGGGAGCTAAGAGAGAAGGGGTTTAAAGTTTAAACTCCTTCTCATGAGAGTTGGGCCACAGAAGGAGGAAAGAGGGAAGGAAAGAGAGAAAGTAGAGAGAAGGAAAGAAGGAAGGAAAGAGGGAAAGAAAGAGAGGGAAGAAGGAGGGAAACAGGAAAAGGAGGAAAAAATAGAAGAGAAGAAGGTGGGAAAGAAAGAAAGAGAGAAGAGAAGAAGGAGGGAAAGAGGAAAAAGAGAGAAGGAAAGGAGGGAATGAAAGAAATTCGGCCCCACTATATCCTATGGGCCATTGAAGTCAATGGTGAAAACATAGGGTATATTCTGGGGACTGGAGGGGAGGCGGTTTGAAGGAGAGGCTCCAAACTCACAGGATAGCTGATGGAGCCTCTCTCCAAGATACCCACCAAGTTTCAAGAACATTGGACCTGGGGGTCCAATTCTATGGGCCCCCAAACAGGTTGCCCCTATTCCCTCCATTGTTCTCTATGGTGGGAAAAAAGTAACTTTGTTTCCCACCATAGAGAACAATGGAGGGAATAGGGGCAACCTGTTTAGGGGCCCATAGAATTGGATCCCCTGGTCCAATGTTCTTGAAACTTGGTGAGTATCTTGGGGAGAGGCTCCATCAGCTACCCTGTGAGTTTTGAGCCTCTCCCTTAAACCCCCTCCCCTCCAGCCCCCAGAATATACCCTATGTTTTCATCATTGACTTCAATGGCCCATAGGATATAATGGAGCTGAAATTGACATTCGGCTGCCTGAAAGACTCCCCGGGACGCCGGCTGGGGGCGGGGCTTGGCTGCTGAGCTCCAGGAGCTGCGCTCCGGTGGGCTCCCCCCCAAAAGACCCCTGACAACAAGTGAGCATGTACCTTCTAAATGCATTGTTTTTCTTGACTTACCCAGATATCAGGATTGGTCCTGATCACCAAAGACCAGTAAAATGTGTTTCTAGTCTTAGACTTATCTCTGAGGACCATGTTTTAAGTTTCAGTTAGGAATCTGGAGGCCAAGAAGTAAACCTAACTTATAGACTGGTGAGTAGTTTCTAGTGCTGTACTGGATAGCGATGGCATCCCACCTAATTTGTAAAGGAACAGAAGTTGTATATGGGCGAGAAGCCACAAATATCATTTGGAGATTCAAAGACAAGAGGGTTCACTGCAAGATTCTGAACCAGGTATGGGTCACCTATGCATACCTCTCATGAAGATAATGTGTGCCATAGGACAATGCAGATATATTCTGATGTTAACACATGTAGATTAAGGAGGAAATGCCTTTTTTCAAGTGTAATTAAGGAGGAAATGCCTTTTTTCAAGTGTGATGATGCATGTATGCATGACCCACATATATTATAGAAACAGCATCCAAGTAGTCAGAATGGACCCTGGTTCCCTGCCATATATACATCTTAGGGCAAATATACTTACTGTTGTGGGGCTTAATTCAGTGATCGAGGAACTTGAACAGGGCATGAATAATATCCATTGATACGGATCTGAAACACTGGCCGAGGACAGACTGGCAATTTGCCGCGGGATGGGACCCGGGCTGACAACGACTCAATATCGGATTAAATGGAATGTTCACACAGGCACATCTGCCTGGCGTCCCCCACCCGTAGCCTACCAGTGCTCTCGCGCTTCACTGCCGGATTAAAAAAACACCTGATAAAAGCCGACGCAAATCTTGAAAGCCTGCGTTTGTCGCGTGTTTCTCCGCTTCCGGGGAGTCTGAACGCGCAGCCGAAAAGCCGGGAGCAACCCGCGTTAGGCATGAGGCAGCAGCGGTGTGATTGGCTGCGCTCCGCTCCACTGCCCAATGCGGTGCCGGCGTTGCAGGGCAAAAAAAAAAAATCGCCAAAATGCGCTTATGCGCATGAGCGCTCAAGCGCTCATGCGCACATACGCCCACAGCCGAAATAATGGGGAAACAGCGAATATAGTGCGCCTCCGGCGCGGCAGTCTGAACGCTCCCGCGCGCCTCCGTCCAGTATCTTCCGGCAGAGGCCCCCGCTGTGTGGACGGGAAAACCCGGTATCGTTTACTCCGGGTTTTTTGCCGCGACTCGATACCGGGGCAAATTGCCAGTCTGTCCTGGGCCACTATTTTGACAAAATTGGCTGGGGACCTTCACTGACTTCCACTAGTGTAAATACTAAGCCACAGTGACAAAGATCATATAGATATATTGAATATCAGCTGTTCTTCAAACGTTCTTCAAACATTTAAATGCAAAACCAGATATGAACTTGGAATCAGACCAGTGCCTCTGTGGGCACAATGATTTCCTCTCACACAACATGTTTCCCCCTTCAGCCTCCCAATACACACCCAAATGCCCCTGAAATGTTGTTCCGGGGAGTACCAGTACCTGATGAACAGGATGAGGGGCTGCCACAGGAGAGGAGAGGCAAGTCATGCTCTCTGGCAATGATCCTTGTGGAAAAGCTAGTCTTGACTAAGCCCTTGTCTTTCCAGCTTTTAACTGATTCTTATCCTTTGCACCCAGGTAGTCAAAAATAAGCCACGGGTTGGAGCCTGCTAAGAGTTTGAGAACCTTCATGTTTTTGCAGTCCTGAGCAAGAAACAAAACTAGATTTATCAAACCAGCAGATGGCCATTTCACATAGCTGATGGACTATGTACAGCTTGATTTGTCACGAATCCTGCTTGAATCAAATGGCAGAATAAAGTCAGCTATGTTTTAAGTCTAATCATAAGTAGTTTTTAAAAGTTCACAACCCAATTCTATTGTAACTTCTCTACATAATTTACTCATTTTTACCCAGTGTTTTTGTCCCCGATATATTTGGACTTGAACACAAGTTCAAGTAGTGCATACTTAAAAAAAAAAATACTAAGTTTTTACAAGAGTCACTAAATGTCCTACCAAATAATTAATGGCCATGTGCTACTTAATGAAAAAGGTCCCACTACATGAGCATATAATTCAGCTGTTCTACAGGAATTTCTTTAATATTTATGACAAATACCTTGAGGCGACATTCTATCAGCATGCTCCAGTAAGCTATACTATTAAAATCAGTTATGAACCATTATCTAACGGGAATCAACTACCTGTACTATAAACCAACTTGACTGCACACCCAGCATAGTAATGCCAAGAGGATTGTGCATTCGGCTCCTGCTTTTCCTGTCTATTTCACCAGGCTAAGGTATTCTGTTACTGCATTTCTTTCAATTATCCCTATACTAGAGTGGACAACATTCAGCATTAAGTTTCCCATCATAAATACAGCGGTGACCTCGAGGGGCCTTGGCAATTTGCAAGTAACAAAGAGAATGCATAGCAGTTTCATATTGCACTTATTTAGCTATATTTTTATTCTGGACCTATTACCTTCAAGTCCTTGAAAACCATGATATATGGATTAGAACTCTTATTTTCTTGTTTTCCATACATTTAGCGTTTTTGTTCATCTCATTTTTAAAAAAATTCTCTGCTAGCGTGAGGGCTATGAATTCAACCTCAGGCATTTTTTTTCAATACTCTTTTCAGAAGGAAAACATAGTCAGTTTTAAGACACAAATGTGTAATGTTTCCCAAAAAAAGGTAATTGTACAAGAAACAAATCCTTGACATCATTTCTGTTCACTGCAATGGAGATTTTTCCCCCCCATTCAGACAAAATATACTAGGATTATCCATATCTTCTTTACTTAACATATTTAACTGTGCCTTTCTTTCAAAACTTCACCCCAGTTTTCAAAGGTCAGTCACAAATAGAAGGTAGAAAATAGCCAAGCATTTTTCCACTGTGCTTTCACCCAATGCCAGCTGAAACTCCCATCAACATATACGATTCTCAATGTGGCCAAGTCTGTGGATGCTTAAACCAAAAATCCAAAACTAAAACAGGCAAAATAGAATAAATCCTAAATAGCCTCCACCCTCAATGCCTTCAATGCCTTCATCCTATACCACATTAAAAGCACTATCAAATAAAATGGCTTTGCAGTGTTTTCTGAAATCTCCCAGAAATAGTATCCCCCTCACTTCTTCAGGTAGTCCATTCCATGGAGTGGAACTTATGATCTGGTCTGGTTGATATCAGGCACGCTGCCTTAAGTAGGGGAACAAACCAGCAGGTGGCATCTTGAAGACCATAGTTGGCACATGGGTCATACAGGAAGAGAAGATACTTTAGATATGTGTATCTCAAGCCATGAAAGGCTGTGAAGTTCATAACCAAACTGAACTCAGAAACAAAATGTCAGCCAATGTAACATTTAAAATAGGTGAGATATGTTCCCATCAGCTAACTTCTAACAATAATCAGGCTGCCACGTCCTGAATTGTTGTACTTTTTGAGATGTATTCAGGGGAAGCCCAACGTACACCACACTACAGTAATCCAACTGCAAGGTTACAAAAGCACGCTTATAGATAACTTGCAAACAAGAGCTGTAAACTTTTGATGGGGAAAGATAGTTGAGAGGAATTTTGCTGCTTAAAAGTTCTGTGACAGCAAAATATTAATCTGCTCCTGCTTCCTTAATCATATCGCTGCAACAATATAGTCACCATCCCCATTCGCTTCATGAAAAATGCTCATTCAGCACATTACAAAGCATGCATTTATCCCAGCTTTGAATACTGATACTGAGTTGAATAAATTATGTGGCTTTCTGCACTGTGTAACCTGTTTAGAAGAACAATTTGCCGTTTAGACATTATTGGCTCATGGCAGCCCTATCCACAGGGTGTTCAAGGCAAGAGAGAAGCAGATGGGGTTGCCATTGCCTGTCTCCACAATCATCCTTGGTTGTCTGCCATCGAAGTGCTGATGATGGCCAACCCTGCCCAACTAAGCTGGGCTGTTCAGACTGCTCTAAAACAGTCTTCTTAAAAGACAGGTTCCTTTACATTAGAAGTTTAAATGAGTAAATTGTATGCATGTGTTTATTATATTTTCCTTTTTGATTGTGCACCTTAATGCCAGACTGTGATTAAAACGCACATTTTTTTTTCAAATGTGTATTGACACACAGTTTCTTATTATCTTCGGGACCATCTCTCCCATATGAGCCCCACAGGAACTTATGATCTATTAATCAACATCTCCTGGTGGTCCCCAGCCCCGGGGACATCTGACTTGCCTCAACAAGGGCCCGGGCTTTTTCAGCCCTGGTCCCGACCTGGTGGAACGAGCTCCCAATAGAAATCAGGGCCCTGTGGGACCTCTTACAGTTCTGCGGGGCCTGCAGGTCAGAGCTCTTCTGTCAGCCTTTTAGCTGAGGCAGCTGGCACCTACCTCCTGATTGGCCTCCCCTCCAGTGACCTCAGATCCAAACGTCTGCCTGAGAGCCAACTGTTTTTTTCTGAGGTCCACTGATACTTTTTACATTGATTGCTGTTTTAGGTAATTATTTAGATGTATTTTAACTGTTGATTTGTTAGACTGTGAATTTTATGATGGAACCTGCCCTGAGCCCACTTGCAGGGAGGATGGGATACAAACTGAAATAAAGAAATAAAGAAATAAACCTTGCTTTCTTCTGTTCACTATCTTGCATATTATAAGTCTTGCATTTGTTAGTAAAGGACTTTTAAGAATAAAATTCATTACTGAGAATAATCAGAATTATGGGTAAGATTTCACTTAAATACATTAGTGAACTCTTAAATTAAACTGTAGTTAAAGCTTTCATCCTCACAGAATTTTTGTAATGAAAAATTAAAATAATGAGAAATTGTATCTTTCCTAATGAGAATTCATTAGTTTGTACACCACTGGCTAGGTTTCAGAGATTTTTGAGAGGCAAATTTATATATAATCAAAGAGTTAGGAGGCATTTCATGTAATGAAGCATGAAATAATGTTGGCTCTCCCAAGATTAATTTTCCCTGCATACACTGCGACCCATTAATGTAAAGAAACAGACGGTGCATAATGACAGAGTCATCTGTAGAAGAGGTTTCAGCTGTCACACAGAAAAAATGAAGTGAATTTTTTTTTGCTATGCTTGCCATAAATTTGGGGAATCTAACACAAAATGACTGCAGCATTTAAAAAAAAAACTGAAATACCAGGAATCAACTTATTTTTTATCTCAGAAAGACAAAGATTTTACCTATCACAGAAAAATGAAGCTAACAAATGAACAAGGGGAAAAAATAGGATTTCTGGGAAATACTTAAATATTAGTAGCCAATAGTATGCAGTTCCTTGATCAAAATTCAGACAAACACTGAAAAGTTCTGGATGTTTCTGGTTTTAAATTCTTTCAGATTACAAAATGAGCATGAATTAGCAGGCTTGGCCTACACAGCCAATAAAATAAATAAATAACTCTAATAGTAACTATTCAACATTTCAGGCAGAAGCTCTGCTTAATAGGATTTTTTTAATGGAACATATTGTTTAAAAAGTTCTACATACACTCAGTTTACCTTCACTCTCTCAGTGAAGATCCTTATACTGTGGTGTCAGATGCTGCTACAGCAAAGTTTTTAAGAAGTGCACAGCCAATTGGATCCCCAGTGGCCAATCATAAAATCTGGTGGGCAAAACGCCCCACCTGGCCCTGCAAATTTTCTAAAAATGTTTGGTGGATGAGTGTCACGGTACACATGGGTTTCATGTTGGAGTCTCCTGACCTACATCAACAGACAGCACAAACTGTGAAATGTGCTGCATCAACAGGCAAAACAGTCAGCTGTGAAAAATAAAAAGGAACTCAAGTAAGATAACATTATATCGTAATGTATGGCTTTATGTATCTACATATACATTATAATTTATAGGATTTCAGATATTTTAAATTGCCTATAATTTTCTCTGATATAATTCCAGAGAGAGACCTGCAGAAGATACACACCACTGAAGTTAATAATTCCAGAGGGACAGCCATGTCCTCTGCAGCCAACAGGAGTCTAGTAGCTCTGACAGCATTTTACTGCTGCATAAACTTTTGCTGACTCTCGTAGTTCACAAAAGCTTATCCTGGAATAAAGTTTTGTTAGTCTTTATGGCTAGACTTGAGTCCAGCAGCTGTTCTAGCCAGTTTGGTGTAGTGGTTAAGTGCACAGACTTTAATCTGGGAGAACCAGGTTTGATTCCCCACTCCTCCACTTGCACCTGCTGGATAACCTTGGGCAAGCCATAGTTCTGGCACTGCTGTTCTTGAAAAAGAGCAGTTTCTGTCAGAGCTCTCTCAGCCCTGCCTACCTCACAGGGTGTCTGTTGTGGGAGAGGAAAGGTGTTTGTAAGCCACTCTGAGACTCCTTTGGGTAGTGACAGGTGGGGTATAAATCTAATCTAATCTAATCTCTTCTTCTTCTTCTTCTACTACAGACCAACATGGCTACCTTCTGAAATTATTCTTTAAAGTGCCATTAAACTTGTTTATCCTACTAAGGCTATAACATTAAGAACACTTTCTTTGGATTAAGCCCATTGAATGAAATGGGACTTAGTATTGAGCAGATCTGCTTTGGATTGCTCCCTACAGGTTATATTAGCACACCAGAAAATATTATATCACTTATGGACATGGACAACAGTACTAACATATACAGTAGAGAATAACAGCATTTTTTTTGTCATGGCTTTTTCTCAAAGAATCCTGAAAATTAAACTTCATTAAGAATTCTTTAGTACTAGCCCTAAGGCACATTCCCCAGAAGAATGACAGGTAAAACGTTTCTATTGAGAGGGAATATCTGTTGTATATAAGAAGGGTCAATTATGCTCACTGAGGGAATGTGAAACAATACAGAGAAGGCATCACTTGCTGGCAGAAGACAGTAAGAAGGGAGAACATATAAATCTCCTTGGGTAGAAAATTCCATAATTTTGATGCCATGACTGAAATGTCAGGGTCCCCTGAAGCAGGACCTCCAACAATTACCATAGTACTTGGATAGGTTCATATGGAAGTAGGCGGTCTTTAAGTTATGCTGACCCCAAGCTGTACAGAACTTTAAAATTCAATCTCGATTAGGCCTGGAAGTGAATCAGGAGCCAGTATAAATAGAAAAAGACTGGACTGATATGGTCTCATCAACTTACTGGCGGCTGCATACTGTACCAATTGTAGCTTCCAAACGCTCTTCAAGGGCAGCCCCATATAGAGTGCATTGCAGTAGCCTAATATAGATGTTAATATAGGCATGTACCACAGTGGCAAGATCTATTTTGCCCAGGAAGGGGTATAGCTAGTATACCAACCTGGCCACCACTATGCAGGAGTCCAGCAGGACCTCCAAGCAACAAACCTGCTAGTTATGGGGAAGTACAACCTCAGGGGTCTTTTTGTAGAAAAACAGCTGCAGGAGCTCATTAGCATATGGTATGCTAATGAGCTATTAGGCTATTAGCATATGCCACGCCCCCTGACATCACCCGAAGTGATGTCAGAAGGGGAAGCAAAAGGGGGGGAGGCATCTTCAAAAGACTACCCTTCCCTTCCCCAGCTGGTCTGGGTGGGAACTAAGAGAGAAGGGGTTTAAAATTTAAACTCCTTCTCATGAGAGTTGGGCCACAGAAGGAGGAAAGAGGGAAGGAAAGAGAGAGAGTAGAGAGAAGGAAAGAAGGAAGGAAAGAGGGAAAGAAAGAGAAGGAAAGGAGGAGGGAAAGAAAGAGAGGGAAGAAGGAGGGAAACAGGGAAAGGAGGAAAAAAGAGAAGAGAAGAAGGTGTGAAAGAAAGAGAGAAGAGAAGAAGGAGGGAAAGAGGGAAAAGAGAGAAGGAAAGGAGGGAATGAAAGTAATTCAGTGGCAATTCGGCCCCATTATATCCTATGGGCCATTGAAGTCAATGGTGAAAACATAGGGTATATTCTGGGGGATGGAGGGGAGGGGGTTTGAGGGAGAGGTTCCAAACTCACAGGGTAGCTGATGGAGCCTCTCCCCAAGATACCCACCAAGTTTCAAGAACATTGGACCAGGGGGTCCAATTCTATGGCCCCCAAAACAGATTGCCCCTATTCCCTCCATTGTTCTCTATGGTGGGAAAAAAGTCTCCTGCTGTTACAATTTATCTTCAGATGACCAAGATCAGTTCCCCTGGAGAAAATGGCTGCTTTGGAGGGTAGACCCTATGGCATTATACCCTGCTGAGTCCTTCCACCCCCCCCCCAATGCTGCCCTCCACAGGATCCACCCCCCAAATCTCCAGGTATTTCCCTACTTAGAGCTGGCAACCCTACTTTCCCCTCAGTGCCTGTTGGTAGGCCACCAAGCTTGGTCCTGTCACCTGTTTTGGCCTTTGAGAGAAAACTCATTGGGGCCAGTCCTGATAGGGTTGCTAACTCCAGATGGGAAATTCCTGGAGATTTGAGGGTTGGAGCCTGAAGCAGGTGAGGTTTCAGGAGGGGTGGGACCTCAGACAGGTACAATGCCATAGACTCCACCCATCAAACTAGCCATTCCATCCTGGGGAACCATTGTTGCCAATCTCCAGGTGGGGGCTGGAGATCAATCAGAATTACAACTGCTCACCAGGAGGG
Organism: Gekko gecko; assembly: GCA_029375565.1. Taxonomy (NCBI): domain Eukaryota; kingdom Metazoa; phylum Chordata; class Lepidosauria; order Squamata; family Gekkonidae; genus Gekko; species Gekko gecko. The sequence continues at coordinate 48,112,093 of JAPDNY010000009.1, forward strand.
AGGGGGAGGAGATGGAAAGCTGAAGTCAGGGGGCAGATAACTGTAGGTTGACAATTGGCTGGGAGGGAGATAGGGTTTCCAACTCCAGGTTGGGAAATTTCTGGAGATTTGAGGGGTAGAGCCTGGAGATGGTGAGGTTTGAGGAGGGGTGGGGTCTCAGATAGGTACAATGCCATAGACTCCACCCTCCAAACCAGCCAGTCCCTCATGGGGAACCATTGTTGCCAATCTCTAGGTGAGGGCTGGAGACCACTCAGAATTACAACTGCTCTGAAGGAGGGAGGGCAGAAGTCAGCTGAAGTCAGAGGGGAAGATAACAATAGGTTGATGGTTAGCTGGGAAGGAGATGGGGTTGCCAACTCCAAGTTGGCAAATTCCTGGGGATTTGAGGGGTGGAACCTGGAGAGGGTGGGGTTTGAGGAGGGGTTGGACCTCAGGCAGGTAGAATGCCATAGACTCCACCCTCCAAACCAGCCATTTCCTCCTGTGTAACAATTGTTGCCAATCTCCAGGTGAGGGCTGGAGATCACTCAAAACTACAACTGCTCTTCAGGTAGCAGAAATCAGTTCCTCTGGAGAAAATGGTGGTCTCTGTCATTATACCCTGCTGAGGTCACCACAGCAAATTCACACTGTGTGCCCAAAGTCAGGGCACTCTTCCAGAGCCTCTTTCTAGAGTCTGTTGTATTTATTTCCACAACGGGCCTTACTCCTAGTAATTAACATAAGAAGAACTCTGCTGGATCACACCAGTCCCTGAAGTTGGGAGGAGTTGATCTTTTAGTTTCACAAAGGAACCAGAGATATAAAAGGGGTAGCCTGATGTGGCCCACGCCTTTTATTATCTAGGCCTTGAAGAAAGAAAGACTTTTTAATGTAGGAAAGTTCTCCACACATTTTCCTCTTGCTGAGGGGCTACAATTAGATGTCGGGAAGATTTTAATTTAATAAGGCATGGTTTTTCAAATTCTGTGTCTCATTCATAGGGTTGTGGGAAAACTAAAAAACAGTATGCCTGCAAAAAGGTTTTCAAAGCAGCCAGGTATCTTTTTTGTACTTCTTTAGAATATATTTTGAGTAATGTGTTAACACCATGTGCTTCACATGGCTTATTTAACATGATGTCTTTGCTGCAATAATTCCTTAGCCAGTGAAGCATGTGATCATATGTCTGTGGTTTAGTTTGGTGGATGGGAGTGTTTTTTAAAAGACAACAATATAATCCCAGGGCCAATCCTTTTTAAAAAAAAACAAACAAAAAACTTTTTTGTGTTTTGTAGGCCATACTTCCAGTAAGGAAATAGCTGGTGAATTTGCTACAGATCACATTTTTGTGGGGGATTTCCCCCCTAAACTCAGTGTTAGCCAATGCTGTCATTATTTTAAAAACAGATTGTGATTTCACTCTTTGTTTATGGGTGGCAGGTCTTTATTTTTAAACCAACTACCTATTTAGAAAAATAAAGAAGTTTCTGCTGACGTCTGTCTTCCTATTTAGGTCAGGGTGGCAGCACCCAAAATGGTGGTAATAAGCTGGATACTCCCAAGCCCCAGGGCCTGTTAGCCAAATTGCTTTGGATAATCAATAAGGATGGGGAATCGTGATTATTAATATGCAACTGGCAACTAAGGGGACACAAGCCTGTGTATACAGAAGTCCCACCATTTCCAGTAAAACCAAGAATAAATGCTGAAATCAAGTCTTTTAGAGAAATGGATTCTTTACTGGGATGTTTTCAAGCATACAATAAAAACACAATCACACACACAATTATTCAGTCCTAAGAAGTATAGATAGAAATATAGATTCGCATTAGCAGGATAATCATTGATTGGGTGATACTTTACCGGTCCTCGGTGAGATGAAGCAATCCACAGAAAAATAAGGGAGACTCTAAGGGAAAAATGGGATTGTATTCTGAGCCAGCAGAACATGTGGATAGACTCAGGCTGCGCTACACCTAGAGTCAGCAAGATAGGGCAAAGTTCAGGTCCAGAGGAGAGAGAGAGAAAGCACATGGTCTTGCTCTTTTATGCACTGTGGGGCTGGGGGGTGGGCTTTTTCTGACCACCTCCCTTGGTCAGTCCCCTTGGGGGTGGGTTTTGCTGGCCACCTCCCTTGGTCAATCCCCTTGGTCAGTCCCAGGAAATTGCTAAACTAAAAAAAAAAAAACAGTTTCAGGAGGAAGAGGGCTTAATGGTTGGGCAATCTGGTTTCTATGGCTACTGACAGTGGTCACCTTTAGAGGACAGTAGTAGCAGCAGCTAGAGTTGTTAGTCTTGATGGCCCGCTGATGGCTCTGGCTGAGGGGCTTGGCAGGTAAGAGAAGTCATTTGGTTAATCCCTTTGTGTCCTTTTGTTATGCTGTTGCAGCATGCATGTAATCCCTGGCAAAGGTGGGGGGGGGAAAGGCTGCCTGCATGCTGAAGGAGAGGTTTGCTCATGGAGTCTCTTCAGGATTTTAAGTCCCTTTTGTAGAATATAGAGTTTCTCTATAGCAAATGGTTGCTGGCTTCATGGTGCTTCATGTGACCAGGGAGCTGGTCTCTCTTCCTGCTGCACTGTCTCAGGATCCATTGGCACATCATCTCAGGAGAAGGCTTTTCCTCTGCTGGAGTGTGTCTACAGCTGGCATCACTTTAGGGTCACCACATAATTCAGTCCCTTTTGTGCACTAGTTGCACAGTCCAGTTTATCACTTTATGGACTATGTCCATAAGAGCACTACATGTGCCTTGCAGGGCAACAGGCTACAGATCTAAAGGAGGAAAGGCAACTCTTCAAAGCTTATGGGAAGTTATATTTGAATTTACGGGGAGTTTTATGGTGTTTTCACAGTTTTGTGTGGGTGGTGTGTGTTAACAATTACATTTCCAAGGAATTTAATTTCATTTTTCTCTACTAACAGAGCACAACTCTCTGCAAAGAGCCTCAAACCAGAGTTGGGTACTGCAAGGCCCCAGTTTGGGCCACCAATCTGAAAAGCCCACCTCCTCTGCCTGTGAATCTGTCTGCAAAACCATGGTACAGCAGCCCATGCAACAGCCCTGTATTACAGGACCATCAAACCCACCCATCCCATGCAGTAAATCCAAAAGACCCCCCCCAAAATGACTGTAAATCGTTAGGGTTAATTTTTAATAACAAAATAATTAAATAATATTAATCATTTGAAGAATTTAAGTCATATAGTTGTTCAAAAGCTGCGTATACTAGACAGTCTATACATAATTTAATTTAATGCCTTTCTGTCTTTATTTTAGAAATGACTTCATCCCAATATTACAAAGGTTGATGAATGGTAAATAAATAAATTTAAAGTATTTAATTTTATTTTAAATATTTCTATATAGAGTTTAATTTCTGTTGTTATTGTTTTTCCTTCTTAATAAAGTTTGTTGATAACAAAATGGTCACTTTTATTTCCTGTATTTTCCCTTCCAAGCCTTCACACTCAAGAGCATTACAGCCCTCTTTATAAGGCCATTTTTATATAGTAATGAAGTAATTTACTGATAACATAGCAAAATTACTATTTAACTAGGAATAAGGCCCGTTGTGGAAATAAATACAATGAGCTCTAGAAAGAGGCTCTGGGAGAGTGCCCTGGCCTTGGGCACTCAGTGTCAATTTGCTGTGGCAACCTCAGCAAGGTATAATGACACAGAGTCCACCATTTTCTCCAGGGGAACTGATCTCTGTCATCTGAAGAGCAGTTGTAATTCTGAGTGATCTCCATCCCTCCCCTAGAGATTGGCAACAATGGTTTCCAATGAGGGAATGGCTGGTTTGGAGGGTGAAGTCTATGGCATTGTACCTGTCTGAGGTCCCACCCCTCCTCAAACCTCACCCTCTCCAGGCTCCAACCCTCAAATCTCTAGGAATTTTCCAACCTGGAGTTGGCAACCCTATTCTTCCCAGCCAACCATCAACCTACCGTTATCTGTCCCTGAGCTCTATCATTTGGAGAGCAGTTTTAATTCTGTGTGATCTCCAGCTGTCACCTGGAGATTGGCAGCAATGATTCCCCAGGAGGAAAAGTACAGTCTTTCTCCATAGTGGAGACCAAAGCAGATTACATCATTCTCCTCTCCCCCTTTTGATCTGCACAACAACCCTGTGAGGTAGGTTAGGCTGAAAGTCTGTGACTGGTCTGAAATCACCTTCTCAACTTCTACAGCAAGAACCTAGCAGGCCCTGTTCTGAAGCGCTAACTGCTACGCCTAGGGTAGCCAACCTACAGGTGGAGCCTGAATATTGCCAGGTATCACAACTGAACTCCAGTCAACAGTTCTCTCCTCCCCTGGATAAAATAACTGCTTTGGAGGGTGGACTCTAAAGCATTCTATTCAGTTGAGGCCTTTCCCCTTCCCAAACTCTGGCTTCTGTAGACTCCATCACAAAATATCCAGGAATTTCCCAACCTGGAGTTGGCAACCCTAGTCAGCCCTGGCCCCTATGAGTTCCTCACAACAGCCTGGAAAGAGTTATACTTGATAAAATCACAACACAAATTGTTACTATGGCGCTTGACATGGTATTTTTCCATGTGGGCGTTTCCCCGTGTGGGCTTATTTCCATGTGGGCATTTTTCCACGTGGCTTTTTTCCACGTGGGCTTTTTTCCTGTGAGCATTTATGTCCATGGGTTTTTTTCTGCAGGCTTTTTTCCTGTGAGCTTTTTTCCGGTCACCCTGGTGACCAGGAAGGACCTGAAAACCTTACAGGGTCATTGAAGGGGGAGTGATGCTCTGGTTTTTGGGCAAAACTCTATGGTAGAATTAGCTCCCACCATAGAGTTTTTGCCCCCAAACCAGAGCATTGTTCCTGTCATCCCTCATGTGCCTACATCACCTTCAGGTCATGTAGGCATGTCACTTTAATTTCTGGTATTCCTCCCTTTTTTGGAGAGGTGGAGAGGTGGGGCCTGGCAGTGGGAGACCCCCCACCTCCTCTAGGAGGTCTGGCATCCCTACATCCTACCCAAGCCTGCTTTCAACCTGTCAAAGAAGTATTTGAAAGCTGAGTTCATAAAACTTGTATGGGCCACATAAAACGTTTTGATCACCATGTTTTATATTTCTAGTAAAATACAGTAATATTTCTAGTAAAATACAGTAAAAGCCCCACTTTTACAATACATTTGCGGAAAAAAATAACTATGGCATTTTTTAAAAAGCTTCAAGTACAGCAAAGATTAGATTTGATACACATCTTTCATATAACCAAGGCAGCTGTCTGAAAAACTTGGCAGTAGAACTGAAGGGAAATCTGATATATACTAGTCACAGAACTGTAGATGGAAAGATGGAAAAGCAATAATGTATTATTCTGTCATAGTAAGAGGGTCAAAATAAAGGCCTTGTGAAAAAGTGCCCATATTTGTTGTCAGCATGGTTTGAGAGTCTTATGTAACTGAAGTCTCTCTGTGGAGAAAAACACACTGTTGATCCCAATTCAAATATAATTTTACCTTCCTATCTTCTCCAAAGTCAATATGTTTATGATGAAGAGAACTGTGAGCATATGGCTTCCTCAAAGGTCTCTATGAAAAATTTGAAGATACAGGTATAAACCAGGCATTTTATTCAGGTATTCTGGATTCATTTGTTCTTTAGTAAATTTTATTCATTTTATTATAGTTATGCCTGGATTTGATTTTCCCTGCTTTTTAATGTGCTTCTATGGGTTTCTCTAGAAACACATTTCTGCTGTAATTCCCCTACTCCTTCTGGTTAGAATAAACCACTCAGGGACTGTATTCCTTACCTAAGGGATCCTCTCTGCTAAATATCCTCATGCTCAGAGTAGGTACACTAAAGGTAAAGGTTCCCTTGCTCGAAAGCCAGTTGAATCCAACTCTAGGGTTGCGGTGCTCATTTCCATTTCAAAGCCAAAGAGCCAGCGCTGTCTGAAGATGTTTCCGTGGTCATGTGGCCGGCATGACTAAACACCAAGGCGCACGGAATGCTGTTACCTTCCCACCAAAGTGGTACCTATTTATCTACTTGCAATTTCTTGCTTTCGAACTGCTAGATTGGCAGGAGCTGGAACTAGAGATGGGAGCTCACTCCGTCATGTGGCACTCTCGGGTCTCGAACTGCTGAACTACTGACCCTCCACAGCCTGCAGTTCAGCATCTTAACCACTTGAGCCATACTAAAGTGTGAATTAAATTCTGATATTTTCCTCCTTTCCTGAGATTCTCAATTGGATCTAGTTTGGGAGGCAGGTCTATTTTTAAACAAAAATGGAAACAGTGTGACAGACTGCTAAATTTGCCTTGCTCCTTGTCTTTATTCCCCCTCACCCATACATTCCTGCCTATCTGGCAGCTACTGCAAATCAGGCTAGAAGGATCCTGTCAGATCTTGGAAGTTAAGCAAGTTTGACCTTGGCCAGTATTTGGAAGGGTGACCTCTGAGAAATACCAGGGTCCTGATGCAGAGGCAGGCAATGGCGAAACCACCTCTGAAATGTCTCTTGCCTTCAAAACAAGTCTCACTCACCACCTAGTGGTGTAAAAGCTACAGAGCGAGAACTGCCGGCTGCCAGACAATCTTAGGATCTCCTGGCTATTCTACACACAATGCCATACAATAATAATCTGCAGATGAAATATCACTCCTTTCTGGGCAGGTGCACTGCCTATTTCTTGGGCAGCAAAGCATGGGTATGTACATCTATCCTCTCTGTCTATGTATTCCTGTCTGTCAGAAAATGCATTTGCCCCCTGACGGGTAGGCTCAATGGGAGTGCAAGGAACAGGTGTTTCTGTTTTCCTGTGTGCGTGCACACACACAACTTAGTGAACAAAGCCCTGCCAGTGTGTACAAGCAAGCTTTGCCCTAACCTAGCAGACACAACTTTGGAGTATAAGACAGCACATGTAAAGGGGGGTGGGTTATGTAGAATCTGAAAGCCCTCCTGAAGCTGTTGATATGGCACAATGATTGGTAGAACAAAGCAACATTCCATGCCGAAATGCCAAGCAAGACTATTCTGTTTTCTGTTCAGGGATAATGTCAGCGTATGGTTCATTAAGCTGGTCCATGACCATAATAAATGATTGATTGATTGATTGATTGATTGATTGATTGATTGACTGAGTGGTAATGACAGCAACCTCTTCTGGCTGATGATGCTCCTGTGAGGCAGGACCTGCTGAGTCATTCTCTCCTACTGCTTCCCCCACCCACTGCCTGGGAAACTGGAAGCAGACAGAAAGTGTGAGAATAATGGTGAGCTCCACCTGTTTATGATTGTTGCTGACTTTAGGAAATTGTTACAGTGATTTATATTGAATTTATTACAAAACAAGTGAGCTTTAGATAAGTTTTTAATTATCAGCTGACTTCATATCCCTAGCGTGCTCAGGTTACTTTACTGTTTATCACTACCGCCTGTGAAAAAACCATTACTAAAGTCACTTTGGCAAGGAAGGAACACTGGAAGGGCACACCAATAAATTAACTAAAGCTGGCAGCTCTATTGTTTTAAATATTTATCTGGGAGATGTGTCTGGATCTTTTGGAGGGCTGCTGCTGCTCTGGTCTTTGCCTTGGAGTACTTCCTGTCTGAGAAGACCTTCTTTTTCTGTGCCTGCCTGATGGGTATCTGGTTTTTCTAATTTGTTTTGAAATATTTCAAGTTTTTCTGTTGCTGAGGGGGAAGGAGCCTTCATTTCTTTCTGATTATTTTGAAATCTATAAACCAAGGAGATCTGTTACCATCCCCTGCTAGCATATTTTACAAATGTTACTGCAAGGACACACAGATCCGTAGGTGTGGCTGGTGCTTCCTGTACAGTGGCTGGTGATACAAATGAGCCTAGCTCAAAGCTCTACATCTTCATGTCTACTTTGAAATTTATTAATCAGGATGTGACCAAAACAGTGCCCTTCTGTAAACAGGAAAAATGTTCCATGTCCAAACACGAATTTGCTGCATTTTGGAAACAGACATAAACTTGATGATTATTCTGAGCTGATAACCTCTCTGATGCCTCAATGTCTGATTTCAGTTTATTAGAAGCAACAGCTGGGAGGGGCTGAGACAATGAGAGACAAGAATGCATTCAGTCATATATATCCATAAACATACTCTAAAATCATATTAAAGCACAAATATAACTATGTATCCAATTCTTTATACCAAAAAGAATGCAGATAGCACTTGAAATTAATATAAAATTGTGATACATTTAAACCTTTTTAATGAAATAGCTGTCTTATGCTGATAAGGATCATACCTTGTTTTCCTCCAGAAGTTCAGTCTGTGACACCTGGAGATCACTACACAAATTAATTGCAGACAGTTTTCTGTCAAGGAGATCTTGAAGATCTTTCACATGGGTCTTCAGTCTTCGGTTCTCCCTGTCCAAATCTTGATTTTCCATTTCAAGCAGTTTTCTTCTTCTGCACTCTGATGCATTTTCAGAGTGAAGTCTCACTATCTGAAAAGTGTGAGAAGATTTAAATGTATTTATTTGTTTACAAAATTAATACCCCAACTTTCTGCTCTCATCAGGGTCATCAAGGTGGCTAACAGATTAAAAACATACATAATTAAACACATCTTAAAAAACAAAACCAAAGAAAAATGTCACTCAATCAATTAAATCCAGGTTAAAAACACATATAATACCATTCAATACACTTACATAAAAATGACAATTAAGGACAGGCAGGAAGGAAGGATCACTGAGGGAATGTCTGAAGAAACAAAAGTCTTCACCCACTGGCAGAAGATGGCAGCAGAAGGAGACAGGTGAGTTTCATTGGAGAGAGAGTCCCTGTGTTTTGTTGCCATAACTAAGAAGGCCCTCTCATGGGTTGCCAATTGCCTAATCTCAGAAAGTGGGGTCACTTTTGGAGATAACTCTAGCAGATGAATAGGTTCCTAATAGAGTGGGTTTTTTTTTTTCAGATACGCTGGTCCCAAGACATGTAGGTTTTTAGAGGTCAACACCAGCACTTGAATTATGCCTGGAAACAGTGAACCAGTGTAGATGGGCCAAGAAATAGTGATATGGTTTCTACAATCCACTCTAGGGATGGGCACAAACCAACTCCTAAAGATTGTTATGAATTTGGGGTGGTTTGTAGTTTGCGAAGCAAAGTGGGAGGGCTCCCAGCATGAAATTCCACAAACTTTGGTGCTGTTTGTGAATTGATACATTTCCAGACAGTCTCCACTCAATTAAACTGTTTACAAAACTCAAGGAAAAATGGGGCGGGATGGACGTCTCCAGCTTGGAAACACCAATAGGAGCCTTCCAAAGCTTAACAGCCACTGGTGGCTGCTAATAACAGAGTTCCCAACCTGCTCTATGGGATCAGAATGGGATCAGCTTAGCTCCACATCCTCTCCTCTGTTGGCCATTTGCAATTACATGGACAGCCAGGGAACTTGTTAAAAACAGACTAGCAGAGCACATTCATTTATTCCCTCCTGATAGTGAACTCCTCTTCCCTGCTGGGATTTGGGTGTTAGGTAGACTCAGGGTTCAGGAGAGCCAGTTTGGTGTAGTGGTTAGGAGTGTGAGTTCTAATCTGGGAAAACTGGGTTTGATTCCCCATGCTTCTACATGCAGCTGCTGGTGTGACCTTCGGTCAGTTACAAGTTCATTCAGAGTTGTTCTCTCATAAGCAATTCTCAAAAGAGCTCTCTCAGCCCCACCTACCTCATAGGGTGTCTGTTGTGGGGAGGGGAAAGGAAGAGGAGATTGTAAATTGCTCTAAGACTCCTTTGGGTAGTGAAGGGTGGGGTATAAATCCAATCTCTTCTTCTTCTGCTTTGTCACCCTGTCTGTCTGATAATGGCAAGTGGTGGGGATTAGCTACTGGGTGCCTTGGCTGAGTGGGGACCCAAATTTTATATCCTCCTGATTGTGAACTTCTCTCCTTGCTGGGGTTTGAGTGTTAGGTGGACTCAGGGCTCATGGCCATGAAAGAGGGGTCAGACCAGATGACAGCCTTGTGTCACTAGTACTCCAGGGGATTAGCATTGGGAGTCTCAGAAGACTTGGCAAGGTACTCCCTCACCACCACCACTGCCAAATCCTCTGCCACTGCATGCCTGGCATCCTTGCTGCTGCTTACCTCCCAGTTCACTACTGACAATCAGTAGTAGAGCTTCTTCCTGTTTGGGCTCTTTGAGGCAGCAGTGCTGGGTTGTGGTGCCTCTACCTGCTCCTCCCCAGCCTCTTCCACTCACTGCTCCCTCTGGCCATGTCTGTTGGCCTGTAGCCTCTGCAGTCTATGCAGAGCTCATGCTTCCACTGCAAGAGCTCTACATTCAGGAAATCAATCTTGCCTTTTATCTGGGCATCACAGTCTAAGGCCAACTTGTACTCCCCTTTACTGCAGAGAGGATGCAACCTGCTGGTGATGCCCACAGACAATCTCTCTGTCAAGGTCCTGACCCATGGGAGAACAGCTGGCTGCAGTGCACCCAATCCAGCCCTCAAATCAGTGGAATGACTTGCACCAGCCTGGTCATGTATAACACTTCCTCTGATGATGAAGTTTTTCCGCCCTTCTTTGCCCACGCGGGCGATCTCCATCTTTTTTAAAATGTTCTTTTAAGAGCACTATGGCTCTGTAACACAACACCAAAACAGAGCAATAGCAACCCCATTGGGCTGCCTGGACCACTGAGATACAGGAGATCACTACATCTGGGGAGAACAGTGATTTCAATGGAGTCCAATGCCATGGAGTCCTCCTTCTACAGCATTCATTTTATGCCTGGGAACTGATGCCTGTAGGCAGGAGAAAAGCTGTAAGCAGGGCCGGCCCCAGGTGTTTGGGTGCCCTAGGCAAGACAGCCTGGGGCGCCCACCCCACTGGGATGCCAATCTCCCGGTGGGGCCTGGAGACCGGGGGGGGGTGGAGCGCCAGCTTTCCTGAGCACGCCGCACTAGCGGCGTGCTCAGGAAAGCTAGGGAAGGGGCGGCCATTTGAACGGCTGCCCCTTCCCAGCCCCAGGGCCAGCTGGAGACGGGGTGTGTGTGGAGCGCCAGCTTTGAACGGGCGCCCCTTCCCTCCCAGCCCCAGCACCGGCTGAAGACGGGGGGGAGCGCCGGCTTTCCTGAGCACGCCGCAGTAGCGGCGTACTCAGGAAAGCCAGGGAAGGGGCGCCCATTTGAACAGGCACCCCTTCCCTCCCAGCGCCGGCTGGAGACCGGGGGGAGCCAGGGAAGGGGCACCCAATTGAACGGGTGCCCCTTCCCTCCCAGCCCCAGCGCCAGCTGAAGACGGGGGGAAGCCAGCTTTCCTGAGCACGCTGCAGTAACGGCGTGCTCAGGAAAGCCAGGAAAGGGGCACCCGTTTGAACGGGCGCCCCTTCCCTCCCAGCGCCGGTTTCACCGGGGCGGGGCGGGGGCGCTTTGGCGCCCCTGTGGACCCCAGTGCCCTGTGGGCGAGCCGGCAGTGGCTGTAAGCAATGCTCCCTCTAAGCTGTGGAGTCCTGTGAGCAAAAATTCCACTTTGTGAGCTATTGGTTTTACAACTGTGAGCGAGTTATTTAGCTGTTGCATAAATTAATTCACTATGGAGCCATCCTTCCTGAGCTAAGACAAATACATGTTCAGTTTCTATCCCCCTGCTAGCTAAGGCTTCTGTTTGAACAATGAGCCTGCTAGACACACATCTACCAAGCCATCTTTTAGTCTTCATTAGCTCTCATTGCCTTGCAAAAATAGAAACTTAAATATGGCAGGGGGATAGAAACTGAACTCGTATTTGATCGCTATGATAAGCAGAAAGCAGCCATATCCAAGCAAGTCAGTTCATATTTGAAAGTTGCAAAAACTTCAGATGTTAGTGAACAGGGCTTTTTATTAATTACACTCGAAATGCACAACCTTAGAAACTGGCAATCTTTCTGCCTACCTCTGATACAAGTTCTGACAAATCCCTTCACTGTAAAAGTGGAACTGCGAGGACATCAAAAACACATGTTCATTTCCACTTGTAAGCTGAAAAGGCTTCTCCTTACTCAAACATGTCAGATTCACAACTGCTCTTTGCAAGATATCCTCACAAAGATATGCTCTAGGCAAGATGCTCACTTTAATCAATGCCTTCCTTTCACCATTTTGGAAGGCATTACTTAAACTGAATACTTTTCCAAGCTTGAGGATCATATACAAAGGCTTCCAAGAGCAGGAATGAAACTGGAAAGTCCTCTCCAATCTTCCAACTCTGTATCAAGTGAAAAAGCCCTTTCACTGTGCAGGTTAAAGTCTGCTAATTAAATGCCTTCTTAGGACTAGTTACAGAACTGGGTGGCAAAGGAAAGCAAGGAACCAGTCAGTTTCACTACTGGTTTTGGCAGCCTTTTTATACAAATATCCACATTTATGCAAGGTAATTCACCTCCAACCATACCAACTATGAGAACATGTGCAAGAATTTATTTATGCAGCCCCTGATACATTTTAAATTTGATAGAATCAAGGTCAAGCTACACATTATGCACAAAAACATAATGCTTTTTCTCAGGGACCTTTTTAATAACAGAAAGTATCCACTGGAGCGTATATTTAAAGGGAGGGGAAATTTTGGGGAGGGGTATTTAACACCTTTTTCTTCTGTCTTCCCCCCACAAAAATGACCACCCCAAAGCAGCTTTTACTCCTACTTGATGTTGCTTGTTTTCAACAAGAATACAGCATGAAGAACTGACTACCCCCTGTTTCTGCCTGACCACAGCCTTCCCTTTAAACCTCAGTTACACCAGCTTTAAAAAAACAAACAAAACACTGAGAAAATGAACACAGGACTGCATAAGGAGGATTTGCGTAATCTTCCTTAACACCAGAACTACAGCATCTGTATTGGGAAACTGTATCTGGTGTTATATCACATTACTCAAGAATCTGATTCTACTGGTGGGCTGCAAGAGAATGCTCTCATTTGCCTTTTAGCCTCATCACTGCTTGTCATTTTGCACTCTTACAGTGCTTGCATAAATCATTATAGATAAAATCTAATTGACTGCTGAAAGGAAAAAGGAATTCCAGCAAGGGATAAGATATGAGAAGTTATTTTATAAATAAAAACAGGTAAATTTATCTTTCAAGAATTAAAAAAGGTTTAGCAAAAGAAGAATTTTGAGGTCTTACTTCATTTGGAAGCCATACAGTTTGCAAAGGGAATTTTCTAGGTTTGGGATCAATAGCTGATGGAAAGAAAAAAAGATAACTTGGCATATATTCTGCCAAGTTTCCTTTTGCTTTTCAGAGCTGTCTCCTTGCAAAGCACATAGCATTTGCTCCCCCAGTTGGAATAACGAGACGGACAACAGAATGGAATTAAACAAGGGCCACTTTATTAACTATTTAACAGAACATTGCAGCGATAACAACTAAGCAAGCATGGAACAGGCAAGGCAGGCGTCACTTCCCTGACCAACCCCCTTGCCCTTAAAGGGCGGGTCACCCAGCTCCAGCCGTGAGCCATTTACTCTCTGGCTCGTGACCAGCAGCCCAGCAACTGGTTGCCTTCTAGGAGCGCCTACCCCTGAAGCCTTTCAACTTGCAGGGAGGAGCCCGCCATAAAGGTTCCCAGTGGAGGTGATCACCATTCCCCACCCTGGACCCTGAAATCCGAAGGCAGTTCCTGGTGACCGCCTGTTCCCAAACGGGATATGCCGAAAGGTGCTCACCAGTTCCGTTTCTTGCTTGCCTAAACCTGCCAAGTGACCAGACTAATTAAGCACACCCACAATAATTCCCTTAAAACCACTGCCCACAGTGCATGGTAGGCAAAAAACACCACTACCACGGTCGCCAATATGGGTAGAAGTGAAAAATTCCTACCTGGCCCCTTCAAAATGACGACCAGCCAAAGCCTGCACTGATAACAGGGTGGGAGGGTGGGCGAGCACGCGGAGCAACTGACATCGGGCGGGAGCGGAGCCTGGCCCTTTGAAGCGGCCGGCTCCGCCCCCAGCCACGTCGGGACGCTGCGTCCCGCTCTGTTGCCGCCTCCACCCCAACGGAGCGGCAAAAAAGCCCCCGCCCACCAGCGGCGTTGCCGGGCGGGCGGGAGCTCCGTTGCCCCCCCAGTTGGAATAACGAGACGGACAACAGAATGGAATTAAACAAGGGCCACTTTATTAACTATTTAACAGAACATTGCAGCGATAACAACTAAGCAAGCATGGAACAGGCAAGGCAGGCGTCACTTCCCTGACCAACCCCCTTGCCCTTAAAGGGCGGGTCACCCAGCTCCAGCCGTGAGCCATTTACTCTCTGGCTCGTGACCAGCAGCCCAGCAACTGGTTGCCTTCTAGGAGCGCCTACCCCTGAAGCCTTTCAACTTGCAGGGAGGAGCCCGCCATAAAAGGTTCCCAGTGGAGGTGATCACCATTCCCCACCCTGGACCCTGAAATCCGAAGGCAGTTCCTGGTGACCGCCTGTTCCCAAACGGGATATGCCGAAAGGTGCTCACCAGTTCTGTTTCTTGCTTGCCTAAACCTGCCATAGCCAAGGTCAAGCCTCTGCTTTGGCCTTTGCTCCCCACTCAGCAACCTAGTGCCGACCTAATTCCTTGCTGCAAGTCCCGCAAAAAGATTCCATTGCCCTTGAAAGACAAGTGCACCCCGTCATCCCTATACAGGTCTGGGAACACGACCCGTATATCGGGGTGCGGCAGAAACATCCCCAATCCAGCATCCATGGCCTTTCTCAGCTGCCTATTCACTTTACGCTGGGCGCGGTCAATACACCTGGGGTCCTCTAAGTTCCGCCACACCTGGCGGGGCAGTATGGCAGACCATACTATCATTACGCCGGGCCACCTTGCTCTTATCCTCGCAAGGTCTGCCTCAGCCTGCAACACAAGGGCCTTGCCCTTCAATAGACCCAAATCATTGTCCCCCAGGTGTATGACCAGTACGTGCGGGGGAGGCCCCGTCCTCTCGTGGAACAGCAAGGGAAGGAGCGCAGGCCACCGCATGCCCCTCCGACCCAACCATTCCACCTCCGCCCATGCGCTAAGGCCAAGCTGAGAGCCGCTGGATGTCCTCTTGGCCTGCTGAGCCGCCCAGAAGACCATGCTGTGGCCGCAGACAGTAACCCTCTGTCGCATCCTGCGGCCTGCAGCATCTGTAACAAAACAAACATTAATAAGCGAAAGTACAGTGAGGATAGTCAAATAGCACAATTCCGGACATAACCCTTGTAGCACCTGGACTTCCAACGCCCTATCCTTTGAATATCACTGCCAGTGTATCCCATAGCCGCAGCCGTTGATGCCGCTCCTATCCGGAAGGAGTGGGTGCCAAAGTGAACACCACCCAACCCCAATTGAGCAAGCGCCTTCTGTGTCACACTCCAAAATTGAAATTTAGTGAGGGGGTACCATCCCTATGCTGGAATAGGTAGCCCCTACCCTCACCTCTTAATGCCAAAAAATGGCTCAAGGCCCACACTGGGCACAATTCGACCTCTGAACATTGGTCAAGCTCAATAAACTTCCCCTTGCCACACTGATCGGTCTTCGACCTGCGTAGCCTAATACCCACTTTGGAATCCGAGACAGAAACGTCATGCCGTTCAAGAGCTAGGCCAGACACATCCTGCCGTGAGCTAGCAACCAGCTCACTGACCCGCAGAGCCCCAAAAAAGGCGACCAGCGACGCTGCATGAAACAAAGCAGCTTCATAGCTATCAGCGCAGACTGTGTGCCACTGGTCCCTGAGGCCCTTCAAAATAGCTGGGGTCAGGGGTTCTCTGGGATCAGCCACTATGCCGCTCTCCCTGGACCAACCCTCGAGCATCTTCCGAATACGGAAGTCGCCCGTATGATCTACATGTCCCGATGCTTTGCTAGCATAGGCCAGAGCAGCCAACTTGGATCTGATGGTACGGGCCGAGAGGCCCTCCCTCCTCAACGTCACGCAGAACTCCATTAAATGAGGAACAGGTATGGGCCAAAGCTGCCGCAAGCCTGCCCCCTCCCTAAAGGAGAGGAATTGCTTACCCGCCCTCATGTAAGCCCTGCGAGTGGAAGGGGCGAGTGCCAAGCTCATTGCCCTATCGGCCTCAGCCCGCCAATCTGCCACACCCCGTCTGGCATACGCACCGGGAACTGGTCGGCCTCTGGAGCCAGCTGACGGAATCTCTCCATCTGTTTACGAGAGAGAGCGTCAGCGACCCCATTATTAACTCCCGGCACATGCCTAGCCTTGAACATTATATTATTGTGTAGACACTGCAGAGTGAAGGCTCTGACCAGAGCCATGACCCTGGGGGATTTGGACGTCAAGGAGTTAATTACATGTACTGTGGACATGTTGTCGCACCAGAAGTGGACGGTGTGGTTGGCAAAGTCCCCTGACCAAATCCACACTGCTGCAACAATCGGGAAAAATTCCAGGAAGGTAAGGTCAGTGACCCACCCTGCCCGAAACCACTCCACAGGCCAGTCCTCAGCACACCAATGACCCCGGAAATATACTCCAAAGCCGGAGGAACCCGCCGCATCAGAAGCGACCTGCAGCTCCGCCTCGACTAATAGGTCCTCACGCCAAAAGGACACCCCGTTGTATGACTCCAAAAATTGCTTCCATACAAGGAGGTCGTCCCGGATCCCCCTGGTGACCCGAGTCCTATGATGGGGAAGACGCAAACCCCTCATAGACTCGCAAAGTCTCCTAACAAAAGCCCGTCCAGGTGCCACAACTTTGCATGCAAAGTTGAGGTGACCAACCAACTGCTGCAACTCCAGAAGGGTTATTTTATTCTTCCTACTCGTTATGTCTATTAATGCCTGTAGTGAAGTTAATTTATCCAAAGGCAATCTGCAGAACTGTCTCACCGTGTCAATTTCTATTCCCAGGAAAGTCAAAATAAGGGCCGGGCCTTCAGTTTTTTCCTCAGCCAGAGGAACTCCCAGCTCCCTTGCCAGATTAATGAAGCTGGACAGCAAAAATGCACATTGACCCGTACCCCTCCTTCCTGCCAATAAAAAATCATCAAGGTAATGGGCAGTACTGCAGAGGCCCGTCCTGTACCGCAAGGCCCATTCCAGAAAGGAACTGAACCTCTCGAAAGCGGCACAGGATACTGAACACCCCATAGGAAGAGCCCTATCCATGTAAAATTTGCCCTCAAAGGCAAAACCCAGGAGCTCAAAGTCATCCGGGTGGACAGGAAGGAGACGGAAGGCCGACTTAATGTCACATTTTGCCAGTTCTGCTCCCTGTCCACAGCTGCGGACCACCCGCAAGGCCTGATCAAAGGAGGTGTACCTGACAGAACACAACTCCTCAGGTATCGCGTCGTTCACCGACTCCCCACACGGGTAAGACAAGTGGTGAATGAGGTGATATTCTCCTGGTGCCTTCTTTGGCACAATTCCCAAAGGGGAAACCCTCAAATTAACAACTGGTGGGAACGAAAAAGGACCCAGGACTCTGCCCTCCGCACATTCTTTGGCAATTTTTTGCCCCACTAAGTGCTCCATACCGTGTACTGATTTCAAGTTAGGAGCCATGTATGGAGTCCGAGAACCCTGGAAAGGTATCCTAAAACCTAACCTAAAACCATCCAACAGGTAAACACGATCACGCTGATTCGGGTAATCCCTTAACCAACGTGCTAAAACTTCCAACTTTATTGGACTAGGTCCCTTTATCAGGAGGGGGTTGTAGCCCCCACCACCTCTGGGGCGCTTACCACCTCTACCTCCTCCCCGACCTTTAGGTTTGGGGCAATTGGAGAGGGAATGAGGCCCGGCACACAGTGGACACTCATGCCGGAATGAACACGCCTTCCGACCACATGTTCCATGGGAGGTAAACTCCCAGCAAAGCGGGCGTCGCTGAACCGCCCGCCCCGCCTGGGCGCGGGTGCCTGTTTGGGCCTGTAATCCACGGACCAAATGACCACTGTGAGTCCTCTCACTCCCTGGTGTCCTAATAGTGGACATAATCTGCAACCATAGATCTGGATGTATCCGGTCCCATCGCATGGCTGCATTCATGGCTGCCCGCATACGGAATTCCTCATCGTACTGCAACCAAGCCGGGCTCGGAAAATCCGTAAAAGCCTTATAAATAATGTCCATGTATTGGAGCAGCACTACAGCTCTCCATGGATGATGCCGGACAATCACTGATGCATAAATCAAAAACCCTGGGAACCAATTTGCCCAGGTCCTGTCCACCACTCGCCTCTTGAGGCGCTCTTTCTCACGGTCATCTAGATCCTCCCTGTCCTTCTTCTCCAATTCTCTATATAATAACGTGAATACATCTATGTATTCGCCCTTAAGGATCTTCTCCTTAGTGGCGATAGAAAGATGGTCCCCAAGAGGCAATGCCGAGTCTCCCGATGGCATGGCACCAGCTGAGACTGTATCATAAGAAACAGCTGCCGCATTTGTAAACCCTGGTCCTGGCAGCGTATAGCCCCATCCAGGCCAAACCCCGGGAGGGGGCGGTGGATACCCACAGCCCCAACCCATATACTGCTGACCACTAATTGGCGCAGTCTGCGGTACAGGCCCAGGGGCATTCTGAGGGCTTGGGCCCCATGGCCAATATGAACTGCTCCTTTCACCATGTACCTCCTTACCATCCTTCTGTGGCTCCTTGTACAACTCGACTTGCAATTCCGCAGTGCCCTGCCCCTGTTGACCAGACGTTGAAGCATCGCCTCCATTGTCTTCCAAAAAGGCCAGCCGAGCCAGCACCTGCTCTTGAAAAGAAGCATTAGAATCTCCTACAAAACGCTTCTTCCCACCCTTCGTCGGAGGGGCACCTCGATCCTTCTCCAGAGCCTCCAACCGCTGCAAAATAGCAGCATTTATAGGGTCATCCTCATCATCACTGGATGGGAGAACCGGCTCTGGCTGTACAGGGGGCCGCTTAGGTGCAGGCTGCTTCCCCTTAGCCTTACCTAGCCCTTTCTTAGGAGCCATCACAAATAACAAACTCACTAACTGTGTACCCACTGAAATTGAATTGATGTGACAAGGCCCCAACAGGAAACCCGGTAACCACCCGTAAATAACCAACCAGTAATGTTTGTGTAAAATGTCCACCCAGCCCCAACTATATAAAATGGCTGCCGGCAGAATTCCTTAAAATGGCCGCCAGGGACCTACACATCCAAGCCGGCCACCCCTGACTACCCTACCAAGATGGCTGCCTCCAGAGTAACAGCCTAAAATGGCCACCCCCAGTGAGGACCTCCAAAATGGCCGCGGAGTCCAAAATCCCTTACAAAAATAAAAGGGGGGGGCTTATTCACAGTGTAGGGAGAGGCAGATAAAGAGCTGGGACAAGAGAACCTAAAAAGGTGGCCCAAGCAGCCTCACCAACTGCAGCCACCAAATGTGAATGCGTGAAAGGAGGGAGGGGATTTTTTTTTTTTTATACAAAGAACTGTGGGGGGGGGGCTGCCAGCCACCCCCGCCACCTCCGCCCGTTCGCTGCAAGGGGCCGTTCGCCCCGCCGCCTCAAACTGCTGCCGATGCCTCCAGAAGCTGCAAGGGCCGTTCGCCCGCTGCCTCAGGCCGCTGCCGCCGCCGTACGGGCCGCACAATACTTGCTGCTGGAAACCCCAGCAGCAACAACCTGCCCAGCGCTCCTTGGCCAGAGGCCAATCCAAAGGCTCACCCCCTCACCGGACCTTTAAAGGCCACAACGGCCGAACAACAGAGCCACTCCCCTCTGCGTGCTCTGTTCTATGCCGAGCACGCGGAGCAACTGACCAGCGCAGCCCCGCACAACCCAAAATCAGCCCCTTTGAACTGCCGGGACTTCAGCTGCCTCTCCCCGCTCAAGCCAACAGTCAGGCTGCAGGACGAGGCAACCAAAGGGCCGGCCCCAGAAGCTCCTCTCTGCGTGCTCTTCACCCGATGAGCATGCGGAGCAACTGACATCGGGCGGGAGCGGAGCCTGGCCCTTTGAAGCGGCCGGCTCCGCCCCCAGCCACGTCGGGACACTGCGTCCCGCTCTGTTGCCGCCTCCACCCCAACGGAGCGGCAAAAAGCCCCCGCCCACCAGCGGCGTTGCCGGGCGGGCGGGAGCTCCGTTCCAGCTTAATGATAGTAGGGGAAAATAGAAATGGAAGTCTCCCCCCCCTTTTTATCTAATATTCAGCAGAATAAAGGCATAAAACAATTGTCAATAAAAAGTAAAAATTGATACATGGTTCTCAGTACAATATTTTTGCTTATTTCTTTATGCATATGGAAACCCTATTGTTCTACAACATTTCTCAGCAAACTGTTACTGAATAAGAACAAAGTTTGAATCCAGTGGCCCCTTTAACACCAAAAAGTTTTATTCAAGGTATAAGCTTTCATGTGCATGTTAAAGGGGCCACTGGATTCAAACTTTGTTCTGCTGCTTCAGACCAACATGGCTACTCACCTGAATCTGCTACTGTTTATAAAGGTAATAGATATCCAATGAATAAGCCTTTAAAATCACAGAAATGTGCAAGCTCTTTTAAGTTTCACAAATATACTGATTATGGAGGCTGATGTCAAATTAAATAAACAGTGAGGAACAGAAATAAGCTTTTATATCACACTACACTCTTGGTTCCAAAATTTAGCTGCATAGTTGGAAAGTTGAAGTAGAGATGCTGGCCTGAGCATGGGCATCCAGAAAGTTCAGCTGGGATTAAATAATCAATCTCTAGACTCCAAATCTAACACAGTATCAACCAAGATGATATGTGATTTGCTTAGTCAAAGAGTAATACTTGCTGGGTTGGATTCTATAGAAAAGACCTGCACATGCAAGGAGAGGGGGAGAGTGAGCAATTTTCACCAATTCGCCCATGGCAACTCTCCACCTTCTCCAGCATGTTGCTCCAGGTGGGAGGGGAACTGTCCATCCCGTAGAAGCAGCATTTTGGGCTGCAGCAGGAGGGGGAGGCTGGAAACTCGTGCATCTGTAAATTATGTTTTAAAAATGAGGCGGGGGGGGGGGTTGATTGTGAATGAAAAAGGAGTTTGCCCATGCATCCACTACTTACTTGTTTGTAAGCTAACTTCTCTCTCTCTCACTGTCAGCACAAGAAAAAAGGTGTCCAGAGGAGAGGTAAGTGGCAGGTATGGAGAATATCCAGCTATCTTCATGCAAGACTTCTTCGCTCTTAGACTCCTAATGCTACTCTATTTAGGATTAGAACAGATCCAGGTTTAAATAGTGGACAACCAATGTGGTAAAGTGGGCTGAAATAATGACTTAGGTATCAAGCTCATTGGATGAACTTCTTCTGATCATTGGCTGTGATCACACATGCTAAATAATCCACTTTCAATCCACTTTCAGTGCAATTTCCAACTGGATTTTTACCCTGTGAACTGGCAAAATCCAGTTGGAAGATGTATTGGAAGTGGATTGAAAGTGGATTATTTAGTGTGTGTGACCACAGCCATTGTCTCTCATTGAGTTTTGTGAAGATAAAATGGGGGGTTGGGAGAACCGTGTACCTTGGACTCCAAGGAAAAGAAATGTGTGATAAACGAGTAACAGATACACAAAAAAGCTGCTACCTTAATGTACAATCCAAGCCACACTAACAACAATTTTCAGGAAATGTCTGTTGTATTAATATTGTTTACTGCAGCACAACAAGATTTTGTTTCATTTACATTAAACACAAGTCTCAGTATGGTCAGGGAGCTAGTTATAATGGGTGTCATCAATCTGTCTACTTCTCAGGAATCTTAACTTTGGTAATCCTCAGTGAAACATACATTTTTAAAGTGATACCTCTTCATAAACAAGCAACTCTAACATGACCCAAAGACATTACTCCAGGGGGTCATGTATCCTTGTTAAAGACAACAGAAGGATGCTTCAGGCTATCTCACTCAGCTACTGGCAGAACAGCTGTTTTAAATTTGAAGAGCTCAACAAGGAAAAGATAAAATCAATACAAGACTATTAGCGTTTAGAAGAGCTGTGTTACAGTTGTTCAGGTTTCAAATGAGATTTGTGTGTGCTTTGTAATGGAATGTCACTTAGAAACCATCATTTTGGGATGCTTTCTGAGAGCTCGCTGACAATAATTACAGGAGGTAGCACAGGGTACATAACATTCATACTGCCCTGACACCATTTTGCTTTCCTGCTGTGTTAAGTAAACCAGGTAAATCACACTGCGGTCTTGTTTCACTTTTGCTTTTCCATCAGCATCTTAACATAGTTCCCAATTTCAGGCTCATAAAAAAAAGCAAAGGAAAAAGCAAACAACAACAACAAAAGCCCTTGATAGCAAATCTTCACAGTAGATGTCAGAAAAATGCTGCCCAACCCATAGTTTATCTGCATTTTAGCATCCCTTACCCTGGAGGTTATAGGTACATTAACAGTGCAACAACACAGTATTGCAAACAGCCACTTAAAATGACTAATACGTGCTAAACTGCATACCTATACAAGCTGGACAACTCTTGTCCTACAAAATGTACTGTAAGCCAACTAAAGGTCTTGCAACACACAATCATTCTGCATATAGCTCCAGAAAAGAGGATGGGGAGTTCTGTCTGCACATTCTTGGCCACATCCCTTCACTGTGCCTGACTTCTACAGGTAATGTCTGCTCTGGATTTATGCACATGGGATCTAAATACACTTCTATTTTTTCCATTCTGGTTTTCAAAAGGAACACAACACAAACAGATCTCAAGGCAGTGAGGCAGGGATGAGGGCAGATGTATCTTCCCCACAATGTGGAAAGCTTTACACAGGCTGGTTTCAAATAATGACTTTTCCTTATATGGAAAGCAGGAAGCACCAAGATTAAAGGGGACCATCCATGTGATGTTATGCAAATTCTGAATGTGAGCTGTGGCGTTCTCTGGGCTTTCCTCTATAAGCTGCGCGGGGGGGGAGGGAGAACTAACTTCCTTTCTCCAATTTAAATGGGAAAGGTGGGAAAGTGTCTATGAGGACACTTTTGTCATCATCACTATAGGGAAGAGGGCATAAAGTTCAGCTCCACCTTCAAAATGCCACAGGGCAACTCACTGCTTTTGCCATCTCCTCCTGTAGCCCTTTAATGGGCTTTGTTTCATTTCCCTGCCAGTCTATGCTGTGGTCTTTTACAGTGTGGCTCAGTAAAAAAAGGGACAGTGAGGAAAAATGGATGTTCACAGCCATGGGGCAGCAGCACTGTCACCGCAATAGAGGAAAAGGGGATGAATGGGGGTTGGGGCCAGCAGCAGATGTTAGTGGGGAGCATTGGGGTGTGGCCACTATTTCCAACTGCTCCTGTATCACTTGCTGCTGTTGTCCCCTGGGCAGCACATTTTCATACCCTTGTGTGAAGGTAGCCACTGAATGACTGCCTTCCAAAGCTAATATTTCCAATTATATCCTTACAGGGCTCCTGGGAAAGCAAATACAACTATTCTGCCAACTAGTAAAATTACTGACATGCACCTTCTTTAATGGTATAGTTTATAAACTCTCACATAAACTTAGAAAGCATGATGGGATATAGAGGGGGAAGTAATCTCTCAGATGTGTTAGTAATAAAACATGAAAATATTGCACAGATAAACACATCTTCCCAGAAACTGTAATCTGAAAAGAAAAATGTAATTTCCAAAGTGTTAAGTAGATTAAATATCAAAATTTACAAATATTGCTCTTTCCTTGTACCAATATAATTTAGCACCTTAGTCATATTCAGCCCCTACAAATCACAGGGCTGAAATCCATATCTCTGTAAAATTTTACTGAAAGGTATCCAAAGTTCAAAATACTTGTAGAGTTTAGGGTAGTAGTTAGAGTGGCTAGTGTGGTATGATAGTTACAATGTCAGTCTAGGATCTGGGAGACCCAGGTTTGAATTCTTATTTTGCCATGGAAGCTTGTTGGGCAACCTCTGGCCAGTCACTTTCCTTCAGTCCAATCTAATTATCAGTGTTGGTGTGAGGATAATATGGATGAAGGGGCAATGATGTTGTCCTCAATGGGCCCTCAATGCAGAGAAAAGCAAAGCATATCTACCTATCTACCTATCTACCTATCTACCTATCTACCTATCTACCTACCTATCTATCTATCTATCTATCTATCTATCTATCTATCTATCTATCTATCTATCTCATCTATCTATCTATCTATCTATCTATCTATCTATCTATCATCTAATGAAAAATCTTACTTGAATCTATTATTGGTAGAAGTTCTGTATAACATTTAGTTAAAACACTGAATCATTCTTTAAATTGAAAAATCCTTATCTGTGAAAACTCTGCTACGATGTTGTGAAAGATAGATTTGATTTGGCAAGAATTCTGTGCAACAACTCAATATTTATTCTGAGTATGCCTATAAAAACTTCACCAAGTCAACTTCTTGATGACTTCCAGTGGATCTGACAGGAATTTAACATGCTATATTTTACTATATATAAAACTGTGAATATTCTTATTTAATGTGATATATGCTTTTAAAGTGATATACTTTTGCATTTGGTAAAAGTTGTCAATTATGTTCATTTCCTCTCCCTCTCTCTTTTTCCCTCATCAGAGCAGAACTCGTGCCAAAGGAAAATAATAATACTGCAGGATTCAGAGATCAGAAAATCTACCAGGAAGAAACTTTCATTGACTATAAGAGGAATTACTTCCAGGTACATAATATTAGAATACAATGTGGATGTCATATACCTCTGCTTGTAAATCCTGTATCTTTGCTGTATCTTTTTGGGCTTTGGCTCCAGTTTCTTCTAGATCATCCAAAATCCTTTCCACCTCATTCTGACTTCTACCAAACTGAAAGACACAATATAGATTAATCACTCAAGAATTAGGACACTTGCTACAATTCTTATAAAGCTAAACTACATGTCTAGATCACTTGGACTACATGATGCGAACCTACAGGTGGATTCTCACTTAGAAGGAAACTCTGTCCACTTGCTTGTTTTGGCAGATACAAATGTAGAGGAGGAACTGGGATTCTACCTGCTGTCCCTCTTCTGATCAGTTGTGCAAGTCTGGAATACTGTAAAATGCATGGTTCCTGGTCACACAGAGAGCTCCTATACAGGTACAGAAGCTAGCAAAGCATGGAGCCAGGCTGTGGAGGGGAGGCAGTGACAACAACCTTGTTCTTCTCTCTCTTCATTGCAAACTCAGAACCTCAACACTGCCTTTGTTTTTCTTATACATGAGTTCAGGATTGTGACCCTACTTGTATTAAAATACGAGTATGGCTTACAATGATTCCAAAATTATAATATGCTTAATACCACATAAATAAATAACATGTTTGGATCACTGTATTATGGGGAATGGACACACTAGCTGTGTAATCCTATGCAGTCTGGAGTAATTTGCATAGGTTTCCAATGACAGATACTTATTTCCACCTAATATCCTTTAATAATCTCAATGTAGGTCCGGATCACATGCACAATTAGCCATGCCAGGTGGATTTAATGGGTGCAATCAGACATGAACATCTGGCCAGTGCCCCACACCTGTCGGCAACCTGTTTCACTCTGCTGCAAGAGTGGAGTTAAAAGACACTGGGGAAAGTCCACTATCAAACGGGTTGCTACGGGCCACAGATGGACTTTCCCCTCTGTGATCGCAGACAGCTGCGCTGCCCGTGGCAGTGCAGCACAATTTTTTTAAAAAATTATTTGCACATATGCATATGCACATATGTGCACTTATGCGCAGGCACATACATGCGTACAATGGTGAAAGTCCCAAAAACAAACCTACTGGAAGGATGGCCAGATGACCTAATCGCAATCGTTGTGGGAGATGGCTGTCCAGATAGGCAAAATTGTGGATTCAGAGCACAAATACCTGGAAAGTACTTGATTCTCCCTGTGTCAGAAAACTCGCTAGGGAACCAGGACTGTGTGATTGTGCTAATGTGGGTCAAATTGCTATGGAGCAAATAGCCTCGCTTCCTCCCCGCACTATCTCGCTTGTGTGACCACAGCCATAGGGTGTTTTTCATTAGACACTTTGAACAGAATACTGTTATTGCTGTTTTCATTTCTTTGGAAAATAGCATGATTTAAACAATATATTATGGGAAGACAAATGCTGAAATGTTCTTGGCTTGCTAAATATTTTTAGCAAGGAAAATATTATCAGATGAAAAGTATATAAATAACAGCATTTGCCTTTACTTACTTAATAATCATGTTATATAAAGGAGGGTTATGTTAAACACATATATATTCTAGAGAATATAAATGGACATTTGTTCTTCTACATACAAACAAAATGTAAGCATTTGCAATGTTAAAATGATTCATCATTGTAAATCTAAGACTTTGCCTACATCATGAGGTTTGGGTAATGAAGTATTGAGAGAACATCAGTTTATAGTGTGCTGGGTAAGATAAATTGTTTGTACATTATAAAAGTAAATTGATTAGTATGATACTTTATATTAACTGCTAACTAAGAAGTATTTTGTCACATTCACACATCTATTTCAGCTTATGAAAGCTATGATTTTCAGCTTTTCTGCATCAACTTCTAGCCAGATAAGTAGCGAAACAGCTATGTAGTTTCACCACAGTGGGCTCGATTCAGCTTTTCTGTGATCCTACAAACTACTTTAAAAGTGCCAAAAGCTGAACTAGAGTTGATCTCAGCCTTTGAGTTAAATACCATTGTGACATTTGCGTCTACAGATGTCAATGGTGCCATGAAAATTGAAGTGTGAAAATACCAACTTTACTTAAGACTGCACAACTCTTGTACAGCACGAAGGGACTCAAAATGGCTACTGCTTGAAGTTTTAGGTTTCTCTTAGAGAAAAAAACTGCTGTTAAGTGTCCATTTCATGCCCTTGGCGGACAGCCCACTACGTAACCCTAAGGTACTGCCTAGTAGAGCATGCCTGAACTGGAGGGTGGTGGAGCACTCTTGGGCCATCCTGGCTGGGAGGTGGAAAAACATTGGGCTGGCCCTGCTGCCAGTGTTTCCCAGAACTGCTCTTCTCCATGTACAAAACATATTGGTTTCCTATCTTACTTGTGACCAGCTGAGTACGGGCCACCTAAAGACTACAGGAGTCATGGAATTATGTCATAAAAATAATGTGTTTTGATGTTAAAATCCATAGTCCCATCCTGCACTGCAGAACAAATGACAGAGTTTTTTCAAGTATAATTGTATTCAAGGTATGATGTTTTGGCCCTTTGGTTTAATCTGCCAATGGTGTAATCCCTGTCAATATTTATGGATGAGAATGACAACTATTGAAAGGAAAATACTGAGAGAAAAGGCTATAAAATAATGGCCTTTTTCAGACAGCCTAAGTATTATGTTTCAGGAACTGGTTACTAATGGTTTTTTTCTGTTATTTCAGACAGACCCATTTTAGTAACTGGCTCCTAATGGAATATATTTACCTGTTCAGACAAACACGCTTCTGTCCATTTTTGGGAATAGTGCCTGAAGTGTTGTTAACTCAAACTGCTTTCTTCTAGTCTTTAATCCTTCCTACCACTTTTGAAGCGCTATGGGGCGATGTGTAAAATGCCCCCACAGCACTTCCTGCAATGACATTTTTTCTGTGCCCTTTTTCTCCCCATATACAATCGTCTTCTTTTTTTTTAATGTTTTTGAATGATTGGACAGCGTGTTTAAGTGGGAGATCAGGGGCATAAGTGAATTGTGAGACAGATGTAGACTCAGGCACACACACACACAAGCACACACACTCCATGGGTTGCGGGAGATAAGGAAGGAAGGAAGGAAAGCTTCCTGGGTTTCAAAACTATCCGGTTCCTGCACATACTTGAACTCTGTATCCAATGAGCTCCTTGTTTCCAGGTGACAGCAGTAGTGAATATCAGTGTGTCTAAATGGAGTCCAGGCATCTCAATAGGGTGGCTGTGGTGCTGATTTGTGGTCTTGCTTCAGCACCAGAGCACTCCCAATAGAATATTAAAAAAAAACCCTCTCAGAAAGATCGTGAGCATGGGGGGAAATGGTGAGAAAAGAAAGTGGCACAGTTTGAAATGACACAGCACTTCAGAGAGGGCTCCTTACTGAAAGGGAAATGCTGTGTGAAACAGCCGTCCCTGTACCGGTTCACTCCATGACGGGACAATAATGAAAACCATTTGGTTTAGAAAGGTAGTGTGAAAAGGGTCATAATTACTGCATGTCACTGCAAGATGAAGGAAATGTACAAAATAAGAGTAGGCATTTGCCAGTTCAGGTTTTGGTCTCTATGTGTAACCAAAAAGAACAGCTTATAAACTATTATTTATACTGACAGTATATAGATCTGAATTTATTTAGCACTACAGTCTTCATTTTAAAGCTTTTAAAATGTGTTCTTCCCAAATATTTTCCTTTATTTTTGATGGTATGAGTGTTAGCAAATAAGCATACAATAAATAATATAAAGAAACTTATTGATGATTTCAGTTATGACAGGTACAAAGAGGAAAGATACCTTTTAAGACTAGTATAGTTCCATTTTAGAGGAATAAATGAAATCAGAAGGATGGAAACACTAAAGCTGATCATAAAAATGTGAAGAAAAACAAACTGTACATGGATACACAACCTCCCATTTCAAAGATTCCCATAAATAGAATCTACCTCTTCAGGTCTTCTCACTTTTGTCTCAAAATACGTAGTATGCCAATAAACATTACTAACCAGAACTTGAAGTATACTCTGTTGCTGTACTCCCAGTACATACCTAAATAAGTAATGATGATAAAGACTAATGATTCAAGACATGTAACACTTTGTAAGGGCAGTACTTAATTTTAAAAAGAAAGGTTCTGGTGCCAAAGCCCATTAGTAAATCATCTGCACTAGAAAATCTGCTCCTAAATCCTGAGTATCTGAGGATTTAGGCTGAAATCCTATGTGCATTTAGTTGGCAGTAAGTCTCATCAAACTAAGTGAGAGTTATTCTTGCTTTAAACATTCACAGGAGAAGAACAGTAGGTTTTTATACCCCACTTTTCTCTACCTTTAAGAGTCTCAAAATGACTTGCAATCTCTTCCTCTTGCCCTCCTCACAACAGGCACCTTGTGAGGTAGGTGGGGCTGAGAGAATTCTGAGAGAACTGTGACTGGCCCAGCAGGTTTCATGTGAAGGAGTGGGGAATCAAACCTGGTTCTCCAGATAAGTCGATCACACTTAACCACTATACCATGCTGGCTCTCAGCATCAGACTGGAGGCTGTATTACTCTCTGAGGCAAACCCTTGGATCCTGTGAACCACCAGCAGAGCTGGGATCTTCCCCACTCTTCCAGTTTGGTGTAGTGGTTAAGTGTGCTGACTCTAATCTGGGAGAACCGGGTTTGATTCCTCACTCCTCCACTTACAGCTGTTGGATGACCTTGAGCAAGCCATAGTTCTGTCAGAGCTGTCCTCGAAAGAGCAGTTATTGAAAGAGCTCTCTCAGCCCCACCGACCTCACAGGATGTCTGTTGTGGGGAGGGGAGGGGAAAAGAGTCTCTCCCCCCCCCGTCCCCTCACCACTTCTGAGCCTGGGAATGTTTATTCCCAGAATCTAGGTATTCTTGGGTACTGACAGTGACCTTGGTTGGGGAGCTGCAGTGGGAAGGGAATGAGGTCCCCATTTTTGCTTCTTGTGTGTGCAGAGCTCCCCTCCCCTTCCTCCTCCTTACTACAGCTACCCTGTTAGCAACACAGCAGCTATTAGTATACACACATCTCTAGACCCTATGAATAAAATGTCCTGGGATAAGAAATGGCTCTGAGGGCAGGGGAGGGTGGGAAAGACCCTGCAATCTTTTTGCTTGTGAATTGTGGGATCCAACCCTTTGGCCCTTTGGGGCATATTCAGAAATTCTTATGTTCTTCTTCTTATGTTCCCTCTAAGTTGAATTAGTGTGAGCTAGCTCACAGTTATTTAACCTCCAGCTCACACATCTTTGTCTTAGCTCAGGAAGGGTGGCTCCAGAGCAAACTAATTTATGCAGTAGCCAAATTGCTCACTCACAACTTTAATGCCAGTAGCTCACAAAGTAGAAATAATTATGATTTTTGAATATGCCTTGCAGTTGGAAGAAAAACACCATTATACAGGAAATCGTGATTTTGCTTTTTTTCTCTGATGTGCCATATTTTAATTTTTGTTGATCCAATATAACAAATAGAAGCACTTCATCAAAGAACACGAAAAAAATCATGCATTAACTGTTGATTCATTTCAACTGCTCCTGAAGACAACTCAGCTTTACATTCTGCTACTAGACAGTGGATATCTTGGACCCCTGATGTTCATTCCAAATGGGATTTTTAAAATCATTAGCATTTTTTCTACTAGTTGATTGGATTATGACAGAAGAACCCAGCAGGGGTGGCAGTAGTAATACCTTATACAGACTGTGTTCAAAACCTTCTGTAAGTGGTGAAAATTGTTTTAGGCAGCGGGATTATTGCAATTATTTCTTCTAATTTAATTTTAAATCTCAAAAGGGCAGCTGCTTTTGAGCATTCTAAAGCAAAAGATCTGAAGTAAAACATGAGCTTTCATCCCTTAATTTACCTAAATGACATCCTAACACTGCAGAAAACACAAAGATTGCTCACTAATTCCCACCTGTGTTCAAGGTTCAACAACAGAGATTTGCCACTTTACATTTCAAAGAACAGTGCCCCGCCTCTATCACAGGCAACATTTTAATGGCACTTGAAACAGTGCAGCATGACTGGTGCTCATTGTCCTTTCTTGACAAATAATGTGTAAATGAAGGAACAAAATGCTTCATCTCCATGACTGGAAGCTGCACTCACTTATCAGTTTTTAAAAGCCCCACTTTGCTACCATGTTATTCTAAAACAAAACAGAAACACCATGGAAAATAAAGAGAACAATTCACAAATTATGTTAGAAAGTTCCAATCAGATAAAGTCCAATGGAGAACAATAAAGTCGCTATTTCAAAGTGCTTTAGTGCTTGATGTGAAATCATGTTGACTGTATTGAATCCTTTGGATATGTGAAGGTATTGTTCCTGTACTCTCTTCTGAGGAAGCATTCTGTGAAATGATTTTCAAGTCAACGGCATCATTAAGATAAGAAAACAAGGAACACCCACATTCTGGCCAAGTTCAGACTGGCAGTTTGCCCCGCAATAGCCGCATGTGAGCAACGTTTCACAAGTGGATTAATGGGGCCATTCATACAGGCACATCTGTCTAGCATTCCCCACCCATAGTCAGCCCGTTGTATACTGCTTCACTCCCGGGTTTAAAAGATACCCAGTGAAAGTGGTAGCAAATCCTGGAGAGTGCATTTATCCCACTTCATTCCACTTCCGGGAAGTGTGAACGTTAACCTGAAAAGCTGGGAACAACCTGCGGTAATAATGTCCACTGGGTGTTTCCATGCATAAGGTGCACTTGATTGCCCTGGAGAGGCAGCAGTGATATGATTGGATGTGCTCCGCTCTACCGCCCAATGTGGTGCCGGTGCAATGGGATTCTCCCCAAATTGCCCTGATGTGCTTATGCGCACATAGCCGAATTACCAGGAAAAAGCCATTTACAGCCGTGCCTCTGGGCCAGCAGTCTGAATGCTCCCTCACGCATCCTCCTGGTATGCTCCCACATCAGTCCACGCAGTGTGACTGGGAAAACCTGGAACACTTTGTTCCGGGTCTTTTTTGCAACAACTCCCTCCTGCTTCAAACTGCCAGTCAGAACTCAGCCTCTGTATAGGCAAAAACTACACACACAAGCACTTTGTTTTCATAAGTAATCTTTAGTCACATCCTTTCATGTAATTTATTTATTTACTTATTTATTTATATCCTGCCCTCCCCTAAAGCTCAGGACAGCTAACAGTTGGGGCCAAAGCCATAATTAAAACAAGATAGAAACATAACACTAGTACAACAAAGTGCTGATGCTCTGATATTCCCAGTTCCAAGATGGGTTCCGGTAAGGTGGATCTGGACCAATGATGTAAGTTCCAAAGCGGTAGATAGCCAGGCTTCCTCCCAGGGCCTGCTTGCACCCAGATGGTATCTCTGCCAATTTCTGGCTCCTACTCAAAAGCCTGGCAGAAGAGCTCCATCTTGCAGGCCCTGTGGAACTGCGCCAGATCCTGCAGGGCCCAGATCTCCTCCAGGAGCTCATTCTACCACGTAGGAGCTGCCACTGAAAAGGCCCCGGCCCTAGTTTCAGTGAATTTGACATCCCTGAGGCCTGAGGTAGTCAAAAGATGTTGGCCCCCTGACGGTAGTGCCCTTGGGAGAACATATGGGGAAAGGCGGTCCCTTAGTTATGCCAGACCCTGACCATGAAAGGCTTTAAAGGTAAGAACCAACACTTTCAAGTGGATCTAGTACGCTATTGGCAGCCAGTGCAGTGCCTTCAGCACAGACCAGATGTGGTCCTGCCTAGGAAGACCCGTCAACAGCCTGGCTGCTGCATTCTGCACTAGCTGCAGCTTCTGGATTTGTGACAAAAGCAGCCCCAAGTAGAGAGTGTTACAGTAGTCCAGCCTCGAGGTGACTGTCGCATGGATCACTGTAGTCAGGTCATCATGGTCAAGGAAGGGAACCAACTGCCATGCCAGCTGAAGATGATAAAAGGCTGACTTGGCAGTGGCTGCTATCTGGGCCTCCATCGTTAAAGAGGAGTCCAGGAGCACTCCCAAACTCCTAACCCCTGATGCTGGCACCAAAGGCGTCCCATCAAAAGTCAGGAGAGGGAGTCCCAACCCAGAACTGACCCGACCTAGGCCCAGGACCTCTATCTTCACCAGCTTTAGTTTCAACCGACTCAGTCTGAGCCAACCAGCCATGGCTTGCAACGCCCATTGAAGGCCATCTAGGTTGGACTTCGACCAGCCGCCCAGCATCAGATAGAGCTGGGTGTCATCCACATGTTGATGACGCCCAAGCCCATACCTCCGGGCAATCTGGGCAAGGGGATGCATGTAGATGTTAAACAGCATCGGGGACAGCACTGCCCCTGAGGCACCCCACAGTCAAGAGGGTGCCTCTGGGACCACTGCTCCCCTATCGCCACCCTTTGTCCCTGACCTTGGAAAAAAGAGGCAAACCATTGAAGGGCGAGCCCCTGAATCCCCGCATTGGCAAGGTGGTGGGCCAGCAACTGGTGGTCGACCGTATCAAATGTGGCTGACAGATCGAGCAACAACAGTCCTGCCACACCACCTCAATTCAGATGCCTTTGGAGGCTATCAGTCAGGGCGACCAATGCTGTCTCTGTCCCATGACCCGGGCGAAAGCTGGACTGGAAGGGATCTAAGACTGAAGCATCCTCCAGAAAACTCTGTAGCTGTATTGCCATCGCTCTCTTGATAAGTTTGCCCAAATAGGGCAAATTGGACACCGGCCGATGGATCGTTTTGAATTGGACATGGACTTTCCTATGCAATATGCAGTTTGAATGTTGAAATAGTGACTTTATTGGTCTCCATTGGACTTTATATGATTGAAACTTTCTAATATGATTTGTGGATTGTTTTCATCATTTTCCGTAGTGCTTTTGACCTTTTTCTGTGGTTCTCTCTGGTTGTACCATCTTATTCAAAGCATATGGGGCATTGACAGACAATTGGGAAATTGGTCTGATTCTTGCCAATCTTTGTTCTTATCAAACACCTGGTGAATGTACTT
The DNA here is from genome assembly GCA_029375565.1 of Gekko gecko. Taxonomy (NCBI): domain Eukaryota; kingdom Metazoa; phylum Chordata; class Lepidosauria; order Squamata; family Gekkonidae; genus Gekko; species Gekko gecko. The sequence goes on from JAPDNY010000009.1 coordinate 48,145,719, forward strand.
CCCCCCCATTATTTTGCACAACCCTCCTTATTGTGCATATAAAAAGATATAAATCCTTGAAGTCAGCAATTATCTGATTTACAGCCAAGCAAGAATTCTAACCAAAAAGTGTAGAAAAATGGTGTGCCTCAAGAAAGAAAAGCCTACATTAGGTAAGAAGAAAGGGGTGCAAAATTGCCAGAGAAGGTCCACTAGCATTACTGAAGCACTTTTGCAGTACAATAATTTGCAGTTACTTCAGTCTAAGCCTATTGAAATCATTGGGCTTAGACTGGAGTAATTCTGCATAAGATCACATTGTAAAACAGCAATCTTAAAGCAGGTCTACTAGTAGCAATCTACTAATCAGGTCTATTCAATGGAGCTTAGATTGTACTGCTAGTCTCCTTAGAAGAGGATGATCCTTTGCATCTTCTTCAAATATTTCTTTAGATGTAACCTGATGACAAATGATCTAAAGATGTCTGAAGCCCCTGTCAAATGTTTTTCCCCCTAGTCTTACTAAAAATTCTTTTTACTGCCTTTGATTTTCCTTAGATCTGTTACCTTAGCTGGAACCTTCAAGGGTGTGTCTAATTTTTCTTTGTGCAAAATTTCAGTGGCCATTTCACATGCAACAATAATTTCAATGGACCAACTTCTATTAGTGTAGGGGTGTGACAGAATTTTGAATTACTATTGTAATTTCTCTATCTGGGCTCACTGTCATAGATATCCCAGTGCAACCTTGTCTAACAGTCCAATGACACAATACATTTTTAACAAGTCAGGAGTCACTTCCCCCACAGCAGCTGTGGGGAACATCATTTTTAAAGCCTACAGCATCCCAGTTCTGCGTGCAACTGTGGAGTGGGGGGTTGGAGGCATGTATTCTGAGCATGTTCAGCTCAAAAGTTAAACCATAATTCCAAATAAGGGCTGGTTCAACTTGAGAAAATTGGAGGGGGAGAGGGAAGGCAAGAAACCCTACTCTCCCCATGCCATGGTCCCCGGCCATACTGGGCTCCTGAAGGGTTTTAAATGGAACTCAGACCCAATATGCTGAAAAAAACATATCGTATGATTTGGCAGTCAAACAGGTTGTCCACCTAATTCCAGATTGGTTCTATCACTAATTTGTGGTTGTCCAAATCCTGCCTTTCATTGATTTCAGGCAACAGTCTAGGGTTTCCACTGTTCCATGAAATCCAGTGAAGAAGAGACATAGTGTTATTCATATAGACATGATACCACACCACAAGCCTTCAGATGACATCCCCCAAAGAATTCATACAGCTATTAAATATCATGAGCAACAGAATCATGAAATAACCTATAAAATAATGGCTTTCAGTTAGAACTATGACCTCCCAACACCACCATAGCATTTGGTTGTTGCACCCTCTAATGTGGGAATTTACTGCCTCTTAATGTTTGGATTTCAGGTTAAACTCAATTGTGTGGATTCACAGTTGTGAACAGGATTGATGTTGACCCTTTTAACTTGATTTAATATAAAATTCTGAATTATGTAGAAATTATGCACAATCTGAAATACAGGTTACCAGAATTTAGCAGAGATTCCTCCATATAGAAGTTAAAAACAAAGCGCACAGTACTCAAATGAAACCTTTGGGTTTTGACTGTTAGTAATTTTTACTTGTTGAAATGGATTGGCTTTTCCCTACATTTTTAACATTCCATAAGAGGAACTAGATAATTCAATAGCACAAGAAGAAATTTCATCCCACTATCACTGAGATTAACCTCCCTAAACACAAAGGTTGAGCAAAATCAATTTGTGTTGTGAATTAAACTGAGAAACAATGTTTGACTGAGCCTCTTCCCTGTCCTTTCCACAAATGTCTTTCTGTTTCTGTTTCAAAGTTGATACAGCTCTATTTACATTTAGCTTGCTTGAAAAAAATTAAAAACTGTTTCAGGAGCTAGAGTGAAAGTACAAATCTAATTTATTTTCACCTACATACTTAATCATGCAGGTGTGAAGGCATGTTTACATATGCAGCAGGTGTAGGCACTTATCTGAACACTGTACACAACATTTCAATGTATGATTGTGGGATAGTGTGTTTGCATTCTCTTTGCCAAAAGGAGAAGAAAACAACTTTTTAATTCACATAGTACAAAACAGTGAGGGCCCTGAAATGATAGAACTTTTGCACCCCCTAGTGATTAAGTTTCCATTTCTTAGTAACTCAGCTTCAGAATAGCTGGCAAAAAAGCAAGTCTCATCTAGCCTCATAACCTGTATTTCTACAAACTACCTGAGTCAGTTACCATGAAGTAAACTGTTGTTGCCTATGATGACATTATGGCTATTCAGTGGAATGATTCTTTGAATGTAGCATTATTCAGTGGAGTTAATGCTTTAAATGTAGCATTAACATGTAATGAATAGGATCCAAAGACGTTTGTGTTTTAAGTGCTGTCAAGCCGCTTCCGACTTGTGGAACCCCTATGAATTAATGTCCTCCAGTTGTGCAAACTGATGGCTGTGGCTTCCATTATAGAGTCAATTCATCTCTTTCTGTTGGGGCTGAAGGCGGAGCACTGAGCAGCTGGGCCAAACGCAGGAAAAGCAGAGGTGCTGGGGCAGTCCATTCTCTATGCCTCTTGCACCAGCAACTTACTCTTATCCTGAGAGTAAGAGGAGTAAGAGGAGCAGCACCACTAGCTTTCCTGGCAGCCACACAAGGCATAGAGAATGGCCCGCCCTGGGTTTCCCTCCCCGCTCTTCTTACTCCTCAAGAGTTAGAGGAGTGACAAGGAAAACCTGGTGTAACCCCCACATACCTACATCACTTCCAGAAGTGACGTATAAAGTGACGTAATTACACAGAGACCAGGCCCCTTCATCAAAAATATCCAAAATATTTTGCTTTCTAATAAATCCATACCTTCTACTGGTTTAAAAAAAAATAGCTACAGTAGTTCTATTTGGTCTGATATTTGATATGTGGAAACTGACTGCATTTGCTAAGATTTACATCATATCCAGTGCATGTCTACTTGGAAGAAAGTGCCACTGTGTTCAATGGGATATGCTGCCAAGTAAGTGTGAATAAGACTGCTATATATAGTTTTCTTTCTCCCTCCCTTCATGTACGGTTGTATATTCAAATAAAAAATATATACTGTCCCATTATTTCATAGACAGCAAATTCATTTTTTCCTGAAAAGAAGCAAAAACAACCATGCTAGTAGCTAAAGCATTTGTAAGGCTACACTGCACACCAGTGGCTGTTAAAAGGACCTGCACATTATTTCTGGGTCTACAGTGCAAAGTTTCCTAACATCCTTTTTCAATAGAACAAAATTGAGTCCAGTGGCACTTTTAAGACCAGCAAAGTTTTATTCAAGATATAAGCTTTCGTGTATATACACACTTCCAAGGCTCTTTTTGTAGCCGGAACTCCTTTGCATATTAGGTGACACACCCCTAATGTTGCCAATCCTCCAGGAGCTTACAGTAGCCCCAGTAAGAAGAGCTCTGTAAGCTCTTGGAGGACTGGCTACATTAGGGGTGTGTCACCTAATATGCAAAGGAGTTCCTGCTACAAAAAGAGCCCTGCACACTTCTTCAGATACAGTGAAACAGAAGTTACCAGGCCATTCATAGAAGGAGAAGGAGGAGGAGGAGGAGGAGGAGATTGGATTTATACCCCGCCCTTCACTTGGAGTCCCCACAACAGACACCCTCTGAAGTAGGAGGGTCTGAGAGAGCTCTGAGAGAACTGCTCTTTCAAGAACAACTATGTTCATGCCCAAGACAGAACTATGACTTGCCCAAGCTCATCCAGCATCTGGAAGTGGAGGAGTGGGGAATCAAACCCAGTTCTTCCAGATTAGAGTCAACATGCTTAACCACTGCACCAAGGTGAGCAGTAAATGAAGATGTTTAACAGCTGCAAGGACCAAACAGGAATAACAAGCTTAGTTTATATGGTCACCATTTGTTTGGATCTAATTCCAGGGGAAAACATAATGAAGCAAATACATATATCAGAATTGGAGATTGATGTGTAAATGCACCCTTCTTAATTGTGGCACACAGACAGCCCCCCAGTCTCAACAGCTCCTCACACACAATAAAACAACATCTAATTTGAAGAGGGATATTGGTACCAGAGTTTGAAATAAACCCAGATGCCAACTTTGCTGCCACATACACCCAGACAATACAATCACTGGAACTAACAACATCAGCTACACCATCTCAGGCTCATTCACTTGCTCATCCTCTAACACTGTATATGCCATTAAATGCCAACAATGCTCTTTTGTTCCTAACATACGGCAAACAGGTCAAACCCTACGCCAAAGAATAAATGGACACAAATCTGACATTAAGAATCATAAGGCTAAGAAACCTGTAGGAGAATACTTCAACAATTCTAGGACATTCAGTGGGTGACCTCAAAGTAGCTGTTCTATTGCAAAGGAACTTCAGGAACAGACTGGAAAGGGAAATTGCTCAACTGCAACTGCTTTCTTATCTCACTACATATGCTAATCTCATCCAGTTCTTTCATCTGTATTCTCACCAAGAAGGGTCATACATCCTCTTATTTTATTTTAATTCTTATTTGGAATAGTAGATTCGAATAGCGATTGTAGTGTAATGTGATTCATAGTAGAATGCAATGTAATTTGGAATGGTAGATTGGAATGTATTTTTCTGGTCTGTGGACAGGAAAGATTATTCTACACGGCCAATTGCCCACTTCAAAGAAGAAGATGCTGTAAGGTCACCTCTAGGGCTATTTTTGGGCAGGAATGCACAGGAATGGAGTTCTGGCTGGCTTCTGAGTTGGCCACGCCTACAGGCTCCCCCCACCCCGGTTCCCCAGGTGCCTTGCAAGCTGCGGGGTGCCTGGGGAAGCCAAGCCGATCCAGGGAGGGAAGGCAGTTTAAACTGCCTCCCCCCCCCTTGGCCTCTGGAAGCCAATCCAGAAACTGCCTTCCTTCCCTTGGGTTTCCCATCCGCACCACAAGCTGCAGGGCACCTGGGGAAGCCTATCTTGGGAGGGAGCTGTGCTGTCATGGGTGTGGTCTAATATGCTAATGAGTTTCTGCTGTTGGGTGTGGCCTATTATGCTAACGAGTTCCTGTTGGACATTTTCTACAAAAAAAGCCCTGGTCACCTCCATACTTGAAAGGAGATGGATGGAGTGTAATGGCAGGGTCTCAGCTAATTACTCTCAGCATCCCACAATTAAGGATACATCTGCCCATTATTCTCCAAGTTTGACATATTTATTTGCTTCACTATGTTTCCTCCCTGGAATTAAATCCAAACAAATGGTGACTATATAAACTAAGTCTGTTATTCCTGTTTAGTCCTTGTATCTGTAAAACATATTCATTATGTTATGTACTAATTTGCTGCCCAACCTCTACCTATATATATGGCCTGGTAACTTCCATTTCATTGTATCTGAAGAAGTGTGCGTGCACACAAAAGCTTACACCTTGAATAAAACTTTGTTGGTCTTAAAGGTGCCGCTGGACTTCAGAGCAGGGGTGGCCAAACTTGCTTAACATAAGAGCTACAACATCAGATTTCTGAGAGCCTCAAGGCACAAACAAATATTATACATATATTTTTATTGGGAAATATGCAAATTTGCTTTTTATTAACATTAAATAAGACTGCCAGAAATAAAAATAAAAGGGGTAAAAACAGATGTTGATAATGATATTTAAAGAGACAAATGCTTTCTCCAAGCCAGCTGGGGGGGGGGCCTTTGAGAATGCATTTAAAGTTAAAGTTGCTTTCTTTCTCTGTGCCCCCACTCCACCTTACGCCTACCCAAGGAGGGGAATACTGGCTAGGGAGCCATGCCTCCCCTTTGCTTCCCCAGCCACTCTGCCAGGAGCCGCACAATATATTTGAAAGAGCTGCTTGGGGCTCCCGAGCCACAGTTTGGCCACCTCTGCTTCAGACCAACATGTCTACCCACCTGAATCTACCCCTATTCAGTGTATCACTATAAGGCAGCACAAGTTCATATTTAGCAGAGTTACGAAACTTGATGTTGAAAATTAAATTTCTATGTTCTGTACTTGGCTGAGTGTTTCAAAAACGATGAGCAATTCCTTAGAGGTTATTCCAGCAGTGAAACCTTGCTAACTGTAAACAAAGTGATGTCATCTTAGTTAAAATATTAGAAACAACTATATTTGTTTTAAAATGATTTTATGGCACATAACCAGTATAATTTTTTTACATCTCAACTGAAATAAGAACATATTGGGAGTGTGTGTGTTATTTTTTCCAAGTTAAAATGCCATATAGCAGAATCCTCTGGGAGGGGACAAATTTGCTTTTTAGACCACTTTAAGAGAAAGAGGGATTTGGATCATGTTGCTGAGATTTTCTGTCCTTATTTTTAAATAATGGGTATTTTTCCAGGAATTCTGCTTTGCTAATCTCTTACAGTATCATACTGGAATATTAGCATTTACTGTGCCTTTCTTCCTATGGGATCATATAATTTGAAAATTGAATTATAGTCTAAACCCGAAACTATGTATTACTTCTACTTCTAGATTCAACATAATTAAATAGCTGCCTTGAGCCAGCTTCTGAAAGGTTCTGAAAATAAAATAGTTAATACATACACACATTTTTCAGAAGAGGCAATGCACAAAGAAATTATTTTTATAACTCCTTATATATGTTTTTTTAAAAAAAGAAAAGAATATTGTTTTCAGGGTCTTTATTATGGTCCCCACGGTGACCTAAATCTTATAGTCTAATGATTCTGAATTGAATCCAGAGCAATGTAAGTGAAGGGCTGAGATCACAGAATGTATTTTGCAGATTCTGTTTTCCCATCACTGGCCTCTGTGTCTCATGAAAAATTTCTTCTTTTTAAGGTGCCCTCAGGAATGGCATTGAATAAGACATGGGGTACTGCAGTAGTTCAAAGTGCCTCTGCATTATTATACAAGTTTTTGCTCCATTTTCACAAGAGCTTGTGTGTGGGGAATTCCACATATTCCCCCTTCTCTTTGAAGTCCCCTGTTTTCATCCCATGTTATTCTTATTTGTCCTCCTGCTTTGGCTTTTTGTGAGACAAATAATGGAAGACTACACTGGGAGTAGAGAAATGGCAAAGTTATACTTTATGTTACTTTTCTCAGGTTACACATTCATGCATCTTGGAGGGTTGCTTATGAAATTCTCCTCCTCCAAATTTCTCCAAGGATATTGGAGTTTCAAATCACTTTGCCTTATTTGTGGAATGTCAACAGTAGTTTAAGCATCTGCACAAGTCTTCCATTTTTTATTTCTGGACTTTGTAAAGATAATGGTGCACACGTAATTTGCTATATCTTTCAGTACCTTCTGTTTATTCACATTTCCCCCGTCACATTACAAAATCTGCACAAACACAGGTGTGCATTTATGAAACATAATGTAAAAAAAGAATGAACGATTGTATCAAGATTCCATTTTGATATTATGTTTCATCAATGTGCAAAAGTCACCTCCTTAAATCTCAGTGAGATTAAAAATGAGGAAAATGAACAGAAGAAGTAGAATGCCTTGGCAAGCTAGACATACAGAAACTCTGGAATTAATTTTAACTATTTTCCATGTTAAATCAGAAGGAAGAGGGAATGTTGGACAGAGCCAATCTATGGAATAACAATAGAATTGAACAAAGGGATTTCCCTACTTCAACATAACACCTAATTTCAAGGACAAAGCCTAGAGGTTTGGAGGTGGGTTATACAAAGTGTTTCCATTTATTTTATCCTCTGCAATTTCCTTTTGCACTTTCTTTTAAAACATACCTGCTTTAAGCTTCCCTCTTCGGACATTTTTAGCTCATCGTATTTCCATTTCCACAGAGATTTCTCTGATTTCAGATTCTCAACTTCCTTTTCTAGAGATGCGCGTATTCTAAAATGAGACAAAAATTATCACAAAATAATAGATTCATGTGGGTAGCCGTGTTGGTCTGAAGCAGCAGAACAAAGTTTGAGTCCAGTGGCACCTTTAAGACCAGCAATGTTTTATTTTGGGCATAAGCTTTTGTGCATGCACACACACATTGCTTCAGATACATTGAAAGAGAAGTCACCAACCATTACATATAGGTAGAAGGGCCAATTAGAGTCAAGATGCATAAGTAATCTTTTGTAAACTCCTTTATTATGCTCTAAGCAAATTTACTGCTACTCAGAGGTCTTGCCAAGCACTTTCATCCCATCTTAGCTGTATGTACTACTCATTTACTTATGCATCTTGACTCTAATTGGACCTTCCTGGCAATACCCTCCTCACTCTCTGTCTATATATAATGGCCATGATTTCTTTTTCAGTGTTATCTGAAGAAGTGTGTATGCACACAAAAGTTTATACCTGGAATAAAACTTCATTGTCTTAAAGGTGCCACTGGACTCACACTTTGTGCTATCACAAAAGTAATGTTTCAAAAATTACCAGTAACATCTGAAGTCCTGCCTCTAAACAAAGACAGTGTAGGAATGGGCAGTACTGGCTTTTTCATGGTGGTGTAGTGGTTTAAGTGTTTGACTAGATCTGGAAACCCACAAATCCCCATTCTGCCATGGAAGCTTGCTGGGTGACCTTGGGCCAGTCACACACACTCAGTCTAACATACTTCACAGGAGTGTCGTAAGGATAAAATAGAGGAGAGGAGAAAGAAGTAAGCCAGTTTGTGTCCCCATTGGAGAGAAAGGTGGGATATAAATTAAATAAATAAATAAGACCAGATTTTAGTCAGCACCCTAAGCCTTCCAAGCCTGTGTACTGGCCCCAGCACAATGGCACAGTGGCCACAAACCTGGCATGAAATCCACACAAAATTACACTGAGTTGGTTATGATTAATACTTTAACGGGGAAAGGTCCCAGCAGCTATCTAGCCTAAACTTCACCCTGTTGCATTTTTCTGACTGCCCAAACTGGTTGGAAATGATACATATTGGATGAGTCAATCTTAATCTATGGATACAACTCCATAATCAAGAATTTCAAGGACCCTTGATAATCTGATAATCTAGGAGAGATGTACATGTGTATTTGTTGGTGATGGAGCTTCCACTGTCTCTGAGAAAACCAGCAAAGTACACTATAGCAGTCAATAATTTGTCAGAAAGCCTCTGTAGCCATAGAAACAGAAAAAAATACCGTTGAATTTGAAAGAGCATAGCTGACAACCAAATGTGCACCAAGACTGTGGTAACTGCTGCAATTTAGTTGGTCTAAGATGTTATTTTGTTTGAGGAGGAGCTATTTCTTTTAATTGCAGATTGGTCTTTGAACATGTTTGGCACTTAATAAATGTTTAGTAGCAGTAGCAACAGCTGTCATCATTTTATACCAGAATAAATCATACTAAGGTCTATTCTACCAATCAAATGCTTTACAATGGAGCAACATTGCAGAGAGATGGGGAACTTAATGGAGGTGATAGATTTATGGGACAATGTGAACTATATTCTTGAATATTTAGCTTTGGGATAAGTCTTTTCACCATGTGCCTGTGAATATAATTTTATTTTAAAATCGATTGAAAAGAGTTCCATTTAAAATTATTGCTTAAAATGTTTTGAACTTACTTTTGTTCTTTCTGCGAGATTTTCTGCAATTCATGAAGTTGTAATTGTAACATAGAAATATGCATTACTTCATCATCCTGAGAATAGACTAGATGGTCTTTGCTTGGATTAGGATTTTCCAAAGAAACTGCAGTTGTACATTTACCTCCAGAATTAAGAATTTCCAGATTGATTCTTATATTGTGGTGCTCTAAGGAATTTTCTGTTGTGCGAGTATCCTGAGAAGAAATTATGTTAACTTGTCAGCAAAACAGTTCTATCTGACCATCAGAAAAACACCCACCCATTTATCAGTGGTTGTCAGTACCTTTGTAAAAACCAGAAAGAAGAATTATCCCTCCCCAATAATTTAGAGACTGATTTCTAGAGTTCTGAATGATATTACACTGTGCCCATCAATGCTTCAGTACTGTGGAAGAAATGGGATTAATAGGATACTATGAAAGCAAATTGAAATGGGTCTTTGGGGATGATTGTTCCTCTTTGTGATTTTTCAAAGTATTTACTCATAGGTGTTTACCTCATGGACACAGTCTACATCACAGCTCTTGTTATTCTGCACATATTTAAGAGGTTCTTTCTCCAGAAGTCTTGTATGGTCTTTCATCCAGTAGACGTCAGAAGAATCAGAATTCTTTTTCCAAATATTGTCAGTTTCTACTTCTTGATTCTCACTAAGTACATGTTGCTTAATTTTTTTCAGGACACTCAGCTCTTTCAATGTGGATTCCAGCCTGAGCTTCAGCTGCCTCCCCTCTTCACATGCTTTATTTCTTTCTGCCCTAACTTTGCTCCATTTCTCCCGCCAGTTGGCAGTACAGTCTGACCACCAACGCATGGTCTTCTCCATTTGAGCTGCCCTGGCCTTGGCTTCTTCAAGCTCTCGAATCCGTAGCTCCTCACATATTTCCCAGTCACTGCTGTTATAAATATGTATACAGTCATGATAGGAGGAAGGAGGAAGGATGCTTCGTGTAATTACATTTGATTTACAGTTTTTATATGTTCTTGCACAGTTCTCTACTACAGCTTCTTTATGTTGGATTTTTAGAAGTTGTTTATCCTCCATTAAATTAAGCAGACAGAGTCAAAATTTATGCCTTGAGATGGTTCACCTGTTTATTTATTTAATTATTTCATTAAAAAATATAGGCTGTCCAGTTGCGGCATTGGAAACAGTTCCTATCTCAGAGCTCTTGGTAACCCTAAAGAAGCAGCCAGTTCCCTTTGGGCTGGGAAAGGCACATCATCCTTTAGGCCCACAGAGTTTGCTCCTGCAGTGTTCTCTTACATCACACTTCAAGGGCAAAAAATAATCAGTCAAAGGAGGAATGAGATGATAAACAATGCTCTCCCACCCTTACCAATGTCAGGGATGTTATGGGTTGTCCTCACCTAAAACAACAACAACAAAAAGATAAATATTTAAATACTTGAATAATTGAACATGGCCATTAATGACAGCATGTTTTAGATTGCAGTAATCACTCCTTTAAAGTTAATTTACCATTAGTGGAACCAAACATAACTAGAGAAGACAACATATTAAGCAAAGTCCAATGTTTTCATGTCTGGCTTCCTTTTTCCCTTAGAAGATGATTTTTAAAAATTCCCTTGCAGTGAGGTCCAAATTAAATTAGACATAAATAGATGCAATGTTATTTTTCCTACCCACCATTTTATTGTTAGCTATCAGTCAATACACAAGTCATTTATGGCATGGTTTGTGTGGCAGCTATGAAACCAGGTAAACCTTGTTTCCGTTCTCAAATCCAAGGATCTATAATGGGGTAAATGGGATGGGAGAAATTGCCCTGTATTAGGGAAAATGCATAGATGAATCTGCTGCAAGAAACTATGGCTGCAGTCACACATCCCAGTTGAAATGGAGGGGAAGTGAGGCTATTTCCTCCAAAGGAATTTGACATGCAGCTGCAAGATCACACATCCCTTTGTAGCTGCGGGCTCAGTCCATCACTGTGTGATCAGACGCAACTGTGGGTGAGTCGTGGTTTTTTTTGGCCATTTGTTTCCCATGCACATAAACAAGGAATTGCACTTCCACACTGAGGGCCCCCTATGGAGTATGCGATGATGAGCACACTGCAAAGGGGAAGGAAAATATGGCACCAAGCTGGGATGGAATGATCAGACCATCCCGATGGCATGAGAGCATGCTTGCGTGATCAGACAAGGGAAAGTCCATCTGTGGCCCGTCAGAATCCATTAAAGCCAGACTTTCCCCTGTCTTTCAACTCTGTTTCTGTGGTGGAACAGCATGGGTTGCTGACAACTATGGGATGCTTCCCAGATGTTGCTGTCTGATCGTACCCTTTAGATCCATCAGGCATTCGCACCTATGTTGGATCTAAAGGTGCGTGTGATCACAGCCTATGTATGGAAGACTATTAGAATAGCATCTTAACAAAATATTTCACCTCTAATCTTTCTCTCCACTCATGCTTATAAATTACTGAGACTAAATGAAGGAGGAGGAGGAGGTTGGATTTATATCTCACCTTTCACTACCCGAAGGGGTCTCAGAGTGGCTTACAATCCCTTTCCCTTCCCCTCCCTACAACAGACACCCTGTGAGGTAGGTGGGGCTGAGAGAGTTCTCTCGAGAACTGTCCTTGAGAGAACAGCTCTGAAAGAAGTTATGACTGACCCAAGGGCACACCAGCAGCTGCATGTGGAGGAGTGGGGAATCAAACCTGGTTCTCCAAGATTAGAGTCCATGCTCCTAACCACTACACCAAACTGGCTGTCCATATAATGGTACTCCATATAAAGAAATTTATAATTCCACTTTTAAAAAGTTCATGTTACAGTTAAAAAATCATGTGTTATTTATTAAGATAATTCCCCACCCCATATATAAAAAGATTAGTCCAAAAGCCAAGGGAAATAAGATATCATCCATTCTGCTTAACACAACCAATTCCTAATCCATAACATAAATAAAACTAATCTATTCTTTGTTTCTCCCACAGGGTCTGATGCTGACTTGACAGCATTCACAGTTTGAAGACCACCCAAATGACATAGGAAAGCGTTGTCAATCCTATTCCATAGAAAAATTGTCAGGTAAACTGCAGTATTATAAACCAAAAACTGAATCTCATTTTTTAAAAATTGTACATTACAAAAATGTAAAATATACAACTGGTTGAGTCATGCTAACAACTGTGTGACTCTTTGTTCAGGGTTGGCACCCCCATCCCTGCATTTACCTCATGGTACTACAAGCTCAACCAAAGGCACACTGCACCAGCAAGCCTTGAAGCTGGGAAAGTTGGCTGCCAGGTTGCAGCAGAGCATGGCCTTGACAGAGTCTACTCAGGAGTCAGCCACCTTGATGGAGCCCAGCCAGCTCTCAGCAGTATGTTCAGCAGCAGAAACCATCCCAGCTGATTTTTTACCAGAGGAAACTCTGGAACTGAGACCCAGGGAAGCTCTGCCAGAGGGACAGGGACAGCAAGCAGCACTGACCTCCTCAGAGGACATTGGGTGGGGCAGCCAGCTCTTTAAAGAAGTTCAGGGGGAAGGGCCACTGAGTTCAGCAATCCAAGGCAAGTATCCATTAGCCCAAGGGCCTGTCACTCCCCAAGACTGGGATGGGGAAAGAGGTTTGGCTGAGGCTGGGTTGGCCCACCCTTGGGGAAGCATTTTAAAAGCTTTTTTTTGGGGGGGGGATGAGGGAGAAAGGGTGAGACCCATTCCTCAGTAGGTGGGAAATGGATACTTGTCAGAGCAGTGTGGGGAAACTGGGTGAAAGGAAACCCCCTCCTGTTACTCTATTCTGAGGCTCTATCCAACAAAAACCAACCCTGGAGAGTGAGACAGCTCTGGACTCAAACCCAGGTCCAGCAGATCCTGACACTCTTCTGCTGCATTATGATAAAGGGTGGCTCTGATTGATTGCATATGATGGATCAACTTATGCAAGAAAAGCACATGGTGTCTAATTACAAGTTTCAGTAAAACACTGAGGCACTTTAATCAGGAGCTTGACTCAAACGTAAATGAGCAGTTTGATCATGCATCTCTGTGGGTGGTTAAAGTTGGGGACTTCACCATGTGGCTTTTATACATTTCTCATGCAGTCAGATAGTCATCTGCATTAGTAGTCTGCAAACTGTAGCAATTGGCATGAAGGACATTCCCCCAAGATGTAGAGTTTTATGGTGAGCCTTCTAGCCATGATTTGTTGTTTCTGCTTTTACTGTGTAGCTTTCAGATTCCACAATACCAGTTTAAGCACTTTGAAATTTAAAATAATTGAGTTGGATCCAGTCAGCTTTTCTACTCAGTCTCACCTAATTCTTCCTCTTACCACAGCCTCTGCTGTGCATGGCTTTTATCCCTGCAGCTCCCATAATTCTCAGCATAGCTTTTTTTTTGTAGTCAAGGGGGCCCCTCTTCCCCTTTCCATCAACAGAATTGCTGGTTGGATATAATTCATTGAAGTTTTCTTGAAATATTTTTTAAAATCAATGATATATTTGACATTTTAAACTGTATCCTCGTATCATCTTTCAGAGGGATATACCATGTTAGTGTATTGCAGCCAAAATCTTCATGGCTAACAAATCAATCTGAAAACTCTAAAATTATGTTTATGCACTATGTGATGGAGGGGCAATAGGTGTGTGTTTCCATATGTTTGATCTGAATCTTGGAGGACTCATTTAAAAAATCCCAAATCCATTTCCTCCAACAATATGTTGATACATAGGATAATTGAAATTATGCACAATAGAGACTTATTTAATCACCCATCCAACCATCTAGTTGTGTAAATAAAGGAAATAGTGACAAAATACTGCAGTATTTACTTCAGAGCAACAGAAAGAGTCAGTAAATAAGATGAAACAACAACAATCATATATTATTACAAAATCAGCAACAGTGATTTGTGCTACAGATCAGCACATATTTAAGAATCAACAAAACCTCCCCACATTCCCCACATAGTAAGTTCTCTGTATTCACACACAGTCTTTCCTTCATTTAGACTCATAAAAATTTCATGGTTTTCCAGAAGCAGACAACTGCATTTTTGCTCTATTGCCCTATGTTCCCTGGCCTTCTTAGCTTCTAGGTAAGAGGGGGGAAAGAGGAGAGGGGCAGTGCTCAGACTGAGGGCAAAAAGGTATTAGGTTGGTTACAGTTCAAAAAGAACAGATTCAGTTTAGTTAGTGGTCCATTTAGCATCCTTAGGTGTATAACTGTTTCACAAGCTACTAGATAATGTTTGAATTTAACCTAATATTCAGTCATTCTGTCATGGTTTTCATCCACTGGAAAAAGGGTAAAATGGTTTATTAGCAAATATTAGCAAAAAAGAAAAAAGTTACGACGGTTTTAGGTCCACCTGAAAAGCTGGCCTCCAACACCACTTTGAGCACCAAGGTGAAATCATTTTCCAAGGAAGATTTGTGATATGAAAAAGAACTCATCAGCTGAAGAGTGCAATGCTCAGTAGGAAGAAACACGCAGTAGAGGATAATTTTATTTATTCCCAACATTAGGAACTGATATATATTTTTTTTATTTAAGCAATTCCCCACCAAGGACTCAAACACGAAACACAAAAATACTGTTGAAATAAACAAACAAAATATATCAAACACTATATATCAAAAGCACATGGAATTCACTGCCGCAGAAGGTGGTGGCAGTTACAAGCATGGACAGTTTCAAGAGGGAATTAGATAAACATATGGAGCAGAAGTCCATCAGTGACTATTGACCACAAGGTATAGATAGGAACTCTCAGTCTGGGGCAGGTGATGCACTCTATTCTTGGTGCTGGGGGAGGCAGCAGTGGGAGGGCTTCTGGTGTCCTGGCCCCACTGCTGGACCTCCTGATGGCACCTGGTATTTTTGGCCACTGTGTGACAGAGTGTTGGACTAGATGGGCCATTGGCCTGATCCAACATTGACTTCTCTTACATTCTTATGTTCTTACTCTAACATACTGGGCTCGTTCTGGATCCTCTGGCCCAGTTGAATTAATAGGCAAACAGCCAACAGCCCTTTGTCTCTTGTTCTTAGTGTCACACCAAAAAGCCTGAGCCTTCAACTGCACCCAGACTTACAATGCAATCCTATGCAGAATTACTCCAGTCTAAACCCATTGATTTCAATGGGTTTAGACTGGAATAACTCTACAGGATTGAACTATTAAACACCCATAACAGAAGAAGAAGCAGAATCTCACTCAGCTGGCAGACATGGATAATATCTAGGATTGCCAGGTAGGGATGCCAGCCTCTAGGTGGGACCTGGGGATTCCCAGTAATTACAGCTCATCTCCAGACTACAAAGATCAGTTCCCTTGGAGAAAATGGATGCTTTGAAAGGTGGACTCTATGGCATTATACTCCACTGAGGTCTCTGTCCTCTCCAGGCTCCATTCAAAAAATTTCCAGGAGTTTCTCAGTCTGGATTTGACAACCCTACCCCCCCAACCCCGGCTGGTAGCCAGGTCCCACCGGGAGGCTGGTATCCCTATTGACATACAACAAATGCAGTATGAGTGAATTTGTGTATGAGATAGTGAACTGCAGCAGTAGGCTCTTCTCCAAACCTTCCTACATTGAACAGATCCTATACTCGTGGAAACTACTTAGACATGTCCGCAAAACCAAAACCCTATGGCAGAATTCTCAGTAACGCATAACGCAGGTTATCATACAGGCAGTTGCTGTAATCCTTCTCACACACCCCCACACCATCTGCCTGCACACATTCAAATTTGCACAGGAATTTCTACGCCCCTTTAACTTTGAAATCATATTCATAGCAGTTATTGTACTCCTGTGTTGCTGCTTCTGCATGTGTTTGTGAGATAGAAAGCAGAGGAAAATGGACCTGAAACCTTAGAACTTGGAATGGTTGCTGATGCAGCCCACTGGCAATACTGATGTCTCAAAGGTACCAGAAACTCTAGGCCAATTATCAAGAAGGAGCTCTACTGTACAGTGTTTCTGTGTGATAACAGCGACAAACACTTCCTCTCTAAGCAGAATCTGCAAATGTAATCCTTAAGAAGAGCATTTTTCATGTGTGACAATTCTTCTGATTGGCATGGACTGACATTTTCACAGCATGTTCATCCTTCTTCAGAAAAACAAATGACTATTGGCAAAACACCTTGAAGAAGGGATTGAATACATCTGGGAGACAAATCTGGAGATAATTTACTTAACATAAATTACAACTGACTTCAGAAGCAATTACTTGCATTCCTGAATTTCCTCAGATACTCAGCCAATAAAATCATATCTACCAACAATATGATTTCACACACATTTCTCTGCTAAACTGGTTACTAAGTAAAAAAATCTAATGCACACAGGTATTCAACATGATTTGTACGCATTCTGGGACAAGAGAAGGCCTAGACATCATCCACTGGTTATAGTTATGCTGTTATTTCTTTCAACTATCACCTTTTTTTGAAGACTGAAAATGTACAGTAGATATATGAACTCTTCAGGAAGCATATTGCCTCTAAATTGCATAAGGAAAACATAACACATACAGAGATGGTAGTACAGATACACAGATAATAGTAAAATTTAGAAGTTTGTCTTTTAGAGTAAACAGTGGAAATCAACATAGTTTAAAGCTACAAAGAGATGATGTATTAATCTTCCACTCATTCTGAGTTTGCTTCCACATGGAAATTCTTCTTTGCCTTGTCCCTCTTTTTGAGCTCCCACACAACATCTGCTATAACTGTCTTGTTTCCAGGTTTTCCCAGTCCTCAGTAGTCTCTTTCCCCAAACTGCTTTATGCCAATTTTTTTGGAAAACCATTGTCCAAGTTTATTACAATGTAAAAATACTGCACATTTTCCTTCACTGCAAAGGACCCTCCCACATCACTCCATGTTCCCATGGTCAGCCCACTATGCGTGCTATTTCCCTGGCATTTGGTTCCTGCCATGCCACCAGAGGGCATTTTGACTTTTTTTTTTTTAAAAAAATCAGACATTAAAAGCACTAATTACTACTGTGCTATTAAGATTTATTGCTAGTTATCTATATCAGTTTTTGAATCAATGTAGAGCTATTGTGCATGCATGAAAGAAAAAATGGGGGACACTATGGCAGCCTCGATGACTGTGTCCCTAAGAGCCAAGGTGGAAGAAAAAAGTCAAGGCGGGGGGGATATGGAGGAACTATGCAGAAAACATGCATGTGTGAAAACTCCACTGCCAACAGACACGCGCCTGTGATCACAGCAGTGATGATGGCAAGGTGGAAATCATCACTGTACGCAAGCTGTCTGACTCTCTCTTTTGGCATGGGCAGCTAACTGGATATAGAAAGTTTCTTTGTGAAACTGGTGAAGACAACAAGCTTATTTAAGAACAGCTAATGATTCTGCATGCTGACCAAGGGTCTCTCCTCTTGTTTGACCCATAGAATTTTGGGAATACTTTTCAAAGGAGATTGGTCTTTTTTTTAAGTATATTGCAGATTTGACTGTGTTATATGTTTGAAAGTTCACTCCAAGTCTTGCAGTCAATCATGAACTGAGCAAATGGTTCAGAGAATTCAGTGGACAGCCAATGTGCTATAGTACTATAGAGTACCTGGCTAAGACTATTTCCGGCAAGAAGCTCAGGAAGATAGATGTTTTATTCCCACAGCGACTCTGTGAGTGGGGTTAGGCTCAGAAGACAGTAACTAGCCCCATATCATTCACTGAGCTTCCTGGCTGACAGAGGATTTAACAGTGGGTTCTCTGTGACACATTTGCTCCCCACTGAATTATCCAAACAATTAGCTGTATTCCATAATAGGCTGCGAGACTTCTGTATCTTCAGTGCACTTGCACACATCTATATGGAGAAAGCTCAGTAACAGAGATACAGTTCAAACCACAGCTATCAGTCAGAAATAAACTATTCCATTTATATGCTGTCGAAGGCTTTCACAGCTGAAGTTCATTAGTTGCTGTAGATTTTCCGGGTTATGAGGCCGTGGTCTTGGCATTGTAGGACCTGATGTTTCATCAGGAGCTGTGACTGGCATCCTCAGAGGTATAACACAGAAAGATGACCACGGCCACACAACCTGGAAAATCTACAGCAATTATTCCATTTATTTTTGTGATTTCTACATTGCCTCACTAATTAAAAGAATGCTCTGTGAATGGAATATAATTAAAAGATCTCATCTGTCTGCCACTTGACTTGACCAATTAAACTTAATTTTAGAATATCTTCCTCAGAAAATAGCTCCCAGCTGTGTGAATGATGTCTCAAGAATCACTTGCTGCAGTTGGAACCAACATGCAGTCCTTACAATTCAACAGCCATCTATGTCTTTTGAGACACAAAATATGCTTACTTGGTTGCTGCTTCTAACTGGCTCTCTTTGTTCCTTACAATGTGTCAGATACATAAATAAAACAGCGTAATCATAATAAGCAAGAACTTTGACTGACCAACAGGCGCAGAAGTGGCTTCATAGTACTGTGGACTTGGTATATGATATCTGAATCCAGTGTGATACACATTAGGGGGATGCATGGCCACCAATAACCCTTCCTCAAAGACATATCAGAAAGGTTTAGTTAAACAAAGCTCACATAATGACATTATTTGTATTTTCCTTCCCTATACTCTAGATCAGGGATCTTAAGCCTCTAGTACTAGAGTGCCAGTTTTCTGGCTTGTTCGTTCTTACATACTACCACATTTCCTTGCCTTACTGTTAAAGGAAAATACTTAAAAGGCTTTTGAATAAAAATTCAAGATCTCCACTTCTCTGCCTACAGTCACAATTACACAAATTAAGCAAAGACATATTCATACATGGCAGAGAAACAATTTTTAGCCTTTTTCTTCTATTATTTTTATTGAAGACTGAATAGGGTTGCCAACTTCCAAGTGCGGCCTGGAGATCTCCTGGAATTACAACTGATCTTTAGAAAACAGTTCCCAGTGGATGTTTTGGGGTAGACTCTATGGCATTATACCTAGCTGAGGTTCTTTCCCTCCTCAAGCCTTACCACCACCAAGCTATATCCCCAAATCATCAGAAATATCCCAAACCAGAGTTGGCAAGTCTGAACGACCACCTCAAAATATACCAGGAACTTTGTGGGGTAACTGGAAGAGAAATTAAGAAGGAAGAATTAATAAATTAAGAGAAATTAAGAAGCGTACACATTAGAGGGTACATAGGTTGGGTCCATAGTCCCCAACTCCCCACCCACTGTAAGAGGCAAACATGAATTGCTGGTACTGCTTAATTACTGCACCCATGATACCCAATTCAGATTGCAACTCTGGCACACATGAAGAAAGGGCTTCAGCCTTCCCTCTTGCACCATTTCCCCAGCTTGAAACAGTCCTGGGGGTGCTATTTGGCCCTTTAGGAAACAATGTGTGCGAAGAGGCCCCCACAAATTGCTTAAAGGCATATGAGGTTCCACCTCACATTGGGCCACTAGTTCTACTTGATTCCTACCAACCAGCACTTATTTTTGTTCAGGAAAACAACAACAACAACAGAGTTATCCAGAGTGTACTCAGTTGTCCTAGTTTACATAATATATGGCAGAATAAACATTGCCAATATGACTTGAAACTATGGCATTTCTTGCTATGGATTAACAGAACCAGATGGACAACAGTATGTCTTTTACAAACAGGAAAGAGATCCTCATTACTCAGGTCCTCTCAGTCATGAAGTACAAAATTGCAGGCACTTTTCTATCCATCATATTTTCTTCTCAAATCAGGCATATAATTGTAATTACTTCCAGGAGATTTGGAAACAATAATAAAGATGAGTTCCTAAGTCAAACATCCTCCTTAAAAACAAACCCTTTCTATATTGATATAGTAATCATATGCAAATAAGGAACTGAAAACAAAGAAAAATGTACTAGTCATAATATTCCTAATTGTTTCCCTGATGTTAATCCTCTAGTTTCTCTCCATTAGAATGTATAGTTTATTGTTTTTCAAATATTCCCACATTTGTTCAGAAAACACTTTCCATTCAGGCCTGGATGGCCAGCAGTTGCATCAGCAATGACAACTCAAATAAAAGGCTGCTTGAAAGAGAAATGGAAGAAAACTGTCCTCCCTTCCTTGGATAATCTCTTTTGCTGCAGTTATCACAAGAATCAGAAGAGAGAGGATTGGCAGTGGTTCCTGTCTCCTTACATTTGACAGATATATTTGTGGTTCCATGTCTTACTTGGGACATCGAGGTCGTCTCGCCGTGTGCACCTGCCCTCCCCCCCTTTGAAATGAACTCACACGACCGGTTTCTTTGGAAAATTAGGTGGATAAATTTTGGCCACAACTTTTATTGGTTACAGCTGTAGAGCATTGGCACAGCATGGGTCCACCGGATCATACCTATCGGCTGGCCCGTGTGCCAGCCGAGTTAACCGTTACCCAGCCAGCCGGCATGGGTAGAGAAGGCGGGAGGGCAGGTTATCGGAGTTCACGCGGACGCTTGCCCCTTTGTGAGCTCCCCTGCCCTCTGGCTGTGAGGGCAAGCACTGTTATTCCTTGAGCTAGCCAGCTCCGTTTAGCCCTCATGCCAAGACCCTTAAAGGGGTCCCCCACTCTGGAATTGGCACGCAGGCCGAATTCCGCCAAACAGATCCGGCCCCATGCTGTTACTGCTGAAAGTTGTGACAGATCATGCAATGAAAAAACGGTAAGGAAACACTAACAATATCATGACCTACAAAGACCCAATAACCCCCCCCCTTTCATTCACTCAAATTCCAAATCCCAACCCCAGCACCCTCATACTCAGGGAGGGATGGGTGGGCAAACCGGGCTCGCCTCGTGGTCGAGTGGGGAGGGGGAGCAACCTCCCTTCGGCTTTTTATGCCTCCCCCTCCCCGACCACCCCCACTGCCCTCCATTGGCTGAAGAGGGGGGAGGCGTGTATTTTCCCGCCACGCACCAGGCCCCCCCTTCTGGCCGGCCGTCCTCTCTGTCCCAGCCCGTCCCCGCAAATGGCGGGCCCGGCCTACCCGGGCCCTTTCTGCTTCTAGTTTTGATAACCACTAGTTCATTCTAAGGAACTACAAAGTAAAATATTATGGTATATAAGAGGCTGGATTCTGTGAATTTGTTGCACTAGTGGTGGTGTTTTGCTCCAGCACAAGGCGTCTTCTCTGGACACAAAGGATTCTTTGATTGCAGGATCTAGTCCCCAGAATTTACATATAAGACAATGTAAAAAATCTAGTGTATGTATCAAAGCATGTGTTTTAAAAATCACATATTACATGTCCTGTGGATCTATAATTGCTGACTGTTCTCCTCCACAGCATGTGTACATTTGCACTGCATGTGTGAAGCCAAGCAGCTTTTGTACACAGAATATTTATGTTCACAGTGTTTAATTTGTAGTGGGTATACATTGGTTATTGAAATGGAGTGATAGGCCAACTCAGTTTTCATCAGTTTGACACTGGACTCAATAAACTGAGATAAGTTGTCCCCAAAACTCAGAACATAGTCCAATTTGCATCCAATTCTGAAATAAGGAACTCAAACTCCCCTGTAGGCTTGCCAAATTACCCACCCTTTAGTACTGTTTCATCATCCCCTTCCCTTCTCCCAGACTTTACTTAGGGACAGCTACAGTGACCAAGAAGCCTCTGTTTGAGACTTCCACTCCTTCCTCGTGCCTATTAAGCTCCAACACAAATCTCCAATGCATTCTAGAATCCTGCTGCCTATAGTTTCCAGAGGACCTAATGTCCCTACTGTGTACTAGTGCATGCCCAATCAATTTACTTACCAAGCAGGAGGAACGTTGACATGCAATTCACACTGTAGCTAAGCATTATGCACTGGAGTAATTTGAATTCTGGGGCTGGTAAATATGAACCACTACATAATTGAATAACTTTGCCTTTCTAAAGTTCACTACCCCAAGGAGACATTTACATGATAGAATCCTCCTAGGCAGTGTCCAGAAAATTCCTAAAATATGACTGTATCAGTGTTTATATTATAATGGATTACACACAAAGTTGGATCCGTTTTCAAAGGAAGCCACTTGGGTTTGGCTGTCACCCACAGCAGGCTTTAAAATGAAAGAAAAATAAAATACAAGGGAAAAAAAAATACCACTTGCATGGGGTGGAGCATTCTTGTAAATGAGTTAGGGGAAATATGGAGCTAGCATAAAGAAAACTGCTAATGTTCATACAGGAAATATATTATTGAATTAAATTAATTCTGATTTTATCTGAAATTGGAAAGTTGTATGCATTAAAGAAACATCTGGTAATCCACCAGGTTTTGAAAATGCTCCATCCATTACAAATCGTATACAGAATTGATCTGTATGTCATTAGATCTTATAAATGAACCTCAAACTGGCTATTGTTTGCTTGGGATTATTAGATCTCTGGTTGTCCAATCACCTGTGTATAAAGAATCCAAAGTTTCATGGTCTATTCAGACCAAGTCTAAATGCAAGTAAAGCCACATGCAAGATTTATGAAGGTATGGCTGCATCCTAAGCACAGTTATGTGGGAGTAAGACCACAATGTCAAATGGGGTTTTCTTCTGAGTCAATAATCATGGGACCAGGCTTTTGGCTACAAGTGTTTATTACCAGGTCAAAATATCAGGTCTCTTGCTTTAGACTTGAAGAGTCAGTTTGGAAGGAATCAGTTTGAAACTCAACATCTGCTTCTTTTGTCTTACACATTTCCAGATGTTACATGCAGTGTGGGGACATATAAATTGATAATGCCATTTTATATAAGCAACCAAACATCTCATAGTCCCAGGTAAGCAATACCCAAAGCACATGTCTATATCTATATATACAGAGAGGGAACAGGCTAGTTGAGAGGGAGGTTTCATAAATATCTACAGCCTTACATCACCAGCTGTGGTTTAAAAGTTACACAAAAGGTAAAAGAAAGTCACTGAAGACTTTTGCCTGCTGTGTTAAAAGTGCATAAAAGGTCATTCCAAATCTTATATGAACTCTCCAGTTCTACTATCTTTCATATCTCCTCCTCTTACTATGAGCTCTTCCACAGATCAAAACCAGACACTTACTTTAGGTTCCTGAACCTGCCTTCTTTTCTGCCAAAATAATCCCCCCCAAACCCTCTAAAAAATGCTACAACTGTTTTAATCATGAAACTAATTCAAAATGTTCCACTGTTGTTTTTCAGCATGGTGTCAGCCAATAAAATAAGCAACACTATCACAGACACTAGTATCAGCCATGCCGCCACTGGTACATTTACCTGCTCATCCCTAAATGTGATATATGCAATAATCTGTCAATAAAACTGTATGCACAGGACAGTCTCTATGCAAAAGAATAAATGGCAATCTGACCAAAACAAATTGCAACATTCAAAATCAGCAGGAACATACATGTCTCCTAATTTACTGATTTGAAAGTCATCAACCTTCAACAAAGGAACTTCAAAGGGAAACTCTGCTGTGGCATTGCTGAATCAAAATTCACCAGCAAATTGCATGCTGTTTGTGATATCTGTTATGTTAATTGGGATAATGACTTCCTCTCCTGTTACAGGTATTCATTTAACACCATCATCCTAACTTTGTTATCACCAGTTACTGCCAAACTATTCTTTGAACGTGTGAGCTTTACATAGAGATGTCACAGATGGTACTTCTTGTATTTTATGGGTTTTGGCCAATAATATTTTTCTTTCTACCTAAGTTTATATTTATTAGACATAATCTCTTCATGCATCTACTCTGTGAAAGTATTTCAAACATTTATGCCACATTAATAATGTCATCCTAAATAGAGTTATGCCTCTCTAAACCTATTGATTTCATTTGTGATTTCTGTTAGTCTTTAAGATGCCACAAGACTGTTATTTTTACGGTAATGGACTAACATGGCTATCTTTTGGAAGAGAGAACACAGTATCAGAATAGAAAACATAACAAACTATTGAGCCACTAATCTGTTGAAGGAAGAGGGCCAATCTCATCCAATTACCCTCTTCAGTGTTACTTCCCTGACTTGTGTGCCTTTGTATGGGCCCCCTCCTTCCAGCAATGCCTTTTAATGGATCACAGGAGAAATGGGAAGATAGGGGTAATGTGTAATTCTGCCAGAAGAGCAGTGGTAAGATACAACCCAATGCAAATGTGATTGCATGTAGAAGTGGTAGACTTAAATAATGCATGTGTGTGATATTGCCTTTTTCACAATAAATTTATTATTCTTTATTCAAAAGGGGAAGTGAGAAAGATAAAACAGATACGTGAGATGTAGCTGCTTCATAGATACAGCCAGCAATTTTTCAAAAATATATTCTTTTCAAAATGTATATGCTAGTTTTTTACACTGTTGGCTCTCTCTCTGCAGTATTTAAACCACCACGAAATGACTGAGATACCAGAAGAAGAGGCTGGAAAAGTCAAAGCATTTCCCTCTTATTGCTCTACTGACCCCCTAGAAATTATGCCAGTGATAATGGAAAATATGTTATTGCATTTCCCATTCAATTTCCTCCTGGATACTAAAACGCCGAGTGGATTTTGATTTGGAATCTGGTTTGGGGGGGAGGAAACAAAGTCTACTTTGGCCAAGTACCTATATTCAGATGTCAAAACAAATTGGGATTTGATTGGGGGTTTCTCGAACACTCTGTGCAAGAAGGGAGAAGTGAGGCAGGAGAAAGCATGTGAACAGATAAACAAGCTGTCTTTGTGCCATTGACATAGGGTTGCCAGCTCCTGGTGGGGCTTAGAGATCTCCCAGCCACAGAGATCAGTTCCCCTGGAGAAAACAGCTGCTTTGGAGGATGGAGTATTGGGATACTTGGCTAATATAGCAGAGTTTTGCCCATATGATCCTTAGTGCAGTAAATAGATCTCCCAAGAAGTATATTGCACAAAAGGTGAACTTACATTTATTTAAGTAGATTCAGTTCACATTCAGCCTGCAGTCTAGAGGAGAGAGAGAAGCCTAATCTAAAGAGTTCCTTCCCAATCACAAATGGCCGGTTTGTACAGCATTATGTGTGTGGGAGTATGAGGGCATTGTCTCTACAGGAGAGACTTGCAGAGACATGTGTCTCCATGGAAGGCCATGTGAATGCCATGTGAAGAGAGAGAGGAAGGAACAGAGGGCAACTCCTAGGTTAAGACAAAGAGAGGCATCCCATTCAAAGAGAAAACACCCATACACACGTAGACTGATGTAGCCCCACCCCCACCCAATGTCCAGGCATCTGGAGCCACTCACTCCAACAGTCTCTCCTCTCGACTCTGTATGCCATTGAGGTTCACAATATTCAGGTCATCCCACAGGTCTTGGTATTAGTCTCTTGGTAGCAGTTTGGTAAATATATCCACTGTCATTTGCTCAGGGGGACAGTAGTCTTGCTTGAAACTCCTTGCCCTTGCAGGTCCCTTACATACTGGTTCCTGATTCCAATTTGCTTTGTCTGTTCACTGTTCTTTTCTGAAAGAGAGAGGCCTATAAAACTCTAGTTATCCTCTAGCAGTTGAAATGGCAAAAATTCCTTAATACCAAAATCCTCCAGTAATGTTATAAACCACTCAGATTATCTGCACGCTCTGGAAGCAGATGCAAACTCTTCTTCAATAGATGAGTGGGTAACAATTCTTTGTTTACAACCTGCCCAACTTGTAGCACCACCCCCACAGAAAAATACATAACCCTAATGGATCGGTTTGCATATTTCTGGAAGTTGCAGTGCTTAGGAGCATCCTAATGGTGGAATATTTTACAACCGGTGCAAAAGTTTGGTCATAATTTGATACATAAATCTGAGAGAATCCCTTTGCCACTAGTCTGGCTTTGTATCTCTCAACCTCACCTTTGCATCCTGCTTAGCCTTAAAAAGCCATGGATATCCAGTGACATTCTTACCCTTAGGTAGTTCAGTAAGAGTCTATGTCTTGTTCTTATGCAGTGCTTCCATTACTTCTTGTGCTGCTTTCCTCCACTTGCTTGCTTCTGATTGAGGCATGTTGGTTCATGTGGTAACAATGCCCTTGTAGGTAGGTTAGTTTCTCAGTTGGAACTTCCTTCTTGGCCCATGGTGAGTGTCAGAGGTCCAGGGTCTCATCTGCCTCTGCAGTGGTCTCTGGCTCCTCTGACTCACCTGCTGGTTCAGGAACTTCCTCCTTCACCTCCTCTTCTGGTTGAGTATCTGGCTGTTCCCATATAGTGACTGCATCTGTTGGCTCTGGGTGATACACCAACAGCTGGTTGTTGTCACCATTTCCCTCTGGACAATCATCTGTCACAGCAGTCTGGTTGTTTTTTGGTCACTCATCGAGCTGCACCACTCTGTTTGCAGTGATTTGGTTAATTAATATTTGGGTTTAGAATTCTGTATGCTTTCTGGAGAATATCTTACAAAGATGCTTTCTTCAGCTCTGGGTTCTAATTTGGATCCCTTTTCTTTTGGTGTATGAGCATAGACCTTGGACCCAAATATCCTAATGTGTTCTACATTTGGCTTTCTGTTATGCCACAGCTCATAAGGAGTCCTCTCTGTGGCTTTGGTTGGCAAGCTGTTTTGGGGGGAAACTGCAGTCCTTGCACCTTCTCCCCAGTGTCTGTAGGGAAGGCCTAAGTCAATTAGCATGCATCTGACAATGTCCATTATAGAGCAGTTCTTGCACTTAGCAAGCCCATTCTGTTCTGGTGTGTGAGGTACAGTAAGTCTTTGTTGGACTCCATGTTTCCTTATGAATGCCTGCAGTGATCTAGATGTGTACTCACCAGCACAGTCAGACTGGATGACTTAGGGTTTCCTGTAGAACTTGTTAGAATCCATGGCAATGTAGTCTCTCAGTTTTTGCTCAGTTTCTATTTTTTCCTTCACTCGCTGCCCTGCTGCCTGGCTGCCTCCTTTCTGGCTGTCCTCAAAGGAGAGTCAATTGTGGTAATGTCAGTAGTGAAATCACCACATCAGAGGGGAACCCCCCCAATCCCAAATCCCCCTGCTGGAAAATTTCCTGGCTACAGGGCTGTTGTAAATCCTCATCTAGCACTTTACCAGTGGCCTCAAGCTTGTCAATTAGATTTAGTAATGTTTCAGTTTTTATTTTTAGTGAATACTGAATGAAATAATAATGGGGATGGAGCATTGCTGGAAGCCAGGTGGGGGGGAGGAAGGGGGTATTAGAAAAGGATGTATCTAAAAATATTTTGAAACATGGAACGTGTTAATATATCCTATTAATAAAGTTCTTTTAAAAAAAGATTTAGTAATGTTTCTATATGTGTTTCTTCATTTCTACTTTCTTGTAGTCTAATTGATAAAAGTTCTCTAAACAAAGAAATCTTGCTAGCCTAGTCATGCTCTCCATAGTCCTTTCTTAAGGCTTCAATCATTCTTTTTGCAGTTTCTTGTCCTTTTATGTACACCAATTGGAAATTAGTCATAATTGGAAATTAGTAATAATTATATTTTGTGCTTTACTGTCTGCACTCTCCCATCTCCTAATCTCATTTTTAGATCCCAAAGGCCATGGAGCAGTTAAGGGAAAATTAGTTTTTTCCTCCTTGAGCTGATGCTCAATTCTAAAAAGCCATGCATTGAAATTAACTCCTCTAAGTTTTTCTAGAATTGCATATAGTTGGGCTATAGTTTAGCAATTCAAAAGGAATGGAGAGAGAGTGAGAGAAAGAGAAAAAAGTTTCTTTCAGCACTCAGAGCATGGGACCAGCTGTTAAGCAAATTCCCAGCAACTTTAGTTCTTGCCAGCAGGTGGTGAAGCCTCATAATTGCTCAAGCAAGAGAAAAACAAACAAATCACTCTGGGCACCCATAACCCTATTGGGATATTTGGATAAGATAGAAAAGTCTTTCCCAGTCTTAGAAGTGTGATGCTGAGTGCAGTAAATAAATCTCCCAAAAAGTATACTTCCAAAAAGGTAAACTTACATTTATTCAAGGAGATTCAGTTCACAGTCAGGTTGCAGTTGAAAGGAGAGAAGCCTAACCTAAAGAGTACTTTCCGTATCATAAATGGCCAGGTTATCTGGCGTCATGTGTGTGGGAGTATGAGGGAATTGTCTCTACAGGAGAGACTTGCAGATACATGTGTCTCCATTGAAGGCCATGTGATGTAAGAGAGGACAGAGAAAGAAAGGGAGGAGGGGTCAGAGGGCAGCTCCCAGGTTAAGGCAAAGAGAGGCATCCCATTCAATGTGATAACCCCTATACACACCTAGAGTGATGTAGCACCCCCCCCCCATGTCCAGGCATGCTGAGTCACTCCTCCAACACCAAGGTCCCTCCCCTCCCTAAACCCTGTCCTCCTCAGGCTTTATTCCAGGGATTTCTCAACTAAGAGTAGACAGCCCTGCATTCATAGATAAAAAGAAGTTTGTCACAGTGACTTGTTTAAACCTTTCAATACTATTTTCTTAAATAAATTCAAAGCAATTTATAGTAAGAGTGAAAAGTGCTACAAATGATAACCATTGCAGGTGTACACCTTTAAACAGAAAATTATATCAACCACAGTGGGTTAATTAGTAAGCTCAGTTTAAAATCAATTCAATATAAGTTACAGGAAGGATCTGAGCCAAATTTCTGAATGTTGGTAGGGACAAATACCTGCAAACCTCTATATGGAGCTATAAAAAGAAATGAAGCCTTGCTCCTAATTGCCAGATATGCAGCTTCTTCTTTGACTGGATTTAACAGTGATACTCCACAAACGGATTCCTGAAGGTAGGATAGCTTATATAGAAAGGCTCTGTTAGGCTCACCCCAAGATATTTCTTAGGGTTTTAAAATTAAAACAGCATCTTGACTTATGCCCATAAACTAATTGGCACTAAGGACACCTTGCAAAAAATGGTCCTATGGTCCAAATTACTTGCTCTCCCATTAGGGGCAGACTATTATTTGCTGCATCAGCTAAGCTGTCAAATTCTCTTCAAAGATGTCACTACACAAAGTGGGTCAGCTTCTCTTAACCAGTCTAGTTTGCAGCTATCAGGTGTTAGAAAAGAGAAGTCTCATGTATTCTATAATAATTATACACAGGCCTATCATTCAGAGGATTTAGTTGGAAGAACACTGTGCTCTGCTTTTTGGTGTAGTGGTTAAGTGTATGGACTCTAATCTGGGAGAACTGGGTTTGATTCCCCACTCCTCCACTTGCTGGATGACCTTGGGCAAGCAGTAGTTCTGATAAGAGCTGTTCTTAAAAAAGAGCAGTTTCTGTCAAGAGCTCTCTTAGCCCCACCTACTTCACAGGGTGTCTGTTGTGGGGAGGGGAAGGGAAGGGAGTTTGTAAGCCGCTCTGAGGCACCTTTGGGTACTGAAGGGTGGGGTATAAATCCAATCTCCTCTTCTCTTCTTCTTCTTCTTTTTGAAAGGAACAGCTGGTGGTTTTAAACGGTGAAGGAGCTAAAGGTTCCAGTCAGGTCCTCTGAGAGGTCTACAAAGGCCCAGGCCACTTCCAGGTTTAAGAACATAAGAAAAGCCAAGCTGGATCAGACCTAAGGCCCATCTACTCCAGTGTTCTGTTCATAGGCTGCAACAGCATCATCATGCCTCTTCTCCCCAGCAGCTTATTTATAGAGGCATACTATTTTTGCTACTGGAGAGAGTAGATATCCGTCATGATAGCCATTGATTGCCCAGTCTTCCATAAATTTGTCCACTCCCCTTTAAAGCCTACCAAGATGGTGGCCATGACCACATCCTGTGACAGAGAGTTCCACAAATTAACTATATCCTGTGTGAAGAAATACTTCCTTTTATCTGTCTTTTAAGCCTCTTAGCTATAATAAAAAATTAAAAATGATAACATATGAAAGGCACAAAAAGAGTGATACATAATTTGACTTAAAAATTAACCAATGCTTTTCTCATGTTTTTTGAGATCCTTTTTGAGCTTGGGGCCCAGACCAAATCCAAATGACCCTTCTGCCCCATCCCCTGATGCCACTCAACTGCTCCAGGTTGCAAAAGCTACTCTCACCACATCATTGCTTGGTTCTATTTACCTGATCACTTCTTATCTATTCCAC
This sequence comes from Gekko gecko, assembly GCA_029375565.1. NCBI lineage: Eukaryota > Metazoa > Chordata > Lepidosauria > Squamata > Gekkonidae > Gekko > Gekko gecko. Next base: position 48,176,372 of record JAPDNY010000009.1, read on the forward strand.
ATTTCTATTAATAAGGACAAGTAGATGGAAAATCTATGGTCAGAATCAATATATCTTCTCAACAACAAAGATTTCAGAGAAAAAGCCATATGGGACCCAGTGCTGCAGCCACCTGCAGCTGCCTGCAGCCTTGGGAACACTCTGGAGCAAGGAAGGGGCTGAGCTGGAGCCTTGACTCACTGGCACCTTGACTCACTGGTAGACTCCTCCAGCCACAGTCACCAGCAGCAGCAGATGACTCCAGCTGTTGCATCTTCGTGCTGGCCTATGACATCATCAACTGGCACTGTGAGAATAGCAACCTGCCAGATAACAGTGAAGGACCATCTTCTGATGGCCCAGGCTGTCCAGAGACAGCTGGGTAGACCTACATAGGAAGGGAGAAGGGGGAGAGGAATCACCCTGGCCAAGCCAGGTGGAGGCTCAGGGAGAAATGGGGAAAAGAGCAAAGCACTGCCTCTAGGGAATAGGATTAATCCTGGCAGAACCTGAGGGAGACAGAGAAAAGACTTTGGGGGAGTATAAAAGAGAGCTGAGGAGGAAAGCAGGAGGATCCTGAGCCCGAAGGTTGAGTACTCCTCAAGGGAGTGAAAAGACCTCAGTGCCACAATCCTTGTCCTCTCTGTCCCCATTTCTGTGGCTTGGAGGAGGCTTGGCCTAGTGGGGTGCAATGACAGATGGCATAGGGAATGTACCAGCTGAGGAGGGAGCTCACAGCCAGTGGTGTGCTGGTAACTATTTAACAACCAGCTCTTGGGTTGTTAAATATAACTTTATTATAAATTTTACTGATATAAACAATGTGTAGCACACAGTTTCCAAAATTAATATAATATACAATATTTTTTCTTATAAATTCCATATAGCCAATTGATTCTCACAGAATGCTTCTGTTGACTTTTGCCGAACTCTTGTATCCATAGCCAAACGATGGTTCCAGTTCACCCATGATTTGACAAATGGCATTGCATCCCAATCTCCTAAATCTTCTCCCAATGAATTTATTGTCATTAAAACTAATATATGATCTACTGGAGCTGCAGTGGCTCAAGTGGTTAAGACGCTGAACTGCAGACTGTGGAAGGTCAGTAGTTCAGCAGTTCAAGACCCGGGTGCCGCAAGACAGAGTGAGCTCCTGTCTCTAGTTCCAGCTCCTGCCAACCTAACAGTTTGAAAGCAAGAAATTGCAAGTAGATAAATAGGTACCACTTCGGTGGGAAGGTAACAGCGTCCCGTGCACCTTGGTGTTTAGTCATGCCGGCCACATGACCACAAAAACGTCTTTGGACAGCGCTGGCTCTTCGACTTTGAAACGGAGATGAGCACCGCAACCCTAGAGTCGGATTCGACTGGCTTTCGAGCAAGGGAACCTTTACCTTTACCTATGATCTACTATTGAACTATCTTTTACCTTTGTACAAATTATATTCATTAAACTGAAACCTCTTTCAGCTTCAGCTCTACTGACTGCAACAGGGAGGCATCTTAGTGCCTGATGAGTTTTCAGCCAGTTCGCAAAAGTCCTGAAAGTTTAACAATTGGCTTTCACAAGCTAGTATGAGTCAGCTCCAGTATACCACTGCTGACAGCCATAATGGTTCATAGAGAAGGAAAACTTGTCAGTATTTTGGTAGCTGTTCATTCTTTATTGTTTAAAATTGACTCACTTTGTCTAATACCACCTCTTTGTTGGGAAACAGATTGGCCACCACCTATAGCAGTATCTTGGACATGTATTTCCCTTCCCTTCTCATAAATGTCCATTATTATCTCTCTCCATAAACCTTAAAGACTGAAAGAGGACTGGTATAATTTAGAGAGGTAAACTAAATGAGAAAGGGTGTCTGGGAGGAAAAATGAATGTATAGAAACAGGAGTTGTTTCATTAGAAGATATGAGAATCCCTGCTGTGTCTAATCGATGCCCGTCTAGTCTAACATTTTGTTCCTTTAAAACTGCATCGTGGCAGATGACTCCATTGTACTGTTGGTTTTCCCCTAGAATTCTCATTCTGACTTGTTGGCAGCCGCACTGAGTCCAGGACGGCTCATCCAGCTGGCAGTGACGGAACTGAGGCCAGGGCCAATGTTGAGTCTGATTCCTTTGGCAGCCTCTCCCAGTCTGATAAGGATGGCAGCTCTGGAGTTGTTGTGGCGGTTGGTTCCAGGGATGGCCCTGTTCCTGGCCAATAGCCTTCTCCAAGGAGTCAGTAATGGTATCAATTTGCTAAGCATAAGAGAAAGCATACAGTATGTGTGCTCTTCAACTGTTATGCCTTTTGTTTTTGTAATAAAAGTGGTCCTGGGCTCAAAAAAGTTTAACCAACTTTCAATCTGCATTAACAATAAAATGTAAGACTATGGCTCATACAGATTACAGATGACTCCCTAGACATGCCTGGCTAAGAGCTTCCTTCATACTATCGAACAGCCTGATTACATCACTCTACATTAGGAAAGACTCTTCCCTCAGTGTAGGCAGAACTGCTGATAACTTTCAGGAAGTAGCTTGTCTTTGTACTGGTCCAAAAGTTTGTTAGACTGCTACAAGTTAATAATAGAGCCAAGCTACTGTAGATATCACCAACAATCTTTTCTAGCTGTTGTCATCCTGGGACCATCATCTTTTATTCCCAATAATCCAAAAGCATTCTCCTTCTCATTCTAGTCGTATCTTAGTGAGGGTAGTCTGCATTTTGCATTTTGGAGACTTGAAATAGGCTGCTGAGAAAGTCTATATATGAAAACACACACACAGCCTGTATTTCTTTTATTATTTAGAGCCCTGACTGACATTAATTTTTTAAAGGAAGTCAGGTTACAACCATGACTTACTGCACACTTTATACCATAAACTTAATTTCACTGTTTGCTCCAACTGTTGTACCAGTGTCTCTAGAGCTTAAAATATAAATAATACCTCCAAGAGGTGAGAAAAGAGTCTATATGTTGAACCCTTTTCCTATGTACATAAGAAACCTTCAGTTTTAAAAATATATTTACAAATACATTAAGAAAAGCCAAAGATCTTTAGTGGGAAAAGACATGAATGTGTACTTACTACTGAAAGCATTAAAATGAACAAAAGCTTGTAAGGTACATAAAAGAAATGCTGAATAAATGAACACATTTTTAAAAGATTACAAAAATGTACTGTAATGCCAGAAGAATATGAAATAGAGTTAAAAATACAGTTGAAATGTTCCCTGTCAGACTTAACTACACCTTGTTATGCAGCCCCCCTTCATCCCACATTCAACCAACCAACCAATTTCTTAAAAGATATTAAAACTGAATAGGCAACACACACACAAAGACCCTTACCCGGTGGGTTAGCGGAGCGGCTCTTGCTTCGCCGTGTTACAGACACATGTGTAAACAAGAGAATTTCCTGCATCTTTTTCTCATCTGCACAGCTCTGGGGGCTGGCCAGCAGGCTTATTTCCAGCATTTAAAGCCACTCCACACTAAATGGAAAAGAGATTCCCATTGGCCAGGCTTTATCAAAACTAATACCACAACACATTTTGTTTAATAACAAGGCATCAAGCCAATAGATCTATATAGAAATGCATATGCAAACATACACATAAGTTGCTTCTTGTCCCCATCACCGGCAAGACTTTTCTAAACCCCCCACCCCACCCCACCCCACACTATATGTAGGATGGGGCCTTTGTTTTTCAAAAGGTAATGTTGTCATCCACTCCCTCCCATCATCTAGCACGAAAAGGTGCGTATATGGCTTACAGAACAGAAATAAACAAGATATTTTATTTTATTCATGTTGAAATCTGTATGTTGCTTATGTTTTCAACCTGTATATTGTGTGAAGACACAAGATAATTCAAGTGAAAGGGTTCTTCATTCATTTTGGTTTACAGAATAATATACTGTTACTAAAACTGAAAACTATTCAGAGAGAAATAGCTGTTTGACCAAATGACATGCAAGAATACTGACAGTGGTACAATATACAAATGATATATTCTACAAAATGAAGATTTTGTAGCTTGCAATCTTATAGTACAAGAATAAGCTCTGAAGACACAAAGATATTTATACCTAAGAGGCCTTATTCAACAGTTTTCCTTAAAAATGTGCAACTGAAAAACTTTGTAATAAAACTCCACAAAGACACATTTGCCAGAGGTGACAACTGGGACTTATTTACTTTAGAAAGAATCACTCGTCAACCAGCTGATTAGAGTATAATGTTGATAGTTCCAACGGCACCGTTTGATAGATGAATGTTTCTACAACAGCATCAGCAGGACTGCTCATCTCTTCCCTACAGCAGGATGGATTTCCTTCTGTTCTGGTACATTTCATCTGTGGCTAGATGCCAGATAGATTTTAACAGGGCAGCTCATATTAGCAGACCCTCACTGGGAGCATTAACAGGAAGTAGAAAGAGAAAAAAACCCCTCTGAATCCCTAATAACCAGCCCTAGTCTGCTACAAAGGGGAAAGATGATCAATCCAAAAAATTACTAAAGACAATGAAGAAGTGTTTCATTTGTCTCAGAGGATAAAGCTAGGTGAAACCTCTCTTAATAAAAGCCGAAATCAGCAAACTGATGCATATTTGTTTCCACATTCATTGATTTTGTTTGAACCATTTCTTATATTCAAAAGACACATTTAAATGTTTAAAATTAATACAACAAGCAGCTAGGACTCACCCTACTGCCATGTTTGTGGGCTCCAGGGCTGGGGGAAGATTGGCACATGCCATGTGGCCTCTGGCCGCATGGTTCAGCATAGGGGTGCAACCCCTGGCAGTGAGGACGAGTCCATTGGAACAGCTCTGGTCATCTGGGGGGGGGACTGGTGGGTGGTAATCGGGGCCAGGGAACCTGCCCCCCTCAATAAAGTGGCACAGCATCAGGGACCTCATCCCTTTTGCTCTTTGTGGTTTTCCCTCCCTCCCTCCCTGCGCTTCAGTTGTCATAGGACTTGTATGGATTGGTTTTACTGCTTTATAGCCACAGCTTAGGTGGTTTGGGCATTGGAATGGATCCATTTGGTAGGGAGGCAGTGCCTGCATGCCTGCATCCCGTGTTATGGCTCTGAGGGGAGCCAATTTAGAGGCATGCCAAGCTCAAGGGCTGCCAGTGGGGGCTCTCACTCAGGTGGCAAGGAATTCACTTCATGGCTGGTGTCCACGTCATTCCCACAAGAGTTTGCCACTCCTTGGGTTCACCCCCAGCAGGTGGGCTGGGGTGGGGGGGTTTATCAAGTGGCAGGCAGGTCACTCGATACAGGATATGTCCCCATGCTGCACCAATACTCCTTGCAATGTAATCAATAAAGCTGTGGCCTTTTCCTTCCAAAAGTAATCTGGTCTGCATGTTGATGTCTTGCCTGCACTTTCCTCTATGTCCCTCAGCCTGCAATGGGTACCATGTGGTTAAAATTAAGATTGAAACATGGCTTCATTTTCCCATTAAAATCAGACAGATTTAAATATACTTGTGCTGGATTTTCTGTCCTGAATATTTTAACAAATGAAGCAGATATTCTGAAAAGTCACAGGTAGATCTATTATTATTTTTAAAAAGCACCCCAAATCACATGACATTTTCCTTAGTTAGCAGCAACTAAAATACAATGCTAACATCTAAGTATTGCATGAATAGTTTTGTTTTATTCATGATGGAACAAGTAAGTACATAAATGACCTTTCTCAGAGTTCAGTCTTGCAAGTCATCTTGCTTGTAGCACTAATCTCTTTACAGCATACAATTTAACTATTTGGCTGGAAAGATTAATGTAACATCTAATTTTGCATCACCAAGGCTTATTTAGCAATAGTTTAGTAATTAGAATCATATGGTATCCTCCTCCCAGACACAAGGTTAGAGAATGAGAATATTCACTCTAAATTCAGAATTTGCACACCTGTGTCATCATGGATGAAAGTATTACCCACAGCAAAGAAAACAAAACAGAAACATAAGTTTTTACCACCTTGTATTGGAGTGAGTGGGCCTTGTAGTGCCAGTGTGTTGTAGTGATTAGAGTAGGATCTAGGAGGCCTAAATTCAGTTGGCTGACATTTGGATCTTGCTGGATTCTCCCCCCCACACCAAAATAAGATGACCTTCCATTATTTGTTCCTTCTTCCAAGAATTAAAGTCTTGCAATGTAACATTTACAACAATTGAACCATAAGCCTCCCAGCATTTAACATCAGAGTTTGGCATGAAGAAGAGGAGATTGGATTTATACCCCACCCTTCACTACCTGAAGGAGGCTCAGAGCAGCTTACAATCTCCTTTCCCTTTCCCTCCCCACAACAGACACTCTGTGAAATAGGTGGGGCTGAGAGGGCTTTTTGAACAACTGCACTTTCAAGAACTGCTCTGACAGAACTATGGCTTGCCCAAGGTCATCCAGCAACTACAAGTGGAGGAGTGGAGAATCAAACCTGGTTCTCCCAGATTAGAGTCTGCACACTTAACCACTACACCAAACTGGCTCCTGGCGTGACACTGTCTTAAGACTGGGACCTGAAAATTTTACTTTTCCCCGCCTTTAAATTTTCTTACAACATCTGCTTGATGAAGGGTTTTGTAGAACTTGGAAGCTTGCACAATGTTTTGCATCATTTGGGCTGGCCTCAATAAATCGGACTGTCAGCTTTAGGTTGGCAAATTCCTGGAGAGCCTGGGGATGGTGGGGTTTGGCAAAAGGAGTGAGGGGATATAATGCAGGGGTGGCCAAACTTGCTTAATGTTACAGCCACAAAGAATAAACGTCAGATGTTTGAGAGCCACAAGACATGAACAAACACACATGTTTTTATTGAAAAATATGCACACTTGCTTTTTATAAATATTAAATTAGACTGTGTGAAAGAGCTGCATGCAGCTCCCGAGCTGCAGTTTGGCCACCCCTGGTAAAATGCCACAGAGTCAACCTTCCAAAGCAGCCATTTCCCCCAGGGGAACTATCTCTAGGTTACAGTTATAATTCCAGGAGATCTCCAGCCACCATCTATAGATTGGGACTACTATTAATAAAAGCTATCACATGATTTTAAGCCTGTTCAAGTCCCACCGCGGCCGGGGTGAGCTCCCGGCCCTTGTCCTAGCTCCCGCCTACCCAGCGGTTCAAAAGCCTAGCAAGTAGATAAATGGGTACCTGCCTAGGTGCAGGGGGACACTCACCTTCCGGCAGTAAGGAGAAGCAAGGAAGAGTGACAGTACTGGCAGTGGCAATGGGCAGCAAGGCGTTCCAGCTGAAAAAACATCGCGGTGAATCTACATCAGCCGAGCAAGTATTCTGGATGGGACTGGCCAGAGACAAGGCAACACAGCGACGCAGCACAGCTGGAACCAATCAGGACAGAGGCTAGTGCAGCAGTCATCGCACAGTCGTGGACTGTGGAATCAAGCCCAGTAGGAGCCACTGCGGAGCCATGCCGAGCCGGACCATGCTGAAAAACATCACACAGAAGCCAGTCCATGCTGAGACACCATAGCAGAAGAGCCGCAGGGAAAAAACAAACAAAAACAATCCAGTAGGGTGCCTGGTAGGCACTCACCTCCCCATTCAAGTGTGGCCCTAGCTAGGAAATATAAAATCACTATGTAAACTGCTCAGAGTCTCCGGGATGGAGCAATATAGAAATCGAAATAATAAATAAATAAATAAATAAATAAATAAATAAATAAATATTTTCTTTCTTTTTCTCAGTTCAGACCTCCATATTGCCAGGAAAGTTTATTGTGTGACTTTGGGCCAATCTCTCTCTCAGCCTAACTAATCTCACAGGGATGTTGTGAGGAAAAAAAGGATGAGGAAGAGCCCTGTATGCTGCCCTGAATATCCCTGGAGAAGAGCAAGATAAATAAATAAAGCTGGTGTAATTATTGTGGTTCCTCTTGGTTGGAATATGTACATGCACTGTGTTATCTAGAGATGTATGCTCCTGTTTATAAGAACAACTATAAACAGAATCATATGGTGCCGCTTCTCTTGCACTATGCCACTTCAGACTATAGAGGGAGGGGAATCACCACAATTACTATCACGTGATTTAGAGAGCTGGACCCTTTCTGACTAATAGGCAAATAGAGAAAAGTGCTCTCACATATATACAGGGCATGGGCAGTTTTCTCTAATGGCTTAGCTCCTGTCCAGAATACTATGCAACACACACCTATGTGGCAGTATTCTGATCATGTCTACTGGCCCAACTTTCTCCCCTCGGTTTCCATGTGCTGAAGGAAACGCATGCATAGAAAACTTATGGTGGATATATGTCCAGACATGTATGCTCCAAACACTGATTCTGTAACCATTTTCCAGGTGTATAGGTCACTTACACAGGCATTACCTCCAACATGTCAAGGTCAACCATTATGAGAGAGCAGGCCAACAGACACAACCCAACCTTCCAATATAAATATTTAACTACAGCTCTTTGTAGAATGGCCATCTGTACTGAACTAACAATGCCAAACAAACTCCAGGTGATATTTTTCAGTGGTCTGTGTTTTACTGCTCACCATTCAGCAGGTTCTCTGCAGCCACACACTTCCTTTTTTGCCCTCTAGGGGAGGAAGATATATCCCTGGTGCCATTCAGGTATTCAATTAAAAAATAATTTCACAGCTACTCTATGGTGTTGCTGTCTGGATCTCAGTAATCTCAGGATCTATTGCTCATCCCTTTTGTTAGTTTCTCCATAGGATAATGGGCACCCTTTGATGTGTTTCAGATGTGTCTCTCTGACACTAGGACAAAAGTTGTTGGAAGCTAGAGCCTGGCTAAGATTTTTAAGGTTAGAATGAAGACTGTCTTTGCTGTAGAAGCAGATGGATTGCTGTTTTCTCTCAAACAAGATACTTATTACTCAGTATGGATGACGACTATTGGTGCTAGACTACAGCAGCTGGGCCTTGTATTAGAAGAAGTCCTCCAGTGGGTAAGACAAAGACCCTCAATATTGTCAAGCATCATCTCACAAAGCTCAATTACGGTAGTACAGTAATTTGTGCTCATAGAGTTTGTTCTACCCAGTTCTTTGGCATTTGACCACCTTGGTCCTTGCTATCCTGTACAAGATATTTAACAGTTCCTTATTATGCTAGGGCATTTGCTCCAGCTCCTCTTAACGCTAACCCTTCTGAAGTATTGTGTGGGAGGTTTGGTAGTATTCCATATTCAGATGGTCTTTTTCCTTTTGGCCTAGGTAAAATTGATACTTTATCTCATAAAATTCTGAAATGTTCCTTTTATACTGTTTTTAGGAAATGATGGATTTTACCTCTTTTACCACATTTATTGTTCAATATTTCTCAAAGAAATGTTTTTCCTTCTCTGATGCTAGACAGTGATCCAAATATAACCTTATCAGTTGCTAAATTCATGTCTATCATATTTTCCTTTAGAAACTGAGGACTTTTAGACAAGTCACATGCCCTGAAAAAGGTATATGTAGGGGAAAAAGTAAGGGAAGCAACAGACTTGATAGTCTCTTCTTTATTTGTCAAAAGGTCTAGAAGGTATAAATAAAAATAATAATGTATAAAGCCGCTATGACAGACTGTACAGGGTTAATGCCTAACAGAGTCTGAGAATCTTTGAGTGACAGGCTATTCGAACGGAATTCTATTGAGAGAGTCACTGGAGGAATGACAGTTGGGAATCGGCAGTTGAAGAAGAGACAGTTAAGCATTGACTGTGGACTGGGAAGGAGGCTAAGACAGTGAGTGGATCAAGGAGGATCCTCATTCAAGCAAAAGGGAGGGAATAGCTTCTAGTAAAGAGAAGTGATCCTTGCCCAGATAAGAAGGGAAATAGCTTCTAGAAAAGAGGAATGTCCCCTGATCTGTGTATAAAGAAGGATTTGGGGAACTTGGTTGTATGTTCCTGCTCTCTAAACTTTTTATATTGCTGAAACGCAGAAACCTATGTATGAGTGTTCAACCAGAAACTGACAGAAAGCCTCTCTCCTCAAAGTTTTAAAGGCCTTATTGAATAGCAGAAACTTTACTTGTTGGCAAAACATTATTTGGTGTTTGTGTGAATATAAAATTACCTCAGTTTCATTATCTGTCCACCTCATACATCCTACCCTTGATTCCACCTAATCTTTTCACCTCCAAAACATTTTGTTTTGTTTGTTTTGAACTTTAAAAAGCCTTTCATGTGCCATTTCAAAAGCAGAATATAAAAAGGTGATTTTGTCTCTTCCCTCAGTTCCCAGGGCTGGACCAGCATTTTGTGTGTGTGTGTATACATACATAGCAACTGGGTGGAACAGCCATAGACAAACAAATAAGAAGATAAAGGGACTGCTCAGCAAGAAAGTAGAAGGGAAAATCCTGTGTGAGAGGGAGGGAAGAGGGTGAGATCATTATAGCTGCCTTTGAAACAGTTCATCTGTCTCCACTGCTGTGAACAATTATATTTCAACAGCTAAAAAAAGAAAGAAATACAATACCATGTAGGATAGAGAGTAACATTTGTTCTATATTTACATGCTCCTATGCTTAAAAAGAGGAACTAGAGATCAAATTGCCAACATTCACTGGATTATGGAGAAAGCAAGAGAGTACCAGAAAAACATCTACTTCTGCTTCATTGACTATGCTAAAGCCTTTGATTGTGTGGATCACAATAAATTATGGCAGGTTCTTAAAGAGATGGGAGTACCGGACCACCTCACATGTCTCCTGAGAAACCTGTATAAGGGTCAAGAAGCAACAGTTAGAACCGGATATGGAACAACTGATTGGTTTAGCATAGGAAAAGGAGTACGACAAGGATGTATATTGTCACCTTGCTTATTTAATTTATATGCAGAGTACATCATGCGAAATGCTGGCCTGGATGAATCACAAGCTGGAGTTAAGATTGCTGGGGAAAAGATCAATAACCTCAGATATGCAGACGATACCACTCTGATGGCAGAAAGTGAAGAGGACCTAAAGAGCCTCTTGCTCAGGGTGAAAGAGGAGAGCGCAAAAGTGGGCTTGAAGCTCAACATCAAAAAACTAAGATCATGGCATCTGGCCCCATCACTCCTTGGCAAATAGAAGGGGAAGTCGTAGAAGTAGTGACAGACTTCACGTTCCTAGGATCCCAGATCACTGCAGATGGTGACTGCAGCCATGAAATTAAAAGATGCCTGCTCCTTGGGAGGAAAGCGATGGCAAACCTAAACAGCATGATAAAAAGCAGAGACATCACCTTGCCAACAAAAGTCCGCATGGTCAAAGCAATGGTATTCCCCGTAGTAATGTATGGATGCGAGAGTTGGACTATAGGGAAGGCCGAGCGCCGAAGAATAGATTCTTTTGAACTATGGTGCTGGAGAAGACTCTTGAGAGTCCCTTGGACTGCAAGGAGATCAAATCAATCAATCCTAAAAGAAATCAACCCTGATTGTTCCTTGGAAGGCCAGATCCTGAAGCTGAAGCTCAAATACTTTGGCCACCAAATGAGAAGGGAGCATTCACTGGAGAAGACCCTGATGCTGGGAAAAATTGAAGGTCAAAGAAGAAGGGGACGGCAAAGGATGAGATGGTTAGACACTGTCATCGATGCAACGAACATGAAATTGAGCAAACTTCAGCGGACAGCGGAAGACAGGAGGGCCTGGCGTAATCTGGTCCATGGGGTCGCGAAGAGTCGGACTCGACTGTGTGACTGAACAACAACAACAACATGCTTAAAAAAGTAAAAAGTGTCAGAAGTAGTGCACAATCAAAACTCTTAATATCTAATACAATGAATTACTTGTAAGGAAATCTGACCTTTAACTGGTATGTTGTAGAGAATCCTTTAGTGACAAGAAGAACACGCTTAGATCCCTAATATGTTTTGATTTTTTATCTTACATTTTAAATAATTTAATTCTTCAAGTCAAACTCTCCCACTGCTGCAGTTGATTTATCAAACAAACAAAAATCTTTAAATATCTTGGCATAGTTGTCTGGAGAGGTCAGGGACTGCATGCTACAGAGACTGCCCACAGAGCAATCTCTACCATTATAAGATTCTACTTCCTTTATCCCTGAAATAATCAAGGTTTTCCAAAGAAAGGTTGTTACCCAGATTTTGTATGGTTCCCAGCTCCATTTTTATAAAGAAAGGCACCTACTGGAAGTGTTTTTTTGAGGTAGAGGCACCACATTTGCAAAATAGTTGCTGGTGCCTCTCCTCAACACTCCCCCCCCACATTTCCAAAAGATTGGACCTCACGTCCACTTCTATGGGCACCAGAAGGAGGTGTCCTCATCCTCCATTGTTTCCAATAGAGAGGGGAAAATGCCTTCTCAGTTCAGTTGTGAGCTTGACAGAAAAATCCCTGAGCTGCCGGCTAACATTTTGTGTGTCAGCACCTGCAAATGCAGCTTAGAAGTAACTCTGCTCTCAACTACACCAGGAAGATCTGAACAAAGTTATGTCTCTTTCCTCCTATGACATATAAAGAACTCTTAAAACTTCTATGACCTATAAATAAATCACAGAAAAAGAAGAAAAGAAAAAAAAAGTCTTTTCTATTCTTTGAATAAGTTTTGTTGATATGTGTGAGGTTCTTGGAACAATTCAGAATGTTTGAATGGAATGGGCAATTCTTGAAAAAGCTGTTTGAAATGGAATTGAAATGGAGTTTCCATTGGATTGCCACATAAGGAGATTCCATATATTAAGAATTATGGAAATTGTTTGAAGGACTATTCTTTTTCCTCTTTTGAGTTTGGATATGGAAATTAAATTCAACTACATGGTGTAAAACAATTGTTTGTAAAAAGGACAGTATGAGATTTAACATTTATATTGTTTATTTCACAATTTGGGGATCTATATTTTGATAATTTTATTATTTGATATTCTGTGAATAGAAGTAGTGATATTTATAATATAATTAATTCATTAGTTTTCATATTACATGGTGTGTGCATGTTTAATCTGACTCTAATCTGGTCCCGTTGCTTATTGTGGCTCATCAACTCTCCTGCAGAAGAACAAGGTGGGAGGCAGCAAGGCTGAATGAGATTGTACTCTCCTGTGAGTCTCCATTCTGTTTATTTCTATCGTTAAGCATAAATAAGAAGCTACAAATATATTATGAAACAAAGTTAAAATGGGACAATTAACTTAAAAAATCATTCTGAGATACTCCAACCGTAAAGGTTAATTAAAAATCAATTCTTATAACAGGAAGTAGAAGCAAAAAAAGAAACAAAAAACTTTGAGAAGCATTGCATTAAGGAAATTCTGCTGACCATGTGGCACTCAAAACCACAGCTAGTTCAATTTAGAATTTCATTATATATCAGCATCATATCATATTATGTATGTATTTATTTCTCAGGTGTGGCCCGCTCCTGAAGATATCTAAATTTGTGCATCAGGGCCACACTGACACTAAACAGATTTCTGCAAACTTGGGGATCCCCTCCCAGTTTGCAGAAAAATCTGACATCTTAAAAAATACATTGGGGGATTAAAATCCCCCCCCCCAATAAAAAGGTTGTCTGTGCAAAAATCTGACATCTTAAAAAATACATTGGGGGATTAAAATCCCCCCCCAAATTGTTTGTGCATGTGCAGACAAAGCACATACCTTTTTCTCCACAGCTAGCAGCGTCAGTATCTGCACCAGCTGCCATGGTGGTGGATACTGGGAGCCACTGTGGGTCCAGCTGGCTTTGGTAGATATCAGGAGCCTCTCTGGGACCGGTCATAGTGGCAGTGGATGCCAGGAACCCGTCAGCCTCAGTGTCTGGGATCCTCTCTGGGAAAGGCCATGGTGTTGGCATGTGGGAGCTTCTCTGGAACTGGCTGCAGCAGTAGCAGGCACTGGGAGCCTCTCTGGGCCTCGCTGTGGTGAAGTCAGGGAGCCTCTCCAGGCCTAACAATGTAAACATTTGGAATGCTCCCCAGGCCTTCCCATGCATCGGTATCCAGGAGCCTCTCTAGGACCAAAGCAGCTTCCAGACACCACAGTTTAAAGGGACTGCATGAAACAGCCCAAAACAGCTGAGCAGTGGGAAGCACCTCCCTGCCATTCAGCTGTTTTTGCAGCTTTTGTGGGAAACAGAAAGTAAGGGTTTAAAGGGATTCTGAGAGGCTTTGGTTTCAGTGTCTGCTAGACACCCCAGTATAAGTGCTTAAGTTTAACTGATTTTTCAGGTTTCAGAAGGCTTGGGAGTGTTCCTCCTCACAGGATTGGTTTTTTGCCTTTATTACAAATCCACCAAATATGATAAAATGACCCTTCATGTTGTTCACATTTCCAGCATTTATTTGCAACATTTTTGGAAATTTATCTGGAGTCATATACCACCGGTAAATCATTTTATAAAAATACTCTTTTAAATTAGAATTTAAAGTAAATTAAGCATTAGTATATTTTGATGTTGGCTCAGCCCAGGAATTTGAGGGAAGAGACATGTTCATCTCCTTAACTTATATTTCTGAAAATGGCACACAAGAGGCTTTTGAAAGTTCAAAAATAAAATGTTTTATTCAACACAGAGGGGTAAAATGTCTGAGGTGAATCAATAACAATTCTGAGGTAATTTAGTAATTTTACAAACACCACTTAATATGTTTACAGCAAGTAAGAGTTTTAAACTTTTCACAAAGTTTTAGAATCTTTGAGATGAGAGGCTTTGGTTTCAGTGTCTGCTAGACACCCAAGTATAAATTCTTGAGTTTAACTGACTCTTCAGGTTTCAGAAGGCAGGGATACACTAGCAAGTACCCAAACATCCTTCTCTAAACAAACCAGGGATCACTCTTCTCTTTGAGTTGTTTCCCTTTTCAACTGGGCAGTGAATCACTTCTCTAAACTAGAAGCTCTGTCCCTTTTCTGGCCCAAATGGGGGTCTTCAGCGATCCTCCCACTCCTCCTTGCCACCTTTCCAGTCCTCTGTCAGTGCCAAACTGAGTTCTCTTCAGCAGTCATTTCCCAAATCCTTCTTCTTAACTGACTCTATTCAATGAGTCTGTTGGAGCAGCCTGTCACTCAAAGGTTCTTTGGTTCTGTGAGGCATTAATCCTTCACAGTCTATCACATGTTTATACAACATTTATGAGCTTTTAAAGCACAGTCCATCACAGATATGTTCTATCATATCAGGTATCAGCCTGATATTAAACGGATGCCTGTATGTTTAAAGCACAGTGTATGTGCATTGACTGTTGTGATTTTACTTCCTTTAAAGGCTGCTAGGTTGTTGACAATTTATTTACAGGATTGCCAATGACAACTGACCTTCAAAAAGTGTGGAAAATTCCCACTGAAAAGACCTTTTGTATAGCTTTTTTAAAATAACAAATTCATAATTCATGGTTATTTTTTTTCTAAATGGCTCCAGGTGATTTCCATAGAAATCCCAAAGGGAATAACTAATCCAGGAGGCATGAGAAATCTGGGTTTATTCACTTGATGAACTCTTAAGGTCACTGAATTCAAACCCTATTACAAGAACACTTGGTCATGTTCACTGGTGAATAATAGATCCCAGTAGTTATTATATTTTATCCATACCATAAAACTGAAAAAATACACACTGCAGATGGAAAGGCAATTGTTATGCAATAGTTTCACAACTCATTCATCTAAGTGCTTCAATCCTCATAGCCTCCCCTTGTATGCTAAATTTACAAAGCAAGTGTCTATATTTAGGAATGCTTAATGGTTAATCCATATTTAATCTCTGTTAAGTATGCATTCTTGCTTAAGAGCAAAAGAAGTGCCTTGCCCACTAGAGATTGGCTGGTGGTTCACCTGTGGATTCTGACACAGTCTACTTTGTACACATCTCTGATAACAGAGCTTTGACAGGAAACATGAGATTGATTCTTGGAATTAAAGCATTAATCATTCCCCATCTTTATCTTTTGAGACCAGGCCATAGTGGCAAGCTGAATTTTTGAGAGATTCAATTTCTTGGCACAAAAGATTCCATTTGAGAGCATAAGGTTCCCACTGAAAGGCAAGACAACTCTGGTGGGGGGGGAATTGCATTTCTTGCCAAACAGAACACACAGCAACCCCTTCTCACACTCTTGGCCAGCTGCTTTGCCAAGAATAAGGGAAGTATCATGTGTGCATTGTCCCACAGTTCCCTGCTGCAAAATGGTAACTGCCATTTTTTGCCCCTCTTCTCATGTGATCCCTTTTTTCAGAAAGCAAAATATTTTATGAAACAAGATTTACCAGTTTGGCTTAGCACTAAGTCCAAACACAGCAGCATACATCCTGAAAAAGATTTCATTTGATCAACTGGAGAGTTTGCTCATTCACACTGGGACATTAGAGCTGGCACCAACAAACATTGAGTTGGATCTGAAGGTGAGTTCCTCTGACAAAACTTGTGTCAGTAAAATGGAACTTTCCTGGCTTCTCCCTTCCTTCTACAGCTCACTGAGCTCCCCCAAATGCTACTCCTGGCAGAAAGGAGAACCTAAAGAACAGCATGAGAGGCAAATTGGGAGGCTGCTAAAAAAAGGGAAAATCAACAAATATTGCTGTGCCCCCTTCCTCTGGCAGAAACCGACCCTAGAGCCAGCCTATTTCCTGGAGTTGCTTTGGCTCCCCACCAACAGGGCCTTACTGCACCTTTCATCTAGTAAATATATGTAGCTTGAGTACTGTCTAATGTTAGCCTTATTGCCTTATCTTGTCCTTATATATATTTGAGTTTTTGCAACATTCTATGTGCGCCAAAATAGATTGGCCACATGAAGTGTCTGTCAAGGGCTGTGCCTAGGTCCCGCCCACAAAGCCAGCAATCCACAGCGACCGTTGAGCCGAGGAGCAGGCGTCCATGCAGAAGGTAGGGTCCCTGTTCCACCCCCCCCAGCTGACTTCTGAGGTGACTGGGAGGCCTCCCCACCCCCTTCAAACCCAACAACATCCCCCCGCACCGCATTCTCCCACCGCCCGCAGAGCTGCCAGGCTGGGAGAAGGCCCCCGAGCCCAACCACCCTGCACCACCTTCTGCCACTGCCTGCAGGGGGGTGGACCTGTCCTCCAGAGACCAGTTCTACCAAGAAAGAAGAAGGGGGTGGGTAGACCTGTCCTCCAGAGGCCAGGTCTAACCCTATAGTGGAAGGGGTGGGTAGACCTGTTCTCCAGAGGCCAGGTTTACCACTACAGTGGAAGTGGTGGGTAGACCTGTCCTCCAGAGGCCAGGTCTACCAAGAAAGAAGGGGGTGGGTAGACTTGTCCTCCAGAGGCCAGGTCTACCCCTATAGTGGAAGGGGTGGGTAGACCTGTCCTCCAGAGGCCAGGTCTACCACTACTGTGGAAGGGGTGGGTAGACCTGTCCTCCAGAGGCCAGGTCTACCCCTATAGTGGAAGGGGTGGGTAGACCTGTTCTCCAGAGGCCAAGTCTACCAGTACAGTGGAAAGGGATGGGTAGACCTGTTCTCCAGAGGCCAGTTCTACCAATATAATGGAGGGGGCGGGGTAGACCTGTTCTCCAGAGGCCAGATCTACCAATATCATGGAGGGGGGTAGACCTGTTCTCCAAAGGCCAGGTCTACCAAGAAAGAGGAAGGGGGTGGGTAGACCTGTCCTCCAGAGGCCAGGTCTACGAATACAGTGGAAGGGGGGGTAGACCTCTTCTCCAGAGGCAAGGTCTACCACGAAAGTAGAAGGGTGTGGGTAGACCTGTTCCTTTCTCCCCCCTCTTCCTCCCTCCCTCCCTCCCACCCTTAAACCCACCCTACCTGCCTTACTAGGGCTCATTGTCTTCAACCACAACGGGCTTTGCTCCCTAGTTTCTTAATAAAGAGTGGGGAAATAAGAATATTAAATGGCAATAGGCATAATGGGACCAATAACCTATGTATATGGGAGTCAATTGACCCAGATCCCAGAAATAGACACTGAGGCAAGTGGTCTAAAAGCAGTGATTGCTTTTCTAATGATTATCACACATACAACATAAAATCAAGCACACACACAAGAAATACAGATCTAGGAATTCAGATAGAAAGGTACAGAGACGGTTGCATTAGCAGGAAATATCATTGGCTGGGTGATACATTATCTGTCTGACGAGCCGAGGCAAGTTGAAGTGAAAAGGGATAAACTAAGGAAGGGGGATTGTGAGATGACCAGCAACACACGTGGAAGGTCCCAAACTGTGCAAGGAATGGAACCAGCAAGGTAGGGTGGGATTAGGAGGAGACAAGCGAGAGAGAAAGCAATGGCTTGAATGCTCTCTTTTTATACCTGAAAAGGTGACCTGAGGCGGGAGCCCTGTTGGTCATGTAGTCCTCAGTAAATGTTGTAAAATAACTACTGCTAATGGGTCAGGAAAAAGGGTTAATCATTGGGCAATTGAAATAATGGTTTGGCTAGTAGTGACACCTCTTACAGAGAAGGGGCGAGACAAAAGATAGAAATGAATAGTAATGTTCCAGCCCCATTGCCGGTAGTTAGTCTTAATGATTCGATGGTTAACAGCTGCGTTATCTGGATGGGCAGCTAGAGGACGTGACTGCTCCTCAATCCCATCATGGATTTAATTTTTGTTTAGGCTGAGGCTGGGTATGTGCTTCACCTGGTGATGTTAATATGCAAAGGTAGGGGGGGGAATGCCTGCGTGATAGAAAAGAGAGCATTTCATGGCATCTGTGAAGGAATGTCCTGGTTCTCTTTACAGAGCATAGCTTCTCTTAATCAACTGCTGCTGGCTCTGGGTATAACAGGGTCAGGGAGGCTGGTTTGCCTTCTGACATATGGCTGCAGATGTGCAGGAGCGAGAGGCATCGGGTAGTCCACGGGTCCATGTCTGGCTTGACACGCTGCATCAGGGCAAGGTTTCCCTTTGCTGGGGTCATGTCTAATGTCCAGTGAAATTGCATTGTCTCATGGCTACTGTTCAGTCCAAGTCCTTAACTGACCTATTTCACAGTCCAGCTTTGCAGTTATACTTAAGAGTCTTTATAAATGTTTCATAAAGTGGCTGCATGGCAACACTATCTCCTGCAAGGATTCTTGTTAACATATAGGTTGAGTGAGCTGAGAATCTACCATTTCTTTTTGCAGCTTTCTTGAAGCCCACTCTTTTTTGGAAGGTGCTTCTACCTGGCCATGGCACCAAGGAATATGACCAAAACATCAATGGGCTTTTAAGTATTTTTCTTTTTTCCTTTATGAACAGAGGGAATGTACAATTACTTTTACAGAGCACAAGACTCCATCTTGAAGGTTCTGTCAGTATAGAGAAAGCTACACCTCAGAATGAGAGAACTTAAGAAAAGCAGCATCTGCTGCAAGTGATAGCAAGAAAGCAGTTGCACAGAATTAGAAGAAAACACATGGAAACAATATGTTACCTTACAAAGTATAATAGGGGGAAATATTGACAATTATTTTTCAACAATACAATTCCAAGCGGATATCATTTCTCAGTAGTTAAGGTGTTTATTACAATAAGGTAGTGTCTTTAAGTTAAAACAATATGGCATAACAGCTTGGTAAATCAAAC